>OY750763.1:10025000-12535000 GCA_963556745.1 Catoptria pinella
TCGGCTGAATATAATAGCGCGCACAGCTGTGATTAAAACTTATCGCCACTTTACTGTGTTAAATAACACAAAAGGATGGTCATATTTTCAAAATAATTACGTTAATAATTGGCACGCTAGCGAGGAGTAACTCTTATAAGTTCGTCTCATTATTCCCGGAGGATTTTACCACCAACCGCGACAGATTAATAGTTTTAACTATATCATAAGTAATATTCGAGCGTAGGGCCGCGCTGTGTCAATTACATTGCAAAAATACAACTGTCTATTATTCATGGTAACGTTCAATTCGTTAAGTGAAAAGCATATTGCCTTCGTGAGAATGAGCCAATCGCAGTTAAGTATGGGGTGCTTGCTCATTTTCGTTGGGAAATTAAGCGATGGAACGTTTATATGCTGTGGTATGGAAAAACAATCTTGAAATTGTTGCTCATTTGTTCTCTAAAGCTATGGTTCTTTAGTTGGAAGAGAAATAGTTTGTCCAAATAATAATGTTAAAGGAATTTTATTTTGAATGATACATAAATAACAATAGACGATAAATTCAGCGAATTTGTCGTCGTAAACATTATTGCAAAACTCTAAGCAAAGAAAGGTGCTGATTTTAATCAGCAGTTTTATTTTGACACTTGGTGTAAACCGCGATCGTTATCGCGATCCGATTAAATATGGTTAAAATCGCCAATGTTTGTAGTGACCACAGAGTATAACTAACGTCTGATCATATCACTGAATATTGACGACTATAGAAAAGTATCGATCTATGATACAATACTAGTCTTCTCTGCCATTGTGTCGGCTGTTTTGTTATGCGACGTCTTAGCCCCATTCACCTTGATGGGATCTGTTTTGTTCCTTTATCAATGGTGCGATGATAGATTTTTTTTATGGGAGCCATTAAAGTGTTGCAGTTTCTTTTCCTCGTATGCGAAGATAAAGTTTCATTTTATAAATGTTAAAATATGATGCCTCTTTATTATGTTTTTTCATTTTGAGTTTGTGCGTATATTATTCTCTTAAGTATTACATACAGTATTATATAAAATATTGTTATTCATAGCAAGCAACACATTATTAATTATTATTATGATTCTTTTAGTCTCTTTGGTTTTAGATTTATTTAATTGTCATGCTGGACCTATATAACATGTCAATTATTGGATAAATCTATGGTACCTATCGAAAGTATTTTACAATAAGTATAAAGCTTTAAGCACTTGCTTGAAAATATGATTATTTCATTACAAATGACGATTTTCCATTACAATGTCACAGGTAAAATTAAAGTGGTCAAAATCTAAAAACATTATTTTTCCAATACTAAATAATATACTAGAAAAAATACGACTCGCACCAGATCATGTTCTCAGACGGGAATCGAACCCGCGACCTTTGGATACCCGGTCCAATGCTCTGACCGCTGAGCTACCGAGTCACTAGTGGGAACGTCGAATTTCTTCTAGTATATCAACTCTTACGCTGCAAGCCAGCGCCATCATTATTTTGGTCACGGAGGAAGACAACCCTTTCTACAGCAGAAGCCCGAATGAGCTAATTTTGAATTAACTCCTGAAACCTCGGTAATGTTTATGACAACATTTTTGATTTAGGCAGCTTTAATATTTTACTGTGGCTTACCACGATGGCTGGTTCATGCGTCATGCTCGTGAACGGGTGCTGCCAGTGGGAATGGGTCTGCTTCTGCCTACTTGTCTTAACGTTTATTGAATTGTATGAATAGATATATATATAATTTTTTTGTAATAGCCTAGGCTAAGCCTTAAATTTTGAATTAAGCTTGACACCTGTAATTTGATTCAGTAGAAATGAGCTAATTAAATAATGTTATTTATTTATGAATCTATGTTAATGGTAACATGTATGAATACTTTGATTGTAATGTCTGGAAACGATATACATATTTGTAAATATCGTTCCTTCTAATAAAGCTGATAAGTTTTTTGCGCCCATTTTTCTTGTCAGCTAAAAGACGTCATAATGGGTGGTAGGATAAAAGAATTGACGATTTAAAAATGCTTGTTATGTGAGCTTATTTGAATAAAGAATTTTTCAATTTCAATTTCAATTACTGTGGGTAGTTTCATATGTTGTAGGCCAAAGTAGTAATAAAGTTTTTTTTTTCTCTGAACACAAAGCATAAGTAACAATTGTGTTTTGGTTCTACGGTTTAAAATTAGGGCTTGACCCAGTAGTTAATCCGTTCGAGTAAAATTTTAATAAAGAATATTCTCTTACACACAATTATTCTAAACAGTAAAGTCCCGAAGCACTTAATCCCAATTTATTTGGTGCACTCGGTCGAATGGTTAAGTGCTAGCATGGCGGGGTAGTTATTCAAATAAAACACGTTTATTTGCATTCGAAGTGTGTAACGTGCTTTTACTATCGTCAAATATCAGTCGGCACAAGGGTGACCATATCGAACTTTTTTAGTAAATATTTAAAATCAGCTTATACATTGAAAGACAATGCGGATATTGAAAGGGAGCGTAGGGCGCTGTCTGTTCGTGCGAATATGATAGTCCGCAGATTTGCTCGCTGTTCTAGAGACGTCAAAATAACCCTATTCAGGGCATTTTGCACGTCCTTCTATACGAGCAGTCTCTGGGTGAGTTATACGCAGAAGCAGTACGGCGCCTTACGCGTCCAATTCAATAATGCATTCAGGACTCTGTTGGGGCTGCCTCGATTTTGTAGCGCCTCAGGGATGTTCGCTGAAGCGCGCGTGGATTGTTTTTCCACAACCATGCGCAAGAGATGCACATCCCTGGTGCGCAGGGTGCGGGCCAGCCCAAACAGTGTCCTGTGCGCTTTTGTCGAGCGCTTTGACTGCCAGTACGTGTATCATTGTGACATGGTACATGTGCAGGCAAATAATGTCATACTGTTTTAATTTTTATTTATTTTATAATTTGTTAATTTTGTATAAATTGAAATTCTGTGACTCTTGTATGGAACTTGTTTTCTGAAAATAAAATAATAATAATAATAAAAATAATATACATGTAGTGGTAGACTATTATGTTAAAGGTTGAATTATTTTGAAAGGTATACTTTTTACACAATATAGTAAAATATTTAATACGCATATGCACCGGAATAAGCACCCCTGAAATTATTACCGGATTTATAACATAAGTATCTCAAAATAAGTGATACTTGTAGGTACTAAGGAAATTGTCTGCTACTACTTGAGTTTGGACCCAAGACATTTCTAAATTCAAATGCTAGGCTCTATCCAAAATTCTCGTCTATCTAAGCTAATATATTATTCCAGAAAACTTTTTTTTCAATAATTTCCATTATTATGTAACCATTTCACCATTTAACTTGGTCACCCTATTGATATCAAACCATACGCATAGTTATGCGCTGTGGCCTTAAATTCCCTCAAATAAGGGGTGCTACACACCTGCCTCTCACCCTCGCAGACACGCGACGCATAAGCCCTGTAACCACTATAGCTAGACCTCCTCACCACCAACAATACTTATACATTAATTTGGTAATCACCAACCCGTACCGGTCATAATAGGTCTTGTTATTTTTGTCAGTGACAGCAAGGGTGCCCATATAACATGTAGGTACTCAAAATCTCGAAATGTATAGTAATGTTCATTGTTATGGATATGGTGCGATGGCTATGAGTTGGTGTACTATTATTATTATAGGGGTAAGTTTTAATTGATGCAAGTCGAACAGGCACTTTCAACTTGCTAAAGCGCCCGTGCACTGATTTTATAAAAAGAAGTTTAAAAGCAAGATATAAATTAAAACAAAAAAAAATTGTAATACTGAAAAGCCTTTCACTCTCTGGTATATTACTGGTTTAATTAACTATATGTAAATTATAATAATTTGTAAAAATCTTATGTAAATCATTATCTTGCACAAATAGAACTTGGATTCACAACCTTTAAAAATTCTATCTCGTGTGTTTTTTTCTTAGGTATTTTTATAGCGTAATTTGGACTTTGTATACAGTTATGATAAATACAGCTTTGACAATATTTTATTATTACAAACGCTTTACCTCCACCCTCTTAGTTTAACCCCACACCTGTCTGCGCGCACGCAAGCCACGCGCCGTTTGCGATTCCCTCCCAAATTATTATTATTCAGTGATTTCCACCACCGTAAAATAATGTTTTATGCACCGGTATTTCAGCAACACGTGCGCGCGCATAGCATACAGTGGGTGATAGAATAACAATGACGATCATTACGATCATTATAATGAATGATTTATGCTGTACATTATTTTTTACGGGTGAGCTTCACCAACTGGTTTGGCTGGTTAAAATTGTATAAGTTGTAAAAAGAGTAATTTTACTTTGTGTTCTCTTATTAGAATAGGTGATTGATACTCTTATTGGTTCCTATGAAAATATTACAATACTTCGTTATTTAAATGATATGTCACGGTACCTTTACAAGCCAACGCAGAAAACCAAGCATTTTTTGATTAATTCATCAACGCCCGAGCGGCCGAATGCGGCCGGACAACAATAGAATACTTATCTATTGTGTCTCATTTTCCGGGCCTTGAAGGATTAATTGTAAATAAATAATAAATAAATAAATATTTGACAACATCACATACATTGCTCCGATTTCAAAGTAAGAAGTTAATGCACTTGTGTTATGGAAATCAGAGACAACGGTGGTATCACGAACACCCAGACCTGAGCCAATATAGAAAAGTTCGTTTTCTAAATTTACCCAACCGGGGATCGAAACCGGGACCTCAGAGATGGCGACACCTTGAAAACCGGTGTACAAAGCCACTCGACCACGGAGGTCGTCAATTGTAATTATTAGATAAGTTTAAATAATTAAATATACTGCAGCAAAACAACCTCGAACAGTTTCTTTCCCGAAATAAGTATCTTTTCGCGGTATTTGTGACAGTACCGTTTTAAAAGACCAAGGCCTCAATAATGGCCTTTCTATCCGCTCATTAGCCAAAAGTCTGGTGCAGTACCGACACCGCCACAAAAACCCACTTGAGTATCCGCCCTCAATGTGCCAACGGAGCACCTCAGGGTTAGCGGTATCACTTGCAAAATGTTTTTTATTTGGGCGTTTATAGCGCCTTATTTTTGAGCTCAGCGTTTATCTTTACCCCGAAAGAGAAAAACGCTGGTTTTCAGCTGTCGCCTGTAGAAAGAAATCCATTTATAATAAATTCAAAATTAAAAATTCTAAACTCATTTATTCAGCCTATACTGTTACAAGCACTTGTGAATGTCAAAGAAGCTACGCCATTGGTTCGCAAACCCTAAGCGGGAGACCTTGTAACAAGAAGAACCGGCAAGAAACGCGTCAAAGGCTGCTTTTTTCTCCCTGTATATTCCATGCAGTGTCGTCAAACTTAAAAAATGAGGTCAGCATTTAAAGTAAAAACAATAATAAAATAATAAATATTTGACAACATCACATACATTGCTCCGATTCCAAAGTAAGTAGCTAAAGCACTTGTGTTATGGAAATCAGAGACAACGGTGGTATCACAAACACCCAGACCTGAGCCAATATAGAAAAGTTCGTTTTCTAAATTGGCCCAACCGAGGATCGAACCCGGGACCTCAGAGATGGCGACACCTTGAAAACCGGTGTACAAAGCCACTCGACCACGGAGGTCGCCAAAAAGTGACGTCATTTTCAATTAACAAATTTTACATTCTATTCAATAACTTAAACACGACCTGAAATTTGTATTATATTACAAAACCTAGCTAAATAAATCCTCGAAAGTGGTCCGACAGTCACTATACAAGGTGTTACAAAAGTACCCCTAATGCCGAATATGGTAGATAGGGACCATCAAACTGAACAACTTTTATATGGGACCAACTTTGAAATCGCAAAAAAAAATCAGCTGTTTCATACAAAAATTAATTACGAAAATTTCAAAATGTATGAAACAGCTGATTTTTTTTTTGCGATTTCAAAGTTGGTCCCATATAAAAGTTGTCCAGTTTGATGGTCCCTATCTACCATATTCGGCATTAGGGGTACTTTTGTAACACCTTGTATATTTAATGTAAATAATATGTGCGACTGTAACATAAGACTACTGCCCCGGCACACATTCGCCTCGTGGGTGGAACGAGCTCTTGGAAGGAACGAGCTCGTGGGAGCTTAGCTTAAGGCTTTGGCATCAATCAGTAGGAGGAGCACGTCATAAAGTTTATACTTGAATGTCCTTTATTTACCATTCACTTATTGAATATTCATAGGCTGTTGCAGTCTACAGAAGGAATCAATTACTTTTAACTACAGTATATTATGATTATTTTAATTTAGTTTAAGTTATTATGTCAAAAGTCATGGTTTTATAAAAGAAATGTCGGTACTCGTTTTCAACTAATTCAGAAATTAAAATCAATTCTTCAGTAAAAATACAGAATTTCTGTCAAGTTAATTGAAACATAACTAGAACATGCCCTTATACTTTTTAGGTTAAGTAAAACTTAATTTGAAATAGGTAGATTTAAATTATGTTTTGCAATAACTTACTGCAAATTCATACTCGTATCTCCTATTTGTTTGAAAGGGAAGCAATCCACAAATTGCTGCTCCTGTGTTGATCTAAATCTCAGCCATAAAGAATGGAGTAAACACACCACAGACAATTTATTAGCGGGATTTAATAATTGTTTTTAATTGAAACGCAGGCCAATTACATGTCGCACCGGATGGCTAAAACGCTCCGTATAGCCGAAAGCAAAAGGCGGTTACTGTAAAAATAAATCTTTGCCTTTCTATTTTATTTTACAAATGTATTTCCGCGCATAATTTGTTTACGGTCTGTTACGGATACAATAATAAAGGAGTACATAAGAGGAAGAAGTGGCGTTGGTGACTGAAAAATTAAGAGGAAATCAGTTGTTTGTATTAGTGTTAAGACAGGATCGGAAGAGAGGCAGACTTATATGTTTACGAAACGTAGTTTGATTGGTCGTAGTTGGATTGATTATAATAAAATAATATTTCTATTTAAACAATAAAATACGACAGATTTATCATTATGTAGAGCACATAAAGAAGATATATGTCTTTATTGGAAGGTTGTCTCCATGTCATGCAAAAGCATTACCTACATAAATACCACAGAATAGTGTAGAATACATAATTTATAAAACTATTACAATATTTGCAAAGTTAAGTCAGAAGAAGCGATTCATAAAATACTATTATCCGATTACCATAACCACAATATCCTATTTTAATCTTGTTTTATTTCTAAATGCCCACTAATTCTATATCATGGAATTATTCCTATTTTGTACCGCTCGCAGTACCATCTTGCGAGATTATGTTATCAAGCCAAGATTTATGTCAACCAATAAATGTCAAAGCGGGCAAGTTGGAATTTAGCGGTTGAAGTAAACTGTTTCGGAGAAAATTACTAAAAGGGACGTTACCTCATGTCCTGCGAAATTGTTTTCAATTAATAACGATTACGATACTTCCTAATTTCTGTGTCAGCTGTCAGCTGCGCAGACGTCGATGGTTATCTTCACCTACCGCAATGTATTTAATTCGAAAAATGATGCGTGACAGAAACCTTTTTGAAGAGATTACGTACTTTAAATTACTTTTGGTGCTCGATGGTGCAGCAGCTTTGCAACGTGCGTCGGCTAAGCAATTTTTACTAGGATCGTTGGTCCCGGCTGCATTTGCAGTTGTTAAATCTGCATAGAGCTTACCTGATACCCATGGATTATCGCAAACAAAATAAATTGTAAAAAATATTATCTTAAAAAAAAGTTTTATAATTGACTAGGCCGCATATTAGGTCACTGAAGAAAACAATTATTGTGATTTTTACTACTTGGCAAAATTAATTAATAATAATACAAAACACTAAAAAGGAGACCCGTCATTTTATGCTCAATTTGTATACATTTTTTATCTGTGATTCTACGTATCCTTAAACTAAATGACAACTATCAACGTCAAATCAAAGTCAAATTGACATTTCATTTTCTTGATTTCGAAAAAAGCACACGAATTGTGTTTTATGTTTTCATATTTTCGTAGTTTTATAGTGTCATTTTTGCCCTTTGAAGATGTTAATGTGGTTAACGAAACGTTTGGAAGATTCGTTGTTTCCGTATTGTTTCCATGTCAAAAAATATTCATCATCGAATAACTCTTTTTTTACATGCGCTAAATATGAGACAGAACTTGATTGAACTGAGTTTGATTTAATCGAACCTCTAGCAAGTATTATTAGCTATATTTTAAGACTTATTTGACACGTATACAAGTTAAGAATGTTTTCTATGGAATGTGCCGGTTCTCCTTTACGGCGATAATAGCCATATTAGCTGAAGTACCGCGGTGCCTTTTTGTATAAGTAAGTATACAATATTGCTCGTTAAATAATAATAAGGTAGGTTAGGTATTACGAAGTAGCACAGAACTCAAAGGAAGTCAGTGTACATTTATAACGATATACTTTATCACTTCTGATACTGTAACCCCTACCACGAAGAAAATAAAACTTATTATTCTAGATGGCTGTGATGTCCACTATAAGGTCGTAGTTGGTTTTACAAGAAAACAATCAAATACTCAGTAAGTAGATACACAACGTGATGGTACGGCTACCCGCTCCGATGACTAATCTAGAATGCGAGCGCGGCGCCATCAGCGGTGCGCAACTACATTTATTAAATGACACAGTGGCTATCGTTAAATAACCGTAAGTAGATGCAATGCAAAATGGCAAAATTGTTAGAATTGATTAATTCAATGTTTAAAGTTAGAACTATAACTAATATTAAACTCACGAATATTACATCGAAATACATCAGTTGTAACCGTCTTAATTAATCTTATCTTGTACTACGGTACGATTCGATTAAACAATTTCTTTTTTGTAAAGTTAAAATTATTCGAAACTGCTTAAATTGTCAAGATAGTGTACAAAAATAACGCAAGAATTATTGCAAAAAAAAAAGTAAAAAATACACGTATCACAAAACATAATGTTATTTTAGGTAGCTGCCTCAAATATACCCTTAGTAAGGGCATATTTCATATTAATAATATAGCAGTCCTCGATTTACATCGACAGTAACCGTGGGAAGTTATCAAGATTCATCGTACGAACCGCCGAAGCATTGTGTCTCAAGATTAATAGCGGAAACTCAATCGCAATACCGCTTCATTTCCGTCCCAACTGAAACTATTCGACGAATCGATTTAATACAGATCTTTAAAAATATTAATGTCATTGTAATTATAGGCTTGAATCGCAAGCCCCCATTAATCAATTCGACTATAATTTTCGCTAACTAGGAAATGTGGAGGTGTTAAAAAAGTTTAATCTGTGGCTGGAGTCTATAAAAATAAGTGTTCCGTATAAATTACAATATAAATTCACTAATGTCATAATCTTATGCACCTATTCCTTTTGGCAAACATTTTTTGTTATTTTTTTTTTAATGTAGCAAACTAACAGTGGCGAGAGGTGAAATAATGGCGAAGGTAAGCCGTTCTACAAAAATGTTATGATCTGCATTAAATAGTGAGGGGTAGGATTTCTAAAAGGTAAGCCGATGTACCTTTCGCCACTGCAAACTAATCCTAAACAATAAACATTGTCCGAAATACTAGTGTCCACGAAAAGTAACAGTTTAGCAATCTTATTAACAGTTTATCCGTATTAGCTTAATTTTTTTTTTCATATTTTTATTTCTGATCTTTTATTAACAGTTTAGAGTAAATTTGCAAGTAAATTCATACTAACGATATAATTATAGGCAATTAATGCAACCAAATGAGACCACACTCAAATTTTCCAACGGAACTCTAAAATTCAAAAGACATCAAAAATAATTTATGTAGAGCAACATAGCCAAGGGCTATCAATCAATGCTCTCATTTTAGTTAACTAGGAAATGGTTGGCGAAAAAATTCACAAGTGTCGTGTGGGTGTGTAGGCGTCGTTATAAATGCATTTTGCGCGCCAAAAGGGGGCGGCGCACTACGCAACGTTCGCCCCGCAATCAGGTGCTCGGAAGCTACAAATGAAACTAAGATTGATGACCCTAAGGTATTTACCTAATTGTAACTATTTCTTGTAACTTTTTTCAGCATAAAGGAGTGTTCCTGAGTAGTTAATAACAATAATTATAGTATGTTAGTGAACTTAGCAGAACATTGTCCAACAGATCAAAAATAAATGTGAGTTGTTTTCGCATGCAGCTGAGTTCTACAGTTCCTGATAGTTTTTAAAAATAGTTCTGGCGTTTTTACCTGAAAAAGTCGATTGACAAAATGATGTGTGTAATTATACTTGCCCTAAAATCATTAAAATAAATAGTGTTTGGAAGATTTAAGTAAAATTGAAAACAAATTTGAGTTTAACTAAGTATTTTTAACCTACTTTCTTTCTGACAGTTTATCAACTGAATACAATACCGAATGTTCGCATTTCTAAATTATAATATCAACCGCACGACACCCACTGCACTGCTAGGCCTGGCTCTTTCCAAGCATTTAGAACGTTAAGCTTATTTTAATTAAACGGTAAAGCAAAGTCACTTCCCCAGGTAAGCTTCTAATCGCAGCGTCGAAGCCTAGCTCAGTTGTGCTTTATCACACTAATAAAACGTTATCAAGCAAAGAGAAACGTCACGAAGTTATCTGGCTGCGTCCACTCGCGTTATCTTCATTACCACTCCGCACACCGACTTTAATTCACACATCCATTAATTTTAAAAGCCGCCGCTCTCGTACCTTAAACCAATAATTATCTTTACGTTAATAAGTCTCCGTTTCCCACACCTCAATTAATCATCGGCAAATCAAACGATGTCGAAGAATAATCTTCTATGTTGAAATGGCAGATTTAAGGCGCAAGGAAAACCTTAATTGCTGGTTCATGTTACTGTTTAAAGACACCAACTAATTACAGATTCTATGCTCATTGAATACGGATAATTATTGTGTAATTAGTTTGCTTAATTGAAGACGCCTCGAAAAATGATTTGAATGTGTTTTAAATTACCTGACCTTTACCTGAGATGCTGTTGGTAATGCACACTGACATTTGTAATTAGTTGTGTAATCATAAATAATTACTATTGAACTTAATATGTTTAATTCATAATATGTAAAGTTATACAGAGTTTGTAAGCAAAGATGTTATTCATAGAAAATTCCTGAGCAATTAACTTTCAGAAAGAAGTCAGTATTTTGCTCGAATATACACGTCAAAAATGCTTTAATTTATTTGAATCTTTGTAACAATTATGTCGATAGTACAACATAACTTTTTCCTGACAACATAGTTCTACGATCCCCTCATCGTAACTTAACCTACGGCATAGCAATTTAGCCATCTATGGCTAGCAAATTTTATTGAGAAGTCCAAACCGGCCTGAAGATGCACCCACGCCGCACAACTCCATACATTTCCATACAAAATGTTGTTCGACACGCGCCTCTCTGACTAATAACAATATTAATTACACACTGGTGCAGGTATCTCGTGGAATAATCGGTTTAATTATCAATAACAGCGAAATTTTCCAGCTAGCCTCAGATCTTCTATTATTACACTGTATTTTTTAGTTGCATAATAAATTGTTTATGGGCTTATGGTCCGTTGAATATAGATTTATTATTTAACGTTTACAACCATAATTTACTATTGTATAAACTATGGTTAGCGAACTGCGATTTTATGATTGTATATATGTTCCTGTTGAGGATACTTTTCAATTCAATGGTGATAGGCAATATTCAATTATGATCCGTTATTTTACCATCCTGTTTAAAAGAATATTGCTCGTATCATTGAGGATACCAATAATTTGTATAATTGTATGAAATGAATAATCATTATTACATAAATCGGTTAGTCTTGATGATGAAGTAAACGAATAGGTTCTCATATTTACTATAGGTAGGTACCACAAACATCAATTCTGGAAAGTTTCCCAGTACTTTGTTTTAATTGAGTTGCTATTACAGCATAGTTAAAGCTTTTTATTACAAGTCAATTAATTTCTTACGAAGAAAAAGGAATTAAAGCTGACATACATTTTGATTACCTACAATTTTGAGGTACTTTACAGGCAGTAAAACAGAAGTAAATATGGCTGAAATAGTTGTTTAGCACTATGTTTATGAAAATAAATTTGCATGTTTACTATTCCCTACAAATCAATGATTAAGCTTTGGTGAAAGTAATAATACTTTGAGTTTTAGTAAAAGTTTAAATGCAAATAACAAATAAGTGAAGTCAAGTATAAACAAGGTGTTACAAAAATACCCCTAATGCCGAATATAGTGGATAGGGACCATCGAACTGAATAACTTTTACTATGGGACCAACTCTGAAATCTCGAAAAAAAAATCAGCTGTTTCATACATTTTGATATTTTCGATTTCAATTTTTGTATGAAACAGCTGATTTTTTTTTCGCGATGTCCCTATATACCATATTCGGCATTAGGGGTATTTTTGTAACACCTTGAATAATGAACTTTCCAAAAAGTTCAGTACCGTACTGTTGAAATAAAATGAAATTAATTTACAGAGTAAGTGCCGGTCCAAAGCTCAAGTAGAGAATTAAAATGTAAATAAAAATAGGAAACACACTTTGCTAACTCATATTCAGTTACATTTATTAGATAATATTCTACTTTTAACATTTTATTTTATGTGTTCAAGCTTTAATAAACAAAATATTTTCACCGCAATTCAAAACGGGTGATTGCGCTTTGATAAAATGTTGCAATTACTCACCGAACAAAAACTAATGAATACGATTACATACCAATCTTTTTAGCAAAAATATGTAACCAATGGACTTTTTTATCTCGTGATGACATAAGTAAGATCGCAATTTTTATGCAAAAGTTGTTAAGCTTGCAAATGAGAATTGCAATTCCACAATCAGAATAATATTCTTAAGTAAACGTATAAAATGGATAGTCACTTACGATGTCTTTACTTAAAGGCTTCGATATATGAGGGCCATAAGCTACAAATGCGGCAAATATCATCGAATATATCTCATTACATTAAATTTTACACCCAATCCTATAATCCTGTATAAATTGCTTCACAAAGGCAGGATATATCTTACCTTTCTGATGCTGTTATTTATATTTTATCTTTTTCATAATATCGCACCACACGAAGTCGTTATAGCAATTAGTCTTTTATGGATGAGGAATGTAACTCAAACATAATACTTCTCTTTCTCTAGATTATTCCATATTTTTAAAGCGTGTTAACCGCATTATTGGTAGAATTATGTATAATATTTGGTTATTTGTAATGATCATTTCGGTTACCGGTTTTAGATAAGCAGATAATAGTTAAAAGGGTTATACCTTCTTTTTTCAGACTTAGCTTTAACTATTTTAAATGTTTCCTACTGGATCATTACGATACACGGTAACACCTACGACAAAATTTACTTACTACTATAATATGTAACAATCAATGTTTAAAACTTGGATGTGATTCTTCAAGTTAGTTCCAACGATTCATCGTTGTTTCACCGCTACGTGTAATAAGCTATTAATTAAGATGTTATTTAACAAAACAACGCGATCATTCATAAGTCACAACAAAAAAATCTGTAACGATTCAAAATTTCTGCAGGTTCATTAATGAATTTCAGTAGTACGATGTTATTTTGACCACGTATCGTATTATAAGCAGTTGTACTTTAAATTAAAAGTGATATTTCCGTGCGTTTTTTTCGCAAAAGTGTTGTTTAACGTGTCGCCGTCCATTTAATTGCTTGTCAAGAGATTCTTGAATGGACTGTCCTGTTGAAGTTTGGGATTCCTCTTTTTACTTACCAGGAGTTCTTGATAAACAAGTCATCGGCAGTAGGAGTTTGCAGAACGGAACCAGCCTATTAAGTGACCTTAAAAAGTCAAACTTGTGCGGTTATGGCTAATAATCGATAATAAGTGAACATCATTTCTTTTTTATTTCCAGTTACTGGTACTTTATAAGTGCTTTTACAGTTTATTTTCGTTGAATACGGCATTACAGTTTCGTATAAAGTTTTTAATTTATCATGCTCAGTTATATATCAGAAAAAGTTTTAACACAGACAGTACGATCTGGCCATTACATAAGCAAATCTTTATTTATTTATACTAGTTAATAATTGACTGACACCACATTACAGATAAATTAAACCTATAATTTTCACTAAGTGTAGCTGGAAGAGATCTCTTTTAGAGATAAGTGCTCCCTTGTGTACATTTCTCGAGTTATTTATGTGTAACTGTTTTTATGAGTGCAATAAAGTTTAATAAGTTTTTACCTCAAATATACTCACAGTAATTTTTTGAAGTTAAATCTCTTATGACCCTCCTTATAGGTCATACACAACAATTAATAAACAGAGATTCAATAATAAAATTCATTTCAAAAATAATGAAGCCGTCAAATTAAATAAAACTCTAGCTTTTACATACGATTAAAACACAAATATGTATGCAGATATCTAGTAACTGGTCGCAATTTTTTTCTGCTCCTTAATTAACCAGCTGAACCAAAGGACATTTGCCACGCTTATTAAGAAATAAATGAAATACACGCCTCACAAAAAATAAACTAAAAAGCCTTCATCTTAATCCAACATTTGTTGCTAAAACAAGTATTCTCAGCTTCAAGAGAAATAAGATGCGATATTAATTTATGCATACTAACATTTCGATAAGGTTTATTTTTCAATGACAAAACCCAGAATTAAAATAAAAAATATCCTCAATTTTTGTTTCTGTTTTTACTAAGATAGTATATATTATGATATATATTTTTTAAATTTCATTGCATAAATCGATATTCAAAGTACCTATACTATTTTTATCATGTTAGTTAGATGGATCTTCTACCTCTATAAATACCAAACCAATTACTAGAAAAGTGCGAGTGTCTTGGCTATCATTAATGACACTTTGCATACACAATGAGTATCGATGGACCACGGCTCAAAGAAATTGAAAGCAGCCCTATCAGTCACATTTATTATTTATGTACAGTGAGCAGAACACCAGGTTATACAAAACTGTTTAACAGAATGTTCACAAATCACAAGTATCAAAACAATGCACGACTACGTGCCAATTAATAAGGTGTAATGTGCAATAACATTATTGATAGTTGCAATGGCTAAATTCCCATGGATTTAGAGAAATATGTAATAATAATATATAAATTTTAAGTACTGACACAAATTTAATTACACACAATGTCATATGTAAATAATGACTTCAACTTTGCAAGTGAATGATCAATATCGACTCTTTAGGGTTTTTTAACATTGTCCTTTCCGAATCGATCATTGACTACATTGTGGTAGCCCAAGGTGCTGTTGACTGTACTATAATATCTGATCTTCCCAGCATTTCCAGCGCAAAAGTGAAATTTATTCTAATGCAAACACAGAACTTGTAACACAACATACTTTGCGATGCTTTCGAAGGTTCATTGGCGATATCTTTTTGTTGTTTATGTGATGTTTCTCCTTACACGTGTTATTATTTATGTTATGTACATTCTTAGCATTTGTAACTGCGAATGTTACGTTGTAAATGTTAATATTACATTGTAAATCTTCGTTATCGGCCTTGTTCATCAGTGTTTTGGATATGATACCGAATGTCTTAATTTTTTTTCAATATTATTCTTGTTGGTATAGTAAAATTGAGATCCAACTATCTTTAATCTGTAAATCTATGTGGTAATTCGTAACGAGCTATGGATTTAAAAAAGCTTTTAAAAAAAAGAAAAACCTCCTTTAAAACCCTGAAATTAAAACAAAAACGGCTTCAAAATTAAATACTTCTAAACAGCAAGAAATATTATTCAAATAATTAGATACGCATATAATTTTTTAATAAAATACGTTTATTGAAGTCGGGTAGGGCTGAAGGACTCTTGATTTGAATATTATTTCTTGCTTTTTAGAAGTATTTAATTTTGAAGCTGTTTTGTTTTTATTTTCAGCTATTTGAATTTTTTTTGCTTTTTTTAAAAAAATCTTTTTTATTGGGACCACACCTGAACTATGTTTTGCAAAAATATTAAAATCGGTTAAAAAAGGTTCTTATCATAGCTGCCAGTGTGTCAACGTGAATAGATTTTGTCATTAATAGAGATTGTATTAATAAATTAAGCTGTGAAACATGGCTATCGCCCTTTTGGGAGTTATAGCGACCGTAGTATACCGTCTACCTAAGAGCTCAAAATGGGATCGGAACGCAACCAGTGTGGAAGGGATAAGAGAACTCCATACATCGCATAGATCGCAGCGATCTGCGGATCGGATCGCATGACCGAAACGCATCCTGTGTGTTTAAGTTCGAGAACGCATTGGATTTTCTTGTTGATAAAATAGTTAATTGTGTTGCTTTGTTCAATTGAAATGCCGACATTTTAAAATCGACTATGCCAACTAAATGGTAACCTGTCAATGATCTTTGATTCATTTGCCAATGAGCACTGCCGAGCATTAACCACACTCAATAAGCCCGTCCAATTAACTTCGGTAGCGCCTCCGAAGGCTCCTCGGCTAGTTTTTGTCACTTCCAGGCTGGCTTCAGAAATAACTGATCTTTTTAGTACCATGTCGTGGCAATTATAGCTTTCATATAGTAGGGTTTAAGCTTACAAAATGACCGTTACGGTTATAGTGACAAAGTACTAAATAGTTCAAACACATCTGAGGCTGACGAACCAGACACTTAATTGGCGGATACACGTCATTAGTTTATGTGCAGATCCAGTGTGGTTAGACTGATCTTTTAAAAGAAAATGAACCGTAAAAATTGATATTGATTTTGTTATTGAGGTTTTATGTGTTGATTGCGAAAATAGCATTTATTTTGAAGCCCAACATGGTTGTCATTATTCAACCCCTAAAGGGGTGAAATGGGAGTTCAAACTTTTAAGGAAAAAATAATACGGGAACGGGGTCAGGAATGAGAACGGAAATTAGAAATGTGGAAATTTAATGTTTGGATGTTAGGATGTTTGTTACACAATTATGTACAAACAGCTGAACGGATTTCGAATGGCTCACAGATAGTTTATAACTTGGGTTAAAACATAGGACACTTTTTATCCCGGTCAAAGGTTCCCTTGGGATTTTCCAAATTGCGGACGAAGTCTCGCGGACAAAAGCTAGTTAGCAATAAGTTTGAAAAGACAACTGTTGTGTACTGTGGTGTGGCTGTTCCGAGTCTGCGTAGCCGAGTACTTAACCTAGTTTGACTTTTCCCGCCATTTAGATATTTGGTGTATACAATATTCGCACTTTTCCAATCCCATATCACTAAAACATGGGCTACTGTAAATATATATCCGGAAAGAGGAGAATATGAACATTTTTTTTTTTTGAGAACATCACATACATTGCTCCAATTCCAAAGTAAGTAGCTAAAGCACTTGTGTTATGGAAATCAGAGACAACGGTGGTATCACAAACGCCCAGACCTGAACCAATATATAAAAGTTCGTTTTCTAAATTAACCCAACGGAGGATCGAACCCGGGACCTCAGAGATGGCGACACTTTGAAAACCGGTGGACAAAGCCACTCGACCACGGAGGTCGTCAATTATTTACTAAGATCATTTAAAATTACACATTGTTTATGAGTAAAGTTTTTGCAAATGAGAAAGAAAATAATAAGTGACCTATATTTTTATATATAATTTATTTTTTGTAGATTACTGTAATACAAATTTAATTACTTCCTGTATACAATTATGGTAATTTAAATCATTCACATCCTTTACTTGGTTGACTTAACAAGACACACGGATGACGTGCCGTGCCGTGTGGTATACCGGCTTCTGTGCAATTATGACTATATTATCGTACTGCTATCACGTTCAAAAATCTTATAAAACGTGTTTACATTTCTCATCCCTCGCTTTGTGAACGCGCGCCGCAAACGTAAACGAACGCGTAACAACCGAACACAACCATATATTGGGTACGATCTGAAACCTGCTGCGGTTACATATTATGTCCCCGAACTGGTCCCAATATCGCTTATTATGTATCGCCTTTGTGTTAATCATATCTTTCGCTCAGTAAGGCGACTACGGTAGCTACCGGTCGATCTATTAATAAAAGCCAGTCTTCGAGCGGACGGAATGCCCGCAACCTGCTATTGTACTATAATGGTTAAAGAATTTGTCTTTTTAATCGCACTGCCTCTCCACCATGCCCGGAGCCTATTATTAGGGTTAATTGGAATTATTAAAGTTTTTTTCACAGCAGCTAGGAGTTTTAGCAGATCGTAGTGATGCATGCGAGATAGCTCTGAGAGGCGAGCTTTTAGATTAATCATGGTTAGAGTGCATGTTATGGAAATTTTAATAGAGTAAGTCTTAGCCTCTCGTGCTAGTGAACTAATAATTCTTTTGCTTTTCCATTTTTATGTTTGCATGCATGTTTTAAGTTAAATTACTACTATAAACAAAGATGTATGGTATTTTTTACAGTGCCTTTTATAGTTCGTGACAAGTTTTGTAATGTCATCGGGTTTCGATTACCTTTTGACAGCTTCTAACCTAGATGGTGTTTTTTTCAAATAAGATATGTAATCTACTATTAAAAATTAAAAATACTAGTGAAATAATTTTCATGTATTTTAGTACCTAACTTCAAACACAGTCCCCAAAGTAGCACTGCATTAACAGACCATCTGGACTCTTTAAAAGTAAGTAAAAATAAACACAGAAACGATATTTTCAAAACGACACTTAAGAAGTTTGACATAATGATAATAGTTTATTTTAGCATACAAGTGCACAGAATAGGGTATCTCGTAGAAGCATGCAACATTGTAGACTTTTGCAGTCTAATTACAGGGTTGCCACTTGTCCATCAGAGTACTTTTCCCGCCACGCTTCCAAGCAGAGCCACGTGCCTTCGTAGTTATGGAATGCATTGCGAAGAAGTGAAAAAAAACGTATCATGAAAGTAGAGCCTCCTAGCATTTATGTATAATTAATCTTTAGACGCGGTACGCAGGACGTTTACACTGAACGTTTTTTTAGCGTTTTAAATCTTATGTGAAAACCACACTTAGGCTTAACGCTAATAATTTTAACGCTGCTGATTACAACCGTACTGAATGACCGACTTTAAAGTTACGCAAATATTAAGATTAGAGTTTTTGAAATATAATAGTTTTTTAGGTTTTCAAACTTTTTGATAATGACCTTAAAAGCGCTCAAACAAACTTCAGATCTCACAATGTGGCTCATCATCCAACTTGAAGGTACTGTATTTAAGTTTGTAAACTTTTGTTACTTATTTCTGTTAAAGCTGATATTAAGTTTCTTGCGCCCATTCTTCTTATCAGTTAAAAAAGTCTGGAACGGGTGGTAGGAAAATACAGATGATTCAAAAGTACTTAATTAAGTTTATTTGAATAAATACATTTTGACTCTTGACTCTGAGACATACAATATGATCCGGCGGACTAAAGCAAACCTGTATCAGTAATTAATTAAAGCATCTAAAAATATTACCTGTCCTTGATTTTCTAAAACGTTATATTTAAGAATAAAAATAAAAATCTAAACTTAATCCAGATTTTGATCTTTAAGTGTTCAGCCAAAACAAATAAGATAACTACTTGGATTTTGTTTATTAACAGTGTTTTTGTTAACATTTTCATGGGAAGCAAAAACTAAATTACAATTATACAAAAACTTCTATGTATATACTATACCTATACAGTACCGAAAAATTGCTCATTAAGGGGCTGACATGATCCAACTAGCGCCACCAGTCGATTTTATTTTATTTATTTCAAATAAGCCCAATTTTTAGAAAAAGGTTTCAGTTAAGGTCTTGTGAATGACGTCTAATGTTTATTGAATAACGTTACAACATTACAAAATGCGTGCAATAGTTTAAAAACGGGTTAAAAACCAACAGAGGCCACTTTTAACAAAATCGCGTTTAAGCTGTTTGAATGCCTTTTCAAACTGTGTATTTTCAATTATTCAATAAATATCAGACGTTATTAACAAAACCTTGACTGATTCCCTTTTGAAGGAATTGGGCTTATTTAGAATAAATAAAATTAAATCGACTGGCGGCGCTAGTTGGCTCATGTCAGCCCCTTAAGTTACGGTACTCCTTTAGTCTATTGCGAGCGACCGAGAGAAACAGTTGATGCGTCGCAAAGGTTGGTTGTGACACAGTTTTAATTTTGAAGCTCGTCTATTTAATTGGAGTAATTGCAATTATAGTATTAGTTTAAAATTCAATTCAATTTCATACAAATACGAGGGCAAAACACGGCAAAAAATATAATGGAACTTCGTTTTGCTTCGTATAATTAATACTGATAACAAAATAAATAGTAAAAACAATTATTAATAAGCACGCATCGGATGAGTACAAGATTATTTTTTCCAACAGAGACGTATCTTTCAGTGCATTCGGTCTGTCATTTTCATGATTATCGTCAATTATTTCGTAAATACCGTGACGGTGTTCACATACCATTATAGGTTGTAGAGTTTATCGTCAAATTGCTGGACAATCGAGTTTACGAACTACAATTAAGCTCACTTTATATCGAGTTAAAAGGACGCGATGCAATGTCGCCGATTATAATCGAGTCAAGGTTTCCGATAACCACTACCTAGAATGTTGCAAATGTTTAAGCAAACATGTCTTAAATGAGCATAGAAGTAGAGTAATGTATGTATTAAATAAATGGCCTACATCACATACACAATCATCATATCCCACTAGTAAATGTAATTAGAACCATAGAATAAATAACACCTGGAAGCCAAGTCCGTTCAGATTTATATCCTTCATACGCTACCTAATCGTAACTAAAATCCAATAAAATAGTAACTAATCCCCTAAATGTAGAAATATTGAAACATTTTCGTTCTTATAGGTACGATTAGGTAACGTACGCGTATGAAAAATAAAAATCTGAAAACAGCCATTTTTGCTTAGTTTTATTTGCCTCACTTTTGACAGTGACACTTTTTTGTAGGGAACTATCGTTCTAGGTAGTTATTATTCTAAGATCAGAACTAACAAAACGGTACTCCAATCATCTATAGATAGTATATCTATACATAAAATTGCACATAGAAATTAAATATTTTTAGTATCTACTAAAAATGTTTTTTTTCTTTTAACCATCAGAGAATCGAAACTTCTAAAAGTATAAACCAAGAGTTCTCAACTGCATCGTCTAAGTGAAGTCTTTCACTCTTATACATCGGTGAAGATGAAATACTAATGGGTGTATAAAAATGAAAGTGATAATAAAATCCAAACCATTATCCACCGACGGAACCCGAAACTCAGGCCTTTTTAGCAAATATTGGACAACATACATACCTTGCTCTGATTACAAAGTGGCTAAATCACTAAGGTAATCAGAGACAACGGTGGTAAACATAAACACACTTACGGCTAAATACTCAAACGAATCTCAAAGTTAAGGCCACCTCAAATTAAAAAATGTTGTCAGATTTGACAGAAACTGTATGAAACTGACAGCTTCCTTAAAGTTAAGGAGACCTTAACTAAAGATTTTAGCTAAAAAGCCTTTGAGTATTCGGCCGTCAGGCTCGTATTTATAAACCACTCTCAACGTTGAGAGCTATCTTGAGATCATACCTGAGATGCTGTTTCTTTAAGAAGAGCATCTTAAGTATGATCTCAAGATTGATCTCAACGTTGAGAGTGGTTTATAAATACGGGCCCTAGAAATCATCACATACATTGCTCTGATTCCAAGGTAGGTAGATAAAGAAACAACGAAGGTTTCAGACATAGTCTTTTCACATAGTAATTTCAGACACTCGACCACGACGACCTCCGTGGTCGAGTGGTTTTGTGCACCGGTTTTCAAGGTGTCGCCATCTCTGAGGTCCCGGGTTCGATCCCCGGTTGGGTCAATTTAGAAAACGAACTTTTCTATATTTGCTCAGGTCCAGGTGTTTATGATACCACCGTTGTTTCTGATTTCCATAACACAAGTGCTTTAGCTACTTACTTTGGAATAGGAGCAATGTATGTAATGTTGTCAATTAATATTATATATATTATAGTCTTTCAAAATTTTTATCTAGTTTTTATTATTATTTCGTTTTCCTTGTTCCATTCAACTACTTAATTATAGTAGGTAGTTATAATTGCAATGATTCTGAATAACAAGATAACAACAAGTGTTGTAAAATAATCATCATCTTCTTTTATTGCGAGATGTAGAACAAAATAACGTTTCATTCTGATATAAAAGTACATGGTTTGTTCAAGAAATTAATGACTTTTGAATTACTCAATATGGCAGGCAATAACTTACACACGCCTAGTATTATAAATATTTTGTTTGTTATAGTTAATTGTTTCATCATGCTGCTCTGATTAGGGATGTGAAAAGAACTCTATTTACATACTTACCTATAGTAAGGGGATGACATAAGCGAACTAGCGCCGCCAGTCGATTTTATTTTAATTATTCTAAATAAGCCCAATTTCTTAAAAAGGAATCAGTCAAGGTTTTGTTAATAACATCTAATATTTATTGAATAACTTTACACAGTTTGAAAAGGCATTCAAACAGTTTAAAACGCGATTTTGTTAAAAGTGGCCATTGTTGGTTTAAACCCGTTTTAAAACTATTGCACGCATTTTGTAATGTTGTAATGTTATTCAATAAACATTAGATGTCATTCACAAGACGGGATCTCGATTTTTCTCATCAATTACAAAATATATAAAAGTGACATTAAATAATCTGATTATTTATTTCATTGACTTCATTTTGTTAGTTGCAAAAACACGATTCGTTAACAAAAGTTAACGAGTTAACAAGATACTTTCGCGTGACAAAGTTTTAAGACACCTTGTATAATGTTATATTATAGCGTAATCTGTATTGTGCTTAATGCCTTACCCACTATTAAGTAACTTTATAATGTTGTTTTAGGTGTCTATCTATAATCAGTTAGATTGAAAGTTAACTAAACGACTTGTCGACAATTTGTCAAGAACTTCGTTAAATAAGTTCATAGATACGGATTTGTGTTAAAAAACAAATCGACAAGAGTTTCTATTCATAACAAAGAGTCAGTAGTTATAAATTCCCAAATAAAAAAACAACATAAACATTAAAATTATTTCAAGAAAAACATTCTTCTGCCAACCAACTAAGGTTTATTATAAATAAATTTTCTAAACAGAATGAGGTAGACAAAAACATATAAGCTTCAGGCGACGGGCTACATGTATCTATTAAAATCCCAGTCGGAAACGCTCTTTATCATTAACACAATATAAATATTTATTTATCGATCACCAATCTGATGTCTAATCCCAGAAGCGGATAATATTAAGGAGACTGCTCACTATCCAAATCTTACGAAACGTTGTAGATATTTCACAGCGTACAAAAATTTTCAATTTATCAATTAAATAAGTTAATAGAAAGTTTTTTAATTTATTTTAGACACAACGAGCTTCACTGTTCCCTTATTAGAAAATAATAACACTTAAATCTGTTTGACACTGATGACGTCTAAAAACTAAAAAAAAAAATCTTACCTGTTTACTAATTTGAAAAATACATCTCCTTAGCACGCCTGGTCAGAAAAAGTATAAAATATGATAAAATGAATTATTTTAATATTAAAAGCATCTCTTTCCTAAATCAGGAAAATAGTATCGGATGAATTTTCTCACGGGTCATCTCGACCCTGTAACCGGCTACGGCGACACTACAGCGGCGACGTAAATGAGACAATGGTAGTTTATGCCACCACGGTCGCTTGTAGTTGTAACCACTTAACAAACTGCCGGTATTGCATAGATGTAATCTTTGCGGAACATAGCGCCTCATTATCGCGTTTTATCTGGAAAAATGTCATTGTTGGAGCTTCGCTCTGATAGGCTTTTCATGTTACAAGTTGTGACATAAGTGAGCTATTCACACAATTAATGGGACTAACAATTAAGTTGAACATATTTTTCATAGACTCATTTCAAGTTCTTATATTGCAAACAATAACCTTTTAAAGTAATTGATTGCAAAGGACAAATACACATCAGACGTTATTATGTAAACAGATTGAAAATATTTCATCACCATCATTTACAGATATTTATCGTAATTACTTAATGGAATAAAATAAGGAAATTTTCAGTAAGCACTTTTGTTCACTTACTGAAAATTCCCATACAAAAATCAAAAACGAATATTCTAGAATGTTTACATTGTATCTTAGTGTTACTCTTCTTATACCAAAATCAAGTGTATTATTTAAAAAAAATGAGATTTTAGCATTCACAATGCTATTTTTATATAATACTCAATAATATACTAGAAAAAATACGATTCGCATCAGATCATGTTCTCGGACGGGAATCGAACCCGCGACCTTTGGATATCCGGTCCAATGCTCTGACCGCTGAGCTACCGAGTCACTCACACAGTGAAGTCAAGTGTATAAGTTCCCTTATAACAAATGAAGCACTAAATCCAACACCTCATTAAAGATTGGAATGGTTAAAGGCGCCCGCGGCGACCGCCAATACGAACCGTAAAACAAACATCTATATTAATTCCACAGCCTCCTCTACCCGACGAAATTACACCAACCCAATATCAATCAACGAAATAGTAATCGATATCGATACTATCCTCAAATCGATACCTAAGAAGGGACGTCTCGATTAAGAAAATAATTAAAATTAATGAGCTTCTTCGAGGGCAGCATTAGCCATACATTACTCAAATGTAAACAGAGTTGAGGTTAAAGGGCATGTCTATTGAACATTAAACGCAGTTTGAGCCGAGTTGAGATGCTGAGTTTTAAATTAAAATTAAATGTAGTCACGCTACTAAAGCGCATAAATCTTATGGTAATTAATCATTTTATCTAATCATAGCCTCGGGTTATCAATATTAAGAAGATATTAACTACCTAACTTTGAAGTTGAATCGCAATATTTTTGTTGAAATTAATATATTTTTTACTGTGAAACTATAAAGTAAGTAAGTGATTGTAAGTAAGAGAATGTTACAGGAAAATAAAAACTTTTCTCCATTACGTAGATCTTATAATAATTGATGCCTTTATCTCACTCCTTTAATTAAAAAAATTTAAACAATCTCTCGGCGGCGGCGGTTAAAATAGTTATTCTTAACTGAAAAAGAGTTACAAAAATAGTTATTCTTAATTGAATAAGAGTTAAAAAAATAGTTATTCATAATTGAAAAAGAGTTTTCGTACTAGAAAAAATTCGACTCGACCCGTAATAAAAATGTCTATTTTTACCTTCGTATTTTCAAAATATTATTTTCGTTTTTTATTTTAACCTGCTTAAACTTCACCAAAATCCACCACCACATACAAGCAACCCCAAACGCTTATACCGCCTCCGTTCCATTCCGTCCACATCATGGAGTAAGGCACGGACCTGAAAAAAAGACGGACGTAATACCGGTCTTTTCTTTCCAGGTGTATTTGTGTGAGTGTAGGTCATGTACAACAAACTAAACTGTAGGACCTTGCATGCTTCACTTCTTTTTAGTGTGATATTACGTCCGTCTTTTTTTTCAGATCCGTGGGGGTAAGGGTATTTAAAGCTCTTCCTTGACACGCTATACTTCTCAATAAAATGTTAAATCGGTTTTTTTCTTACTTGACGACATTATAATATTGGCTTAAAGGCAACTCAAAGATGCCGACATAAAGTGGCTGATATTTTATGTTCTACTTATGGCAAATCCCATATTGTCGAAACTTCGAAGCCGGTTTACATAAAGTATGGGAAATAAATTCGCAATCTCTTTTAATACCTAATTTTCACGAGTTTAGAGTCAGATCAAAGGTAAGCCTGACGTATCTACTTTCTATTGGGCTTTTAGTATTATGCTCGTATCGTAAGTTACATTAAATTATTTGGGCGATAAAAAATTAAAAGGGATGCAGTATTTATTGCCTGTGATAAGCTGAAGCTCATTTTGTGAAGATCTCAGTAATACATTTTTAGTATAACGACAAAAAATATGTGAATGAATTTATTGGATATTAATTGGACTAAATGATTGGTCATCCAATTTAATTATTGAGTCCGACAGAAAATAAATACAGCTTAAAAGTAATAAATTGTTAAAAGTAATTTGTCGCTTTTACGCTAATACTTACAAAATAACATTTAAATAATTATGAATAATAATTAATTTATAACTATTTATAACTATAATTATTTTATAACTATTTATTAAAAAAACCGGTAAAGAGCGAGTGGACTCATTCACCCGAGAGTTTCGTACCATCCTAAATAAAATTATAAATACACTGTGGCCGCCTCAGGAATAGTATTTTTTCTGGATGAAAGGTACTATGGGATTGAAGGCGATTAAATTAAAGAATAATTTCACTTTAAATATTTATTTTTGTTATAATGACAACACAAAGGCGCAACCTAGACTAATCTCAAACAAAAAAATTTAAGCCGATCGTATTCGAAAACATTCAAACTCCTTTACTTTTCTATCTGTCACTCAACCAAAGAGTACAGAACCCAAATAGTTTACATACGATGCCAAGGCATCACAGTACCCTACGTCTTTTTCTAAACCCCTGAGAACATTATGTAAAATTTCGCAATGAAAGTGTAACACACAAACTTGTTTTCGCATTCATAACATATTTTTTAATTAATTGGACTAGTTAAAATTTTCATTTCTCACATATCTTATTTCAAAGTTCCTTTAATCCACAACACTTTGTTTAACAATAAAATATTTACATACAAAAGAAACTTAAACCGTCGAATGATAAACGGATCATGAGCGCCTTAGGCATCTCGTTTGATATCTGTTCCGAACAAATCACTGTTTTATCTCTCCATTCATCGTAAAAAAAATTGATATCAACACAAAAAACGTTCAAAAACAATAGAATGGGATCGATTGAAAGGATTCTCTGGTCAGATAACGAGTGTTAAAAAAGGTACTTATTAATAATAGAGTTATTTTACGGTCGATCGAATCGGCTGGTCATCTATGATGTCATTATGGAAAAAGACTCGTATCACTTTCGCTTTTTTGTAAGATTACTCTTAGTATAGTGAAATTATTAAAGCACTTTAAAAAGAAGTCGAAGATGTCATGAAATTACCATTTAACGAGATTTTCACACGCTTCAAGCTGAATCGACATTATTCGGTTTGAATCTAGGACCGCTTGATATTAATAAAACCTAAATCTAGAAAACAGCAAACAATCTATCGTTTTACTCCGACTACGAAATAAGATATAACACGACCAGTCAGTCCCGACTCCCGAAACAGTTTAAAAATTGTTAGTTTCGACTAGCAATCGATGGAAAAGTATAAATAATTTTTGGTTCGACAGGCAATTGATGGAAAAGTACTCATGCTCTTATGAATTTTCTTTTGTTTATTGAAATAACGTCAACAAGAAATTATTAATTTTATTTAACTTTTGACTTATGTCACTTGTCACTCACAAAGGTTAAATAACAAATCGTTATTATTTGTTAAATTATGAAGAAATGTAGTAAATATTATTATTTATCATTGTTAGGATAAAGCCATAATGCAAAATGTTGAGTACAACCAATAAATAAACTAGCAGCTCAGTGAGCTTTAGACCTCGCGCACTCAAATGCTTAAAAATTCATCTAATAGATGTCGCCACGAGGTTTTCAAAGCAGTATGGAGTGCTATTTGGTAAAAGGTATTTGGACGATAGATGGCGCTTCTAGTTTTGAACATATTTCGAACGGGGGTGATTTTTTTTCGAAAAACATATGAGTAAATAATTTTAAATAGTTCTAAAATAATCTAATATTAAAATATCTATAATGAGGAAAGTATAAAACAAAATATGGAAGATAATTTACTCAACATTTCTGCTAGCTTCTTCAAGCCCGCATGTGCTCGCAATCTTGCAGAGATTTCTGGATAAAAGTCCCAGAGACATAAAGAAACTCCTAAATTAAAATTTCTTTATTTACTGTAAAGTAAATAATAACGTCATTCTTATACTCGTATGTTCAAAAAAACCAAAACGGTGGCATTAAAAAGTTCACTGTCTTTCAATAGGTTGAGTATCTAGCTTAGTCACGAGAATAAAAGTTTTAATTGCAATATTCATTAGGTATAAAATAAAATCATCAATTAATGTTAAAAGCAAAGTATTATTAAAATACGAAGTTGATCGTCAAACCATCAGTAACCGCAATTACAATTAACTATTCGGGAAACTGAATATTATTTAATGGGCATTATTTATTAGTGACCTACCTCAATATTTAGAATGTTAATTGGCATAACATGCGTTTGAAAGCCATTCAACATGGCAATTATTTAAAAAAAAACAACAGCCACTGCATTGCTGTAAGGTCTGCTGTTCATATGCAAAACTTGATAGACGCCTTAGAATATATAATATAGCTTACTCTCTGAAATATTATGGCTTTGTCATACATAAGAATCGTTTATGTAGACAAAACTCAGAGTATAAAAAAAAATTTTGTTTGCCCAAACACAAGTGGTTGAAAAAATACCAGATTATTCTTACTTTCACCATGTATCGACATAAACTTTTAAAACTGAATTTCTTATGTATTATAAACAAAAATCGCACTAAGTTTGACACCCAAAGGCTTCTAACTATTTCAAGATATAAGATTTGAATCTTGCTTTTTCGAAATTTTAAAACTGAGCTGATATAATTAAATTAAACACATCAGTTATTAGACTGATTTGTTCACAAGAATTGTTATATGCTGTCAAGCTCAGCTTCGTGAAGCCGAAAAGCTAATTTTTCAATGAAGTTGCTTGAAAGTTGATTTTACCGCACGCTGTGCGTTTTTGTTTATGGTTTAGTATACTGTGCGGAAAATTGATTTTACCTCACACCGCGAATTTTATATAACAGACTTTTTAAAAATCCATTACAGTTTCAGTAGGATATAATGTTTTTTCGCAAATTTATTGAAAAACGTCATATGGTACACGGTTGTTATGGTTTTTTTTAAACTCGTGACGATTTCAAAAAATAGATTATAATAAAACGTCAACATGTTTAAAACCTCCTTATCAACCTTGTATCATAAACTACTATTCAGCTACACCCGAACCAAACAAAAAAAAAGGAAACTGTTTTTTTAAGTAGTCTAAAATAAGCAATGAATCCGCAAAATATGTAGAGTTTTCTATTTAGACTATAGACAGTGATCCTTATAACAAGCTAATAACTAATTTGCCTGATTGGATTAAGACGTCAAGCTTGCTCGATTACACGGTCGGCAAAAAAGATCGTATTACTCATAAAGAATTTGTAATGGATACGCTTTTGATCATCGCCATGCATGATTTACTTTGAAATGTATACGATGCATGCACTGATTCATGACTGTCACTTATTATGTATTTATACTCTATCATTTTTAATCAACATTTAAACCATTTTCAATTTAATTGAAATCAATTTAATCACACGTTATAGGTATTTTAAATTGTACTTGTGATAATGTTAACATTTCAACCAGAACATTTTAAAATAAACATACATTAAATAAATTTAAACCATTTTCATAAATGCAGTTTGAAAGCATGTTATTCTTTTGAACATCCTACCGTAGCCTGTTCACATAAATAACCATTAAAGAGGAAATTCCATTCATA
Source organism: Catoptria pinella (assembly GCA_963556745.1). Lineage (NCBI taxonomy): Eukaryota > Metazoa > Arthropoda > Insecta > Lepidoptera > Crambidae > Catoptria > Catoptria pinella. The sequence continues at coordinate 10,054,751 of OY750763.1, forward strand.
ATTTTAGGTAGAACAAATTACTTAACGCTAGCACAAAGACAGACAAAACAGCAATTTAAAAAAAACAATTATGTCAATCGACAATTCCTATGCAACCAATAACATTAGGATAGCAATTAACGGTGAAATATAATTCATTATACCTCGTTAGATATTTAAAACAGCAAATGAGTCAATGTGTTAATGGCAACATCTTTATTAATTTCGCTTTTCATAGTGCATTTAATATGTTTATTTGTGATACAAATATTTGCAACCATGTTTTTTTTATTTGGTTATTTTATTTAAATGTCTGTATTTTAATTACTTCTTATCTGACAAAGATTCTTTTGAAATATGTCGGAAATGGAGCACGACAAAAGGTCTTATCTCTAAACCAGAGGCTTATCAGAGTTTCACTTGTTTTGCGACAGCAATAAATTTTTTAAACATACCATAATTCTCCGCTTCCTAAGATCTCCACTCGATAAGAGCTTATTAGAACATGGGTGGTAGGTAGACAAACGATATCGCCGCTACAGGTGTGTTACAAAAAAGTCGCCTTTTTTAGCAAATCGTCGAAACAGTCCCGAAAGCTCGCGTCCTTGTTTAGTTATCGCAGTTCGTAAAGTCAATAATAAGCTGCCGCGAAGTCGTTAACAATGACGACTCACGTCGTTAGTGGTCAAATTTGCTACAACACACAAAACTTGAAGCCGTTAATTACAGGGTTCAATAAAGTTCTCAAATCCTCGATGTCGCTGTCGTATGTTACGCCGCCCACTCGTTTATGGTGATCACTATATTAAGCTGGAGTACGGAGATATTGTTGGTATTTGCATAAAGGATTGCCAGTTGGGATGCCGCGTGTGTGGCGTACTTCTGTCCCGATATGTCAGCAGCCAGCCTAATTAAGGTTGCAGGAACACTCGTTAAGATTTAAGTGCTGTGGCCTCGAGCGGTGAGGATTGCACTGCGAGCGCAAATGCAGCCTGTGTTTATAATCCAAATCCATCATTTTGATTGTCGGATTTCGTGCTCCATGGAATAGCGTTACGGGATCCTAAATTAAGCCATCGTCGAGTAATAATGAGTTGAATTATTGTCCGCCATAACCGTCTGCTTACATACTTTTGGCAACGCAATTTTAACCAGAGGTGGTTATTAAATTAATTCAGAGAGACGTCAACGAAACTGCTCCATCGCGGAACTTTTGAGAAACGTTGTATAAATGACGTAATAAAGTTGTGAATGAATTACGATATCGATATCCAGTTTAGTAAATTAACGATGCAGATCGACGCATCGCGTTAAATTTATGAGCTAAATTTGTCTCTACGTTGCGAGGAGTCTCATTACTGCGTTGCCGACAAAGCCTGTGCCGACCAACATTTGTCAACGGAGCAGTTGCAAATAGCTAAAATCCTTATAACTAACAATTACAAACTAAGATTTTTCCGTTAATTAGTGTATCGCGGTTTTGCACTTAACATAAGAAATTGACATGTCGAATAAAATGTTTCCTTGTCCCAATAAATCTCATCGGCAAAAAATGTGTGAGGTTGACTTTTTCGATAACGTCCACTTTTCTGAGTAAATTGGTGTGAGGAATCCGCTTATTAAGTGCAGTGAGGTGCTTGGGACGTCAATCAGTAGGCTGGAGTAAGTTATACAATTACGTATATTTCGTCGAATTGCTGTATGGCTATTATATCCTACTGAGAGGTGACCAGAAATGTAGTGATCAAAGCAGTCAAAGAAAATTAAGCAACTTTCGTAAACTCCAGACATTATATTTTACTTATTTCAACTTCACCGACTTTGAATATTCAGCTGTGAGCCGATTTCCTGAAAATCGTTAGAGATGCGCGTGAATCAGAGTAACTTTTGCATTTATGAACAATCTATCATTGCAGACTGCAGCGGAGGTTGGAATAGTACTTTTGTTGCCTCGCAAGAAAAAAACACTTTTCTGCGTTTGCTCCGCTGCTTAGTATTCAGTGCGAGTGATGCGCAAGAAGCTCGTGCGTATTTCCGCAGTACATCATTATCGTGAGGGACTTCTGTATCATATCAAAATTTTATATCACTTTTTTGTCGTAAACTGTCCGATACTTTATTTTTATGACATTGCGTAACCGAGTATGGCCATGGAATCGAAGTCGTTAAAATATGTATTATAGCGAAGAAAGAATATACCTTGCCTGCTCTGCTTGGATTGGAACAGTCTGATATATTCTGGTAAAATATGTATAGAATGTATGACACACGCAGTGACACTAAAATAACGCATATTACCTACGTCATTTGGATATCGTTAAACTATTCCATGCCACCCAAAAACAATGTATTATTTTTTTCTGCAAATTTTCTCATTTTTTGCAAGCCTGTTCTCCGATTTACAGAATTAAAATTGTGTTAATCATATTGCAAAGACTCGACATTAGCCATTTTTAATGTCTCCACTGCTACGCACAGACAGACCTTATGGGTGGATAAGGAGGATGGGCCATAACCCATCAGCAGGCCCAATGCGGATTGGTGGGTGTTAACGACTGCAAATGCAGCCAGGACCCGTTAGTCCTTTATGTGCTTTACGTGCCATCAGAAGCACGGAGGAACTCAAGATAATAAACATTTTTGGTCACCCATCCCATGACCGACCCTTGCGAAATTTGCTTAACCGTCGCAATCGCAGGGCCAAGTGCTACACCACTACGCCACCGAAGACCTTATTGTAAATACTAATACTCGTATCTACCAATTAGTAGGTACTAACTACGCTATGGAATTATACAATATTCTGAGACCGAAAGTTTTTTTTTAAGGTAAAGCAACTAAAAAAATAAGTTAATCAAATTTTTTTTATGTTTTTCACAGCTTGCTCAAAATCACTGTGTTACAATTAAACCTGAGTGGGGTGTACCTATCTAAGAGCTACCAGATATTAAAAAACATCGACAAGCAGGATGTTGCTTCTCCACGGCGGCTCGATGCGACGGGAAGTAATTTGGCAATTAATTAAGAGCTCATTCACTTTCGTACCATTTTTGGCCGACGGACTGCGCGTGGCCCGCTCGCCATATTTGACGATGCCTTAAAATGGCATAATTACTTTTTTATTGCTTTCCAATTTTTCTGAATCTTTATCGTATAAGTTTTTTCAAATATTTTATCCTTTACATAATATAAAACAATTTTAGTTCCAAGAGCGCCTAATATACCAAAAATAATATCATGCATTTATGATAGGGGATGTAAAAAAAATGTTTTAAGTTTTTTAACCTTATAATTATGTAATTTCACAAAGAATCTTAATTGTATTAGTATAAATTGAATAAGAAGCAAGAAACTTTAAAACAAGAAATCTGACAATATTAAATTTATTTTATCTCCAATAACATTATTTTGCCTCTGTGGAAAAGTTTCACTTTTACTTATACTGTGGTCATATTGTAATTGTGAGTCTGAGTCATAAATATAAATACGGAAATTATTGCTGTATTCAAATGTTACCTCATTAGTACATCAATAAATCGTTAACGTTTTAAATTACTATGTATTACTTATATATCTACGACTTACTTTATTTCGCTCAAATTGAAGACTATGTTTCACACATCCAACAATGTTAAACTCTGACCCACTGTAAACAAATCCCTGGCAAGCTCAGCCACTATTACCCTGAGGAATGGCCTCGTAAGAGTATGTGGCTCCCTTAATGTGGATTCCCAAAGACGCCTCCAGTAAATAAGGTTGCTTTACGACGCCGAAGGAGGTGGTATGCCATTGTGGCAGCCCTCGAACAAAGTTTATTGGCTAATTTTATTCAATTAAATTGTTCTCGATGTGGCCGGCAGCCCTGGCACGTTTTAACGCCTCGAAAATTATTGCAATAGAAAACGTAATGGGTGTAACACACGACGAGAGCTACGCTTGGAAGTTATTCGATGGTTTCAGTTTTCGGTTCGAAGAAAGATTTCATTAGTGTTCCGGAATATTATGTTTACAACTAAAATATATCAAACATAAAAACAAGGAACATTTTTTGAAATATTATCTAAAGTGTAAAATAAGTTCATATTAAAATAAATATTTTATCACCCATTAAGTATTATTTTTATTCTCGCTTATTTGCTAACTATAAAATGAATGTCGTATGTTATGGACGAATAAATGTACAATTAACTATCAGTAATTGTATATAAATAATAAGCAAAATAAAAAAGCAACTCTATGAAATAAAATGTTCTTGTGTTATCTGTTTTGATTGATTTTATCGGTAGCTTTCAAAGAGAGAACAGGAATATCGAGCTTCCCAGTGAGCGCTAACTTTATGTTACGACTTCTAATGCTACCATGAGCACTCACTAAAGCAATCAACATAAACTAATAAAACCATATTTCCATACTGGAATAGGCTGCCATCTCTCCTTAATTTAAAGGGTTGAATATGAACATAATATGTTAATTTCGGGTCGGCCGTTAAGGGTAGTGGCTCCCAAACAGTGGACTATCTGCCAACCACATGCTGTGATATCACTAAGACATTTCAACACGATATTGTTGAAACGACAATACTATTAAAGGCTTTGTTCAACAAAAAACTTCATTTCACTAAAAGCAGATCGTGTCATGCTGACAACGCATTTTACAAATCGTTTATAATAGAATTTTATTTTAGCTGTGATGCGTATGCGCATAGTTGATAGTATCGTGCTGTTACGAATGTTGACATGAATAAACGAAGCCCTAAAGGGGTCTTTGAATTACTGGCAATTAATCGCCATGATACATTAAATTATTAGGATTGTTTATGATCAACAAGGAAACGGAATCTTGCAATGAATTAAGAAATGTCAAAATAAAAAAGCCGATCGCAACATCAGTATTTTAAAATATTTAAATATCTTTTGCGAAAAAATTGTTATTAGTTATTCTAAAATTAACTATTACACCTATTGCCGAACATAAATCTTTATTTCGCCATATCGATGACACTAACTATTGCTTTTTAAATGCTGAAAAAAGTCGTAAAAAAATTACGAGCGCCACTGTTCAAAATCGCATTATCGTAAAACATTCCGCAACTATAAATTCAAGGACATTGACGCCTGTCCATAACTTTTAGAAAAACAAATTAAATTATATTTAATAGTCTCGTGAGAACTGTCGCCCACCACCCACTGAGGAGGTTCGTTAAATATTTTAATTGTGACGCTAAAAAGGTCCCAAAAGTTTTATATCCCGTAAATCAAAGACGTGTCCACGGTAGTCCTGTTACCGGTCTTTTTTAAAATCATGCGATGATGTTGCTGGCAGTGAATAAGCCGCAGACTAGAAAGGTTTGACTATTAAAAAAACGGATTGGCCCTTATTATTAGCACATCACCATCGGGACGTGAAAGTAGATCGAACAGTGAAACCACCGATTAAAATCGCTGCCTACGAACCGTCAGCTTGATTTTTCGCTTCCGAAACTTCCAAAATTTGATATATTTACTGCGGTTATATACAGATGAACAGATAAAATTATGCCTTGTCCCATTTTAGTAACACAATAGCTAACCTTTAGCGACCTCCCACATCAATAAGTATACGTCGTTTAGGCATGTTGTCATTTTCGTCATTCTCAATGTCATTATTTTCAGAGAATCAAAAAAGGGCAATTTGTAATTTTGTCCCATCAAAGTCGGAAGTTTCATTCTGTTCGGGTCGACAGTCATTCGGAATCCATCATTCACTTCCAACGAGATATGTAAAAAGTGAAGTATTCGAGTCAATAAACAGCAGTGTTTGTTTTTCTAACAGGAAGCCTATATAGTTTTGTAAATGATTGGTAAAAAATGTAAGGGCGTGTGTGGCGACGACAGTTTAAGTAGTAATGTGATACTTAAGTCCAACAGTTTGTTTTTCTTTCGTAGTCCGAATTGCCGGGAGTTGATGATAATGATGATATTTTTGCGGAGTTTCCAGTCTTTAAAATGTTCATACAATGAATGTTTTTGAAAACAATAACTAAGCAATATTGCAGTAAGTATAGATCATCATTATAACTGTCTTTATTGTAGTTAGTAACAATAAAGACAGTGGAAAAACAAGCGTTAAATTTTCTATTTCTTCATAAATGACAGAGTATCTTATGTAACAGAGTATGATTAACATATATTACTTAGGTACGTAGGTACCTACACAAACAGCTCAAGACATGTAAACATTCAAAAAGTAATCATCTAAAACTCCGATAGCACAATCACATTAATAGCAGAGATTTTTTCCCGCTATCAATAAAATGATCGAGGGTTCCCTTTTCTTGGATGTGTGTGTGGGCGCAGAACTACCAGAGGTCACGTGGCAAAACCCTCAACGCAACCCCTATTAATATAATACTATCTCTTTCACTCGTAGCAGAAAATGCATCGTTGGGAAGAAAGAAAGGAATGCATTTGTGTGAGTAAGGCGGCGCGGGCTCAAACATCTGCCGCCTCTGATATTTTCGGTCGGTTAAGTCAAATGGGAATAATAATACTAGAAGATATCATCGAAAAATTTTATCTTACGCCATTTCCTAGTAATTTTTTAGTTAAAATCTTTAACATTTTCCCTTAGTTACTCGTATAACTGTTTCTACGTTTGCAATGAATCCATCTACTACATATAGTGGAGGAGTCGAGGAGCTTAGTAGCGCAGTGGTTTAGCGCTCGTCCCTTTTTTTTTCGAGATAATAGAGTTTTGGTCACCCATCCCATGACTGACCCTTGCTTAACCTCCGCAATCACAGGGCGAAGCGCTCGAGTTCCTCCGTGCTTCGGAAGGCACGTTAAGCCGTTGGTCCCCGCTGCATTTGCAGTCGTTAACACCCACCAATCCGCATTGGGCCTGCGTGGTGAGTTATGGCCCGACCTCTTTATCCACCCATAAGGAGGGCCTGTGCCCCAGTCAACATAATTATATAGTAAGAATTTTGTTAACAGCAGTAGAAGTAATAGTCAGTGTACTTAATTTCTGGAAGTATTTATCATCATATATATTAAAGGGCTAAGTATTTAATTACAACTGTGTTTAACAATCGATATAGAAGTGAAATATCAAAGGTAGAGTAGGTAACCTAATATGTTATCCATACAAATGTTTCAAAAAACTCTAATAAAAGCAGAGCTGCACGTGTACTAGGCATACAAATCACAAAAGAAGTAGGTTACTCCAAATAAGTCCTACATATTTATTTAGGTAAGTTACAAATCTCAGTGCATAAAACACCACAACGCTTTTATTTTCAATACAAAAAACTCCCAGCATGTAATGTAACGGCTCCACTATAGAAAACGAGACGAAATAATTGAACGAAGCAGCTCCTCAGGACCCGATCTTGTTTATTACCAAGTCTAAACTACACCTCCGTAAACATTCGCACGGCCGAATAACTAAATAAATAAAGTTTAAATTATTATTGCGATGGGTTTTTACAAGTGTGGAGATAATTTTGCAAAATAATAAGAAGTTGGCAAGAGTTCATTGAAAACGAATGCAGTTCTTTCCCAAAAGCAAGTTGGTCCCGAGTTGCCCCTTCGTCTGGTAAGAAACAATGGGCTTGAAAGGACATTGTGCGAAATTGAAAGCATGCAGTGCGTATACGCACCGGATATTTTTTGCACTTTGTGAGATCTCGATTAAATGTTGCTTTACCTTTTTGATGGTTTAGAAGTACCTACCGGTATAAAGGAACTTCTGAAAGGAGTATAAAAAATATTTTTAATTGGGTTCGCATTGAAATACTTAAGTGAAAACTGTATATTAATTTTATCTTATGTTTGTATGTTCGTATTTGAAAAAACTACTTTTATGAATTTATTTACTACCACACATAAAATTATGGCAATAACAACGAATAATTCATTTATTTTTAGCGGAAAAATCGCTAAAAAGCTATATTTTCTAGGCAACATTAAGTTCAACTTGACAACATCGTTATTTGGGCATATTATAATAATAATAAATAAATAAATGCCTGGACAACTTCACACAGCGCTATCTAACCCCAAACTAAGCAAAGCTTGTAATATGGGTGGTAGACAACTGATATACTACTTATATGCTTTTTAAATATATACTTATTATACATAGTAACACCCAGACCCGTCACAGATATTAAAATTCATCACTTCAATTTCTGCCCGGCCGGGAATTGAACCCGGGACCTCTTGCGTGGTACACCCGGCCACATGTTGACCACTGCACCACTCAAGTCGTCAATTAAATATTATATTCGATGTTTTGCAAAAATAAACCCAGCAGCCATCCACCAACATATAAAATCAAGCGATAAAATAGCATAGAACTTTAGTTACTACAGAATTACTTATTTAACTTGCTACAGTATCACAATATCTACTGTATGATTTTCCTTATTTTTTTTAATACCAATGTTGAGCAACTCTGCCCTCTCTGTTTGTTTCTTTTAACGTATAGTTACGCATAAAGTCAATAGGGATATTTTTTCTAAAACCTTTATTAATCATAATCATAGTGACTTTTCACATCATCATCACACACAAAACAACAATATCCGCATAGTAACTGGTGGTGCTCCGAAATCGTTACAATCATCCCCTCCATACGTAGTATTTGTTAGTTGGCCTGTAAATAATAGGTTCCAATGCCTAGCCTAGTCACCTAGACGCTAGCTAACCCTTCTCTGACCTTAGTTATTTTATTTTCAAGTTGAAGGTTCCCTTTTGTATACTTCTAATAATGCTTGTCGCTAAGGGCTCAGCTATTCGACCTATATTGAGATAGGTCTTAGAAGGAAGGTCACCCTTTTCATAACACAGCTGTTTTCAATGCACAGGTTAGTCATAATTGTGAGTCGTCTAGACGGTGCCTAATCTTTATGTTTGTAAACAAAGCCCCAGTTTCTTATAAATGTGAGTCGGAATGTTCATAGAAAACTTTTTTGAATCTAGACTTTTTTGTGAGGTAATAAAAGTATGGATTTGATCATTTTTACGGATATACAAGTTCAATGTTCATAGAAAACATTTCTGAATCTAGACTTTTTTTGTGAGGTAATAAAAATATGGATTTGATAGATGTTACGGAAATATAAATGATAGTCAAAACGTCATCACCACTTTTGTTAAGATTTTTTTACTTTGAATTACATTTATTTTTACTTAATGTCTTCATTAGAATGAAATTATTTTTAGCCACAGATTGGTCAAAACTGGCACTAAGAAGGAAGGAATGGCGTGCTCTATTGTCGGAGGCCAAGATCCGCTTCGGGTCCCTGAGCTACAGCAGTAAGTAAGTAAGTAATCATTACACCATGAATACCTTTAACACATACTATGAAAGATCAATTATTTATCTTAGTTTGTGTTGTATGTTGACAGATTAGTTGCTATGCAACGTTTTATATTAATAAAAATTAAAGAACAGTTGCCTAGGTGTTACTTAGCAACTGATCTGGATCAGGCCTATCTCTATATATAGATTGATTTTTAATTCTAGTCGTTACATTGTACTGAATAGTCAGCGTAAAACAATCGCAAAACCAAATAAACACCACAGAGAAAGGCTTACGATGTTTTGACAGACACCCTTAAACCGCTCTGCGATCGACACAGATTTGCCTTCCTTGCCTTCCCTCCATCCATATGGGCAGACTAAAATTAGCTCCACATAACCTGACGCTAGCAGCCACATGTTCGCAAGATGGTGTACCTCACCTTACAAAGCGGATTGAAAAAATGCGACATCTTGTATTACAGGATGCACTTTTGGTATTAAGAGGACTGCTTAAATAAAGAATTCGTAATCCTGCAGTGTTTTATTTCTTGGAGACTAAAGAACATTTTATGTGGCAGGCTTAAAGGGAAACGCCTTCATGACAAAGACATTCTATAACGTATCGAACTACTTTGCAGCACGCAAGAAGGTAGGCGCATCAGTTTTCGGGTCAAGCTCACAGGCAAGAAAGTATAATATAATCAGGCGCATCATCAGTTCTGTACAGTAGTTACTAGAACTTGTTATGACATTCAATCTTTGTTGAATTTTTCAAGAAAATGTACCGATTAACGATGGGAAACCCATTTTTTCATTCAAACATTCCATTACGTAGCAAACATTCCGGTTAAATTATTTCTCTACTTTAATGATTTTGTTAGGACTAAATGATTGTAATTAAGGCTATTCCTTTGAAGACTCTACCCTTTCATAAGAAATAATTATTGAAATTTAGTTTTCCTATCGTTGTAAAATAAAATAATTTTTATTAAAAAAATTAACCACTTATGTATGTACATTATTTTTATCACCGAGTACTTGTGTGTGTACCTTGCTTGCCTACTTTACTAATGCTTGTCTACGGTACAGTACCTTCGTGCAGAAATAGCATTAGGACTGTAATAAACCATGTATAGAACATTAAGTTAAAACTATAACTATTCATTAAACCTCGATACTTCGAAAATAAGGACACCAAATAGGTTTAATTAAATGCAGTTTCCTTAATTGGATAATATTCATTAAAAACAAATCCCAATCACGTCAACACAACCCTCCCAAAAATCAAACGAAAGTTTCCTTGTGTCTGTTACAGAAAAATGACTCCAAAACTATTGCGTTAAAGTTTACTACGAATGCTAATGTTAAATTTGTCTATTAAGTGATAGGCACAAAAGGACAGTGGCGCGTGCCAATACAAAGCTAAAGGGCAGGCGAGCAGCTGTCGTGGGCGAGCGTGCGCGCACACAAAGAAGAGATATTAGATAGATAGTGTTTACTGCCATGTGTTCTATTACTATCAGCTGATTCAACGTTTTCAGGAATTTGGAAAGTTAAAGTTGTTTAGTACATACTTTTGTTTATTACATATTACCATGTTTTTAGCAAATAAAGTTTATTATTATTATTATTATTAATAATTTATGCAAATAAAATTCAACTGCCACATGCTTCGATCATGCAAACCCATGATCGAAGGCCACATGTGTATGATTAAAAATGACACGACTAATTTAAAAGGACTGATTTGTTTTTTGATGTGATGAGCAAGTCAAGTTTATGTTGTAAGTTTTTAATTTTTCACATTCATCACTGTGAAATTAGTAGTGATTATCATATTTATTGTTGTTTTCTTCACCTGAGTACTCAGATATAAATTGTTATTCACATGAACGAATACATTTATTTAAATTCCACTGGTAAAGAGATAACTAAAAGCAATTCTGAATTTATTTCATATAAAAAGAAATAGAATAAGCCCGCGACCGTTCATTCGATACTCGACGAACGAAGAGAAATCGTAAATTATAAACTGTATCGTCGGTGGTGGGGCATGTTATTGTGATCGCTCTATGCTTCCCCAATCCGCCCCTTTGAAAGAGCATGTGTGCAACTAGTAAGTACCCTTCGATCCCCCCGCGCCCCGAACCACCCCAGGTGCGTCCGTGGCACGCGCCATTCCTACCGCGGCCGGCGCCCTGACGCCATCTAAACCAACTACTTAACAGTTATTCCTACGTGACCTAATCACCCGCCATACCGCGACTAATCAAAACACAAACAATCATAACATGTTAAAACTGCATATCATCGCGACGAAATGAGTTCGATAGGAGTCGTTGTTTTCCGCAATTCGCCGCAGGTGCTCCAGGAATCCGTGAATAATACCGTAAACATCTCGAACAATGAAGTCAATCAGAACGTCCGACGAGAAATCATAATAGTTCGGAAAAAGACAAAAGTGCAATCTCCAGCTACAGTTTCAGTGAGTTCTTTAGTGCGTGCAGCAGATCCAGCCGTTACGAGCTCCATTGCTAAACGGCCCAGGGTGCGCGAGAATAGCACCGAGGATGTCACGCGAACACCAACCCCGCTCGCGGTCGCACGACGAAATGCGCGGGAAAGAAATCGAGTGCGACAAGTGAACGATGGTTTTGCTGCTCTACGTCGACACATTCCAGAGGAAGTTGCTGCAGCGTTTGAGAACGCCAACTCGAACCGAGGACCAAATAAGAAGCTCAGCAAAGTAGAAACTTTGCGCATGGCGGTGGAGTACATAAGAAATTTGGAAAGTCTGTTGAACATTGGACACGCTGATAAGGAAAATGGAAGCCGTCCATCAATGGATTCTTTCCCTTCACCTGCGTCTTCGTCTCCCAGAGACAACAGCCAAGAAAGAAGTTATTTTTCCCTGAATTCTCCTGCTCTCGAAGATGATGATTTGGATGAGGATGAACTGGATGGTTCTCTACATCAAATTCCCCAGCAGCAATACGTGGAACTACCAGCCCAAGAATCCTTTCAGCTTGTGTCAACTCCGCATTTATATGAAGAAGAGGAAGTCGCCGGTCATCCTTTGACCCCGTCATCTGACCTTCTTTGCCAGGATGACGTGAACGCGCATATTTTGGAAGGACATTTCACTTTCCCTAATTCCGCTGAACAATTTACTGTGATTCCTGAACAATCGTATGTAAGTGAATCTGATATGCCTGTGACTGAAAGTGACTTTGAAATTAAGTATTCCGAATCTCTACATACCCAAATTCAGCACAACTTAAATGAACCTGATTTGCCGCTACATTCGATGAACCCTGATTTAATTATGGATCCAGATCAGTATAAATTTAGAGATGAAGACTCGAAGTTCGTTGATTACAATGATGTAGAGTTAAAAAAGGAACTGCCTGATATTCAAGTGACTCCTGAAGATAGGGAACAATTTGAAGAAACTCTTAAATGGTGGCAAGAAAAAACGAGATTAGGCCGTCCATTGAAAAAGAACAATTAACGAAACTTTTTTTTTTATCTTCACTTTTGTATTTTTTTTAGATAGATTAAATTGAGATATTTATTGTGATGTAATTATAGAAAGAAATGTACAGCTGTTAGTGCCAAAGTCAGTTGTCGGCGCGGGCGCAAGGTGCGCCGTAACGGTCAGTAGAATAATGAAGCCCGTGTACTTTTATAGCCCTTATTCGTGTTGTGTTTAAGCTATTTGTTTAACCGATATTTTAATTGATTTAATAAAAGCAATTTAGGTAAAATATAGATTTATGTTTGCCAGCGAGTCAGTAAAAGCTTATGTGTAAAATACTTTTGGTATAGATACAATTACTATTCATGCATTATTTATTTTTCTTCTACAAAATGTCTTAGTTCGATAAAATAAGTTTCGGTTATTTTAATGAAAATAAAGTAATAAATAACTGTGAAGTGTTGACCTTGTAAATATTCTATAAAAGGGCACCTAAATATGATACAAATTAATTCTCCTATAGTTCTAGTGCCTTCTAGTTGAATACTAATTATTGTGATGGTAGTTATAAGTATTTAAACATTGTATAAATAAACGGAACAATAAACTTTTCACTCTTTAAAAAAATTAAAGCTTTACTAATTGTTAACCTTCTATAAGTTAAATTTCAATTATTTCTATTATTTCTATCGAAAATGTCGCTGTTGTTATTCACCACGCAAGTTGCTAATCACCCAGTTTACCGGTACTTTTAAATGTTTCACTAAATATTCTCTGCATTCTTAACTGCTAATGATTAAGATCACATTAAAAACACATTCCCCTAATTCTAACCCCATTGAGACAAAGACCCTTATGCTAATGCGACAGTGAATGACCTACTTAAATCGCTTGAACTTCAGCCGCCAAGCCCGGTGATTCTCTACCGTCAATAGCAGCTTTAACTTTCCGTTAAAGTCGAGTTGCAGGTACTAAAAGGTAAATTGCTTAAACATTATTAAATTTTGGATTTTTCGCATTCACAATGCTATTTAATATTAAGATAAATTATATACTAGAAAAAATAGACTCACCCTTAGCACCTCAGACGGGACTGGCAGAGTCAACTTTTTCTAGTATATCAAATATCTTGTTTAAAAATCTCAAAAGTTGCGGTATTTATTGATTGCGGTAAATAAAAATATCTTCATTTACTTAAAATAAAGACATTTACTCTAAAAAAATACATTCACCCACACTTTTTATTAACTACTACCTCTTGGTTATCGTTAACTGAGTTAAATAAAATCCGAAATCTTACCATTGTATAGCCGGTCCAGGCCGTTAACGGTAAGGCGATATCGCATTGTGATTTTAATGCATTGCCGTTACTCGCCCAAAAACTAGCCAAGGGAGTCTAAACGGGTGATTACAATTTCGGGATCGAGTTCTTTTTGTCGATTTATGCATCGGTCCTGGACCGTTTTTTCTGAACATTTTAATGTATCGCCTCAAAGTTGTAAAAAAGTTAACGTGTGATAGTTTTTTTATTATTCTAGTATGAATGAAGAATTGCTTGACTAACAGGGTGATAAGCGTCAGCGCCCACGAGCGACTTTTCGTAGCTGCGATTATCGCGGCGTTTTTTGTTGCTGACTAAGATAAACCCTTTGTCACTCTTGTCAGTGTCATTTCGCGGGCGACTAGTCGCAGGAGCTACATTTTGTAGCTCGTGGGCGTTTACGTTGTGAACTCTGTATGTTCTAGTCTCGGCGATAAAAAATCGCTTAGCGATTAATCGCTCGTGGGCGGGAAGCCCTAAGGCTTCCCTAAATAGTCAGCCTAAGATGACTATTTTATAATAATATAAATAAAAAAAGAAAAACCTCCTTCAAAAAACCTTAAAAAATTGCTATAAAAAAACAGCTTCAAAAAACAGCAGCTCTAAAAAGCAAGAAATAATATTCAAATCTGCATAATTACTATTCAAGTACCTACGCATATCTGATATTAAAAAAACGTCTTTTGAAGTCGGGTGGGGCTAAACATAACTTCCTTTTTTAATCATAATAACATTTATCGTGGTTTCTCTTCCTCAATTTGATTTTTTAATTCTTAAAGCCCCACCCGACTTCATAAGACGTTTTTTTAATATCAGATATGCGTAGGTACTTGAATAGTAATTATGCAGATTTGAATATTATTTCTTGCTTTTTAGAGCTGCTGTTTTTTGAAGCTGTTTTTTTATAGCAATTTTTTAAGGTTTTTTGAAGGAGGTTTTTCTTTTTAATTTTTAAAAGTTTTTTTATTTTTAACTTTTTTGTGGTAGGTATGTATAAGTAAATGTTAGCGATGATATAAATATATTTTATTCATATTTCACACATTTCAATGGAATAATACGCCTAGTAACTCAATGTAAACTTTTCGCACTGTTAATTTTAGCAAGGGTCAGACATGGGGTAGGTGACCAAAGTGTATTATCTCCTCCGTGCTTCAGAAGACACGTTAAGCCGTTAGTTCCAGCTACATTTGCACATTAACACCCACCAATCCGCATTGGGCCCGCGCGGTAGGTTATGGCCCATCCTATTCATCAGCCCATAAGTAAGGCTTGTATCCCAGCCCCAGTAGTGACAATAAAAATGGCTGATGCGAAACCTTTCAATACCGTAGAGTAATCACTAATACACTATCATATTTGATTTTGAAGAGTTCTCTTGTGTATCTTCGAAGTCCAAGGTCCAATGTGAAGGAAATTTGAATGAAAACATCCTTAAAGTATCTCCTTTCTAACGAAACAAGAATCATCTAAATCGGTTTATAAACAAAGAAGTTATGTCTGAAGATCCGTTAAAACTCGTGCAAAAGTTACCTAAAAAATTACAGTATTTTCAGGATTACTCAAAAACTACTGAACCGATTTAAAATTTTCAAAAAATGGGACCACCTGGGGAGCAAACCTGATAAGGTGGCGTTTGAATCATGTCAATCGGTTCAGCCGTTTTCGAGTTATCGGTGGACATACATAAAAAAAAAAAAATAAAAAAAAAAAAAAAAAAAAAAACAAATAAACAGTCGAACATAGAACCTCCTCCTTTTTTTGAAGTCGGTTAATAATAAATATTTGACAACATCACATACATTGCTCCGATTCCAAAGTAAGTAGCTAAAGCACTTGTGTTATGGAAATCAGAGACAACGGTGGTATCACAAACACCCAGACCTGAGCCAATATAGAAAAGTTCGTTTTCTTAATTGACCCAACCGGGGATCGAACCCGAGACCTCTAGAGATGACAACACCTTGAAAACCGGTGTACAAAGCCACTCGATCACGGATTTTGTCAATAATAATAATATTCGGTGCAGAATAACTGAACTATTGAGGAATAGCCGTGCTGTGGCAATTTGTGACCATATCAGGTTGTATTTAACACTTGTTACCAACCCATTATCAAATACTAGCTCGAAGAAAGGTTTATTTTACTTGCATTTTTGACTTTAGTAAATTTGAAATGTAAAAATGACGTATTATTTTTTTACTAACATATAGGCATGAAGATCGAGACTTGACATGAAGAGACGTGATCTAAAAGGGTGGCACTAAACTCATTATCATTATATAAAAACTCACTAACAGCTTGTAATAAATTTAAACAAAAAATATTGTTAGTTAAATCGTACCAAACTTTTCTTATCCATGTTTCAGACATATGCATTAAACACATGGCACATAAGAATGTCAATAATTCTAATGTTGGTAAACAACAACCATTTCTTGCTTCGTTCCGCACGCTCCCACGTTTCCGGGTTAAGAATTTTAATTTCTCCTCAACTCAATTTTTTTTTCGTTAAAATATCGCCATATTTTACGGTGCAAGCACCCTATTTTAGCTTCCATTTAAATATTTTCCGCTCCATTCGTCAAGCACTGTTTCAAATGATTAAACTTTTCGATACACGTGAGGTATAGGTGAAATTTAAAATTTCTTATGATGAAGTAAGTAAAAAGTTTACAAGTGATTAAAAATAAAGTTTACTGTAGGTATCTGATAAGAAGAGAGACACAGACACTTCTACAGCAAAAAGCTTTTGTGACTGTCGGACAGGTATATTTGAGTGTAAGAGTTTATTCTTACTGTAATCTTAAATAACATGATAAGGTAGGATTTGAAATTATTACAGAACTAACTAATATATAGGATTAAAATTTGAAAAAAAACTCATATAAGATTTTATATTATTAAAAAGTTTAAAATTAAAAAACTATGATCTATATTTTTTTGTTTAAAAAAAATTACTCCCGGTTATTGATGAGAAACTGCTTCTAAGAACCATTACAGTAGCCACCAAGTAGATATTAGACAAGTGTCCTCTTAGAACTTAGAAAGCATCGCGCCATTTTTCTTCGAGAGCGCATGCACTTGTTAGTAATCTTCAGAGGATTATTACTTTACTTCAAATGCTCTGAAAACTAAACAAAAAAACAGGTGAAAAAAATTGTAGTTAAGATAGTACTTAGCTGTTTTGTATGAGTAGCTCTGTTTGTTTACCATATGTTTTTGTAGATAACTCCTATATCGCGGAAAGAATGTCAATTAAGTATTTCCCTAACATTTTTGAATGTACAATTAATGATTTCTTTTAACTTAGATATTGTTATACGGTCATAGAGCTCAAAGTTACATCGTTATCCACATAATATATGTATGAAAAGCCTTAAAAAGATATCTGCACATAGGTATTATCAAAGTTTTTTTTCAATCAAAAGCGCACGTGGTCTCGAATACTTCGCAAGAGATAAACTATAAGGAATCAGGTTAGACGATGCGTGGGAATTGTAAAGACTCTTTAGCATGACAAAACCTACCACAAGGAAGAAGTCCTATCGACGCAACGAAAAAAGACCGTTACGGGCCGCTATGCCTTTGTTGTCCCGTAACTATATCGTGGCGAGCAGACTTGATACTTGCGATGATGTTCAACTATTTCTATTAACATATTATATTCTGTGCAGATGATGCCTACTTATAAGAATTTTAACACATTGCTCTTTTAAAAAGAGTTGGCTCTACAGAGCCACTAGTAATGTCATAATACAGAAGTAATCATATTTCATTCGATGTAATCGTTACCTTCAAATTAAAACCACATTAGCGGCAATTGAAGCGATTACATGAAGTTTATCTGAACTGTTACAATTTTATCTGATTGGATTAATTCCTCACTTTACCCTTGCCATAAGTAAAGATAGGTCCGCCATAGTGGAAAGTTTAACCAAAAACACGTATCCAACAGTAACCTTAACATTAAGATTTTTTTTTATAGTACGAATAGGTAAACAATGTTGTTCGTCGCATGGTACGAAACAGTAATATGCTTCCGACCGTAAGTGCCCATCTTTATGTGATCTTGTGTTACAAAATTCAAAGTATCAAGACGAATCAGTCTTCCTTATTCGACGTAAAGTCAAAGAAGCTACCCTATTGTTATATAATATTTATTCTTGCGCGGATCTCCTCGGCCTTTCAGTAAGGTCGTCTCCATTGTGACAAGGTTCATGGGAACCGGCAAAAAAGGACTTCGCCTTAAGGGAGCCACCGAATTTAACGTTCGAAACTGAATAAGCACTTTTTCTATGCAGTCTCGATCGCGTTCAAAGTCCACGTGTTCAAAGATTAGGCAGAATATTTTATAATCTTTTTTAATAATGTTCCACAAAACCCTGTATTCGGCTCTAAAGAATATTGTTTGCTCAAATAATTAATAAAATAAATCGTTTCGTATTAGCAGCATGTTTAAAACCGAAAAGAAATAATTTAAAAATTGCAAATACATTTCTTGAACGGGAAATTATTTTTTATGAGATTCATATTCATATTCAAAAATAAATGATTATAAATTATATACTTTAAATTGATACTTTTACTTAATATGACAAAAAATATTATTTATGCGCTGCTTTCGTAAAGCTCTAGATTTTTTCTGCATATATCCTTAAATAACGCATGATTTAGTTCGTCGTTTTTGTTTTGTCAGAGCATACAAACAGATTGTGCGATAGAAGACAGTGAAATTGCGTCTGTCGGCTTGCAGACGCCATACGGCGCACAACATCTGGTAGCCCATACAATTTGTACGAGCACCCACTCTCCCGTATACCAACTTACAAACTAGTTCTCAAAACATCCAGATCCCTCCTCCCTTATTTTTAAGGTTCAATTTTCTCTAACTTAAAATATCAGACATCCTTGTCGTCGTAATTAGTTGAAAATTTGCCTTCTCACAGATTTCGTGGGTCTGTAATGAAAGTCACGGTGGCATATGCTTTTGTTTGAATTTAATTAGTTTAATTCGATTCAAACCACCAGAGGTTCGAAACATATCTATTCTAAGACGTTTCCCGTCGTAAGATTATAGCTGTTATATAATGTACTTTCATGATAAAATTAAAATAAGAAAATTAACCAATAGATGTCCTCATATGAGTGGTTTATCCTTACCGAAAAGTTGCATAAATTAATTTTAATCAATTTTCCGGTCATCAGTTTTTTTTAATCGTATTTAGTTCAAAGTTCAAGGCAAGCAAGTGCACGTCACATTGCATTTCAAATTGATAAACAATTAAGACTTCCCTTTGGTACTTGACGAGGCGCTAAAAGTTCATAAATAAAAGCATTATTTAGTCAGATATAAGTTCTAGACAGATAGTAGTATCTAACAGTATTTTTAAATTTTGAGATTTTTGCATTCACAATGCTATTTTATATATTACCAAATAATATACTAGAAAAAATACGACTCGCACCAGATCACGTTCTCGGACGGGAATCGAACCCGCGACCTTTGGATATCCGGTCCAATGCTCTGACCGCTGAGCTACCGAGTCACTCCGTCCGAGAACATGATCTGGTGCGAGTCGCATTTTTCTAGTATATTATTTGGTATTATCTAACAGTAGTTTGTAAAACATAATCTAATCATTATGTCACATCTGGATTTTTTATTTCAAGCTTCATTTATGTTTGAACGTCTTTTCCCAACGATCTTTATCAGAAATTCAAAGTGACAGCGTAAATTACTAACGATCCAGATTGTATTGACCTAGTTTTAGTTTACACTACTATGAACAGAACACGTGTAAATTATCACAATCGTTTCATTTGCATAACCAACATTTTGACAGTCCACACCACAATTAATATTGATTTGACCTTCTTAT
The DNA here is from genome assembly GCA_963556745.1 of Catoptria pinella. Lineage (NCBI taxonomy): Eukaryota > Metazoa > Arthropoda > Insecta > Lepidoptera > Crambidae > Catoptria > Catoptria pinella. The sequence continues at coordinate 10,074,699 of OY750763.1, forward strand.
ATAGATACCTATAAAATAACCTCACTTTCATCAATCAGTAATCTTCTTGATACCACATTCATCGCTGCTTTTTCAGCTGTTGTAGATAAGAAAGTGCTTTTTCAGACGGCAACGGTTACGTTACTTGTGCTGAAATATCGTGTAATTTTCTTGTTTTGATTTAGTAGTTATTGTCGACCCCAATGACTAATCAAGTAAACAATAAGGTACGTTATTTATTAAGATTTGCTGTACTATGATTCATTTATTGCTATAACTCTGTTTGCATTTAGATATTAGAAAATGCGTCAATGATTTCATCAAAGATAAAGTATTCCACTTGCTCTATATTCATGAGATCATCTTGTTTACAGTTTATTCAGCTGACACAAAACAAACTTATAAAAGAAATTATACTTACTTAAATTTTTACTAGTTAATGTAAAAACTGTCTTTTAACCGACTTAAAAAAATAGGTTACCTACCTAAATGCCGTCGGTAATTGCACTTAGGTTTTTAAAGTAAACCTAGAATTTAAACAAGTCGTTTCCGCACATTGTGCTAAAAAAATTGTGAATTCATTATTTTTTTAGGATTCCGTAGTCAAGTCAACAAGGAAAGGAACCCATTCGGCCTAACCACAAAAATTTGTAAAACAATGTTTAATTTAGACACTGTTTAAATATGATGCTGTCTCTTTCAAATAATATTGTCAAAAAGTGACAGCATCACTTGTTAAACAGTGTTTTGTGGTAACGCTGTTATAGTTTCGCCATGTCCGTCCGTCCATCATTCCTTCTATCCGTGGCTTAGCTCAGAGGTCCTTAATGCTAGAAATATGTATTTTAGCATCACGCCAAAAAAATTACCTCTTACTTTTTTGGCGTAATTCATGATACAAATTTCATTGAATATGCAGGTATTATACTTAGTTGTAGCCGTTAGTAGTGTAAAACAGGGAGTAAAAATAAGTTTACAGCCATATGGTATGGTATTAGGTTACAACAGAACCCTATACTGTGCGTGGCCCGACATGCACTTGGCCGATTTTTTTTAATAAAATGGTGACGCTTATGTATTAATTCACGGTGCGGAACTTGTGATTTATGAATAAAAATACCTACTTTTTCTTTTTATCTTTTTCTGTGCTTCAAATTTCGTATTACAAATGACATTTCATCTGTTAATGTATTTAAATTGTGTTGTTATTTTAACCTATTTTCCTCAAAGTGTTTTCTGATTGTCGATATACGAGAAAGTCACTTTTGTTTTCATTTTTTCCGTTCATAGTTCTTTATTAGACTGTGGTTCTATTCTAATCTAATCAATCGTAATACTTATTAGTTCTCTGACATCACGCGACGATGCACAATGTTTGTAAATGTCCTTGTTTGTGTTTTGTTCTTTTTACTTTTTTTGTAATGCTGTGTGTCGTTGTGTGATTTACAAAATAAATTTATTTTCTTTCTTTCTTTCTTTCTCTGTTAGTTTAAAATAAATTAGTGACTCTAGGTTGAACCTGTTATTTAGTTTCAATTGTTTGAGATGCGACTTTGAGCTGTGTTCTTATTACTTATAATAATATGATTCCCATTACTTTTTTAAATACTTCAAACAACATATGTGGATTTGAATATTGAAGCTTTAAATTATCTCAACCCCAGGGAAATGAAACGCCGGAATCACGGAACCATATTACGCAGTGCACATGTCACCGGAGCATTTGGAATACACGTCAACCCTGCTTCCTTTGCGTAAAATGTCGCAATTATGCATTACATTATTTATTCAACAATTTACGCACTATGAACTTATCAATGAATAATTTATATGTAATAGTAATGCAAGTGAGTTACACTTTTTAAAATAAGTAATCAATAAATTTACTATGATTATACATGCGCTTAGGTCATTTTAGCTTTGGCAATTATTTAGCGTCAACTACACGCTAAAACACAGACTCTGGTCAATATTAAAGAAAGTAAACAACATAGATTTTTTTATAATTATTGAATAACTCTCCAATACTTTGCACTCTTCTTATTAGTTTAAAACGAATCAATTATAAAAAATAAGCTGAAAGAACGACGGTTTACATAAAATTGAATTAATTGGAAGCATTTGTTGGCGCATGTAAGTAGGCCCCTAGCAATAACAACTCTAGGTACAGTCGCCGTCAAATATATATATACACGCAACTAACTCAACACACTAAAAACTAAACAAATAGTTGTGTATATAGAAATTATTGACAAGCATCTGCTCAGATGTTAATGAAGCGAAGAATGTTCAGATATTAATGGTAACTTGTAGTGTATGGAACTTTATTGGCATTTTAAACTGTTCTGAAGTATTTGGTCACTTTGTCTGCTACAATATATCTGACGGCGACTGTACGTATGGATAAAATAGTAGGTAAGTGTTCGATAATGTTTACCTCGATTATCATTAATTATTGATTTCAATTCACTAAGTACCTATCTTTGGTATTTACCGATATTTTGTAAACAGGTACCTGCGTAAATCTTTTCCTAGTCTTTTGTTGTTTTGTCAATAAATTATCTACGGGATTGCATTAATTGAAACAAAACACCGCAACATGTTAAACGGAAATTAGTACGAAACTAATATCAATTGGCAAGACCTAATTATAAGGAAAATGTATAATTTTTTTTTGTTTTAAATCATAAGTAGGCACTCATAGATAGACACAACAAAAAAATGCAATAATTGGATTCAAGCACTCACACACAAGTGAGATGAGGAGCTCGGTGGCGCATATATAGCGCCTGGCCCATCGATTGAGGAGGTTAAGCAACTTTCGTAAGGGTCGGTCATGAGATGGGTAACCAAAAATTTATTATATCGAGCTCCTCCGTGCTTCGGAAGGCATGTTAAGTTTTCCACCCATAAGGAAAGCCTTTACCCCTGCATTGGAGACATTAAAAATGGCTGATGGTCACTCACACACGTGCACTTTATGCTTATGTATACTAAAACCATCAATTTATATAATGCCTGTATATACAAAATAATTTACCGATCAGGGGGTCTAGCCAAAGTAACATTTGCAAAACTTCGTTATCGCTTCGCTTTTGAAACATGTATGAGATTGACATAAGGTTTTGTTATCAATCGAAATTTAAAACGTCAAATCCATACATTTTTCGAAGCGAAGCGATAGCGAAAAATTTTTAAATGTTACTTTGGCTAGTTCCATCAAATTGTTCGTTATACGTTTCACTGGTTCGTATTTATGTAAGTGTATTAGTTTCTTACAATACTCATGGAGATTGCAATTTATCTTCCAACACCAATGTTTAAACTATATAATTAATTCACCGGTAGCATGGTCTGTTATTTTAAAAAGGGCTAGAATTCTTTCCATATATTGTAAAGGTAGCAACACCGCCTACTTCATAAGGGTTAGTTTGAATTAAATTCCAGACGAGTTTTTTTTCTTCCATTTCTAATTGACAGCACGTGCAAGGCTTCCGCTGGGCCACGTGGCACAGAGAATTATTAAAATATTCAAAACCAAAGATATGATATAAGTGGAACTCGAACAAAACCACAGGAACTGCTTGTCGAAAATACAAAAGGTAATAGTGATGCACTCGCGTGGCCTTCGATCGGTCTTTGTCAAGGCTCTAATGTATGTTAATTAATAGATGACCCAAATTTTATTCAAGAACGACTTTAATAGTGGCAATAAGCATGCTCATTAGATCCTTTATTAGTATTGGAGTTCCACTATTATTGATAAGGTTTAATAAATGTCGCGCTTATTTACCAATAAATTGACTGACGCCATTCTATTAGCTCTTGCAAGATACGTGTAACATGTAAGACACGATTATGAAATTGGAGAAATAAGATATTGTTTTGTAAACATTTTTGTAGTTAAATTATAATTGTCCATATAATTAAAAAAATAATATTATAAATTAACAATATCATATTAAATATATTGCAGATTGATTTATTGGCATTTAATATTGACAATACAATATTACTTATTATATCAACTTGCTAGAACATATCGGAAATACTTACATCGCAAGATTTTCAAGCGGCGCCGGCGCAGAGCAAGCTACCTCGCTTATTATGATTTAACGTGCACTTTCATTAGGCACTTCCTCAAGCTCTACTTCATAAACACGTTGAGTCCTCCAGAAATAGCCAAATCCACTCCCCAGATGTTATCCTGGTAGTTTTTTGGAATCAACAAAAACATGTCGCGTACCAACAACGTGGGAACTGAGCGAAAAAAAAACATGGAAAAGATCGCACATGGGACGAACGAAACACTCAAGTGTTCCGTGCGCTGGAAAAATGAGCGATGTTACGCGTGTCACAACAGGAAGAAACTTGCATTTTTTTTCTTTTAATTTATAAGGACGCGTGCCATGGTAAACGGACTGTGAAATAGACTTTGTTTTTATAATCGAGGGTAAACAATGAGTACTCCCTCTGTTTTACTTTATAGTTACAGTTTCTAAAGTATGTTACAAGAATTATGATCTACTTAATTACTATTTAAGTAAACAGTCATGGTCTTTAACCCCGATTAAAAGTTTTTGTGACCACATTTATTTTCTGTAAATATGACTAATAAGATAGTAAAAACATACCATGGCTTTAAAACAGTTTCATAATCTGGTATTTACACGAGTCGACTAGACAGGCAACTTGACAGGCGATTTTAATTAATTAGAGCTTTTTATCAACAATCGCTTGTAAAACATAATCGCAAACCTAATTTCAATAAGATTCGATTCGATTTTACAAGCGATTGTCGATATAAAGCGCTAATTGACATCGCCTGCCAAATCGACCGATGTAAATACCGCCTAACAATTGATTTGTATTTATTATGATAAAAAAGGTCAACTTAAGAGCTATTGCAGTTATAAAAGTAAAACATAAATACAAATAAAAACCATATTTAAGTAGGTATTTCTTTAATAAATAATTTGTACAAAATTACAAATAAACTTACAATGTAATTACATCTAAATGTTCATACTGTTGAAACTAGGTACTGGTAAATCGATCTTATAAAGACCATTTTCATCTATAAAATAATTAAATTGCTCATAATTACGCATAATCTTGATTGATGTAGGCAAACATGTAATATGATAACCACGGACTACTATTTCTGTGGCACCAATTTCAATAATTTAGTTGATAATTATGATAATAACTTCTTAATAATGTTGTAATTGGTAGATTACTTAAGTAATATGATAACTTTAGTGTCATTGCTGCAAGATATTATTATGATCCAAACAAATATAACATATTGCACATCGAGTATAACAAAAAAGTTTTCTTCTAATATTGACTTTGAAAAATAAATATTTGTGACTGAATTTTTCAATACTTTTCCTGATAACGCAGGTTTAATTGTGTATGATAATTAAATTAATAAACTCACTTGATGAAGAACGTTATATAGACAATAACGTTATCAAAATTCATTATTGTTATTGGCTATTCTCCTTTTCCAAGTTCCTTTTGAACTTCTTCGCCTCTTAGCGCAAACTCTTCAAAATCAACAACTACTATTATAGTATATTATTGGAACTCACCAATTTCATATATTTTACGAACACAACTGGTATATAATATTATCACAGTTCAAACTAATGACCTGATCTTTGATTCCACTTTTTCTGTGTCTTCATTTGGACTTCCTTTCTTACCATATCTAAAATACTCTTCTATTTGCAACAAAGTTTTGCCTTTAGTTTCTGGAAGACAGAAATACAAAAATACTGTCCCAGATAATGTTGATAAACCGTAAAACAAGTAAGTTCCATGGTGACCCATACTTTCAAACATAAAAGGTGCCGTTTTTATTGTTGTGAAAAATGCAATAGAAGTCATCATGACACTTATACCAGATCCTAATCCCTTAGTTTCAGTAGCAAATAGTTCTCCTACCATATTCCAAGGCAATGGGGATATGCCCAAATTTGATACAATAATATAGACAGCCATTAATCCTAAAGATATAACTGGTGACATGTGTCTTATAACACGCGTATCTACAAAGTATAAATAAAGAGCTAATGCTAACAGCGATATGGCTGTAGAAATTCCACTGAACATTGCCAAAGGTCGTCGACCTAATGATTTTAACATAATACAAGCAAATACTAGTGACACACATCTTAAAACGTCAACAGACAACATAGCAGCGTAAGTGTTAGATTTGTTTGAATCTTTACCAATCAATGTTTTCATCATATCTGTTGTATACGCGCAAATCACATTAATACCCGATAGTTGTGTGATAACAAAGAACATCATCATGATAAACAAAGGCTTCCAGAATTCCGGTTTCTTTATGTTAACTGACAATGCTTGCAGTTTGCTCTGAGACTTATCTCTCTTCGTTTGTTCAAAAATCATTTTGTCCAATTCTGCTTTCATTTCGGCACTCGTACCTCTGTACCATTGGAAGGATTTGACGCATTCATCGATCCGATTTCTGGATGCCAGCCAAGATGGTGATTCCGGTGCATAGTATATAATAGCAAATCCAATCATGGAAAATGATCCGCAGAGCAAAGCTGCTATATTCCACCGTAAGAAAGTTCCAAAGAGGTGGGACATAAAAACACCTCCTGCGATAGCCAATGATAAGCCAGCAAGAAATAGTCCCCTGTTCCTTGGGGAACTTATTTCACCAACAAATACTGGACCAAGCGGACCAAGCCATCCTTGACAGAATCCAGTTATAAACCTTCCCGCCAGTATCAATGTCAACTTATCGTTTGAAAACCCTATCGTTGCCCATCCGCACATAAATGTAATTCCCAAAAACAACTGTGATCTTCTTCTTCCAAATCTCTCCATGAAATATCCCGAGATGATATTTCCAAAAACTAAGGCAAATGAGGACATGGAAGCTGAAACACAAAACAATTTATATTAGAACATGAAAATTGTATTTGTTTTGATAAATCCTTGAATTATTGATGTTATAAAATAGTTACCTATCCAAGACACCATTTCTAGCGAGTATTTGTGCCTTCCTTTAGCATGCTGCAGTTCTGGTATGAGAATGGCTGAAAATCCCGCAGTTGATCCAGCACTTAACGTCAACATAAAAGTGCCAAAAGATATGAGGGTCTGAAAGTAGAAAAAATATATTTTTAGTCAAGAGTTTGGTTTATTCTGGTCTTTACAATCACTGTAAGAATAAGTTTGTTATGGTCTTACAAGTCAAACTAGATGACTCTATATTACTTTATTGCAAAGAATCATCAAAGTTTTATAATTATAAATTATTATTTTATTTATTTTGTATATCATTATTATCTCGTTAATTTGCTCGGTTTTAAAGATAAGATGACAAAGATTCACACAGTCAAGTCACTGTGAAGAAATTAATCTCTTCATGACAAAGTAAAAGTGTGTACAAAGCTAAGGTTCATAGTTGCAACTCGTGTAACCCTATGTTATCAAACAATAAATACATGGCAATACAGGCAAATAACCTATATATAGTGCATCGTAGTCAATATTTGATTATGTATGATATTGCCTATTAATACTATGGAGGTTATACCACTACATACCAGTGGCGAAGGGTCCATAAAAAACTGATTCCCATCAGCATACCTTCTAGAAATCCCACCCCACCGACCCACTATCCAGATCATAACATTTTTGTAGAACGGTTTACCTTCGCCATAATTTCACTCCTCGCCACTGCTACATATTGCCTGACAGTAAAAAAATAATATGTGTTCTGTCATTGACATTTAGTTTCAACTATTTATTTATAGCGTTTTTCTTCTTCAAATGTTTATGAAGAGTTTTTTTTAATCTTACCTATATTTCTCAATTAGGTAAGTATTATAAATTGTTTCCTCACTGTGAATATTTTTTGATAGCTTTCTAAGTAATAGGTACATTTATAATGTAGCCATATATTTTTCTTCTGTAGGGGTTAATCAGACCCATAAGTGAAGTATTGCCAAAGTAATGCTATAAACCTAGAATCTATCTAATTGTTTAGTGAATTTTAAAGTCACATCTAAAAAAATACTTAATCTCAATATTATTTTCTCGTTATTATTTACGAAAATATAACGTATTTTTTGTAAATTCAAATTTTGAAAACCATTTAAAGTTAACCATTATGAGCAACTGCATGTATGTAAACAACCCTGAAATTTTGAATCAAAGTTACAGCTGTTTCAAATAAAAGTTTATTTGCACTCTGGTAAATTGATTAAAAAAAGAAAAAATATTTTTAGTGATTTCAAATTGTTTTCATTACAAAAAGTTGCTCATAATGATCAACTCAACAACCGGCTTTTAGATTTTGAATAAACATACAATTACTTACGTTTTTGGGGTTCCGTACCTCAAAAGAAAAAAGCGGAACCCTTATAAGATTTTTATTTTTTATTTTTAAAAATTAAAAATATTTTTGCCTGGAATAAATTATTGTGCGTCAGGTAGCTATATTATTCTCGAAACCCAGTATCTAAAATTCAGATTCTCAATCGACATTTTTGTTCTTTTTAAAATTTCCTTCATGTTTTCAAGGTCGCAAATTTAATGTTAGTACGAATAAATAGCCCTTAGTACTACCTAACCTGATGCACAATAAATCAAAATTCCTTGAATTATTTTCAACTAGAGTGGAAAATACCAACCTGACCGACCGGACTACTTAACTGGACTATTTTGCTCCCTATTTGACCCGAATGAACTGTCCTGAGAGTAAATTATACATAGACAAACAAAAGAATGATGCAAGTTGAAAAAGCAGCTGTGAACCCAAACAAATGACAGTCAATGGAAGTTTTTAACCTATCTTGTTTTTTTCTATTTGGAAGCATTTCAGCGCAGGGTATCGGGCGACCTCTTCGCGGGAATATTCTTTCCTGAGATAAGAAAATTGGTCACAAATATTAGTGAGTGACTAGTGTCATAAGGTCAACAAACAATGTGTTAAATAGGTACGCGGGTTTTAATTATTACACAATATTTTTTTTAAGTCCTTGTGAAATGTTTACCGTCGCGACGTTTATGGTTAGTTGTCGAATATGAAGTAACGTCAAAAGGAAAAGTGAAACATACTCTGTTTTTATTTCTATTCAAAGAGGTTTAGTAAAGTTATAGAACTCGCTGTTTAAGCAATGCACTCCGCATGCATGTCAATGCATCATGCATATATCGCCGTGACTTAGCTACCGTGCGGACGGTAGTTGATAAAGTGCGACATCGAGATTTTATCTTTGCTGTCGCGAAATATCCATATTTATATTTTGTTTTGTGATTTTATCTCAAAGTAAACTGAGGAGCTTGTCGAACAAGTTTATTGACATTCGGTATTTAACAGATTTAGCTTTAAACAGTCATTGGACCATGTAATACACTTTACATACTGTTACTTGCCAACAAAATTTTAAATTACTCGTTTTGACATCTAATTCATTTCTTTTTGGTTTACTAGCTAGTTTAATGAACGTAGCGTAGCGATATCTGTGTTGTAATACGGGAACTAACTCGTCATTCCTGCTTTATCGACACGTCGCTATGGAGACTAAAACTACGATAGTTTTTTTGGTGGGTGTTTCACTTGCCTCGGTGTTTCTCTTACCCACCTGACCTTACCTACTTAATAAAAATATATTTTAAAACTAATTAATGTTAAACAAATCTGTATTTTAATGAAATTTAATTGCTGACATAGGTAAGCAACCGTATTTGTATTTATGATTAGCAACCTAGATTAGTAATCAAAATTTTTGTAAAGAATAATATAATTTAGTAAGCAAACACGCATGCGCAGCGTGGCTTCGTTTCGCCTAGTAATTTTAATTTTAAGTATTTTTTCTATTTTCTTTTGTTCATTTCAATATTTTTTTTTTTCATTAACAGTGCTAGAAAAACTAATAGGTAAGTAGATTAAAATATTTCTTAAGACTTTCGCGCGTACAGTTCATTAGAAATAAAACACTTTTCAACGCAGCTATAAAATAATTTCATAAAAATATGAGCAGCCTTTTTGCTTTAGTCCTCCCGTGACGACGGCCCCTGGAAAGGTGTCGAAACGTCGGGAATTTAGAAAAAACAATAAATACAAACTAAATAATTCTAAAACAACACCTGAATTAATAACATACGCGTTGTAATCTGTAAAAGTGTTTTATTTCTAAAAAATATTCTCTTGATATTTAACAAATTCTTTCATAAGTTTTTCAATCGTATCAGTTTTAGTTTTATTTTATTTGAACATCAATATCTTTGCCACTGGCGTCGCAGTTCTTCTTTATATTATTTCAGAAAATCAGTCATAAAATTTTTATTATTCCACGTTTGCGGTTAAATATTTTAGTGTCAGAGCCATGTACTCATTAAAATACTTGATCTTGTCCTTGTCCTCTTATCAGATACCGTCAAAATATTCAGTACAGCATTATGATTTTTATGACAATCTAGTTATAATGTATTTTTTGTAATTGACATAAGTATTATTCTCTTTAGGATCAGTAACGATTTTTGTTTAGTAGCTTATCAGAAAGCTTATGGTACCTATAAGAACGAAACAGTTTCAATTTCCTTACCTTTAGGGGATAAGTAACTATTTTATTAGATTTTAGTTACGATTAGGTAACGTACGAAGGCCCGAAGGATATAAATCTAAATCTGAAAACTAAGCCATTTTGGCCCAGTAGTTTTTGCCTCACTAAATATATACAAGGACTCGGCTTCTAGGTGTTCTTATTCTAAGTATAAATGCAAATAAGCCTGTCTTCAAAATGCCTTTATGATAAATTATGTCAAAAGCATTAATTCTGTTGTAAAGTCTAACTGTAATATTATATTTTTTATTAATGCAAATATTTGCCTATGTCATCACTGTGTTTCGGCTACGATTACTCCTAAGTATTTTTAATATTATTATTATTTCAACACACCTTATCTATTTAATTATTCTTTATCTATTATTTTTTTACAATTTATCTTTTATTTAGATAAAAAGATGATGAATGCATACAGTGAAAAATCACTAAAGTATCACATGAAATATGCAAGCACAAAATTTTAGTTTTTTCATGCCGTAATATTTGTGATGGAAAAATTCTAACACTTCGTAGTCTTTAGTGAATAAGGTTCCACATGGAAATCGTGTAACAATCTGCGTTGGGCTTCTTTTTCTTCTCATTCGGCTTCTTCTCCGTATTCTTACGAACATATTTTATTTATACAAATACTTTTTATTGTGAATAAAAGTCCCCTTTTCGTAAAAACGCACAAAACTATGAGATTTTGATACATGAACTTGACCTTTGATTAGAATGCTTTGGGAGCGATAATCAATTTGTTATTATTAGCATAAGATAGCGGGATTTCATCCTAATCATCGTAAAAGCGTGGCTGTAGATAACACTATCAAATTGCGGCCTTTCAGACGATTGAGAGAGTAAAATAGTATTTTTGTTTTTTGTTTTCAAAAATTAAAAAACTTGCCTAAACGAACATTTTGAAACAAATTTTGTTATAACCGTGATCTTCACCAAGACATGCAAAAAATTCAAAAATGCGTCTTTTGTTTTTTTTTAGGGTTTTTAGTTTACATGAGATTGTAGAGTTGGGCAATGTTTAATATCTGTTACTGAAAAAAAACTTAATATTTTAGAACTCCCGAACTCTACTTTTAAAATGTTTAAACTTTAATAAGTAAGTATGATATCTAAAGAAATAAATATTATATCTGTAGATTTGTCATGTAACAAGATTTAACTGGCATTGTAATGCTAGTTAAACCTCGTAACATGACTACATGAGCAGACATTCGTAAAGATCGTGTAATTCTTAGTAACATAGTGATAAGACTAATAAATTGTACAATCGTGGTCACGTTACTGTCTTTTACTGTATTTTTATTTTTAACGTTTTAAATAGTTTATAATTTTAATAAGATAGATTAGATAAATTAGACAGATTTTAATTAGATTTAAAAAAAACTTATTACTTAAAATTAAACTTAAGAATCTCCTTAGTCTTTCCTAACTACAACTCGACAAAGATATTTAGGCGCATGACAGCTAAGTTCATGACACCGTTTTGGTAAATACTTATTTTGGTTAAGTTGTAGTTAGGAAAAGACTAAAGACGATTCTTAAGTTAAGTGCAAACGGGTGTTATTTAACCATAATTTATTCTGAAATCGCATCTACAAACCAAACATTGTGATAACAATTATTTTAAAGGTTTTTTTATTATTATTTCAGATAAAATATCTATAAATATATGATTGTTAATATCAGGTACATCACGCTCCTCAATATATTTTGCTATTATGATATACAATTAAATGGAATAAAATAAATACCTACTCAAACTCAAGCAAACTCAAATTGTAGAGGGGTTAGAAGTTAGATTAACATTAAATTATGACAGTTCCCATTCTGTCCCCTACACTTGACTGACTTAAGCATTAAGGCGAGGCCAGTTCACGATCTGATAAAAAGAGTGATTTTTGATCTTTCAATGTCCAACTGATGTAGAAATCTACTTCATAAAAATTATTGTAGACCGAAAAAGAAAAAAGAAACAATAACCGAACAGAATATTAAAAAATGGCTTGGTAACTCTGTAAAAAACCTGAATAACAGCATAAAAACTTATAAAAATAGATTTATTTAAAACTTAGATTTTTTTATGCAAAAGGATAGATTTTTTATTGATCTAACACAATAACCGATTACATTTTTAATAAATGATTCAGTATTCCAATAATCAATAAAAATTTACTAAATTTCGTCAAATTTAGTAAATTTTTAACAAATCAAAGCGACTAGTAAAGCTATGCAATAATCAACCTTATTGTAAAAAGATAGTGAAAGACTGGATTTTGTGTACTCATGAGGTCCCGGGTTCGATCCCCGGCTGGGTCAGTGTAGAAAATGAATTTTTTTATATTGACTCAGGTCTGGGTGTTTGTGATACCACTGTTGTCTCTGATATCCATAATTAAAGCGCATTAGCTACTTACTTTGGAATCGCAAGCAATGTATGTGATGTTGTAAAATATTTATTTATTTCTTCATGGCTACAATATCCCGATAGTTTTATTTATGTTTTCTAAGTACCTACTGTGCATAATATCTAATACATACCTTAATAATAATTTGCTTTCTATATACACTTAATAGGTCATTACCAGACACGTTTCATTCATTACGAGATACAAAATCAACAATGTTATTTGTCATAGCTAGGTTTTTATGAATCGACATCATAATTTGTGAGTTTACTGTCTTCTTCGTAGTTTAACTACTCGCTTACGACAGACAAAAACCTTAAGTAGATTATCTTCCTCCGGTGATTATTAAGCAATTCTGATAAAGGGATTCCGACATTATTTGAGTACAGTCGGCCTCAATAGTAACTAAACGTTTTAGAACCATCCAACGCTATTTTTTTTGTTCTACAAAATAGGGCTGACACTTATTAATAAGCGTATTAGTTAGTGTAACATTAAAGGTAAGTAAGTACCTATATAAATTGGTGAATACTAAACCACCAGTAAATTCTTGTTTACTGGTGGTATGGTATGGTATAATGATATTTCACTTTGAATTTTAATCACTTTGATTTAGATTTCACTAAGATTTTTTGTCTTAAAGTTATCAATATCACGGTTAAATAATTAGTTTAAACTAATTCGATTTCACCCTGTTTAGTTAATTTTGATTTTATAAGGTTCAGCATATATCATGTAAAAGTATCACCAATTTATCATCCATCCATCAGTAGAAAAAAAATTATAAGTAATTTCAGAAAAAAAATCTGAAATCGGTGAAATGCAAAACGAGACTTAGGTATAACTCTTGATTTTTTTTAAAGTAAAGAGCGTCTATTATGATAAAGGCAAAAACACAGAAGCTTTTGCCTTGGATTTATTTGTCGTCAATAAACACAAATTCACATCAACCTGAATGGTTCTCTTAACTTAAACCAAATTTTATATTTTTGTCGCATAAAAATACAAAACGTGTACCCACATAATTTTAAGTAAGACGTAAGGGAGTTGCCATAAAGTTTATCTAAATTAAAGAATTTCAATATTAAAAAACCAAATGACAATGACCGGGCTACATTTGTGACATCTGATTTTTATAAAAACTAAACTCTTTTGCTCAGACAAAAAGTGCACTATTCAATACTCTCATTCAACTTGCATATTAAATAGTTACCCAATGTTCTGAACCTGTTCTGATCTTAGTAAGGTCGTGTAGGTCGGGCATCTTATTCAGTTATGAATCAAAGTTTATAAATACTTATATAGGTATATGAAAATTTAAAGCATCTAAGCAAAAAGTAGGACTCGACTTCATGCTCGTAAGATTCTAGTACCTAAATCAATATTCAGATATTCTTCAGCATTCAATAGAAAATATATTATATCTATAATAATAGTATGATTCTAAAGTAGAATCATATCTTTATCACTCTATCAATACCGATAATATCTTTTTCGCAATATATTAACGCTGCTAACATTCGGTGGATATTATAATATCGTGATCTGTCAATGTACGACTTCAACTAAGTTTTTAAATATTTGTAGGACAGCTAGTATTGTATGCTATTTTTAAATATTCCTCTAGTAAATTAAAGCATAAGAATTAAAAATTATACAACTTAATTTTTCACTAAATATAAAAAGTAGGATTGTTTCTATATTCAAAAGAACTTGGAATGGAAAAACTTATCTAACAAAATTGTTGTAGAATTCTAATCTGTGTCAAAGAAGGCTGGTAAAAATAAAAAAGAAAATAGTGAATTAATAACAGTTTTCTTCCACACACCTGTCTGCGAAAAGGAGTTTGTCCAGGTATTTTTTCCTGGCAACAATCGTCTTTTGTTTCACTGAGTTCGTTCTCCTGTCCATTTTTGACAATTCTCTCGAGCTCCGACACTTTTTGGTGATCCATATTGTCTAGTGGGCAAAGCAACACTGCATCGTATACTCTCAAACGCTAGTTATATGAACTATATAAACGATTGCATGCTATCTTATCTTAAACACAAGTTAACCGCTACGCTGTCCAGTGACGTATGTTTTAATTTACTCTGTCAAAAACTAAGCATAACAAACGGGAGTTTTTTTGTTGTTATGAGTTCTTAAAAATATAAAACCTTTTCAACTGGTTCCAAAACAGGTATGTCGACTCTGTGGTAATAAAAATGCACTTTTCCTAGTTTGGTGTTTTGGTACATTTTTATAATGAACGATTGTTGAAATCAATTAATTCAAGGTTGAATTATTTGTTTCAATTGGAATCTGTTAAATATTAAAGTGAACGCGATAAATATGTTTGTACAAATGTCTTGTCACCATCGTTTAAATTTAAAAATCTATCCCTCTTCCATTCACTCTATTGATTATTGTTTGATTGATTGTTTCATCTGATAAAGCCAATATACAACATAGAAGTCTTTAGACTAGCTAAAAGACGTAATAATGGATGATAGGGTAAAATAATCGACGATGAATTCGAATTTTATGTGATCTAGTATGGCACGGAAGACAGAGGGGGAGACAATATAAAGGGCGTTGTGTAATTTATCATTGCGATTCTTTCGCTCAAATTTAAAGTTAAGGTCATTGTCCTCTTTGCAGCATAGATTAGATTTTCATCCATCTATCCATCCATCCATCCATCCATCCATCCGTCCGTCCGTCCGTCCGTCCATCCATCCATCCATCCATCCATCCATCCATCCATCCATCCATCCATCCATCCATCCATCCATCCATCCATCATCATCATCATCATCATCATCATCATCATCATCATCATCATCATCATCATCATCATCATCATCATACAATGTATAATAAATAGAGATAACAAACTGTTGTACAATGTATAATACAAGACAGGCTTACAATATACAAGGTGTTACAAAAATACCCCTAATGCCGAATATGGTATACAGGGACCATCAAACTGATCAACTTTTACTATGGGACCAACTCTGAAATCGCGAAAAAAAAAATTAGCTGTTTCATACATATTTTTGTAACACCTTGTATATTATTGCTAATTGTGCAACCAACCACATTATCCACAGATTACTACAAAATAATGAAAAGAACATTAATAACCAATATGAGAGAGGCATTGTGTGCATTACTAATTTAATAATACATATAATATACTAAGCAAAAAGCGACGAAGACAATTTGGAAGCTCATTGTGACAGCAATTCGTGGACTTTGGTTTTGAATGAACTCAACGAGAGTGAAAAAACATCAACGTCGTGGGCACTGATATTATGATCGTTAAAACTGGCCATGATTCTGTTCAGAGGTGCACGCAGGCCTGCGTTTGTGTTACTAAAATTTGTGTCAACAATTTTCAATGGATACTTTTCACGAATGCGGTGTGAACGGCTAGGAATTTTGTACCTGATTTGGTCAGCTAAATCAATGCAATCGTATTTGTTGTGAAAAATTTTAAAGACACAAACAGCATCAAAAAGTGTCCTACGCATCTGCAACGTTGGTAAAGAAAATCTTTGCAGTAAAATGTCATAGGACAATTTGGAACGCCAACATTTATAACTTACACGCTTTAAGAATTTTCTTTGAATTGATTCTAAGTTATTAATGTATTTATTATAAAAAGGATTCCAAATCACTGTAGCATATTCAAGTTGAGATCTTACTAAAGCTCTATACAGGTAAAGGTAAGTGCTAGGTTTTTTGAATTGTTGGCAAGTCCACATAATGAAGCCGTACATTTGATATGCTTGGGATATTATGTGGCTCATATGACTATTCAAATGTAGTTCAGAGTCCAGAAGTATTTCTTTCTTTCTTTCTCTTTCACTTGTTGATACTTAAGCTTATTTCGAGTGCAATATTTCTGACAAAGCTGATAAGTTTCATGCGCCCATTCTTCTTGTCAGCTAAAAAAGTCTCGAATGGGTGGTAGGAAAATATAGACCATTCAAAAGCACTTAATATCTAAGTTTATTTGAATAAAGAATATTTCATTTCATTTCATCATTTCATTTCATTTCAATACTCGCTCAAACGATCTAGGTCTTCCTGAAGTTGGAGACAGTCATTTATAGTCAGAATTTGTTTGTAGATTTTTAAATCGTCTGCGTATAGCAAGATATTGCTATTAAGGAAGCATTTATCAATGTCATTGATAAACAAAACAAATAATAAAGGTCCTAAAATAGAACCTTGAGCTACACCTGACGTCGCCACGATAGTATTCGCATTGTGACCATTGATTACTACCTTTTGAGTCCGTTCAAAATATAAGGAAACCATCGCAAAAGGTTTCCTCGTATACCATTGAAAGCTATCTTCTGCTATTTAAAAAAATATATATATTTTATGTTCAAGCAAGATAAATTCTTTCCGTTTATAACACCTGAAAAAAGACAAAACACTTATTAACTAAAATCTACGAATAAACGGTTACTTCTTATGAAGATATTATTTTGAGTTGATTTCATTTCCTAACGTTTTATCATCTCCATAAATCCTAAATGTTTTGTAAAGGCAAAATCACACCACACCACATTTACAAACGGCTAATAATATTTTTAAGACTACAAAACTTTTTAACTACACATATCTCCTTTAAAATACACCTTCTAAAACTTTGTTCAAACTTAAACCCAGCTTATTTTTTTTTAAGAAAAATAGAGTTTCAGCAGATTTAAATGTTTTATCTATGACAGTAAAATAATAGGTACTTAATTACTGTTCTATCTTCTAGATTTTACGTACGCATTAGGCGTGTCGTTCAGTGCAATGGAAAAGAAAGCATATTTTATCAATACTCCAGTTATTAGATAGTTAAAATATACTCCAGTTATTAGATAATTGAAACGTCCCCGTTAGATAATTTAAGGGGAACTATTAAAATACTTCACAACTTTGTAATCCACTTTTTTGGAGCAGCGCATGGTTTTTAAGATATAAGCGAAAACTCGAAAAAAAATCCGAAATTTTCGAGGGTTTTGTTAGCATTTACATTGTCGAGTGTGGTTTGAAGGCTTTAATCATTCGAGGCAATGTAAATAGCTTCCTGAACCAGCCACCACGTAAATGTGGAACGCCCCGCAATCTTTTTTCAAATGGATGGAATGATAACATTTCAGAGCATGAGTAAGAAAAATATTTTACGTTAGGTATTGCCTGTTTTTGGTATTCTCAATAAAATAAATAAATAAATGCCAAACACTATTATTCAGCGTTTTTAAACTGTCTTTTAAGCTTCGTTAAGCAACCGTTTATTAGTACCAAATGTCCTAAATGACTGTTTCAAACAATGCGCACAGCTAATTATCTGATCTCAAGTGGGTCACAGTCGTCCATAGGCATATGTGGCTGTTAGCTGCTACAGAAGTATACATCAAAGTGCGTGTAATCACTAGAAAGTATACATAGCAACTAACAATATAATTAAAAATATGAATAATTAACAACAATCAGTAATTCTGACTGACAACTTATTTTCTTAACAAGACTTTAAGACACTAGCTGTGAATCAATGAGAATATTAATTTCATAATGAATGGTGTTGACAATTCAGCATTTTAAACATGATTATACATACAAGGGGTGTTCAAAAAAAGTGAGAATATCTGCAGTAAAAACTCTTTAAAAATAGCTATGCATACGTTTATTAGGTAAACCATGCTGAAACTGCCTTTTTAAACCATTTATATTCATAAAGTGCAATAATATGCTGGCTTAACCTTTTTTATATTTTCAAAGAGCAAAAGCGGCAAAATGCATACGGCCCTCCCTGATAGGTAGCTAAATACCTAGCTATATACCTCAGTTTTCTGAAAATTTTAATTCAAGTTGAAATTACTATGCAATAACCTTATTTTACTATCGGCTTTTCGAATAACCTTATTACTCATAAAAAAACCGGACAAGTACGAGTCGGACTTGGCCACCGAGGGTTCCGTACTTTGTAGGTACTTAAATAAAGGCTTTATTTTTTATGATTTGATTACAAATGTATAGTTTTCAGATTTTTCTCTGTACTTGTAGTATAAGACGATATTACTTGCCAAATTTCATTGTTCTTTTTTATGATTAACACTGTAAGCCTCATCAAGTAATTTTTACAAAACAAATGAAAAGATGAAAAAGTCATTGTTTATTTTATTTATTAGTTCACACACACACAATTATAAACAAAATAAATGGACAGAAGAATTGTACACGGCAGGCCCGGCCTCTTCCAGCAGGCCCGGCCCGGGATAGGAAAGAACAAATTGAGAAGTACAGTCAGTGTGTACTTTAAGAAAAATATAATATAAATTTACATACACGCATAAATAAAATAATTATAAACTAGGTAACTTATATTAGTAAATAGATTAGATATAGAAACCACTAGGTCTACCTTGTAATATCTTACCATATATATTTTTTTACTTCAATGCAGTTTAACCACGTCCATAAACAAATCATAGCTTGAAGTGGGTTTCAGGCTTCAGCTAATTGATGAAGATAACATGTTAACGAGTATGCTTTAATTCATCGAAGATTGGCAACACGCTTCAAGTCTTCTCAGAAGGGTCAAGGCTACTAGTAAAGGTTAAGATGATTTCTCTTAAAATCAATAAGAATCCTTCATACTCATCATACCACTTCAGAGTGGTGCATTGGACGTACAGTAGTCACTATTAATTAGTGTCGTTAATCACAATTTCATTTTTATCTAGTATTTAAATTGAGTTATGTAAAGTGACTGCAGTGGTAAAGTATACATTTTTATAAATTTCTTATCGAGGCGGGTTTTCGGGTGACATCATTATAATAGTTTAACAAGGAAACACATTTAAATCTTACCTAGTGAAAGTTCAAGAAAAACTAATTATTCTCTTTTAGTTTTTCGCATAATAAATTATTTGCAATCCGTATTTAAAATTTTGCAAAAAAATACGCTACGAGGAACTTCATCTTGTTCGAGAAGTTCGATGGTGCAGTGGGATACTGCTCCGAAATTACGGCAGCCTTAATGGCAGCCTTTCGCAGAGGCGGTCACAGGATACGTGACCAAATTTTACTAATAAAACAATGAAATAAAGTTTCAAGCGGGTAATTTCATAAAAATATGAGCAGCTTTATTGCTTTAGTTCTCCCGTGACCACGGCCCCTGGAAAGGTGTCGAAACGTCGGGAATTCAAAAAACAATAAATACAAACTAAATAATTCTAAAACAACACCTGAATTAATAATATACGCGCTGTAATCCGTAAAAAGTGTTTTATTTCTAATGAACTGTACGCGCGAAAGTCTTAAAAGTGTATACAAATTTACTATCTTGAGCTCCTTCGTGCTTGGGCAGGCGCGTTAAGCCGTTGATCGCGACTGCATTTGCAGTAAATAACACCCACAAATACGGTTTTTGCCGCGTGGTGCGATGGCCCATGGGCTGGCCTATATCCAAACATAAGGAATGCCCGTTCCCCAGCAGTAGGGACAAAACAATGGCCGATGTGCATATTACTACTACTTGTTAGTACTGATTATTATGTTTAATTGGTAGACGTATATTTATATTTAACTTTATGTTTGTAGGTTTAAAAAAAAATCAGCAACATGTCCGCAGTTCCAGAAAAGTTGGACAGCGTCCAGCCCACTGAAAATCGCCTGGTATTCTACTCTCTGATCATTGTTGTTTCTGGTCTTTTTTATCTTTACAAAAGACAACAGAACTCCAAATACTTTGAACTCGGCAATAAAATCCCGGGACCATTCGCTCTTCCGATATTCGGCAATGCACTGTTGGCGTTGGGGAAGAAACCGACTGGTAAAACGCACATACTTTTTTAATCGTTTTTGATAGAAAACATGATTTTTCTATCTATATTTACATTAAATAGAATCTCGTTGGTGCAGTGGCTTAGCGTTTTCGGCGGTTAAGCAACTATAGCTAGGCAATTCCCTCAAACTCTTTCGTACTCTTGGTCCCGGCTGCATTTGCCGGCACAAACAACAATCCAAATTGTGGTTATGGCCTATCTTCCTTATCCACCTGTGAGGGAGCCTGTATCCCAGCAGTGCCAGCAAAAATATCAGTATCTCCCGAATCAATGATTGGTGATTTTTTGTTTCAGATATAGTAAAAACCGCTTTAGAGTATGCTGATATGTACGGCGAAGTGGCTAGGGGCTGGCTGGGATCACAACTTTATGTAGCCCTCACCGATCCCGCCGATGTGGAAATCATTTTGAGCAGCCATGAACATATTGATAAGGCTCCAGAATATTCTTATTTCAAACCCTGGCTCGGAGAGGGACTTTTGATCAGTTCAGGTAATGAATGTGGTTCATGTCTGTCGATATTTTCCTCACTAAAATGTTACTGAAATAACAACGGCATTCTGATTAACAGTATTTTTTATTATTAACTGACTTTATCAATTCGTTGTATTAACAAGGTTCTGAGATCATACGATAAAACATTATTGATTTTACATTAACTCTATAATATTAATAAGATAAATAAGTGAACCACACAGTAGGTTGTGATGTATTAAGTCGAATAATTCAATATCTAATCTTTTTGTTTCATCCACAGGCCATAAATGGCGATCCCATCGGAAAATGATAGCACCTACATTCCACATCAATATTCTGAAATCTTTCGTCAGCGTCTTTAATCAAAATAGTAAAAATGTCGTTGAAAAAATGAAACCAGAAATGGGAAAAACAATCGACGTGCACGACTACATGAGCGGCGTCACTGTTGATATTTTACTTGGTAATTTTTTATTTCTTTTGGGTCACAAATCTGTATACTTCCATATTTATTTTCATTATGCACAATGCAAAATGCAAAGAGGCATTGGTCTTCAATTTATTCATTGCATGCTAATTCATTGGCAATGATTTTATTATTGCGCACAATTATAACACATGTAATGATTAAGGGACAGTATATTTTATTCCTCTTTAACGAGGTTAATATTTTTTTACATTTCAGAAACTGCTATGGGTATTACAAGAGAAACCCAGGATGAGTCGGGATTTGATTATGCTATGGCCGTATTGAAGTAAGCAGTACTTTATTTCTAAATAGGTTAATATAGAACCAAAAAACCTGCAACATTCTTAATTACGTTACACTAATAGTAAAAGTGTCTGACGTTTTTTGTGACATTTTCAGAATGTGCGATCTACTACATCAGCGACACTATAAATGGTGGCTACGACCGGAAATTGTTTATAAGCTCTCATCACTATCGAAAAAGCAAGAGGAACTGTTGGGCATTATTCACGGGCTTACAAAAAAGGTTCAGTATCTATCTAGTTCAAAGTTCAACTACCCATTTCATTTAGATAGGATACACATAGGGTTGATTATAATAAATACTTAACAAATTATATTTTTACAGGTAATCAAACATAAAAAAGAAGCATACATTCGTAACAAAGCTAAGGGCATAATTCCACCAACCCTTGAAGAACTTACTAGAACTGATAATACTGAGTCCCAAAATAATACGACAGTTGCTGATAACATATTTAAAGGATTTCGTGATGATTTGGACTTTATAGATGAAAATGATGTTGGTAAGTTAAAAGTAAATAGATTAGGACATAAAACTGAGTATCTAAGATTTTGCATCCTTAGCTATGATTTTCAACTAACACTGGATCCACGATGGAGTACTGGGTAAACTTTCCATAAACCTAATAAATTAAAAATCATATACTGAATTGCAAATTTACAATACCTCTATTAAGTATTTAGTGTTGTAGAGAAATTGAGTACTCTTTATTAATTCTAAACTCTTTATTATAAATGTAATTAATTGAAATTTTGCAGGGGAAAAGAAACGTCTAGCCTTCTTAGATTTAATGCTTGAATCATCTCAGAATGGCACAAACGCTATTACTGATCAGGAAATCAAAGAGGAAGTGGATACTATAATGTTTGAGGTAAGTTAATTTCTTACAGATTTAAAGCAAATTATGTGCTACCTTCATTTTGTAAACCAATATCTAATAACTCTATTTATTTGTCACATCAGGGTCATGACACAACAGCAGCTGGCTCCAGCTTTACCTTATGTCTACTAGGTGTGCATCAAGATATACAAGCTAAAGTATACAATGAATTGTATGAAATATTTGGTGATTCTGATCGGCCGGCCACTTTTGATGACACTGTTCACATGAAGTATCTGGAAAGGGTCATTCTTGAAACCTTAAGAATGTTCCCACCAGTACCTATAATAGCCAGACAATTGAAACAAGACGTTACAATTCGTGAGTACAATTATATTTGTTACTTAAACTTGTTAATTTTAATAGTAGTATTATGTTAATAACATACAAACATTTTATAGGGAATATATCCAAATTATGTTGACAAATAAATCAATTTAACTTTATGCTGTATAAACCAATTCAAAATTTTCTTTTTCAGCCACCAATAACTACGTCCTACCGGCTGGAACCACCGTCGTTATAGGAACTTATAAAATACATCGCAACCCCAAGTACTACAAAAACCCTACTGTGTTTAACCCCGACAATTTCCTGCCGGAAAACACTCAGAACCGTCACTACTATAGCTTCATCCCATTCAGTGCAGGGCCCAGGAGCTGTGTCGGTAAGTGCAAATATTTTTTGCTTTATTTTGAAATTATGTATCATTCTGAAGGAAATAAGCAAAAATTAAAACGTATCAGCTGCTTGTAATTTTAAAGTTTACTGAATAAAATGCGATGGATATTGTTTTTTGGGTAAATACCCAACAGTTTTCTTACCCGACACTATTTAGTGAGCTTGACTTGGTCTTCCGAATCTAAAACTTAAAGCTCAAGCCCTGTAAGCTTAGATCTTGTGTATAATGTGTGTATGTTCAGTTAGCTATTTTGATTTCCCTGACTTTTACCTACTTACGTCTTTCGATGAATCGTATTAGAGAAAAACAATATTAATATACTTACTGTAATTTTATGCTAAGGTTATAAGGTGGCCTTGTTGAAATCAAGTTAGTTGTGAACCTTTTTTTTGTATGCCGCAGAAAAATGCTATCATAAAATCAAGTGTGTGCAGTCTGTAAATGACTTTGTCTTTCAGGTCGTAAATACGCTATGCTGAAGCTGAAAATACTGCTGTCAACAATTTTGCGCAACTACAAAGTGACATCAGATATTCCTGAAGATAAATTTGAATTACTAGGAGATATTATACTTAAGAGAGCAGATGGATTCAGGATCAAACTAGAACCGAGACAAAGGATTCCCCTTAAGGTTTAATAAAGTGTAAACCGTTATGGAAAACTAACAATGTTAGATAACCACTTTTTAAAAGTTATACATTATCATCCAATCTCAGAGCAAAAATGATTGTCGAAAAATCCATTTTTAATATCCATAGTATGTACAGTACAGTTTACATTATTTATTGTTGTAGATTTTCCCTTTGGGTGCGATTCATTCTTTTATGGTGATTAGGTTGCGTTTGGCTTACAGTAGTATATTGTAATAGTTTTATTTAAAAATATAACAATTTCAACAGTTTCTACTTAGTTTTACTTTTTACTATTAAAACATATTTACCGTGAAAGAATCAGTAGGTATTTAACACAGCACTGGCGCTGGACTGATCGATTGATCAGGGGCCGGTACTGGCTAACGCATCGAACTTCGGAAACTCTGCCGGGCTTCTAATTAAAACAGATAAATCGAGCCCCAATCGGGACAAAATGGCAAACCTCAATTCATGATGTCACACAACATTGATATCTTCTAAATAACTTTGACGAGTAGTTCAATATGAAACTCCTTTACTTCGATTTATCTGTTTTAAGTTAAAACTCAGCAGACCCGCCGAAGTTCGAAAAGTTAGCTATTAGGGCCCCTGGATTTGATCGTGGAAACCTTAGGTATAATTATGAAAATATATGTTTTTATATTCCATCATTTTGTAGTCGTTTTGAGCAAATATGAATTGAAGAGAAATATTCTACCAATATAGCTACTCATTTTTGCCAATGAATCATGGGTCATAAAACCTCATTTTTTTACTTTTCCACACTAATACAAATTTTTAGCTGTCTAGTTAGTATGGGAGTTCTTTGACGTTTTTCGACCCATGTTTCTTTGACAAAAATATTTAGTTTTATTAATAGAACTTCTGAGACTTCTACTTTTACGGATTACAGTGCGTATATTATTAATTTTAGGTGTAAAATGTAAAATGAAATTACCCGCTCGGAACTAAATAATTCTAAAATAACACCATGAATTGATAATATACGCGCTGTAACCTATAAAAAGTGTTTTTAAAAATCCCTAAGGGGATTAAAACGACTACAAAATGACGAAGTATATTTTAATACGCAAAATAGGCGCTATAGACGTCGAGTTGCGGAAACGGCCCGTAGTGCAAGAAGTGCAAGATGACGATGTACATGCTACGCAAAGCGTTAAAATCGTCATGATTATGAGCCAATGTGGTCTCAGGACCGTCTCGTCGTGTATTGAGAAGAGAAGAGAGGAGAGCACGAGCTATTCTTTCTCCTCGTCTTAATATTATCAATACACCGCATATTGCCTATAAGGCAGTCATGTTCCGGAACCACAAAATGAAGGATGCCCATTTATGACCTATCAAAATGTTGATTTTATCAATTATCGTGTATAGAGATATAATATAGCTCATAAAATTTAATTTTTATACAATAAAAATAGGATTTTTTGATTTTACTATATTTTTGTGATTACCAAATTAAAATTCAATAAATATATGTACAAATAAATATAGTTTTAAGATATAGATCAACTTTAAAAAAAAGCAATTTGAAAGGTCAACACTTGTATGGGTGGAGGTCATTGTCCTTTCAATGGATTAGTCTGAATCTTTGATCAAGGCCTGAATCCCAGTTATACTGTATTGAATGAATAATGAATTAAAAAAAAAACAGAAAGCTAAGCAAATATTAGCACAAAGTAATTTCTTACATGCCCATGACCATCAGCCATTTTTTATGTTCCCACTGCTGGGGCACAGGCCTTCCTTATGGATAAGGAGGATGGACCATGACCCACTCGCGGACACAACGCGGACCCAATGCGGATTGGTAGGTGCTAACGACTGCAATTCAGCCGGGACCAACGGCTTAACATGCCTTCCGAAGCACGGAGAAGCTCCACACTTTTTTTTTATTTTTAGGATTACTTACAGTTAAATAGATTACAGGAATTTTCGATAAATATTGACGACCTCCATGGTCAAGTGGTTTTTTTATTTAACTGAGCAGGCATTTGACCACCATCTTATTTAGTAAACAGGATGTAGCCTAAGGTGTAGCATGCTTGCTCAGGAAATGTTTATTCACTCTTGCCTTGAAGATACCAAGGTTACTATCGGGAAACACATGATCAGGCAGCGCATTCCATTCTTTAGCAGTTCGCATAAGAAATGTAACGGTTTCCGGTTTTCAGGTATCGCCATCTCTGAGGTCCCGGGTTCGATCCTCGGCTTGGTCAATTAAAAAAAAACTAACTTTTTTATATTTGCTCAGGTCTGGGTTTTGTAGCTCTACCGTAGCCGCTCTGATTTCCATAACACAAGTGCTTTAGCTACTTACTTTGAAATTGGAACAATGTTTGTGATGTTGTCTCATAAATTATTATTTATATATTATTAATATTATTCAGTATTAAATGAACCTTATTTGAGCGTCAAATTGCTGCAAAAATAAGGGCCTTAATAAAATTAGCATGATGTCAAAGGTCTGTATTATAAAAATGACGTTTATGCAAAACAGTCAGTCACACCGCGACAGCAACAACAACAATCGCAACAAGAAACAAGTATTTTTTTAGAAAGTAAGTATAAACAAAATTATGTGACACATCACAATTATTATACCCTAACCCTAATCAAGCAAAAAAAAACATACCTAATTGGTTGAACATTAATTTAAAAGATAAAATGTTTATTTCTCATAATTATCAATTATTATTACCCAACTAGGGTAAATTAAAGTACAGGATATTGTATTCTCTGTTTACGTTTGTATCGAATTGCTATAGAAAATTGTAATTAAAATAAGTTTTACTTAAGTATTTAATCGACGCAACAGTTTATCTTACTTCCTGTTTTTCATGTTCCGGTTAACTTCCAATTAACTAACTTGACAAATAATTTCAAAAAAATCTGTTCCATTTTTAAATGAAGCCAGAGAGGCTAGTAGTTATCACTCATAATCACAAGTAACATAGCCAAATGGTCAAACATTACCATTATAACTTAAAAGAAAAATTACAAAAGTAACATTTTGTTTAGTTTTAAAAATATTACAGTATTAAATTTAGATTTTTCGCATGCACAATGCTATTTTTATATTAAGATAAATAATATTAGAAAAAATACTAGAAAAAATCGACTCACTAGCTCATCACAAAACATATTATCACCAGAGAGGCTGGTCACTCACAATCACAAGTAACATAGCCAAATGGTCAAAAGTTACATTTCCTTAGGATACGTCAATTAAAATTTTATAATAACTAAAAAGAAAAATTACGCTAATAAAATTTTGTTTATTTTTAAAAATATTACAGTAATTAAATTATTAACTCACTAGCTTATCACAAACCATATACTTAACAAAACGGTCAGAAGGCGCATAGCTTCAAAACTAACTTTCCCAAATTACCTGCAATTTCCTTTAAACTCCTTACTAATAAATGATTAGCCTTATTTATAAGCAAAAAGTTTGTCTAGGAATATTAACGCTTTGAGTTGTCCAACATAAGGAGTAATATAATAGTTATAAGCAATAACTTTAGTTAAACTAGCTTGGATCAATGATCGTAGTAAACTAGGCAAGAATATTAGTAATTCTTCGCTAGCGACCGCTTGAGACTTCGTCTCCTTCGATAGTTATTTTGCTATCCCTTGGGAATAATACTTTATTTCTGGATGAAAGGTATTATGTCTTTTTTCTATATCCCAGACAACGTATATGAAAAATTTAAAGATGATCGGTTGAGTAGCTAAGACGTGAAATCGTAACAAACAAACAAACACACTTTTGCATTTTATATGTTATACTATTAAAGGCAGGTACTGTTCGCAGCAAAATGTCACTTGAGTTGGAAGGAGTCCCCGAACCTCGGTACAGCACTACACGATGGACATTCTACCCCTTAGTCTTCCTGGTGACACTCCTTTGGATCTACCACCGGTGGCAGCAGCAATCTAAAGTCTTCAAGATGGGAAACAAAATCCCTGGACCTGACACCGTGCCATTCCTGGGAAACGCCCACATGGCTTTAGGAAAAAGTCCATCTGGTATGTTTAAAAACAGTATTTAAATGAAAAATATTAATAAATAAGAGGGCTTTAGGCTTTTTCCAGATACCAAATTATGAGGAAAACTGTTGAGTTCTTATAATTTTTGTAGCACAAAGCCAGTTGCACAGATAATAGGTTCCTATAAATTAGTGTAGAGTTGACATAATATATATTCTATCACAGGTATTTTTCACGTATAGTATAATAATGTCTGAGAGAGACTTTAACATATATGTATTTATAATGTCTGAGAGATACTTTAACATATATGTATTTAACATTTTCCAGAAATTATGAAACTTAGTTTGGAATACGCTCAGCAGTACTTAAGCGTTGCTCGCGTTTGGATTGGAAACAAGTTGGTAATATTCCTCGTAGAGCCTGATGACGTCGAGGTGATCCTGAACAGCTCCATCCATATCGACAAATCTGATGAATATGAATTCTTCAAACCGTGGCTCGGAGAAGGCTTGCTTATAAGCACAGGTATTGTCTTTTTATATTTTCGTTAACTACTCACTTATTAACTCATAAAGGAGGCCTGTGCCCCAGCAGTGGAGACATTAAAAATGCCTGATGTGCAAATAATAAAGATTGAGAGAGAAGAAAAAGAAGAAGAAGAAGATTGAGAGAAGTTCTTAGTTATTTACACGGCTAGGAAATAGGATTTGCCCTGAGTGTATGCCATTGACCGAAAAATTAATGTATTGTAATTGGAATTATCACCAAACAGCTAACAAATACTTTTACTCACGTCAAAACAGTTTTACCAGAAATAACATTGTGAAACTTTTAACCCAAGTGAAAATATTACAGGTGAAAAATGGAGGTCTCATAGGAAAATCATAGCGCCCACCTTCCACATCAATATCTTGAAATCCTTCGTGGGAATCTTTAATCAAAATAGTAGAAACGTTGTTGAAAAAATGAGGTCAGAAATAGGAAAAGTGTTTGACGTGCACGACTACATGAGTGGGGTCACCGTTGATATTTTACTTGGTAAGTAATAAATAATAAGACTCACTGAAATTTAAACACGTTTACGGATAATAACACGTAATGTTATATTATACTAAATAATATACTAGAAAAAATACGACTCGCACCAGATCATATTCTCGGACGGGAATCGAACCTGCGACCTTTGGAAGTCCGATTCAATGGTTTTACCGCTGAGCTACAGAGTCACTAGTGGAATCGTCGAATTTCTTCCAGTATATCCCACTCTTACGGTGCAAGCCAGCGTTATTTCATCAATGTGAGGGATTACTTCGACATCCGACAAATACGTATCTTTCCAGATATTTTGACAATTGACTAAGATAAAACAGCTAATTTTTTTATTTAAGATTTTTGCATTCACAATGCAATTTTTATATAATACTAAATAATATACTAGAATGTTATGTTATTATAGATTGTTGTTTTTTATTTTGCCTTTTAGTATGCGCCGAAAATATAGAGCCATAACTAATGAAGAAAAATGAAAAATTATCTCTTTTTTGCTCTCCTTATTTTAAGATTGTGTTATTTTTGTGTCTCAAGTTGTGTCCCTAGCTTAGTTCCAATTTCTTAAATATACTGGTTATATAATAAAAACTAGTTTACTAACGTTACAGTTTTATTAAGTTTGATATTCATCTATAGTCGAAGTAGCCTTGAGATTTAACAATCGGTAACCGAACACGCATCAAATGTTTTTATTTGCATTCATTATCATTACCTTCATTTATAGCTAATTGGGTCCATTCATATTGGCATAGAGTTGAAGAGTTTAAATGAGGTATATAAAGCTTCAAAAAATACGAAGTTGAATATAGCTAAGATAAATAATATTAGAAAAAATACTAGAAAAAATCGACTCACCCGTAGCACCCCAGACGGGACTCGAACCCGCACATGATCTGGTGCGAGTCGTATTTTTTCTAGTATATTATTTGGTATTATTTATCTTGATATAAAAATAGCATTGTGAATGCGAAAAATCTAAATTTAATAATTGAATATAGCTTCCTGAAAATATGCAATAGTGTTCGAATGGATATATTATAAACTGATTTATTAAATATTTTTTCAACTTCTGAGCTTATTTATGTTATTAAAAAAATATTTGACAACATCACATACATGGCTCCGATTGCAATGTAAGTAGCTAAAGCACTTGCGTTATAGAAATCAGAGACAACGGTGGTATCACAAACACCCAGACCTAAGTCAATATAGATCATTTTCTACATTGACCCAGCCGGGGATCGAACGCCTTGAAAACCGGCGTGCAAACCACTCGACCACGGAGGTCGTTACTTATTTATAATATCCTAGTAATTTTACATCTAAGTCATTGGGTTTGTAACAATTTGAAATAATTTAACACCTTTGAATTGTACATACATTATTAATTGTAACATTTTCCAGAAACTGCAATGGGAATAACGAGGGAAACTCAAGATAATGCTGGTTTTGACTACGCCATGGCCGTTATGAAGTAAATAATACAATTTATTTTTAGCTGGTGCAAGTTTACTCAATTAGAATTTTTTTCTCCTTTCAACTATGTAAAGAGAAGAAAGAAGGAATCAAGCTACTTAGATTATGTTTACGTATAATTTATATAACGCAAAAATCTCGTATTTTCATTAAGCTTGAACACTTAAAAGAAAAAACAATCGATGAAAATATTAATTTTATACACTTTTATACTTTCGCCACAGTCTTTAATACTGTGCTTTCGCGTTGCATTTTATTAGATTAAAGCTCTTTTTTATTATTTTTTTAGAATGTGTGACATTATACATCAAAGACATTACAATTTTTGGATGCGGGTGGACTCGTTGTTCAAGTTTACTTCGTTTTTCAAGCAACAAGGAAAACTGTTGGGCATTATTCACGGTTTGACTAATAAGGTATGGTTTAGCTTAGAAAACAAAAGATCAGGAAATCTAAAATTAAAACTAAACTATAAAATTCGCATGTTCAATCTGACTTGGAATTTATCATTACAATCTAAAAGATGGCTGTATTAAATTGTACCTCTAACTATTATCTCTTACCTAATTTCAGGTGATCAAAGAAAAAAAGAAAATGTATATAGAAAACAAAGCCAAAGGTATAATCCCACCAACTATAGAGGAACTCACTCGAAGCAAAGATGACGGGGAACAAGGTGACACCAACACTTTGTCAGATAATGTCTTCAAAGGAATCAGAGATGATTTAGACTTCAACGATGATAATGATGTTGGTAAGAAAAACTTTATTTACTTCTGAATTGAATACTAAAAGTTTCTTCATTTGAGCGCTTCGGAAATATAAGCGAAAACGCAGTTTAACAATAAAAAAAATTAAGAGCTAAGTTTATTTTAAAAAAAAAATAAGCTAAGTAATTTTTTTCTACTTATGAGCTACATTATGCATCTGTGTACTACGTTGTTTTGAAGAAATTACTGCCACAAATCATTAAAATTACTTATATTAACATCAAAACAAGATTGAATCGCTGAACAAAAAATGGTAATAAATCAAAAGTTCAACTTAATAATGTTATTAATATTACAGGAGAAAAGAAAAGGCTGGCGTTTTTAGACTTAATGATAGAGTCAGCTCAAAATGGAACAAATCATATCACCGACCGTGAAATAAAGGAACAAGTGGATACTATAATGTTTGAGGTAAAAGATAAGTTCTGTTTAACATATAGTAGGTGTTTCATTCATCCGTCTTTCCGAAACTCTCATGGGTATATATTATATCTCCGTTTCAAGAGCAATTGCTATGCTCGGTGAAGACACGGTGAAGGCACTTCGCGTCTTTAAATTTGGTACTTCTTTAGGGCCACGACACCACAGCAGCAGGTTCCAGCTTTGTTCTCTCAGTACTTGGCGTCCACCAAGACATCCAGGATAAAGTTTACGATGAACTGTACGAGATATTTGGAGATTCTGACAGACCAGTCACGTTTGCTGATACACTACGAATGAAGTACTTGGAGAGAGTCATTCTTGAAACTCTGAGGATGTACCCACCGGTACCTATCATTGCTAGAAAGCTGAACCAGGATGTGAAGATCGGTAATCTTTTTGTATTAGTTTTTTTACTAGAAAAAAGCAACTTTCTTCTGGTTTGCTCACGCGGGAATCGAAACCGGGTCTTTGGCTATCCAAGTGAATGTTCTGACTATTGAGCGACCGATTCTCCCTAATTACTGTTTAATTTTTCTATGGCCATTTATTTTTGCTATTCAGCGTTTTGATCCATTTTTAAACTATTTTTTTCAGTAACCAACAATTATCATCTGCCAGCGGGCTCGACGATAGTGATAGCTACGTACCAAATCCACCGAAACTCGCGTTTCTACAAGAACCCAGATGAATTCAACCCTGACAACTTCCTACCTGAAAACACCCAAAACAGACACTATTACAGCTTCATACCATTTAGTGCGGGGCCAAGAAGTTGTGTTGGTAAGTTGAGCATGAACAACTATATTTAAACAATGGATCTTTTAGTAGTATGATACTGACAATTCCACTTATTGTATACAAATTAGAAACCACTCCCATTTCTCTTGTCCTACCCCTGAGCCAATTAGTTTCATCATATGCTTTATGAACATCGTAAGTCTTCAGTCGCTTCAGATCCGTCTGAAAATCGATCTCAGCCCCTCTAACATGACGAGTTCGACAGGCTTTTACATACGTCAAAAGGGCAAAAATTACATAGTCTAGGACAGTTTTTGTTGAATTCGCCATGCTACGCAGGACCTTGGATATAGCCAAATCTGCTAGCTTCTTGACTCCTTTCAGCAGCGTGGTCTCAACGCTCAGTTCGATCAATCAAACCAGAATAGAGGATCAGAAATTTATTTTTTTGTTCATTTCTTTATTGTTCAATTGTATTCAAATAACGCAGTGTGCATTTTATAGCTGTTATACTCGTGTAGCACTATTCTACTGATCATATAGTAAACTGTACTAACCAAGTCAATTTTCCTATTTTAGGTCGCAAATACGCTATATTGAAGCTTAAAGTCCTCATATCGACAATACTAAGAAATTACAAAACTATATCTGCTGTCCCTGAGAAGGAATTCGTACTGCAAGCTGATATCATTCTAAAGAGAACCGATGGATTCAGGATCAAAATTGAACCGAGGAAAAGGGTACTGACCACTGCTGTATAAAAGAACTAAACTTAGTCATATTCCATAAAATGATTTATGAGGTATATAATATCTATGCTTGTCTTATAATTTAATGTAAACCTTATAACTGTGTCCAAAATAATTTAATAAGATTTGTTGAGTTATTTTATTGATGGTGTGAATATTTAAAAAAATGTAAGTAAAGTTAACGCTTCCTTAGTTATTAAAGAAATACAATCGATGAAAGACAAAAGTGTATTTATTTTATTTTGATAAACTAAAATGGCATCGTCGCCATCGTCACAATCATTTGATAATGAGCACCTTAGTGAAATATTTTGTGATTAATTTGCTTTTATAAATTAAAGCTTACACTCTTCTCGTTTAACCAAAAAGTTTGCTTGTTTACCTAACGTAAAATTATTTTTGATACTCAATTTATTTTAGAGCTTCTGAAATACCTACAAAAAGATTTATTTTACAAAAGTATTTGCTAGTTTATAAAAGATGATACTAATAGAATGATATAATTCTGAATTCATGCCTATACTCGTATTATTAAAACAATGTAAAGGTCAAACAATTATTTATAGGAACTTTCCTGTAAAAATAGCTGTAAGTAATTTTGGTACATTAAAAAAATATTTAAAAAAAATATAGGAAACATAAGGCCAGCTATCCAGTCCAGTGAATCCAGTGCCAGTTCACATAATTCAAGAGACATTTCAGCGCTGGATTAGACCGCTGGACTGGAATACTGGATTGCTTACTGGAACAGAGAAGTGGACAATAAAATACAACCCTTATTTCCAAAATGTTTTTATAAATCATTATAAACACAAAATATAAAATCGATGTGATCTAATAAACTTCTGTTTAGATGCCACTCTGGCTGTTTATGAAAATACTTCTGCTATGTTTTGTTACGCTAGGAGCTGCTACAATGCCTGTATTATGTTATGAGTTTGCCAATAGAAATAGCGACTGTAGTAAGAAATTTTGCAGCAATTTAGCACAGCTCCTTTGGCGGTAACTACACTAAACTAAAAGTTTTCATACAAATGTTAACTACAGTCGCTAATCGAGTGTAGTAAGCGTAAACTTATATACGCCTACTGCTTGGTTTATCCAAACCAGACTAATAATGAGACAACTTTATGATTACACCTTGCATGAAATGTATTATGAAAAATATTATAATATTGTACTATTGGAGTCTGCTCTTAAATATAATTAAGTAGTTAAGTACTACAAGAAAGATGGCATAAAAATAGTACCAATCTATTTTCTGCAGTACCTATAATTATTTAAGATATCTTATAAAAGTATTCATATATAAGCGTAAATATATTTTGTTCAATCAACATAAAAAATATCTTTTATGATAATATGACACACAATAAATGCTTTTACAAAATGTATGATCAGTAACTTTATTGTAGATCAGTTCTTTTCGTCAATATTTTAATACACAAAGTAAACACTATACCTACACATAATAATATTTGAGTTTATTTATTTTATTCCTAGTTAAATGAAATGTTGTAATTCACGTATTAACTCTTTCTATACACTACATACTCTATGGTCCACAGCACAACACATATGAGGCAGCAGAAACTCATCGCCAAGAAGCAGAATACATAACTGCCGGTGGCTTCGTACAGCACACCTGGAAAAACATTTACATAAGTATCATCCAGATTAAAATATACTCGGACATCATTTCCAGAAAATAAATAAATAATGTTACAGTTACAGTAGTTTAAATACAATGACAGGGTATGATATTACATTACTTGTATTGGAGAGTAGAATAAAATTCTTCTTCAGATTTTAACAAAGTCCATATTTTTTTATTCATAGTTTTTTTTGTGGCCTTCTTCCTGTTTTCAATATCATTATCTTTCACCAATAATATAAGGAAGAACAGCTCCCAGCACCGAGAGAAGCCAGCCTTTATAATTTTACTGCAACTATTTGAAAAAGCAAGACCTTTCAACACTTCCTTACCTATTAGTGGGTCGGCCATTAACATAAGCGCGCCAGAAAACAGGATATGCAGCGCCAGCGCAGCAGAGAACTTGTCAGGCGCCGCCATTGCAAGCACCAGCGGGAACAGAACTTGGACCGAGCAGCGCACCAACCCGGATATCGCGGTCATCACGAACACGTACTGTAATCCGCTGGAGCTCACAAGCGCTGAAAAATTACGTTGCTATTATAAGTATCCTTTATTTGTGGAAATTGAATGTGAAAATAGTAAAGGAAAAATTGGTAGGCTATGCTATGACCCAGTTTAAAATGTTACTTTTAGTATTTTATAGGATAGTAAATTTGTCTTGATTGTGGACGTGTCTAGTACGCAGCAGGCAAGTCAAATCGGAGAAAATTAAAACATAATCCCATCTTAGCTACTGGCTACTTAGGCTAGGTTAACCAAGTAGGACGTTTGAAAATACACTCGATAAGTAATGAAATGTTACTATACATTAAACAAAAAAAAATTAAAGCAACTTACCAATCCGTAATACAACGGTTACGCAAGTACCAGCGAAGAATATTTTTCTGCTGTCCACAACATAGAAGTAAGTGAATACTGCCAATAGGAACCTGGC
Organism: Catoptria pinella; assembly: GCA_963556745.1. NCBI lineage: Eukaryota > Metazoa > Arthropoda > Insecta > Lepidoptera > Crambidae > Catoptria > Catoptria pinella. The sequence goes on from OY750763.1 coordinate 10,110,804, forward strand.
CACCAGGTCCGCAAGGGCGCCCACCATCACACACGAGGCCACTTCCATCTAGCAAACAAGGATTGGTCAGATCTAAGAATTTTAGAAGACTCAGAATATGATTATAAAGTTGGTCAGATCCTCGTCATGACACATATTGATGTAGCCTTTGACCAACAACTGTCAAATGTGACATTACAGTGTCATCTTTGACCGAAAACGGTCATGGAGACCGAAAGATTTAACATGTCTTCCGAAGCACTAAGAGATAAGAAATCTTCGCAGGCCGAAATAAATAAAATAAAGCAGTGGCTTTGCACTGCACCGACTCTTACTTTATCAGAAAAATCACATTAAGACTGTGAAAACATGAGAACCCTTCACGGCTTCATTTTAGTACTTACCTACTATAATTAAATTTATTCTGTACTTCAGTATATTCCAAAGGAAAAATATATAATACTGGCAAAAGAAAGTCTTCCGCGAATGTTAAATAACTTCATGGTATTTAACCCCACTAGGTAAAACAAATGAAATTTGATTGCTCTACTACTTTACTCTCCTACTTTTATCTTGAATTCTTTCATAATGTTTTTATTTACTTACTCTTGAAAATCCGTAGGAAAATAAAAGCATGGGTTCCATGGCCAGATATGTAACATCCGACACGAATGCAAATCCCAAGCCGACCAGGGTGCTTACAAATCGCGGATCTTTCAGTAAGTCCATTTCAATATTGTCATAAATTATTTTTCTGAAACACAAATATATATTTTTTATTTGCCATAAGTTGGTACTTTGATGGAAACTGATTAGGTATTATGTTAGAGACGTGTTCATTTTGTTGTAAAAAATAATTGCATTTGATTTTTGTTAGAAATTTTTGGTCAAAAGCATATTGGCAAGGTTTTATAAAATAATTCCACGAGTCACAAATTGAATTAGTTTTGTCTCGGTAATCGGTAGGTATGCGTAATCTGCCTTCTGTTGGAAAAGGCAATGATCAACATTATTTAGCACAACGTGCTTAAATCGTGAAAGGAATATTTTAGTAGAAATTACTACCTACTACATAGAAAAACTAGGAGGCGGTAATTAATACTGATAATAATTTGCTGGAACGTAGATAACCACTTACATAATTTCTTTTTGTGACAACCATGAGATATTTTTAATCTGTTGTCGCGCCGACACAAAGGATTTCCCTCACTATATGAAAAGATACATAGGTACTTATGATCACAGAACAAAGATAACTTTCTATGTTCTGTACTTATGATAATACTATACTTTACTAGAATTTTTATTATTATTTTATATAGTTTTCCATTGAAAGTAACGTGACTGTAGTAACAAGTGTAGTGTACACTTATTATGAAAATCTATAGAAATTGAATCGAATCTACAGCTCAGTTGGTCCGGATTACGGATTGTGAAAAGAAACGGAAAAAATATAAAGTTTATTGAAATCAAAAAGTTTTATGCAATGGGAGCTCGGACTAAAAGTACGTAACCCTTCAACGACCGGAAAATGAGACACAATATAATAATATATTCCATTGTTATCCGGCCGCATGCGTCCGCTCGGGCGTTGATGAATTAAATTTATTAGCCGTACAACCCCATCTAGACCCGGCATTAAAAAAAAGTTCTAAAGCATCATTATTTGATGCTACTCGATTAGATATCACTAGATTTTGTGATAGTTACGCTACAAGATTACTGCACATTATTTGATGCTACTCGATTAGAAATCACTAGATTTTGTGATAGTTACGCTACAAGATTACTGCAGCCACGGAAGTTACAGCCATTCCCTAGCTATTTCTGAGATGCCATATTTTATAGGTACTTTCTTTAGCAGCGATTTACATTCGATTGTAATTTGATACTTACATGACACTCTTTTGAAGAGACTCGTGTCGCTTTCCCTTTTCTACCGTATCTACTTCAGCCTCCTCTCCTGGCAACATTTTTACAACAGTTTCATCACAGCTATCGAGCTTTACTTTTTTTACCTGACATTTGGTTAGTTCTGAAACAATATTAGCACAAACACGCACACACATTAACACGAAGCTAAGTTAAAAACAAATGAATGAATAACATTATGGCGTTTTGTATATAAATGGAATATGGAGAGCATATGATGATATTGATGATAGTGTAGGTACATAACATTTGTATTGGCCAAGAGATTAGAATCAAAGCTGGAAAACGAAAACGAAAGAAACAGCGAAAAATATGTATTTGCGATTACGTTAGGAAATAATAAAATATCAAAGGCAGCAATATCCATTTCAATGTCAAAAGGATAGTTTACATAAACACATTACACATTAAGCCCCTCACTAATAAAGATTGTATATCAGATGTATACTTACACACTGTTTTGTCAATTTCTTTTTAATGTCAAACTTAAGGCTTCTATATCCCTCAAGTGGCGCCCTCATTTTAATTAATTTTATTGCTCGCTAAGTACATAATGTATCGAAAATTCATATGTACAGATTGAAGCTAAGGTTCTATAGTTTATTTATAAACAACAACTTCATTAAAATACAGTTCATTGATGTAATAGTAGGCACAAGAGCAAAATGTGGCCACTTTTGCCAACTACTACTACAACGAACAAAATTTTACTGAGGTTATTGTTTGTAAATAAACTGTAGAACCTTAGCTTCAATCTGTACATGTGAATTTTCGATATATTATGTAGTTAGGGAGCAATAAATTAAATTAAGATGCGGGCGCCACTTTGAGGTATATAGGGGCCTTAAATAGTTTGACAGTGAGTAACCATTGTGTAACTAGCAACAACATCTGCTATACAATTTTTATTAGAGAGGGTTATATTAGGTAGGTTATATTGCCACATTTACCATGTAAATATATCCCATACAAAATACTGTTTAATAAATAGAGTTCGTTTTTCGTGTTTGTTACCCGGCATTGTCATAATATACAAATCAATCAAAAATGAAAAAATGTTTTATTGTTTTACTCAAATTGTCATTGAGTGAATATTGACGCCTTTGATATTTATATGATTCAATTCTTTCTTAGACATCATTGAAGAAACATTATCAATGTCGCCAACGCTATTTCCCATGATTATTTTGGCTGCAGTAATTGAAATGAAGAATGATCTGCACATTATCATGGATATAATGTTAAAGACAATCCTCTATCACCCAGCTCACATAAACCACGTAAAATAACGAACAAATATTTCAGATATAGGTACCTACTCTACTACTTAAGCAAAAGCAGTAGCTACATGTTTTGAGAAAAAAAATATGAACAATACGAACAGTCAAGCTTATCAAAGAAAGCTTCGTGACCTGTCAGTTACTAGACTGTATCGTCTGTTATAACATGCTTCATGAACCCACAAGAACTATTATCTACTGGTACCCCTACGAACAACGAGAAAAAAAACGCGCGTAAAAGTACTCGATAGAGTTATTGTCTATGAAAAACGTAATTTCACTTTTCAGCGGTAGATGACGCTGTACAAATTTCCCATACAAAATTACTCTATCGAATTTTTTTACGCGCATCTTCAAACTTCAGTAAGTTATATTTTTGTGTGTTATTGTTTGTTTGATAAACTTACCAGTACCCGCGGTAGGTTCGTCTGATTTAATAAGATGCCATTCCACTGGGTGCATGATGAGCATCGCAAACACAAGGTGGAGGTCAACGGCCATTATCAAAGTTAGAGTCCACCTAAACCCATACTCCGTCAGAAGATACGTCACGAGCATTGGAAACGTAATGGAAGCCATACTGCTCATGGTCTGATTGGCACTCATCATTGTCGTCCTCTTTTTGGTGAAGTAACAATTGAATGCTGTGAAGGAAACTGGTATCATGACTCCGAAGCCGGCACCTGTATAAATGAATGAATTCTTTATTTATCTCTTTTCAAATACATAGTTTTAAGTATGGTCCCACAAAACTACTTACTTTAAGTAGTTTGACTGTGGGTGGGTACAGTCTCATAGGTTATAACTACAGTATTATTATTATTTATGCTTAAATAGACCAAGGGCCTGCGTTACGATGTAATATTTAGTAATATAAGTAGTAAAAATTTATTTTACCGAACAATTTCTTGTAAATTATGTTCCATTTTTAAATTAAAACCGGAGTTAGCTAATCTTAGATTGTGAAACATGCACCAAATACACCGTTATTTTGTAGTCGTTTTGATTACCTTGGGGTAGTGTTCTACAAATGAAACTAAACTTTTTTGTCAATAGTCAATAGTCAAAACTTCTTTATTCTTATAAACTTGATAATTAAGCACTTTTGAATCGTCTTTATTTGCCTACCACCCGTTCCAGACTTTTTTAACTGACAAGAAGAACAGGCGCAAGAAACTTATCAGCTTTAACAGAAATAAGTAACGATATTTACAAACTTAAATATATCGTTACCAAATACAATACATACAACATGTTACAAACAACAAAGTACATACGTACTTATGTGTTACATGTTACATCATTTCCACGCATTTCGGTCTTTTAAATAATCGTCTAATTTATAATAACCTTTACCCATAAGCGTCTTTTTAACATGGTTTTTAAGACCAATATGAAAAATATAACTACTGTAACTACAGCGCATAACTTTTATGGAAACGTAAAGAAGATTACTTATCTTTATTTTTTAACGTCTCTTTACGCTTGTTTGGAAGCGGTTTGGCATTGTTTGGTATCTAACCAACTTACCTCTAATCACTCCGAACGTAAACACTAACTGATAAGTTTTCTGGACGAAAATTGTCATAATGTCACCTAAGACAAATAGTCCTGCACCAACAAGGCCGACTTGCCGAAACGAATATTTCTTCAAAGCTATCCCGCTGAGGAAACCTGAAAATAAGAAAAATGTTTCTATGAAAACTATGAATCACTCAAGCTCGAGAATACGCACACGCCTAATACAAAACAAACGGAGACAAAAAAACGATAACGGATACGGATGTATTTTTAAAAAGGCAATAACCGAAGTCCAAACTAAACATCAAAATAATTAATTAAAACTGCGAGATTATCCGTAAAGAAATTTATAAAAAAAAAATATGTTGTATCACTCTTGTTATACGCACACACGTACGGATATAAAAAAACGTTAGAGGATACGGATTTATTTAAAAAAAATATCAATCAAACTATAATATCGAAATCATTTAATTAAACCTCGCGAGTATCCGCAAATGTGAAAATAACTTGTGCTGATTTTTGTTCGTTTGATTGTTGATATGATACTGGCTACGCTACGACCACTGAAAAAGTGCTAAAATATCACCCCCATAGCCAAAGACACATTTGCAAAAGCTATAAAATTGTAAGTACTTACTTTGTTATCAGAAGATTTATGGGACTAACCAAATTTTGCGCTAGGCATCGATTTTCTAAATGTCAAATCCATAATATTTTTCAAATATTAAGTAGGTTATCTTTTTTATTTTATCTAAACCCATGCTTTAAATCCTCTCTGAAAGTTTCTGAAACAGTTAGCTTATTGCCAACATCGAAACAACCAGTGTCATAATAACCATAATATCAGCCAAACCAGTGTTAAAATGATATACTAAATTTTATAATGCAACCTTCGCTTTTCCGATCCCTTCCGCGCAAAGGGGTTAATTAAGATCCGTTACGCACTGGCGGTTGCCTGCGGGGGGCGGCTTACTCATAAAACAGCCACATTCTCACTACTAAATTCGTGGTAGGTCTGTATCTTTATGAATTTCAAAAAAATAATATTGTCATGCACGCGCGTTTCACTACCACAACGCCGTAGCGGTGAAATGGTGAATTTAAAAGTAAGTAGTAAGTGAATTTAAATAATCCAGTAGATCAGGATCAGCCAACATTCAACAAGGTGCAAATATTCAAGTACATTTCAATAATTGTACAATCAAAAATGTAAATAATTATAAACTACAATAAATAATTACATTACCTTTTATAATTTGTTTGTATTAGATACTCAGTAATTTAACTTTCCATTAATTTACATAGAATTTTTACAACACTGTGGTTTCAGAACCTTTTATAGAGGATTCATATTATGGGTGTAGATAAAGTCTTGTATGCAACTGTACGCAATAAGGTCATGTGATATTATTATCACAGGAGGCGAAAATACCCCTGATTATACAACTGTTGCATAAATAACTAATAACTGTGCCTTTGGCTAGTGGGGGCAACCAAACCAAACTGGCAAAAGGATGATAATAAACTCGCAGAAAAATAATTTCGAGAGTTTTTTTCTAGTACATAGGTAAACTAAATATACTATTTTCTCCTGAAATAATTAATACAATGCTAAATATTTTCTTCACAGACAAATACAAGGAAAAAGTCAAAGAAAGATGTCGTAATAACTCTTCTTTTTTGTGTTTTCTTAATTAATTGTACTAATGACTATTTCTAATTGATATTGATCATGTGCAGACTGGTCTATCGATCTGATAAAGCATTGCCGCTTCCGTATCGACACGTGGGCTATTGGGTTACGGAAGTGAAGGCGGTGTTAATTTCACCCCATTCTAATGACAATGCCGTATCCAGTTACCTACTTACATATCTTACAAGAGATAAACGTGAAAGCCAAATGCAAAAAATATATCTCATAAAAATATATTAAACCATTCCAATGTAAATTCTTCTTCTAATTTCCTTCCTATCTAATAGTAATTTTCTAAAACATACCTAGTTGTTGAATCATATTGTTATCAAGCACTAATTTCGCATGCCCTCTTGTTGAGATGTTGTGTATAAATTAAGTTATTATTATTGATCATTTACCATCATCAAGTGCCCAAGTGAATTAATTAACGAAAACCGGTCAGTATAACCCGGTCTCTTTAGTCAATCGCGGTTAAACAGTTTGATGCTAAGCCGCTAAATAATTGAGGGCACTCTCTGATATTTGAGCCTAACAAGAATATAAATTGAACAATAATTACGTTACAACGTATGGGTACTGTGGAGTAAGCGGTAGGTCGCACCACCATCATTGAAATCGATTGAGGCAATAATGACAAATATTCTATTGACTTCATCAATAAATACGCACGTAATTCTTAATGGTACTTCCTTAAAAACTGTATACCTAGCAACGTAGCGAGTCAGAACTAACGATTCCGATATATGGCGCAATCTTACATAGGAACCACCACATTTTGAGATTAATGGACTGGATTTCGACGAGGTAACGCGTTTTTGTATTAAAATTCATGTTTACTTTGACTTTTAGATTAAATATTCATTAGCCCTTGTTTACATGGAGGATTTTTGTATCTTAATATAATATTGCACAGATTTCTATAATAAAAGAATTCCTCACATTACGCATTATACATTATGATTCTTTCACGTTTCACGTTTGCTCACATTACATCTATACATTTTGTATTTAGAAAACCTAGGTTCAAATTAGACATTTAATAGGTACACCTGCTCAAATATCGATACAGTCCACATTTTGCCGAAAGTAAATAAATATTATGTCATAAACTTGAACTTCTGAGCGTATCAGTTATACCTATTGATGGATTGTTAAATCCAAAAAGATAAGACAAAATTGTCGTGAAAATATAAGTATGTTTAATTACAGATACCTACATATAATAGTCCTTCAATAATGCAGTAACTAAACTTGAACTTGTGAGTGAAGAACGTACGCCCAGAATTAATTTATTATAGTGAGGAAGGTCAGCAGATTCTCAAAACATATTATGTCTTCCGAGCTTGTTTATTAAAACGCGTCCCACCTATTACATTTTTCACTGATTCTGGTGTTAATATTCATTCGAATTGGCCAATTAATGAGAAAATATTTGATAGTGTCCATGACATTAATGTCTTTCCTAAGTAAACCCGATGTCCAATTTAATGGATAAATAAAGCCATTTGTGATGAATAAAACTCACATTACTTTAATTTATAAATAGTGTTATACATACTCGTATTTAAAAGAAGATGTAAAATAAAGTTTCTTCATCACCAAATACTCCCAGCTTAAACCTTGTGTGGTCAAAGCCACAATAGTAGATTGCATGAAGGGAATAAGCAGTGTCTACGTCAGCGTACCTAGGGAGTTATATAGAGTCCTGAGCGAAGCGAGGGGTCTAAGCTGCCCAAGACAAAGACAAGCTTTATCCCAGAGGTGAATACTCTCATTTCACACCTTCTGCGAGACAATAAAAAGCTAGGGCTTATTGTGTTTATTATCATTAAACTTGTTCTATTTAGTAACAGTTTTTGACAGTTAGTTTTTTAAACTTGAATCATTATTAAAAATTAAGATTTATTACTAAATTAAATCATCTTTAATAATTGACAATTCATTATGTAATATTTGTGTGGAAACCATTTCTTGTATTTTATAAACTAAGATTACAATAATGGGTGAAGATGGTTTACCAATAAGACGATTAGGTAAGGATAACCAAGCTATACAGAAATACGGAAATAACAACAAACACATTCCAGCAGACTAATCGCAGTCATCGATCACCATAGAGTAGAACCATGGATTGTAGTTAATTTTTCTCAAACATGCTTGGAAATTCGAACATTATTTTTACAACCTTCTTCGAGCTAAATCGGAGTAGAGGGTAAGTTCAAAACATGCCTGCAATGTAAGTATGAAAATCCATATTTACCGTATTTAGTAACCTGCAATCTGCAATGCTACTTACTATAAAAACTCATAATTCTCGTGTTTCTAACTAAAAAATGAAACAAACGTATAGAGCATAATATTGTTTACCGCACGCCTGCACCAGTGCAGCACGTGCACTCTCTCACAAGAGTCACAAGGCGCATAACCACACGAAATAAACTTATCGCTGCGTTGTTTGCAAGGAAATTAAAAATAAAACTAGTACCATAAAACATAGCAGTCTTTTAATGCTATTAAAAAAAATGCGAAAATTTTTGAATATGGCGCTGATGTTCGCTGATTTAAAATCGGCCTACTCTCATTCAATATCACTTCGATCGCCATTTTTGTTTTCGTCCAACTTTATGTACTCGTAGATTCCAAAAATAAAGCCGGTTGTCTGTATTTAATTTCAATAAAACAATCGCAAAAAAATTCAAGATGGCGCTGATGTAAGCGGATTAAATTCGGGAGACGCATAGACAAATGATCAATATGATCAAATGTAGAATTTGGATGAGTAGCCTCGGTATTTAGGTACTTGAACTAAGTTTGTATCGCAATTCTTAACCTTTCGTGTGATTACAAAATCTAGCAATTACCTAAAATATATTTTTTTACTGCATTATTTGAATTCAGTAGTCAACTCAGCAAACAACGAAAAAAAACGGAATCAAATACTATTTCCTTTTAATATTTGCAAAAAAAATGTTTCAGGCCGGGAAAAACATGAAAAAATAACGGTACTTATTTAAAACTGTTTCAAAACTTTGCCGCAAATTAAAACTAAAAACGGCATTGTAAGGAGAAAATCGTAATAGTGAAAAGAAAAATTTTGATTCTGGCAAAAGTATTGAATAAGATGAATACCTCCAAGTTCAGAGAACAGTAACCTTAGCACGAACATCTATCGAGAAAAAAAAATTGTGCGTAAAAGTACTCGATAGAGTAATTATCTATGGGAAATTTCATTTCGGTTTTCGGCGGTAGATGGCGCTGTACAAATTTCCAATACAAAATTACTCTATCGAATGTTTTCACGCGCGTTATTTTTTTCGATAGCTGTTCGTGCTAAGGCTACTGAGCCCTCTCAAATCAGCTCTACTTCAAAATTTAAAGATAAGTATTTTAAATATTACATACCAGCTATAGATAATGCTCCATTATAAACCCCTATGACGAGCGGCAGCCCACTAGCGCCTCCTTGCTCCATGAAGAAATTATTGAATAGGATCCCAAACGCATTCGACGAACCAAACCCTAACATCTGAAAATACATAAATGCAGAATGATTATTTATAATGCGTTTTTATTGTTATTGCGTATAGTTTTCATTAGACCAATTTTCTTTTAATTCTGTAGCACATTTTACTGTTATATGCCAGGAAATATAAATTACTTAATTGTTCCATATTATGTCCATAAAAGCAATTAAATCCATATTTTTTTATCTTTGTTCTGTTTCTTGACCTCGTGAGAATGTTAATATGTAATTAATAACAGACCGTCCGATTACAATAACTATGGTCATTGCTTATTAACAAGACAAAGATTTCCAGAATTAATGAAAAAAAAATTGACGCTAATTTGATTAAAATTTCATGGGACCACATATTCGGGAGTAGGTACTTAGGTCCTTCCAAACAAAAATCCACAATAACTGACGTTAAGTCATAGTCATAGTCATAATATTTATTGCAACATGTTGGTACCTATTACAGATGGTAAAAACATAAAAAAATACCCATAAACATGACCCTGCAAGGGTATAGCAATCTTAAAAGTATAAAATCTAAAACATAAACATTAACATAATTTAAGTAACAACAAAAAATTCTTTCATTGTGTAATAACATTTTTGTATCAAATATAAATCCGCGCGCGACGAGAGTGGGATGGAACCTTGTCAGGCTAAGACGTTTGTTCGCCAGCCAGATATCCAAAAACACGGTGTGACGCATCCGAGGGGAACTTTTGCTGCAGCATCTTCAAGTAAGATAACAAGTAAACAATTAATTGATTACTTAAATTAAACTAGATTCCATCCATTCTCATCGCGCGCGGATTATACAATCGGCAAAGACACTTATAAGAGTTAGAATTCAAACATTACATTTTTAGGGATACCCGGGGAATGTGAAGCCTTAGCCTCATATGCAAACTATTTCGGTTCTGTAACTCTTTGGTTACAGACTAAAGATATTTTTTTAAATTATATTTTCAAATGTGAAAAACAGTTCTCTAGCTTTTGTTCAGAAGAAGGGAAGCTAGACTGTGCCCTTCTGGCCACGAATTGTATCAATACCTATGCGTAAAATAAATAAGAAAAGTTATTTAATTCTTTTATTTATTTAAATTAAGAGGCGTTCGTTTCTACAATACCTAGGTACTTATAGTAGGTACTCACGTGTATTTCTCTTTAAATATAACGTAAGTGCCTATACGAATGAAAATGTTTTACGGCTTTTTTATGACACTAAATCTCAGAATACATAACATGCTTCAAGAAACTAGGTACCTAGTGCTATTATGTTAGAAGATAATAATCGCCCTTAAACACATAATAAATTAAATGTTTTAAGCAAATAAGTGATAGTGGTTTAATATCAAAAGATAATAGTTTTATTGGAGTTCTTATTAATTCATGAACGCCCGAGCGGACGCATGCGGCCGGATAACAATGGAATATCTATTGTGTCTTATTTTCCGGGCGTTGAAGGGTTAAAACTGTAGAAATCATAAAACCAAAAAAAATCTTTAAAAAAAATTAGCTGTTTCATACAAAAATTAAAATCGAAAATATCAAAATGTATGAAACAGCTGATTTTTTTTCGCCATTTCAGAGTTAGTCCCATAGTAAAATTTGTTCAGTTTGATGGTCCCTATATACCATATTCGGCTTTAGGGGTACCTTTGTAACACGTTGTATAGGGACCTATAACCGTCCGAAATTAAACACGTCGAAAGGCATGGTCCAGTTAGATAGAGTACCTAATGATTACATTATTGTATGTATAGCCGTGAAGAGCCAAAGGTAATCAATGAATTTATGATGAATTCAGTAGATACAATATTAAATTATTCGCAAAAACAGCCTGTCGATTCTGTAACCAAACTCGCATCTCACTTCGAACTTCACTTCACTTCGCGTGAATTTGTTATTAGAAATTAGCTGAAAATAGGCTACTTTACCGATTGCAAAAGGTTTGCTAAACCGTAGCTACCTAATATCTTTTCTGATTAAAAAAACAGCCTATAATTTCCATTTATGATTTTAAATTCCCGCGCAGTAAAGTGAGATTCGTAGTGACGTTCGAGTTAGGTTACAGAAAAAACAGGTAGTATTGACACGACTAACAGTTAGGGAATGATTAAAAAAAAATGTCTCTAGCAAAATCGAAAACCATCAAAGACATTCATAAGTTCTACATCAGCCAAGCTAGACTGAGTAAATAAATAAGCAATTAAATAAAAATAGAGCTTTTAGTTAAAATCATCCACAGCTAAGTATCAAATTGTCTTAGCCTGAAAAGATGATGATATTATTGTACTTAATCTTATAAACAATTTGATTCAGGATGTCGTAGCGGGAAAATATTTTCAGTAACAATAGATATTCCAAAGACTTTTAACGTTAACCAGAAAATGTCCATAATTTACACTAACAGCATCAATAACAGTTAAAGATACGTAACTTAAAGTCAGTTCATTGCTGTGGACTGACATAATTTTAATTTTTCACGTTGTTGTCGCCTAAAAAAGTTTTTCATTCATTACTTTTTAAAATGTATGAAGTAAAAAAATTGCAATAGTGATTACATTTTCTTTGTTAAGTACTTACGAATGTGAATCCCACACCGACTGCTATCATGTAGCCCCATCCACCATCAGGGGGGATCAATCCCCTCTTGAATTTCTTTCCATTCCCTTCACAATGTGCGAAAGCCTCATCCATTATCACAATAATAAAAAAACACAATTTTACAATAAACTATAAAATAACGTGATAATTTGCACGTCTTATACTAGCTTAGTTTGTTCATTTTGACTGTATAAAGTTCTAAAAGATTAGCTAAATTGCACTTTTCTATAACGAATAAGCATTTTCTAGTGGACGTCCCTCGCGGTCCCACATCGAATAGTTTATGTCGCTGTTTTAGCGATCAGTTATCCACGTACAAATTAACTTCGTTCCAGTAAGCCACCGAATCGGTGAATGAATTGAAAGTGTGTAACTTTACTCGCCTTACAAGTAAGGCGTGTCTACTTTGACGGCGATTAATAAGGGCGGAAGCGATCGGTGTTGTTACTTAGGTAGCTATATACGTAAGTATTACCTACTGATTATTATTTTTAGGTATTATATAATATTATGATTTATATATTACATTAAGTGACTATAATACTTTATACCATAGTAGTTTAATTTCAGGGTCAATATAGTAATTGATTACATAATAAGTTAGGAACGCAAGTAGAGCCGCGGAACACGCGATTTAACAATGTAACATACCTACGTAGGTAGGTACTAGTAATTGTTGTATGGTCTGTGATAGGTACGTACATATTTACATAACCGATCATCTGTCAAATCTATTTAAAATCTACGTTACTGATTTAAACCATTTTTTTTATAAACTTTTTTGTTGAGGTGAATTCGAGTGTCATACCTTTTTTGTCGATCAACCTTTTTATTAGGTGCTTAGGTAGGTAAGTAAGGTACGGATAGTTAGGTATATAAATTAGGTACTATTTTTTCGTATCTTTTCAATACTTTTAATTGGTCCCTTTCCTGGTATTAGAGGTAACGAGAGTATAATCTGTTTGAATTAAATAGGTACTTAGATAAGTTTTAATATTCTTGATAATTTATCTTTTTGTTAATCTACTCATTAAGAGGGAACACCACGGTCGAGAGAATTGAAAAATCCTATAGAAAGTTGACAAAATCAACGTTTCGTTGCCCCTGTTTCCTCCTCCAAGACTAGACCAATTTAAATACTATTTTCATCAAAAAATAAAGAAATGCTTTGGCTGTGTTCTTATGTTTTGATTTTTTTATATAATCTCGTTAAATTTAATTGCTGGATGTCTAAACTAGGGATATTTTTAGGTTTTTGAAGATTAATATATCTATTTTAATAATTAATTTATGAAAAAAGGAAAACATAGGAACATTATTTTATGTGATAGAAGTTTATGTAAAGATTATAGGAAAAATAAAACGACGTCTCTAAATAGTAAACTTTTCAGAATGATGGTATAATGATGGAACCCTTGGTGCGCGAGTCCGACTCGCTCTTGACCGTTTTTTATGTGGGGCGCATTTTGTAAGATTTATCAATTGTCTTTTGCATGCGTCCCACGTTTTTAGGTTTAAAACTTCTGTATATGGTTATAATTCTTTACGGGAGAAATAATTGTAAGTATACTTTTTAGACCGTTTCAAAAATGTTTTTTTAATAAAATAAGTTTTTTTATTACTTAAATTGTTATTTTTTCAGTCAACGAGCTAAAATTATAAATACACCATCGCCTTTCGGAGTTTCTACTTGTCAAGACGAATCAAAGGAGTCCAAACTCGATGGGGTTGTCTGGTATTACTATTAGAGTTCCTGTGGCCTTCTTCCGGCTCCATCATCAGACCCTAGACACATTTTCCCAACAGAAAACTCGTCAAGACGAATCAATCGAGCCCGAACTCAATGGGGTGCAACCCCATTGGGTTTTATTACAGAGTTCTCTGTTGCCTTCTTCCGGCTCCATCATCGGATCAGTTCAATGATACCAAAATATTCCATTGCCTTCCTGTTCTAACCTATGTTCAAAGTTTTAAGTCCCTAGCTCATCGGGAAGCTAGTATAAAATCGTTTGCTTTGTGGACAACCAAAGAAACAAAAAAGCGACCAAATAAAAACGTGTTAAAATCAAGTTAAATGCCTAGCCTTTGTCATTTAGGTTCCTAAAAATATATGCAAAATCATTACCATAGGTCCAGTAGTTTTCGTTTCCTAGTTACTACGTGGTAAGCAGCGGGACAACGAAGATAGGTAACGTTATCTTGGTGAAACATAATATTGAAATATCGCAATTTCTAGGAAGTTTGAGAGAATTTTGTTTATATCTCCGGGTTGATACTGAATTTGTGACCTATGTGGGCCTACCCAAAAATCAACAACCTTTACAGAGTTTCTTGCAGTTTCTTCTCGATACGAACAAGGTCTCCGAAGTGGAGTTTCCAAAGATTTAATTGTTATTTCTTTTTTATTTTGCCAAGTTTTTTCCTATCCCACCACACACAACAAGAGTAAGGTAGGCAACGTAACTTTTCGCGTTAGTGTTGTTGTTTTTTGCCAACAAGAGTAACTGGTTTTTAACCTATTTTGTTTTTAGGCAAGTTCCATTTTTTTTAAATGCCACACAGAGATCCTCTCAAAGCATTGCCAAAATAGCTAACAGTAGGTACATTTTTCATGTGGATGGACACATTGTAGAGTCGACTTACTGAAAAATTAGGTGTTCCGATGAAGCGTGAACAGTAGGAAACCAATACAAAACTCCGTTAATCCGGCTAAGTGGACTTCAGGTGTCACTGTTTGGTAACTAGTCGACTATAAGATCCAAATATAGGTTCCTACCTACCTACTTACATGTTGAGAAATTTGATGGAAAGGTCGACAACCTATCCGTTTAGGGTTATTACCCGACTAAGTAGGTATGGCGAAGCAATAATAGCCGACTAGGTATTATGTATGTATGTGGGTATTGTATATTTGTTTAGTCTTTTAACCTACAAAACTTCTAAACTACAAAAATGAGGTATCGTTGGAAGCGCCTTAAATTCACTTTCTATTGATAATGGCGCCCTCTAGAGGACATAGTTATAAACTAAAAAAAAATATGTGTGGTGTGGTATGATCCCCGCGCTATAATGGTTAGGCCTCCTGATACAGGCCAAATGAGGCTTAAAAGTTGGCATCGGTCCTTATTATTTATAAAAATGTATTTCGTTAATGCCAAATAAACTATTTTATTTTATTTTCTATTTTATTAATGGTGTGTGTGTGTGGTATAATTTACTTTAATTTCAAATGCAACCATTTGTTGTATAAGTACACACGACAGCACGTCAGGTTATACAGTTAAACTTTGAAAACAGCTTTTATTACGTAGGGCAAAAAGGCGGTCTCAAGGTCAACATGTATAGTCTGAGGTGCCGCCGTGTGTACCAAGGATTAGGATAAACATTGTGTGTGTGTGAAATGAAACTACATCATTCGGTAACCACTTATTTAATTAATCATCTGTCTTTTCTGATTTTTCATTCATACTCAGAATATTATAATTACAGTAATTATAATTAACACAAATCACTAAATATCGGACAATAGACCGACTTTAAATTATTTTACTGAATTCATCCGACTTGGGTTCAATGCAGCATTGGCCCTTAAAGCGACTATATTCATCAAGTGGCGCCCGCTAAATACATGTATATTGTATCGAAAATTCACATATGTACAGGTTGAAGCCAAGGCTCTATAGTTTATTTACAAATAATAACCTTAGTAAAATAAAGTTCGTTG
The DNA here is from genome assembly GCA_963556745.1 of Catoptria pinella. Lineage (NCBI taxonomy): Eukaryota > Metazoa > Arthropoda > Insecta > Lepidoptera > Crambidae > Catoptria > Catoptria pinella. Next base: position 10,127,060 of record OY750763.1, read on the forward strand.
TAGTACTTAGTAGCAAGCAAAAGTTTGACGACCTCCGTGGTCGAGTGGTTTGTACGCCGGTTTTCAAGGTGTCGCCATCTCTGAGGTCCCGATTTCGATTCCCGGCTGGGTCAATTTAGAAAACGAACTTTTCTATATTGGCTCAGGTCAGGGTGTTTGTAGTCCACCGTTGTCTCTAATTTCAATAATACAAGTGCTTTAGCTACTTACTTTGGGATCAGAGCAATGTTTGTGATGTTGTCTATTATTTATATTTATTTATTTAAAAGTGCTTAGAGGCTACTTTTTGCTCTTTTGCCTACTACTATAGGTACCTATTACTACTACGAATGAAGGTACGATGAACATACACATACGTTTCAGTGTGGTGTAAGGGTCTTATAACTTGTGACAGTTCAGCAACCTTATGTACTTTGTAAAAAGTTATACAAAGTATAATAAGACTTCTCATACTTATCATATTACTTAGGCGATTAACACACTGTCACGCATGATGCTGCATGTTGCGTGAATGTGTGTTCTAACGTTGCTTGTAAGTATCTCCGTTTTTGTATAGAAAACACGCACAATCCAACACACTAAAAATACATGCACGCGCGTTCATGCAGATCACGCGCCTACATGCGGAGAAACATGCAAACACGCGCGTGGATGCGGGGCGAGACGCAAGGTATGGCACACCGAGTCCTGCAGATGCGTAAGTAATTTTGGAAAGGCTTGACGTGTGTTTAAAAATGGATCTCGATATTTGAATGAAATGAGTCAGAGCCGCCGTGAATCCACAAAATGCAACTACCCGCGTGAGTGCGTAAAAAACCCCGCACGATTATGCAGATCTGCACTCCCGCAAGTACGTGCCTAGGTGCGTCGCCACGCAACATGCAGCATCATGCGTGGCAGTGTGTGAATCGCCTTATTATGAATGCTTGGGGATGTAGAAACGACAAACGTCAAAACGAGAAAACTATCGGTCATCGTTTCCCCACCTTTGAAACTGGCAAAATGCGCAAACCGCGCGATGCCACGCCAAGGAAAAAGTCGTTTAGATTATTGTTCACCTCGTGTATTGTCAACGTGAACGACACCACTGAGATGTCGTTTACAATATTTTTTTGCTAACCGTAGTGAAGTTCTAATACTAAACATGCATTTATCGATATCAATTATTTATCATCCGTAGGATCATGTTATGACATGATACGCATACCAAAAAATGTTAACGCCACCCCAGTGGTGTCATCCAGTGATGTCGTTGACAATAAACGGTCCGCCTGATTTGAATTGCTCCTATTCGAACTATTTGAAAATTGGCATCGTACCATTTCGATTATTGATTGTAACGTAAAAACGATAGTTAAACCAGTTATTGCGTCACTGCTTATTAAACAAGAACCTAATATTGAGCCTATCAACATGTTATTCATAATAACGAACAAGATATCGATAACTTCAATGGTGTATAATTATCCAATTAGTGTCTTTTAGAATATTTAACTTGAAACACCAACATCGATAAAGGCATAGATAGTGTTAAACAACTGTCGAAAATTATGATTTTTTTGCAAATAGAAATTGGCAACCTACTTTTCCCCATCATGGGCGTAACCAGTGGGTCGGGGGGGTTATATTTGGGGGTTGAGGTCCAATGCGGTAATTTGGAAACTATTTAGAAGGGTTCAGTATTTATCTTTATCAACTTCAATACGTTAGTTACCTTAAGCATTTCATGCACATTATTTTAACCTTTTACACTATTCCATTTAAATGAATATCTTAGGAGTTGTCGCAAAACATTAACAGGCGCGAAAATAAATTCAAGCGCGTTTCTTACACTGATGACGGGACGGGTCTCTAACGGGACGGAAACAGACTTTTGGTTCAAATGGCGGTGACGACTGTACGGTATTTGTGTTTTTTTCGGGTGTTGTTGGAAGGTTACATTTAGCAAAGAGAGGAAGGAACCGAAGCGAAGCGAGGGCGAGTCGCTAGTATAAAATAATAGTACTAAACGTGTAAACATTTTTTTTCTGTAAAGCATTAAAACTGATCTGGCAACGCCCATGTTCCCTATTATGTTTCTTTCCCCCTTATTAATAAACGAAGATTAAGTTTACACCTAATTTAACCAAAAGGAATATATGACTCTTTGAGTCGTCAAACGTAGCCATTATAGTTTAATTCTGCCTTGGTTTAAAAATAAAATCCAGAAACGTAAAAGTAGTTTTAATAATTATAAAATATTCATAATTAACGACATTAACAATTGCCCTTTATAAAAAAACTAAAATTCGAATAAATGTAGCACAAAATATATCAACAGATTATCTTCGCACTGAAACTAATGCTCAAAAAAAAATTAATCGCCTAACCACCATCAGACTTGTGAAAAACATGATTCTTGGTTAAAATTCATAAAAATTATACACAACATGCGTCACAATTAGGTATTAAAAACTTTGTGACCCCGTCATAAAATGCATAGGTACTTGAAAACTAAAATAACATTGAAGTTCGATTTAATTTCATTATTTCTGCAAGAATACAAGGCACATAATAATTTTTCGTTGGCAATGCCAACGTTGCACAATTAGTCGAAAAAAAAAATTATCTAGCAAGTTTATTTATTTGCTTGGAGGGAAAGAAAAGACGTGCCCCACTTCAAATGCATTTTGCATCACAATTGAGCATTGCCCCCTAGCATGACCACCGAAACGCGATATGATTATCACGTTTAACTGTCAAATAAAGACATGGATTTTGACAGTTGAGTGTCGATAAAAACGCTATATCATGCGATATATATTGTTTCGGTGGTCATGCTAAGGGCGCAGACTGATACACGAAGGGATATAAGTAATCGGTTTTAAAGCCAGTTCATTCAAATCAACATTAGAAGATAATAAACTGTTAATATAATATATAAAAAAATGCTTTATTAAAGTGTACCTACCTATAATATAATCTGCGATTCTTTTTATTTTCTTTTTTATTGGACTGTGCCTGTTACTGAAAACGACACACATTGAACCAGCTCGTTAAAACTAACGATGTCATGCGCATTAAATACAAAAAAAATATAAAACTTTAAGTAGACATTTGGGATAGGTAGGGTAGGTCGAACTGATGTTGGCTATACTTACAGAACAGTTTTACTCAAAAATAATATAATTCAATCTGCACTAGCGTAAAGTATATTAAAATATAACTTTACATAATCACAATGGGCACATGACAGAAGGAGCAATAACAAATGATGTCCGTTTTAAAAAAAATGCCCTAAAATACAAATCGCACAATCGGATGTCGAATTCATGCAGAATTCATGCATCATCCGAGAGCAAAGTTAATTTATCGTTTTCACAAATACTACGGGCAATTACTTCATAGCATACAAAACAAAAGTCATGTACCCATCTACTTTTAATTCACAGTTTAACGCATGTACTTCTATAATATATCGTCTTACTCACAGAACCATAGATACAGAGTTGTTAATATCTATAAAATTTTTACACAATTGGCACACACGTTTCGTAAATTGCTAAAGATTAACCATTACAAATGCCAGTTAGTTTTTAAGTACAAAAATACAACTGATATTAGGGTGGCACATCGATATCTCATGGGAAGCTATGATTACAGCCTTGTATTTAATTAAACATCGTATTGGATTACATTACGTACAATAATAGATTTTGATATAATTTCTCAAGTATTAGTTTGTAGCAATACACTTACTTCATACTATGATGGTATTTTTTTAATTACAAAGGCCCTTGTTTAAGTACTATACATAAGATTAAATAAATATGTAAGTACTTCAATATTTGGTCAATAAAATCACACATCGAGAAACAAAATTGATACTTACTTTTAAATATTAACATACACAGGCAGATAAACAAAAATAAAAAACATCATACACAAAAAAATTGAGCCCTTTTTATTATTTTCATTATGGTAAAATAGTACTTAACAAAAAATAAACGAAATATCAAATAATATCAAAGATTTACCCGGACAGTTAATTTTTTGGAAGACAGTAAAGTTTTTTAATTCATCAACGCCCGAGCGACCAACTGCGGCCGGACAACAATTGAATATCTATTGTGTCTCATTTTCCGGGCCTTGATGGATTAAATAAAATAAACCTTTTAAAAAATATAATTTTAGTCTTAGTTTTGAAACAAAGTAAATACCATAAACTTATTATCCTTAACGCTAGTATAAATAAGTTTATGGTGAATACTTACGCCAGCTATCTAATGTCGTGTATCAACATCGCGTGTCGCGAGGCTGCTCGTCTAATGCTCGCATTGAGCGGTAAGTCACACGGCACTGTCACGTTGGCTCGAAATGCGTCTCCACATGGCAAAGCTGCCTGCATGCGATGCATGGCATGGCTCACAAGCCAGCCTCGCGATGCATGGCATGGCTCACAAGCCAGTCTCGCGATGCATGGGATGGCTCACCAGCCAGCCTCGCGATGCATGGCATGGCTCACAAGCCAGCCTCGCGATGCATGGCATGGCTCACAAGCCAGTCTCGCGATGCATGGGATGGCTCACCAGCCAGCCTCGCGATGCATGGCATGGCTCACAAGCCAGCCTTGCGATGCATGGCATGGCTCACCAGCCAGCCTCGCGATGCATGGCATGGCTCACAAGCCAGTCTCGCGATGCATGGCATGGCTCACCAGCCAGCCTCGCGATGCACGGCATGGCTCACCAGCCAGCCTCGCGATGCACGGCATGGCTCACCAGCCAGCCTCGCGATGCATGGCATGGCTCACAAGCCAGCCTTGCGATGCATGGCATGGCTCACCAGCCAGCCTCGCGATGCATGGCATGGCTCACAAGCCAGTCTCGCGATGCATGGCATGGCTCACCAGCCAGCCTCGCGATGCACGGCATGGCTCACCAGCCAGCCTCGCGATGCACGGCATGGCTCACAAGCCAGCCTCGCGATGCACGGCATGGCTCACAAGCCAGCCTCGCGATGCATGGCATGGCTCACAAGCCAGTCTCGCGATGCATGGCATGGCTCACCAGCCAGCCTCGCGATGCACGGCATGGCTCACCAGCCAGCCTCGCGATGCACGGCATGGCTCACAAGCCAGCCTCGCGATGCATGGCATGGCTCACAAGCCAGTCTCGCGATGCATGGCATGGCTCACAAGCCAGTCTCGCGATGCATGGCATGGCTCACCAGCCAGCCTCGTGATGCATGGCATGGCTCACAAGCCAGCCTCGCGATGCATGGCATGGCTCAAAAGCCAGCCTCGCGATTTGGATATAAGGCATTAAAATGTTATCCTAACAAACAACGTTGAAACTCGATTAAAGGTTGTCAACATTGTACTAGCAATATAAAAAATGACGTTTATAAACTGCCATTGTCAAAAGAGTACCTACCTACAACACGTAAGCTCAAACGCCTACGCTTCCGACCCATTTCGTTTCTAGATAGTTTATCTAAAAGATTCTAAGAACTTCATAAATTACTGTTTCTAAAAATACATGCTCAACAGCTACATTAAACCTTTCGAAACTACAAACAGCCATCTAAAAATATTATTATGAAATAAAACCAATATCTAAAAGATACATTCTAAATGTAACTGTACAACAGACAACAGCGTGATAGGATACTCGATTCCTTAAATAAAAAATGTTATTAACACAAGACAGATAGTAAAGGCTCACCTTAAATCTGGCAGTTCCTTATAGTGATAATTTCACTTTATTTCTACTTATTCTAAGCAATTTTTCGTCTGGTTACACTGGTATATTACATTATTCTCGCGATCTAGAAACACTGATTGTGTAAGATAGCCTTATCAAATGTGGAGTACCCTATCATCCTGTGCGTCTGAAGAAGGATGATATTAAAGATACAATTTATTTCTCACTAAATACGGATATTTTATTCTTACATTAAGAATAGTCCCTTTTATTTAATATACGTAATACTTATTTATAAAATGAGGAAAGTGAACAGCTATTACATAAATAAAAGAGTAAATTACTAGTTTAAAAGAAAATGACAAAAATATGGTGCTGCCACTGTAAAGAGTGAAGACTACTATAAAATTACAATAAAAAAACTTGTCAATATTTTAAGATACCGGCACTTTCCATAGAAAAAAATGCTTAACTTGTATATGGTTAAAATAACATTTGTATATTCTTTTATCGAATGTCGAAAATTAATTATTTAATTATTATTATTTTTTGATATGGAAACACCATGGAAACACTGAGTCAGCAAAACGTTCCATTAATCTACATTGGCACAAATGTCACTATAAAATATGTCAAATGTGTCTTTATAAACTAAATGTGAATTTGACTTTTCAATATTACGATTTGGCATTGTTTTGTCATTTTGGTAACAGATGCATATTGCCAGAATATGAATTACAGATTTAAAAAACTAAAAAAGTCAACTTAACTCCTTTCAACAGAGGCCGTAGTGTAACTGTAACGTTTAAAAACTTTCGAATTCATTCGTGATAAATGTAAAGTTCATTTTCAAGATAAGAAATATAAACTACTGGTGTGGAACAAACTAACATCACGTTTGATATACAAATATACGTGCGTTTTAGTTCTTGATGTGGAACAAACTAACATCACGTTTGATATACAAATATACGTACGTTTTAGTTCTTGATGTGGAACAAACTAACATCATGTTTGATATACAAATATACGTACGTTTTAGTTCTTGATGTGGAACAAACAAACATCATGTTTTATATAAAAATATACGTACGTTTTCGATCTTAAAGAAAATTAATTATCGAAACCCGATTGTCGTAATAAAGTTACGAACTTACTTAATCTGAATATATTTTTTTAAATAATATTTTTTTTTTCTTTAATAAGGGCTCATTTATCAATTCCTACAAGATGTGATATTAAATATATAGTCAAAAATTTAAAATGTCATTTTATAAGTTTTAATCTAGTTATGTAGATCATTTCACTAATTTTAGTCATGATACTTCTTTTGTGTAAACTACTAATTATATAAAAGTCAATCAAAATGTCATGATAGATTGTGGCACTGGATAAGAGAAGACATATTTTAAGGAAGAAATTGTTGCTGGGTATACTAGATGTAACCGCAATATTTGCTAAAATATTATTAAACCTAAATTGTATAAACATGTCTATGATTTAATATCATTTAACTCTAAGTACATTCGCATCCTTTTAGTTTAGGCGTCTCTTTCTTTCATTAAACATATACGACTGAAAGGAACGAGGCGGCAACCGTTACTGCAACGGTCGTATATTAATAATTTTATTAAGAGGAACTTCACAGAAAAGTTCCTATATGATCAGTTCGAAAACGATCAGCATTAGACCTTCTTACTACATACATAAAGGCGTTAATTCGACAAACCTGTATTACACTAAATCTGCACCACTTTTCTGCGTCGAGTGAACTGTAGTGCGTACTCGATGCCCCAAACTAGTACACAGGACATGATTAAGGCGTTTTGTACGTGGATACATACAGCAAAACTGCCAGTGTAGTCTCTTACGTAACCTGTTAACAAGAAAATAAAAAACATATCTAGCTTATTAACTTCCAAAATCTCAATCATATTTACCCAACACTTTTCTTAAAACCACAAGACTACGATGTGTAGATTTTTTTAACTACGTTAAAATTTCAGTCATAGATAAGTAACAAAATGGACAAGACATAAAGGTAAATCCAAACATACATTTCAAAATTAAAAAATCAAAATCATTGTTTCAGTCTAGGCTGTTATAAGCACCTGTGAATGTCAAAGAAGCTACGCCATCGGTTCGTTAACCTTCAGCGGGAAACCTTGTAACGAGAAGAACAATTTTTTGTTTGGGCTGTTTTTTTCTCCCTGTATATTTCATATAGACATCATCGGATGACGGAGTCATCAAATCATTCAGTAGTCGAAAATTTAATGTGTATGTCAATATAATCAACACCCTATGGCGAAGGAAACACGATTTAGTTTCTCCTTATTTAATATTATATTTATAATATCTATTATATTTATAATATCTATTTTATTTATAATATCTCACCAATGAGGGGTCCAATAGCGACCACGAAGACCCCTTTGCTGACCATATGCAGCCCGAAGGCAGCAGGCAGTTTCTCCAACGGGCAGTATTCCGATATCGTCAGTGTGAAATTACTAAGACACATTCCTCTGAAGAAACCGCATATAGACAGCCAGATCATCAGTGGTACCCATTCGCTTTGCTCAGCTAACACTAAAAACACAATCCAAACAATATCTTTAAAACTTGAAGGCAAGCTTTGTGTAAAGGTTATATGCAATAGAGAATGTGTGAAAAAAATCAAGATGCGTTTCATCAAATAGTTCCTTTATGTCGTTATGTTGGCAGTACACTTATTGTAATCTTATTGCGTTATAATAAGATGTAAATTAAGTAGATTTTCGGAAATCCAACATTACTTCCTTTGCCGATATGTTGGTTTTCCGAAAATCTACTTGAATTCTATTTGGTTTTTTTTTTGGGTAGGAATAAACTGCCTTTAATAAACTATTAATAGGAAATAGTTTCGGAATTTTGGGTTGCGAGAAAAAGTTCTAAAATAATAAATAGCTTCATCCTAAAAGTACGAGAGTAACGGCAGAATGGAGATTTTTCCTTAGCCACCACATCCCACAACCACAATATGTATTAAAAAAATGAAATTTGACACAATTTTGTGTCGAAACTTTTTTTAATACTTTTGGGAAGATGAACTTATTTTATTTTTTTAGAATTTTGTCACGCAACCGATAATTTTGCAACTTTTTTAATTAATAAGAGAGCTTCTTTCTAACTATAAAAACAGCAATTTTTTTGACATTCCCCATTACAGTAGTAGGTATGCCTAAAACGTAACACTACACACTGCCTTGAAAATAGATAGAAACTAATTATAAGATCTAGTTCATTGTGTAACTGCCTTAATATCCCTACATGATCACTGCTCATAATGCAACAAATTATTGCGTAATACCTATTATTTGTAATCCCATTAACAACTCTAAAACTGACCCACTATCAAATAAATCGACTGTATGACATAAATTATTTAAATGTATACGCTACACATCGAACGAGTCTAACTCGTGTCGTTTCAAATATCACGAGGCTCTGCGATAAACTCATGAATCATTCACGAGTATTTGACCAAGTTTAAAATTTAGATACCTAAACACTTTTTTTATCTAGATGATAAGACCGGAATTTTTGACCCTTTTTAAATGAGCAAATAAACCAGGGCTCTAAATCAATACTATTTACAACTAAACGTTGTTTTTAAATTAAGTGTTTTTTTCGTATAGGTAATTTAATATGATAATTATATCATAAACAGGTTATACCTAAAGGACTTATGTCAGAAATAATGTTTATTAATACAAACTAAAATCGTTATAGCTTCCAATATTCAAGCAGGCACTTAACTGGACTAAATTTTAATAATGAGAATTAATAAAAATACGGTTTTATTTACGGATGCCGATAAAGGCAGTAATTGACAAGGGGCCCAAAATAGACAGTTATTAAAATATGTTTTTATAAAGACATCAACTCACCTGATCTGGTAGCAGCTAAAAAGAAGGCAGATATAAAAAATATCATCTTCTTCGAAATAGTCGTTCTATCAAATATAGGGGGCAGTATCAATCTAACCAAGATATCAGTGATTGCAGTCATGGAGAGACAAAACGCCGTGTCGTTCATATTGTACCCCAAGCTTCTTATAAAAAAAGGCGTCAACATTCTAAATTGCAACTCCCCACTCCAAAAAAGTGAGAGACCAAGTAAAAGGTTCAAAAACGACCAGTCTTTCAGTAGATCGAAGTCCATAAGCGCTATAAACCTCCTGAAGCAACCCTTTTTCTTTTCTTCCTCTGGTTCGGATTTTTTTATTGCTTTCATTTGTATCGCTTCTTCATCCGCTGTCTGCGAACAAAAGACGAACACGTTAATTAGCTCCGAGGGTTATTCACGATTGTCGGAAATCAACTTTCCGAATCGTATCGGAAAGTCTTCCGATATAGATCTTATTTTCTACCTTATGCTACCAAACTTTGTAAATGCATTGCGCTTTGCCGTGAATGTATTTGTGAATAGCAGTTTTCGAATCTATCGAAGGATACGTATTGAATCGAATGCTTTCGAGTAGATTTCCGACAATCGTATACGTAATAAGCCTACAGTTGTCAGGGTAATTCCCCTGGAAATAATGCAAGGTAATTAATTGGCCTACTGCACGCTTTCGTGTGAAACTGTAAATGCAGTGGGCAAATGAAATTTAAATAAATAAATAAGGAGTTTTGATTTCTTGTGCTTCAGATAGCTAAGAGCGGGTTCGCATTATTCGTAAATAAAAATTTAACACTCATTTATTCAATCTAGCCTAGATTGTTGGAAGCACTTGTGAATATCAAAGAAGCTACGCCATCGATTCGCGCCCTAAGCGGGAGACCTTGTAACGAGGAGAACCGGCAAGAAACTCGTCAAGGGCTGCTTTAATCTCCCTGTATTTTCATACAGAGTCGTCAAAATTTGAAAAATGACCTCAGCATTTAAAGTAAGGTAATTTTTCAAACTAATAATTAAAAAAATCATTAAATGGGTAGGTATTGGAATTAATTAACTATCTACATATCCGATAGGTCGGACCGACAATTTTACCGGAACGACAAAGCTGTCGGATGCATATTGGCATATGTATTTCAATAGCGCTGTCGAAATTAGGGCGACCCGATAAAACTGTCGGCAACGACACATTTACCGGACGTTCAGTCACGATTTCTGTCGGGTCGGATATAATATTGGCATACTGCTTTGTATAGCACCGTTCACACTTGTCGGCTCGTAGCTGCGAAGCCAAAGCTTACCCGCCCTCGCCAACGTTTGAGATGTTTATTTTACATTATTAGTGTGTTACATTCTATATTATTTACAGTGAAGCCCAAAAAAACATGAAAAATAGACAGAAAGTCTATTTGTTAGTTTAGAAAAAAAATGTTTATTTATTCACATGCCAAAGTTTATGCGACTGCATTTTTACACGACTGCTCAAAGAAACAGAGACTGTAATATGTTCAGGGTTCATATATGTTTGAGGTTATGTGAGTTTCTTCCACCATAACTTCTAAATGCCTTTACGGATTTGTATGTATGGGGTATCGTTAGAATTCTTACATCATCCCTAGTGACACAGGCTATATTAATTACAATTTACATATTACAATTTGGGCATCAATTAAAAGGCCTTAATGAGAACATACCAAAACTATATAATTTGTAACTTAAATATGTACAATAAAAGTAAATAAATTTAAAAAAATATATTAAAAACATGACTGCACTGCCAAAAACTAACTAAAAAGTTAAATAACAAATGTCATTGCAGTAGGGGGACCTCTTTGATTAAATTTTTTTCCACAAAATGGATCCCCGACTGCAATGACACTGCAGGGCAGTCGTAATTTTAATATATTTTTTTTTAATAATTTATTTTTTACATTAATAATGATCCATAAAATAAATATAAATTATAATTACCTATCGACTACTATCATACATTATACCATCGTTGTTATCAGCTAGTCTAGCTGTCTAACGGCTAGACTCTAACCGAATATCACTCAAAATAAAACGAACGATCATGCTATTATTGAAACGTGAGAAACAATTCGCTAATCTGTTGTTACCTTTTCTGTGGCCAACGGATCATCCAGAAACTAAAATAAAATTGAAAAGAAAAATTAAACAGTGAGACGTCCGAAGTTGGTAATGAAACTAACACAACTAAGTACCTACTGTAATTTATGAGATGGTCGCAGTAATTGTTTTGCGCTGCATACATACAACGTTATCTCACTTTCACAACAACAATATGGAAGTAATTCTATAATTTACGAACGCAATAAAGGCGTTGACGAAAACGGCATTTCATACAAACTTTCAAGACCTTATTTTACGAAATAACGGAACCGATTTTAATAAAACTTCAAAGGCATAAGCAGGATACATAGGTCGAAAAAGTCTACGAACATTTTTGAAATGTCCTATTTTAAAAAAAGATAAGTAAAAATTTTATGTTTCTATGAAAAATTTAAAATCGGTGTAATTTAGCTGTTTATCGAAAATGTTTTCAATTAACACTATTTATCGAAAATGTTTTCAATTAACTTTTTAGACCAATGTATTCTGCTTATGTGTTAAAGTTTTATTAAAATCAGTTCATTCATTTTGAAAAATAAGGACTTGGAAGTGTGTATGAAGTTTTGTATATCACCGGCTAACTTTTCGAACTTCGACGGGTCTGCCGAGCTTCAACTTAAAACAGATAAATCGAAGTAAGGAGTTTCGTATTGTACTATTCACCGAAGTTATTTAGAAGATATCGATGTTCGTGTGACATCATGAATTGGGGTTCGCCATTTTGGCTCGATTGGGGCTCGATTGTTCTGTTTTAATTTGAAGCCCGGCAGACTTACCGAAGTTCCATGCGTTAGCCGGTACGGCCCCAGATCATAATCACTGACGGGAATCGAACCCGCGACGCGACCTTTGGAAGTCCGGTCCAATGCTCTGACCGCTGAGCATTCTGACATTCTGTTAAAAAAAATGCCTTCTTTCCTCTTTAGACGATGTACATCATGTACAAATTATACAGCAACAGTCAGAGATCGAAAAAATGCTTCATTTCACGCGTAAGTACGGTATTTAACCGAAAAATGTATTTTCGTATTTTGTATTACTCTAATCGGCCATATTGATACAAAAAACGAGAGGTCAGTTTTGCGTGTGAGAGTGAAGGAGACGGCTGAATACTTTGTCGAATACAACTGCAAAAAAATGGGTTAGCAGCTTCAGGTCTGGAAATTTTGACGATAAAGATGTTACTCTCTGTGGTATCTTTGTTATTTTTAGTACAAAAAGGCCGCGAACTTTTCCTACTACCTAATTATATCGCTGGTCGAGGTGCACTTTATTTTGAAAACGTTCGTATACTCTTAACAGTCAACTCTTATCGTCAAAACCTGGCATAAGCTAGGATAGGAACTCATTTAAATTATTAAATAAAAAAGGTGCAATACCTACATCAAGGTAGAGCTGCAGATAGCTGCCCGTGAAGTCCATATTAGAGATATTGGATATGACGGAGACTTTCCGCTTGCGCGCCGCTTCACTCATGCTGCCGCTAGACGTGACCCGCGGCATCGCGGCCACGGACGCTGCGGTCGTTAACCCCAAGAACTTCGAGTTCTTTTCGAATTCCGGCAGTGGTTTGTCGCACGTCTTCGCTCTGGGCATTCCTATAGTCCGCACTGAAGGATGATTCATGTTGGTGTGCGTTTTTTGGGGCGTTAGTTTTGGCATGGGATGGGTGACTAGGGGGTTGATCTCGAATTTGTCTTCCGCTTCCTCGTCGCTTTCGTGTATGCACTCCATTTCCTGGAATAAGAAGAACATAATATTAAGATAAAAGTACACCCTTTGCGAGTAATAGATAGGTACCTAAAATTAATCCTTCAACAATGTTGATTTTTGTTGCCAAACTAAGAATTTGATGTACTTACTTATAGATTGGAACAGAGTTAATAATGCATTTAAATAAAATACCCCTGGAGTTGCAATAGTTAAAGTGATTTTTATCACACCATCTCCTCCTGTTAATGAAATCAAGAAAAAAAAATAAGTTTGAAAAATCAAGCAAGAACCAACCTTAATATGCTGCATCTCGCAATCAACAGGCACCTCTTTCAAATGCCTCTTCACTGGCTGCAATAAACACGATCCCAACACAGCGTGGAAGGCCAACGCCCCCAGGATCACTACCGTCCACCTGAAGCCGTACTCTCCGAGCAACAGCTTCACTAACTGCGGCATCACCATTAGACCGAACCCTGTACCCGCCATCGACAACCCTACGGCTTGGCCACGCTTCTTGGAGAAGTAATGGTTAAGGGATACGAAAGATGATGAAGATGCTAAGCCTACTCCGAAACCTGGAAAGAAACAAACGTAAACGTTATTTATATTATTTATTCAAAAGTACAGTCAGGGAGGGTGCTCTGTCCAACGACTCACCGATGAAACTGTCTGACCAACCGACGAAAACCGTACAAAGCATTTAGTTTGCAAAGTGGCAGAGCGCCAACTACCGCGATTGCACATGCAAGTAACAACCGCGGATCAACCTGCCCAAAAAAGTCGGATAAACTTTTATGTTCGTGGTAGATTAAAGATCTATTGTTTATGAAGTACAATCGACTATCAGTAACTGTTAGTTTTATAATCCGGATTTCATTGTTTCAATACAACATGATGGATGATGCACGAAAACTATGTAAATATAATAGAGAAATTCTTTATTGTAATCAGCGCATGGCAATGACCCTGATTGTAGTGAAATAATACCGAACAGTTTACTGCCCATTTTACGGCAATATATATTACAAATTATTATGTGAAGGTGTGTCTAAATATGTATAGCCTTTCCTCTGAGGCTGAGACTCAGTAAGAGAGAATAACATAAAGGCTTTAATGTTTTCTTAATCTCTCATTGATTGAGGACAACTGGGCTTAAAGACCATGTCATTAGGATTGGTTACATAGATTAGTCAACGGCACACGCTTGCGGTTACCACAAGTAATAAAAAAATACTGTAAAGTAGCCATTACACAGTCAATCCAGACTGTCAATCTGATCATACCGCTGATCGCAACAGATTGTAGACTCGTTGCGGTTGGTTACGACGTTAGACGGTCAATCCAGCGTGATCTGATCAAAACCGGATCGCAGTAGACTGTGGTAGGTTTTCAATCTACCACACACAGTTTAGATCGTAGTAAGGATTTTTGGAATGTCGACGCGGGCGAAGTCGCGGGCGGAAGTTTACCGTTAAAAATAAATGTGACCTATATTTTTTCATAAATTTCCCAAAAGTACTATATTTTCCTGCAATGTTTTGAAAAAATACTATTTTACCTCGAAAAAAGGTAGCCGAAAGGTAATCCGAAGCCTGACTGACGTAGATTGACAATCCAACACGGTCTGATCACACCGGATTGACAAATATTGATCGCGAACACGTTCCACAGTAAATCTCTGTCAATCTTTGTCAGTTTCGCACGGTCTGGATTGAGTGTGTAATGGTTGCCTAAGGACGGAACTCATTAATCTAACTATGAAGGTTGTTAAGGTTAATGCCCTAGCCCAACTACGACTTTGATGGCAAGAGTTATCTTTGTTATTTCTACTAATTTGTAATATTTACAAAAACAGAAATAACGGCAAAATATATTATATCCACGTAATTGAACATATAACTTGCAAACAAAAGAGAAGACACTGCTATGTTCTCGCCACTAGATATACCATAGATAGAGGTCGTATTTGAATAAAGTAAAAAAAAGACAGAAAGAATAAGCAACAAATCCAATTTGTACGGAGAAAAAAGCATACAAGTACACCAAAATTTTGCGATAAAAGCAACGTGACCAACTTATGATTGTATTCTGTGACGTGACCTTGGAAACTGTGAGCCCAGCGTTATTCGATTTGACATTCAGTAAATGTGGAAGTCATTCCTATTACCTACTTCCACGCTACGCAACGTAGTTCTATAAAATAGGAAAAAGTAAAAGAGAAAATAGGTACTTACTACATTTTCTGTTACAATCTTTAGAACATTTATCTCCTAAGTATCTAGCATTTGAATTCCTACAACAAGATGCATAAGTATTACGTTATTAATAATTAATATATTAAACAAGTACCTACGAGTATTTTGCTAGCAGCAGCACACTTGACATAAATAACCTGACATAAATACTTAAAAAAAAATACGGTTAGGTATACCCAATAGAGTATAGTAAGGTTGCTTTGCTTGCCAAGTAGGTATGCGAATGCGACCTAAGTAAATCTCATTACCGCAGTCACTGTCCGCATAATAATTATAACCTTGCTAGTTCAACACCTGATGCGTTTTTAGAAAACATATTGATTGTTTTTGAGGGGAAAATACCCAAGTTTATCGACCATGAAACATGCTAAAATTGAACGTGAGGATTACCTTAACTGATTACGTGCCTACCTCAGATTTATTTGGTCTGAGGTGCCTACCAAATTTTTTTTACAAATGAGCCTATTAAGGGTTCCATTTATTCCTAATATGTAAGTACTGGAAATAGCAACTCGGTCTGTAGTAAATGCTTTAAATTAGGTAAAAAATATCTTTAATCCATTATAATCATGACTGCGAAAAATTTACATTTCAAACACTGGCCGTTTTATTATTTGACTATTTTGATACAGTCATGTCTATAAATATGTATACAGTTTAGAACTTTCTCAATATAAAAGCTTTTAATAGCTTTTGTATTGTATTTTATAATTGTTTTTTTCATTAGGGAGTTGGGTTAAAATTACTGTTTTGAACAGAAATCAATGACAAATGACAACTATAATCTGTTTATCCTTATTTGTCTTATTTGGTAAACAATTTTCACCCAACTCCTTATTGTAGTGGTAAACAATTTTCACCCAACTCCTTATTGAAAAAATCAATTAAGTAAGTATAAAATACAACAAATGGTTTTTCACACTTAAAATGCGAAAGAAATTACTAATTATTAATGACAATTTGATTTAATAAGACAACATATTTTTAACGATTTATGTTTAAAAGACGTGATGATTCCTGGCATGACCACGAAGAATTTTCTTATTTTTTTTGTGGTACATATTCATAAAAATAAATGTACTTTAATGTACTTTTGAACAAAAAAATTGTACTTGTCTAGTTTGGACGTTCCGGCATACCTAAAGTGGTCGTGCACGGGACGAGTTTTCTGGCACGACCACGCTACATTTAAGGATATTTCGATCAATTTAAGGATAATAAAGAGGTACAAATTGTAGAAAATATATGTACTCAACTTTAGAAATCCAATTACAGGTGAATTAAGCGGTTTTAGCAGTATTATTCCATTTCAGTACTTCTGATAGGTTAGCTCTGCCTATCTGAGATATACTTTTATTTACAAAATATGCACATTTAATTTCTAATGATTACATAAGTACTTAGTTCAATTTATTGTATTCCTATATAATTTTCTGATAAAATATTAATCATTGTATTGCTATCCATACTTTTTAGTGATAAATTGATTTGGGATGAGTAAGGAATGCAATTGGGTTGAATTAAGAAAATATATTAAAATAATGTGATGGGTTGAGTAAGGAATAACAATTTGGGATGAGTGAAGAATTGGGATGAATCGTCATGGGATGAATACGGAACAACCCGACACATCGTGTGTACTGTACGATTCACAGAATACAATTTTATTATAGTAAGTAGGTACAGTCAATTAGAGAAGTAATTGTTTACGTCAGGAGCTTCGAAATCGTTTATCGATCCCTTAAAAAATCCTTAATAGTGAATCAGCTGTTTCATATAACTAGAGTTCAAAATAAAATGTTATATAATACAGCAGTTTTTTTCGCGATTTCGGGTTTGTTTCCATTTCCGTACAAAAAGTTGTTGATCATTTTAATAACTTTACGTATGGTTTTTGAGATTGTGTGTAAATATAACTTTGTACTTAAGTATGTCTATTTGTTTTGGTTTGATTGCAGTGGTGATTTGAAATTTATGTGAAAAATATGGATAACATGGATGCATTTCCAGTCTCAATAAAATTCACTCTATAATTTCCTCCGTTACCACTAACTTTGTCTAGACTAGAGTAAGTACTAGACTTATTTTCCTTAACGACGACAGCAGGTTTGAAATAAATAAATATTGATTTTTCTATTGACTGTACAGTACAGATCTAACAATACCGAGAACTGCAAACATAAATCTACTTTAGCACACCAAAGAATTTTGTTTATGCAAATTAACCTACTTATATTATTTAGAATTTGTCGCTACATTACTATAGTATTGAATCTAGAATAATGATTGCTGTGTTATGTAACGCAGTGAATTAACGTTAAACTATTAAAACAAATAAAAAAGGAAGACATTATAGCTTGCAACTGAATCCTCATATTGAAGCCTTGTCAAGTAGACTTAGTTCTGCGGTTAAGACAATAAGACTTTTAACTGATATTGAAACGGCAAGGTTGGTATATTTTAGTTATTTTCACAGTGCAATGTCTTATGGGCTACTATTGTGGGGCTCGGCTGCCAATATTCAAAATATTTTTATACTTCAAAAAAGAGCTGTCCGTGCCATATATAATCTTCGGCGGAGAGATTCCTTGAGATAATTGTTTAAAGAAATAAATATACTAACTTTAGCTAGCCAACTTTAGCTTCTTCTTTATATGAAAATTTAGTATATGTAAGGAAACACTATGATTCATTTGCTAAGAACAGCGACAATCACCATATTAATACAAGGAATAAAGATTAACTTGCCGTTCCAAGATTTAGGCTTGCAAAAACTAGAGGTTAATTTATGGGGAAACGCATAACCTTGTTTAATAAAGTTCCACAACAAGTGATTGATCTACCTTTGCATGAATTTAAATAACATGTCAAAAAGACGCTCATGGGTAAAGGTTATTATAAAGTAGACGTTTATCTGAAAGACCGAAATGCGTGGAAATGATGTAACACAATAACTTGCTAGTAAGTACTTTGTTGTTTATAACCTGTTGTATTTATTGTATTTGGTCACGATATATTTAAGTTTGTAAATATCGTTACTTATTTATGTTAAAGCTGATAAGTATCTTGCGCCTGTTCTTCTTGTCCGTTAAAAAACTCTGGAGCGGGTGGTAGAAAAATAAAGATTATTCAAAAGCGCTTAATTACTAAGTTTATTTGAATAAAGCAATTCCTTACTTTTACTTTTAAATAATAGCAGAACGATAATCATATTTCAGATATGAAAAAACCAGACCACAAATTATTGCAAATTTGTGACAGAAAATGGAATTTAGGTAGATTTTATATGACAATCGAAGAGGAAATGATTATGTTTTTCCAAAGCTTTCTCTCATAGGGACTATTTTTATATTTCTTCCGGAAAGTCGACAGTCAGTCAGTAGGCATCAAAAAATGTATGTTATTATGATGGAGTAAGAATGACATAATTATACAAACGCATCCCAAGTGTGCTCACTGCTCGCTCCAGAGTACAAAGTCTAAAGTGTAGCGTAGACGAATAACTGAAGTTTCGACCGTACAGCATTATTCGAGCATTCATAAAAATAATCTCTAAGTCAAAGTCAAAATTTCTTTATTCAAATAAACTTCATAATGACATACGAAAAGTTGACGAGGTAGTTTCGGTATGCTTTTTAACACTTAATGTTACTATGTTATAAAAGGAACTCACCTCCTAAAGTACTATAAGTGGCCAATATATGCCCCATGCTGTTCGCTGGAGCGGTGAACAAAAGTCCAAGGGCGCATATCGTAGATCCGACTATGCACACCTTCCGATAAGAGAAGGTCTTGATCACAGGGCCCACGAAGAAGCCCGAGAAGTTGACGACGGAGTCGAGGGTGCTGGCGATGACGGAGGCCCCGGTAGTGTGCACGCCGAGGTCGTCCAGCAGGTCTTTGAAGAGGAGACCGAACGATGGCTCGAGGGAACGAGTTGAAAACTGTGAACAGAGTTGATTTTCAATTATTTTTCTTTACAATCTTTCTGTATTCGGTTCGCCGGTAATAGATATTTAGTGCGAATAAGTAGTACTGATTGATACATTCAGAAATATTACCGCACATTTTTTTAACCTGTTTATCTTTTTATTTTTACCTTATCCATTGGAACTCATGAAAATTAATTTCTATATTAGAGCCCAAAATGACTTTATTGTTAGTCGACTTGGTCAGTATCTTAGTTGAAACGAAATTGTTTTGGAAATAGACCCAGATAAAGCCCTATAAGCATCCGCCTTAATTGGAGTACCTACCTAATGGCTCAAGAGCTGTCATGAGTAGCAAGCTATTCAATTTACCCAAACTACAGAATACAAGTACAAGTCCCAAACAAACAAACCATAAAAAGCCTGTTAACTAAAGTGGCAGTTAACTATAGCGATAATTCTTAGTTTACTGCTGCTGACTTACAGAAGAACAATCGTGAATATATTTTGACGAACAATTCGCAATATAAAAATAAATATAGGCGTTAGCTTCTAGCAAGGTACGGACAGTAAATTGAAGATAAAACTAGTCATCGTCATAAAAAGAATTAATTTGAATTTACACTAACGCAATAAAGCGCTACCCATTACTCCACAGCGACTATGTCACTTCATAGCAGATCATGTGACTATGACTAGCAATCGTAATTATACCGTCGAGTACTCTCGAGATTGCCCTACAATGCCCAAGCAAAATATTGTTGTTAACAGGGCATTGTGAAATTGCCGATAGCATCGAGGCCACGTCTCGTTCTGCAGATGTGCACAAAAGCATACTAATAACAATAAATTATGTTACATGCCTATTAACAATACAATGCAATTTTACTTTATACCTTACACCTATACGTAACAGCAGACATTTAACACGATCTTACAAACAAACTCATCAGTCACAACCATGAAATTATAGTTAACTAGGATAGTATAAATTTATTATGTACAACGCCTGATTAATAAAATGCGGTAGTAAAAAAATACTTCCGAATATTGATTCGGGATCCATTGGGATTTTCTCATTCTTGATGAAAGATAACATTCACACAGAAGGTCGTTTCCATACAATCCGCAGTCGGATTATACTTGTAGAATAATCTACATTACTATAACATTAAATTGGGTCATTGACCGTTAACACAAACGAAGCGAAGCTATGGATGGCTGTGACACAAGATGACAAGACGATCCGAAGCTCACCTCGGTTGACTGACATTCTCTACGTTGTTGCGAAGTCCTGTAAGGTAAGTGTCATATTACCTACCTATTGTACCGCTTAACATCACTTGAATGTTTTTGTTTCTGTTCATCATTAACATTTTTAGTGCATTAGTAGCTGCTGAAGCCTATTTTATCGGTTCTGCAGTAGATTTGATATCTTTAATAAGCAAATATGTAGTTGTGTTAGCTATTATTACATCTCTACCTAATACAAGAACTCACTTCAGTTTTATCTATTGTCTTCTATTTATTAATTGAGGCTCATCTTTAGTCCGCTTTTATATAGATAGAGAGTTCCATACTATTTGCTTCTCCAGCATATTCCGCATGAACAACACTTTCAAAAACATCACGAACTTGTTTCTAATGCTCGTTTTACGTTTCTGGAAAGTTAATAGTACATTACAGGCGAGCGCATGGGCGCCGTCTGGAATTTTTTCAGGGAGGTGCATCTGCGTCTACACACATTATACTATTAACTTGCGTAATAAAAGAGAATACTGAATTTATTCACAAGGTGATGAACAAAGGTTAGCAACCTAGACGCCTTCAGTGTTTATTCAAACAGTAAATTAATAAAAAAAAGATATTATTTTTCTTTTTCTTTTTTTCCTGACACCCTTGCTGCACCCTGCTGCGGCGCTCATGGGCGAGCGGGGAAGTTAGCATTTACATTGAGGATGATGGTTTAAAGTCCGAGCCGTAGGAGCTTGAATCATTCGAGGCAATGTATATTGCTTCCCGCAAACGGCTTGTATAATAGTGCTTTTCTCGAGAAATGAGAGGAAATTAAATTTTCTTGAAGTTGGTTCGTGTATAGTTTTATAAAAATAACGCTAGCTGAGTTTTACCATTTTGAATTTGGAATACTACTTCCCGCACTAGTGCGGGAAGTAAATATTGTAATTCATTTCCGCACCATGAACCAGACCACCACGTAAATGTGGAACCATTATTTTTTCAAATGTAATGATAATATTTCAGAGCATTAATTAGAAAATAAATATTGTGTAGTAACTCACATTGACTAAACTAACACCCAGGCACACCATCCACGCCCAGCCGCCATCTGGTGCGACCTTCTTCGTGGCTGGCGGCAATTTGGCGAATTGCCCTTTGGTCTTCTCCGCCGTCATTTTCAGCTTTTGTCACCTGTGTTCCTAAAACAACAAAAATTTGATGAATATACAAAGAACTAAAACAGCCAGGGCGGTTTAAATTGTAAGGGGGGGCTCGGACCCTCAGGCCACGAGAGGCACTGACACTAGACCTACATATTGATCAAGTTCTGTCTTATTTTTAGCGCATTTAGAAACAAAAGTTATATGGAAGTACTACAAAAAAACGAGTCATTGGAAAACGTTCCGATATCCACATTCAATTTTCAAAGGGCAGTAAAGTCACTATGAAATGTAAAAGCGTGGCTGCATAAACCATAGTTCGTTTCCATTTTACGAAATTAAGAAAACGAAATATCAATTTCACTTCCGATTTGGCATTGATCAGTTATTTTGTTGACAGATTCCACAGTCTAATAAGTGAAAAAGTACAGCAGATTATGAATCACAGATAAAAAAAAGGTTACAACTTTAGCATAAAAGCCCGTTTAGGATTGCCGTATTTAAAATCAAAAATTGCCGTAAAAAGCCAAAAATAATAATTAATTACCGTTTTTTTGAAAAATATTATAAATCTTAGCAATGAAAATTACCGATATGGACAGCGTTGTTGCATAATGCCAAAGCTCGAGTCACATTTGTTATATCTTTTTAAATTTTTCATAATTTTTGGCATTATATTTTTAGTTGTTTAAGTGAAATTCAGATTTCTTGATACCGGAAGTTGATTCGGTTGTTTCATATAAAAAATCATTGTTAAAACGACTTTTACATTATTTATTTATTATAAAATTTATTTAGTAATAATATAAATATAGTTTTAGATATGTATAGGAATTGATATCTTTAGGAATGAGAATGTTCTCATTCCTGTAATTACTTAAATAATGTAATGTAATGCGAAGCCAGATGGACCAGTAAATTGTAAAGCTTATCCCTAAATAAACAGGTTACGTTTCATTTTTCATAGTTAATTTTTTGATGATTTAGTCACTGAACCACAGAATAAATGATAGACTGAAAACTAAGAGCAATGATCGGAAGTTACTTTATTCCTTTCAGTTATTAATTCAAGAATAATAATTTAAATAAATAAGTACTTGAAAATGTTTTTAGTTCTAGAAAAAAGATTCGCACACAAGTTCGGACCGAACTAGATGTTAGTGCGTTATCTGACATTACTTAATAGTTTTTTTAAAGGAAAGATAAACTAAATTTACGAGGCATAAAATTTTTTATTCACTTCAATCACTTCAAACCAAATACATAGTGGTGGGTAGTGGTTTGATTGATATCTTTAGTAAATTGGGATTTTTCTAAGGAGTTTTTTGAAAACATTCGACAAAATCAAGACCTAGAATTGAGACCTTTACAAAACATTGTTTCGTTACACAATTTTGATTGCATTTTTTAGTTTAGTTTTAGTTTTCCTTCCACGCCTGATATGAATAGTAGCTCAAACGGAGTTATTAGCTATCAAAACAAGGGCCTATCCTAGACTCCTACAGTTCAAATTAAAGCTCTAAACTTCCTTCAATGTTTACAACATGGCTTTAGAAAAGGTTGGATTGTATCGGCATATTCGTCACAGCATTATCAACTATTCATGATTGCCAAGCACGGCACTTAAAAAAATACTATTTTAATACGAACCTGGTTCTGCGTGAGATAGAGGGGAATCAGACATACGCGTGTGCATGCCATTATCACGTGCTACTCATTTAAAACAGGGTTGCCAACTTGCCAAGGGCACAGTTTGCGAAGTATGTGTATAGCATAGCATAAGCTTTTAGTTAGCTATGTGTTTTATAAACTTTTAAAACATATCAGTTTTATGAATGACTCTCAATCTATTTCTCGCTGTATAGCAAATAAAAGATACGCCTTAATATTGTAGAGCTTTTTCTTTTTTTTTATTATCAAATTAGAATTCTCTTTCGTCAAATTTATTATTTTACTAATTTTTTCAACAACAACAATCACACTAGGTATTTAAACATACAATTGATTTAAGCTAAGTAGGTAATAAAATGTTGAATGCTCAGTCTCAGATTTCTAAATGAGCTTTTATATCAATACGATTGAATCAGTTTAGTTAGAGTGGATGAAAGAAGACCCTCTCTTGTCTAGACTGGGATTAGTATGTAGTATTTGACTTGGACGAAACATTTTCAATTTTATTCTGGCACCTTTCATTGAATTCATTTGAAGAAAGAGTCTCGCAAAGGTTAAGTTTGTAACAAAATAGATATTTACCTATAACAATCGAGTGACAAAAATAAACTTGAACAATCAGAACAAGCATGCTATTACTAAAGATCGAATTTAGATGATGGTTTCAAGGACGCTGGTAACCAAGTGGATAAGAATATGAATGCAATTTGATTTCTTACAGTCGGCACGGTAGACGTTAAAAGACAAAAATAACTGGGACCATTACCATGCGTGACCTTGCGACGACACCCCGGTTTAGATTCTTGGATAATTAGAACATTTTAATTCCCCAAAGAATCGAACAGAAACTTTCACTGATACAAAAAAAAAAGTAATTACTTAATTTCTAAAGCAATGGAAAAAAAATAAAGTAAAAATATGTCATTCACAATAGCAACAATAAAATCAAAATAAATAAAGATTATATGATGATCTGACTATGCATGCATCCTAAAATGTACCAAAATCGCCTTGTCCTACTAACAGAAACTGCGGATATATCAATCCGTAATATAAATACAATCATTATTAGTGCATTAATCAATATATTAAATGGGTATTAAGAGATAGCGATTCAAACATATCTGCCGACACAACTTGCGCTTTTGTTATTTGCCAATACATTGTTAAGCATTTTAATCTTCATTCTCGATCTGAACAATAGATTATAATTAAGAATATAACATAATATATCAATAGATGTACAAAAAACCTAGATAGATACCTATTTACGACAAACCTTTGTTTGATGCTTACTAAGTCATTTATACATTAACATTGAACATTAATATCCAGAAGAATTCAGTATATTGAATGAGAACATGCTTGGGTAATAAACAGATATTACAAATATTTGGGACCTACTCATCTCTTCGTTTCAATGTCAGTAATTATTAATGCCGTCACGGAACGTAGCAAATCGTTTTCAAGTTGGAAACAGATTGTCTCAGAAACCTTAACTGGCTAGTAAAAAATACTTGGCAATCTCTTAGATATGTACCTGAGTATAGACTGACAGCATCGAATACGAAACGCAGTCAATGTTCCACATTTCCATGCACTTTCTTTATAACCGTACCAAGCTGGTAATAGTCGCTAGCTAACATTAACTTGAGTGTAACCAAGGCAAAATAATCTACTCGGAGATCTGAACAAAAAACTTGCCGTAGCAACAGTCTCGGGCGATAACCTGCGCTGATGTCAGAGGGAACAAAAAACTGCACACACCTATCAATCAAGATTGTGAGACCGAGTGTTCCTTCCATCCAATAGTAGGACGCATCCCGAGTGGACGGAAAACACCGAACTGCTTTACGGACAATGCACAGCGCAAGTCCCATGGTAATGGAATGTAAACATGGTGATGCTATTCCAGCGACTAAGCTTTCCTGGAATTTATTCTGCTAATACAGAATTGAAGCTTTCTAAGCATCATTGATAGAATGTTGTTATAACTCAACTGTATAAGATTCTTCTAGGCATCTGAGAAATATTTTACGGACAAATGCACAAGTACACACCACATGGCACAAAATGTTTTCTTAAATAAGTAAACTATGTGACTTGCTGAACAAATTAGTATAATTTATTCCAGCGACAACACCAAAGCTTTACCTGTTCCAAATTTTGATTTTTACACAAAATGACCGTAGCTCATCGCGTCTGTAGCTGTACAGTGCCTATCTAATTAACGGATGGGTAGTCAAGCGATGGATCGTCTTCAATTAACAGAATTCATAGAACAGCTTTTTGTTCTTCAGTCATTTAAATTAATAGGTTTCATTTATCACTTATATCTTAATTTGTAGCTAAGCTCACTCTTATCACCAACTTATCACAGACCGTAGAACAAAGTATATGGCTTGCTAATCGGACTTCAATACACATAAGGAGTTCCGATCTGCTTTGTAAATAATCTTCGTAACGCAATGATAGGATTGCCTAGGTACTGATAATCTCGGTCAATGAGCTACATTTATAATCTAGACAACAAAACAAGACACTTTTATTATCGCTTCTACACAAATCACGTGCAAAGCAGTTGACACTATCGATATTCAAAGACGACATTTATGTTGAGATAGCCCCACTTATGTGTAGAATTACGATATGTCTCAAATGTTCCGAATATTATTTTATGATATACTATATTGGAGGACTTTACCCTTTGGCCCTGTCCGTATTAGACGCGTTTCGCTATACAATGTTCGCTTAGGACCAGCGACGTCAGCAACGTGTGCAATATTAACAGCAGTGTTACCAAAATCGCGTGTCAAATCGCGGTGAATTCGCCCTTTCTGGACAAGGTCTTAGCTTCACAATACGATTGCTGTTTTTATTGCTGTGGATTCTTCGTTTCCCGTGGTTTTTATTGCAAATTCATAATTGTTTAGTGGACTAATGACCGATTCCATGACTACGTTTTCTACATTTTAGTGATTTGTAAGTTAAAAAAATATACATATAAATAAATATAGAATATTTTCAATGATTATGTAAATGACAAAAACCGCCACTGAACTAAAATTTCCAAAACTGGAGCACTGTTCTGCTCTGTGAACAGGATTATTTTATCACACTGATAGGATATTGATGTTTTCGAAACCACTCTCCGGTCACATGCTACAACTGTTTTTTACTATGTTATAACACAATTTCTCTTAATGTTTCTTTTATCGCTTTTAACTAAATAAATTGTTCGATTTCGAGCGTTTCACGACAAAGTAGAATATAATAAAAACTAAAGTTCCACGCTTGTAATAATAATTCAGTGAGATCCACAGTATTGTTAACCTTGAATGATTCTTAACCACTTTAAAAGGAATCTACTACTTACCTATTTGTCGTATTTATAAATAGACGTGTAAATGCCAAATGATCCTCTGGCTCGTTTACCTACACTAAAAATATTAAATAACTAACAAGTTACTAGTTAGAAAGTTATAAAAAAACTTCAAGTATGGTTCTGACTCTTCAAACTTCTGATTTTATTAATGTTATTTTGATGTTTTGATTGGTTTTTTATTAACCGACTTCAAAAAAAGGAAGACGTTATCAAGTCGACGGTATGGTTTTTTTTTACTTGGACTACGAAGGCACAACGAAACTTCTTAAAACAAACGTGAATTTGGAAATTGAGTTATGGACAAAGGCATTATACCATTATAAAGTTAAAAAATATTACATACCTATCACTATAAAGTTGAAAATAAAAAAGCTTTAAAAAAAAATAAAAATCCCTTTTTAAAAACAAAAAAGCTTAACAATTAATAATATTGATATGCGTAACTAACGATTTGAATATTATTTCTTGCTTTTTGGAGTTTAAAGTTTAAGCTTTTTTTGTATTTGTTTTCAAGTTTTTTGAAAGTTTTTTTTTATTTCTATAAATTAATATTCTATGAGATATCTTTAAGTAATTATGATTTTGTGTGTTGTTTTACTTTTTCTGAAATAAGTAGTCTACGTCATTATGTCAATAATGTAAGTATTATCTTGTTTTGTTACTGAAAATACTTTAGCCCTATAAACTAACTAGGGAGTACAGTCACATCTAAAAAAAATATGTTTATAGTTTAGAACTTCGTCACTTTGTTGTAGTTGTCATTTGTCATTAATTTCTGTTCAAAAAAGTAATAGCTTTTAGAGTGACAAAGTTTTAAATTGTATACATATTGACGTTGGACGTGACTGTACTCACAGTTTTCACATGGCCCACAGATTAACTATTGCATCTTGTGCATCTCGAGTAATATTTTTTGTAATAAATTTGTCCAAAGTCGCAATGAATCAAAAGAGATGGTCCAAAAATGTATGGAGCTTGTTCCAGGTCTCTGTACGGCATTGAAAAATGAAGGAAATAATTTTATGTCGATTCCGATTACCTACCTATTCAATTTTCTTAATTTAGCTTTATTTTCAGTCTCAAAGCATTTTAAAATAACTTTACTAGAGACAACTTTACGACAAGTGTAAACAGAACCTTGACCAAGCCGGGACCTACGTATTCTGCCCATTACTAGGACCATTTTTATCATTTAGACTATACCTGGAAAATCAGTAGCTATGAAGGTAATTTTTCAAGATTTTTATGGAAACTGCCTAAACGTTATTTCTTAATATTTGTCCGAAGAAAGATCTGTGTAGCACGCATACACAAGCGCGCAAGCACGCACACATACTACACGTTTACTTCGTGATTGCCTTCGACGACCGGTATTACGTCACAGCTAACGGTACTGTAGACAAAAAAGTAATATCATGTTTTCTACAGTTTTTCATTTTTTTCGTGTTCAAAGAGTGTCATTAATTTATATAACAAGTTAGGTTCGCCATTAGATAGGAACTTTACTCTTTTAATCATTATAACAACGCAAATAACAAACGTAATGATCGACAGAAACAAAAATTAAGCTTTGCTTTGCTAGCCGTACTAGAAAGGCGACGCAAGGGGTGCGGTATGACGAAGTGGGCCGGGAGGTAGCGGCAATGATGAAGTGAACGCGTAGTAATGGTTTTTTACATCCTGTATGTATGTTGTATTTTACTAAAAAAATCAAATACCTACTCATGAGTTTTTCATAAAATATCAAAAAAAATCGATTCCCGGGAATCGTAGATATTCTTTAGGGACGCGAACTTAAAAACCCGGAAGTTCCGAAACCCCATTAGGTACCTACCTAACCTTTTGTGACACATAAGACATGAGATTTATGTTTTACATCTCAGTATGAACACAAAATAGGGTATGATCTCTTGTTATTTTTACTATTCCTCGGTTCAACCCATGTCATTGACCTACGAAATAAAAAAAAACATACCGTAATGATCGTAATTAATGACAACTTTAAGAATGACGGAAATAAAGTACGGTTACATTACCTACCGATTTGAAATATTATGATGACGATGTTTTTTTAGCTACACCAGATACACAAATGAAGTAAAACATACACATAGATCCATTGCGATTTTAAGTCTGAAGTGCGTCTAAAATTTTTATAGCTGTAGAATACAAATCGCACTTACGCTTTTCCTATTTTTAATAAGGATAACGCACCATTTGCAATCAGCCGGTGTTAGGAAAGTGTAAAATTGTGTAAAACGGTATGCGTGGGTACATTATTGCTCGACGGAGTTAAAATGTGACGATACAACTGTAGGGCATCTGGCCTCGGCCTGGCAAAGCTTCAAGGGAAAACTGCAATAACTCTTAAGAATTTAACATCGATTTTTTACTATACTTGTACAATGCAATTCATTTAACAATGTACAACTGAAGTGACCAATTTCAGAGCGCTTGCGGTACAAACAATGTATATTAATCTGTAAAATTTTCTCTTTATCATACATTCTCGAGTGAAGTTGCAGCGAATCACTGTCTATTGTTGATTTAATCACATTTTGACAACACTTTTTTATTCAGCATGATAACAAGCAAGGTGAAGGCTAAAAAGGAAAATTTAACTAATGTTTTTATCATTCCAAAGAATTTTATGATGTTTTTCAAAGCAAAATTAATATTTGTTTCAATTCAACAATAAACGTAACAGTGTAGGATTGTAACACTGGCCTCACTATGCTGAATTTGACAATGTTTGTGCCTTTGAGTCCCACTGAGTAGCAGTCCTGTTGTAATCAACATGGATAAAAACAATTGAAACAATTAGTCTAAAATACTTAAATTAATATTTCCTACTTAGCAGTGGTGGTTAACAAAAATTCTTATTTCGGTACTGTACGAGTTCAAAATGAGTTAACAGTACTAAGATAAATAAATATTAGAAAAAATCGACTCGCCCGTAGCACCTCAGACAGGACTCGAACCCATACCATTGAGATTCTGGCCCAATGCACTGACCTATTATGCTACTGAGTTGATAGGCCAAAAATCTAAAATTTATTAATTACATAGCTATTTCATTTTTATCGATTGTCAAACATCTGCAATGATGTTTCTTTCAAATGTTGAGGGAATTTTCTCACATTGATGTTATAACGCTGAAATGCAGCGAAAATGTAAAAAGTACTAGAAAATTTCGCTTCTCCCACTAGCGGCATGGTAACATAATTGGTCAATGCATTGGGCCGGAATCCCAAGAGTGCAGGTTCGAGTCCCGTCTGAGGTGCTACAGGGAAGTCGATTTTTTCTAGTATTAATTTATCTTAATATAAAGATAACATTGTGAAATGCAAAAAGTCTAAAATTTATTAACAGTACTAGCCATCACCATCAGTGGCAAAGGGTCCATACAAGTCGATTCCTATCGGCTTACCTTTTAAAAATCCCACATATATACACAGAGCATTATATTTAGTAGAATGTTTTACCTTTGCCATAATTTCATCTCTTGCCACTGCTAACCATACAAAAATTTAACTATTAATTTTCCATATTTTCGGAATCAAATTAACAAAAATGGAGATAAGTACCACAAACTTTCAACATTTTCTTATTCCAATCAAATTTAAAATAAACTCAGTTAAAAATAAATTAATAATAAATAATAAATATTTGACAACATCACATACATTGCTCCGATTCCAAAGTAAGTAGCTAAAGCACTTGTGTTATGCAAATCAGAGACAACGGTGGTATCACAAACACCCAGACCTGAGTCAATATAGAAAAAATCGTTTTTCTAAATTGACCCAACCGGGGATCGAACCCGGGACCTCAGAGATGGCGACACTTTGAAAACCGGTGTACAAAGCCACTCGACCACGGAGGTCGTCGTAAATTAATCCTATTATTGTTATTAATATAAAAGTTTGTATGTTTGGACTTTTGTTACTCAATCATGCAAAATCCTCATGAAACAGAACAAATAACAACTACACACCGTAAGTTGACTTGCCTAGTAACCGGCCTTTTAAGGCAGTTGCTGACTTTGATCACTTATAACTTAAATTTAACAAATAATAAAATTATGACCTCAAATAATTTTTATGTGGTTGGATATATCTTTGAGGATTGCCATTCTTTTTTTAGCAATTTTAGATTAGTTAGTTTTTTCATTAGATATTATTTTCCAAAAAAGTATTTCTGGCCTCCCTGTGCCCAGTGGACCAGCCTCCTTTCAAGGAACACCTTGGCCGGATACTGGGTATAAGCTAAGCTAGCCCAGTAAGCGGCCTGTGACTGTTAATACAGTTAACATCTGAACTCTCTAGTCATGAACTTTGAAAGAACAATATATTTATTCTACTATAAGTACTTGAACTTTGATTACAAAATGGACTCTGTCTTCCTTTGGACTTCCTATGAATAAAAAGTTAGATTTTAATAAAATTCAATACATTTTTTTTGTTACCTACTTTATGAATGGATCTACGAGGCAATCATCCTACTGAGAATCCTCCACGGAGCACTAGTATGGTGGCACAAGGCACAATTGGAATACAACAGAAAAGAACTCACAAAAGCTTAAAGACTAGCTAGCATCATGGTATCAGGAGCCATGAGAACAACTCCCATGGCAGCCTTAGAAATGATACTAGGCCTTAGTCCAATAGACCTTGAAATCAAAAAGAGAGCCACAGAACAATGGTTTAAGCTAAAAAGCACTAAACAATGGGTAGTAAGACACAATGACAAAGCTCATGCTGAAATAGGGAAACAGTACGAAGAAAACCTCTCTATGATACTGGTCAATAATGACCTAATAAAAAAGGAAAGGATCTTCGACAAAAAGTATAGAATAAGCATCAGATCCAGAGAAGACTGGAACTTAGAACAAGTAGATCTGGATATCATCGCAGTATGTTACACCGATGGGTCTAGAAAAGAATCAACTAAGCTATCGGGAGCAGGGGTTTACATCGCCAAACCCGACATTAAAAGAGTCACTTTCAATCTGGGCAAATACACTAGCGTATTTCAGGCGGAAGTATTCGCGATACTGGAGTGTGCACATGATGAAAAGTGAGATAAGCAACCATAACGTAGGAAAAATAATAATATACAGCGACAGTCAAGCTGCCATCAAAGCCCTTGACAAATCGGAGACAACCTCAGCATTGGTAAAGGAATGCAAACAAGGCATTCAGGAGCTTGCAAAGGGAGAAATTGCATGGGTACCTGGACATGAAGGTAACAAAGGCAATGAAGAAGCAAATGAATTGGCTAGGAAAGGGGCTGATGAACCCTTCATTGGGCTGAACCAAGACTGCCAATCTCACATAGAATCACCAAGAATATTATCGAGATCAAAACAACTAGAGAGACCAACAAAAGATGGAGGGAAAGAAAGGACTAAGTCTAAGATCTTCATCAAATCAGTTGACAAGAAGAAAACCAGAGAACTGCTGAAACGAAGCAGAAGAAATATAAGAACCATAGTAGGAGTACTGACAGGACACTGTCCACTAAACAGACACCTGGCAGTAATCAAACGGACAGAGGACCCCATCTGTCCACTATGTAAAGAAAAAGAAGAGACAAGCTACCACTTCATGGCAGAATGCCCGATGTACGCATGGGAGCTCTTTGGAGCGGACAAGCTAAAGGAAGAGGATCTAAAGCAGTTAACAATAAGTCAACTAAGCAGGTAAGCACACAGGTAGGTTCGAGGGTCCGACACCGGTGGGGTAAACGATAACCCGCCTCCCCCAGCTTCCAGCTTTCAGGGGACTTGGGGAACTGGGTGAAATGGTTCCGATTAGGGAGACTGATCACCCGTCCGGCTTCGCTGGCGTCCCCCTTTTCAAATAATAATAATAATACCTACTTTATACAATTGTGGTGTTTTGTATGGTGTTGAACAACAATATAAAAAGTTATATACTTATTCAGTTGTTTGTTGACCGGGTTAATAATGTTTCATTCATCTACAATCAACAGAATTAACAAATATAAATGTCTTTAATAAACTCTGATTAGAAATGTTATTTTTTAACAATAACTTGTAATAATACAACTTTTTCTTCAAAGCTTAAAAACGATCAACTGTAGGTACTATAGGCAAAAAGGGAAATTAATAATATGTTTAGATTAATAAAACAAAGTTAGGTCGGAGAGTCAGGTTCGGGTTACCGACCTACGAAATTAAGGGTCTGGGTCGGAGTGTCTGTAATGTAATATTAACTGTAATGAAATGAAGTACAAAATTAAATGTTGTACTCTCGGTTGTACTCAAGTATAATTTATAAATTATGTAAGTAAATGATAAAATAATTTCACTTACCGTTTTGAAGGCTGTGTCCATAAAGTTCGTCAATTATCACTGAACAACATAACCATTCTTTGACAAGAAATAAAACAAAGAATTATTTCAGTCGTTTTAAGTTTCAAAGTCACAAAGAAAACTTGTCTACTACTGTAAACCGTCCGTACAGCTTTAGTTAAATTTTTGTCAATGCTACCACTGACTGCTGACCTAAATAAATCTCATTAAAATAGAAAAAGTGTTTGTAAATATAAGCTTTAAATTAATTAAAACAAGTGCCGAACGTGAATAACACGAAAGAACGACGGACGACAGTCGACACGATGAATGAAAATTTTATGAAATTATGACAATGACATTTTTCTGCACAGAGTAGTAGTAGTAGTAGCTATATTCGTCCTTTTCAGCACAGGCGAAGGTCTAAGCCATACTGCCAGTTCTTGAGTTGATATTGTTTTATTTTTCATTAGAATGCGGGTACATCGTATTCGAATGCTGCTTGGAGCATTTGGCACCAAGTTATCAATTTCTGCACAGATCACTAATCAATCCACAGATGAATATACTAGAATCAATCATTATATCACAGAACAGATTTACTGATTACTTGAGGGTGCATTCCGCCCGATTCAAACTAAAATCAATTTCAGCGCTGACAGCGATAAGGCAAACCGATTCAAATATCGTGCTTATGACAGTTGGGACCTATCAACGATTCGGAACGCTCGTGAACGCGCTCATAACAGATCGCTCACTGATCTCTTGACCCACGTAACCCCAAATTTTAACCTTTTTATTTTATATTGTGTTCTTATAATGGATAATATCTTCGGCTATTACTTTCATGGTATGTGGCATGAATTATCAATTAATTTATCTACACTCACAACGTAATGTTCCAAATATGATTTCAAAAAGATTGTAAAAACACGTACTTTATTTTCGTGGATAGGTAAAATTAGAAAAAAACAATTACAGTTCAATCAACTGCATCATAAAATAACTTTTCAATTTTTATAGCACACTTTACTTTTTAATTTATTGGTGCGTATATGGGCTCATTAACAATGTATAAAAATAGACACATTGGATACATTTAAGCAGGCTAATCGTTGGGTCATCGATCGTCATAGAGTACATTTTAACCATGGAAAGTAATAAAATTAAACATAAAAACTAATTACTTTCCATGGTTAAAAAATGTATTCTAAGGCGATCGATAGTTCAGCGATTAGTCTGTTGGAAATTGGAATGCACACATTGTCTATGGATGCGCGCGCTGCGCAGTCATGCGCAATGAGAATCTAAATTTCCCGCCATACCAAATAATTTTTCCGTGGCTATAAGTTTTAAATATGTTACAAAAACTCGAGGCCTACAGCTTTCCAGAATTAATAGTAGAGGGATAGATAAAGACGAAATTGTAGTTTAAGCAATATTTTAGATAGCATTTTTTATATCTTTATTTAAATAACGCTGTGTGTTTCTAAATAAAAAAAATAACATAAACGTACTCGGGTCTACAGTCGTCCCTTGAAAGTAAAAAAATCAAACTAACGAAAAAAAAATATATATGGTCGTTTATGCCGCAAAAAACGCATATTACGACACTCAAAGGATAGGAGGGTTTGAAATAACTTTGAAATTTTGGCAAGTAATATTGTCTTATTCTACAAGTACAGGGAAAAGTCTGAAAACTATACATTTGTAATTAAGTCATAAAAAAATTTTTATTTAAGTACCTGTCAATTTGTATGGAACCCTCTTTGGGCGAGTCCGACTATAACTTGTCCGGTTTTTTTACCAATTCGTCAATTGCCAAAATAAATTAAAACAATAGGGTATTTTACACCATGTAAGAAACAATATAAAAATGCATGTTTATGATAGATTTCATAAAAAGTGAATGAGAAACGTCGATATTTATTCATAAAAATGCAATATACATTTTATAATTCAATTTAAAAAATCGACTTTTTTAATCTATTCTTCAAATGTTCAAAACGCCATTCGCCATATTGGATTCCGACGTGACGTCAGCCCGACAGTAAGCAAACAGGATTTCGTACTCGTCGTACTGTGTTATTTTATAATTTTATGTGATTATCACTTTTATGCTTTATTTTACTAAAATCGCATCATGGAAGACGGTTTTGTGGAGAAATGTTAAAACAGCAATGTAAGTACCTATCATATCAAGTTTTTTCCAACATTAAGTAATACACAACACGATAATACCCTGTGTTTGTTTACTATTACAATCCAACATAACCTATTTTTATTTTATTTTGTTATCAGGTCCGGAAGGGAATCTGACGACGCAATAGGCTATGTGCAGCTCAAACGGGTTCAAAACACGTGCGTTGTAGTGTACGGTATGCCTGGAACATAAAGTGCGTTCCAAGCCCTATGTACTGATTGACACATAATGTGAATGAACAGGAAGAGACTGTGAGTAGTGTTAAGTGCTACGATTGTCCCTCGTCAGAAGGTGGCTGCAAGCATGGTGTTACGATGTACACCGCCGAACCGAAGCCCTGTCGTCGTGTACTTCGGTTGAGTTTTAATGGAAGAAATCGAATCTGGCTAAGGTTGGCTCATCGATAAACATTTTGTGTGCAAAAGAAATTTCTAAAAGAAAATCTAAGGAGATGGTTGCAGACAGCAGTGTGCGATGCAAAAGGTTAATTTATGGGGAAACGCATAACCTTGATTAGTATAGTTCCACAACAAGTGATTGATCTACCTTTGCATGAATTTAAAATAAAAAGACGCTCATGGGTAATGGTTATTATAGAGTAGACAATTATCTGAAAGACCAAAATGCATGGAAAAAATGTAACACATAGCTTGCAAATATAAGTACCTACTTTGTTGTTTATAATCTGTTGTATTGTATTTGGTAACTGTTGTAAAGTAATAAAGATATATTTCAATTAGTTAAGTGTTTATTTCTGTTATTCATATAATCAAATTTCCAATTTAAGTTAAAGAGACAGGACATAACCGAGTGACCATAAACTTGACTGATGACAGCCAGATTAACAATAGCAGATCATGATATAATATTTAAGTTTGTAAATATTGTAACTTATTTCTGTTAAAGCTGATAAGTTTCTTGCACCTGTTCTTCTTGTCAGTTATAAAACTCTGGAATGGGTGGAAAATATAGATGATTCAGAAGCGCTTAATTACTAAGTTTATTTGAATAGTTTTTTGTACTTTGACTTTGACTATTCTCCTACCCTACCCTATGTATAGTGCATATGTATACACATATTTTCCACATGCACATGACATTGAAATGAACATTATTATATCCTTAACATTTTTATGGTGGCCAAGTTGACCCATTCTTCAAATCAACTCGGCTGTGATGGACCAACATCATCTTTATACAGTGAGTGCACCATAGAAATAAAAAAAACTATACTTATTATTTGATATATTTATTTATTATAATATAATAATACCTTTTATATAAACTCAAAGTTGCCTGTGTAAGTATTAATCCTTCAAAACACATGATTGATTTTGAATCAAAAAATGCAAGTGTTAGGTTATGTTCACATCGCTTATCCTTCTTGCATATCCAGTAGACACAAAATTCACGAGACCATCAGGTGAACAGGATATTTTTTTGTTTGTTTTTTGGATTTCTTTGGATCTCTTCTTACGTTTCAACCAAGTTTTTCTCATTTTGATGTCACTTGGCACTTGAACCCACTATTTTAGTGGAGATTTTACACTTGTTTTACTGCAATCAGGCACAAGACACCAATGATAAAACATTACAACTCATTATTTTAAAAACTTTCGTTACTTTTGTAAAAAGACATTGTAACCACTCTTGATTGTTTCCTGACGCCTGACGGAGTGACGTCACGGGCCTAAACAGCATGGCGGCTTGCGTTTCTGCGCAATAATTCAAAATCATAAATAAAAAATCATTTTTAAGGTATTTCTTGGTTTTATAAAATTGAAATAAAAATTGTGCTGGTTTATTACGACCTCAGGAATAATATAAACATGTTTTCAAAAAAAGGTGTAATTCCCTATTTAATAATTATATTTTTAAGTAAATACCTACCTACCAGGGTATAGTCACAGAATAACAGTAACTAATAGTGACTAATAAACGCAACACGGCTAACAAACATTCATTGCTAGTCTACAAAAATAGGCGTTATTTTTAGTTATCTTAACTAGCACCTCTACATTAAAGATAAGTATCCAATGTAAATAAGTAATTACTGAATAAATAATTAAGTAGGTACCTATCTAATTATATTATGTAGGTATATTCTTATTAATTAACAAAGGAGGTAGGTATGTAGGAAAATAAAAATAGAATAAAAAATAAATTAAAAAATTTTTTTTTTCGTTTTATATAATTTTTTCCATTATCTGTATTTGGGACCAACCTAGTACCATTCTCCCGAGATCCCATCGAACCACTTGGTTGGGTGGGATCACGGGAGCCGCAACGTTGAATGTTGCGGTCCCCTCCTGGCGAGCCCCACATACCCCCCTTTCGCTCACCTGCGGGAGGGGAAACGCGTAAGTGCGTTTTTCTACAACAAATAAAAAAAAATAAGGCATTCAAAAGTAAGTATTAAAATATTTAGTAATTAAGTCCCTGTGTTTTGTTTAGGTAGGTAAGTACAACTAACAATTTCCGGGACTCTGGCCCCATCTCCCGGGCACCCACTGGTCTAGGCTCCAATTTCCGATGAGTGCACGTTCATTAGGGGTATTTTTGTGACACGTTGTATACTAGTACTAAACGTATACTAGCTAGTCTATACATAATAATAACATTAAAGGTGACTATTAAATTTAGATTTTTCGCATTCACAATGCTATTTTTATATTAAGATAAATAATATTAGAAAAAATACTAGAAAAAATCGACTCACCCCTAACAGTCCCGTCTGAGGTGCAACGGGTGAGTCGATTTTTTCTAGTATTTTTTCTAATATTATTTATATTAATCCAGTAATTACAACGCACTACATACGATTTAGAATGATAAAAACTAGCTAGGTAGTTAAAAAATCACACTAACAGTAATCTTATACAAACAAATATCATTCATTCATTCCATGGATCACAGAGTATCTCTGTCTGTACTCGTAATGAATCTCTTTTAGAGTTTTATACTAGGCCATTTAACTAATAGAACCTGCTATTATGATAAATCATTGCTCGTAATTTAGACAAAACAAAAATACTACCTACTACTTTAACTACCCCTGTATCTAGATCTAGATGACGTCCATTGCGGAAACACGTTTGCCTAACGTGCACCGAATTTAGTATAAATAAGTCTATGGATTTTTACATTGCAGATAAAGAACACAATACGTGGGATTATCAATTAATTGAAATGTTTCTTGCAGACAGACATTATAAAGAGGTGATTCTCGTCGGCTTAATTTTTGCCAACATCTTCAACAATTATCGTCATATTTCTACCAATTTACATAAAACCTCAACTTATTATACACCTAAATCTTTCTCAGGAATCACTCTATCAATTGTGCATGAAAATCCGTTCAGTAGTTTTTGAGTTTATTGCGAACAGACAGACAGACAGACGCGGTGAGGGACTTCGTTTTATAAATGTAGTGATTCCACGACTGCGAATGCCCGTTTATATTGTGAGACAGTAACTATTCCTTTACTTGGAAATAAGAGCTGAGTCAACGATAAACAAAGAATCACATGCAGGCCAGACTTAAGTTTAACACAAATAGGTACAAGATAGTACAAAAACTCATCAATCATAAAAGTTTGAGTTAACATTGAGGGCTATCTAATCTATTGCGTGACGACACACCGAGGTGAGTGGAGAGTGGGACAGCAAAGTCAGAGCAAAAGAGTCACAAACATTATTTAAAGGTCCCTTAGTTTATCGTCACACGAGCGACCTCTAATACAATGAAGGGTCACATTACAGTATGACCCCTGGTGATAAGAAAAATACTTACCACAAAAGAAATAATTAGGTAGGTACCTTTTACCTACAGAACCTTAAACTAAAACATCATTAATGTTTTTAATTACTTTTCTTTTACTCTTCTACTTCTATTCCAAACAAAAATTGGGCAAAAATATATTTATAAATGATCCCCTTACAATAGCGAATAAAAACTGACTTTAAATATTTTTTCGCTAAAAAACCCATCGAGATGAAGATGATAGGTAGTAAAGATTTTTGATTGACTTTTTTATGAAAAAACAATAGCTTTTAGAAACTGCTACGAATTGCTATGAAATCGTATTTCGTAGCAGTTATGATTATAAAAATGGATCAAAGGATTCGTGTTGTTTGTGTTTCTGATGTTTGTTCATTACAATAATAAATACCACATTTATTTTTAAATCACTTCAAAATTAAAAAGGAGGCAAACAACTGAATTTAAAAATTGTAAAGATGGAGGGTCTATTCGTCGCGTATGTAAACGCGTATTTAAGAAACTGCTACGAAGTGCTACGAATTTTTTCATAGCAGGTTAAGGTTATGAAACTAGGTTATGAAAATGGACCAAAGGATTCGTGTTGTTTGTGTTTGTGATGTTTGTTTGTTACAGCAATAAATGCCACCGTTTATAATAATTATACGTGATCTGTCTCTAAGAAAAATATAAAATCTCGTTCTGTTAAAAAAAGGAGTTATGTATTTTTACAATGCCCTTACAATCCTCACATATTTCATATTATTATTATTGACCGAGCGAGCGCGAAGCGTCTCTGCTTCAGTTTGGGCAAAAATCCGTCCTGTTCTCCTCTACAGGTCATATTTCTCAACCGATTCTCGAGAAATTTTGTGAGCAGGTTCAACGAAATTTTGCGAAAAAAAATCACCCATTCATAAAATGTTCAAAGCGCCATCTATCATCATCATCATCATACACTACGGAGGAGCTTGATGGCGCAGTGGTTTAGCGCCTGGCCCAGCGATTGCGGAGGTTAAGCAACTTTCGCAAAGGTCGGTCATGAGATGGGTGACCAAAATTTACTATTTTGAGCTCCTCCGTGCTTCGGAAGGCACGTTAAGCCGTTGGTCCCGGCTGCATTTGCAGTCGTTAACACTCAACAATCCGCATTGGGCCTGAGGGTGGGTTATGATGGTTCATCCTCCTTATCCACCCATTAGGAAGGTTGTGCCCCAGCAGTGGGGACGTTAAAATTAGCTGATGGTCTACAGCTCACGGGCCACTAGTTTTTAGGTCTTATATATTGCTTTTTAATTTTCTACATACAGTCCATGAAATGGGTAAATAAGTATTTATTGTATTAATTTATTATATTTATTCTCAGATATGCTTGCCGAAAAACGAAATCCGTTTTTTCCTACCCATAACGTCGCTTTTTTTAAGGGGTTCATTTTAGCATTTAGTTAGGTAAGACCTTGAATATTGATTCATTTAAAGGATTATTTATTACAGTTATGTCATGATTGAGCTGAACTAGCCAGGTACTTAAACAGAACTAGTTTTATGGAAAACTTCAATAATTGTCGCACCTAGACTAGCACAGTACCTATTGAAAAACCATTCGTCATCCATAGAACAATTCCAGCGTTGTTTAGTTTCTTTATGATTTCCTCATGCGAACAATGTGTAGTTACTAACTAGATTAAGTTTTACGCGATATATATGCTTGTACAGGTTTATTTGTAAAACATCAACAACCTCGCAAGAGTAGATTA
The DNA here is from genome assembly GCA_963556745.1 of Catoptria pinella. Lineage (NCBI taxonomy): Eukaryota > Metazoa > Arthropoda > Insecta > Lepidoptera > Crambidae > Catoptria > Catoptria pinella. Next base: position 10,168,213 of record OY750763.1, read on the forward strand.
CCAACATCATAAACAACAATTTACGTACCACGACTTTTCCGAAAACTGACAATGAAAAGTCGAATCCTTTGGGATTATATTTTTTTTAGCTGCTCTAAAAGACAAATATAATAATAAAATATAGGTACTAAACAACAACATTTACGTACTAAGTATGACTTTTCCGAAAACTGACAATGAAAAGTCGAATTCTTTGGGATTACATTTTTTTAGCTGCTCTAAAAGACAAATATAATAATAAAATATAGGTACTAAACAACAACATTTACGTACTAAGTATGACTTTTCCGAAAACTGACAATGAAAAGTCGAATTCTTTGGGATTACATTTTTTTAGCTGCTCTAAAAGACAAATATAATAATGAAATAAAGTTACTAATTTAGAGCCAGCGTAATGCAAATAGTTGTTTAGATACAATTTTTATCACGTTTTCTATTACAACGTCTAGTGCTGGGCTTCGTTCTGTGAAACGTCTGATTCATTCGTCGTATTAAAACCACTGTTTAATAATAAAATTTATCAGTTTTGTGAGTAACGTGTTCAGCGAATGCAGTGTTTTGATTCGACAGTTGTTCTAAAATATAGTGTAGAAATTAAAGGGAAATGGCTATAAACGTGATAAAAAAATCTAAATTGAAGAAAGATGGCGAATTTATCCCCCCTGATGGTGGATGGGGCTGGATGATTATCTTCGCTGCTGGGTTTTCTAATGTAAGTATTTTTGTACAGGTGTTAATACTAAGAATTCTTACAAGATTAAAAAAAAATGAAAATTATCAGTTAGGAAAAACCACCTTGACCTAATTATAGTTAAAAAGACTAAAGTATTCCCAGCCAAGTGTGTTTTATTTTGAGATTAACGATTTTCGCGACAATTAGTGTTCTATTATTGTAAACTATTGTCGAATAGAGCATAATACATTTCTTCACAAACAAAATAATGTTTCAATGTTCTTGAATAAAATGCGATTATTTTCAAATCTTTTTATCTAATGAAATAAGTAGGTATAAGATAGCAGTTGTACCAGTTTGAACTGCTTTGGTTTCCAAGTTAAATGGTCCATTCAATAAATGAGCTCATTTATTAATATCAATATTATGTCATTATTAGAACCATTGGCAGCATCCGTTGCTTGCCGACAACTGCGTTTCGAAGATTTCGCGTGGTGGAAAATAAAATCATGGCATAAGGTGGGCATAAGTAGGTATAGTACACGCGCGATGAGAATAGGATGCTACCTTTTGGAACTGAGACGCGCACGGTCCGTCGGCCAGCCGCCGTAGCGTCGGCAAACTCTTGTGTAGAACTGTGCGCGTGGATATCTGCTCAAGTTTTATTTTAAATGCGAGATTTAAATGTTATTGTGTTATTATTTTAGTGATTAATTAATAATGAGTGGAAAAAGGGGTTTATCCACTCATTATACAAGGTGTTACAAAAATACCCCTAATGCCGAATATGGTATATAGGGACCATCAAACTGAACAACTTTTACTATGGGACCAACTCTGAAATCGCGAAAAAAAAACAGCTGTTTCATACATTCTGATATTTTCGATTATAATTTTTGTATAAAACAGCTGATTTTTTTTTCGCGATTTCAGAGTTGGTCTCATAGTAAAAGTTGATCAGTTTGATGGTCCCTATATACCATATTCGGCATTAGGGGTATTTTTGTAACACCTTGTATATTTTACTTTTTTTTAAAATATTTTTTATTTAAATAATTCAGTTTTTTTTGCTGACGCTACTTGACTTCTTAAATGTCATTTGCGATTTATTTTGACAAGGTCCCATCCCATTTTAATCGCGCGTGTATTATAGGTACATTGGTGCCGGCAGGGGAGTGCTAGTCACGGTAATATTACTGCACCCTTTGGGAATCTCAAGATAAATATTACCTAGAGTTACTTAAATGAAAACCCTGTTTAGAGAAATCATTTTTTTATTTACAATTAATTGGCATCTATTACAATAATCTTATTTCAATAGTAACTGGTTTATGACCAAACTTGTTTATAACGTTATTCATGCAGTTTTCATGCATTCATGCAGTAAAACCCGCTACAAAATAGTGTATTGAAGAATTTTATTGTTAATCTGTGGGATGGCACTATTAATCCACATGAAAAACTAAAAGCTTACTAAACATTAAAAGCAGAAATACCTGTCTGTATTACTTATGACATAAATAGGGTGTTGATACTTATCAAAACATAAAAAATTACCTAACCATTGCCGGAAAACAGCAAAGCAAACAATATTGCTACTTTCATAAAATGCCAATTTATTTAATGTTCAGTTTATGATTATTTTATAACGTATAATCTTCGTAACTAGGTGACTATATCGACTGTTATCTTTGACAATCATAAACATTTATTGTTTATAATACAGACTACATAGTTAAGTAGGTACATATAATAAAGGCGGACATTATTCATTAATCAATTATTAAATTATCAGAATACTTGAGACTACGTACTGATAAGACTGCATGTGTGTTAATGATATATCAAAACTATCAAGGATAACCCTTATGTACATAGGTACAGTTGAGTTCAATAATTTGTACGCACCTTTGACCGTTCATCAACCTTATGCCTTTGTAATAAAAGTCAAAATCTGTCAAAAGTGCTTACATATTTATGAACTCGACTGAACATATAGTAGATTCATTGCAGAAAACTCCGTGTAGAGTGTATTACAAATATTTATTTTAAGCTATAACAATCGAAAACCTACTAAAACTTTAATCCATAGTGTATTTTCTGGCACATACACATACTTAATTATTGTTAAATAATTTTGAGTGTAGGCACAGAATATATAATAGTACTAAACGTGTGTAAGACCATAATAATAAGTCCATATGTGTACGCATACAATTTTAAGTCATAATATACTATGACAAAAGGTTTTTTGGCAGAATGATCAAATCGCATAACATTAATTATACTATCATAATGATAAAAAGGCATAAAGTTTTACTGCATATTTTTTCTACCCATAACGATTACTAATCATAACGTTTATTAGCAACTTGTGGCATAATGTTTACACGCCAGCAGGTCGGTTCTGGTACTTCACCGGCCGCGATATGACATCTCTATGGATCTCTAGCTCGAAGGCTGGAGATAGAGATGTCATATCTTACTAGCACACTAGTGGCTGGGCGTGGCAGCGCCTGCGCAAGTAGTCGCACTTCCAACAAAATATATACTTACAGAGGTATTGGAAGGTAAGCTTACCTTACCTGGGTGTCTGCTTGGTTGCACAACCCGCTGGTGGTGCGCAACCATGGTGTCCGAGTGGGAAGGACCCGAATATCGTGAAAGTGAAAAGAATCTCGTAACAGGCAGGACTTTAGTGATAATCTGAAGATTATGCTGTTCCTCACAGAGCGTGAATAAAACTGTTACTTACCTACTGTCTATTTTTTTTTTACGTCTATGTATGTTTACTATTTTATAACATAATCTTTGCTTTACATGACTTTACCAATACCAATGGATTACAATCCATTCGAGAGAACACCAACAATCGTAAGCTACGCTGGCACTTTATACAATGAGACAGTTTGCCCTGAGCCATACTTTAACTCATAAAATAATTCTATTTTGACATAGTTACCTAGTTATCATTATAATAATTAATTATTTTGATACCCAAGTCCAGAAAACCGAAATGATATTGGTGCTGTCGTGAACGCATCATAAAAACTGAATTGGGAATGGTCCCAACCCAGTTTTTATTTTTATGTTTAAAATCCATGGGGATGTTCTTAAAATTCACGTCACGACTTTATCCATAATTATTCTATATTAAAGAAAGTATACAAAAATTTACCACGGGATGGTGGTGATTTGAAACCACCATCCAGTGATATTGCATCCCTGCAAACCGGGCCAGGCGCCATAAACTCTCTACTGCTGTAGAATTGCAACTGCCTATGACGGTAATTATACCGTTGGTGCCCAATACTGCCTCTACACTTAGGAGGATCAATTACACCGTCACGAATCACGCTACACTATATCATGCAAGATTTTTAAGTTGGACATGAAGTACAAATGCTCACAAATTCTCACATAGCACGCATAGTTACACCTTCTTCTAAAATCTGCATCACGCAGCTTAATGTGTGGCAATGTGTTATCCATCATACTATGTCCTGTTTAAAACATTCATGATCTCTTCATATTGCAATATTTCCAACAGCAACTGAAAATTTACTTTTGCGTTATCATAATCAATTGCGATATGTAGAGATTGATGCGATGCTTTCGATCAATGATGTCGAGAATACTGTCGTGAATCTATCTAAATCAAATGCATTTGACTCTAATTTTTATTTGTCTCTACGAACATCGAAAATAAACCATCTAACGGTTATTCACCATCATAACGCAAATTAAAATGTTAACGTTAGTTAAAACTAAAAACTGTTGATTAAAATTACTGAGTAACTATTTATTAATATTGGACACACGACCTAGCACGTCAGTTTATACAGTTAAACTGCGAGAATAGCTTTTATTACGTAGGACATAAAGGCGGTCTCAAGGTCAACATGTATAGTCTGAGGTGCCGTCGTTTGTACAATTAACTAGATAGTAACAGAACAAGGCAAGTAATTGGAAAAAGGAAGCCTGACCCTATTAATCAATCAATTTCCTTTGATCTTTCCAGCTGTCAGCGCTGCCTATCCTCCAGCAGTTCGGGCTGCTGTTCCGCGACAAGTTCGCCCGCCTCGGCATCACCAGCTCGGAAACCACCACCATCATCAACATGAACTCGGCCCTGACCTCTTGCGTCGGTGCGTGACGCGAGTCGCATGGTAACTCTTTGATACCAAACCGCAGTGGCGTAGCATGGGGGAGGCGGAGGGTGCGGTCCGCACCGGGCGGCACTTTGCCGGGGGCGGCACTGCCCTGCGGCACTGCGGCAGTTAGAAAAAAAAATTGAAATTTAAAAAAAAGTTAAAGTCTTTCAGTGTTTTTTTCGTCATTTTTTTATGTTACCAAATACCCAGGTACCTATGCAGGTTCTATGCATGGGTGATGCAAGCGCAAGGTTTCTCAATAACTATTATTTAGGAAACTTATTTCCGATATTTCGTTTCAATGTTATTTTAAATAAATATGTCTCCTTACGCATTCTTTGTACTTCACCGTAATACGGTAATGACAGACCGTCGTTTCACAAGGCATTGATGACTGAGTAAAAAGCAAGATATAAAAACAAGCTTGCGGATTGTTGCCCCAATTTGTCGATTTCGCGGCTTCTCGTATGAAACTACGTACATATTGATATTCTGCGTATCTAGTGTCAAAAAATGTTAATTTCACTTTTCAATTCAATAAATCATTCAATAAAACTAATAAAAGTACTCTTTTTACCATGCTCAAATTTTTTATAATGGATCACAAAAATAAGAGGGCGGCAAATTTGGAATCCGCACCAGCTACTAAGGACCTATGCTACGCCACTGCCAAACCGGCCCCTAACTATTAACATTTCTTATCCATTAAAAGTATTTGATCTACTTTGCCTGCACAAACTTGGGCTTGCCCTGATGTGAAATAAAATTATCTATTTGCATATACCTAGGCAGCCTGTTTCATTTAATAGATAGTTCGTTTAATGATTCACGTATTCTTATAATTAATTTAAAGTATGAGTAATTTCGTGAAATCAGACGATGAACATTTCGCTCCTTATCTTTAAACTCGACGATGCTCTGTTGTTTTGTCTAAGAAAAGGATTTTTTTAAAAGTCAAAATGTAAATTAATATCAGTTTTCAATGGGACGGTACAAAATACTAAAGAGAATTTGTTTGTGAATTTGGTTCTTTTTTCATTTATTTTTACTAGTTTTTTTTGAATTATTTTCAGGTTTAGCAAACGGTCCAGTTTTCAAAACATTCAGCTATCGCCAGGTGTCCCTGACGGGAGCTATCGTCGTCTTTACAGCTTTGATATTTACGACATTTTCTTTCAACTTTATCACCTATCTCATATCGTTTTCGATATTATACGGTAATAATCTTTCTGTATACATTAATTGTTACTTATAATTATCAATGGCTTTTTTATTAACATATATTTATAATCCTTTTAGGTGCCGGCTATGGTATCAGTAGTTCTGCAAATGCCCTTGCACTAAATACTTACTGGAAGAAAAGGAGGAGATTAGCAACAAGTCTGTCATGGACAACAACAGGCCTTGGTCCAATGATGTGGCCACACATTATAACCGGATTGTTTGCAGTTTTCGGAGAAACAGGGGCAATACTCATTATAGCTGGAATATCTCTTCATGCAATAGCATGCGCTTTGCTACTACAGCCAGTGGAATGGCATTGTCAAAAACCGCAAGAAAAAGGAGCAGATGGAGAAAAACTTATAAAATCTGAAATAAATGGAAATGATAAAGAAGAGAAGGAAAGTGGGTACTTTAGTCCAGTATTCAAATTTAAAAATTTAAGCGCTTTTTCCAGTCAATATCTTTATAATGAAGACGATGTGGAAACCCCTGGCTACGAAATTACTGATCCCGGTATTCCAATGATGGTTCGAGCAAATGATGGCTATTTCAGTCAATCGCGTCAATCTAGAAGTAGGCTGTCTTCTAGAGAAGGCTCTAACAAAAACTCACGTTTAAACTCTAAAAAACCATCGATGACCAATTTAGTTGAGGGTAGATCCCGTAAGTCTTCCACGCTTTACTTAAATGAATCGAAGAAAAATTCTTCCGCTAATCTTGGAGCTTTAGTTCAAGAACGTGAAAATTTTAAACCAAAACGAAAAACATCTATCACTTTAGATGCCCAGATTCCAGAATCTGAAATTGAAGATTGTCCTACATTAAAGGCTCCGCAAGATTTAAAAGCAGATGAAAAAGAAGTAGTCGAAAAAATCGATCCAGAAAAGGCAAAAAATATTGCTGATAGAGCAGAACAGCATTTAGCAACAAGCAAAAGTATAAAATCATTTAGAATGGATGGGAATTATGGCGAAAAGTACACAAAAGATAACCATAGCAATATTTCAATTAAAAACATGGAAGATAATGATGAAAAGAAATATATGAAAGATAATCATAGTAATCAGTCTACAAGAGGTAAATATAGAAAAAAGTCAAACAACTTCAATTATGAAAGTGAAGTTTTGAAACAAGCTTCCATGAAATTAGAACAATATTTAAAAGATAACGAAGATACAAATAAATACGATAAAATTAAATTGCTAATCAATGGTCCATCAGATGATGAAGATGATGATGTATTCAATGAGAAAAAGTCAAAAGAAAAAGAAGTTGAAGACGAAGAAAATTTAACCTTTTGTCAAAAAGTTTCAATTTTCTTTGATTTAGACTTGCTAAAAGACTTTACTTTTGTAAATTTAATGCTGGGTATTACATTGGCCAACTTCAATGAACTAAATTTTTCAATATTGACTCCATTTATCCTGGGTGACTACGGAATGACAAAATCACAAGTGGCTTTTTTCATGTCTCTTTTAGCTGGAATAGATCTAAGTATTAGATTTTGTATCCCATTTGTAGCTGGTAAAATAGGATGGGATAACGATTCGTTTTTTCTTTTTGGAGTTATGTCCATGGCGATGGGTCGAGTAGGTAAGTAATCGAGATCAGGAAAATTAATTGCCTACGAAATTTTAATCTGTCTCTCTCTCTCTGACAATAATGTCATGTTTTTTTCTTATTTCAGTTCTATCATTTTGCCAAAAGTACGAAGTTGTTCTGTTGGTTGCAGTTATTATAGGTTTTGGCAAAGGATTACGAACAGTATTTATGGCATTGGTGATACCAACTCACGTCCCATTACACAAATTACCTGGAGCTTCTGGTATACAGCTACTTACTGCTGGAATAGTGTATCTTGTAATGGGTCCTTTTGTTGGTAAGAACATTTTGCTATTTTATTTTCAAGATTACAATACGGTATAATCTTTGAGATGTCTATTGACGATGAGCATTTAGCAATGTGGTGTGACACACTATAGTATTATCACCTTTTTTTTCAGGTTGGATAAAGGACAATGCCTCTACAGCAGTAACCCTGCACTGCCTTAACATCTTCACCTGGCTTACAGCGTTGTCATGGGGTCTAGAAAAATACATCAGAGCCAAACAACCAACTATCACAGAAGAAGAACTAGTTAAAGCTTGAAGAAGTGAAGACATTTTGTCTTATCTATTTACTCAATGTTGCAGTTTTATGCAGCGGCAAAATGTTTAAACCAAGAAGACTATAATTATGTTCTTTTTCTAGATCCTTTTTATAAAATGTTGATAATATTCAAGAACCTTACAATGATAATAGTAATGGATGTCCATGAACATTCAATTCTAAGTATTTTAAGTGATCAATACTTTTAAAGTTAGCTATTATCATTAGATAGTTAATAAACTAATTATTAGTTGTATTTAATTAAATAAAGTAGTTAGGTCATTGTTAACTATTTTAATTTTAATATTAATAAATCCTTTTGGTTTAATTTTCTTTCATTTACGTATAATCGGAGCCATTTAACTTAAAGTAAGTATCTAAGTCTAAGCGCTTTGTCAATAGAGGTCAGGAGTATAGTTCAAGAGGACAGGAACTAGTAATCAAATTGCCAATTAGGTGGTCGCTGTCCCCGGTACGGGGTCTGAAGAATTTGACAGTGAGCGAGCGCATATGCTTTGTGATAGTTGAGTATTTCTAAGTTGTTTTATACAATCATTATACAGTGGAATAAGTTACTGTGAGTCTGTGACTATGGTGTAAACATTGCTAGTCGCCCTACAATGTAGGATTACAATAAAGCGGACTTGGGTGAAGTGACAATTATTAATATTGGTAGAAAATACATCTTCTAAGTGAAATTCAGATTTTTTAAGGTTATATTTTGGGGAGTATTGAGACGAATATAACAGTGAATTAGTAATTTTAAAGGAAGGTGTGGATTGCCTTGATCAAACCTAATACTGATATATCTTATATCAGATACAGTGCTCTACAAAATTCATAGGCGTTACAAAGTTTTCATTCACATCTTGCTCATAAATAAATAATCAGGCCTCGGGTATAATTTGATATTTTGAGCCTATGCTTTCAGTTTTTAGATTTTTTTTAATAAATCCCCTATAAGTCTCAGTTTGATTCTCCACGATTTAAAAAATGGGCTCTCAGTTCAGATGCACATATTTGACTTAGGATAAAGTTTACCAACTTTTAAACAAGCTAAATGTCTTTAAACAATTGACAGATCTGTGAGTTCTCTAAGTTTATAGGTAGATACAACCAATGTTTTAACGTTAATTTTGATACGTTGTACAATACGTAACCGGTCGAGGCTGTTTTTCTGATTTTATCTTTTTTTAGGGACAGGGCTAGGAAGCTCTACAAGTCACGAAAGAAATATTATTTAAGTCTTGTTAACATTCACAAGGGTATTTATAATTTAAAGTTACACAAGACTATTTTATTAATAATTAAATTCTTCAGACATACATGTGGCTATCGTACAATGGCTTTTGCACATACAAATTGTCCCTAATCTTAAATTATATTAAATTGGGCGTGATTACTAGATAAGCAGATCATCGTTTCGTGACCAATTTATCGCTGATTAAACCTCGTTGTAATCTAATTAAAAATAATTATCAAATTAACTTCTTACTAGGTACTTTTTTAGTTCAATTGATAGTAAATGAGCTTGATACCGAAAATACATTTCATAAAGCTAGGAAAACGTATAGCCATTGTCGAAAAACATTCAGCACTTAATTTGTAGAAGTGTGAAAATGGCGTTAACAATAAATTCTAAGTACACATGCGACATTCTACATATTATAACATAAGCAACCAGATAACATCTGAACTAACATGCGTGTTGTCTCTCTAAAATCTCTCAACAATGAAGTCTATCTCCTTTGGATTTTACAAGAAATAAAAATTACCTCATCTTTAATAGTAAATGTTTCATGATAGATTTTTTATCAATGTAGGTAAGCATTTGCAAAATAGTTGCATCTGATCTAAGTATAATGAAAACTAAACAATTTATAATATTTCAGAGTAAATAAGAAGTAGTAATCCCGGTAAACGCCAAAATTCTTATACTTTAAGAATGCAGTAGATATTTACTTCATATTTGTCTTATGATCTTTACAACGCACAGGGTTAGACTTTTATTTATAATGGATACCCAATTAAAAAAAAATACTTCCAATCAAAGATACATTGCATAATGTTACACCGTAAAATAGACTACCTAATTACATTGTTTATATTGTCATCTAGGTCAGTATTGCATTAATACATAATTTATACGTTATGCTATTATTCGTTGCTTTAACACTTACAACAAACATGATGCTAGCAAATAAGACTCAAACTTGATAACAGGGTATTTATTAAAGTCAAACCGATAACAACTCGGTATCCGTTAATAGGCGACACATTTGTCATTACACTTTTAGAGCAGAGCCTTGCAAACGAATGTTGGATACTCCGCAAGTCAATACACTCGAAAGGTGTACAAACAAAGAAGACGATAATAGTGATTAAAATGGTGGCGAGTACTTGTGTGTGTGAAATTGTGCTAATTTGTGTTTAACTTAAAACAATACTGCAACAGTTATTTGAGAGATGGGACTTAATTAAGGTAACAAAATGATAAGTAAAGCGACAAAGGTGCCTCCCGATGGCGGATACGGCTGGGTCGTGACTTTTGCTTATGCTCTTAATAATGTAAGTATGCACACAGAATAAATAATAGTTCTGGGTAACATTAACATATTTAATACTAAATAATATACTAGAAAAAATACGACTCGCACCATTAACATATTTTCTATTATTCCGTTTGATGTGATCTATATGTAACTTAATGATAACGTAAATAATATTACCAATACCCAAAATTTTTGAAACAGCTACGTAAAAATAGGTAATTATATAGGTACGTACAAAGAGTACCTACTAGTGATCTTGTACCTCTATGTCGTTGCCATTTTGAAAATTATTGTTAAAAAGATCTATAAAAGAGCATTCGATTATATTACCAAGTTTTAACAGTCTAGCCTAAATGTAATCAAGATAAAGAAATTAACCTAAACATAGTTTACAGACACACATAACAGTGTGATAAAATTTTAATCTTGACTGATAAATTAAATATCGACTTCATAGGCATATTTTTAGAAATTCTATACTTATGTGATATTGATTGACACAAAGATGAATGGTTATCATAATTATTAAAATCTTTATTCTACAGTTGGTACCCACTAAAACATTGAAGCAGGAACTATCTAATGTTGAGACATCAAATAAAGAAAATATCGAGTGCCTTACTCGTACTCTTGCATTTATAACTTCGCACCGTTTTTAGATGTTCTTATTATTAGTTTTTATTACTTACTCATTTATGTTCATTTAGGTAGTCGTACTGCCACTAATAGCTGGCTTTGGATTAGTGTTCCAAGAAGCCTTCTATGATGTTGGGTTGACGGCAACTCAAGGCACCCTCATCATCACCCTGAACCATGGCATCGGTATGCTGCTGTCATTCTTCGGAGGTCCAGTGCTGCGACGGTTTGGGTACAGAAAAGTTGCCGTCTTTGGAGCCATATTCATCTTCTCTGGACTCGTGCTGACGGCTTCTGCTTCAGACTTCTGGGTCTTCATCTTATCATACAGTATTATCAATTGTAAGTATGAAATTATTTTTTACAAAAATATGTCTTATCTTCCTAACTCCATCAACTTGCAAATTTAATCGTTTTAGTAACGAAATTTTTGAGTCAATTATGGACATGACGAATGATTCTTTTCAGCAATGGGCATAGCGTCAGTAATGGCAGCGTTCACATTAGCAATCAATTCGTTTTTCAAAGAAAAAAGAGGGAGAGCCATTGGAGTTGGAATGTCAATTACAGGGTTGGGACAAATATACATGCCCTTAGTTATGAGCGCCCTTATGTACGCGTTTGGGTGGAGATATGCAGTGCTCATTCTAGCAGCCCTTTGCTTACACTCCCTCGTAGCTGCTTGTTTACTCAGGCCAGCAAAATGGTACTATAAAGACCCGCTGGTGATCGAAGAAGAAATACCGCTGAATAAAGATCATAGTACAGAACTTGTCAACGGAAGCATAACAACGTCTTCTAAACAAACAGGTATTTTGTGAAAATGTTAATTATTTTAAGAATTATAAGATTATTATGTATTGTAAGATTTATAAAACATCCCTCTTTGTTGAACGAAAGATTGGGTCTTTTGTTCAACAAAACGTAGAAAGAAAGACCCAAAGAGGGATGTTCTATATTAACATATAACATACAAAATTCAAGAAGTGAATTTTATTCACATACTTACTTACCTAAATATATATTTTTTCTTTCATGATTTATCTAATTAAGTTATTTTTCAATTACAGATTTACATTCTCAGTCACGGTTAGAGGAGACGATAGAGAATGGAATACATCCATCAAAAAGTTTTTCATTGAGATCTCTTTCTAACAATACTGGTTTACAGACCAGAAACGCTGTATCACACCCAGACATCAGCAAAAGATCTCCCGAACCACCACTCGAAGAGTCTCGGTACAAATGGTGGGAATCTCAAGAAATTAATTTGGGTAGTTCTTTCAATATATTCAGTGAGCCAGCCTTAAAGAAAACTGATATGAAAACAAAAGAAGCCGTGATTAACGAGAAGGGGGAAAATAAAAAAGGATTTATCACGAATTTTATTCAGTTCTTCGATCTCACTTTGCTCAGTGATCCTATATTTGTTAATATATTAATTGGTCTATCGGTAGCTGCTTGTGTAGAGACGAACTTTACTCTGCTACTACCTATTATCTTGAAAGACATGCTGAAGTTCGAAACTAGTGACATAAGTAAAGTGATGTCTGTGATAGGCCTTTCAGATACTTTGTTTCGTTTAGTATCTCCGTTTATTGGAGAATGGTGTCAGAAGCCGCCTCGTGTGATGTATATGATTGGATTAGTCCTCATCGTCCTCACGAGAACAAGTAAGTTGCTAAAATCGGGTTAGTTTAATTCTTCTATGTCACGAAGTCCGTTTGGCTTATAAATGTGGTTAGGCGTGCATATGCACATTATTTTAGTGTGCGTAATACGAGAGTGTGCAACATTAATAACCGACTTCGTGAGATAGAACAACACTATAGCCACGGTAAAGAAAGATTTCTTTACCGTGCTATACCTAGCACTAATAATACATATGATTATAGTAAAAAAATAATGGAGTGAATTGTCTTCAAAACGCTCAAGTTTAGATTTACTTTCAATGTCGATGAACCGAGACTGATTAAAATGGTCATTAGTTGTTATTTAAAAAATCTAATAGTGTCAAAACTAAACGGAAATTTTGTTGTTCTGATGTCTCAGGTAATAACACCAATGTCATGCACTGATTATTATTTGCATTTTTTTATAGTTTGTAGGTACGTATACCTACAAGTCATTACCACTATGATTAGTAATGATTGTGTAGTTTTTATTTATCTATGGAGCATTAATTAAACAGCTTTCCACAAAGACAAATTTAATGACGATATAGTATAGTTCATATAGGTTGCTAGGTTTTCACATTTATTCTAAACTAAAGCTGTACTATAATATTCTAGCAATTTTTTTTTTATGATATCAGGTAGTACATACCTATCCACCAATGTAAGATATATTTTGTGATTATAGGTATATTGCAAGTTCATTGACATTTTGGTTGTACCCAGTTTATAGAAATTAATATATTGACACTACCTATAAAATGTCGTAAAGCAAATAACTATTCATATTACCTATACTTTATAACTGTGATATTTAATCATATTAAACATTTACCAACACGTGGGGATGGATTCTCGAATTAGTTTATTCATATTATTATAAATTATACAGATGTTGACTTTTATTACAAAGGCTTATGGTTGATGAACTATAAAAGTGCGTACATGTTATTGAACTCCACTGTACCTACCTTTCTTTTACTAAACAAAAAAGAATCAATTTTAGTCCATGAAAGCTTCATATAGGTAGATGCTAATTTTGATAGCCATTCGACGAGTTATTCTTATAATGGAATATCCTTTTTACCATGTCTCATACAACACACACAATATATTTTTTAATCGCTGGGGAAATGCAAATTACCCTTGCCCAATCTGTGACCCCTAAATATTCCAACTAATAACCAAAATTCTACAATTGGTTCCAGTAATGCTGTTCACTACGTCCTTCACCGGTATGATATTCGTGGCATTGGCGATGGGCATCACCAAAGGCTTGAGAACAGTCTACATGAATATCGTGATTCCAAGCTACATCCCTATAGAGCGACTGGCGTTCGCATCCGGCATACAGATGTTCGTCAACGGCATCACAATTATTGGGCTTGGATCTATACTAGGTAAGTTAAATGTGAAATATTTAGACTACTAAAGAGGTATATTATTATTAAATTAAAATTATATTTCATACAACAAATGTATCTATAGAATTAAAAAACTGTGCCAAGTCTGAAAGCGGTCGACACCATTGTTTAAAGTTACGGAGGCAATTTCGGTTTACTTGCCTTCCAGTCGTCAACTCCATTCGCTCCAAATAGTCTGTTCATTAAAGGAGTACGTGCGCATTATCGCTCGGCTTAAGTTATATATCACAGATCACTATAATACAGACTGCGATTATTTAATATATAATTGCAGACTGTATATAGCTGGTGGTAGAGCATGCATTTTGGGCGACCGCATATTGTAAGAAATATCTGTCAGAAAATTCTGACGCTCGCCGGACGCACCCCGCATACAATCAGACATTTAGATCCGGCACCTTCTTTCATACGCACATCGATCAACATGGATGGACAGTAGGCTTAATTTTTGCCGACATCTTCAACAATTATCGTCATATTTTTACTAATTTACATAAACCTCAATCAACTTATTATACACCTAAACCTTTCTCAGGAATCACTCTATCAATTGGTGAAAACCGCATGAAAATACATTCAGTAGTTTTGAGTTTATCGCGAACAGACAGACAGAAGGACAGACAGACAGACAGACGCAGCGAGGGACTTTGTTTTATAAATATATAGTAATTCTTTGATTTAGTATTTATAATACAAAGTGGAAAAATACAACCTAAATCACTTCCCATTCTTATCAAACTAAAATTTTTTCAATCGTTAAATTGTTTGATAAGAAAAATACGAGTATGAACATTATCATTAGTTTGTTATTGTTAATACTGGTGAAGAATATGTGATGTTTATTATTAGAAATGAAACACTTTTACGGATTACAGCGCGTATGTTATTATACGCACGCGCTGTAATCCGTAAAATGTGTTTTATTTCTAATTAACTTGTACGCGCGGAAGCACACTATATGCTTTCTTATTATATTATAACATACCTATAATATCTTTCACTAAATTATTAAACTCCAATTTTATTAAATTAGTATACCTACGTCAGAGCATACGATGATCTCTCACGTACGGGATTAAAAGATAAATAATTAATTAGTTGATTATTACATATCACCTAAATAAGTTGCCTTGTCGTTATAAGCCAAGCAAGGACATTCTTATTGTCAGAAGATACGATTTTATTTAATATTACTTAACTTTTAATACCTATATATAAAGTGATTCTCGAGAATAATGTCACAGGTAATAATCGCATTGTCGTAATAAATCCCAAACAGTGTCAATTTTTGCTACATTTCTTGAATACTTTAAAATTTTGAATCCGTATCTCAATCGAACGGAGACATAGGTACCACTCCAAATTAAAAATGAATGGTGAGAAATGAATCTTAAAATATTTTATTTTTAATTTTCAGGTCGGATTCGCGAAGCGTCGGGTTCCTACGATATACCTATTATAGTATTGAACGCTTTCACACTCTTCACAGTATTGATATGGGGTGTTGAATTTTTGTACTTCAAGATCAACAAAAAACTCGTTCCTGAACAATATAACGGGGCATGATAAGACTCAAAATTTGAAATTGGTTTGGTATATCTAAAATTATACCTAAGTTGGGACTCACGTCAGTTCAGCAAGAAACTTGATCTCTTGTATTGAAAAAACTTTATTGAACTTGCTATTGTTAGCATAACTTTATCAATTCTATAATGTTTTGTTTATGGAGATGTTAAAGAAAAAGAATTTATATGTAAAAAATAACAGACAATATAGCTTGTTAATACCTAAGAAATAGAAGATACAAAAAAACAAAATGTTATGTTTGATTTCTATATTTACACCTTAAACACATATTATATACAACTTCATATGATAAAAAATGACAATTACATCAAAATAATAAAAAATAAGAGCATACCAATTAAAATTCTTTGATCAATTCGTTTTTCATTGTCATTATTGATCAAGATCATTTAGTGAAACGAAGTTTTGGTAAAACTACCTATCAGAAATTAAATTTATACTAACCATATGCACAATATCCTACTTTGGTTTACTTTTTTTAACTTAATGTGATCAAATTGAAAAGAGTACACGAGTACAGTGTATTCTTCTTAATTTGCTCTTCGCTAAAATTGTCATTATTGCATTTATTGTTTTTACAAAAGTCATGGTAAGTCCTTTCTCACTTTCACTCATCAGTGTTTTTTTTTTGTTCTGACACATTTTTTGACAATGTTCACTTCAGCATTACACACACACCGCCTTCACAAAATTCAATTATTTATTGTTACATTTAATGACATTCATTTCACTTCACTGGTCAAGATTCATTTGTATCATTTTGAAGATCTGCAGTCGTGGTATCGATTGAATCCTGAAAATAAAAGAGTTATTATAATTATAGTATAGTCAAGTACAAAATGTTTCATAATCATAAGTCAGTGTCACAATCACAACTCCATAAATACTTGAATAAAAGTTGAAGTTGAAGTTAAATGTTCAAGTCCAAAGCCCTAAATATTGAATTTAACTGAATTAAAAATGATATGCCTTGATTCCTAAAGATGATGTTTTTTTTTTGTTTTGACAAAGACTTTTATGTTGTATTATGTTTTGATATTTTGAGATTCCCTCAGACTTTGCATGCATTAAAATTCACAATGATGACAATTAAAATACGTCTAGCATTGTTAGACTCGTCAAATGAAAATACAATCAGAATTTCAATTAATTTTATAACTCGTTGATTTCGATAAAAATGTACCAACTAATAGCATTAACGATATTACATCACACTCAGTTTAATAATTCAGTGCTAAATTATGTACATTGCCGGTTTCAACCTTTTAAGAGACAGAGTAAGAAAAAGTTAGTTAATTAAATTAAAACCTCGTCCGTGTTAGTGGTATGTTTGTGTGCAAAACCTGGCCACGTCGTGTTATTTCCAACGCCTCGATTCTCCAGATCATTTACTGTAAAATAACAAAGAGTTTTAAAATTTATATCCTTCTTGCACAATGAAAACATATTTTTCAAAAGAATGAAAATACTTACTACTTTGATACCAGCTTTTTGAAAATCCGTAGGAAGATTCAGCATTCATAGAATCGTTATTATCAGGAGAAGTAAAGCCAAGCGATGGTCTATTTATAAATCTCGGTGATTTGAAAGGTAAATTGTCTGAAGATGAAGCATCACTATTGTCAGCGCTTGTTTTCCTAGATTCAAAAGCTTCATCTTCATACCATTCATCACTGACATTGCGCGCTTCTCGCCAAGGTTTCGATGTAACAACATAAACTTTTTCCTTAGTTAACGGAGAAATCGATGTAAGTATTTTTCCCCACGGAGCTGGAGTTGTAGTAGTAGCTCTAAAGGACGACGCAGCCGTATAGATGTGCAACCTTTGTTTTTCTCTTATTTCATCATCTTTTCCACGGTAGGGTCTAAATTTAGGTCTTTCTATAGAATTATATTCTTTATAAGCTTTATTTTTCTTCTCTGTAACAGTATGTTGAATGCTACTAGAACCTTCGTGGTCATATTCGTATTCATAGTTCGGGGGTGTCACAAATGAACTAGGCGTCGTTGTGGTGAAGTAATCATCAGGAATCTGCTTGGCGAATTTTTCCAAACCACGATTTTTTTGAACCGTTTTATGCTGTTCAGAATATTCTTGTTCTGTCCAGTCATCAATAGTATGTTGAAGTTTTATAATATCGAATGGAGGTTCTTTTACATCATATAAATCATTCAAAATAGCCGCTGGATTCAAACGCTCTGAATCATAACCTTCCGTCACCGTCTGTGTAGTATCTACAGTTGTTGTGCTGGGACCGTCATAGTTTTCTGTAACGATATTAACGTGGGGATTTTCGGTGTTTGATGGTATTTTACGAGCTTGAAATTCTTCTCCCTGAGCATAGGCCCAATCATCTAGATTCCTTATATAATTAAAGTTATTGTTATTATTTTCCTTGCTTGACGTATATGGGACTATTATTTGGACTATCTTTGGTTTCTGTACACTTTCTTGAGCTGCGGTTGGAGGTGGTAGTCCGTCACTGTAATCATTTCTACTTTCATCCCAGGCAGTTGCATGTGTGGAAGTTTGGATTGTTTCAGTCGTAGGAATATCATCATAGATTTCGTATTCGTTTTCATTATTTGGCGTTGAAATAGCTAAAATGAAGTCTCTATATCCTTTGTGTGGTGCACTTGGTTTCAGATAAAGTAAAGGCGAATCAATATTCTGTAAATTACTCTCAGTTCTATATTTATCGACATCTTCATCCTCTATTCCTCGCAAATCAGCAAATTCATTTTTATGGTTTGGAGGCAGCTTCGTAGTTTTGAAGTATGGAGGTATACCTGGGTCATATAAATCATTTCCAATATCTACACCTGTACTTTCGAAACTAGCATCATTTGTTTTTGCAGCCGAAACATGGTCTTCCGAAGCTTGAGAAGATATATCACGTATTTCATTTACAACATATGCATTTGGTATATTCCTATAGGCCTTTGATTGGTTGAACTGTTTTGGATCATTTACTTCTATGACAGGCGATTGAATAACTGTTGCTGGATAGTCAATAGAATGCGTAAATTCAGCAACAGGCACACTATGCTCAATTTTCACGTTGTTGGGTGATTGTTGCATGGAGTTAATTACACCTATTAGATTTTGGGAGTATTGGGAAGAGGGTCTGAATGGGCGAGCATTGAATATGGGCGGCAAGGGTGATACGCTAAGATTAGGTAATGCTACTGGCTGCAGTGTATGAATATTCCTACCTCTATTCAAAGTGAATGGCGCCGGATTTGCTAGCGCGAGAGACACGTTTGAAAGTAGTGTATTGGAACTGTTTGGTAGAACTTCAGACTTTATTTTTGTCGATTCTGCTGCCGAAGCTGAAACGGAGTAAGGTATATCTGAAATGTAGCTATTGGAAATAGTCTCTCCGTATGAATTTTTGAAAGTTGTTGGAGGAGTGACCTTCGGTAACTGCAAGTCAAGTTCTGGACTTCTTAATATTTCTACGTCACTTTGATGTGGAAGTTGATTATTTAGGATTTCTTGTTCGTAAGATGGTGTAACTATTCCATAAGTTGACGTAAGGGGACCAAGAGAAAACTGTGGAGGAGATGGTGTGGTAGTCGCATATGTAGAACTTGAGACACTGTATGGTGAACTGGAATGTCCAAATGATGAAATGGGAACTCCGTATGATGAACTTGGAACCGAATAAGACGAACTAGGAGCTGAGAAAGTGGAACTAATTGGACTCTGAGAAGGAAGTAAAATTGTGTGCGTTGGACTTGGTGGTCCATAAGTTGATATGGGAGGGCTATAAGTAGAACTTGGAGTTCCAACAAAATTCTGCGATTGGTTTGGTGGTCCATAAACCGCATGCGGTACTCCAGTTGAGACATGAGGCAAACTTTGTTGTTGCCGAAAATTATTTTGCGCATCCAGGTAAGCTGTAGCACTCGGAGGACCGTAAGTAGGACTATAAGTAGGGTTTGAATGGTGACGTACACTTTTAGCTGCTAAATCATATCTAATAACTGGTATCCATGGCACTGAATTACAGGGATTACAGTCTTTTTTCAACGGTGCTGGGTTATTTGAACCTGTAGTATCATAACCATTTTGTTGCGACGAGAACAACCATCCCGACACTTTTTGAAACAATGAAGGAGATGGTGTCGTAGTGAACGGTTGAGGTGGTGGTACGAAATTGAAGTTGTATTGTTTATAGAATGGGGCAGGAAACTTGAAATTTGATGAAGTTGGAAGTGGCGGTGGCGGAGGTGGAGGGGGTGGCTGGTACTGATAACCAATGTCCACATTTTGCCTCTGCGTTCTTCCTGCTCCTCCATGAAATGGCACTGGTAATAATGGGGATAAAGGAGGCGGTGGCGGTGGTTTCAATAGTTCTCCAAATTGCGATGCTGCTTTTCCATTGCGATATCCATTGACTGCATCACCTCTGCATCTAGTGACTGCGAAGAGTAGCAGTACTTGCAGTATCTGAAACAAATAAAAAATAAGTTTACTTTTCAACCATCCACAAGTCAATATTTTTAATTTTCGTATTTTTTATAATAATTAATAATTTTCGTTGAGTAACTTAAGTCTGAAGTCTACACAAGCCGCATCAAATCATATTACATTTTTCTAAGACCTACCTATTAATGAAAATTGTTTCCTTGCATATTTTATAAATGATTGATGATCTTTTAAGATCTTTACCCTTGACTCTAGAACTTCCACAGTATATTGATTTAGGATAATCATGTGAAACGTTACATCCATATCTGGGTCTGTTTGACAGCCAATTAATCAGAACATGTAAATCAGTATTAATTTAGTAATTACGTAGAAAATGCAGTGGAACACGCAGTGACATATCGGTGCTATTGTGCGGGGCTCCCACGACTGTTCTTTGCACTTTTCTCTTTTCTCATAATAATATCCCTCTGATAGACGCGATCGGAAGTCATTACATTTTTAATCAATTCATTATTTTGTTATTGTATGATAACTTTATCCTGTAAAAACTGATGTCAATGCTTTCTGAAAATATTAGGTAGTCGAAAAAGTTCGCGACCTTTTTGTACTAAAAATAATAAAGATAAATAAAGACGTCTTTATCATCAAAATTACAAGACCAGAATGTGCCGAACCATTTCTTGCAGTAGTATTCGACAAAGCATTATCTTCTCCATTAATATTACATAATAGCTTTCTTTGAATATTCATTTTTTCAAAAAAAATAACGTATCTAATAAAAATATTAAAATTATGAAAAAGCAAGACAATAATCAATTTGTTTTAATTCCCCTGTCCAACAGTATATTTCATTCCCGCCTAAGTTTAGTATTACCAGAAATATAACATGCAAAATTCATGCTTTATAAAAAAGGCCACAGACAAGACTTTGGTTTAAACCAAGAACTTTATAATCATATTCTAGAGTTTTCTATAATTCTTGGTTTATACCAAGAACTTTATAATCATATTCGTAAAATCTTGGTTTATACGTTAAAACTCCGTTAAAACGTCAAGTAATGCGTACGTAAGTGTGGACATAAAGTTTAATACAAAATGTTTTATGTTTTAAGCTCATGAACTTTATTTGGGTGATTCTTCAATAACGTCAGAAGCACGTGCATGTTTTTTTGGGTCAAATGCTGTTTATTTTTACCAAGTAATTATTAATGGTTTCAGATTTTTTCAATTTTATCATTGCATTTAAAGACAAACACTATTGCTTGCAAAGGACAGCATTTAAAAATAAACAACCCATGGATCTGAAAACGGTTTGACAATTCTAACAATTTCTTAACCCTTATCTCGATAACAATGGTGTAGCCCTTTTTAACCGACTTCAAAAAAAGGAGGAGGTTCTATGTTCGTCTGTTTATTTGTTTTTTTTTTTTTTTTTTTTTTTTTTTTATGTATGTCCACCGATTACTCGAGAACGGCTGAACCGATTGACATGATTCAAACGCCACTTTATTAGGTTTGTTCCCCAGGTGGTCCCATTTTTTTAAATTTTAAATCGGTTCAGTGGTTTTCGAGTAATCCTGAAAATACTGTAATTTTTTAGGTAACTTTTGCACGAGTTTCAACGGATCTTCAGACATAACTTCTTTGTTTATAAACCGATTGAGATAATTCTTGTTTTGTTAGAAAGAGGATACTTTAAGGGTGTTTTCATTAAAATTTCCTGCACATTGGACCTTGGACTTCGAAGATACACAAGAGAACTCTTCAAAATCAAATATGATAGTGTATTAGTGATTACTCTACGGTATTGGAAGGTTTCGCATCAGCCATTTTAATTGTCACTACTGGGGCTGGGATACAAGCCTTACTTATGGGCTGATGAATAGGATGGACCATAACCCACCGCGCGGGCCCAATGCGGATTGGTGGGTGTTAATGTGCAAATGTAGCTGGAACTAACGGCTTAACGTGTCTTCTGAAGCACGGAGGAGCTCGAGATAATACACTTTGGTCACCTACCCCATGTCTGCCCCTTGCTTATTAACAGTGCGAAAAGTGGATATTGAGTTACTAGGTGTATTATACCATTCAAATGTGTGAAATATGAATAAAATATATTTATATCATCGCTAACATTTACTTATACATACCTACCACAAAAAAGTTGAAAATAAAAAAACTTTTAAAAATTAAAAAGAAAAACCTCCTTCAAAAAAACCTTAAAAAAATTGCTGTAAAAAAACAGCTTCAAAAAACAGCAGCTCTAAAAAGCAAGAAATAATATTTAAATCTGCATAATTACTATTCAAGTACCTACGCATATCTGATATTAAAAAAACGTCTTATGAAGTCGGGTGGGGCTTTAAGAATTAAAAAATCAAATTGAGAAAGAGAAACCACGATAATGATTAAAAAAGAAAAATATCTTTAGCCCCACCCGACTTCAAAAGACGTTTTTTTAATATCAGATATGCGTAGGTACTTGAATAGTAATTATGCAGATTTAAATATTATTTCTTGCTTTTTAGAGCTGCTGTTTTTTGAAGCTGTTTTTTTACAGCAATTTTTTTAAGGTTTTTTTGAAGGAGGTTTTTCTTTTTAATTTTTAAAAGTTTTTTTATGACCCAAGTCATGAGCCTTGTTGACCGCAGGCCATCTCGCAGCTAGATCGGCCTCAGTTCGCACGGCTCATCAAAAGAACTTTTACTTAATTGCCCGACAAAACGCAATGCTTTCTTGCTATGACATAAGCCAAGTGGTGTTTTTCTCATGCCCGAAATACGTGAAAGTGAAAACTAGGTGAGCTTGTACTTAGATTGCTTGGGATAACACGAAATCATCCTCCTTAAAAAGTGAAATGATATTGTTTTTGAGCGTTAAGACGAATTTTGGCAAGACCTTTAAAAAATTATCAATAAGGAGAAACCCACGGAAAATATTATGGAATTTACGCGAGATTCATATTTTATATTTACAACTTTTGTGCTCCGTCAAAGTTAATTTAATGAAGAAGACAATATTAAGTTTGACTTGCAAAATGTTTATAACGACGACCTCCGTGGTCGAGGTAGCTTTGTACACCGGGTGTCGTAATCTCTGAGGTCCCGGGTTCGATCCCCGGTTGGGTCAATTTAGAAAACGAACTTTTCTATATTGGCTCAGGTCTGGGTGTTTGTGATGCCACCGTTGTCTTTGATTTCTATAACACAAGTGTTTTAGCTACTTACTTTGGAATCGGAGCAATGTATGTGATGTTGTCAAATATTTATGTATTATTATTTTATTTATAATTTAATAAAAAAGCATACTTAGTTCAAAACAAATAGTTCGGTTCAAATACAAAATTCTTAGTGACAGAATATTCGAAAGTTTTTAATCATCCATCTCTGTCAGCCATACTGGCTCTAACATAATCTATTGTTTCTTTAAATATTATCACAACCAGCACAGACCTTTGAAAACAAAATAGAATGTCGTAACAACTAACTTCTAAATAAAATAATAGTCTGTCTACTATTACACAATCTACTTTAAAATATCAGGGGGTCCTGGCAAAAGCTAGTAGTAAATAAAAGTATTATAACTGATTTTTACAGCTTCCACAATTACCAACATTTATCTAGGTACTTAACAAAATGATTATTTGTTAATAATATTTAAGGCAACCATATTTACTCTAAAATTCCAAGTTCATAATCGTAAAAAAAGATAATTGTAAAAGTAATCGGCATTAATATTTCTTAATCTACAATAAACATATTAATTGAACTGTGGTCATGTTAGATGTAGAGTTAACATAGTTAAAGAAAGTTGTAAAACATTACAAAATGGGTGTGACTAATCAGACAGAGACACTAGCTCCTTTACATAATATACTATGTATGTTATTTACATAAGACCCCGCCCTTCTCAGTTAAACGCGGCTGGGCGGGGTTGACTCAGTAAGTGGTTTATTGATTTTCTGCAGTCATTTTATTTGCGAAAACTGACAGCAGTTTCTAACTGCGCGGAGCCCAACGGCTGAATTAATGATTTTATATCGAAGTTCGAAGTTGGAAAAAAAAAAATCATAATAATAATAAGCTATACAATACTAAGTTAAGCTCAAGTTATATAATACCTAAGTTATTATTGTCAAGAAGTAACCAAAACTGTTGTCCGCTATGTTTATAGATGTTATGGCAACGTACTCGTAAGTAGGTTCTAGTAGAGTAATTCCTTCATTCCGAGAGGACTACCACCTTAGTGGATTGGCTAGGAAGAAACTACGTGGGTCTACTGACCTACAGAAAAACTATAAGGTCCAACCAAAAAAGTTCCACTAAAGTGTTGATAAAAAAACCGGACAAGTGCGAGTCGGACTCGCTCATCGAGGGTTCCGTACAAATTTGAAGGTACTTAAATAAAGACTATATTTTTGGTGATTTAATTACAAATTTTCAGATTTTTCCCCGTATTTGCCAAATTTTATAGTTCTAGGTCAACGGAAAGTACCCACTGTTCCCTTGAGAGTGTCGAAATATGCATAAAATATTTTTCGGCATAAACGGCCGTACTTTTTTACATTATTTTAGAAGATTGATTTTTTCACAGCTTCAAGAAACTAGGGACGAGCTTCAAGATAAGACAGACAGACGGACAACAAAGTGATCCTATAAGGGTTCCGTTTATTCTTTTGCGGTACGGAACCCTAAAAATAGACAAGTACCAAGTACGCGTCCACCACGTAGTAATTGAAAGTCATCTAGTCGTGACTTCAATCTAAGCAAACAGTGGACGTTCGTGATCAAACATCTTTGGAACATTTCCTTTTCTTGTTTTATCTATGAAATTATTTATAAATTGTTTTTTATATTATCTACACTATTCTCAGTCCATAGAAGCAATAAAATAGTCCATAAAAATAAGCCCTCTGTAACCTCAACTTCACTAATAATATTTTGTAAAATTGATTATAATTTAAGGTCGTTATATATCTACAGACATTGAGCGTACCAGACACGTGCCGTGGCAGACAAAAATAATATTCTTCTATCTTCTATACGTATTCATATGTAACGTGCTGTCTCCGCGCAGACACGGACAGCATAAAACACTGCATAAAAAAATATGACACGGTACGTGTCTGGCACGCTCAATGTCTGTAGATATAAACGAACCATGAATGTTCGTTTATAAATTCCTAGATAAAGTTGAATTCAAATTGTAGAAAACTTAAAACGGGTGTCATTTTTCCATAAAATGCATTTTTTCTTTTGTATGGCAAAACTTGAAAACGTCTGAAGATACGCTTATTCGGGCACCACAAAGCCAGCACCGTTCTCGAAGCTGCTACAATAACTATTGTTTTACCGCGACAATTGGCAAGTGATCTCCTCCATAATCTCCTGAAACTGAGTTCCCTTAGAAAGAAGAAGAAGAAGAAGAAGAAAGAAATAATATTTATTTGAGACAACACATACAATAATAATAAAAAAACAAACCATAGCACATTGCCTCAAAACGGTCCCGACTCAGCATAATGCATGGTCTGCGACCAGCGCTGGTCTTCCGTCGAGACCGATTTTTACCTTACTTACACTACTTTACAATTTACTATACAAGGTGTTACAAAAATACCCCTAATGCCGAATATGGTATATAGAGACCATCAATCTGAACAACTTTTACTATGGGACCAACTCTGAAATCGCGAAAAAAAAATCAGCTGTTTCATACAAAAATTAAAATCGAAAATATCAAAATGTATGAAACAGCTGATTTTTTTTTCGCGATTTCAGAGTTGGCCCCATAGTAAAAGTTGTTCAGTTTGATGGTCCCTATATACCATATTCGGCATTAGGGGTATTTTTGTAACACCTTGTATAATCAGTTTATATTCTAGACTCTAGTCTAGAGAAGAGAACTGGTTTGTATTGACCCTTTAAACTAGAATGTGAGCTAAAGATACTATGGGCACGTTCCACTCCTGGGTGAGAGCAAAGGCCTTTCGCGAGCGGCCAATTACTGTTACGATATTTCATGTTTTCAATACTACGCTAGATATATTTAAACCGACCTAGTATACTGCAGCTCTAGTATATCCTTACTAATATTATAAATGCGCAAGTCGGTTTTCTTGTTTGTCAGTTTCATCAAAATCGGTTCAGTACTTTAAGCGTGAAGGCGTAACAGACAGACAGAGTTACTTTCGCATTTATAATATTAGTATGGATTAAGATCGGTCAATGAACCCATCTAGTAAATGGACTGTCTTCTCTAAGTTCGGGTAATTAAATAATGTGTAAACATATCTTATTGATCACAAGCATTCCGAAAGTTATAAGTAAAACTAGGGTTTTAAGTAAATAAAAAGCTAACAGGTGAAACGCCCACTTTGTAGGAAGCCACTGGATATTCAAGTATTATATTCTACTAAACGTTGAAATTGAAACAAGGCCGAAGATTCATCATCACCCGTTGCCCTGCCAGCAATCATTGGATCTTAAATTTTTGACAGGTTCATCCCGACAAATTTTGATCGAGTAGCTACCTTTTATTTCAAAGAATCCCCCAGTTTGGCATTTATAGCTTTTTTGTAAGATCACGTACCTACACCGCTATCATGACGTTATCAATGTTAATTCCATTATGTGCATCTGAACTGAGGGCCCATTTTTTAAATCGTGGCGAATCAAACTGAGACTTACTTTTTTACAAATCATACTAAAGTAAAACTCAAATACTTATTATTACAATCCATAAGTACCTATTTGTTTTTACATTCAATTTTGGTCACACCTAATTGACTTTCGAAATACAGTCATATATTTTAGTTAGACTAACAACGTTCTCCCACGGATTATTATCACATAAGGAAGTCCGTTAAAACAATAGTTCACGACAACTGCATTCCATTGTCAAACTCGACGAAATTGGCTATGATAGATCTTAGCTCAAGTGTGAATACTCACTTAAAACGAGAGGAGAAAGCTCATCGTGACAAGACACCAGCTCACATGTCACACCTATTAATCTCCGATCTAAGTACGCACAATACTGACGATGAATTACAATAGTTCAAGAGTTTCTTTAAACAGGTTATGTTCATTATTCTTGAATCAGACTGACCATTACATTATAAACCAAAAAGAAAACACCAATCTACAGACTCTCTCTGACCTCGAACACAAAATAAATATACCTACCTACCAATGTCAAAGGCTACTTCTTCAAGTTGTTCAAAGACTAATAATTACGTAAATAGGTACCAAGGTGTCTAATTCAAAAAAGTTATTTTATTAAAAATTGGAACTCTGAATTATTAAAAAAAACATGTCTGATTTATGCACTGGGTTTATGTAAGAATAAATGTCTTTGCTGTACATGATGATGATATTAAGTAGGAAAATCCACAAGGTATGTAACTACCTTCAGACCCATAAAAAGCACAATAAAATTTATATGGACGATGACATCTCTGTTTTTATTGTCTACGATTACGTTCATTGTATTAACGTATAATTCATGTATTATAGTGACCTTTCATTTCTAATCTTGGTTGTAATCATCATTTTCTGTGCACACTAGCATTTCATTAATGCTGTGCACACATACATCAAATATGTGACAACCTAATTAGGCTCTAGAAAAGCTTTTTGTGGCAAAAGTCAAGTAGCGAACATTCCGTTCTTCCTTCTACGCCTGCTTCTTTTGAGTGTAACGAAAAAAACAAAAAGAAAACTTAGTCAACTAAATTAATACTTTGTAATTAGTAAAATTATGTAGAATAACTGCTTAAGTACATTTTATTGTAACGAATACCATACGGCTCGCCTGATACATAAGGTTTCGTTCAAAATCATGGTAGAAATAGTGCTAGCAGGTGGCTAGTAACATCTAAACTTTAAAATGACTGTAAATATTCATATTTCATTACTTTACGCTTTACGCACTCTACACACTACAGCACAAAAACATTATTTCTCCTTCTACGAAAGAAAAAAAAACAGCTTCCCGCAGCATTCAATACCGTGGGCGGAAACGAAATTACATAATTTATTTCTTATAACACCTATTAGTTTGGATTGATAACAATTTACGAGCCCAAAATATTAAAGATTCGAACTTCATTAGTCTGTTCAAGGCCGCGTTGTTAGATGTTGTAACAGTAATAAATAAAATTTGATTGCATTGAGAAGACAATTCGGATGAAAATTGAGAGTGAACCAAGCCCGTGGGTGTTCCAAAACTGGTTTCGTAGTGTTATTTTGTACACCTAAAAATAAGATGGATGTATACGTTGTTGTAATGTGCATCTGAACTGAGGGCCCATTTTTTAAATCGTGACGAATCAAACTGAGACTTATAGGGGATTTAGTTAAAAATTCTAAAAACTGAAAGCATAGGTTCCAAAATTTCTAAAACGTGAATAAAAACTTTTATAACCGAGTGTGTTGGGCCCTCAATCCAGACGGTTGCAATAAGAGGCATATCTTAGATCTCAGAAAGTACCATCTCTGTGTTAATAATTTTCATTTTAGAATTTACTTAAGAATTTCTAACATCGTTACAGAAATTTTCAACTCTCTAGAAGATGGCATAACAGATCTAAGGCTGTTTAGCTTGGGCCCTCAGTTCAAACATATCTGAACTGAGAGCCCAAGATAGAATCGTCAAAATATTAGTTTTAACTGAAGAAATACAATAAAATTACTTTTTTATCATAAAGTCTAACACCTCAGTGAATTTCTAAAAAAGAAATATTCGTTAAAAAGTTATTGGTTTATTAGGTAAGTGAAAACTAAAATTATTAAAACGTCTGAACTGAGGGCCCAACGTTTTCGGCTATATTGACTTGGCTAAAACTTATAGAATAATGAAAATTACACCAAGTTCTTTAAGAAATTCTTTATAAAAAATTGATATATCGTTCGTTGTTCTTAATACCATACTTAAAGAAAAAAATAATTTTCATTTTTATACGACCAAAAATTTGTAGGGTAGATATGATTTCAAAATATTTTTAGGACTGACCTACATCTTACCTCATAGTATCTTTTAAGTGAATTGTTTCCCAATATAACCACACATTATTCCCACTATCTAGTTTTTATTATTTTTATTTTTGAAACGTAAATTAAAATTATTTTCAAACGTTGATTTCGATATTTCGTAATTTTCTCGTCAGTTTTAACATACTACTAAATTAACAAGTTCGTTAGTAGTCTGTGTCATTTTCTCAAAATTTTCTTAATAAAAGGAAGGCAAGGCTCGCGCCTAGGAAGGTTGCTCCGAATCCTTCTGGGTGAGAGTGTAAAAAAATCTATATCCTTATAGCCACATTGATATCTACACGAACTCGGTTCTAATATTTTGCGCTATGAAAGGTATATAAAAGAACAGTGCTTAACGAGAAATGATATTGCTTTCCCCTTCAAAACGCTATTTATTGTAATAAATGTAAAATACCGGTGATTCTATTTAATTTTATCATGGCGATAATAGTAATTATTTACTATTCTCGAGCTCGAGAGAGCTTTGTCTACGGAAGAGAACGCTTGGGTGTCTCTTTAGCTTAGAACGAATTAATAAAAATAACAACCATGTTAGAACTACCTATATGATTTCAAATAATTTTCTATAATTTCGACGTTTATTGACGTTGAAATAAAAATATTACATTTTGAAATTCATATTTTGTATTAAAATTCAGTAAAAGGTTGTACAATTCTGAAAGCGAGTCCCACTGCCAAACTGTGAATAGAATAGAATAGAATAGAATATTTTTTATCGCTATAAATACTGTGTACAATTTGCAGGTCGAATTGCAGTATTATATTTAACAACAGTAGACCCATAACGGGTATGCAATTTGAGAGTTACATTATAATATTTATATACTTAAAAATGTAGGTAATTGCTAAAATAACACCTATGACTTATTTAGTTTTACAAGCATAGTATTCATTAAGACTATAAAATACATTGTTTAGTAACCACTTTTTCAGCTTGAATTTAAATAAAGGCAAATCAAGTGCTTTGATTTCTAAAGGTAAATGATTAAAGACCCTTATGCTAGTACTAAAAGCACTATAATGATACAATTGATTATTAATTCTAGGTATGCATAAATCATATTTATATTTATCGCGGGTAATTGGACGTGATGTGATTTTATTATCAAAGTACTCTGGATTTTGTTTAATGAAAATTGTTGTCTCTAATATATAAATATTTGTTAACGTTAGATAATTATTTTCCTTAAATACATTTCTTAACGTTTCATCTGAATACATATTATATTTTATGCGTAGACAGCGTTTTTGTAAGAGGAAAGTCGACTGTACATTTACTGAATTACCCCTGAATATCACTCCATAAGTCAGCAGTGGGTAAACGTGTCCAAAATAGGCAGCTCAAATAGTGCATAACAGTAACTACATATTTTCTTGTTTATGTTTAAGATATGGTCTTTCCAATTTAAGTGACTATCGATAGTTACTCCAAGAAAATTAATTTTGTCTACTTCTTCGACTTTTGTATCGTTTTCTGTGACTTGTAAATTGTAAGATAAAGTTTTGTAATTTCTAAATCGAATAAATTTTGTTTTTGTTAGATTGACATTTAAATTAACAGATTTGAGCCAGTTTATTATAGTTTGCAATGTTTTATTAATATTGTTTTCGAAGTTAATTTTATTATTATGGGTATCTGGGATGAATATTGTGGCATCATCAGCAAACATTACACATAAGTTATCTGTAATATCCGGAAGTTCATTGATGTAAATTAGAAATAAAAGTGGTCCAAGTATGCTTCCTTGGGGTAGGCCAATTGTTACTTTTTTGTTACTGATTTTATTTCTTCAAAGGTTTTGCTATGTTTTGTTATACGAATCAATTACTGTAAATTGTTCTCTTTCCTTTTAATAACTTTCTAAAAGTTTTAGTGCTAAGCCTCGTACGCCTAAGCTTTCTAATTTTTGAAGCAGGGTATCATGGCAAACACAGTCGAATGCCCGGGACATATCGAGAAATAGCCCAATACATTTAACTTTTTTATTTAATGACTCCCATACTTCATAAGAATTTTGTAAATGGCTAGAGAGGTGGATTTCTTTTTTTGGAAGCCAAATTGACTTTTGTTAAGAAGATTAAATTTGTTAAGGAATTGCATAAGACGAATATATATAACTTTTTCAAATAATTTAGAGAAGCAGGTTAATGACGCTATAGGTCTATAATTCTTAAAATCTTTTTTACTGCCTTTTTTAAATAAAGGTTTTATTTTTGCTATCTTTAATTCTTGGGGGAATACTCCAGACTCGATCATAAGATTTAAAATATAGACAAGTGGTTCAGCTATGTATTCTAATGAGTTCTTTATTACCTTAATAGGTATATTATCATAACCACAACTTTTTTTGTTTCCTAAGTTCACGGTTAGTTATTTTACCTACGAAACTGATTTTTTTTCTTTCGGAGACGAAATGTCATTCTGAATTTCAGAGGTAAAATTACTGTGAACGCACTTATTAACCACTAATTGGACACTGCATATACAATGTTTTTGGTCTTGTACTAGCGATAATTTAAGGCGTGAAAAATACACCGAATTTTATCGACAAAAACACTCATGTTGGGGTCTATCGTCTCTCCTGTCGGTAAGGCCACCATTTTAAATTTGACTTTTTATTTTAGTTGAACCTGCCGAAAATATAGATTTCTCTGGATTTTTTTTAGTTTTTCTCGCATATCTTAAAAATACTGCTTTCAAACAATACCAAATTCAAATGAAATCCGATTGAATTTATCATATAAAAACCTTTCCGAAATTAGCTTCTTTGTATGGAAAATTAAATTTACTATTTTATTGTCCTGACCTATATTTACTGAAAATAAATATAGGTCAAATAAAAAAGTTTTATTTTCTTTATTAGATTCCGATTGATCTTTATTTTTTTTGTATTTTTATATTTTGTACATACTTACCTACATTAAATAACATTATGGACACTCTACAAATTTTGCTCATACAAATAATGTAAATGCATTTTCTCTTAAAGTACTGTATTAAGAACAACGAACGATATATCAATTTTCTATAAAGAATTTCTTAAAGAACTTGGTGTAATTTTCATTATTCTATAAGTTTTAGCCAAGTCAATATAGCCGAAAACGTTGGGTCCTCAGTTCAGACGTTTTAATAAATTTAGTTCTCACTTACCTAATAAACCAATAACTTTTTAACGAATATTTCTTTTTTAGAAATTCACTGAGGTGTTAGACTTTATGATAAAAACGTAATTTTATTGTATTTCTTCAGTTAAAACTAATATTTTGAAGATTCTATCTTGGGCTCTCAGTTCAGATATGTTTGAACTGAGGGCCCAAGCTAATCAGCCTTAGATCTGTTATGCCATCTTCTAGCGAGTTGAAAATTTCTGTAACGATGTTAGAAATTCTTAAGTAAATTCTAAAATGAAAATTATTAACACAGAGATGGTACTTTCTGAGATCTAAGATATGCCTCATATTGCAACCGTCTGGATTGAGGGCCCAACACATTCGGTTATAAAAGTTTTAATTCACGTTTTAGAAATTTTGGAACCTATGCTTTCAGTTTTTAGAATTTTTAACTAAATCCCCTATAAGTCTCAGTTTGATTCGTCACGATTTAAAAAATGGGCCCTCAGTTCAGATGCACATGTTGTTGTAACGTCGATCAAAGACGCTGGATTGATTGACAGGTGATCAGTAAACTCGAAGATATTTATTTTATACGTAACAATAGCACACAATGGGATCGATTACATTGTGTTTTATAAATATTGACAGTTAAAAAATACTTCTTAATCTTAATAGCTATACCAGTGAGTCCGTTTTACTAAAAGTGAAAATTCGTAAAATAATTATTTTAATTACATTGTAGAAAACAAATTCAGCTCGATCTTAAATTATTCATTGCATGATTACAAGTTTAATCGAGAAATTGATTAAAAAGTCGCTTAAAATTGTCACATTTTATTTATGAAACAAAATAATGTGATGAATATTTTAAAAGCTATTTTACGCACCATTCCGTGATCTCATCTTAAATAGTTACCTAAATGAAGAAAATGAAAGCTGATTATCGGTGATACTGAATATTATTTAAGGTATAGTTGATATTCACAGAAGAAGACTTCATCTGTGAATATCACAGACACTGTGGTGAATATCAACTATGTTATATTCATATGAACAATATATTACCAAAATTAAGTAAGTAAGCAAGAGTATTACGACAGCAAACGTAACCTTTCTAAGCAAATAGTATGAAATAACTTAATCATACTTACTATAAAAAATGTACTCAGCTAAAATTAATGTTGTCGCATTAGAGAATCGTGGCCGAGTCATTTTGTTCACGTTTATCGTTTAGACTGGGTGAAAGGTTATAAAAATATTAGGTTCATAAAAATATTAGCATTGTTTTACGGTATCTATACATTTTACTTTGAAAGCAGAAAATGGCTGTAATGTAAACAAATGTAATGTTGGTGTAACGCAATGTAATGCACTATTATGGATGAATTTTATAAGAGATTTCATTGTTTTTATTGACATAGGTATTTTCAATTATTGTGTGTAAGGAGGTACTAAAAAGTTCCATATAATTATATATTTCTGTTGGAAACGATTAGTAAATTGTTTTCTAAGCGAAACACACAGACTTAAAACAGCACTAGTTTGTTTGTCATGCCACAGAACAGAATACGGAACAGAATACATAGTAGTCATTTTGTAGTCTTAATCGCTAATTTTACAATACAAAACGCACAATTTTTTTGCAGTTCCATAGTTTGTTTTATGTTTAGATAGTGTCTGTAAAGTTTTAATTATGGGTAATAAAAAAATAACGTTATTAATTTTATGTAAATAGTTTGTGATTTATATCGCCAGTAATTTTATGTTAATAGTTTGTGATTTATAGTTAGCTATTTAATTATAAATATATCTTTTTGGTTCATTTTATTGTGTACCTCCTCCGGATAAATTATCAGACGTTATAACTCTAACTTATCTCAGTTTTATTACTTACAAAAACTTTGGAAATATTAGGACCTTATCTATGAAATTTACGTTTTGTATGGAGATTTTTTAACAAATTACAAAATGTGATTTGTTAAATACTAGCATTTTCATAATTTATTTAACAACCGTGAATACTATTGTAACAAAACTTTTATGTACAAATGTTTGAACATTAAGCTAACCTAAGCAACATAACATAAGCGAAAAAAATAATTTTCGGCCAAGTTACAACGGATAAAGTGGTCATTTTCGCTAACAAAAAAAGAGTCACTTTCAAGGTATTTTTTAATGCTAAGAAAACAAAATAAAAAGACTTTAATGATGCTAATAGTTGACGGCTATGGTAAAATTTGATGTATATCCAGCAACTGATAAATATTTTAAATTACAAAAGTTATCAGAGAACTGTGTGTGAGAAAAAAACACCAATTTCATAGGTTAGGAGAGTAAGTATCTGCCTGTTGAATGACGAACATAGCATAAAATTTTGACGTTTGTAAAGACAAAAGGTGTGTATCTACTGGGTAATCATTTTTGACATTTCAACGTGGACGAAATGCTTCATGCTACAAGGGCTGATCAAACGCATTTTTTCCAATTAAAGACTTCAAAGTTAATCTTTCAATATAGGCACATTTGCCATCACTCCACTATTACAAAGTCACACCAATGAACGCATAAACTTAAATTACGAAAGCTAATTACAAACAGCATAATGCTTCGAGGAGTAACAACACTTTACAGAGGTTATATGTGAGAATGGTAGCATTTTTGAAACGAACACTTCACCCACCCATTAAGTGGCGTATCGTTTACTACACAGAGGATGAGAAACGCGCTTTCACGGCCTTTACAACGATATGAGGTTCCCAGGCTAACAATCGCCAAGAACAATGATCCGAGAATCGTTCAAGAGCACCGGAGATATTGTATTCAGTCTATTTGTCGTGAACCGTGAGCTATGAGACCAGCGTGTAATATCAGATTAACAACTTTGTTTTACATTTTTTAAATAAAAGTTCACTAATATAAAACTAAATTTCATGCTCTTTGATCAGACTAATTATGAAGATCTTATATTTCCCTACGTAGACAGCAACCTTTCGTTAAGTAAACTTTTTATAATGTTTATTCTTTTTCATAATCATATCTCTGGGGCTATATCATTCGATTTTGTTTGAGGAAAGAAAAAATATAATATATTTTCTTACAAAAAGGCCTTAATTATTCAACAGCTGTAACTTATTTAATTTTGATTATTAATTTGTGTCGATTAGCTCTTTCTTTAGGTTCCCAGGTTTATGGTTGTGATTGTTTTTGTGACTGTATTTCAATAATTATATAGTAGGTACTGGTAAGATACATTTTAGAAGAGGAGCTCGATGGCGCAGTCGTTTAGCGCCTGGCCTAGCGATTGCGGAGGTTAAGCAACTTTCGCAAGGGTCAGTCATGACTGAAATCCCTTGGAATGGATGACCAAAAATTTATTATCTCGAGCTTCTCCCTGCTTCGGAAGGCACGTTAAGCCGTTGGTCCCGGCTGCAACTGCAGTCGTTAACACCCACCAATCCGCATTGGGCCCACGTGATGGGTTATCCATATCCATCCTGCCCCAGCAGTGGCAACATTAAAAATGGCTAATGGTCTATTAGACCCAAGAAGTAAGATTCTCATTTTAAATGAAAGTTAATCTATTATTGTAGTAAATAGTACCCGATACTTACTCATTTATTATGTTACCACTATCTTACTACTTATAGGTAATTTCCGTTCCAAACACTTCCTAGACTTCATTCAATTAGACTACTGGAAAGGAACAGAGCCGCAGTTAGTCTCAAAAGACAATTTGATGTTAAAACGTACAACATTTAGTACTGCACAGTGCACATGTTCTTTTGGCATGTTTTACTCTTAGATATTTTTTTATTATGACTAAACCTATCATGGAATATTATTATATTTTTTAATAAGTACATTTTTTTCTGACAAGTGCATTCTATCGGAATGTTTAAATTATAGCTTTGACTTATGATTTAACATCGCATAACTTTAAAATCGTAAAATTTTATTTAAGTAAACTTCATAGCCTGTAACCTCACATTAGGAATGTTTAAACTATAACATTGACATTTGTTCCGTTTATTATATTAATATTAATTTAAAATCACTAAATTTTAGTTACAGATTATAATTTACCGTAGTTTTAGAACTTACTAAATCCGGCGCTGGGTGTGCGTGTAGCGCCGGTGCGCGCGCGCACGTCCGACAGTATGCGGACGCATTTAATACAGCAAGGGTTGCCAACCCTACTATACGTATAATAATTATTATAGTATCCTCCTATATTAAAGGTTCGACTTCTAAAATATATAATTCCTTATACTTTTCTACTACTATACTTTTCAGGTCAACAACTCCAGTAACATTTATATAATAAATAAAATCATTGAAAACCTTACTTAATTTACTTAAGTATCCTCATCATTTAATGAAAGGGCACCTGCCCCAGCCCATGGATTTCGTTCGATTCCAAAGAAAATGCGGCACTCTCCGCAGAAAAAATCTGTCTGCCTTTGGACCTTTTTTAATTTTTTTGATATCGGCTTTCGTTTTCAGAATAATCTACTTTTTGTCCGAAAAACGGGATGTCGTTTTTTCCACCATTTTCGGTTTTCCAAATGAAGTTAAAGACGGATTTTCAATAAAATTTGGTACCATACTATGCGTCGTGAGCTCTTGCATCTTTTGACACCATTGCCTTTCGTCTATCTTTATAATTTTCAGAAATATAGCCGAATTGCACACAAAAACGATTTGATAAACATTTTCGATGTTAAAAGTTGGAAACCCTAACTGCAGCGCGTGGCGCGCACGCAGGAGCGATCACTTTCAATTTCCACGGGTGCATTATGTTACTGTTTCAAACCAAATTAATGCTAATTTTGTCATACGGTTACCTAATTTTGTTACATGTTTTTACTTTCTTTCCTTCTTATTTATTTTATTGATTCAAAAAATTGAGCACGTTTTGAAAGTCGATATGATTTTTCGGTTGGAACGTAAGCCAAAAATTCTAAAGTAAGTAACTAAATATCTAAAATAATCCTTATCAAGGTGCTAAACTTATTTTGTAAAATAATAACTTAATAATCACATCATTTAAATGCGCTAATCGTTTTATTGATTGTTTTGTGGTTTTGCCATTAAAATAGGATATTGTTTATTTACCTCACTCAGATTAATCGCGTTTTTGGTGATATCTATTTATCATTAAAAAACTTGTCGCCGAGATAAAATGGTTGACTTAAATCCGTCTGACAATCATCGCACGCTCCAAGATTAAACATAAACTTGTTCTCGAATTTCTCTCGTCTCCCAGTGTCGAAATACGAGCAGTCATTTTGGAACTTCGTCGTATCTACCATATCTACACTGGGAAATCTTGAACTTTACATCAATCTGGATTTTAAAAAGTTTTATCTACGAAACGAAATCATAACGAAATGTGTTGTTATTTTTTTAGTACAAAAACTTTAAAGAAAATCTGAATTCAACTTAAAATAGTTTCTCCAGTCTAGGCTGTTACAAGCATTTGTGAATATCTAAAAAGCTACGCCATCGGTTCGCAACACAGAACCAAAAAAAAGTGGTCAGTGCATTGGGCCGGAATCCCAAGGGTGCGGGTTCGAGTCCCGCCTGAGGTGCTACGGGTGAGTCGATTATTTGTAGTATTTTTTCTAATATTATTTATCTTAATATAAAAATAGCATTGTGAAGGCGAAAAATCAAAATTTAACAAAAAAAAAGTGTTACGCAATCGCATCATAAACAAGCCGAAATATGAAAAACCAACAAATTAAGTAATCGAGACGAGAATTGTCGCCTACATTTTTAAACACAATGTCCATGGATAGTTTGTCTTAACAAAAGAATCTTCAATACAATTTGTGAAATTATCAAATATGAAAGCTCTTCTTTACAAAAAGATAAGCACTCCATTAGTTTTTCCAAGAGCCTGGAGATAAGACGTTATCGTAAAAATTCTTGAGGAAAAAGGGACAAATGTTTACTGTAGGAAGTGCATCGTTAGCGGAGCCTTTGTTAGTGAGCTATTACCTTTTACACCTTACGAAGGAGCTATTTAAGATTACACACAGTTATGTCAAAGCCTTGCAAGCATCGTTAAATTTAATGGAAGGTGGCACCCGACTTAGGTAACCCATACCCGTTACCTCACTAAGGAAATACCCAGAAGTTCTGGGAGATAAGAAGATAAAGCTTAGATTTAGGGTTAGAACGTATCTATATTTAAGCTTTATCTTAGTAACTTCGCTGACTCATTCCAATCAAGTCATGTTCTTCTTGTCAGCAAAAAAAGTCTGGAACGGGTGATAGGAAAATATAGACGATTCAAAAGAGCTTAATTTGAATAAAAGTATTTTGACAGACAGTCTCTTTTAATTACGCGCGTGTCTATGAATGAGCTCTAAATCCAGAAATCAGTAAAATTTTGGGAAGCCTACAATCTCAATATCTTGACTAATTAAATATTAACTGCACATAGGTACTTGATAAGAATAGGGAAGAGATACGCCCATTACTTTTTAGATATACTTAAAAATTAACAGTCTATAAAAGTATTGAAAATCTATTTACACTCGAAACAAAATGAGTATTGTCTTAAAAAGCTTTTTTTTTTAGTTAACGCCTCCAATATAATATACTAATAACTGAGAGCTATCCAAATTACTACCGAATATTCCAATACAACATATTACGTAATATAAGGCATAGAAGAATGTGGAAGAAACTGGAATATACTTTCATTTTTATTTCTTCCACAATAATTGGTCATTGTAGTGATTATTTCATTATAATTAAGAACTATACAGAAACAGAAGAAAATTACAAAACTAATTTCATAAGTAAAAAAAATGTGATAACTTTTGATTTTTTTCTACTTTAAATCTAAGGCCGTCATTTAGTGCGCATAGTTGTTAAATTTTGACTAAATATAAATGCCGATTCATTATTATCGCACGATGACTTTGCTGCAATATCATTGGAGAAACTATTTGCAGTGATGTTGAATACATTCTTTACGAGTTTTATCGTTAAGAAACTTTTATCACTATGTATGTTAACTAGATAAAAAAAGCTGTTTTTACATGAAACCTTTATGGTCAAAAGACTTCAACGCGCTAGAGCGTGTTTAAAAATATTATATTTATCTGTTCAAAAGTAGTCTTTTCTATATACAAAATAACCTTTAATATTGGTACTAGAAAAAAAAACAATTAAAACAATTTAATTTTCGACTATGCCGCTAGTGACTCGGTAGGCCTGTTGGAAGAGCATTGGACTGGACTTCTAAAGGTTTTTCCCACCTGAGAAATCGCTTTTCGGCGGTGATGGCGCTACACAATATTACTCTATCGAATGTTGTTATTTTTTTCGATAGCTGTTAGTGCTAATGGCACTGGAGACGAGTCGACAGCTTTTTGGAAATGTAAAAAGCTAAAACAATACAGCCATTTACATGCTTTCACATAATAACACTGTCATTTTAAGAAATAATCATTTAAGAAAAGCTTTCTAACATACGGAGCTTTTAAAATAAGTAATTATGTTTCAGCTTGGGCAAAATTGCTTTCGGTCTGTCCGGCCGTTTGTCGGGTCCAGCTGTCCGTTTGTTCTGTCGCATTTCTCAACCGATTTTCGTGAAATTTTGTGAGCAGGTTCTATAATTATTTATAATTCATTGACAATTTTTTTGAAATTATTCAAAATGGCGGAGATAAGGGGAAAATCATATTTCATCCATTTCGAAAAATAATCAAAAATGTCACAAACGCGAAGTCTACAGCTTTACAGAGCCACTAGCTTAATTTACACAAAAAAACACTTGGAGCAATCGTCTATCTAACTTGCTTAACAGCTAACATAAGGTTAAGGCGATAACCAACCGGCCTGAACGTATAAACTTAATAAGGCAGCATAACATTGTAACAACATTGTTTTATATATTATATATGCTTAGTTTTAAGATATATAGTATCTATGGGCCATCGTTGCCTGAGTATAAATAATAATAATAATAACTCACCGGCGCTAGGGCCATGTTCTCCAATCTTATCGATCCCGAATTTACTCGATCATCACTCAACTTTGGTACACCATAAATTCATCACCTTGCCATAATCCTTTCATAGCACACGCGACAGTTATCACAAGCCACTGAAGTTCACAGCATCGTCGCAACGTGCAGCCCCAGCGGTAGGTGTGGGTGAATGAAGACGATGGTAAAGCACGAAAAAGTCAACAATTCCCACGCGGGAGAAATGCGCGCCGACAATAGTGGTTGCGCGCGAGTCGAAAGGTGGGCAAAAAGCAAATGAACGCAGGCTTGGATGGGAACCTCTCTATACCTGCTAACCCATTTCGATGTTACGTTATTGTGGAATTTTAAGCCCTTACGGAATCTTCCCGCTAGACGCTTCACCCTTTGTCCTCTAATCAATACAAATAAACCTAAACTAATGAAAAAACATGAACATATTTTTTTATATAAATAAGTAATAAGTAGTAATAAGTTTAGGCAAAACGAAAGACATATTAGTTATCTCATCTTCGGTCACCCATCCTCATAATAAAATACAGGGTGTCCCAAAACTTTGATGTTGTAGGTGGTAAATTTTACTGAAAGAAGACTTTATTTTGTTTTCAAAAAAAAAATATAACTGCATTCAAAGATTTTTTTTTAAATCGTCTAGGATACGATTCAAATTGATACAATACGTAATCATTAAAATTTAAATGTTTAAATTCATGGTTTTCCTTTTTTTGCTGATGTTGCTGATGAAGATGCTGTGTTACTCAAGAAAAAATAATCCTTATGAGTAACCCTTTCGATCGGTATCGTATTTTTTTTCATATTTGGTGGGTTCGATTCCTAGCTAAGACAGGCGATTTTTCATAATCTTTGAATGCGGTTCCAATTATTTTTAAAATCAAAATGAAGTCTTCTTTCAATAAAATTTCCTACCTTCAATATTTAATGTACTTTCCCTTCGTGTGAAGTTTTGAGACAGTAATAAAATATACAAATATTTTATTTTAATTCGTTTCGGAATCTCTAGCAGAATAATTGTAGTTCATAATGAAATATCTATATAGGTAGATTAGGTACTCATAGAAAAGTCATTCCAAACCCAAGCATGGTTGAGACTATTCACTAGTTATTTAAAGACGTATAATATTGATTAAAGTATAGTAGCAGTGAAGAAACAAAATAAAGCCAAGGACTTAATGCATATCAGGATTTGAATAATCGTAACGAAAATCATAAAGAAAAAATCAATAATTTAAATCGGCATTAATCGGTGTACATACAAAAAACAAAAAAAAATACGGGTCGAATTGAGTACCTCCCTCCTTTTGAAGTCGGTAAAAATGGTTATGAACTTAAAAAAATACTTTACGTTTATTATCCATAATTGCATTTCTCCTTTTTCGAATGTGCTATGCTTTGCGGAAAGGAACCATATTTATCTTCCAAACCCGCAATTACTAGATTTTTTCGGTGATCACGAGTGACGTAAGGGGGGTGAGCGGGTGAGCAAAGGAATGCGTTTACGGCTTCACAAAAAAAATATGTCCAGTATCGACCCTTGACCAAATAGAATGTGTGTTTACTTTTTTAACTTTGATTTGATTTGATAACTAGATAAAACGTTTATTTAAAACAATAGCAAGTAATTCGGCACATAATATGCTTTAACTTGTCTGTTTTAAATCTGTTTCTGTTAATCATAACAGAAACAGATTTAAACAACAAAACAGAAAACAGGCAAGTTAAAGTTTATTATGCACCTACTTGCTATTGTTTATAAATTGCACCCGCATAGGTGTTCATGTTTTTTACTTTATACATATAAATAAAGTATCTTCGTATTCTTCGTAGAATTCTTACATTTTAGCTTATTTCCTTCAAAAATATAATACGATCCCGTCCCGCATGACAGGCGCATACGTTATTTTTACCCACGACGGACGGAACGGAACGGAGGCAGTACTTATTGCGTTTGGAGTTAGAGGTTGTTTGTTTGTATGTATGTCTGTCACCATTTTTTGATAAAAAAATCCTGATGTCTGATCTGATAATAGTCATTATTTCATAAATATGTTCAGTTGTTAATAAAAAATATAGTAATATAATTAAGTATCTCAGAAGAATTACTAAAGCAGTTTGTATACTTTTATTGATAATTAATTGGCAGGTTGATGTCTTCTTGAAATAATCGACTCAACACTGTACTGTATTATGTTATATTTATTTTTCGAAAATTCAAGTTTTTTACAAATCTTTGAACACCTTTTAAATTTGAACCTTTAGTTTGTTTACATACTGTACTTATATTAATTTTTCAAAAAAAATAGATAAAGAGCACTTGCCTGTAATTCAAGTTTTTCTAATAAAAACATACGTATTTGAACATTTTCTTAGTACCATTTTGTAATGTAATAGCTTACTTAATAATAAACTTTATTTTGCAATGTTCAAGATGAAAAATATGGAATGTCTGAAAAAAACAAAATGGGTAAATATTTTTTACAGATAAGAATAAGCTCCCTTAGTAATAGAAAATTGTTTATTTTGTTATTAGTTATTTATATTAGAGAAAGCATTAAATTTGTTTTATAAATCACTCACTCCCGGCTCGCTGTCACACCATTTTGTCCCACCAGTGTGACACGGAAGCATTTTTTTCCTCAAGTCACACCGCCAGGAATTGAACTGGCTTAAATACGAAAAAATAATATTCTGTACTTTTATAATACCAATGGGGTTACAGGGTCAATGATAAGGATCAATTACTTTTAAATAACATACCAGTACTATCTTAAATTAATGGCAGACCCAAGAAAGATAAAAAAGCTCTTGTAGTTTAGCTCATTCGATTCACGGCTGAGGCTGAGACAAATATTCCATCAAAAAACCTTTGAATGCAGTTTGACTTATTATTAAAAATAAAGGAACAATTCTTTCATTAAAATTTGCTATCAATATTTCGGGTACTTTCCCTGTGTAAGGCAGAAAATTGTTGAAACAGCTTGAAACATTGTTGTTCTCAATGTTATTCACACAACATTATGCAAATAATGTTCTGATTTCTAGTTAAGCTTTAATAAATAGTCTAGTTGCTTAATATGACTTCGTCTACGTTGCAACAGCTACATGGTGTATCCAACCAGCAAGTTACAGTGTGTTGTGGTATAGAAGCCTCATGTAAAAAGAGCGCTGGTAAGTGCCTCAAAAGTGAGCGAAAATGTATCTTATAACTTTGGAAAACAGTATAGATTCCTCCATTATTTGTTTGTTGTTCTGCGCTCTTTTTAAGTGCCGGGATAAATACTACCATGCCTACACACGCTTCTTTAGGTGTTTTAGATTTCGTCAGGAACTCCTATGCAATATATGAACTCCTTCTATTCTTTCAAAATTCACTATGGATAGTTCGGTATAATTTTGCCATAGGAACACACACACACACACACATACATTTATATTTTGTGGTAAATGTAACTATACACTTTGGAGTTTTCCCTTGTCTATCTAACCATATAAAAGTAGAAAGGCTTCCCGTTTTTTTTTTGTTAATCGGGCAACAACTGGGTTTTTTTTATCACATAATCGCAATATTTTACATTAGTATTTAAACTCGCTGTACATTACTTGTTAACGACTTAAAAATCATCTAAATATTTGCCACTTTTGAGTGATACACGTCATACAATAATAGTTGACAAGTTGAAATATGTAAACTTTCTTCGTTTGCCATGTTTTATTGATATTGAACACACACACAGCAACAGTTGATTCCCAGTAATAATTATTAAGTAAATACTTAATAAATGAGGATTCCTTTTCCTTGTGGTCTAACAAAATACTGTAAAGTTGTTCCATGAAGCGTTCTACGTGAAAAATAAAAGCTAAATCTTACACAAACTTTAGTTGTGTTTACTATATGATGGTTTCTAAAGGACGTAGGTAAAATAAAATAAAAAGTTCATTTTTACCCTATACCATTAAAAAAGCCGTTATTCCAAAACCAACAGTTTTTATTTTTGCTTAAAATACTATTACGTTTGCATTCGCGAGTCGGCGCCATGCGTCCTTTCCGAACGAGACTAGCGAGAGAATGTAATCCGATGACGTCATCGGACCTGGACCTGCCTGTCACCACGGAAGTGATTATGGATCTTTAAAAATTTATTGCAAAGTATAGAAAAAAATATGTCATATTTTAATTGAAAAAAAAACTGTTCCCAAGCTCATTGTAACATATCTAGTGAAAAGTATGTTCATAAGATTCTTCTTCTTCTTCCAGTGCCTCTCTA
This sequence comes from Catoptria pinella, assembly GCA_963556745.1. Classification (NCBI taxonomy): domain Eukaryota; kingdom Metazoa; phylum Arthropoda; class Insecta; order Lepidoptera; family Crambidae; genus Catoptria; species Catoptria pinella. The sequence goes on from OY750763.1 coordinate 10,213,181, forward strand.
CTGGAGGTTGTCCGTCAGCTATCAGCTTAGACAACTTCTCACTGTCCTGCGCCAAGCGGAACAGTTGTTCGAAGCTGGCTATACTTGACCTTTGTCGGATGTTTCGCAACCACGCTTCTTTACTTCTTCCAGCGCATAGTATTTTTTTACCTACTCGCCACGAAATCAGCCTACACAGATAGTGAAATCTCAAGAGAAATTAGTATTCAGATACTCGATTCAGTGAAATTGTAAAATTTCGAGCAGTCGATACGCGTTTTATTTACTAATACTCGTACATAGTTTAAGTCTTGGCTTTCGCAAGTTTATGTTATTCCGCCCACGTACCGACGGACAAGCGCACTTTTACATACTTTGCTTTTACTCCAGTTATCGACTGCACCTTATTTAATACGTAAGTATTGAACATCATTATTCCCTGCCGGAAAGAAGCACTAACTCTTCCTTTAACTTATACAGTTACGGAATAATACCTAATTATGCAGTAATGGCGAAGTTACGTGTGCATATTAATATGTTATAACTTTTTTCTACTAATAAGTTATGATCGATTTCATTACCCGATAATACAGATGGAAAATCAAAGCGTTCCCGGAAATCTTTCGATTGAAGATCGTAAAAAAATGTAAAACATTGATTAATTACCCGACTATGGTGAAACAGAACGGAGGGTTATGATTTCGACTGGTATTTAAGTGATTTTAAACAATGCCGTTCTAAAGGAACATCCATCATTAACAGATTATACGCCACGCGCCGTGTATCCGTATCACAGATTTTGTATTGTGAGAACAGTCTCAGGTTCAGACCTTACTGTATGTATGTACTAATCATTAGAGTAGAAATTGTATAATATGCATCGTTGGACCATTGCATTCGAAATTACTTACCTACTTTGCAAAATTATAGTGACATGGTGCGTGTAATGTCTTATTTCAACACCGAGAGCGGTCAACTCAATAAATCGCACGCATCCGCGTTCACCTGCGCATACACAAATGACTCGAAGATCTGATATTGCATCATTTTGTGCTTTTCTCTAGAATTGTCTCTAAAGGATGTCGTTAGGTTTGGCGGAGATCCAGAACGTTTTTATTGTGTATTTTACCTGACGAGAATATTGTAAAGTTACGTACTTTCAGTTTTTATTGGGCATTACTTAGGTAATTTTTTCAAACACGTCAGGATCCATGGACATGGATTTCAGATTGAGCTCAGGTTCAGGTTTTTAGCCAAGCTAATTTTTTGTCTCTATAAAATCATTCATAAAATTAAGTAATTTTTGTTTACTCAAAACCTGGGGACCTGTAAAAGACGGTGTGTAATTTATTCTGACATCGCAAAACAAAACCATTTTTTTATAACAGGCAGTTTTTTTTGTAATTTCAGGATTAGTTTCACTGATTTGTTTTCAGATTATGTGTAAACACAAAATTGTAGTGTTTTAAAAACAAATTAGGTAGAAAATAATTTTCTATAATTATTATAAATTATGCAGGAAGAGTATGACCCCAAGCAAACGCTGCAGGCAGCAAAATTCTATAAAATGTATTCAGTTATACAAATCACGTGAAATGTGTCGTTTCAGTTTGTTATTCCAATTGTGATACAAAATGCCCCTACAGAATCGGCGATGAGGCCTATGTTGAAATTGGTTGCACCAATCATCTTTGCATCGAGAGGACAATGACCGGTGGAAAGCAGCTTCGCCGCCGAAGTTTGACCTTCACTCCGTAGAAACAATTGAAGCACGAAACTTATTTTCACGCGTGTTTACTAACGGAAACAGATGAACTGTTGCAAAAATATTAGGTCCTTACCTATGAAATTGTCGTTTTGTATAGAGAATTTTTAACACATTGCATTTTCCATACTAGCATTTTCATAATTTATTTAATTGTGAACGCTATTGTAACAAAACTTTTAAGTACAAATGTTTGAACATTAAGCTATCTTAGGTAACATAACTTAAGCGAAAAAAATTAGTTTAGGCTAATTTTTAAATTTTGAGATTTTAGCTTTCACAATACTATTTCCGATTCCCGTCCGAGAACATGATCTGGTGCGAGTCGTATTTTTTCTAGTATATTATTTAGTATTATAAGTTTAGGCTAAGTTACAACGGATAATGTGGTCAACAAAAAAAGTCACTTTCTAGGTATTTTATAATGCTAAGAAAACAAAATAAGTTGACTTTTATTATGCCGATAGTTGACAGCTGTGGTCATAATTTGATGTAATATCCAGCAACTGATAAGTATTTTAAATCACAGAAGTCATCAGGTTCTCTGTGTGTGAGAAAAAACACCAATTTCATAGGTAAGGACCCAATATTAAAAACGTTCATTCGCATTGATAACATTGTTTATTATGTATCAGATTAATATTTCGCAGAATATTTGCAAATTGATCTAATTTGGGTAGTTTTTATTAATCCCATGAATATAACTTTCATCCATTTATCTAAATCTAGAGTTACATTTTGTACTATCTATGTACTTGGCTATTTACTTTAAACCAGCACATCACAAATCCCAAGTCCTAATAAGTAGGGGTAAGTAACACAAAGAAATAAACAGACGAATATAGAACCTCCTCCTTTTTTTGAAGTCGATTAAAAATGGGACTCCAATGATAATCTGTATTCGAGATTCATAGATAGAAAATCAATCACGCCTCGAATGGTTGGGTGGTATAATTTGAAAGCTCACAGTAGAATGAGGGCCTATTTGTAAACGTCTGTGGACAGTAAGACGAATGGAGACGCTTTCTTTCACCTTATGGAAACATTTATAAATACGTCAACAGCGACTCAGTACTATTTACAAAAATTAAAAACCATTTATTATGATACTGATAAAATAACTTACTTTTCAAATAATCAACTTTTAACTCAGATTGCCTAATAGTTGGTCTTAAGTCTATTTTAAGTACCTATGCTGTCTACTTCATGGGAAAATTATATAAACCTAACAAGCTTACATGACTTACATACATACTATTTCTCCAAATTGTATGTTACCATGCCATAGCTTAATAATATTAAACTAAAATTCAATAGACTCATGAACTTATTAATGGAACTTATTAATGGAAAAGACTGAGTATTTGTTTTTAAACTAGGTAGTTACTTACTTTCATTTTTACATATTTATTTAGTCACAGCAATAAAAAACTACTCCACGAATATTTTGTTCATTTGCGGAAATAGCAATTAAGAAGCGTGTGCGCAACAGCTCATTGGGAACTGTCTCATAGTCTTTCCCCCGAGACCGAAGTTAGTCGCCAATGAAAAAAACATTTAAGGCGATTAGTGTGCTCACAATGGCGCCCTCATCATAATTTTTACACTTTGTAGTAGTAGATAAATGTGCCTAGAGTGGCTTTTTGCTCTTTTACCTCCACTACTACTAATATATTTACAGAGGTTATTGTTTGTAAATAAACTATAGAATCTTAGCTTCAATCTGTACGTGTGAATTTTCGATATATTATGTAGGTACTTAGCGAGCAATAAATTTTATTATGATGAGGGCGCCACTGTAAGGGCACTAGTCGCCTTAAATGTTTTTTTCATTGAAGAACCTTAGCTTCAATCTGTACCTACGTGGAATTTTCGATACATTATGTACCTATTCAGCGAGCAATAAAAATATAATGAGGGCGCAACTGTGAGGGCACTAATCGCCTTAAACTCAAACGTATCACGCGAACATAGAGTCGGTTCACTCTGGGAGCTCGCGTAGAAGCTCGAATTGTATTTGAATGATTTGCCAGACAAAGTTGACCTTGATCCCATGTTATGAGAGCTAACTCTCCACGACCATTGTCTGATTTCATTCACTTTTTACTCGAGGTTGCGATAGCATCTCGCTTCTGCCGTACTTTACCCAAGTAAAATAATAAGTCTGTGCACAGAACACATTTACTCCTGGCGGAGTCTATGCGTAAAGTTCTTCTTCTTCTTCTTTTTTGTTATGGCAATCTACTTTCCTCTTGGAAGTAATTTTTGCCAGTGTCAAGTGTTAAATAGTTCAGTGGTAGATATTGTTTAATTTTTCATTAGAATGCGGGTGCATCGCATTCCAATGCTGCTTGGAGCATTTGGCACCAAGTATATCAAGACAGTTTACTCGGTTAGTTCTGCCGAGGAAGCCACCACTTCAATAAAAGTCTCAGCTTCACACAACCAAGATCGCGCCTATTTCAATTATCCCACATATTGTTCAGTTGCGTAGACACTTGTACCATATAACTGCACCAATTTTAAGACACAATATCCACTATGAATCAATTTGAAAATAATTAAAATAGACACCGAACCGAACTCGACAAAATGGCGCCAAAAACTCTGCGTAAAGTTCAATATCTACTCAAAACTCATTTTTTTTTAAAATTGTTGACTATTTATGACACAGACTCAGATTATTTTGTGGCATTATCCGTACCTATATATTTAGGCAAGAACTTTATTCTAGAATCAATCTATTTAAACTGAAGTTAGTAATCTTCTGAGCACAAACCATAGACTTAGAAAAATTTTCGCGACAAACTGTATTTTGTGCTAGGAGAGTAAAGACCAAAGAGCATACAATCACGTAAAAACAATAATAATTTCAAAATATAATAAAGCTATGAATGCTAGTAATATAATAAGTCTATGTATAAATGTCAAAATCATAACCTAAGCATTAATTTTTGACACTATTTTAATGATCGCTATAAATAATTTTGTATTAGTAAAATGCATACTAATTAGCTTTTTCACAATATCCATCAGTGTTAAAACCTACCAAGTCCGTCGAGTGAACGAATCTACATATATAGTCACCAGCTTTCCCGAATTCGACTATGACGACTTCAAACAAGGTTTCAATGACAGCACTGTTATCTCACAAAATTTTGCCATAAATAACGGCGTACAGTCTACTACAAATTTTGATGCCACCACAGTAACCATAGCTGAAGCACAGAAAGTCAAGACCAAACCTAAACTCCCAGCTGCTATGATAAACGAAGCACGAGATAACTACTTTAAAACATTTTACGCAACTATGAAAAAAACCACGTACAAGACACCTCATTATAATATGGCTGCAAATAGTTCCAATATAAATAATAGTAAAGCTAATCAGAATCTACTTACAGCTAGGAAACTAGCATGCATACTAATTGGCGAGGTTCAGGCAAAATCTGATGTTAGTCTAAAACCGTATCGACTCAGACGCAAAAGAACACTATGGAAACAAAAGAAACAGCTCTGAACGCTATCAGAACCATTGCAATATGTGTCGTAATAATGATCATCATAACGTCTCCGAACTTACGAGATCTCAAATCATGTTTACTGTCAGAAGTCAATCCAACAAATTCATACTTACCTACATTGGTATGTACCTATCAGTGGCGAGGGGTGAAATCTCATGGCGAAGGTAAACCGTCCTTCAAAAATGTTATGATCTGCATGTTATGATTTTTAAAAGGTAAGCCGATGGGAATCGGCTTGTATGGACCCTTCGCCACTGGTAGGTACCAGGTATACTGTCTATCATTAAAAGATCTGTTGATCACAGAAATCCTCCTGGTTGCACAGCTGCATTATCTTTGGTATGCTTTGTAGATGTAAATAAAACGTATTATACTATGATTGCTTTATTTTTAATAATGTGTTGCACTTATAAAAATAATAACAACGCTACATAATTTAAAGTGACTGTTTTTTAAACATAATAAATGAAATAACCCCAGAATAGAGATAAACATTGTAGAGACAAATAAAATTTCAATATCTTAAAGACAATGTTTCTAGTATTTTTTTTTATAGGTAAGGATGCGACACTTACTGATTAGGTGTCTTCAATTTCTAAAATCCGATTACTATTTTCTGATGAATTGCAGTTCCCCAAGGCGCTACGTAACCTAATGTCACGCGGTTGTGATACGGGTAAGAAAGGGAAAATCAGCTATGCATTTCCAACAGGAATAATAGAACAAGAATAAGAAGTTGTGCACAATTTAGATATGGGATTAAATACTGACGTACTTGGACAAGTGTATGCATATTGTACGTAGGATCCATCAGACGTTAACACACACAAATAATAAGTTTTGCAAGAGGAGTCAGCAAAGTTCGCTAAGCGGCCGGCTGCAGTGCACGTAAACGAAAAACTTGTTGGACAACTGTAGTCAGCCTCACAGAGGGTAGTGTTTGGATCGTAATAAGTATTACTAGGACAAGTATAAGTAGTAGCGATAAAGGTGCCGTCAACTTCGACGCACTCTATGTAACTAGAGCAATCGGTTACATTTGAATCGGCAATGTATCCATCAGCTGTGCATACGGAAGACGTCGAGTCGGTCGAGTTACTGCTCGTGACGTTGCATACGTAGTCAGTGGTACATACACCCGTAACTGGGTTGAAGAGAGAAGTCGTAGGGCAGGTGTAGTTGTAGGCTAGGTAGGACCTAGTGCTGGTGTCATAGACGCAGAAGGTGTATTGCTTGCAGGTGGTATCGGTTGGCTCGGCGAAGCGACCAGCCCCCGTGGTTGTACAGTTAACTGTACCGTAAGCTTGGCATGCTAAACCTAAAACCTGCGAATATTATAATTTCTCATTAAATAATTTAATAAATAATGCAGTTGTGAGTAAAAAATATCGTTTCACTCCATATGTGATCCTACATTTTACTACTATACTAATAACTATAGCTAATTCTATAACCACAGTATTATCACATACTAACAGAATACCAAATCATATTCGGAATTACCTGTTCCCAAACAAAGAAGAAAATATTGCCAAAACATAAAAAGGAAACTTACAAGGCCAACTGCAACCCAAATTCTGTTCACCATTGCAACGATCTACATTTCTCGTCTGAAATTCGTACTTTATATACTGCCAATAAGTAATCTGTAAACTAACCACGGATGTGGCGTGGATTATAAACATTTATTCGTGACAGTAATCCATCTGAGGTTTATGGGATCATATACGATTGCATGCGTAAGCCTCTAATAGCTGTATATGTACTATCGCAAGCTAAATAGGTATTAGCAATAGCTAATTATTTCTTCTCTTCTCAAATTGCACCGCACATCATCTATTGAGCACGTTCTTGTACTAGAGGTGTAATTTTTTCCACGACTCTACATGGTGAAATAATAATAAATAAATAATAAATATTAGATAGGTAATATCACAAACATTCCTATAATCTCTAAAACCCAAAACATATTTTTGAAAAATTAGTTTACAAACAGGGAAAACGGTACCGAACACTTAACTGTTTTGTCTTTACTTAGGAATATTGACTTGATAACGTGTTTATTGTGTCATCATTTGATAAGCAACAATGTAAAGTCGATTAAAATTATAAAGGAAGAAAGTTTCGTAGGTTAGCACTCTTTTCTCTTTATGTAAAATGTGAAAGTGTTACGATGTGTGTAATAATTACGAGATACACTAAGGAAATAACATGGTGACATCATGCATATTAACACAAATATTTTTACCTCTATCTTTCTTCAACACAAATAAACGATGACTCTAGGTAGAATAGAGCCTTCAATAAACATACTTATCTCTCCAAGACTAACGTAGAGTCGTTTCTTAGTCGATAGCTTTTACGATGCGTTTTAGAATCCTGTTTTACAACCTCACTTGAAGAGGACTATAAATGATGAACTATCAAATCACAAAGACTGTTTTCATGTTTTTTTATTATTTTCGTACCATTGGAGATGAAAGCCAAAATGTAGAGAGAAGTGTTTATAACAGTAGGTACATAGTCAGATTTAATTAAATTAATAAAGTGTATTTGAACTTTTATTACATATTATTTAGCTACCAAATTATTTGGGTCTCGTGCGTCGTATCTAGTTCGTATAAAAATCTTTGCAAGCGTTTGTTAACGAATTATGATTCCAGACCGATAATAATAAAAATATATTGTATTTCAACAATCAGACAACATAATAACAATCTTTTTGCACTAAAAATAACTTTTTCACCATCTATAGTACCCAGTTATTAGATTATGGATTTTACATAGTTTCTAAACCATTTCCTAGTTTAGATACCATTTATGAGATCTTGCAGATAAATTTTATTGTACCGAGGTTTCGTATTTAAAACGCGGTATAAAAACTTCTAATGCCATTTTCATCGTGTTGACCACTTGTGATTAGAGTTTTTTTTTTACAAAATTAATAATTCGGCGTATTTATTCGCTTCCTGTGCCGTAAGTTTTTCTTATTATGTAAATTTCATCTAGTATTTCACAAACAATGTAATCCCTGTTAACGTTAATCAGATTTTAGGGCGAATCTAAGTAAGATTTTCGTCACCAACAAGTTTTATTGTCCCCAGTACTGGGGTGCACGCAATCCTTTCTTATGGTTGGGTATATGGGTCTTATCTTATCCCATCACGTGGACCCAATGCAGATTGGCGAGTTAACGACTGACGGACCTAATTCGCCTTCCGAAACACGAAGGAGCCCGAAATAGGTAACTAACTAATACATTTTTGTTCACCCATCGCATGAGATATAAAACACTTAGAGCATGGTCTGAGGACCCGAAAGCCGAGTGCGCTGGGCTCTTGAACATTTTCATTGTAATGAATGAACAAAATAAAATAGCTAGGGTGACCTGTCGAACAGTTAACCACATAAAATTCGAACCTTCACAGATCGTAATTATTCATCAAAAACAACCTTTTTTTTATTCTACCCAATACTCAGGTTTCTTGGCTACATATTGGCATTTAAGAAATGTTATTTTTAGTTAAACTTTTTGTTATACCAAAGATTTTTTCAAAAATGAGAATTGGCTAACTATGTCCACACTATCGTACACTATTAACCGGGGGGGTTTGCAACAGTTAATCATGGGGTACACAATTAGTCACGTAAAATGATAAATTAATTGTCATCAAATAATGACAGTTTATGTTATGAAATAGACCTTTAATTTTTTTATTAAACAGTATTATTATGAAAATTAACACAAAATATTACTTTCTTATAATAATTACGAACAATTTAACGTGATTATAAAATCAACAATAAGACTCTTTGCTTTGGAATATTTCTTGGCTCTAAAAGCTTTAAAAGCATTATTTATTTTATTTATGTCACTATTAGGAGGTTTCATACATCTCAAATATAATATTTTATTAATTATCACGCACATTAGATAGTGGTGGCCACATAATAAGGACACCGGTCGATTTTCATACAAACGAGATACTTAACTTTGAAGCCTTGGTTCTTCGCCAAGGATTGACCGAGCCATGATCTGATGATGGCCACCCAGGGAATGAAATTGATCAGCATTCTAAGAAATGTAAGGATCAGAGTTTTCAATTTCAGGATTTCCATACATTTTTATGCTAAATTTGCGGTTTTTTTAAACATATCCTTACATCTCTTAGAATGCTGATAGATCAGTTGGTTGTGTATATCGATCTAGAATGGAGGAACATTTACTTCATTGGCTTCAAAGTTACCTCATTTGTATGAAAATCGACTGGTGTCCTTAATCATGTGGCCACCCCTCTATATAACTAGAGAGATCAATGTAGTAAGATATCAATGTATTTTATTAGCATATTCAATTGCTTTTTTTATAGCGACTTGCTGTATATCCTCCTACGTTACTTAGTACCTACATCCCATCTAAAATAGAAAAAGAATATGAAATTGAACAATAAAACATAAAAAAAATTACACAGTTAACAATAGTTAGTCCACAATTACCCATGGTTGACTGTTGGACATAGAAATTTGGTTATTTGTAGAACACCCTTCTTCTGAACTCGTTACGCTAAGCTAATTTTTTAATGAGCGTCTCTACTCAGTTAATACAAATAGTAAATGAAGCACGCTTAGTGAGTCTACACAGCCGACACATAATGATTTGCAAAATATTATACAAAAAGAAGTGAAAGGAAAAAGAGATGACGTTTTTTTTTTCAACTATTTCCACTAAAAAACACAAAATTCGACCTCACACAGCCGACGTTAGGGCAAGCTCTCTGGCAACTGGGGACAAGGGAGGGGGCATGTTTTGACATTTAAATCACGCGGCGGCTCGAGTTGACAGTGTCGCATTTACGAAATATTGAGCTGGTTGATTGTGTCCGAGTGGTTAACTGATCAACATGTGACCCTACACATTTGCAGATTTTATTTGCTGCCAATGCTGCAATGCTCGTGTACGTATACGTATGAGCCAAAAGCCCGTGAACTGCACCGCGAAAACCACCGGGAACTGCGGGTCTATATCGCCTAAAATAATAAAGTTAATTAAAGCTTTGATTTTACAGATGGATGTGCTACATTGCTACTTTTCTTTTGTGCCAAAAAGAAATAGCAGTATATCACATCCATCTGTTAAATCAAAGCTTACAATATAGTAGATTATGCAACAAGGGCTTAAAGTAGTGTATTATGTCCCAGGCGCTATATTGAACCCCGAGTATGAGGGATTCTAGGGTTAACTCCTGAGCGGAGCGAGGGAGTTAAGGCCAGAATCCTGAGTACGAGGGATTCAAGATCGCCCAAGACAAATACACATTTAAGCCCGCGATGCATACTGTTCGACATTCGAATATATCCTTCTTGGTGCGCGGGTGAAAATGAATTTCGTAAAAAGTTTTCAAGTCATAATAAAATCTCATCGCACCTAAAAATTTTTGAAACCAACCTCGATCAAGCCCGACTACAGGGGTTGCATTCCAAATTCAAATCACATTATTTCCTATGGGAAAAAATTATATTCAGTACAACGTTATGACCCCGCTAGACCGTGGGGCTGTAATGGCTTACTTTAGGAAAGGTTTGCATGACACATAATATGCCATTGACGAGCAGGTAGTATAAAAACTTAATTGTTTTAGCCGATAAAGACCCGCAGTTCCCATCCCAGGTCGCCAACTCTAAAGCAAGAACTATGTGCTGTGCGTTAGGAATGCAACCAACTTCCTCAAATACAAAGCTACGTGTGCCCAACCACTGCCCTTCAATCCTAACACCAGACTTTGTACTGCCAGTACAAACTATATTACCCAATAAAGGGTCTTTTTAAAATCTTAATAAAATTTGTCATATTTTATCGTTATTAAGCGTCTCTCTGCTCTATTCAAACATCGACAAAGTTCAAGGAGGTTGCATTACACCACTATCTGATATGATGCAGAAGGGATCTGAAACACGCCGCCCTCTCCTGTAGCACGGTTTCCAAGAGATATGGAGGCTTTAATTTCTTTATCTAAAACAAGTTAGTCATAAACAAGCAGCCCTAATGCTGAGTAATTTAGACGATAAAAACTACCTAATAAAATTGCTGAGGAACGAACGTAGGTAGTGTTTGTTATTTATACAGTGCGGTACGGTAGTGATAAAGAATCACTGATGTTAAGATTTTGGATTGTTGTTTCGCTAATTGTAAGTATTAACCACTTTTTAATATTCGGTTAACATTACCAATAGCAAATCCTTGAGGAGCTTGATGGGACTGCGAGACGCATTCGACCTGCCATTGCGGCGATTAAGCAACTACCTATATCTTGGGTTCATCATGAAGCCATTTAGTAATCAAAAGTTAACTTTGACCAGCTTGAATGGCACTTTAGGGCTTTAGTTCCCGGCCACTGAGGTATTATCTACTAATAGTTTACTTAGTGTTCCTGGCTGCATTTGCAGCCGTCAACACCCCCTGCATTGGACCTGCGTAGAGAGCTATGCGGCTCATCTCCCTTTTTTCATCCGTATTTATGGAAGGCCTTGTACCTCAGCACTGCAGTGGGGACGGTATGCTGGCTCATGATGATAATTTTACTGTCACAAACTACCTACATAATTTTCTTAATACCTACTTACAGGGCTTATACCAGAAGACAAGTGCCAAGCAATGCTCTTCTCCCGGCAAGTTTCCTCAAGACCAAGCGGGCAACTGTGGCGGCTACGCCCTCTGCCTCATGTCGGGGCCAGACACCTTCGCACAATACAACCTTACCTGCCCGCCCGGCTTCATCTACAACCACGTCAATAGACAATGCACCAACGAAACCAGCTACAACTGCGTATCTGAATTTACCTGCAATGAAATAGGACACTTCCCAAACCCATACAGCGACAACTGCACAACTTTCATCGCTTGCGTCGAAGGCCTGAACGATATTATGACGGCTAGATCTATAGAGTGTCCGACTGGGTACATTTTTAGCCCGATAGAAAATTCTTGCGTGAATCCAACTGTAACTTTTTTCAAATGTCATAAAGAACAAACAACAGACGCACCAAATGACTCAATACCTTTAATAGAATCAACTAGTAATGCTGGTGAATTTATAACGTGTCAAGTAATTTTAATATCTCTGATGAATTTACTTAAGTTCTAACTACCTATGTTTTTATCATAAGGATTAGATCATAAGATTTAAAAGTGTTTCATTATTACCTATTCTTTTTGGCCTCGCGTAACTATTTAGTAATCCTGTGCTCGCGCAGTGGATTACGAGCGCGCGAGTAGATGTGAAAGGGGTTCACGAGCGGCCGCCCGCGCGACTTCGTTCGCGTGGAGTGGATCCTAGAGATCTCTCTCTTTTTATACCGGTCAAAGGTTATTTGACCGGTAAAAAAAAAAGAGGGGAGAGGAGGAGAGAGGTTAGATTATAGATAGAGGAAGCCTATATCTTAATCCAGGCTATAAACTACCAATGGTGGGCCGAGTCAGGTCAACTCTAGTACTGACTCGAATACCTTCTTTGTACTCGCGTACTCACCTAAAATACAATAAGCAGGTACCTATTCGGATATCTATGTACTCGAATAGAAGGCGAAAAAAAGGCGCACGTTTGACCTTAGCATGGAGTAGGTATGTCAAAAAATCCATAATAATTCAAAAAAAATGTAAGTGCGCTGTTTACAATTATAATAGTAGTTTATGAAACTGACGCATAATGAGGGGTATTAAATCATGAGTGTATTTTAATAGTATCACACGAGTGTACTTAATGTGCAGTTTCATACACTAGGTACTTTATCTTCTCTCATACAATTTTGATTGAACCTACTATATAAAATATCAATTTTAAAAGAGTTAAAAATAGTTTATTCATTACCTACTCTTTAACATTAAGTATTTAGACCATAACGAGGAACACTTGAAGTTGTCAGACAATTCCTGAAAATAGGCCAATAGTGCGTTTTCCGAAAACGAAGTAGCCTTTTTTTACGTCATGCTCCCCAGCAACCCCTATGACTGTTATAACATTTTTTTTTCAACCAACGCGATTGTACACTGCATTATCCACGCCATAAAGTCATATCATAATAGCATTTGTCATACAATTTTCTCGACTTCGCTGGTAACAGATTATTAGTCAGTTCTTTGACCGCATCCAAAATATCGGGAGGAGTGAAATTTTCTTCAAACTCACTGCTTTCAGACATTTTTAAGTAGTTTAGAGCACAGCAAAAGTAAAAATTGAAATCAATCAAAACTTTTTTTGTAATGCGCTTAAAAAGTGCGCGCATTTCATTAGAAAAAAAGTAATGAAATGAGTTCATTCCAGCAAACTAATCGCTATTAAGTGAGTCATCAATCACCATAGAGTACATTTTAATCATGCTCTAAGTAATCATGTATCGTTGTTTTTTTTAATATCATGTCACTGCCTTCTTTTTGGATTTGCCCTGTATCGTAATGAGAATATTTATTTTATAACATTGTTTAGTTAGCGAAGGTATGCTATAAAATAACTTTTTAATTTTTTTCGTGTATAAAGTTTGTCAATATAAATTCGTATTGAAATTCATAGTTTGAATTTTACGATATGAGAGTATATAAAATATATTATGGCATATAGGTATTCTCATAGACTTATTATATTGGTTTCTCAATTGTTTCCAAGCAAAAAAGCAACACTTAAAAAAATGATTGAATGTCTATGAAACGCGAATTTATAATAAAAAAAAACCGATAACTTTTAGCGATTGATGGCAATCAGATGCCATTTTTTTCATCGGTCTTGATTTTCGATGAGAATAATAATATTTTTTTTCTCCAACAAACTACAATGAAATCTGATATTCTAAGATTACAACTAAAAAATATTAACTCAAAAGATTGCAAGAGAACTGATGCCTGAACTAAGCTAGTCCTGTGTCTCACTGCACCAGTACCCTCCTCCTAACTCCTCCTCCGTGATTACACTAATTATGTCTTAATTATAAATTAATTTAATTTTAGGGAGAAATTAAGCCATTGCACTTAAGTTTAGATATATTTTTAAGACATTTTTTTACAACAGCTATTGTACTTGCTAGAAATGCCCCAAAACTTAGTGACTTTCAGCCTTAGAGCATTAAGAACGGGAGATGGCAAATACACGTTCCCCTTTCACCAAAGTACATGACCAATTTGATCGTGACAGTTTATAAAAACTAGTTGGTCTCGAACACCCGTCATTTTGTAAGAACACATGTCACCGATCGCAGCTCCGCAAAAATGGTGAATTGTGCAGTGTTTTCGTGCAAAAGACGATCTGAAAATTCAAATTTAACTAAGAAGGGGATTTTCTATCACACGTAAGTATAATTTTATTACCAAACTATAATATAATTACGAAGAAAACGCACTTTGTTTGTGTAAGATAATGACGACATTGCGATAGCAAAACGATACCAAACACATGTCGAATACCATAATAAAAGTCGTAGTGCTGCGACAAAGAGAACGAATGCTTATGCTCTAAGAACGAATGAATCATCAAGTGAATGAGTTTTAACTATCATTTTGATGTGATCAGACCAGCACATAAATTGTCAAAGATTATTTTTTATAATTAATACGTAATAGGTAGGTATTGACTTTTTTTTTGCAAAATTTATACATAGTATTAATTGGAGACACTGTTTTACGGGTGTGATGTTCTCCTTTTTTAATCTTCTCTTTCTTTTAGGTCATCCCGGGATAGTTACTAGTCCTCGGCTATCTGTCGGTTATGTAGAAGTGGAGAGAATCTTATAAATCAGTCCTGTCAAAGCCCGAGCATAGGACACCAAAATAAAGGAAACTGATGCCGAGATCCTCAATCAAATTGTTCCGATTGTGCAGCTTCTGCAGGTAAGAAATTTCAAAACTTTTGTTTACTTAAACTTTCCTTGCAAAAAAATTACTAACTACCAAAAAGGAAGTTTTCAATTCAACCAATACATATTTATTTGTAGATTATAGGTATTAACATATTATCATACCAACTTTTTCATTTTAAGGTGGCTGCAAGCATTCACTACTGCTTATATTTTGGCTTGAAAAGCAGAGCTGTGAGCCTTCCAGCACATCTACACAAGGCTTCTGGATAAAGCCTACCTTGGCATCGGAACGAACTAATCATGTTTTGGCAGAACATGTATACAAAAATTTAATAATACCTAATAAAAATGAAACACAAATCACTTGTTTTCCAAGCATTTATTATTTTATTTCACTATTTTGTACTATTATGTTTTATTAACAACTCGTATTGTAGAGACCACGACGTTTCAATAGTAATACACAATCACGATTGTATGCACAATAAAGTATCATCTTGCCAATGCAAACCAATAGAAACGGTGCAACAGCAAAAGTATTTAGGCCTATCAATTGACAATAGCCACAACTGGGGTCCTCATATCGAAACTGTGTGCCATAACTTCGTGCTCTGTTAGCTAAATTTGTCATAATCAGAAATAAAATACCGTTCCAAGTTCTATTAATCATGTACAAATCCTTGGTAGATCCTATAATTTCATATGGAATTTCAAGCTATGGACGCACATTTCAACCTACTTAGAGAAAATGTATAATCTACAATTACGAATATTAAAGCTTATAGTTAGTAAGAAAGTAAATCGTATCTATAAAGATAAGTATGACGAACTCTTTAGGTAATGCAAGGTCATATCGGTTCATGACAAAGTGAGTTACGCAATTATAACTGAACAACTCGATAACGTTGTTTCTTTGCCGAGGATTAATCATAGAATACAAACAAGACAGATTACGCAGAAGAAACTTCTCAAGGGCCGCTCAAATAACTTTTACGGAAAGAGAAAATTTACTTGTCTTCTTCCTGTCATAATTAACAATCTACCTAAAGAATTATAGGTTATTCTGGATGACCTCAAACACAAAAGTGTGAAGCAAAAACTCAAAATTTATTGTTCTACCAAAAATTTGCTTTAGAATTTCTCGTATTTAAACAATAGTCAGCTTTTTCTTAACATCATCCTGTACACACGCATTTACGATCAAATATTGTGTTTATTAAGTATTTTTTAAGACCTTAAAATAATATATATATGTATACAACGTGTTACAAAAGTACCTCTAATGCCGAATATGGTAGATAGGGACTATCAAACTGAAATCGCGAAATCAAATCAGATCAAAATGTATGAAACAGCTGTTTTTTTATTTCGCGATTTGAGAGTTTAGTTTGATGGTCCCTATATACCATATTCGGCATTAGGGGTATTTTGTAACATGGTGTATACATATTTTTTTTTTTTTTTATTCATAAGAATGAAGCAATTTGTTTTTTCTTTTCAATACTGCTTAGTTGTATACCGACTATCTATTTTGACGAATACGTAGTGACTGGACAAACCTAATCGGGTTTTACGTTTTAGTCGCTGGGTTTTTCTATAAATTGTATGTTTTACTTTGTTTAATAAATAAATAAATAAAAAATGTATGTTGAACATTTAATTATAAGCGCATTTTAGTGATTGTTGGTGTATATCACAAAATCAAATGAAAACCATTTAACATAATCTTGTTCGTAATCAATCACTCATCTTCCAATCATTCAATTTCATCGGTCTTTTGACGGCACATCACTAGCTGTTGTTGTTAAGTTTGGCGCTGCCGTAGCGTGATCTGTCAGAATTTGTACTGAGATTGTTAGTTCCAAATTTGACCACCCACAATTATAACTGTGTGGGATTTTGTTTTTGTGTGCGTGAGTAACAACAAGACTTATTTCTACAAGAGTGTGCGTGAATATGAAGTTGTGTGCTGTGCGTGTTTTGTAATGGCGTTGGGACGGAGACCCGAAATGAAACAATGTCTTGCGTTGAATGAATAATCTTTATCCTCTAGTGTATCATCTTAAATACTAATTAACATCACATCTATACGTGACTAGAGGAAGGACGCCTTGACAATCAGGAAGACCTTAATTATCACGTACTATTGAGTACGTGCTGATAGTGTAATTCACTATATCACAGTTTACCTCATCCCCCTTTCAAAATCGGTGAACAAAATCTAGTGTAGAAGAGTGCTGTTGGCATCTCCCGTTCTTAATGCTCTAAGCTTTCAGCGATTTATGGGTAGGTTGCTAAAGATGTTTTCTGTTAAAAACTTTTGAAACTTTAATTTAATTAAAAATTTCTTGTGACTTCATAATATTAATTTAGTATTAGTGACCGATGACTTAGCGATAAGTCTGCGTCTCTGCCAGAAAGTGTTGCCATGTGCACCGTAATTACAGTAAATGCACCGTATTTAGCACAAATCTACCACCTACAGTTGAAGCATGACAATGGTGACAATATCTACCGTAATCTGCAGGGATCGGAATTTTCTTAGTTAAAATAGTTAAGGAGGGAAAAGATTGAATTATTGTGGTTTATTATTCGAATTATTTAATAAAAAAACACAATTAAACAAACTGCAAGGTTCTGAACGCATCCCTACGGATGAGTTGAATTCCCCCTAGGGAATTCCCCGTGCATCGAGTCAATATAATCTTGCTACATATGAATGGTCAGCGGGTCTACCGCGTAAGAATATTGATATGAAGTTCATGTAAATATTGACATTTCAATTCCCTATTTTCATAGTATTTTGGCAGTGTTTTTGTTTTTTTTAACGACGCCCTTAATAATGGACGAGCTTCGTTGCAAAAACAAACAAATCAGCAAAAAAGCCATAAAAATAGGGACTAAGTATCATCGTTGTTTTTTTTTAATAGAACACCGTTTTTACACCGTTTTTCCAGGTAATTATTCACCGTTATTTTCTAGAATCTACCGTTTTTTTTAGCTGTATCACCGTCGACTAGATTTTGGACATGGCAACACTGCTGCCAGAATGCCCAGAATTCACCTATGGTTTTTGACAGTTTAATTTACTTAGGTACGAAAAAGTTTAGCAAATATCAATACATTTTAACTAAAGTAAACAAAACATACAATTTCCTAGACTGAACCAGTATCCTAATGTATTCCAATATTATTGTGCCAAGGTGGGTGAATTAATAAAACAAAAGTTAGGTTATGTGTATAATCTTTCCCTTATTCTACGAATTTACTCTATTTTTCACAGACAATGGTTAAAATTCAGCTGCTTATGTCGGTGTTTGTCTTCTATAGAAGGCCAGAAAGTTCCACAAGTTAGTACGTCCAGCGATGGAATATCTCCACCTCCGAGAATTCACAGAAATCATAATGATATCTTACAAGCTCTAGCAGCTACAGTTGGTCCAGACCCTACAGCTGCTCATTACAAGTAAGATACTTACTTAAGTAATTCAACCGCTTTTATTAAACAATTGCATTGTTCTTCAATGATAATAAGTGTGAAGCTCTAACTTATTCATCAAAAAAACGCTGTAGCCCAGTTAAAGCGTAAGAAAATTAATGAGTAAGTCCATACTCTAATTTTCTTATAAGTTTATAGCTACTGTAAATAAAAATTATAGGTACTGGTACTTGAATCCTGCATAAAATTGCAACTTTATTTTATAATACTAATGTATTTTTAAATAATATTTTTTTCATATTATTTACATCCTTTACTTTAAATTTAAAATAAAAATAGCCATTAATCATTATCCAATCACTGCTTTTTTTTAGGTACCATGATGATCCTTACTTAATCCCATTGTCAAATTTCCGCAAGCGATCCTATGCCCTCGCAGCAGAGGCAGGTCGCAAAGCAGCAGCTTGGATCAGAGACGAGCATGCAGAATGGTTCATCACCAGAGAATGGGATCCTCCAGGCAAGATGAAGACACCTTACTTCAATGCTGACCCTAAGATAGATGCTTTCAAACCCAAACCTATTTATAATGATGAAAGCCAGGTAACAAAATACTTATTCTTAGCCGCTTTATTATTTTAATAAGCTTTTCATCTCATTCATGACAATTATTTTTACAAAGACCTCCATAGTCGAGTGGTTTGTATACGGGTTTTCAAAGTGTTGCTATCTCTCTGTCTCGGGTTCGATCCCCAGCTAAGTCAATTTAGAAAACAATCTTTTCTATATTGACTCAGGTTTGGGTGTTTGTAGTTCCACCGTAGGCTCTGATTTCCATAACACAAGTTCTTAAACTACTTAAATTGGAATCAAAACAATATTTGTGATGTTGACTAATATTTATTTCATATTAGGGCATGACATTTTTCATGTCAGGGTTAAATAAAACATTGATTATTACAATAAGTTCATAACCTACTATTAGTTATAGCTACTACCTTTCATATGTGGATGAAATTTTTTAATATTCTGAACTACTTTTTTACTGTACCGGCTGCAGTATAACTCAGTAGATTCGAAAAAAAGGGTTATAGTAATATACATAAA
The DNA here is from genome assembly GCA_963556745.1 of Catoptria pinella. Lineage (NCBI taxonomy): Eukaryota > Metazoa > Arthropoda > Insecta > Lepidoptera > Crambidae > Catoptria > Catoptria pinella. The sequence continues at coordinate 10,232,835 of OY750763.1, forward strand.
GCATAGTATAGTTCATGGACAGGAAATTATTAGAATTTGATATTTTTCTAGGTAACAGAAACAGACTTAAAGTATACCATTGACAATGCATTGTTAGAAGATTCCATAAAGGTATTCCAGTTGCTTGGTGGAGCAGAAGCTGTCACAGACTATGATCTTAAGCTGTCGTTCCTGCAACTCTTGTGCTTTTATAATGAGAGAGAACCAGACTCTATGGAGTGGCTCGAGGAGAGATGGTTTTCCGCTAACACAAGAGACCGACATGCAGCTACTTGGAAGTAATTATAATTTTCATTGAATATCTTTTCTAACATATGCTAAAACCTCTAGAATAGATAGCACTATTAATTAACTTGAATAGTAATTATGCAGATTTGAATATTATTTCTTGCTTTTTAGAGCTGTCGCTTTTTGAAGCTGTTTTTATAGCAATTTTTTTAAGGTTTTGAAGGAGGTTTTTCTTTAATTTTTAAAAGCTTTTTTATTATAAAGTCTATTCCAGTAAAAGAGAACTTATTGTAATAATAATTTGAAACAGATTAGGAGGACTTGCAGATAAAATCTTTGCATCACTAGAACCAAAAACAGCTGAAGCGTATTGTACTGTCATTCAGGGAATGGCTAAGCACTACCAAGTAAGTATCAGGGATAGTAAATTCAAACAGATTTGTTATAAAATATCAGAGAAATTATATTTCCTAATGTTTATATTTCATAATGTTAGCAAGTAGTGTGCTATCAATAATTAACCTCTTGGTACATAATTTTTCAGGCAGAACGGGCTCATATGCTATGCCAGGAAGCTATTGAACAAGGCATCCCACTGTCAACCAATGTGTTCAATTCTCTTCTAGGCTGTGTCGGTTTTTTAAAGGAAGGAACGGCTCTACGCATCGATGCACTTAAACAATTGCTTACACAAATGGAAGAATTGGTAAAAAAACATTTATTACATTACTTATTTATTGAACGGTGGTGTGGTGTGAGAATTCCTAACACAATTCCAATTAATTGAGAATTTGCTATGAAGAGAGAATTCGCGTATCGCGCCGCGACGTTCTATTGCGTGGCCAGCCCCCCGAGCCAAAGCAATTTGCAAACGATATCGCTTCGCTTTCCAAATATGAATGGTTTTGACATTTCATTGCTAACAATTCCATTCTTTTAACATTTTGACGACCTCCGTGGTCGAGTGGCTCTGTACACCGGTTTTCAAGGTGTCGCCATCTCTGAGGTTCCGGGTTCGATCCCCGGTTGGGTCAATTTAGAAAACGAACTTTTCTATATTGGCTCAGGTCTGGGTGTTTGTGATACCATCGTTGTCTCTGATTTCCATAACACAAGTGCATCGTTGTCTCTGATTTCAATAACCTACTTTGGAATCGGAGCAATGTATGTGATGTTGTCAATTATTTATTATTATTATTATATTTATTATACATGTTTCGAAAGATTTGAAAATGTCACTTAGGCTAGACCCTCTGGACCTAACTCTACAATTTTTCGATTCAGGGTTTTTCACCGAACCAAGAGACACTGACATCGTGCCTACGCTCAATTTCCGCGTGGGGCGCCGGGAGGAACCTACAGCATCTGGCTCAACAGGTTGTGGCAGAGTTCAGACAGTTGGGTATTCAGCCAGGCCTATCTGCATACTACTACTTGCTGTGTCTGTTCTGTAAAGAAAGTAAGTATAATGTTATTAGGCGAATATATCTAACTATTTCACTCACTTAATTATATGAATAGTGGCCGAATACTTAAACGTCACTCAACTTTGAGAGGCTCTCAAACATCGTCCTGGCGCATTAAACGACAAAGACAGCATGATGTTTTGAACGCCCCTCAAAGTTGAGTATCGTTTGAGTATTCGGACATAAGTCTGTCAACAATTTAAGGTAGGGAACAGTTAGGAGCAACGTTCTTTGCTTGTCAGTTCATTTATTTTTTAAGATTTTAGAACTTATTCTCATAGAATTAAGGTGTAAAAAGGTTAACATATTTTGTAAATGGCAAGTTTCATTTCTTACTTCTTTCTTTCATACAGAGGGACCTCGTATCGACATACTCACTCACATTCTGACAGATTTAGAACAACGAGACAAACTAACCCCACAACAGGCGACTGATACCAATTTCTTTATTACTGCAATGGGAGTTTGCAGTGATCACTTACAGGTAAATCACTAGCTAGAGAATAGTCAAAATAATTTTGACCCAAATACTGATAATGTCAGCACACTATCATATAAGCATGTCTGCACACGAAATTTAATCATTAATCAATTCATAAATGTTCTATTGCTTTCCGTGAAAAGATTGGCTACCGTTTGATGCGTACATAAACTATGAAAGAAAAAATTAAATAATTTATTATTTCTCAGGATATAAACTTGGCTGAAAGATTACACGCACTCCTAATGAAAGACGATAACTACAAATTGGTGGGCGATGCGTACAAGGAAAGCATTTATTACAGACATTTAGTGACTTGTGCTTGCAGGTTTGTGGGGCCTAAGAAATATTTCTATTACTGTAGATAGTCTATTCGCGTTTAGAAAACATTGTGTCATTGTTATTTGCCGACAATAAGAATAAATTAAAGCCCGATTTACACGCTTTCAAGCCTCGACCAACTTTGACAAACGCTTGGATGCCATTTACTTGCGAGTACGTTAGTGTGTTCCGGACAGCCAAGCTGTGCAGACAAACATGGCAAACGTGGCCGTTGAAGTTATGTCGGCTATTGCTTTAAGATTGACATATTTTTATTTTAAACATAAACAAAAAAACAAAGAGAGCCAAAAGTTCGACAGAGAAGATTGTGTATGTTATTATAAAATGGTTATAAAATACACCGGTACGGTGTGCGTTCTTGAGCGACACAGAACATGCGCCAACGTGTAAATACGTCGCAAGCGCTTGCCGCAAGCTCCTTTGATCTGTGATCAAAAACCAACATGGGACCGGATCATCGGCGACAAGCTCTTCGAAGCTCACGCAAGCTGAGCCAAACACCCGTTCACACGCATGGTGTTTGTGGAGTCTTGCCTGTAACGCAATTACACGCTTGGCAAGACTTGGCATAAGTTCCTATAAAAGCCATCGGTCATTTATGTATGAAGACTGGCATACCTACCTGTCCGCCATTTTTAAAAAGTCGGTTTTGGAGGCCTGTGCTAAAAGTAGTGTCAATCGATAGAATAAGTAATTATAAACAAAAAGTAATAAGTAAAAAAATCTCGTAAGTGATATACTTTCTGAGATATTTGAGTTTGAAGTTGAAAAAAACAAAATCTGTCATTTTCTGGATTAATCAATAGAATAAGTCATTACAAACAAAAAGTAATTAGAAAAAAATCTCGCAAGTGATATACTTACTGAGATATTCTAGTTTGATTTTGATAAACACACTGACACTTTTAGCACAGGCCTCCAAAATAGACTTTTTTAAAAATGGCGGACAGGTAGGTATGCCAAAAGCACATGATGCTCTTTTTTGAGGCATGCCCAGGGGGCATTTCCCGTCAATTCCTGATTGGATTGGTCAGTGTCGGCGGACACATTGTTTTTTCAACGCGAATAGATTTATAAGCTTATTTATTTTAGTAGTAGATCTGACTTAGCGGTTTTTTTTTTTCAGACACGCACCATATGAAAGAACAACACAGCTATTGGATACCTTGGTACCTAACGTTTACGTGCCAGAACCTTCAGTCATGGAAGAGGTACAAACAAAGAGTATAACTTGGGTTTCTTTCGTTATCAGAGGGCCTAGTGCGAGTTTTTTAACTTTACGTTCGATCGTTAGCGCGTATCAATATAGGATTTGTGAACCGCCACCTAGCGGAATTCGCAGTGAACTACACCATTTCCGCATACAAACAGGGCTGTTATACGTATATAGAAAAATATTATACCGGTTTCGAATTTTCGGTTTATCCTATAGTTTCGGATAGTTTACAGAAATTAAATTTTTAAGAAATGGTAAAAGTAAAACTATTGTGTCGGTTTGGCCGCCGCTGCCGCCGAAAGAAAAACCTGTCTTAACGTTTCTTTTTTAGACTCCGTCCCTATCCGAAAATATCCGCAACTTTTATATCGGATTCGGTTACGAAGCTCCATAACATCCCTGCAAACAAAATTCTAACTAACGAACGTGAGGTAAAAAAACTTGCCCTACGTCCTCAGAACTAATTGTTATCTTTAAATCCTTTTTTACAGATCATTAAAACATTGGAAGTGGCAGGCGCTGGTGACAGGCTAGCGCAAGCGTGGTCGCAATTAGTTGTCTTTGGCATCGCGAAACGTACTAGGCTAGTGGAAAGACTGCTTGAGGCTATGACCAGCTGCTATGAATATCAACGTAAGTACATACGGCAACAGGGTTACCGTTATCGGCCTTACCACAAAAAAATTTAAAACACTGTTCGACAAGTGTTTAACTTAGACACTGTTTAACTGTGATGCTGTCACTTTTCGACAATATGATTTGAAAGAGACGGCATCACATTTAAACAGTGTTTTAAAATCTTTTGTGGTAAGGCCGTATATGTCTCTTCAGGCGACTTTGAACTTAATATACAATGAGTTTAGGTTTAAAATAAATTGGAGAAAAACTGTTGTTGTCCGTAAATATTTTGCATTATCATCTATTAAATAAATATTGGCCAAAACACACAACACAGCCGAACTTATTATCCAATTTTTTTTCCTAAAATGGGAGCGTGAACTGTTGCAGGCAATAATATTTTTTCTAGCAGGGATGAATAAGGATCACTAAACTATAAGTATGTCGATCAAATAACGCACTTGTTTAGTTTTTAACAAAGATAAGATACTATCTTGAACAAATATTCAATAAGGTCGAAAATTGTAACTAATTTTAATGTTTACTTGCAAAGATGATTTTTATGAAACTACTAGATTTGTTTGGAAAATATTGGAAATACAAACACAGAATTACTTACTATTTTTATTTCTTAATTTGGATTTTAAATAATGTTCTCTTGCATCATAATTATCATACCTTTATAGGAGTATGTAAATAATATACTTAAAAAAATACGACTCGCATCAGATCATATTCTCGGGCGGGAATCGAACCCGCGACTTTTAGTTTGCTCTTACCGCTGAGCGTTATTTCATCAATGTAAGGAATTATCTCGACATTCAATCGAAATATCTTTCCAGGTATTTTGACTAAGATGATTGATATGAAACAGCTACTTATATAATTTTTAAATTTGAGATTTTAGCATTCACAATGCTATTTTTATACAATACAATAATTCTGTATAATGTTAACTTTAGGCATTTCACATAAGTGGCAGCCTGACTAATTTATTTAAGTAAACAATAAACTAGATTAATGGAATAAACAAACAGTCACTTCGGAGAATTGTCCAACATAGTTTTGCTTTCAGCTGATGACGTCAAAGCTAAGATACGCAATGCCGCGGCCGACATTCTTAAATTTGGCCAACTGGCTGAAGAAAAAAGTGCCGAAAAGCAAGATAGAAGAACACCGCAACAGAAGTAAGATCCCATTTCTTAATTCGAAATAAAATAAAATTTCTTACCCCCTTTAACATTAATTTTCGCTTTAAAACTTATGTCCTCCTCATCAACATGGTCTACAGTAGTACACCAATCTATCAATTCTACGATTCATCAAAATTGGTTCAGTTATTCAGGCGTGAAAAGGAAGGTAAGGATCGGATGTATTCTATCTCAATCTCTTTTTTATTGTAGACTGTCAGCGAACGCCATAACAAACATAATCAACCTGTGTTCGGATGTGAGAGACAAATCCGAGCCTAACTGGGAGAGCGTGTCGGCGGCGCTACAAAAGTTGAAGCAGTCTGAAGCGTCGGGCGTGCCTTCTAACCCGCAAGTGTTGGCGGACGTGGCTCACAAGGCGGCCTCTGTGGGGAAACTTGGCATTGCAGCTGTGAGTATCAGACGTTTTAGGTTTCATATCTCTATCATTACAAGTCTCCGGCTAGATTCAGTGGTCAAGCAGACCAGGCAGTTTAAAGCGTCGGGTCTTCTAATCTGCAAGTGTTGGCCGATGTGGCACAAAAGGCGGCCTCTGTGAGGAAACTTGCCATTGCAGCTGTGAGTATTAGGTGTTTTAAGCTTAAAAGCACATCGTCCCAAACTGGATTCAGGGAACAAGCAGTATTAATTAAGCCGCCTCTCTAATTTTTGTTATGGCCAGCTTTGACTTCGTCAAACTCGTCATTTTGAAAAAAAAATCCGCTCTTAATATCTTAAAGGTTGGCGCACATTATATCAGGTCGCATCGCAAAAATCCGCTCAAGTCGCTCGTATGTATTTTATATGAACTATCGCACACTATGGCGGAGCGCAGCGGGCCGCATAATCCGCCGCGGATTTTGGTTGCGTGCGATGCGGCCCGCCCCGCCCCGCTGCGGCCCGACTCACTGTGCTATAGCAAGCGGATTGGAGAGCAAATTGAAGTGGAGAACAAATTGAATGTATCCACATTTTACGATTTCTTTTTTGTCCAACTTTTTATAGAAGCTGTTCATTAACTTCTTCTTCTAACAATAGGGAATAAAACGGTCAAGAGCGAATCGGACTCGTGCACCGAGGGTTCCGTACCATCATTCTGAAAAGTTTACTATTTAGAGACATCGTTTTATTTTTCCTGTAATCTTTACATAAACTTGTATCACATAAAATAATTTCAGCTTTTTCCGTATGCTACAAACAGGGCCTCAATTCTACTATTGATTTACATTAACATGAATCAGAATAGACGCCCAGATCTAATGAGATATTCGTATCGATTTAGATCTTTATTAACATTTAACAGAATTTTTATTTTAAAATTTTAATATGTAGCAGCTATCGATTCACTTGATTGGAGTCTAACATTATTTCACAGACGGCAGTCGAATACCTAGCGGAGTGCGGCTTCGAAGAGGCATTGCCAGCGAGCGTCCAAACCCTCAGCGTGATTCTGAACCGACCGCCGCAGGAAGTAGAGACGCTATTGCAACAACGCGGCGAGCTCGACAAGTCGCTACACCCGTCTGCGCTCGCCGTGCTTAATGCGTACCACTTGTATGTACTTATATTGGGTTTTTTTTACGTACCAAATTGTGTTCTCTTTGACATATCATAAGGACCAAAAATAATCTCGTTGTTTTTATTAAAACATAACACTTTAATCATTAATAAAAAGTGAGCATCTCATTGATAATTTAGCTATGAGTCGAATGTTCAACTTAATAGATAGCTATCCATAATTCATTTTAATATCAGCACTATTTCGGCCAACTTGTATATTTCTTCATGTGCACACCATTGGCCACGCACCCACGCCTTTTGTATAAAGTCGTAAGTACGGAATATATAATAGTACAAGTACAGAAGGGACACTCCGCAAGATCATTCAAATAAATAGAGACTCTTGCGCCGACACAAGAAAGTGCAATTCATATCGCACAGCGCTCTTCCCTTCAGTTAAATTCTAGATTGTCTTCTTTTAAATGAACTGCGTAGCATATCATAAAAGGAAAGCGATTGTACTCACTATGGTTAATGAAAACCTTACAAAAATTTTGGAACAATTTTTCTCAACTTTTTATGCGAGAAACGTACGACACGCGCGATCATACGCGACGCGGCGAGCGCGTGTGTGAGTATCGAACTCAGCCTAATAGTGTGTAGGAGCCGTAAGATACTGTCTTTACCCACGACGAACGGAACGGAACGGAGGCGGTACATGCGTTTGTATGTATGTCCGTTACCATTTTCCTCTGGACCGATTTTGTTGCAGTTTTTTTTTTCAGCTTTTAGGCGTACATTGGGTGTATGTTTGTGCACACTTGATTTACTATTCAAACAATTTCTTCTTTCTTTCACAGGGCGAAAACCGGAGCTCCCGCGCGGGACGCAGACAGTTCAACGAGTTCAGAAAGCGACAGCGAGTCGTCTGACGATGAGTAAAATTGTGATTTATTGTGTATTTATTAAGCATTATTAAAAAGTAAACAGAACATAAACTGCTTTTATTTACGTAGAATGTAGTTGTAGAATTTTCGTAAGGTAGTTAGAATATTTATTTGTCAACGTTGCGTTCCGTATCCAAAAAATGCACGTCATGATTCTTAATACACTTTACACAAGTTCAAAAAGTTACGCCAGTGTATCAAAATTTGTTCCTTTTGGTTGATTTACGGCCGATTTCAATAATCTATCTTAGCATATGCCTACTATGAATCTGTTACTTAATAGGCAACTGTCGTTATTTCCAGAAATATCTAGGCAACAAATCTTTAGTTACTGAGGATAGGTTATTGAAATCGGCCGTTAGTGATGACTTCTATGTGTCATTCATGAAATTATAATATTATAGTTGTTACACCTCACGAAGACCGTTTGGCTATGTATGTTGTTAGGCGTGCACATGCACATTACTTTAGTGTGCGTAGTACGAGAGCGTGCAGAGATTAGTTTCTGTCCTTCAAATCCATGTTGAATGATATTTCCTGGGTACCTACCTTATTTGACATAAAATCGAGAACTTCATAAACCTTAGCCTGAACGCATCCAACACAGCTGATGATAATGCGTCATTAATTTTACACAACTTTCGCTTGCTTCGTAAATACTTTCTCGACTCTTAAGCTGACAAGGAACTTATGACAAATAGTTAAACGTTAACAACCGTTACCTTCAAAGAATACTCCATGAGCGTAAAAGTAAACCTATTGACAACAAAGATGACACATTGGTCCAGTGACACGGACCCATTTCTCTAAACTTACGAGTGTTAAAAACGATAATTGTTTGTCCGACGACGTGAGGTGTGAAATAAGCTTGCGTCCGTTATTCCACGACTGGCCTTGCAGTGTTGTAGTCACTACTGTCTTGACTAAGTTTAGAGAAAATGTTGCAGTTGAACTATCTTGTGTTATTAGCGGTAAGTCATTTATTTTTAATTATAAATAAGAAGTATTCAAGTTTTCAGTCAATTTTGACTCGGAGTTATAAAAGTTAAATGTTTCTACCCTTGCCTTGTTTGGTCGCTATTCGAATATTGATTTTTTATCATCTAAAAAGTTTCGTTATTATTCGATTTTGGGCCAAATATTAAACTTACTCCCGTGTAATCGATGTTGATGTGGAGAATTACCTCGATCGAATTGAGTATTTTCTTTTTTACCTTTCTCACATAATACATGCGGCACGGTCTCTTACTGTTATAATAATATTATCTTCAGTACACAAAAGTAATGTAATGGCTGAGTAAATATTTTCCATATTAAGCGTTTATTTTAATTATAAATAACAAGTATTTTTTTATCTTTCTAGGTGACACTTTATAAACAATCTGAAGGAGCAAATTTCAATTCATGTGGTCCTTATGGCTTCGTATGCGATGGGATAAACAAGCTAAGGCTTTGCGAAGGCAGCAATTTGCTAGGACCGTCATTTAGATGCCCTCCTTACACGGTCTGCAATGAAGACTCGATCGACGTATGCGACAGTTCTATCAATTACATCGACCCTGACCTAAGAAAAAGCTTGCGTTGCCATAAAAACGAACGCATCGCCGACCCCACCGTACCCAACTGCAAAGGCTACATCCTCTGCATTCCAAACAATAATCGCTTTCAAGGCATCAAATTCAAATGCGGCGGTAACACGGTCTTCAATGGCTACACTCGAACCTGTTCTGCACCAAATAATTATAAATGTCCCGAGAATAACACGACCAAGCCTGTTCTAGAACTTTATGGCAATCAAAATCGAAGAGGAGATATAAGTAGTGTACCTAAGTTAGACCCATCGCGGGATAGCAAGCCGATCGAGTGTAAGCACTACAAGTTTAGTGTGACAAATGATGACAGCCCCGTGCGGGCAGCATACTTCTGCCCGTCGAGACCCGTACGAGGAGAGACTTCGGTCCGATGTACTGTCTTCTCTAGCAAGTATTGCCTTACATTAGAGAGAGATGATGAAGATCAGTTTAATATGGGATTAGCGTATAGAAAACCACGCATGTAATAATGTGTGAAGACTTATTACATATAGGTTGACTTTTAATATCTTTAAAACGACTATAATTTTTTAAACTAGTTGAATGGATATTATACTACATAAAGTTAACTATAAGTTCGATAGAAGTTAAATGAAACATCGTTGTTTTAGCAAGCTTTTATTTTATATACATGAGAAAATAACATCGAATAACGTTAATCAGTTACTTTCAAATACAATATACATATCCATTTTATCAGTTTTTTATTAATTACTTACTCATTAGTGTTTAAATAATTTTATTTACATTCCCCATCCCATTACATTAACATTCATAGCTTTCTGCGTCTACACACTTTTTCCGGTCTTTATGAAATAATTCATCACTATCACATTTCTTCTTGCGTCTACGAAATTCGGATTTATGATTTTTCTTACAAACATAGTATCTCCTACAATCATTTTCGTCTGCGAATTTGCCCTCTTCTTCACATTCAAACTTTTCGCCAGACTTTTGTGAATGCCGGGTTTTGCTTATATCTTTATTAGATTTATTATCTTCGTTATTACTTATCTCACTTTTACTATTATCATTAGATATTGATGTTTGAGATTGCATTTCTAATTCAGAATCTGCAATACATTTAATTGACGTCTTGTTTAAATTATATCCTTTCTGGCACTGAAATTTATATCTTATAAAATGTTGATTGCTTTTTAAGCATATGTAATAAATATTCTGTTTGAAAATGTCAATAAACCTGCCTGCAGCTGTACATTTAAATTCACTTCCCCTTACACAGTGTGATATATTGTTAGTGCACTGCTTTTTTAGTTCACTAAAAACTGTATTCACCGGGCATCTTCCTGTAATAGGTTCCAGTTTCCCTATACAAATATAGAAATTATTGCAATTATTTGTGTCAGAATACCTACCCCGGTTTCGATTACGACAATTAAAGGAAATAATTTTTTTTGCGTTGTTTATTGTCGCATGAGCTCTTGTAATTTTAGTTGTTTTCCTTGCTATTGTACTTGTAAAATTATTATTTACGTTTGCAAGGACTGTTCGTTGTGTTTGGTTCACAAGTGCTATATCTTTTTCAATATATGTAGCTTGTGCTGCACCAATATATTTAGGAATAGTGATGACAGGTCTTTTTGGGTTTAACTGAGTGGAAACTTTTTGTCGACCCTCAATGATTGGTGTCAAAGATGAGCCCTTAATATTAGACGGCAAAACTAAATGATGAGCACTTATAAGATGTGAAGCGCTTTCTAAATCTCTGGAAACTGTTAAGTTACGTCGTTTATTTTGAGATTTATTATGTTCGTCATTTGTAAACAACAATTTATCTTCCTTTCTATGTTCGCTTTTATTTTCAGGTAATATATCAGTTGTTTTGTTATATTCCGTTTCGTTCAAAGGCCTTACAGTTTGTGCTGTATAGAGTTGGTCTTTTTCAGAATTTGTATAATTACCATTTTCACTCAGCTGAATTTTTTCAGTTAGGCTTTTATTTAACAGTGTGATATTCTCTGAAACGTTCAACAATAAAGAAGTGGGTTTATTGAAAATATCGTTCACGATATTTGTTTTGGCCTTAGGTATATTTGAGATCTGTGTTCTATCGACATTCAATACTTCACTTGTAGAACCATTTGAATTATGAGAATGGTTTGTTTTTATGTATGTATTTGAATTTATAAATCTTTCAGCTTCTACTTTTACAGCATATGGTTTATTATTGGGTGCTTCAAATGTTCTAATATCAGAAACATACGTAGTGTTATGTGGATATGTTGAATCTCTTACGTTACTCTTAAGTGTATCGTTTTTTGATATAACAGATTTTGCAATTTCATTGTATTTTTTTAATTCAGTTTGTGATAAATTATCTTTTTTAATATCTTTGGACCCATTTACATCTACTTTCCTTTGTAATGCTAAATCTTTATTAAGGTGTGAAGTTGTGTTTATAAAATCTCTATATTTAGTTGTGCTTTCAGATGGATGAGTTTTGTAACTAGTTTCGGAAGCCTTATCCTTTGAGCCACCGATAGATGTACTATTTATCTTTAAATCTGCTCCACTTGTTACAGCTTTATTTACACCTATACCTTGATCATCTGTGGTGTTCTTAAAACCTTCCTGTTTGTTTACCAGACCAACAGTCGGTTCTCTAATAGTGTTATTTAGCAATGAAGTTAGTGTGCTTTGTATCTCATTGTGTTTTGATTCATTTAACTTATTATCTGGTAATTCAAGCGACATTCTTAAGCCATCATTGTCTGCATTACTCGCTTCACTGTAATATGTATTACTAGATGTTGGTATATTCATATTGTTAATTAAAGAATGTGCGATGCTACTGACATTTTTCGTTGAATTCGTATCTATGGGAATCACTCCAACTTGAGTATCAGAAATTGAAAAAAATGGTTCACTGGTAACACTGAACTGAGTATTATTTATGTTTAAATTATGAACTCCAGTAACATCTTGATTCACACGTTTAGTCTGTTTATCCAACGTGTTCATAGCTCTCTGTTGCGTATTTTGCTCTTTAAGTGAAGTTTCCGATGGGTTATGTTGAACATTGGCATTATTTTCCAAATCGATATCTTTACTATATAAAATTTTCTCTTCATGAATTGTTGGGAAAGCTGTTTCTGCTATATTAAGAGCCGCTGAGATTTTCGTCAAATCTGCCCCAGAAGGAGTAGTTCTTAAATTTTGACCATATGCTAAATTACTCTCATTATTATCTAAATAATTTAGGTTAGTAGTGAATTTCACTATATTTGATTCCTTAATAACAATTTCCTTGTAATCTAAAGTGGTTTCAGTGATAGAGTTTATTGAACCTGTTTGCTCTAAATCAAAACCATTAGTTGCAAGACTACTGGGTGTTGGTGATTGTTTCTGTGGCTGTGTCAGTTCTTTTATAACTATGGCAGCTGAGTCAACTGCTTTGAATATACTGGTATCTGTAGCTGCGTTAGTAGTTGTGGATTCCACTATATTTGATTCCGTTACAAAATATTTCTTGTGATCTGCATTTGTTTCAGCGATAGAGTTTATTGAACCGGTATGCTTTAAATCAAAACTATTGGCTACAAAGCTACTGGGTGTTGGTGATAGTTTCTGTGGCTGTGTCAGTTCTTTTACACCTGTGGCAGCTGATTCTACTGCTTTTAATATACTGGTCTCTGTAGCTGCGTCAGTAGTTTTGAATTCCACTATATTTGATTTCGTTACAATTTGTTTCTTGTAATCTTGAGATGTTTTAGCGAAAAAGTTAATTGAACCTGTTTGCTCACGGGATGTTGTTGGCAGTTTCTGTGGGTGTGTCAAATCTTTTACAATTGTTGCAGCTGATTCCACTGCTTTAAATATACTGGTCTCTGTAGCTGCGTCAGTAGTTTTGGTTTCCTCTACATTTGATTCCGTTACAAAATGTTTCTTGTAATCTACAGATGTTTTAGCGATTGAGTTTATTGAACTTGTTTGCTCTAAACCAAAGCCATTGGTCACAAGACTACTACGTGTTGGTGATAGATTCTGTGGCTGTGTCAGTTCTCTTACAATTGTGGCAGCTGATTCTTCTGCTTTGAATATACTGGTCTCTGTAGCTGCATCAGTAGTTGTGGGTTCCACTATATTTGATTCCGTAACAAAATATTTCTTGTGATCTGCATATGTTTCAGCTATAGAGTTTATTGAACTGGTTTGCTCTAAATCAAAACTATTGGCTACAAGACTACCAGGTGTTTGAAATTCAGTTTTAGCTACTGGTGATAGTTTCTGTGGCTGTGTCAGTTCTTTTACAATTGTGACGGCAGATTCTACTGCTTTAAATATATTGGTTTCTGTAGCTGCATCAGTATTTTTTATTTGAGAATCTGTAGGATGTAATTTACTTACATTTTCCAAATATTCTTTTTGTTCTGTATGCATATTTCTCATTTGATTACTGTTTTCACTTGCTTCTGGCCGCACATTAATTTTACTGGTATTCTTAGAAAATAAATCATCAATTACAGTAGCTTTATGAAGATCCTTTGAGATATTTATATGAGATTCAGGTGTGTTGAGATTAGATTCAACGTGATCTTTAGAATTTAATTTAGAAGACGTAATTGCACTAGTTGTTATTTCAAACTGTGGATTCATACCCACCGCTCCCCAATCCTGAGGAGTAACAGTATTATGAATTACTGGAGTAAACACTTTGAATGGTGGATCTGTCGCCTCTAAAACCTTAACAGTTTCTTTATATCTTACATATATAGAACTCGTGTTTATTTCGTCTGCACTAACATTGTTTTTATTATTAATCGCTTCCAAATTTGTCTCATTCAATAAAGTGGTTTTCATAATTTTGTTAGATACAAAATCATTATTTGACGTAGCTGAGTTTTCTGTGGTGATTGAGGGAAAATCCTGTAATTCAGTGTTGTAATAAGAATAATCCTGTATTGTAAGCGTAGGTGGTGTTACAACAAATGTATTTACATCAAAAGTGTATTGATTTACTTCTATGAGTTTGTCTTCATTGTTTTTCTTTGAAACAGTTTCTGTAGTAAAATCTTGACTCGAAAGAATAGTGAAATGACTTTCCGTCGTGTCATACACTGTGCTATCTATTGGTCTGTTGCTGGAAGCCATTATTCCTAAATCGTTTGGATTAAAGACACTATTTATCAGATTATCTGATTCAGTGGCATCAGACGTATATTCTTTATTAAGTGACATCAATAAATCATTGTGACCGTTTGACAGTTTTTTTTTAATGAAATCATTTGAATTTTTATCAAAAGTCATTACTCCAACGAAGGAATTAAGTGCTGTACTGTTTTCATATTCTGATGTACTGTTTTCATATTCTGATGATACGTTTTTTGTCACTATAAATATATTATTGACTTTTGTTGTAATATTTTGATTTGAGAAGTCATTTGAATTACTACCTTCTGTAGCTAACGCAGTATCATTATTGAAATCAATAATACTGTGATTTTCTTTAGTACTGTCAATGATAGATTGCAGTACGAAATGCTCATTTGTTTCCGAAATAGTTTGAGAAACTTTTGGATTAATAGGTAAACGAGTATCTAATACAGCTTCAAATAAATCTGATCGATTTGTAACTGTTTCATAATCATTTGCATCTGTTGAGACTTCAAAACGATCAGTTTTTTTTAAATCACTTGCAGTTGTTGTTGTGTTAAATATTTTTGCAGTAATCAATGCTCTTGTTTTATCTGGTCCTTGAGAGAAATCAGTTTCATTTGATATCGTAGAATCAGTTGAAGATTCAAAAAGCTCAGTTTTATTAAGTTCATTTGCAACTGTTGAATTTTTAGATATTTCAGTAGTTAAAGGTACATTAATGCTATTTGACTCTTGAAACGTGTCACTTATATTTAATATTCTAGAATTTGTAAAATATTCCAAAACCTCCTGTTTGTTGGGTGCATTTGTTGAAATTTGCAGGATTTCATGTTCACTTAATCCATCTGGTCCTTGATAATTTTCAGATGTATTTAATACACTTAAATCTATCAAAGTTTTAAAAAGCTCTGTTTTATTAGGTTCATTCGCAACACTTGAAGATTGAAATGTTTCAGTTGTAATAGTTGCACTAATTTCATCTGGCCCTTGAAAGATGTCCGATTTTTTTAATACTCTTAAAGTTGTTGATGATTCAACAAGTTCAGTTTCGTTTGGTTCATTTACAACTGTTGAAATTTGAATTTTTTCAGTAGAAAGCGGTGAATTTATACTATCTAACCCTTGAAACATGTCACTAATATTTAATATTCTAGAATCTGATAAAGTTTTCAGAACCTCCGGTATGTAAGGTGCATTTGTTGAAGTTTGTAGCATTTCATATCCCCTTATTCCATCTGGTTCTTGAAGATTTTCAGATGTATTTAACACTCTAGAATCTGTTGAAGTTTCAAAAAGCTTGGTTTCATTGAGTTCATTTGCAACAGTTATTGTTGTAATAGTTGCACTAACTTTATCTAGCCCTTGAAAGATGTCAGATTTTTTTAATACTCTTGAAGTTGTTGATGATTCAAAAATTTCAGTTTCGTTAGGTATAATACCATCTGTTGAAGTTTGAAAGTTTTCATTAATTCCATTATGACTTTTTTTAAAGGCAGATTTACTCGTTACGCTGATATAAGTTGAACCTTTTAAAGTCTCTGTTGTACTTGGTACACTAGTAAAAACAGGTTCTTGATAAAACTCCAATTCATTTGTTAAACCCGTTTGTTTTGAAAGTTTAGTCGTTTCAGTTTTCATTGACTCACTGGCTTCAGTGGGATCTTGCTTGTACCCTATATTATTTGTAACACTAGTATTTTTTGAAACTTCAAACGGCTCAGTTTCATTAAGAATAATGTTATCTTTCAAATTTTGAAAAATCTCTGTCGTGATTGGTGCACTCATTTCAACTACCTCTGGAGTAACCTCGGATTGAATATCTAAAACCTGAGAATACTTGGATTTATTTGTGAATCTGATACCAGAGGAAGTTTCTAAAATCTTAATTGTAGCTGGTGTTGTAAAATCAGTTAGCCCTTGAGAGAACTCAGACTCAGTGTTCATCATGTTGGCATTCAGACCAGTTTGATTTGATGTTTGATAAAGCTCAATTTTAATCGTTGCATTTGTTACGCTTATACCAATCGGAACTTCAATTAACTCAGTATTGGTCGGTGTATTGGTATTTATTAAAGTCTGTGAATACTCAGTAGTTCCTTGTTCACTATTGCTAACCGGCACTTTAAAGTTTTTGGTTTTATCTCCTACACTAATATTTGTTGTGATTTTATAAAGCTCCGTTTTACTAGATTCACTGGTACCTGTTACAAATTGAAGAAACTCTGTTGGAGTCAATCCACTTGTAGCAGCTGATACCGTTGTAGCAGCTGGCGAAAGTTCATCAGGCACACTCCTAGCACTAACTGTCTCTAATATCACTGGCTTTGGAAATTCACATTCATAGCGATTAGTTTTTCTACACTCCGTTGAAACCGGGCACGGAATGATAAAACTGTCTATTGTTTTTGAAACACCTCCACCTAAGTCCACACATATCTTGAAATGAGTTGTGTTTACGCAATGAAAAGCTTTTCCGCCACAGTCTACATTCGCAGATACCACTGGCAAGGCAATAAACACCTGAAATTCACAAAAAAATATTAATTATGCCTTCCACATTATGTTAACTGTATTTTGAACAATCTTACATACCAAAATCAGTAATCGTATGATTTTTAATGATCTGAAATTGCGAAGAGCCATTTTCTCATCGTTCGTTTGCTTGCCGCAATACGTCGTTTCAGTAAGTATTCGTACTTTTCTGTCGTTTATCTCGTCAAGTCTATATTCGAGTGAAAGGTTTACTGTGCGCTGACACAATTTGTATTGTCGCGTAAGATTCGTTAGCTTAGAACTGAGTCATTTATATCATATTCAGATTACAGTGACATTATACAAATAATGTCGACGACAGTTTCCTCCGGCCTCATACAGTTTTTCTTTGTCAACCTTGTTAGTTTCAAACTAACATTTGCGTGCTGTAAATTTCATAATTAATGAAAGATTAGACAGAACTCATGCAGCTTTTCTTTTTTGAATCTAAATCAAAAAATCTTTATTCGAATAAAATTAGAAGTTGAGTGCTTTTGAATTATATTGTTACCCATTAGTAATATCAGACAGCTTTCTAGTTGTAGACCTATGATATTGCCGCTTTAAGTTGTGACTAGGAGAGTCATTGTAGATGGAGCTAGGCACAAAATATTAATCCTGTATTATTGTTGGAGCTCTAATAACATATTTTCCACCGGAATTACAGGAATTACAAGCTTATATGATCTAGATTACTTTATCTTGGCGGATGTTTTTGCAATAAAATTAAATAACTAGTCTGTTTACACAAATTTATGATTTCAAATCTCGGTGGAGCTCGGTGGCGCAATGGTTTAGCGCCTGGCCCTGCGATTGTTAAGCGACTTTCGCATGGGTCGGTCGTGGGATAGATGACCAAAGTTCCTCTGTGCTTCGAAAGGCACGTTAAGCCGTTAGTTCCGGCTGCATTTGAAGTCGTTAATACCCACCAATCCGCATTGAGCCTGCGTGGTAGGATAAAAAAATGGCTGATTCCGATGATTTCCAATTTCAGACTCATTTGGGTCATCTGCGTTCACAATATACTTGCTTAATAGATCGCTTTTTTATACCAGAAATTAATTCTACGTTATTATTTATTTGAAAATGATACCAATATTATCTAGTAGCTTGTTTAAATCTTGTAGATTGTAGATTTTTTCCAACGCCCGGCGGGGGCGCTCTTCAAGCAAGCCCCTCCCCACCCCAGGGGGACCGAGGGTTACCGGACTAAATCAACTTGGTTTAACTTAATGAACATAAATTTCATATTCTTATCCTGATGTACAAGGCCATGGTGCTTATGACCCCCACTATAAGTTTATTTTATTATTGTTCATCTTCTTTCCTCATCTCATCAAATTGATCGCAGCAAAAAAAAGTGAACAGAAACTTTTTTGTAGAGAATTTTATTCAGATTACTTAAGTAATAAAACATTATTTGCTATGGGCCACCGTTAACGAGTTATTTACGAAAAACTAAAAAAACAGAGCACCCCCCAAAGCTTTACCCCACCCATCAGTACTTTGAGTATGTTATTTTAGACACCATTCCTTACAATAAATTATGCCCAGGAAAAATCGCCTTTACACGAATTATTTCCCGATGGGCTAATAGCGATTGAGCAAACCAATACTTTACGAAGATTTCGGTGATATTGTTATGGTGTCTCAGAGAAACTTCTTAGTAGGTCGGTATAAGTATATAAAAACAACAACAACGCAATATATCTTATCTACACCACAGTCAACAGTCGCTGCTGAAGGTTGTACTTAGAAGATTATTAAAAAAAGTTAGAAGACGATGATAATTATCGTACTTTCCTCTATTACTTAATGAAACTGCAATGCAAATGCATATCAAGCGGCAAGTATTATTATTCTGTTCTGTGCGGCAAGATCAATAATGATTGGTTTTTATGCAATATCAGTTCATTCAGATTTATAATTGCGTAGTAAAGGTGGGCGCAGACTTTTCAAGGGGGTGCGGGCAACCTGTGTGGTTAAGGACCTTATTTAGAGATAACCAAGAAACAACGTCCGTCGTCGTAGGTTGTCTGGGTAGAGGGGGGCGTGGATATTTTTTTGGGAGAAAGGGGCGCGTCCCAAATAAGTTAGGGAACCCCTGGTTAAGAGCATATAATTAAATTACCCAGTCTTATTAAAATATGAAATAGATACTTTTTCATAGATAGGAACGTAGGAAAACGATCAGGAAGATAAATCTACTTTATTTACTCTTGCCTATCAAGGATTTCCTTTATCTATCCTATTATTACAGAACTCATTGAACTCTGGTAGGTGCCAACTATAGGTATAGTTTAGGTAGATAGTTTTATTATTAATAATATTTTTTAAGTGGGTGAATAGGTAGGTATTGAGATTTGACGTATGTTAAGGCCTTAATTAAAATCAAGTCAATCTAATGAATGATAAACAAATTCGATATAAAAAAATATAATTTATTTCAACTAACAAAAATGTATGATTTACCTACTTATCACATTATTTATAATTTTTATCTTATATAGGTAAATGATTGTTAATAAATAAGAGACCTGCATTTTAAATTAATACGACAACGATCTCCCAAATATAAGAGATCTCACGTTGGTAAAGTAAAATGATACTATAGATATTATCAACCACACGAACGTGATCACAGCGAGTATTATGCCTAATATAAACAAGGAAGTTTGCAAACCACCATCGCGATCGACTACATAGCTTAAACCGAAAACGAATAAAACTAAAAGAGTCGAGGATAATGTTTCCAAGGTGCTGTGAAATTTTGGCCATTTACGAGCACCGACAAAGTCTTGAGCCGTCGTTTCCCAACAAGAAGACAGAGCGCCGTAACCCAGTCCAGCCACCACGCAGCCAATTGAGAAACAGTCATGGTTGTTTGCTTCTGCCAATACTGAAAAATTATCAGGAAATCGGTTTGAACTAGAGAAAGAACATATTATTCGAAGTTCTTTACCACAATATTTGCTAAACGGATTTCATAGCTCAGAAAAAAGTACCATGTTAAATAAAAAAGAACTACTTTTTAAAATTTCCGCCACCAAACATAATGTATGACTCATTGTAGAAATAAAAAAAAAATGGCGCCTAGTTATCAATTCTAACTTACCAAAAGATGCTCCAGTTCCGATTAATAAACCAATCATGGACACATACTTAAAGTTGCGCTTTGGCGTTTGTGCTAACCATGGAGTACACAACAAGAAGCATATCCATGTAAAACCATGGAGCGAAATCAGGAAGTTAGTCTCCGTCATGGATATTTCTGGCTGTATCTGTGTTGCAATCATTGGCAATAAAACTAGAAACACTGCTGATAAAACAAGTTTGGAAAAACATATCATCAAAGCGGGATAAAAACGCCAACACGATAAAGACCTCGTGAGAGGTTTGATAAATGTATCATTGATATTGTACATAATATAGATTAACCTTCGCCTTAACCTGTATACTCTATATGAAGGCATCCGCATTCTTCTCCTCGTACTAGCATAAGCAGATTGGCAGCGAAAACTGAATGAATTGAAAACCTTTTCTCTTTCAACATCTGTCACAGGGAAAATAGTATCGTAAGTTACTTCTATTTCAGAGTATTCTTTGCCATCACAACCGTCCATTTGCCAAGAGTCTCTTCTTACTTGCTTTGTTATGTATTCATCAAAACTATCTCCTATTGTGCTTAATCTCTGAATAGCCTTGCTAAATCGCTTTCTTTTATCTTCATCTGTATCTTTTTCGCTACCTGCCTCTTCTTCTTCACTACTTTGTTCACTTTCTTCACTCTCTTCGGGTATTTCTGGAAGTATCTCAACTCCAAATATATTTCTTCTCTTCTCTTCAGGGCTTGGTGGTGGTGTAATAGTGGTATTTACGTCGTGGTCTTGAAAGCATTCGTTATCACAATCTTGTCGGTGTAAATTGTCATCAGACGGACTTTTCCAACATTTTCTACTTAAGTCGTGTAACTGCAATTCATTTGTGTAACCATTTGTGCCTTCATTGTTAAATAATGCGTAAGTCTTATCACTGTATCTCGAAAAAGATACTGACCTCCCTAAGTTTTCATTAACTCGTAAGAACATAACAGCTGGCAATGTTTGTAGCATTATTCCAGCCAGTATCATGTGAGAATATGAGTATCCATAGTAATTGATTAAAGCAGTCAGTATATGGGGAAACAATGCTTGGCCTATAGCTTGCCCAGCGAAACAAATTCCACGTACGATCCCCAATTGAGAATCATATGTTTCAAAGATAACTGCATCAACTTGTGAAGATATCAAAGAAGAACCGAGACCTGAAAAAAAATACCGTTATATTTACAATTTCCCTTTTTTATATTTATATTATACCAAATAAATATTAATTACAATCTACTCTACGAGTTTACTAACCGCCAAGAACTCCATATACTACTGGTTGTAAGTAGTAGGGTACGAAGACACAGATAAGAAGACCAGCCACTACCATCAGTAGACCAAGCGTTGCCATGACGCGGTATCCCACGATACCTCCCCAAGAATCCGCTGCGTCCTTGCACCAGCATTCTGTAAAGTTAAATGCTTATTTTATCCTTATTATATTGGCTCGGTACGCTTAGCTAAGAATGTATGCTTACGAGTCTATAAAAAAGCTAACTCTTAATAAAATAAACCCCCCATACAAAAAAGCTAACTCTTAAAAAGTTAAAAATAAAAACATCATTATTATCAAGTCATAAATAGATCTATGAAAAAAATTGTAGACTTCGGGGGACCGCTAAGTTAATGGATTTACATCTAAGCTCGTCACATGTCTAGCTTACCTATACCTAACAGCATACCTATCAGTCCAGACATGTGACGAGCTTACATGTAAATCCATTAACTAAGCGGTCCCCCGACGTCTACGATTTTTTCATAGATCTATTTACGAGTATGACTTGATGATAATGATGTTATTATTTTTAATTAACTTTTTAAGAGTTAGCTTTTTTGTTTGAAGCTAAATAGTAAAATTAAGTTTAAAAAACTTAATTTTTGGCGGACATTTCTTTGCCATCATTTTGTTTTTTTATTGCACCTTTAATATCATTGAAGTAACACCGAATCGACTGGAGATATGGAATTTAGCCAGATCCCGTCATCAACTAGAAAAGAGCTGATGACCTTCAAACGGCTGATCAGGTTATGGTTACCTTAACATGTTCTTTCAATGTCATTGAAGTAACACGGTACCAAATTCCGAATCGATCGGACATATGGAAGTTAGTCAGATCCCCTCATCAACTAGAAAAGAGCTGATGAACCCTAAAATGGCTATCAGCTTATGGTTACCTTACCATGTTCTTTGAATGTTATTGAAGTAACACGGTACCAGATTCCGAATCGATCGGACTTATGGAATTTAGTCAGATCCCTCATCAACTAGAAAAAAGCTGATGATCTTCAAACGGCTGAACTTTTCATGAAACATGAAAAACTAAGATAAGAACACTGGGAATAAAATTATCTTACACACAAAAAAGCTAAACCAAAATAGGTTCATTTGTTTGGGAGCTACGATACCACAGACAGATATACAGACACGTTAAACTTATAACACCCCTCTTTTTGCGTCGGGGGTTAAAACATTAAGAGTTCACCCTGCACACCTTGGATGAATGCAAATAATTAGTATTGTTTAGAAAAAAATAGGTATTAAGTAAACTGCATCACTGTGATTGTCATAATAATAAAGGATGTCATTGACAAATCACGTTATCTTATAATTATATCAAGGTAACTGTTTACTATAGAAGTCGTATGCTAATGCAACCTCTGTCGTAAACAGTTTCAGATATTTTAACCAATTATTTATTTATAACGATAGGACTCAAAATTCTGTTCTATATGCGACTCGATTAAAAGGCTACAATAATTCCAGTTTATATGATACCCCATTTATTGGCTTTTAATACAATATAAAATATATATTCGAATACTTACGTGAGAGGCCGTAGGCTAGGATGAATATTGCAGGCGATGATAGACCGACCCATATCGGTATATCAAGCTTTGTAGAGTGAACCAAAATCACCCCGTAAGAGAGCACCAGACTCGGCAAAGAAATCTTAAAAATAACAAAATCAATATTAGTCGACGAGTATAGGATAGGAAGCCACAAATCAATCTTAGGAACATTTGCCGTTTAGGCCTCACTTTATAGAGATCTGTAAGTAATGTGGTACGTCGGGAAATCAAAAAAACAATATAAATCCAAACTAAATGGTTCAGTGTTTTTTAACATCTATACCTGCATGGTCAAGGTCTGATTCGGCCAGCGGCATCGGCACCGATACTAGCGACAGTATCGGAGGTGATTTGTATTTAGTTTGGTCGATGGTAGGGCTTTATTAAGATAAAGCCTAAGAATAAGAATAGATGAAGCCTAGAATAAGATTAAGGACACTTATGTCCTAGCATTTGGCGCTATTAATCTTATTCTTTATTGGGTTAGGTAACTACTGCAAGGCACGGTTCTTGGTTCATTGATATTTTCCAAAAGACAAGAACGTTTTGATAAACCTAATTTTACAAAAACGGTAGAGAACAGACACAAATTGCCTCAGCACTAGTCTAGCAGCAGGCCTATCTTCAAACGATAAGCTGTACCACGCTATACTTAGTTTCATTTGCAACGACGACAGTGACGCGCTACGCTGTGATTGACTCTATTTTGTTGTCTCAAAGAGTGCTGTCTACGCCTATAGAGTAGACCTCTGCGTGCGCCATGGCTACTATAGTTAGCTATGGTGCTAGTATAGCAGCTACGATAAGATTATATGAGTTGAGTTCCCACGCGTGTCAGTCATCAAGAAAAATTTGGGGACAGTAGCGTCAATCCAAATAACTACTTAACTACTTAGTTCCATATCAAATATTTGACTATCAAGAATATTGATAATATGTTTAACAAATATAATCTTGTTATTTACGTATCAATCGATCAAACTGTTTTACGTAGGAAGCAAGGTTTGTACGTTTTCGATAAGTCAACCGCGTGACTATAGAAGAGTAAAAGTGCCATAATTTTCTAAATCATCTGTTTGTTTAATATGATAGGTACTAATAAATTTATTATTAGGAAATCGTGGCTTATTATCATCAAATACTTAATCATTAAAATAACTAATATTGTAAAAATTTATCATAAAACAAGAACAAGGATTTGAAACTTGAGTTCTGCAAATCACTTAATATTTTCCTGTGCCTTATCATCATTCCTGCATAGTTTGTTAACATATGGTTGCGAACTTAGAGCATTTGCGAAGATCCAATTCAATTATGTTGTAAAGCTAGTAAATATGATTGAACCGAGGCCTACGTCCTTATGACTATCTTCTATTACAATAATATTTAATCGGATTTAATTAATAAATCAATGATGTTCTGTAGAACTACCTAGCTGTTTTTAAAGTAGTGTTACATAAGTAAATGGAATTTTGAAAAGATAGTTGCATTGCATTTTGTAACAACATAATCACCTGGTTCCCTACCGCGTAATTGTATGTATGTTGATATGTCGTTCAAGCAAGTTGACTTTTGAAGTCCCTGTTTTTATTTTATAGTTTTTGTCGCTGGCAGCTTTCTGTTAATTTAGCGGTGATGCCCGTAATAACGAGACGCTAACAAAGAAATTGTCAAAAAAACATGTACAATTAATTATGTACTATAGGGTAGGGACTTCAAATGTCAACATTGGTTTGAACATCATATCCATTAAGTTAGGTACGTGCTAGACCTCTGATTATGCTGCACCAATTAATCAAAAACCTGTGTAGACTATAATGAAAAAGTAACTATAGTCAGTAAAGTAATACACTTTCTTTTTATACTGACATTCAAGAACAAGACCGCCAAAAGGAGTGGCCAATTCCACTCTGCTGCACCTTGCACTCGGGTATTGGTTTCCATTTTACGGTAACTTCCTGCATTTTCTAGAGCTTATTAACATTTTCAACTAATCACTGAGAATTCACTTGTTAGTCTAAGCACAAGTCATGGAACATGACATCACAAATTTTGGTCTTACGCAATTACTTATTTTACCACATTAATTTTATTCATTCAGAGACAGAGGACATTATTATTATCGTCGTATATTGACAGGTCTCTATAACATCGGTCGCGTTATCGGAAGGCCCCAACTTGTGGCTATTTTGTCTTATCTTATCGTGTCAGTGAAAGAAGTCAATATACCAAGATACATAGGTACTACCATTTTGTTGGGCTGGGGTAACGTATTAATTGACCAGTTATTGACAAATTGATGAGCCTTTTATTTTATAACAAGCAATATCACGAACCTACAACTTATATTAGTTAGAACCTACGAATAGTTATTTTGACAGTATCTAATTTGTGTCATCCTTTTAGAGAAAAAGATCATTCCAGTTGCCCTTCGATCATCGAAGCAGTTTTCCATCGTTTTTTTATACCGAAGGAAATGATAATAGTAATCAATGATAATAGTAATCAATGATATCAAGATACTGATATTTTTACTCCACCATTGAGAAGCTTTTGATATCAAATCCATCACAGTTCTTTTATGTATGCTTTTATACATTGGCATTTAAAGAGCCACTACTTCAGATTTATGTCATATATCTTTCCAACCGAAGACAGGAACCAATGATATGATGTCATTCATGAAGTTTGATGTCTACCTCAGGGCAGTGTTCGTGGACCAACGCTATTCCTCTTCATTTGCGTCAACTAAATCTAAAGATAAAATATCAAAAAATGTCGTATCAGACTTTAAAGTCTGTTATGGTTTGTGTATTGTAATCTGCTTTTGTTGGTTTAATAGAAACAAAGACTAAATATTATTAAAAAAAGGCTGTATGGTTTTAAACTTTCATTCTTTAAGGAAATAAAAGAAACAAATCAATCATATTGTCAACATTTTGACAGTGACAGGACAGCTTTGCTGAGGTGTGTTCCGTCGCTTCGCTCGAGTGCACTCGAGCGCGCTCGGGTGCGCACTGTAACCGTTTCGTGGCTTGGTGAAATTTTAATCTGAGCGCTGTCAGAGCGTAGTTTCACCCGTTCAGCGGCTCAGAGTGCAGCAACCAAACAACCACGTAGATCGGTCGTTGAATAACGCTCTGACGTTTATCTTTTGTCATAATGTCAATGTCATTTGACATTATTTTGTATTTTGATGTTTTTATGTCTAATAGTTCATGGTTGCTCCTCAAAAAAACATGTTTAAATTATCCGTATTCCAAAAAAGAAAACGAAAACTTTATACTTAATGATGTAAAGTTCTTTAAGAATATAAAAACAACTCGAACGTTCCGTGGTTTGGTTGCAACTCAAGTCTCAGTTTAACTTTAACCAAACAACTACACCCAAAACGACGGAACGCACCCCATCGTCATGTCATCTGTCATGTCAGTTACGTACGTTAACAGCTTACAGCGATAAAAACTAAGAAATAAAGTTATTGGTGTGCCTCCTCAAGAACTTTATGAATTTAAAGTTCTTGGTGTGCCTCATTTGATTCTAATAGTATGGCTAATGAAAATGAAAAAGAAGAATACTCTAACTCAATAAGAACTTTAAGGAAGCAATGCCTAGATGCTGGTTTGAGTGACGAAGATTTTCGCAAATTATATTTTGAATCGCTAGAAACATTGGATTCAAATCATCACTCACATTCGAAGTTTCCTATGTTGTTATTAAATAAGCTTAAACTTTTACTTATAGGAATATTTGTTTTAGTATGTTGTATTTATTACTATAAAACTATTTACACTTGCATTGTTTGTAACTTGCAAGAATACATTTATCCTGGGCTACGTCTTTTGAGGAAAATAAGTATACCCTTTCTATCATTATTTCCTTCATTAACTGGTATGTTATCTTATCAATCTATCATGCATTTGTGTTTTCTAAGAAACAAAATGGTTTCTTTCGAATCTCCTTTTAAATTTGTTTTCTATTTTCTTTTCAGAATATTACCATGAAAGTTGTTTGATACATAACCCATTCTTTACTGTAGCAGATATGGACTGCTGGCCTTGTAGCACCGTCAGTAATGTAAGAGAGATCCATAATCCTACTACTAAACCATTTGATTCACAGCAGAATATACCATTTATATATGAGGTGAGTTTAGAGTTCAACATTAAAAACATTAATGGGTAAATAAGCAAAATTTCGAAAATTTTACCTTTATTAATTTCAGACAGATCAACAAGTGATAGATATGATAGCACTAAAAGACATCTATTTTAAAAACAAGCAGGCTTTTGACAAAGAGCCTTCAAAAATTTTAATTGAAAATGGCAAATATTCTATTACTCCTTATGAAATGTTTACCCTGAGTCAGCTGGAGGAGAAATTGTATGTATGGTATGTGAAATGCTACCCTGAATAAATATAATTTTAAACACAAGTAATACCAAACTTATCTAAATACTTTTTGAACAGGAAAATGAACAATATGCTGCATGCAAGACTACTGCGACAATATATTCCAAGACCAAAAATTGTCCCTAAATTTGGTCAAAGCACTGAAAGATTCATTATTATTGACTCAAGTCAAAATAGTTTTAAAGTTCCTGATACAGAATGCACATACTCATTCCTCTTATCTCTGAGTGGTAATAGAATCATACACTTAAGGCCAGCTGAAGAATGTAAAAATCAGTGTAAGACATTAAAAGTAGAATTAAAGGAAAGATATTTATGTAAGTAGGTACATGAAATATCTGTTTTATTACATTAAATAAAAGCAGGTTATAAATGAAATATTTTTGGTTACAGTATGGTACAATTGGTGGTACTGGAGACCAGTTGTTCAATCAACTTCTAGCAATGTAACATTCATATCTCATATTGGATCTTATTGTTGACTACAGTGGGTGTAAAATGATAGAAATACTGTGTTGGAATGTACAAAACACCAATTTATTAACATAAATAATTAACACAAAAAATTAAATAAATTTGCTACAAACTTGACTATTATTTGAATTATTCAAATTTTTCCCTTAGTTTTTCCTTTAATAAAACTGGTAACAAAGAAACTAAGGCAAAGACACTAAGGAAAGTGACGGAAGTCCATGACCAAGCGTCACTAGTGGATGTCAATGTGTGGAGTGTCTGGCCCGCTTGTATAGCTACAAATGATGGTGGTGCCACTCCTAGAAAAAAACAAATATACCTTAATAAATTATTGCATGTAAGATTAAAATAGACTCATACTATGGTAAAATTGCAACTTGCCAATAAATGTTCCTAAGGCAAATGGCACAAGGGGTACTCCAATGACAGGAGCG
Source organism: Catoptria pinella (assembly GCA_963556745.1). Classification (NCBI taxonomy): domain Eukaryota; kingdom Metazoa; phylum Arthropoda; class Insecta; order Lepidoptera; family Crambidae; genus Catoptria; species Catoptria pinella. The sequence goes on from OY750763.1 coordinate 10,261,382, forward strand.
GTCATATTGATAAACCAATTAGGCAAAAAGGGTGTTACCCTTAAAAATATTATGTAGTTGAGTAGATTGTTCTTGTGCTTTGTGACTGTCTTAGACCACTGAGCTGCTCTTTCAGGAAAAAATATCTTCACAAGTCTCTTTCCCAACAGGTTGGATAAGAAGAAACATAAACTTGCACCTATTGCTGAACAGCAGCAAACTAACAGTAGTGCTAGATAAAATGGAAACAAGAACCCTGAAAGAATGCTGAGAAAGATAGATCCAGGTATTGCAAAAGTTTGCAAACTGTAAATGCAAGTAAAGGAGGTATTATGAGGTAAGATACAAAATATTATGTAAATTGTTGGTAATCAATTCGTTAGAAGTTGTACAAACATTATGTACTTACGTATTAGTTATCAACTTTTGTATTTTCAAACTTTTTTATAAAAGGATACAATATATAAACTAAGAATACTCCAAATAATACTTCATAAAAATATTTGTCTTTATAGCGATCCAAAACCAGGCCCAATTGTTTAGCATCATCTAAGTCCCATGGTAACTTAAAATGCTGTTTTTCATGCCTGGAATAACAAATAAAATTTTGATTAATGTACATAGTAACACTTTTCTTGATTAGTATTTATTATGTTCTGTTAGATTCTTACTCTTCTAATTCTGGAAATTGCTTGTACACAAGTCCCATAGCTACCAAAGAACATACAAATATAATTAAAACTAAAATTAATGCATTTGATGTAGATAAATTGCTTTCCGAAGATGTAACTGTGTGTGTATCTGTAAACAAATTAACATTGGAATATGAGAAGTTATAAAATTAGAATGCCTAATGTAATGAAATATTTAGGATAATACAAAGTTAGGGAAAAGGAATAGGTACTTGGGAAAGGATGTGGATAGAACAGTCCAGTACGGCGATTTCTTAGGTCAATAATCCTCGGTTGCATGACTGTATGGTAAGGAATGTCCACGGTGGAGGAAACAATAGGATCTTGAATATCACCTTGGTCGTCCTGTGCAGGTCGTGCTGCTCTTCTGCGATTTGTGCTCATAATTATTATTGTGACCTAGTTGAGAAACAAACAAAAGTAACACCCTAGGTAATCTTACGCAAACAATACTTTTAAGAAAATAACTGATATGTAAAATTATTACCTTAAACTATCTGAAAAATTATAAAACGCGCGTGAAAACTAAAATGTTCGACAAATTGTGAATTGGGCGACTGTAAACTGTAAGAACAATCAATCTCTCTCGTGCACATTGCACCACAGACAAGCTGTCACTGTTAGTGTCAATGTCACTTTGACGGTGGTGTCGATGGTCTCGCTTGTCATGGCCAGTCACGTGATCACGTCCACAGATGTCACTGTCAGTTGTTGGTTTTTTTTTCAATTCTCCCATTAATGAAAAGGCCGAAAAATCTAGTCCAAACAGCCAATTTTTCGGTAATATTGACTGTGACTCCGCTGCTGGAGAAGCCAGCAACAATAAAATGAACTAAATGGTTGGAAAATAAACTCTGTTTCCAATCAAAGTGGCGCCACTATTTGGATGCCAGTCAAGGAATACTAACTAATAACCCTTCAGACACAACAATTTTAAGCAAGAATAATTCCTTAATGCTCTAAGAATAATTCACTACGACGACGATAAACTCAACAAAATCGATTTCGCCAAATTATGCGTCCCAATCCCAAGTCCACACGGAGGAAAATTACCTTAAATATTTGTGGATGGGGAAAGACTGAAAGAAGTCCCAGTAGCCGTGGCGTGAGACACCCGGTAAGGTGGAGTGGAATTTTATTATTATTTTATTCTTAACCTCAATAAATAACTATGGTAATGCTGTTATTACCAATAGGCGTATTATGAGCTTACGCTTACTATACTCGATAGCGACTCGCGACTGTTACCGCCAGCAGAGGCGCTGTGCCAAATTGCATAGGTACCAAGATGGCTTACTACAGTCGCTATTAGTGGGTTTTACGATCAGTCTCCCGCCAGTCTAACCAGACGATGAATGGACTGGCGGCAGACTGATTGTGTAATCTACTAATCCCCCTCTATTGAGTATGTGTAGTAACCGTGCAAACTACACAGGCTCTCGGGCGCCGCACTAATCGGTTACAGACTGCGCGATGGATAAAAAACATAAAATTAAAAATATAATACCTAAGTAGTACTAAATACCTACTTACCTAAAATAATAAAAAAATCAAAACGGGAGTATAGTATTTGGGATAATAATAATAATAACAATAACTGGAATGGGAGCGAATGACGCTGAAGCGATGTACGTTCTAGGGAAAGTATTAGCATGGTACGCTGTAGCGCAAACCTATTCAAGCGAAACACGTAAAGTCGAATGACACTGTAGCGACAAACGTTCTAGCGAAAATCATTTGCTAGTAATGAAACTCAAAAGGCAAATTTAAATGGCGCATTTCAAATGGGTAAAATTAAAACACACTTTAATCAACAATTTAGTTTTACCCTTTTCAACATACGTTTGATTGAGTTGAGTTAGTTAGAAGGTTCGCCGCTTCAGTGTCATTCGACTTCATGTATGTGTTTAGCTTAGCTTTATTCAGCTTCCTTTAATAATTCGCTAGAACGTGCTTCTCAAGTACTACTCCCTCACAAACTAGGACGTAGGAGAGAGATAGAGTGCAACCAACGAACGGCAACGCTGTTGGCTGATATGGTGCGGTGCGGGTGGGTGTCCGGCGGTGGGTCGCCCCGCAGCCCGCAGTCCGCACGCAGTCGCATCGTCGCAGCGCAGCGCAGACGCGCTGAGTCCGACATAAAGACGCGTGTGTGTACCGCCGCCGGCCGCCGCGCAACACATAAATAACTCGACGATAACTCTAAAAATACTCAAAATTTAACACCATTTCCAGTTACTATACTAGATCTTCAAAATGTTCAACGATTTATGAGATCTTTGATTTTATGAAACAACGAAAATGTGAATACGGTGAAAGTGAACTTTCTATTAAATTTTGTACTGAGATGTCGCCCTTTGTATTAGTTCAGAAATATACATGAATTTAAGTAAGGAGGTGAGTAGGATAAACTATTAAACTTATTTAAAATTTAATTAACAATCCGCGCTTATTTTATTGAACTAAATTTCAAAGTAAATAAAGTTATCTGAAATATATCCGGAGCCGGGGAAACTGACCCTAGCCTTGATCTTTAAAATGAAGTTTTTTTTGCAATAGGTAATGCGAGGAAGAACCAGTACGTTATGTTTGCTGGTAGTGACACTAGCACTAGGGTATGTGTCGGGTGACAGCATATGCCGGCGCGGGCTCAACTGGTGGGACCGCGAGCGCGGTGCCTGCGTGCCCTGCACGCGATGCGAGCCCGCCCGCAACCTCGCCGTCATGTACCCCTGCGAGATACATCGGGACACTATCTGCCAACCCTTTTACCAAATCCAAATTTTCCCGTTTCAAAAAGACAAAAACTCTAATGAAAGTGAACACAATGTGCCCAGTGACGTTGATTATGAGTATGTGGACTACGAGAGTGAAGTGATAAATGATAGTGAGGAGGGAGACCAGTGGGACCTCCAAGTTTCTGGTGTGACAGTAGCAGCTAGTGGCTGTGTGGTTTTCTTTTTAGTGGTGCTTTACTTCTCACTCACACATGCAAAGCAGTGGAAAGTGCTGAAGCAGACGCTCCAGTCAGGTGAGCATAACTATAGGTACCTAAGTTATTTTGTTCGTTTAACTTCATAAGTATCGTATTACGCCCAAATGATCTAAGACGCCTAACATGATGCAGTGTTTTTATCAAGAAAAAAGGCTTGAGGGGTTTGAGATAGGGGATGAAATTTTGTATGAAAATCCCTCGATTTCGAAGCCAGGATCTTCGAATTAAAAATTAATATTAACTGACGATTAAAAAATAATACATGTACTTACGTCTCAGCGTTTTTGATAATTCCACCCTCAAGGCTTAAGTTATTATTCTAAGCCTCAAGGGGTGAAAAGGGAGATGAAGTTGTGTATAGAAAATCTTTTCTTTAGGATTTTGGTTGGATTGGAAACTAACGTAACGTAGGTATACGTATACTGGGGCCTTACCGGCTAACTTTTCGAACTTCGGCGGGTCTGCCGAGCTTCAACTTAAAACAGATAAATAGAAGTAAGGAGTTTCTTATTCTACTATTAGCCGAAGTTATTTAGATGTCGATGTTGGTGTGACATCATGAATTGGGGTTCGCCATTTTGGCCTGATTGAGGCTCGATTTACCTGTTTTAATTTGAAGCCCGGCAGACTTTCTGAAGTTCGATGCGTTAGCCGGTACGGCCCCTGGTATTGTTGCAATTTCAATCCTTACGGGTAAATTAACCTTAACATTGATATAGATGTCGTAATTGAGGTTTTATGAGATGTTGATTGCGAAAATTACATTTATTACTTGAGGGATGAAATGGGTGTTCATATTTTATGGAAAAAAAACGCTTCGAATTCAATGTTTGTAGGAGTACTTCTACACTTCGCGAAAAAAACAACTGTTTCATACTTTTTGATTTTAATTTTTGTATGAAACAGCAGATTTTTCTTTCGCGATTTCAGAGTTGGTCCTATAGTAATAGTTGATCAGTTTGATGGTCCCTGTATACCATATTCGGCATTAGGGGTATTTTTGTAACAATGTTGTACAGCTATGAACATCATGAAATACTAAAGGTCTCCATCTACAGCAGCGCCACCACCACCACTAAGTACCACTTACCACTAAGCGGGATAAATTTTCTTTCATTCTGCTATTGCCACCCCACTAGGGTTGCCAGGTATTTTTTTCAGAAACTCGGGACATGTACTTAAATTGAATAAAAAATATCGGGACAAAGCATTTTGCCGCGGGACAACAATTTACTTTAGCTATTACTATACTGTAATTTGATTGGCGGCAAACGCTGTGACAGTGGCCAATCAGCAATCGTAAATCAAACAGCGCTTTCAATCAGTGTAAAGCAGCCTAAAGCGCGGGTAATTTAAACTAACTACAATTGAGATAGAAGCTTAAAATAATTGATTAATGTATATTCTCTGAAATATTACACTTTGATTGTTTTGTTTCTTTGTCTAACTGAAAAATATCATAATGCGGAACACATTCCTGTCCCGGCGGGACATCATAAAAATTGGCTGTTTCGCGGGACGTCCCGCTAAAGTCGGGACACCTGGCAACGCTACACCCCACGCTCGTGTATGCTAGCATCTCGATTTTATTATGTGAATTAGAATGTCTACTATATCTAAGGAGATCTACTTATCTCATACTGGTATGACCTCAGTGATTCGACAATAGATAGTTCAAGTACATTCTCGAGTGAAGTTGCCGCAGATCGCTGTATATTGTCAATAATTAAATTAAAAAAAAAAAAATAAAGGGGCTCCCATACAACAGACATGATTTTTTTGCCGTTTTTATAGATAATGTACCCTTCGTGCGCGAGTCCGACTCACTTGGGCGGTTTTTTTTATTAATTATTCAGGACTGGTGCGCGCGAGGACTACGATCACGATACCGACTTCGTTGTTTTTATTATCCGAATCACAGCAATGACGACATCAGAAGAATATTAATATTGAAATTAAACATACTAGCGCGGTTTTATTGTAAGTCTCTTGGTGATTACTTAGTTACGATTTTTTCTTTTTCCCGAACTTTCTGCCACCTTTGCAGTTGCCGCGCGTGAATCAAGCATCAAGCCGCCCGAGTACCCTCTAGCGATGATTTTGTAAATACGTTCAAATATTAGTAATTACTTCTTTTTACTTAACAAATTCTTTAATTGGTTTTAGTTATTGTTATATTTATTCTTATAAATTAATTAATGCTAAAAAAGATTAATCTACCTAAGTAGATAAATAGTGAATCTGCCACCATTTCATAAATTGGGAAGTCCTCTAAGGCCGCCGAAGTAGATCAACCGTCAAGTGTAATATCTATCCTATCCTATCCTAGCCCACAAACTAGGTACCTTACTTATAGGTAGATTGTGACTGTGGGCTCGATAGTAATAATAATTCAATGGCTCGCCTAGATCTGGCAATGGAACATGAAAACTGAAATTTGATCTTGATCAATCAATCTGAAAGTTTACTTGAATGTAGAAGATACCAACATTTTTGATTTTAGCATTCACAATGCTATTTTTATACAATACTAAATAATATACTACAAAAAAATCGACTCGCACCAGATCATATTCTCAGGCGGGAATCGAACCCGCGACCTTTGGAAGTCCGGTCCAATGCTTTCAGGCATATTTTTCTACCTAAATTATTTTTCAGCAGCTTCCAACAGGTGTTGAAGAGTATAACCCATAAATAAGACATCTTGTTTATAATGTCGAGTAAACACAACTCGGGATTCTGGAAAATATTTAACACATTCAAGACTCCAGAAATGGGAACGCAATCTAATTTTAAATATCCCAGATAGGTATTGAAATGGTTTTAGTTTAGTAAACGCTTTAAAAAAAGCAAAACCTTCAAAAATCTTAAAAAAACAGTTCTGAAACAGCTTCAATGATAGTAAACAGCTCTAAAAATCCATGAAATAATATTCACATCTGTATAATTAAATTACTATTAAGTAAGTGATACCTATTAAAAAGGGTGTAGTTTAAAATGGTAAACAAAGTATTCGTATTTTGTTGAGCAAAAAATATTATTCAGTCAGCCAAAATGGTTAGTTGGTCAGCAACTTTTGGCTAGCAAATATTTTTAAATCAATCAGCAAATAATGTCATATTGGACTACTTTAAATTTTTTTAGCTGCCTTCGGTGACCTAAATTTAATAAAATTTTGGTGAACCACGTCTATCAAAACAAAATATGTCTTTTCTGACGCTTTGCCGGCCGCTGCCGCGGCATGCTCGCTCTGCTCGCTCAGCTCGCGCGTTATTTTGTTCGCAGTTCTAACCTAACCTAATGAACTCTTCAAGACTTTTTTCGGTTTTCTCTGCTAACCAATTTTGAAATGTTGCTCAACAATTAAACATTTTGCTGACCAATTAGATATTTTGCTCTCCAACTGTTTATTAAATTGCTAACGATTTTAAGATTGTTTGCAGATCAAGGTTTGCTGCCTGATTTTTATTTACTGCGAACCAAATATTTGTTTGCTGGCCAAATAATTAAACTGCTGTTTGTCTTTTTGCTAACCATTTACCCCCTTACTAATGAAGATTGTAAAACATATTTTAGTTACACAGTTTATTGACCTTTCTTTTTAATGTCAAACTTAAATAGTTGGACATAGAATAACCATTGTGTAACTATACATCTGCTATACAATCTTTATAAGTAAGGGAGTAAGATTAATGGTAGATCAAAAAATTACTTCCCATTAAAAAAACTCTCTTGAAGTGGGGTGGGGCCAAAGGAAAGGTATTTTAATTCCTTTTTTCGTTTCTCCATTTTATTTGTTTAAATGTACCTAGATGTTGAAACACTACAGTGGGCGTATTTCCCTTTCCGTGTTCAATTCGAGACATCGGGTTACGTGAAATCCGCACGCATTGTAGCACGGATCGAACAGAACATGCCCATGACAACCGTGTTCAGTGCGCGCTATTGAACTCTGTTTTATAATCGATTAATTGCGCTTTGTTCTTACAAAACCGTGTACATCTGAATTGAACACTGATTTGAAACGATCTTTCCTAATGCAAAACCGTGTTGATTTGTAGAGAGGTGTTGCGGTTGTCGCTCAAACGTTTTGTTAGAGATATTCGATTTACACATCAATGCATCGAATTCACTCGAATTCAACTATTTATATTTTCTTTTCGTGTTGTTTTAACTGGTGAAAATTCCAGTTTTTAGCACTTAAAACACACGTTTTCTTTTTCCAAAAAAAATATTATACAAAGGTTATGTACTAATGGACATGCACATTTAAATCTTTTCACGTGACATGTTTTGCCTGAGTGTTTGACTAGTCGAAATGCTATGCGATCACAATGGTTTTTTAATTATTATTAACATAAGTTCTCGTCATATTATATTTTTTATTTAATTTTAATCCCTTGCCTTGCCACACGTCATATTATACTAAGTATTTGTGTGCTGTTGCGTATTTTCAAATCAACACAATTTTTGTATTAGGTAGGTTCGTTTCAAATCGGTGTTCAATTCAGATGTACCCGGTTCTGTAAACCTATCGTGGACAATAGATTCAAAGTATTCGAAATGAAACGTCGGTACACCTACCAACCAAACCAAACACAATCGTTGTAGGTAAAAGTGACGTGGTAAGTACATACACTTGACTTGACCTCCAAACCTGATAATGATAAGTGTGTCGTAGCCGTAAGAGAAAACTTTGGGAGAAGTAATAATATAATTACAAAAATGCAACTTTTGACCAACTGCTTATTGGACTAAACGAGAATCGGACTAACTGAGAAAAGGCTGAAAAAAACCACTTGCGCCTTAAAGATTTTAAAAAGAACGATAAGCAACCCTAGTCTATACTAAACATTTTAGATGCTAGTTGCGCGTCTCGGCTTGGAACGGGTTTTGATGTCTGCGGTTTCTCCCAGATCGGCGCCCGCGCACGCGCCGCGCGGGGTAAACAATCGCGTTTGTTTGAACATGTGCGCTACTAATTTTGACCTGCGTAGCCGAGCGCCGAACAATGCCTAACGGTTTTTAGCTGCAACCGTCCATTCCAAAATTAGAACGAACATTATTTTAAACTGATTGATACTTTTTCACTAGCAACAGATTTAGGCAGTTTCGTGTATTCAAAATAAGTAACGCATGATAGTATGAGATTGACGTCCGGTCTTACAAAATTAAAGATACTTTAAGGTTACGATCCAAAAATTGTACCTATAAAAACTACTGAACCGATTTAAAATTTTCAAAAAATGGGACCAACTTGGGAACAAACCTGATAAAGTGGCGTTTGAATCATGTCAATCGGTTCAGCCGTTTTTGAGTAATCGGTGGACATACATAAAAAAAACAAATAAACAGACGAACATAGAACGTCCTCCTTTTTGAAGTCGGTTAAAAAGTAGCCGTGGGCGCACAAAGCACAACACAACAACACAACCTTATCTGCACAGTGCTTGACCCTATTTTCTCAAATTATATAAAGTCTTTATGACCTTGTTAAGAGTACAATGCATTAAAGCAAACCGAAAAATTCGGAAAACAACACTTCTAAACAGATAGTTCTTTAGTATTTGATTGCCGTTTTTTATTTCCTATGTAGGTAGGAATGGGTGTTTCTACATAAAACAAAGAAAAAAATTGGGTGTTCCCACAGGGTCGCATAAGTACATTAAAAACCATTTGCTATCGACAACTCACAACGTTTTCTCCATGATGTAAAATTATATTATTAAATTGTTTAAAATTTCGCAGATATGCAGGATCTGACTGCGAAGATGAAGCTGATGGAGGCAGGCGGGGAGCCCAATGAGCCAGCGGCCATCGACCATCACGTCTACTGCAACGTGCACGTCGGAAAAGAAGTCCTGCTGGGTAAGCTATTGTTAATTATTGCTGCCAGATCAAATAAAAACTGGCCACGCGCAGTAAAGGGTTCCGCAGTTAATGGCTATGAACTTATATTTATTTCCTGTTTTACACAACTAACGCCTAAAACTTAGTATACTTAATACCTAACCATTCAATGTTTTCAATTTTGTAAGTTGATCGATTAACTTTACTCATTAACTTGTAAAGCCTATACCTAGCACAAGCCTAGCACTGACAGTTTTCTTTTTAACTTCGCAATATGTACTTCTATCCTGATTTTTTTCACGTTTCCAAAAGCACCTGGTGGGGGGGACACTTGACTCTAACAAAATTTTCTAGAATAAATCTAAATACATGGAAAGCATAGCATCGGTTACGGAAAGTTTCGGACATTTGTGAATAAGGGCCCAGACCAAAGGACCTACCTACTCAAAACTTTAAATAATTCAAGAACTAGAATATAATGACAATGTATGGGATTAATCTAAACTAAAAATTGACGCTAGTAGAATAGAATAACAATCTACTAGCTAGCTTTAATTTTAGTAGAATTGCCATTTGAGTAGGGGGCTGTCCTGTATCTGTGTCTATGGTCAGCTTGAAGCCCTAACACATTTTTTTCGCACTCAACTCACTTCGGTGACTGGAGTCGGTGAGGAGGTCGCTCCTCACCAGCTCTAGTTACCGAAGTGAGGATAAGGACACGGACCAGGGGCCCTACCGGCTAACTTTTCGAAATTCGGCGGGTCTGCCGAGCTTCAACTTTAAACAGATAAATCGAAGGAAGGAGTTTCGTATTGTACTATTCGCCGAAGATAAACAGAAGATATCGATGTTCATGTGACATCATGAATTGGGGTTCGCCATTTTGGCCCGATTGGGGCTCGATTCATATATTTTGCAGACTTTCCGAAATTCGATGCGTTAGCCGGTACGGCGCCTGGGCTGTTCCAAACTTGCGTAACACGTGAGTAGTGGAGACAAAATGTATTATACGAGTACCCGCATCACCAGCTTTAAAAACACATATCTACTTAGGTACCTATACATATGCCTACTTACCTAACTAATTTAAATAACTAGAATAGTTTAACATCAAAGAAAGACGTTAACATTCCATAGTTGCATTGCTATGCGCCTTCCTTGCGCTAACGTCGAATTTAAAGGAATGTCATGTCATAACCTTCACAGAGAGCGTCGCCAGCGTCGCGGTCGCGATGCTCTAAAAGGGAACGGTTTACACGGTCGTAATTTTCATTGCTCTCTGCATATGCCTCGTGGATCCTCGTTGGCTAAATGCCAGCCATTTAAATCGCTATCCCTAGAGACGCGTCAACGACTGTCTCGAATATGACGCGCAAGTTTGTTTTCACTATTCGAATCCTCCGAACTCGCAAAACGCAACTCAAAAATGGTAAAGACGAATGGTGAAGAGTAGCCGCACTCAGTTTCGTTCTCAGTGGACCGAAAACCATAGACTTATTTATACTCGAAACCTGATGGCCAGTGGTTAAGGCCCCTTGAACACGTTTATGGATTAAGGTTAAATAAAATAATCCTGTAAATTCAATAAGTGGTACGTACCTACTTCAGTTACAAACAAGATTATGAGCAATTGTTAAAAATTAGTAAGGAGGTAGGCAGAGACCGACTATTAACTGTTTTGACTGTCCCAGTCCATTGGGATGATACGTATAGTAATGTAGGGACATACACATTGATTCATCTGCCCGTGTAACAGATATTTTTTTTCCTGTCTTGGCGAGAATAAGGAGAACGCTCACGTTATCACGTTATTTGTGGTCCTTCGATAAGTCAAATCGATCCTTCACCCAAAGCAGAAATAATATTAAATTCTAACTCGCAAGTGAAAACTTTTGCTACGCTATTAATTTATGTAGGATTTTAGAATCAGCCCACAGAATAATTTACTGCCTCAAATCTCAATCACTGGCATCACTGCCACAAAACAACTCTATTTATTTTGTTTCGTGCTGGGGACGGCCGGCGGGCGCCCCAATGAGTCTGTCTGTCTGTGTTTACTTATTTCAACTCGGCCCGCTCTGGAAGCTGGAGGTCACATTGCCAAGACAAACATACCGTGACGTGCGATATGAATGATATGTTTGGTGATGCTCGCCAAACATCACTGATGACCCTGGCTATATAGCGGGACCACCGACCAATAACGGATTTGGGACCGATGCCAATTATCAGAACTCAATTTGTGCCAATTTATAAGTTTTACAGTTTCGTGTTCACACATTTTCTGCTCTATCCAATCGGATCGGATCATGTCTTAACGTTTTTCAATTTGTATGTCTTGGAATTGAAAATTGAAGTCACTCTAAATTGGAATTATAAAATAACTATGTATGTCAACCGTACGCGCGGGATATTAAATACTTACGTTACATACATGTTGATCTAGCAGGTGTTCTAGGATGCTCAATCAATCGAGGTCACGCATACCGTCACGCGTGCCCTATGCCGGTCAAATTTTAATGATGTCCATAGTCCTTGTTGCACAGTAACGACCGTGGCGTAACACAGACACATTAGGACCACCAACTTACGAATACACTTTCCAAAACTGTGACAGTACAACACTGATCTAATTAAATGCAGTGTAGAGTATAGTGTAGAGCATAAATAGAATGATTTAATCTACAACACTCGTACAATGATCTAAAGACGTTTATTTGTAAATCGACTTAGACAGCTTTTATTCCATTCCCTTCCTCACACCCAATCTAATCCAGGAAATACTGATTGTCATTTAAATGTATTATTATCCACGCTACCCAACCGTTTGAAATTCCTACCGCTGGCTCTAGTTGGTTCCTTATTGAGTATACCGAGTCAGTCTTACAAATTACGCATCAGGGATCGGATTATACTCGTAGAGTCAGTAACAGGTACTCGACCCTCGTTCGATATAGTCTATGGCTCGTTCGTACGCACGTGCGTTCATTAGCCAGCTATTTGTAATGCAGGGTCGTGGCCGGGACGCACAACGCAGCGCTTCCGTCCCGGCTTCACTCGCGCCGGCCGACCGGGAAGCCTATCGCTTCCTGTTGCTGCTGATTTTTGACAACTATTAACGATATACGATATGACCGATGATTTATTGGGCTGTTGAACTTTCATTTATGCAACCGGTGTTCATTTACCCCTAAAAAAAAATAAAAAAACGTTTTTGTTAGCTACATAACTATCGTCATGTCCTTAAGGACTGACAAAATCCAGTTTCGCATAAAAATCAGCTGTTTCATACATTTTGATATTTTCGATTTTAATTTTTGTATGAAACAGCTGATTTTTTTTCGCGATTTCGGAGCTGGTCCCATAGTAAAAGTTGTTTAGTTTGATGGTCCCTATATACCATATTCGGCATTAGGGGTATTTTTGTAACACCATGTAGATGCAGTACGCACCGTCCGTCGTATTCGACTACAGAGATATAATATAATACTAAATAATATACTAGAAAAAATAGGACTCGCACCAGATCATGTTCTCGGACGGGAATCGAACCCGCGACCTTTGGATATCCGGTCCAATGCTCTGACCGCTGAGCTACCGAGTCACTGGTGAGAACGTCGAATTTCCTCTAGTATATCAACTCTTACGCTGCAAGCCAGCGCCATCTCACCAATGTAGAAGGAATTACCTTCGACATTCAACTGAACATCTTTCCAGATATTTTTAAACAGTTGATTAAGATGAGAAAGCTATGTAACTTTTTAAATTTTGAGATTTAAGCATTTACAATGCTATTTTATATAATACTAAATAATATACTAGAAAAAATAGGACTCGCACCAGATCATGTTCTCGGACGGGAATCGAACCCGCGACCTTTGGATATCCGGTCCAATGCTCTGACCGCTGAGCTACCGAGTCACTGGTGAGAACGTCGAATTAGAATATAATGTACTTAACTTGTTGCTATTTACTACTAACAAAGTATTTTTTTCCTAAAATTGAGTCAATCGCTCGTTGGAATCTCTCGGTTCCGTGGTCGGCAGTTTCATACAGCACTTTCTATGAACATGACACATTGAACATGAAAGAAAGGTTGTTCAATTATACGTATGATTTATTTCATAATTGTGTAAAGACAAGACAATACATATATGATATATACATATTTGTAAATATCGTTCCTTCTGATAATGCTGATAAGTTTTTTGCGCCCATTTTTCTTGTCAGCTAAAAGACGTCATAATGGGTGGTAGGGTAAAAGAATTGACGATTTAAAAATGCTTATTATGTGAGCTTTTTTGAGTAAAGAATTTTTCAATTTCTTACAGAAATTTAAATGATCAAATATTTTTAGTATTGTTCGGTAAACTTCAATTCGGTGTCATTCTCTGTTTACTTACCTACACAGAAAACGTAGGTAGTATCGTCAGATTTCTAAACACAACGTATAAATAGTGAAGCCATCGTAGATCTATACATATAGATACCTAGTAAAAGTAACGAGCTCTTCGTGACACGTCCAACGTGACCGGACTGGAGATCGTGGGCTGCACCGTCTCCACTGCACACTTTTAATAGACCAGCGACCTCCCATGTGAACGTTCGTTTCTCAATCTATTGGATAACAAAAGATCAAAAGAAAATAGTCTTGTTCTATACAACATGTTACAAAAATACCCCTAATGCCGAATATGGTATATAACATTTCAGAGTTGGTCCCATAAAAGTTGATCAGTTTGATGGTCCCCATAGGTATACCATATTCGGCATTAGGGGTAATTTTGTAACATATTGTATAGGGACCATCAAACTGATCAACTTTTACTACGGGACCAACTCACAAATCGCGAAAAAAAAAACAGCTGTTTCATACATTTTGATATTTTCGATTTTAATTTTTGTATGAAACAGCTGTATTTTTTTACGCGATTTCAGAGTTGGTCCCATAGTAAAAGTTGTACTTACATCTATTGCTGCTGAAAAATCTCATCAAATTAAGTTTCCGGAAATTGTTCGGTGAAAACTCACCCCTCCTTGTAGGATAACATCAATGTTTTTTAAACATTACATAGGTAACTAATGTTAAATAAATGTCTCGTCGATCGATACAATATTGAAATGGAAACAATTCTCATAAGTACTTCGAAATCGAACGATCGCACTATGGACCACCGCTTGCTGATAATGCCGTGGCCGAGCGCTCATCCCACGAAGCAAGCACTCGTACAGAATAACAAGTTCAGGGTTCAACGCTCAGTACGTTCGCATTTTACTTTTATAGTAACAAACTGAACTGCTTGCTTAACTATCTATTCCCACGCATGAATATTAATTTTATAACAATTTTCTTTCTCCCAAACTTCAGTTCAGTAAAGGAAGATGGTACAACTAAACCTAGATAGAGACTTTCGGAATGGCTGTAAACACCTTTTGAAAATTAAGGCACATGAAGAAAAAATAATGAAAGTATTTAACAGAACAATACGCATTTTCAAAGAGATTCCCCCCTCGTTGTCAACTCCAATCCGGTCGATAATAGATACTGGCTTACTTTAGATTTTAGTTTACAGGAAAACCAAACCAGAACTACCAGGGCAGGTTGATAAGTTTCCGAAACGACTAATAAAAACTTTAATAATCTATATAGAATAATTTTATTTCTCAACGTCTTGTTTCCTCAGACCAATTCCTTAAACCTCGATGCATTTAGTCCAATCCATCGCTTCTCCAATGCCGTTACACCAGTTTGAACAAATGTTTTCTCCTACCCCTCGAAATACTCATATACGGGAACAATGACTTCATCATTTGATGAAAATCTCTGGCCACATAACCATTTCTTTAGGTTTGGGCACAAGTGGAAATTGCACGGGTCCAGATCTGAGGAAGGGTGGATACAGTACCAAATTGAACCGTTTCAATTCAGAGTCAATGGATGAAACAAATTTTTTTCACGACAGAGAAAGTTCTAGTTCCTCTCATGGAAATTCCATCTGTTTGATTAAAGTAAAATTTGGCGTTCTAAGTTCGAAAATATGGCAGAAAAAAAGTTTCTTTTTTGCGTATCTTTTTTTTTAAGTTTGTCGTTTCGAAAACTTATCAATCTGCCCTCGTATAAGTAGTATAAAAAATCATAAAACTACATCTGATGAGCGGATGCAGAGGTAAAAACGTGCGTGACGGCCGGCCCCATTTCTCGCCTCCAGGAAATGGCCCAAAAGCTTCCTTTCACACGCTGTTTGCGCAGTCAATAATAGAATCCATCGAATCCCCGGTATATTCGTTCGTTATAAATCATCTTAACATAAACGAAAAGCGATCGATGACGTAAGAGCGTGTGTTTTGACATGAAGTAACAAATAATTACTAAAGGTAGGGGTTCTTCGACGCGTGTATACGCAGAGCATATACGCAGCGCGTGCTTGACGTACATAGGTTGCGCTTTATGTGTTTTCTGGTGCGCATGAGTGCGCAGTATATCGACAAAGACAGACATTAATTTTGTTCAGAGGAATAATTCAATTGAAGCCGAAGAAGATGAGTTAATTATACTTCATTATGTTATATTTATTTTTATAGTCTTGTCACGTAAATCAATAGCGAATTAGACCAACTGCAAAAAGGTAAATTTTTCATCATTCACCGACTGCTAATTGGACCAATTGTGCCTAAACGAAACAAATCACTTTACAGCATACAACAAAACAACCGTTTTCTGTCCATTTATTATTTTAGTAAAATCAGACCAATCAAGCACGCAATGCATAAATAGCAGTGCCAGTTTCTGACCAAATATGGCCTCTCTTCAATTTGCATTTGATAACAAACACTAGCTACGAGATCCCGGGAGCTTGGCAATATTGCCAACGTGCGTGGAATGATAATAATTCTGCAAGTGTAGGTATTTCTTTTCCTTTCGGGGCTCCGGAAGTGGCGTTGTAGGCTTATGGTAGCATTCTTTAGTATGCACAATAGCTTACACGGATGTCAATAACATCTACCAATCAATCAATAATTCTGGACCCCAAACATGCAATAAAATGTCCCAGTATATTACATAAATGGATAGGAAGTTCTCAGTGTTTTTATGGAAAAGTACACAATACCGCTTCAAGCGCAGAATAATAATCGGAAGAGGATAATTCAGTTTAGTGCATGTTCTATAATTAATTATTTAATTTAAAAAAACTCAATTCCGATAGAAAATAAGTTTTTTTAAAATTTATTCACTTTTTTATTAACAGTGTTTTACAAAAATAACATCTGCTGAGCAGCTCAGCAAGTTTTGCCGGCAGTAGTTCTCGTCTCGCACGTAATTTTACCTTACAATCTAATATGTACTTACTATAAACCTAAGTCTTAAATTAAATTATTATATATAAAAAAATTAACACTGAGAATTAACTACATGTGTATGGAGCCTATGCGGCAATGATAACAGCGCAATTACATTTTCAAGGCCTTTGATAGTCACAGTGTGAGATCTGTAGATTTTTTAGATGATCGATGGCGTGGTGACTGATGGCAAATAGATCACCGATAGAAAACCAAATCAAATCTGCACTTAAGAAACAAAATGAGCGTCTTATCTATCCAAATAGCGACGGTACCCAGACCAAAAGTGGCGCCGCGCGGCGAATTATTTAGCACCCTTATTCTTAAAGACGAAAACTTGAAAAAAAGGCTTCCGGTATGAGTCTACAAGAAAATCATATTACTTATTGGTAAAAGATGTTTTCATATTAATTCGACCTCGCCGAGTCCAAAAACGCCGGTTGCTAACCGCTCCCTCCCCCCTTTTCCCCCTCCGAAGTGTCCTCGCCGTGATTTTTTTCATTTTACAGTTCATACATGCGCTCATGTAAAGCTGATATCAAATAAAATAATTAAAAAACAATACTATGTAAATATTTCGGTAACCGTAATAGTTTAAAACGACAATTTGTTTCGCAGACTAGGTACCTATACTCCTGCATAATTATACGGCGTATAAAGTTAGGAAAATCCCGTAATTATCAATTTCGATAAAGCATTTTTTATCTTTCCTTTGATTTGGAAAAACAAACTTTTTATGTTGGCCATGATACGACTCACACGACCGTAATATCATATTTTATTACGCATGAACCTCGACGTACTGGTAATTCTCTTTCATGTGCGAAAAAATAAAAGTTAATTTATTAGTCTTAAGTCATAACAATGTCTAAATATAGTGTGGGGCCGTCAAACACAGCCAAATATAATGTTTCTTACAACATATATATAACCTTTACAAGTCAAAATCGCGAACTATATTCGAAACGGTAGGGTCAGCCTCGAGATTAACTAAGAACACTTTAGTACGCGCCAAATATTACGTGCACATAGGGTAGCAATTTTATACGCGGGGACTTTGTAGTACCTACTAATCTGAACAAACGTTAAATAGGTACCTACCTAGTACCTATAGAGGGTGTGTAAAAGCCTTTAAGATCGGTGTACCTAATGCGTAGACGGACTAACTCGCGTTATGACTAGTCATAGGTACTAAAGTATTCAACCAGTTAACTATTTCTGAGTTTTCACAAAGAACAATGTAATGTTTTAAATTTCCATGGTTTTTGACGTTATTAGAATAAACTATATCGAGATTTACACCATGTACCTGTTTATTTTTGAGACTCCGATATTTCGGCGCAGTTGCATGCGCCATGGTCACGGAAGAACTCAAAAATAAACAGGTACATGGTGTAAATCTCGATATAGTTTATTCTAAAGAACAATGTGTTGCAATAAAAAAATTCGCAACCCTATATTCGGGCTTCGAGACGACACACAGACCGAACGACATGATTTATTATGTTTATGCACCGCGTCTCGCTACTCTCGCTCCAAAACGCTCCCTACTCGTCCATAAACAATTTAAATTGTTCATCGACTCTCAGACGGAGACGTTCCGAGGAATCTACGCGCGTTTGAAGGTTAAATCTAGCTGATATAATATACTACGGTTGTTTTGCAGTGTGGGGCGTTTCCGGGAAATACCAAGTAAAGTAGATTGCTTTCACGTTTTGCACAAGATCCGCCACTGGGAAATAACATTAGTTAGATATAGCTAGCTAGTGACCATAAGAATATCCCTATGCGGATAGATTTCTATCAATGTGAAGGGTTTCTAAAGTTTCGTGAATGGTTATGAAGAATTGGTATCTTTCTAGTTGTTTAAAGGCATTTTCTACCGTACAGTATTGCTCACAGCATTGAGCTTCTTATCATACTAGACAGGGTTCAAGAAATTACTATGATTAAAATATAATAAAAAACAACTTTTAGTTTTTGAACATCTAACCATAACGCCTAGAAAGTCTCGTTACATGTGTAAAATGCAGCATCATTATTATTTATTTGTTGTATGGAGACAAAGGCATTTATTTACATATTTCTTTATTATTTGCAGGTCCAGCTACTGGGAAGAAAGGATTCGGCAACGTTTACACCCAAGAGAAACATCCCTCGTGATTTCCACCGACAAACAACGTCTCCTTAAGCAAAGTACAAATGAATAATTTAAAGAACCTCGCCAATCAAGAGATTATAAAACGATAGAAGTATATTTTTCTTAAAAATAAATCTTTTCGACAGCTATTTGTTACTTTTTATTGAAGTGTTGTAAATATGCCAGATGCATACGAGGACGCAGACAACCAGCGAAGCGCGACGCTGGCGCTCCGCAAATAGACGTTCGGTGGAGACGGTTAGCGGCCGCGGATACGCTAACAACCTTATTTCAGTTCACGCATAGTTTATAGTTAATTAAAAGCATAGAAACAAGCGGAAGGAAACCATTCTTCAACGTCGGCCTGATCTGATACACCTGGCTCGCGGTGGAGTCTAGATGCTGACACAAAAATCCACAACAAGCTCGCGTCAACGAGGTGCGAACTCATAATAAGCAATTTAAAGACTGCTCATTATTCGCAGTAGGAAACGAAGTGGACAGATGCGGAATATTAATGAAATGAAACGATTTCATATTGTATCATAATATATTACCAAAATAGGTACTCGTACTTACCTCCATTTACAAAAGTGGAGCAAAATATCGATTATATTATATTAAATTACTTTAAAAACTACTTATCAATATTAAAAACATACCTTATAATTATCTCAAAAATAATAATTTACTAACAAACATTACTGCAAATGGAACACAGACGTAGAAGGAGCCAGCTATTCATGTATAGCTTTGAGAAAAATAATTTTAATTAGAATTCATAGGTGAGGTAGTATTGTCCATTATACGATTAGTATTTTGTAAAGTTAAACAACAATCACTCGTTACAATATTAATACCGACAACCATTTACATAAAATAACAACGAATTTCACTAGAAACTTGGTCCGCAGAGCTTTTAATAATATCTACATAAAATAGTTGCAAAAATTCTAACTACTTATCATCCTATGAATTGAAATTGTTACAGTCGAATCTTAACATCAAATCGCGAAGGCGGAAAATGAACTCCACATATTGAACACATGGTGACTTAATATTCTTAGATTGATATGTATAGTGGATGTTAAGCATATTGCTAGTTAGCGAAGGAATATGTATGTAGCAATTTTCAAACAATACCATACAATTAAGTCCTCAAAAGTAGTTTATTACATGGACATTTTATCGTAAAACTAATCAATGGTAAAATTGCTAATTTGAAATCTCTTTGGTTATTAAGTTTTGCCATGTATTCAATGACAGTAAAGTCCGAAGATAAACTGTGTGTCGTGTACAAAAAAAGGTTAGCTTTTTATTTCCATTGGAAACAGTTACCATTTAAAATCTAACAAAACATTTCACACACACTTATTTCACAAAAGCACATCATTATTGTAAAATGGATATGAAATTACTGTATTCACTTAAACAAATGCATCAATATAACAACAGTAAAAATTGTAAGATTCAACTTACTCACCTTTTGTGTTTATTACGAGACTGGCCTCAGTTTTGAAAAATATAACATAATTGAGGTTGAGAACTAACTTTCTGTAATGATGCTATTTTGAATGCTTTCATAATGAGAATCGTTATCAATAGTGGCAATGGCATTTGAAGCGTAAAATCGTAGAAAAATATACTATGCCACTTTGACTCAGTAAATAGATCGAGTCTAGTCTTAACGTTGACACGACAAACCAACAGTCCAATGCGAAGTGTGGAATAAATTCAAAATATTACTAGCTAGCACGCGCGGCTTCGGTCGCCGGTCTCGCATTGTTGGCCGGCGCTGGCGTTTGGTATTTGCCCACTGGATACATTGGACGCGGTTCGATTGTCGATACAGCTTCATATCTGTAAGAAAATACATATTAAGTAAAGATAACCTTAATTGTTCGTGGCAGAGTTGTACTTGTAATGAACACTTATTTGCGAGTGCAAAACCCGCGGCAAACTCCGCGCCGCTGTACCCCTCGCTAGCTGCCAGTAGTGGCACACGCTAGAGGCGGCGATCACTCACTTGTTGTTCTTGTACTTGTCGGGGATGGCCTGGTAGGGCTGCAGGCGCGCGTGCGCGTGCGAGCGCGCCAGCTCGCGCAGGCACGGCTCCAGCTCCGCGCCGCTGTACCCCGCGCTAGAGGCGGCGATCACTCACTTGTTGTTCTTGTACTTGTCGGGGATGGCCTGGTAGGGCTGCAAGCGCGCGTGCGCGTGCGAGCGCGCCAGCTCGCGCAGGCACGGCTCCAGCTCCGCGCCGCTGTACCCCGCGCTAGAGGCGGCGATCACTCACTTGTTGTTCTTGTACTTGTCGGGGATGGCCTGGTAGGGCTGCAAGCGCGCGTGCGCGTGCGAGCGCGCCAGCTCGCGCAGGCACGGCTCCAGCTCCGCGCCTTTGTACCCCGCGCTAGAGGCGGCGATCACTTACTTGTTGTTCTTGTACTTGTCGGGGATGGCCTGGTAGGGCTGCAGGCGCGCGTGCGCGTGCGAGCGCGCCAGATCGCGCAGGCACGGCTCCAGCTCCGCGCCGCTGTACCCCGCGCTAGAGGCGGCGATCACTCACTTGTTGTTCTTGTACTTGTCGGGGATGGCCTGGTAGGGCTGCAAGCGCGCGTGCGCGTGCGAGCGCGCCAGCTCGCGCAGGCACGGCTCCAGCTCCGCGCCGCTGTACCCCGCGCTAGAGGCGGCGATCACTTACTTGTTGTTCTTGTACTTGTCGGGGATGGCCTGGTAGGGCTGCAGGCGCGCGTGCGCGTGCGAGCGCGCCAGATCGCGCAGGCACGGCTCCAGCTCGTCGCCGCTGTACCCCGCGCTGGTCGCCAGCGCCGCGGGCCACGCGGCCGCCAAGCACGAGGGATGCGCCGCCGCCAAGCTCGACTCGCAAGCCGATACGCTTATATCTAAGAAAACATTCACTTAGAAAAAAATATCTTGAGCCTAAGACACAGTGAAACACAAATGACGAAACTGCAACTCTAGGGCCCGTAATTATAAACAGCTCTCAACGTTGAGAGAGGTTTATTTATATAGGCCTAGGTTATTTTTTGGTTTTATTTGAGTTTAAAGCCTTATCCTTTTATTGGTCGCACCCTTGCGCCGAACATAAGCAGTCGCGCGCGGTCTATGACTTCGCAAATTTACGTGTCTGGTTTGAGAAAATGAATTGATATTTCGTTACTATTTTGGCGCAGTTGTCGGTCTGCGGGTCAGAGGTCAGTCCTCAGCCAGTCTTCGCGTCCGTCTGATCTCCGATAGTCATCTGTCTGTCTCCGGTACGTCATCCCTGTCAACCTCCGTCGTATGTCTATCGGCCTGTCAGTCATTAGTCGAAGGATGCTGGATGCCGCGACAGTTACATTGTGTAGCATGGAAATATCCCGTCCGTTCAATCATACAAACTGAAATGCGCGGTTGTCAAAAAACTCAATGTTCATTTTCTCTTTCAAACGTCGCCTATTTACGGATATTGCGTCAGACCTGAGAACATTACTTAAAATTGGGACAGGGACTATTGGGTTTTTTTTACTTTGGTCAAAAGCTTTTCGATAAAATGCGAATGAGAAAAAAAAACGGTTTTTCTCAGTAAATCGGTTATATCTTGAGAACTAAAACCGACATAGAAAAAATGAAACGGGACCTCTGTATCTTTTACAGTCTAGGCTAGGCTGTAGCTTACCCTTTGTGTAGCGCGCTGGTGTATAATAGTAATGTTTATAACTTTGATTATTTATGTCTAGATAGACAGACGAAGCTACGAACTCGTCGAAAAAAATATCACTTAACTGTTGGGTGATAAAAACGCACACACATTGTAAGAAGTGTGACGCGGCCATAGTTTTTATTACAATACTCTTTGGACGCGATGATGCTAAAAACGCACACCAACCTAAAAAAGTTGGCCTGTTTAGTTTAATACGTCAAAAGCGCAACACTATCTTGCTAGACATAAGTATAAAATGAAATATTTACTTTATATGAAATTCATACACATGAATAGATCGAAAATAATTATGTTCATGGGTTTGCTGTGACTTCAAAGTATTGTACACACGACGGCACCTCAGACTATACATGTTGACCTTGAGACCGCCTTTATGCCCTAAGTAATAAAAGCTGTTTTCGCAGTTTAACTGTATAACCTGACGTGCTGCTGTGCGTACTAAATTCAATAAAATATTAATGTTTATAACAATGGAATATTGTTTATAAATTTCATTAAATTAATTTTCAATGTGTACCAGAAGGTCGTGAAAGACACGAGATCTGTGATTTTTTCTTCTAAATTCAATGAGATTAATTAAAGGTGTAAATCATCGTTAGAAAAGGATAAACCGTACAGCTATAGACCTCTCGCTCAGCTCGTTTCTGGTTTTGCGTATAGAATAGTTCTAATTTCATTGTAATAAAGACTACTTTTGATAAATCTAACAATAAATACTTTGAAGAAAACTCATTCCTGTTTGTATGATACTTTCAGTTAATAAAAAAAAGCATTTTAACGTTTTTATTAGGTTGCTTTCTTGTTTATTTGTTTTTATATCTATATAATTTATAATAATAAACTTTATTTGTTAATTACGCTTTTAATTTGTACTCAATAGTTTAAGAGTCTAATATATGACATTAAATTATTTTGTGTAGCCCTTCTACATACTTCACAATATTTAAAAAAGTTACGATGACGTTATCGGACTCCATTCTCTCGCTAGACTTGTTCGGAAAGGACGTATGGCGCCGACTCGCGAATGCAAACGTAGTGTTTTAAGCAGATTCATTATAGTATATTTACAATAACTTTGAAAATACTTATCGTATCAAAGTGAAATAAAAACAGTTGGTTTTGAAATTACGGCTTTTATAATGATATAGGGTAAAAAATATCATTTTTTTTAATTTTTCCCATGTCCATTGTTGCGAAATTTATTATAATACTTTTTCAGAAACCGCATTTCTTAATTACCTTTTAGAATGTGCTGCGTGCGTTCCACCGAAGAATCAGTGTCATCAGTAGAGCAGCGCTCGCATAGGAGGCAGTGGCGGGCGGTCGCCAGAGCGCTCGCGGCGATCACTGAAGGCTTGAACTGCAAGTACGGGTCTGCCTCCAACAGACTCAGCTCGGCAATATACTGTGGTAGTCAATAAGAAACATACAATTACCAGCTAGTTCTACGATTCATCATAGCACTAACTTAAATGTGCTATACTAAATAATATACTAGGAAAAAATACGACTCGCACCAAATCATATTCTCGGAATCGAACCCGCGACCTTTGAATGTCCGGTCCAATGCTCTGACCGCTAAGTTACCGAGTCACTAGTGGAATCGTCGAATTTTTCTAGTATATCCCACTCTTACGCTGCAAGCCAGCGCCATTTCATCAATGTAAAGAATTATATCGACATTAAATTGTAATATCTTCAATTCAATTGTAATATTAGTCAATTCTCAAAATATCTGGAAAGATAGGGGGTACGCGCAGCAATCTCATCTGCAAGATTTCATCATTCTGATTTAATTTTTTATTTATCATTCTTGCAATAATACATAAGGGTACGTAGAAAAACCGGCCAAGTGCATGTCGGGCCACGAGCAGTATAGGGTTCCGTAGTAACCTCATACCATACTATATATTGGCTATTAACTTATATTTACTCCCTGTTTTACACTACTTACGACTACAACTAAGTATAATACCTAACTATTCATTAAAATTTTACCTGGTAGAGGGGGGCACACTAAACAAAATTTTGCACTTCAAAGTTTAATATTTCGCAAACGGATCCCTGAATCGAAAAGTGGTCTTCACAAACGTTTTTAAAAGACTTATCCAACGACACCCCACATTATGAGATTGATGAAAAAAAAAATCATCCCCACATTATGTAGAGGAGGTACACTAAAAAAATATTTTTCAATATTTTATTCTACCATTTTTTTGGCGTTATTAATATACATATTCATGCCAAATTACAGCTTTCTAGTACTAAGGGCCTCTGAGCTGAGCTAAGCCGCAGACAGACAGACGGCCATGGCGAAACTATAAGTGTTCCTTGTTGGCTTGACTACGGAACCCTAAAAAATTAAGAACTAAAATCTAGGAAAAAATTCAGTTAAGAATTAATTTTAAGATCACGCCAGGTTCGGACAGTGATGTCTTCAGAAATATTTTAAAACTTCACAAATATTTTACATTAAGCAGTTCATAGTAAACCGTCTGCGGCGTCTGCATCACGAGCGAGGCTTCAAGTTTCATAAATACTTTTCTGTCAGTAGTATACTTTAAGTTTCTGTAGTCATTTTCTGTTTTTAAATGCAGAGGTAATGGCAGGATTACAGAGAAACTATCCCGCTTGGTGGCGCTGCTGTAGATGGAGACCTATTGTATGTGTGCTATTGCATATGGGTTATTATCCTGGTTATTTTTCTTGTCTAAAAATGGTTGATAATAATACAAAAATATTATGGAAGTTCGACTGTAAACTAATTAAAGATCGAAATAAAAAAAAGAAAACGATGGGTTGGAAAAAATAGTGATGTTTGCGAAAATTCGCTTCCAATTTCTTAAAAATTGATAGCAAACAACAAAATGCAAATCTTCGTCTACACTAGCGCCCCGTTAGTGCTAGTGTGTCAACTGGTGGAAGATTTGAATAGCAAAATTATCCTGCCATTATAGGGTGCAAAAATTTGATAGCAAATACTTAGCTTATTTTTCTTAAAACAAAGTTAGAAATCAGTCAAAGTTTCAGAAGAAAGAAATTATGAACTTATACATACATATGTACTTCAAGTATAAAATAGAAGTAACATCAATTTGGATATTTACTGACATTTGTTACTAAATAATATTTAATTAGATTAGAGAACTGAATACTTACCGCTGCTAAATGGAATGTCTTTTTGGACAGTCCATTAGAGATGCAGTAATGTGACAGGAATGCAAGTGAGGTAGGAGTTGAGAGGTCAAATGATAGGACCTTCAGGATGAGATGCTCCATCCTCAGCACTTCTCGCTTGGTGTATGTGTCATCAGTTATGTACACAAACTCTGACACTTCTGGTGGATACACCTCTTCATATTTCCTGTACACAAAATAGTAAATAAAGTTTAAAAAAAGGAACGAAAAAGTTACTATGACAGTTTATATAATTTTTGGGAAGTTTATTTTGTACGCACGACAGCACGTCAGGTTATACAGTTAAACTGCAAAAACAGCTTTTATTTCGTAGGGCATAAAGGCGGTCTCAAGGTCAACATGTATAGTCTGAGGTGCCGTCGTGTGTACTTGATAAACATTGGTTTTTGAGAAAGAATCTAAAAGTCAACTGAAATTTTGAAGTTAAATGTTACTAAAAATACTTACGCAGCAATATAAGTAGCAGCAGTGCCTACAAGTTGAAGTTTAGTCCGTACTACACTCATGTAAGATAAGAAACGATCCACATAAGAAACAGCAAGATGTAAGGTCTCGCTCTGCTGACCATACTCATCACACACTTCCACAAGCCAGTCGATTAGAATGGAACGCATCACATGGGTGATGTCCGGCTGCTTGCGCATGTAGCGGGGATTGGCTCTGTTTTTCACCTGAAATATACATAAGATTAATATTATAATAGAATATAATAATCATATAGATAAGACCTGGCATGCAATAATGTAATCCAAACAGTGATATTGATGTAGCTCAAGCTACATAAGGACACAATGATGCATATTATTGTATAAGTTACCTCTAGACTACGAAATACGTTAATATGCACATTAACTAGGTAATCAGCAAATTACAATACATTAAAGTGTGATTTTTTCATTAAGTAGCAGATATCTGTACTTTACATAGTTAGTCTGCATATTGACAGATTTTACACTGTAAAATCACGAAAGACTGAGTGAGGTGAATTTACATACATTAGTGGTAACATATACGATAAGGTCTGCAGTGGATATAAAAGCTTTTTAGTACTTTACATCTAAAGTAAAAATATGAGGGTAAAACAAAATAAAAATAACTACAATCTTAATTCTGCAAACTATTATGAATTATGAAAATAGTCTTGGTCCGTATGAAATAAATTATAATACTAACCTCAATCTCTCTCATATATTCATATATATCTTGACGATATTCCACAACATGGAAAAACATTTCCCGATCAGTTTGGGCTGTAGTAGCAGCATCTGCATCATCTTCTTCATCAATGCTATCGAGGAGTTGGCTCTCATTCTTTGAAATGGACATAGATAAAATGCTGGAGTCCACCACGGACATGGGTGATTCAACTTCATTTTTTTCTTGCAATGGAACCCTGTAAATTGTATTAATTTCCTATAGTATATATCTAGTTTTAGTTTAGAATAATGGCAAATAAAATTGTACAACATACTCAATCAAAGCAGAAAGTTGTCACAGTTCATCAAAATTTTATTTAAAAAAATCCAATCTACCTACAACTTTATAATGTTATTTCAAGATGGCTATGAATGGTGATGTGAAATCAAAATGTTACCTGGCTGAAGGTGCTTCTTTCTGCCAATCTGGTTGATTCTTGATTTGAGCACATAGGGCCTTGACGTTTTCAGCCTCATTTTTGAAGAAATTGTCTTTCTTGACATCCTTGGCGACAAAGTGTTTGAACGTGGGCTCGCGTTTCTTCACCTCCACCTCAGTAGGTTTGTCTTCGTATACGTTAAAAGCACGAAATTGTGCCACAGGAGGAACAATATTCTTTTCGTTTTTGATCTGACGTATTGTTCTGTTCTCATCTTGAACTTTGCAAGTTCCAGTCGTCAATCCGGGCTACAGAAATAAGCGATGAGTATGAATGTAACTTATTAAATCAACAAAACTGAGTGTGAAAGCAACAAAATGACAAACTTACAAGTTTATTATTCCGGTTTTGGTTACAAGCGAAATGGCTAAGGTCGCCCAAAGCTCGTCTC
This sequence comes from Catoptria pinella, assembly GCA_963556745.1. Lineage (NCBI taxonomy): Eukaryota > Metazoa > Arthropoda > Insecta > Lepidoptera > Crambidae > Catoptria > Catoptria pinella. The sequence continues at coordinate 10,289,325 of OY750763.1, forward strand.
TGGTTTGCGGCTGCAAATACATCTTCTTTTCTTAGCCCTAATGAAGAATTTTCTTGATCCTCGTGAATTCTGAATGCCATTTCCCCGCTTCTTCCGTGAACAGAAACGATTTACCAGATCAGCTTTAACGCGGTCCGCTTGCAAAACTTATGGCGACCAAAGCAAATGATCGTTATTTATGTTAATCTAGTAGCACATTTTCTTAAAACAACGTGAGTAAATATGAAAAAACGCAAACACTGAGTTCACCTCCAAAATTGTTGGTGAAGCGTCAACGGACAACAGACATTTTGGAAAATTCAGCTGTTGCAGTTTACGTTACTCTCTAGTCTATGGTTTTTCAAAATTCGACCAATCGAAACCCAAGATTCTTCCATAGTGTCGATGTCTTATTTTGACTCTTTTGACTATTTTGTTAAGGTTTTGTTTTTGTCAAAGTGTTGCTACACACACACTACGGGTAAATTACATTCTCTTTGCACATACGGCTGCCAACCGCGTCACGACCAATGTGACCTTGGTTGGCATCCGACATAGCTTGTTTTGAAAGGTTGTAAAGCCTCTATCTACACGGTTGTACACACGACAGCACGTCGGGTTATACAGTTAAACTGCGAAAACAGCTTTTATTACGTAGGGCATAAAGGCGGTCTCAAGGTCAACATGTATAGTCTGAGGTGCCGCCGTGTGTACACCACCAAGGTCACTTTGGTTGGAACGTGGTTTGCAGACGTGAAGGGGGTCTAGCCAAAGTAACATTTGCAAATCTTCGTTATCGCTTCGCTTTTGAAACATGTATGGAATTGACATAAGGTTTCGTTATCATTAAATTAAATTGGATAATGTAATCAAGCCTAAAACCTAACCACTCGCTTGTCTTGCGGGATGCACTGAAATGCAATGCATCGCTTGCTCAGTGGGGGGTGTGAAGGGCACGGGGGGCGCCACATTGGTGGTCATTATATTTTGAAACGTCTATTTAGTAGTATGAATTTTGAAAGAATAAAGATTTTTATTTTATAAATTGCCATGAAGTGCCATGGTAGGCCATAATACAGATTTAGGTACATTCTAAATATCTGGCAGCACTGTTTATCACAGATCAATCATGTTTATATTATTTTGCCGTGTAGCAGGCACTTGAGCATTTTATTATGTACTTAAAGGTCACAATAAATTTTTCCAATCTGCCAAGTTGATTCTTGATTTGAGCACATTTTTCACTGAAAACTAAACGTTAGTGGAGTCTGGAATCTGGCCAGCAAGTCGTGTCACCTCAAACTGCCGTGAAAATGAAATTTTTGATGCTTTAATTAAACACTGAAAATATTACGAAATATTACGTAGCAGCTAAAAAAACAAGGATATTTTTTGGCTAGTAGGTACCTTAAAAACCTAGGCTTGTCACACTGTACTGTACACGAACACAGTTATAAATAAGTCTATGGTACACAGCTGATTTTGACAATTTGTCTGACGTTGACTTGACTTGACGTTGCAAACTTGGCATGGATAGTTTCGGCAACGATTTCAAGTTTATTAAAATTCCTTAAGGGAATTTAATATAGTTAGTATATTTATAGTTATTGCTATGGTACAATAATTAAGTCTTTTCTTGGATCATGTTTATTGCTTTTTCTGTGGATTTCACCTAATTAAAATAAGTAAGTATGTACCTACTTAGATTAGATACATAATTTTATTATCTATTTTATTTTCAACAACAAAGATGCCATGCTATCCCAATAATTAGTCAATAATCAAAAGGCTTTTCACACTACCTATGTTAGTCGACGTTCTCCTTTGCAAGTACAGAAATTATTACGGTTTAACCCTTCAAGGCCTGGAATATGAGACACAATAGATATTCTAATGTTGTCCGGCCGCATGCGGCCGCTCGGGTGTTGATGAATTAACTGGGTAACACAGTTATTGTTTTAGCATTCACAATCACATTCACATCATCAAAGTCACACACACACCTGTCCGAAAATATGATCTGGTGCGAGTCATATTTTTTCTAGTATATTATTTATTACCTATTTTATTGAGTACGGGTGGCAGCCCTAAATTGGACACTAGATTAGACTAACGTAATCAAGGCTTTAACCTATTCCCTTCCTAATTAGTTGCAGGACATTATTTGGCAATATGGTAAATTGAGCTATTATGAGTCCATTTTTCATACCTCTTATTAGAAGAGCATCTTCCTAGGCTTAGTTGGAAAGTACTTACCTAAGCCTTACTTATAAATATTTATTAAGTATTTCTGCCTTGAGATGCAATATTATTCCTTACAATTGAGCTTCAGAACCAAAAAGTTATATATATAACCATTTTTTATTTATTAGTTAGTAAGAAAGATGGTGTTTAAGTATTTGCCAAGATACTTATTTCTTCAATATTCTTACTAAAGTTAAAAGGTAAAAACCTTTTTTTTTAGGCAACTCATATAAAACGTTATATGAAAAGTAAGATCAGCAACATGTGTGTTAGAAATAAAATGGTGTTCTCAGTTCTTTTGTATATTATTTACTGTATTAGTCAATGTAACACACTTCGAGAATATAAGAAGGAAGATATTTTAAAACTCAGGTAAGTTGATGTATGTTCAAATTATCATCAAATATTTAATTTTTATTAATCCTTTTGAATTGACTGTACACTTTACATTAGAAATTTTTTTCTAAGTACAGTTTATATAAAATTTTGGTTCATAATATAAAAAATGTTTTAGGGAGGAGGTGCGTGAAATGTTTCAGCATGCCTACGACAGTTACTTGCACTTTGCTTACCCTTATGACGAGTTACGGCCTCTCAGCTGTGATGGAGTAGATACTTGGGGCAGCTACTCCCTGACACTTATTGATGCCCTAGACACCCTGGCGATTATGGGAAACAACACAGAGTTTAACAGGGTGGTCGACATTGTGCTTCAGAAAAAGGATTTTGATGCAGACATAAATGTTTCAGTTTTTGAAACTAATATTAGAATAATTGGAGGATTACTTAGTGCACATCTGCTTTCTTACAAGTAAGTTAGCTATTCCCTAGAACAGTAGAAATTAAGTTATAAGGAGGTAGAGTTATTTCATTAAATTATATATTGTTCCAGAACAGGTATGAAGTTAGAGCCGGGCTGGCCATGCAACGGTCCTCTTTTACGTTTAGCTGAAGATGTGGCACAAAGGCTTGTTGCTGCCTTTGACACCACAACTGGAATGCCCTATGGGACTATCAACCTTCGGGCAGGGGTGCCACCTGGAGAGACAAGTGTGACTTGCACAGCAGGAGTGGGGACATTTATCATTGAATTTGGAACACTCAGTCGTTTAACAGGAGATCCACTATTTGAAGAGGTGACTAGCTGTTATTCTCTTTACTATTTAATATTTTACTTTGTTCTGTTTAAATTAATTAACTTTTCATCAAAGTAACGTGTTGACGCGACATACAGTATGGTGTGGCTGTACTGCATAGAGTAATAGGTTACACCCCATAGTATAAAACGACATATATAGATAGTCAGTGCATAAAATATTTGTCGTTCTTATTTAAAGCATACTTTACAATATATTCTATAAAAATAACATTGTGGATGTTAATCATAAACAATAAGATGTGAAAAAATACCTTCTAGTACCTTCAATATTAATAAACGAAATATATGTCATTTTAGGTGGCACTTAATGCTCTCAAAGCGTTATACCATCACAGATCCCCTATTGGTCTACTAGGAAACCACATAGATGTGATGACAGGACGCTGGACAGCGCAGGACGCCGGCATCGGCGGTGGAGTCGACTCCTACTATGAGTATTTAGTGAAAGGTTAGTACAAGCAACGTAGCAAATAAGCATTATGCTTGTTTGCAATCGCATGGCTATTTGCTACTACAATTTTAACTGTTTATGAATTAAGTGGTGTAAAACTTGTTTGCAGGATCAATATTGCTAGAGAAACCGGAACTTATGTCAATGTTTGTGGAGGCGCGGCAAGCGATCGACAAGTATCTGAAAAAGGATGATTGGTTCGTTTGGGCGACCATGCTGCGCGGCCACGTGACCCTGCCCGTGTTCCAGTCGCTGGAGTCGTACTGGCCGGGGCTGCTGAGCTTGATAGGTACCTTTACCACACAAATAATTGGCGACGTAACTTTGAAGCCCTGGTTCCCCGCCAGGGATTGACCAAGCTGTGATCTGAACTTGCCATCCAAGGAGTGAATGGAGAAGATCCAGATCGCTATGCACACTCAACTCATCTGTTCAGCATTCTCAGAAATGTGAGGATAAATGTATTGAAAAAACAGCGAAAATAGCATTAAAATGTATGGAAATCCTTAATCTGAGAACTTAGAATGCTGATCAGATCATTTGGGTGTGTATAGCGATCTGGATCTCCATCATTCATTCCCAGGACAGTCATAATCAGATCACAGCTCGATCAATCCCTGGCGGAGAACCAAGGTTTTCGAAGTTACCTCGTTTGTACTGTATGAAAATCGACTGGTGTCCTAAATTAGGTTGCCACTACTGTATGTAGGATACTGGGTAAAAGGACGACTGGTTCACGTTCAACCATGCTGCTTATTTTTATGATTTTAGGTGATAAATCAATACCTACTTAATTTTTGAGGTAGCATTTTAAACGATGCCTAAAATTACCCATTAGGGCTGTTGAAAAATTAGGTGTACGAAATGGCAACAGCTTTGACATTAAACTAGACTATTTAGAATTTGTACCAAAATTCAAAGCTAAATGCGATCTTCAAGCATATAATGATTGAAGGCTATTTGGAAAGATAGTTTTTACGCATAATCTCGAGAAAAAGGTATATGGTATGACGGTTCAAAGCCAGCCTCCTCGTAACACGTGGTTTGAAGAGTGTAACTTTAACAGAAACTACATTAAGTTGGTATTGAGACTCTGGCCATAATCCTTCAGCAAAGTTTGCATTTTAATGAAAAAGCCTGTGATAAATGTCCTACTTGTAATAAGATTCAAGATGTGCAATCCGCTACATGCAACATGTATACGTGTGCCAAACGGCTATACTGTTCATCGATTTGCGGTTTTCCCTCAAAATTAGGCTCGTACGCCGACCACTCTGAGCTCCTATATTAGATTTTTTCTCAATAAAAATCAATATTACGGCACAGGCAGGTCTTGAACTTACATTACACCGCCCCATGCGCCATCTGCCGAGTCAAACTCGCGCCACCTAGCGGAGTAGACTTAAACAAATCATGTTCGTATTTTTTTAAATATTTATTCTACCAGTGAACGCATATATTTTTTTTGTGACTTGTGCTTACTTAACCAGGTGAAAGCGACACCGCGATGCGTATAATCCACAACTACCACAGCATCTGGAAGCAGTACGGGTTCACCCCTGAGGTGTACAACCTGGGCACGGGCGAGGCGTCGACGTCTCGTGAGAGCTACCCTTTACGGCCGGAGCTCATCGAGTCTATAATGTACCTGTACCGGGAGACGAGGGACCCGATCTTGCTGCAGATGGGCGAAGATATACTGAGGAGTATCCAGCATAGCGCGAAGACGCACTGCGGTTATGCTACGGTAAGTTTATTTACCATAGAAGCTTATAATCAGCTTTGTAGACAAGCTTAGGAGATTGAAACTAATCCTCAAAATTCAGTGACACCTGCTGTTCACCAGAATTTGAGTCACAACTAAAAACTAAAGAATCTTATCTTATTATTTATTTGTTACGAAAACCAACATCCATAATAACGTTATTATAGGCCTCGGCACGGATCTTGAGCGGTTAAATGCAATAGGGTAAACAGGCTTAGAGTTATTATTGTAGATTAGATTTTTTCTGTGAAGTGTAATCCAGCTTTTCTCAAAGCCCAAGTATAATCACGTGATGAATTCCCTTGATCAACTTATCATTTATTCCGTTAACTTCGTCAGATCAAGGACGTCCGCGACCACCGTAAAGAAGACCGCATGGAATCGTTCTTCCTAGCAGAAACAACTAAATACTTGTACCTATTGTTCGACCCTGACAACTTCATTCACAACCCTGGGTTGCACGGTACTGTGATCGACACGCCCAACGGCGAGTGCGTGGTCGATGTGGGCGGGTACATATTCAATACAGAAGCCCATCCGATCGATCCGACTATGTTGTATTGTTGCCATGAGGCGAGACAAGGGTGAGTAGATATTACTTCTATTCCAGCTATTGAGTAATGGAAATAAAACTCAGATGGGTCCACGTCTGCTTAAATCACGATCCACACTTGTATCATTTGGCGTAAAAGATCACCGTATCTTTGTCATACATCGCTAGTTTAGTTGGGCATGCGTTGGAGTAATACTGTATCAAAGAGACGACGTATGATAAAGATACAGGGATCTGACACGCCAAAATGATACAAGTGTGTATCCAGCTTTAGTGTCAGTGAAATGATAAGCGTTTATGATTGCGAACGGTGACACGATATCGCACAATAACCAATGTGGACTCACCCCTACACAATTACTTCAGAGTTCAGTTCTTTCTTTAGTTTCATTTTTTTAATTCTTAATTAGTGAAACCAGAAGCAAAATGAACTCAGTCATATCTTATGTATTTTATCCGCAATGCTTTTTTAGTACTTTTTATCGCTCGCTTTACGTAAAAACAGTACTACAACCCGCACAGATAAAGAAAATGAGATTGAAAATGACGACTCATCGCGCTTACCACAACGAGTGTGACTGCGAGAGCGAAAGGTGTGGCGTTTAGTGTGCGAGCGAGAAGTGAATATGAACGATGCCATTTCTGATCCCATTCTTTATCTGCGCGGGTTATAATAAAAGCATTTGAGCACCAACTGCATGCGGACGGAATCCACACCCGTAATCGCATCCGCGTAAGATAGAAACCGCCCATAGAAATATACATTTCTTTGTTGTTTTAGGATAAACATTAGCGAAGTTCATCGGGTATATCAAATACTTGAAGAAGAGGATAATATTCAAATAATGACTATGATTGATGCAACCACGCATAAAAATGAAACGAATAAAACGCAAAACCAACCTGAGCCTCAGAAAGTTGACGAAATCAACGACGTAACGTCTGAAAATATTGCAGATAAAAATAAAATAGACCAGAATCAAGTTCTAATAAAGACGGAAACGAGGACAGGGTATGTTAACATTGATGGAACAGAAAGGGAGAAAATGAAAAATAATGACTCTACTCTAAGGGACATTGTGAAGGAACGCATTACAAGCTATTATAACAACAGCAATATGAGTGCAGATGATAGTAAAGAAAATTCGGAAGCCGATCAAAAGAGCTCTCAGACAGAACCCAATGCAACTGTAGAAGTTGATGATATTATTATTGCACAAAAACCACAAGATACTGTACAGCCTCCGAGCGTTACTAAAGCAAAAGAAGCTTATAAGTTGTTGCCAAAAGTGATACAAGAGTTCTTAAACAATGACTGGAAAACAAAACCAAAATGTGAACCTCAACATATGTTGGAAAGAATTCGTAAGGAGAATAGGTATCCTGAACACCCAGATGTTGATAAATATGAGTTGTTACTGACGCCAGCGCCCTCATTCTTGCAGAGGATATCTCTAGCAGGGGAGTTTTTAAGCAAGAAACAGTTGCAAGTGTAATATTTATTAATCGTTTATTTGTGTTTCAATAAATCATAAAAATATTAGACAACATCACAAACATTGCTTTGATCCCAAAGTAGCTAAAGCACTTGTGTTATGGAAATCAGAGACAATGGTGGAACTACAAACACCCAGACCTGAGCCAATATAGAAAAGTTCGTTTTCTAAATTAATCCGGGGATCGAGCACGGGACCTCAGAGATGGCGACACCTTGAAAACCGGCGGCGGCGTACACACACACTACTTGACCACGGAGGTCGTCAAATTCAATGTTATTGTAGTTTTGTTTATAGTCCTCTTGTAGACAGGGTGTTTGTCAAAGCTGAATATGGTAGACAGGGCATACAACCCCTGAAAACAACCACTATTTTTTTCTTTTTATTATAAACTGCATAGTGGCAACCCTAGACCGCAATTGTGTTTTGCTGTAGTCCGTTAATAGGATTGATTATCACAAACAATCGTCTATCTGCGCTTGGGTTGTTTGTCACTGCAGTTTTCCATACAAATAAAAAACATCTCAGCCATGTGCTGATTTTCAAGGTTCATAATTACATTCCGCTGTTGTATACCCTATCTATCATAATTGGCCTTCTAAGGCTATTAACAAACACCCTGTATAAGCAACTTTGCCGCGTACGGCGCCATTTTGTTTTCTATAGGTGCTTTAAGTAAAAAGAATTGTTAGCAGTTATTGTGATAGCTAGCTTTTAAGAGATAATATTTATTTTATTAAAGACTGATTGCAGACAAGCTTGTTTTTGTAACAAACGATTTTACGTAGGACTTGATAGGCACTTCTTTAGAAAAAAAATGAATAAGAAACGAGAATGATGCTCCCTTGTCTATAGTTTTTAATGAACTATTTTATAAACTGAAGAATTTAAATGCTCACAAAGTACCTTCGTCGAGTACGACGTCGTATGTTGCCATCTTCTGAACGGAACTTTACCAGAGATCTGGCCGAGTCCAGCTTCGGTAAAGCTCCGACGACACCATTTAAAAATTTTTCGCGGATTGCGATATGACGACGCAGTGATTTCGGGAAAAAAAACTTATGTAACCGTATATAACCATGAGTGGAGCCGCACTACAGTCGTGTGGTTGTATGTAACGTCGCCATCGTCGCGTCGCAACCGCTGCGGCAATGCGATAGCGGCGTTAAAGTCCGTTAGCGCGAAAATTAAAGGCGTCAACCCATATAATAGAAACATCGTTTAGGTTAGGGCTATCCTGTTGACCGTTATGTGCTATTAAAATCTTGCATTGTCATAAGAGTTTAATATCACAAGTAATTCTTGACAACAAATATTTTATATTTACCACCATTCGTATCTTCCGTCCTCCTCAATGTGAATGTGCCTTTATTCTATAGCTCCTTCTTTATTTTTCTTTTCTTTGACTCGAGCCATCTTTCAATTTGACATCGAGAAGTTTACCACAGACTTCATACTTCAACATGATAGTTTAAACGAAATGTAGAGTCAAAATTATAGTGTCGATAAAGTAAAAAACCTAAAAATGCCTGATTTTCTTCCGGATGGCAGTGGATCACCAACGGATACTGTAACAGTATTAGTCGGTGCCGCGTGTAGGGCCGAGTGCTCCGTGCTTGACCTCGTCTTCATATCATGTCCGATCTGAAAACAACTCCATCTGAAGAAAATACACTATCTTCTAAAGGTTATAAACTGAACAAGTTTTTGGGGGAAGGGGCTTACGCTAAGGTACCTAGGTAATTTTATGTGAAATCAATGAATAACAAGTACATAAACAATTCAATTTGGAACATAAATATTATCAGTCCTTTTTAAACATACAATTATTTCTTAACAGGTCTATGCAGCTGAATATATAGGAAAAGACTCGACTCCAAAAGCACTTCTTGCGTGCAAGATAATAGAAACATCGAAAGCTCCTAAAGATTTTGTTGCGAAGTTCTTACCTCGCGAGATAGATGTTTTAATACGTTTGAACCACCCTCATCTGGTGCATACTCATAGCATATTTCAAAGAAAAACAAAGTATTATATATTTATGAGATTTGCAGAAAATGGTGATTTGCTCGGCTACATTTTGAAGAACGGTTGCGTGTCAGAGAATCAGTCGCGAGTGTGGTTGAGACAGTTAGCTCTAGGATTGCAATACCTACACGAGTTAGAGGTCTCTCACCGTGATATAAAGTGTGAAAATGTGTTACTTACAGCCAATTACAATGTAAAACTTGCAGACTTTGGATTTACGAGGTCCTGTGTAGATGAAAACGATCAGCCTGCTTGGAGCGACACTTACTGCGGTTCTATGTCCTATGCTGCGCCTGAGATTCTTCGCGGGAAACCATACCAGCCGAAACCGACGGACTTGTGGTCACTAGGGATAGTGCTGTTTGTTATGCTCAATAAATCTATGCCATTTGATGATACGCGAATGCGCAAGCTTTATGAGCAGCAGATGGCCAAGAAGTATCGTTTCAGATCGCGAGTGGCTAGCATTTTGTCGCTCGAGTGTAAGACGGTGGTGAAGTATTTACTGGAACCTGACCCAGGATTACGGCACACCGCGACCCAGGTGTTGAGTTCTGAATGGATTGCTATGGACAGTAGGCTAACTAGTAAGTTTCTAATCATAAATACTTTTCAGCAAAACTTTACAATTAACATTGTATTAAAGATTTAAGAATTAACCGAATTACGGTGTAGCTCTAAACGCAGTAGAAGCATCCGCGCTAAAGAAAGCTAAAGAAGAACGTCGACGACTGTCGGATTCCCACCGGAACCCGCCCAACCGGCAAGGGGACATCTATGAACGGCCGGAAAGAATTTCAGGTTTCAGGGTGAGTTACTATTACATTAACTTTAGTGATAAGTTGTAAAATTTGTACAATACTTATCTAAAATATATTTTTGTCTCAGCCGAGTGAAATGCTAAAATCCCTTGCTACTCTAACTACAAAGAGAAGTCCAGATTAGATGGAGGGTAAATCTAAGGTATTCCAGTTTGTAACCTTTTAAAACGAGAAAATAGAATGGTGATAATTTTAATGGCATAATAATATAACGGATTGTTTTAGCTTCATATTGAAGAGGACTTAAAACTTACCGGGTCTGAACAATTGACGTTAGCGACACGCGGTTACAAAATTATTAAGAAGGTTAATGAGGGTTCATATGCGAAGGTAGGTATACAACCTGTCAATGAATGAACTAGAAATGGGAAATCCGTTCGGTCGGTACATCAAACTGAACAATTTTTACTATGGACTGAACAACTTTTACTATGGGACCAACTCTGACATCGCGAAAAAAATCTGCTGTTTCATACATTTTGATATTTTCGTTATTGATTTTTGAATGAAACAGCTGTTATTTTTCGCGATGTCAGAGTTGGTGCCATAGTAAAAGTTGTTCAGTTTGATGGTCCGAAGAAACGGTTTTCCCAATCGCTTTATTCAGTGGTACTTACTAAAGTTTCGTTTTTTGAATCTGTTCATAGGTATACTTTGCCGAATACAGAAATCCAAATAAAAATGATAAACTATCCATACTAGCTTGTAAAGTGATCGATACCAATACAGCACCTAAAGACTTCGTAAAAAAATTTCTACCAAGAGAAATAGAAATGCTTATCAAATTGAACCACCCGCATTTGGTACACACTCATAGTATATTTCAAAGAAGATACAAGTACTTCATATTCATGCGATATATGGAGCACGGAGACCTGTTAGAACACGTACTTCAAAAAGGTGCGGTCCAAGAAGACCAGGCTCGAATATGGACGAGGCAACTAGCTTTAGCAATTCAATATATGCATGAACTCGAAATAGCTCACAGAGATATAAAATGCGAAAATGTTCTTCTAACGGCAAACCATAACGCGAAGCTATCAGACTTTGGGTTCGCTCGGTTTTGTGTAGACAAGGGAATGAATGAAATTTATAGCGAAACGTTTTGTGGCTCTCTGTCGTATACGGCCCCTGAGATATTACAAGGTGCCCCATATCATCCCAAACCCACGGACATTTGGTCTCTGGGGATAGTTCTCTACGTCATGATAAATAGATCGATGCCATTCGAAGATAAAAATATAAAACAACTTTATATAGCACAGATCAATAGGAACTGGAAGTTTCGTTCACATTATGCTGATACTATATCTGAAAGCTGTAAACGTCTTGTGACTTTAATGTTAGATCCAAGCCATGTTAGTAGAATCAAAATAGATAAAATAATAAATAGCGATTGGATAGCTATGGACTCGAGGTTGTTAGGTAAGTATATTTCTTTTACTTGTGTTTGTTACTAGCACACGTAACGTTTGTAAAGATAAGAATTTTTAGAGTGGTCACCCCAAGAAACGATGGCATTTAAGAAAGCACGAGAAGAGAGAAGTCAGCTTACAAAAAGAACAGAGGTAGATTTAGCTAAAATCGATAAAGATGGAGCTGGCCTTCCGGATAAAACCGTAATGGCAATGACACACAGTGGTTCAACGTCTTCGTGGTGAGTTTTGTCCGTAAGTAAAAACTTATATAAGTATGAAAACTTTTAAAAATTAAAAAGAAAAACCTCCAAAAAACCTTAAAAAAATGCTATAAAAAAACAGCTTCAAAAAACAGCAGCTCTAAAAAGCAAGAAATAATATTCAAATCTGCATAATTACTATTCAAGTACCTACGCATATCTGATATTAAAAAAACGTCTTTTGAAGTCGGGTGGGGCTAAAGATATTTTTCTTTTTTAATCATAATAGCATTTATCGTGGTTTCTCTTTCTCAATTTGATTTTTTAATTCTTAAAGCCCCACCCGACTTCATAAGACGTTTTTTTTAATATCAGATATACGTAGGTACTTGAATAGTAAGTAATTATGCAGATTTGAATATTATTTCTTGCTTTTTAGAGCTGCTGTTTTTTGAAGCTGTTTTTTATAGCATTTTTTTAAAGGTTTTTTGAAGGAGGTTTTTCTTTTTAATTTTTAAAAGTTTTTTATTCTTAACTTTTTTGTGGTTTTATTCATATTTCACACATTTTTAAGGGTATAATACGCCTAGTAACTCAATATCCACTTTTCGCACTGCTAATTTTAGCAAGGGTCAGACATGGGGTAGGTGACCAAAGTATATTATCTCGAGCTCCTCCGTGCTTCAGAAGACACGTTAAGCCGTTAGTTCCAGCTACATTTACACATTAACACCCACCAATCCGCATTGGGCCCGCGCGGTGGGTTATGGTCCATCCTATTCATTAGCCCATAAGTAAGGCTTGTATTCCAGCCCCAACAGTGACACTAAAAATGGCTGATGCGAAACCTTTCAATACCGTAGAGTAATCACTAATACACTATCCAATTTGATTTTGAAGAGTTCTCTTGAGTATCTTCGAAGTCCAAGGTCCAATGTGCAGGAAATTTTAATGAAAACACCCTTAAAATATCCACTTTCTAACAAAACAAGAATTATCTCAATCGGTTTATAAACAAAGAAGTTATGTCTGAAGATCCGTTGAAACTCGTGCAAAAGTTACCTAAAAAATTACAGTATTTTCAGGATTACTCGAAAACCACTGAACCGATTTAAAATTTTCAAAAAATGGGACCAACTGGGGACTAAACCTGATAAACTGGCGTTTGAATCATGTCAATCGGTTCAGCCGTTTTCGAGTTATCGGTGGACATACATAAAAAAAAACAAATAAACAGTCGAACATAGAACCTCCTCCTTTTTTTTAAGTCGGTAAAAAATAATAAACCGATTAGGTAATGGCGAATGAGGAAAAGCAGTTTTAAGGACCAATACATACTTTCCCTAATATGTAATTTAAGGTCACTGTATACGTGACGGGAAAATACCTCGTACGGGACGGACGTTCTGTGCACCATACATTTTTCTCGCCCCGTTCGTGTTCCCGTCACGTATATATATTTGTTACTTTATTTTTATATGCAACGATGTGAAGAAATCGCCCCGTTCCGTCCGGGACGTAAAAAAACCGTCACGTATACCTACTGAGACCTTTATTTTTAACACTTTAAATCAGATGCTTAATAGTAATACTTACGGTCAGCAACAAAAGTAGCTTAACACTAGTACTTTGTCATAGTAACTTTCTTGAAAATGTCTCACAGTTTGAAACATTAATCAAAAAAGTAGCTGAAAAAGTGTTAAGCTACTTTCCTTGCCGACTGTACATCGCTTGCGTGGATACGTGGAACACGTGCGTTGTGCGCTTTATCGTCTCATATAAATGATCATTAAAGTTCCATCTATTACAAAGCAATGGAACTTGCACGTGCACGTCTACGCATTGTTTTTGTACTGGATCTTTGATGTGCCGCCGCCCGGGCCGCCCCGTAGCGAGAACGTCAATATTCTGTATGAAGATAACGTAAACTAATAGTATCGTAGGATTTCTTTCATAACTTCCCTTTTTTTATTTATTTTATAAAAAAACATTCACTTTCAGAAACGTTTGTTTGCATGGATAGGGGTGGGTGAGTAATTAATTTACGCTATTCATGATTCTTTGAGACCAAATCTTATTTTACACATTCAAACTCTGACGGTCTGTGAAGGCTTTATCTCTGCCAAGTATGATCTATTTATAGACATTTTGACAATGAAAAAGAAGTCAATGTCACTCAAGTGAAATGTGATTCAAAGAAAATGAATTTTTAGAAAATAAAAAATGTAGATGTTTCCAAATTTTAAGCGTCTTATCAAACATTTCCATCTAACTATGGTGCCGACGAAGGTAAAAATGAAGTGATACGTGGGATGAGTTACGTAAATGGGCGCTGGGACAGATAAAGCAGACCTTTGCATCACACCATCCGACGTCTCGGTACTACATGAGAAGGGTTTCATATTAGAAAAACATATCGGCCAAGGGTCTTACGCCAAGGTATTACTTAACTTTAGTACAAAAAATCGTCCAACTAGGACCCAAACTAGGTTAGGTACCTTCTGTGATCTTCGTTAAAATTATATAAAAGCCTCGATCATCGTGCGCTGCACTCGTCCGCATAATCACTGTAAGCGCTTATTCCCTTCGCAAAAGCGTGTTCGCCGGTAATCGTCTTAGTAATATTGGCGCTTGTGCGGTATGCTGTAAAATACTTATCTGAAATGCATTTTTGCAGGTTTATAAAGCAACGCACATGCTCGACGAGACCCGGCATGCGATGCTGGCCTGCAAAGTAATTGACACGGCTGAAGCTCCGCGCGACTACCTCACCAAGTTCTTGCCGCGAGAGCTGGACGTCCTGATCCGCGTCAACCACCCTCATGTAGTCCACGTCTCCAACATATTCCAACGCCGATCTAAGTACTTCATATTTCTACGGTTCGCAGAAAACGGGGACTTGTTAGATTTCATTACGCAAAATGGACCGATACCGGAGAACCAAAGCAGACTTTGGATGAGACAGATTGTTTCGGGGATCCATTACCTTCACACGTTGAATATAGCGCATAGAGATTTAAAATGTGAAAACATATTGATCACTGCCAATTACAATGTTAAGCTAACGGACTTTGGTTTTGCACGGAACGTTCGTCATCGGGATCGAGATGTGCTAAGCGAGACTTATTGCGGTTCTTTGTCATATGCAGCGCCCGAAGTGCTGAAGGGTGTACCTTATCTTCCCAAACTGGCTGACATGTGGTCCGTTGGCATCATTCTTTATACAATGCTGAATAAGGCTCTACCATTCAATGACACTTCTGTGAAAAAGTTATACGAGAAACAGGTAATTTTAAGTAACAACTATGTCTTAGGTAGAATAATAATAATGCACAAACAACGTAGAATAATGGATCTTTGCGATAAATGGCGAAGGACCAAATCATTGGAATGTAAAGATTTTCGTAATCTTTCGAGCTATTCCCAGGATTGTTGCAAATGTCCCAGTTGGTTTAGGGCGTTCGCGAAGCACCGCCTGCGCTTCTCAAGTCTTGACCTTCTGGCTGTTTTGCTATTTCTCTCATGTAAACAGGTTACACGCAAATGGCGCTTCCGAACGAACGTGGTGAATCAACTGTCATTGGAATGCAAACACCAGGTGACTCACTTAATGGAGCCGGAGGCCAAGGCGCGCCCCACTGCCGGGGCATTGTTCCACGGCCCCTGGATCGGAATGGACCCGCGGCTCACTAGTCAGTTACTACAGTGCAATGCAAACTTTATTGCGGCTGTGAAGTTAGCCACTGTTTGCATAGGTCCGCAACCTCGCATCTCCCACCCGCTGACACTTAAGGTGTTTATTGCGCAGCGACTTGTGCTTAATTTCACAGCAGTCTTAAATTTGCATCTATTATATTTATATCGTGGAATTCTGAAATTTTGTTGGATATCAGCTATACAGCGTTAGCGTCACAATGCTAACTAAAGAAATGTACTGTTGTCGGCGTATGAAATGTATTAGAATGTTTACGCTGACGTCAGACGTCGCGTATAGCATAAAATAGGAGACCGAGGCCTTATTAGTAGTCTATGCCTTCCTCCAAGGTCTAATCTATCTGTTAACGAAAGTGTATTAAAATTGGTTCGGTTTGAGCATAAAAACATAACACACAAACAGGGTCGCATTGTAGATACTATTGTAACTTGTAGAAAATTATTAAGCTTTAATGATCACCCATCACAGTTCACAGATCTAAATAATATATAATCTTGTCTTAAATCAGAATTAAACTCATGAAGATTATTTCTTGATAACCTACTAAAAGTTTACAATGTCATAATTTCAGAATTGACATTTTTAGAAGAATCTCTGTTGAAGCAAGCAGAAGAAGAGGCACAAAAGAGAGAAAGAGATTATCAAGAGGATAATGAAGCTGAGAGAATCGCAGAACTGCGAAGGAAAGGTCGCGCTAAGGGTCAGTAACTACTTGCTATTATTACTCGATTGACTTGAGAACAAGAATGATATTCAAATTGGTTTGAAAAAAAATCAGCTGTTTCATACATTTTGATATTTTCGATTTTAATTTTTGTATGAAACAGCTGATTTTTTATCGCGATTTCTGAGTTGGTCCCATAGTGAAAGTTGTTCAGTTTGATAGTCCCTATATACCATATTCGGCATTAGGGGTATTTTTGTAACATGTTGTATAAAAAGTAATGTTTAATCTGTAGAAGGGAATATTAAATTACTGAAAATCATATTTTGTAACTGTGAATATGCGTAATCAATAATTAGAAATTATTAAAAAAAGACATACCGTCGACTTCCTCCTTATTTTTTTGAAGACGTTTTTTTTGAGGTTTTTTTAATGATGGCCAAAATCACGTGAACGCCAATTGGAACGCATCACGTAACGTAACGAGACAAGACAAGCTGTCAAACTGTGTCATGCATAGTTTGTTTGTTTGACATTGGTTTGTTTATTTATCACATCCTTACGTAATCAAGATCATAAGTAGGTGGCAAAATAATTTACTTCGTTTAATTGAAATTAAGTGAATATTTTTTTCGTATTATTTACATGTCTACCTATAAAATTTAAGCAGTTCCAAAAATTTGTCACCATCCCTATTACGTGAATCGATAACAATTTTGTCTTATGATATTTTTTTTCCAGAGGGTTTGAAAATACTTAAAAACGCCGATTCAAGTTATCCCAAATCGCAACAACTATTCGAAAACAAAGAATAAAACAATCATGTCCGTTCAATGTTTATTTATGACTAAGTTATTGTAAAATCTATTTAATACATTATTGTACAAACTTTTTGTTGTTCTTTATATGATATCCAGCTAAGATAAGCACGCGCCGTCGGTTCGTTTGCCTACGGACACATTCGTACAATTTCCACATTTGTGCAATTAAACATTAGAAATGCCTTTTTTAGACAACATTTCAATAGTGAGAGACAGAATGAATTATATAATTTACTAGCTTGCGAGTAATTCTAGATAGTACAGCAATCTACTCTAACACACATGATGCGTTCCGGTCATTCAATCCGATCGCAGATCGCTGCGATCTATGCGATATAGGGTTTTACGTGTTTATTTTATGTATTGCGCACTTCGTTTTTAAGCAGTGACGCAAAATAGAAAGAATAAACACAAAACTCCATAGATCGCAGCGATCTGCGATCGGATCGGATGACCGGCTGTAAAAAATCGTTTCGTAATACCAAAATAAACAATCGGTTGCTGTGTTCAAGGCGTTAACATGCCCTTTTAGTTCGTCGATTGCTCGCTTGTAGCGCTACTGTGGAGCAGTCGCAAACTATACGTTCCGTGATACGAATTTGTGTTTTGACAGCAATAATTGTACAATTAAGCGATTGCGACTGGTCACTTGAAGATTGGTAATAAGCCTGCGGAACGCACCTTGTGTGTTTGAGCTCTAATTTTTCTAAGTTTAATTAAAAAAAGTCGATATTATTTTTGATTTTTCTGTATATTGATTGAATAAAATAATCTGGATTGAAATAAATTGATTTCAATTTATTGTTGTTGGTTGTTCATTAATTAAAAAACATTTTTACGAACCTTGGAACCTATTTATAATAGCGTAGAATTTGTTCAGTGCCTGTATTATGAGTACGTTTACTATATACTCGATAGCGACTGTATTAAGCAATTTTGTATTCAATTTGGCACAGCGCCTCTGGCGGTAACTACACTATTCTAAAAGTTGTCATACAAATGTCAACTACAGTCAATAGCGAGTAAAGTAAGAGTTCCATAATACGCCTACTGAACAAACGATTTGTACCAATATGGCAAACAGAAGTGTAAGAAAATGGAAAAGAGTAATTTGTACCAATATGGAAAACAGATGTGTACAAATATGGAAAACAGAGAAAAACTGCACTAATGTGGAAATTATACGAATGTGTCCGAAGGCGGTTCACAAAACAAAGGCTACTAGAACAATTAAGTTGTTCTATGTTGTTTCATTCAATAGAGCTCAAAATACACCTCTATTTCATTATATATTTTTAAAATTACCTATGGAAGACAAAGGGTCTGTTACGTAGGGTGTAAAAACATTTGGCACAGCGTGTAAGGAACAGGATTCTGGTACTCTAATTAATTATTAACATTTTATCCGTAATTTGTGCTAATTCAATAGACATGGACTTGATACCTTGCATCAATGTATATGTACAAATACAGTTTTCAATAAATTATTGTCGAAAATGATAAATCGGTATTCAAACGTTCTATTTCTTAGTTCTAATAATGACTGCAAGGTTCAAACTCTTACACCATTACTTGCTTTCCATTATCGATAGTGTGCGTTCGAAACGTCTGACAGGTTTGAACATATTTGGTCAGGTTAAATAGCTTAATAATAATATACTTAGCAATATTAATGATAAGTGACTTAATAAAAAGTTTATGTAATTATTTCTAGAAACTACTCGCTCTCAGCGCATAAAACACACGACTGTATTCAAAAATTCAGATATTCGTATAAATACACTCTCAAACACTAACGAACAAATATTTTAGAAACAATGTACAAGCTTGGCAAAAAGTATACAACATTATAGGGACGCACCTTTTTACGTCATTATTGTTCTTTTTTGGCAAAACTAGACTACTTTTGCGTTACTTGCCCGTGGTCCCCCAGTCTAGCCCCCCTTAGGGTACCACGAGCAAATATGCACGTGAAACAATCCAGAGGGACAAAGGGGTACCATGGGAAAATTATATGTCCCGTGGTACCCCTAATCGCCAGATAAATAAAATTCAAATACAATCTCTGCATAATGGGTTAAGTGACAGATGTTTTTTATCGAAAAATCCGATATGAAGTGGGTAAACAATAAAAATTATGATGGGGTACCACGGACAATATTTTTTTTAATAAGATTGCTATTCAAGGGGTTCCACGGGCAAAAATATTTGCTTGTGGTACCCCAAAGGGCACTAGGCTGGGGGACCAGGGGAAGTAACGTACTTTTGTATGCAAAACATAATTTTAATTCCGTTTCCTAACTTTCTTGCCAAGCTTAGTTGTTGTTTTTCGAATGCTATTAAATGCCATTTTAATGGTTCTGTGAGCTTGACTTTATAAATAAGTGGAAACATACACATATTTGTAGAAATGAGACCACATTAATATTGTCAACTTTCAGTCACTTTATATTAAGCTACTTATAAAATGATCTAAGTACAGTATTTGTGATTATCTGTTTAATACATCTTATTTCTTTAATACATGGGCAAAATAATTAAAAGTGAAAACAATGGAATGTTCTATTGTTTATTTATATCTCATTTATTGAATACTATTTGCATCAAGATATTGACCCAGTTATAAACCCCATTCTCTCTTTAATAGTACCTTAACAGTTAAATAATTGTTGGCCATTTTAAATAAATTTAACGGACTTAAAACTCAGACTACAATAATAGTAAGGTTATCATAATTTAATATTACTTAATAAATAAAACTCTTTTTAGACCTCTTATTTATCAACTACTAACAAACAATATTTTGTTTTTGGCAGTAAGACTCGAATTCAGTTAGTCATATTATTCATATCCTTATTTTCTAAGTATTTCTTTTGACAAACATTAATCTCGATCTGCACAATTTCGTTAGCTGTTGGCTAAAACTCGATTTCCGCGTAATTTAGCACCGATTTGGTTCCAAACATTGTATTTTTTGTGAAATGATTTATGTTATTTCACATCTAGAGCGTTTCGTGTTTTAACTCGAAGATAACTCGATAACAATATTTCGCACAGCTCGCATTGCTAACTTATGTTACATCCAAGTTTGTACAGAGTTAGGATTAATAAAAATAAAACTCTTATAAATCATGTGTCTCAATTCATGAAAGCTTATTACATAAAAATTTCTCCACGAGTGTATTACACTCGTCGGCCAATATCAAAGTCAATACATATAATATAATAAAAATAATGACAATATAAGTCACATAATTGAAAAGAGGACGGGAGAAAAGTTATAGAAAAATAAATAAAGGAGGATAAAATGTTTACCTGAGAACATGTTGCGATCGTCGATGCAGCCCAATCGAATTCGGAGTGAGGTACAGGTACAGATGCACAGCCTTTGGGAGCACCGAGGCCTCGCGAACTCGGGGCCGGCCGACGTCAAGCGTGTCTAATAAACATCGAGCTTTTCTCTGTCTCTATTTCGAAATTAGAAATGTCAATAATGACATCCCGATGTATACAAATATTTTATTTGGCTGTCAAAATGACATACGCCCGGGCGGGGCTCGCAAAGTTCTAATTAGGCAACTCTCACCCATAAGGTTTCTTGAGGATAAAAACAACGCTGCGCTGAGCTGTGGCTATTCTTTGATTTAATATACTAAGGATCACGTTATACATGATATCGCATCGGTCTGCAGTCTATAATGCTCACAAGTGCACATTGATTTTACAGTTACTTATCACAGCAGCATAGCTCGATGTTGAATAGTCACCCTTATCATCAATTATCAACGCTATATTGTCCTTGTTTGTGAGACGGAGCTATGTATAGCGCAATCTCAATTCCAATATTAATTTTATTTGTTTTAATATTCTAAATTGAAGCCGTTTTGTCCCCGTGCCGTAGTCTGTGGGACCGCTAGTGGGCGCGGCTGTCGTCACGCGGGAGATAGACAGCCGACGCGACGCCCGCTGTTGCTGACTTTACTCTCATCGTCTGAGAAATACAATAGGTAATTGTTACTACAACTGTTAGATGGAGTAAATACTAAATAATATACTTGAAAAATTTCGACACGTCGCCAGATCATTTTCTGAGGCGGGAATCGAACCCGCAACCTTTGGAAGTCCGGTCCAATGCTCTTCCAACTGATCTACCGAGTCACTATTATATAAAATAATTATATTATTTAGTATTATATAAAAATAGCATTGTGAGTGCTTGAATCACAAAATAATCATATTTTTTAAACGAAAACTAATGATTATTTTTATTTGTGCCATAAAATGTTTACATTATGCAACAGAAAGAAAAGCATCGCAAGTAAAAAATGCACCACACCCACTAGCAAAACTTTAAAACCACAACCTTTAATCAAAACTATTGTTAAATTGGTTAAATCACAGACACCAAATTTATTGCAGAATAATATTTTTTGTTCATAATACTTATGTGCATATAAAAGCCAAAAATGTGACAAACTGAACAATTACAACTATTTTTTCTGCAAAAACTCAAAACTTTAAACTGTTTGAGACCGGAACTTTCTTCCACCGAAATTAAAATAAGACGAAAATTGGACAAATAAGAATTCAGTACATCGCAAACAAAAAATTAATTCCATATAAACGTAACGCTAACTTTTTACTTGACATTTGCACTATTTATTAACGATATTTTTTTACTTTATAAAATAATAAAGAGAGGTCTTATATTTTTTGTTTGCAGCAGAAAAACAAACGTCGTTATAGTAAACCAAAAATGTAACCGAACTGAACTGCGGATCATCGTGAGCTGTAACAACGTGTGTTGATAGTGTGAAGCGGGTATTAGTGTGTTAGTACAACTTACTGGCGACGTGGGCACGTCACCTGAGTCGTCGTGGAGCGGGCACACCAGGTCCACGAGGTCCAACTCATCCTTGCTCTTCTTTCGCTTTAGGGAGAACTGACTCTTCTTTGGCACCTGGCAGATGGAATATAAAGTTCGATTCAATAGAATTATTATAATAATCCGTTTCATATAACATTAATTTTCATTTTTAATCGAATTACATTTCTGGAATTGCAGACATGTCAGAAAGACGTTCATTTTCTAAATTGACCCAACCGGGGTTCGAACCCGGGACCTCAGAGATGGCGACACCTTGAAAACCGGTGTACAAAGCCACTCGACCACGGAGGTCGGTCGTCATGGAGGGATGACTATTAACTGCTCAGAAAACTAGGTATCCATATAGGTGTAAATTAAATTACTCGGAATGTTGCTTTTTCAGCTTGTTTCGAAATGAAGCACAAATTAGTTGAACACTTAAAAAATTCAATTGTTGTGGCTAAGTTACAGACCTTATATTTGGTAGTTGCGGTCAAGGGCTGGTAGCCTAACGTCTGTTCTGCGTTTCGTTTCTGCTGTATCACATCACGACCAAGGAGGTCGTTAAACCTAGAAATGACAAATTAACCAATTTAAATAGAACGAAAATTGACGATCCTTTTTAGTAACTCTTATTGCCTGGGCCCACTGACGGCATGGCACGGCAAGTGATTTTTTACCAAACGAGCAAAAATACAACTTAATTCTATCACGATAAGATTTAAATTTCACGAGACGGCATGCCAAAGCATACATCAGCTTGTTGTTTGCACAATTGCACTTGGTAATTGAAATTTCTATTAACTTAATATAATGAAGTTATATTTCTACTCGTTTCATAAAAATCCCTTGCCGTCGTATGCTGTCAGTGGGCGCAGGCCCTAAAAGTATCGTATTTCCCGAACGAATAGTTCTGTTTTATTGACCAGCAAACCAATCATTAATGCTCCATTTAAATTCACCGCTGTATGAGCTCTCCTGCGGGAGGAAACTTGAAAAGGGACAATAGAATTTTATTATATTCTCTTCAAAATACCGGGGTTTGTAGCGTGTGTCATAAAGCGGCTACTCAACATTCAATTTTATACTCAATCTGTTTACTCAATTTGTTGAAAGTTGACAAATTGGGTAGTGAATAGGCAAGTCTATCTTCAGTAAAGTAGGGTCAATCTCAACTTCAACAAAACAATTTAAGTTTTGTTCCCACTTTTTCTACTGGGCAGTTCTACAGTAGGACTAATGATACTTACTTCTTTCTCATTAGTCCTACCACAAAGTACTACAGTATGAGAAAAAAAGTCTCATTAGTTCTACGGTAGAACTGTCCAGTAGAACAAATGGGAGCAAAACTTCAATCAGTTGAAGTAGATGCTTTAAGATCGCATACCTCTGTGTAAGATGTCGCCTCAGAAGCGTCTTGGAGGCGGGGATGTTGAGTAGCGCCGCCAGTAGCTCGGCTGTGAACCGCGGCTCCAGCAGCATATGTATAGGGGTTAGATGTGTCATAGATCGCATACCTCTGTGTAAGATGTCGCCTCAGAAGCGTTTTGGAGGCGGGGATGTTGAGTAGCGCCGCCAGTAGCTCGGCTGTGAACCGCGGCTCCAGCAGCATATGTATAGGGGTTAGATGTGTCATAGATCGCATACCTCTGTGTAAGATGTCGCCTCAGAAGCGTCTTGGAGGCGGGGATGTTGAGTAGCGCCGCCAGTAGCTCGGCTGTGAACCGCGGCTCCAGCAGCATATGTATAGGGGTTAGATGTGTCATAGATCGCATACCTCTGTGTAAGATGTCGCCTCAGAAGCGTCTTGGAGGCGGGGATGTTGAGTAGCGCCGCCAGTAGCTCGGCTGTGAACCGCGGCTCCAGCAGCATATGTATAGGGGTTAGATGTGTCATAGATCGCATACCTCTGTGTAAGATGTCGCCTCAGAAGCGTCTTGGAGGCGGGGATGTTGAGTAGCGCCGCCAGTAGCTCGGCTGTGAACCGCGGCTCCAGCAGCATATGTATAGGGGTTAGATGTGTCATAGATCGCATACCTCTGTGTAAGATGTCGCCTCAGAAGCGTCTTGGAGGCGGGGATGTTGAGTAGCGCCGCCAGTAGCTCGGCTGTGAACCGCGGCTCCAGCAGCATATGTATAGGGGTTAGATGTGTCATAGATCGCATACCTCTGTGTAAGATGTCGCCTCAGAAGCGTCTTGGAGGCGGGGATGTTGAGTAGCGCCGCCAGTAGCTCGGCTGTGAACCGCGGCTCCAGCAGCATCAGGCCGCCGTGCACGCCTGAATATTACATCATATACTATTTACTTTTCCCCGGGACTTCGTTCGCATAGACATAGTTTTATGTATCTTCAATGCACGGCTTTTTATACAGTTTTATATTAGTATAGATAGATATATATAGTTTACTTGTAACGGTAGGTTCGATTGCCAAGGATTTCAATTCACTAATCTTCATTGCCACAAGTTAAATCAAATAAACTTAATTAAAAGTTAACAAATTGATCCCTACAGCCATCTACATACCGGCTCCTCGCAAGTTCGGCGCGTACTCCGCTAGGTCTATCTCCTTGAGCCACTGCATCACGCGATGCGACGACCACCGCGCCAGCTCGCTACTCGGCGTGCTCGCCTCCCCGCTGTCTGCGTCGCTGCCGCTTATGATTGTAGTCTCGCCCTCAACAGCTCGCCTGATCATCGTCTCCGGGTTGAATTTGTTGTCTCGCAGCACTTGGATACCTGTTGTTATTACAAAGTAAAGATTTCGAGTGAGGACATAGTTTAAACTGATTTGAATTAGTATCTAGCGTTAATATAAAGTTAAAAGGAAGTTGAAAGTGTTGTGCTCATGTGTAGCTCGTGGTGACGACATAACGTACCGCGTCGTATAGCGAGCGCGTGCAGCGCATGCGTGACCCGCAAGTGCGTGTGTAGCTCGTGGTGCGCTAGTCGGTGCAGCAGGCGGCCGTCCAGCGCCGCTTCCGAGGCGGCGCAGTAGTAGATACGTATAGTGACGACATAACGTACCGCGTCGTATAGCGAGCGCGTGCAGCGCATGCGTGACCCGCAAGTGCGTGTGTAGCTCGTGGTGCGCTAGTCGGTGCAGCAGGCGGCCGTCCAGCGCCGCTTCCGAGGCGGCGCAGTGGTAGATACGTATAGTGACGACATAACGTACCGCGTCGTATAGCGAGCGCGTGCAGCGCATGCGTGACCCGCAAGTGCGTGTGTAGCTCGTGGTGCGCTAGTCGGTGCAGCAGGCGGCCGTCCAGCGCCGCTTCCGAGGCGGCGCAGTAGTAGATACGTATAGTGACGACATAACGTACCGCGTCGTATAGCGAGCGCGTGCAGCGCATGCGTGACCCGCAAGTGCGTGTGTAGCTCGTGGTGCGCTAGTCGGTGCAGCAGGCGGCCGTCCAGCGCCGCTTCCGAGGCGGCGCAGTAGTAGATACGTATAGTGACGACATAACGTACCGCGTCGTATAGCGAGCGCGTGCAGCGCATGCGTGACCCGCAAGTGCGTGTGTAGCTCGTGGTGCGCTAGTCGGTGCAGCAGGCGGCCGTCCAGCGCCGCTTCCGAGGCGGCGCAGTGGTAGATACGTATAGTGACGACATAACGTACCGCGTCGTATAGCGAGCGCGTGCAGCGCATGCGTGACCCGCAAGTGCGTGTGTAGCTCGTGGTGCGCTAGTCGGTGCAGCAGGCGGCCGTCCAGCGCCGCTTCCGAGGCGGCGCAGTGGTAGATACGTATAGTGACGACATAACGTACCGCGTCGTATAGCGAGCGCGTGCAGCGCATGCGTGACCCGCAAGTGCGTGTGTAGCTCGTGGTGCGCTAGTCGGTGCAGCAGGCGGCCGTCCAGCGCCGCTTCCGAGGCGGCGCAGTGGTAGATACGTATAGTGACGACATAACGTACCGCGTCGTATAGCGAGCGCGTGCAGCGCATGCGTGACCCGCAAGTGCGTGTGTAGCTCGTGGTGCGCTAGTCGGTGCAGCAGGCGGCCGTCCAGCGCCGCTTCCGAGGCGGCGCAGTAGTAGATACGTATAGTGACGACATAACGTACCGCGTCGTATAGCGAGCGCGTGCAGCGCATGCGTGACCCGCAAGTGCGTGTGTAGCTCGTGGTGCGCTAGTCGGTGCAGCAGGCGGCCGTCCAGCGCCGCTTCCGAGGCAGCGCCGCGAGCGCCGCACACGCCGACGTCCTCCAACCAGCGCAGCGCCCACGCTGTGTCTAGTTGCCCCGCTAGCGTTAGCAGTGGGTCGCCGTGACCGCCCTGTCAAAATTCAAATAGGAAAACTGCAACAAGTACCAGAAACCGTATAGTCGGCCTCAGAAGTAGAAAGGTGACAAGACAATGTTGTTCTACGTCAGAACGTTGTGTTTTGCGAATGTGGTCTAATAAGATCATGATATTTTGAGAATATAATGTTTTGCGAATATCGTGTTTTTCGAATGTGGTCTTTTGAGAATATCGTGTTTTGCGCATGTGGTCTTATGAAAATATCGTGTTTTGCGTATGTGTTCTTTTGAGAATATGATATTCAGCGACGGAGGGACAGCAACTACAAGACTCGTTCCGTAAGTGCAATGATTGGTTTGATATAGTTTTAAAGTATTTAGCTGAAATTCAGAAGCTGTCAGTCTCAGAAGTGGTTCTGAGATAGATTTTTATTTATTTAAATATGTAAAATAAATTACTACAATGGTGCAGTGCAGGAATAAGTATGCACCGCAGCGCACGGAGATACGTACGAGAAAAATTTAATGAATCATCAGGATGTAGCACATTTACACATCAATTTTGAATTCTAAATCATCAATGAATCGATGGACCCCCACCTCCTGTCCCTCATTAGAAAACAATATCCACTTTTCAAAACAAGTTCCAAAATTCCCTCATTACAAAACAATATCCACTTTTCAAAACAAGTGGATAATTCATTAAAAACACCAATAAAAAAACATGCAAACTATTTTACTCACCAATAAGTCGGTGAGCGCCAACACGATTTTCTTCTTATGCAGCGGGTGTTTGATGGCCAACTCCTTCTCGATGGTGTGATGCGAGGCGGCGGCCATGAGCCCGCGCGCGTCGGCGCCCGCCAGCCACGCGCGGCACGCCGCCGCGTACACCTCCAGCCCCAGCGACTCCAGCCAGCCGCATGTCGTCTCGCAGTCCCATTCGCGCAAGTCCGTCGTTTGCCTGTCCGAGTAAAGGCGGATCCAGACTTTGCGAGGCATGCGCCGCGCACGGCGTACGACGAATGCCTCGGCTCGGGACGTGCGTGTCGAAAAACATAAACCTATATGCTCGGGTCGATCCATCGCGTGCGAACCGAATGCGTCGTCTGTCTGTCTTCATGCACATATCGCAAAGTGCATACGCGACTACGTCCACGACTAATGTAATGCTCGCACTGAGGCGCTTTGATCTCGAAGCGTTTGCCGACGTACGTTGGCACGCCCTCGCACGTGCGTAGCACATGCCTCGCCACGAATATGGAAATATCTACCTAATAAATAAATATATACCTTGCATTGCAATGAATTCGTTGTGCGCCGTGCGCAGTGCAAAGTATGGATAAGCCTTAAGGGTTATTTTACATAGACCATGCTGAATTTTGGTTTGCAAAATATTTATTTATTTATTTATTCATGGAAAACAAACAGCATTTAGATATTAACTTTTGATAGGACAATAATTATAGCTCTTATTTCCATGGCATATGGTGTGCCCTATTGCGCGGTGCACAAACTATCAATGAAGCTCTCGTGACGTCATCGCCTTTCAAGTCAACGCCGCCACCACTGCCGAGTATCGTGTAAACTTCTTTTGAACATGACTTTTGATCATCATCATCATCAGCCTATCGCAGTCCACTGCTGGACATAGGCCTCTCCAAGTGCACGCCACTGAGATCTGTTTTCGGCTCTTCGCATCCAGCTCCTGCCAGCCGTCTTGCGCAAATCATCACTCCACCGTGTCTGAGGACGTCCTACACTACGTTTGCCGAGGCGTGGTCTCCACTCTAGAACTCGTTTACCCCAACGGTTATCGGTTCTACGGCTAATATGGCCAGCCCATTGCCACTTCAGCTTACTAATCCGGTGTGCTATGTCGACGACTTTGGTTCTCTGACGGATCACCTCATTTCTGATGCGATCCCTAAGAGAGACACCGAGCATAGCCCTTTCCATAGCCCGCTGAGCAACTTTGAACTTGTGGACCAGCCGTGCCGTTAGTGTCCACGTTTCGGCTCCGTAAGTCATGACGGGTAGGACGCACTGATTGAAGACCTTCGTCTTTAGGCACTGTGGGATCGACGATGTTAGGATTCGACGTAGCTTTCCAAATGCAGCCCAACCCAACTGAATTCTCCTATTCACCTCGTCCTCAAAATTGTTTCTACCCAACTGCAATGTCTGCCCGAGGTATACATATTTGCGAACAACTTCGAGGACGGCGCCGTGTATAGCAATCGGTTCCGGTAGAACATGTTCGTTGAACATGACCTTGGTTTTGTCCAAGTTCATCCGAAGGCCGATGCGTAGAGAAGATTCAGCTAGGTCGTTCAGCATTTGTTGTAAGTCCTCCAGCGTCTCTGCCATGATGACGATATCGTCAGCAAATCGCAAGTGAGAGATGTGTTCGCCATTGATGTTGATGCCTCGTCCTTTCCAGTTCAGCGTCTTGAACATATCCTCCATTGCATTAGTGAACAATTTCGGGGAAATGACATCCCCTTGTCTCACTCCTCGATGCAATGGTATGGGCCTTGTTTGCTGATTCTGTACTTGGACGGACATGGTGGCAGCTTCGTAAAGACATCTCATCACTTGGATATATCGCCAGTCTACTTGGCAACGCTGTAGGGACTCCAGAACCGACCAGATTTCAACCGAGTCAAAGGCCTTCTCATAGTCCACAAATGCTAGACACAGGGGCTGATTATACTCTTCAGTCTTCTGTATAATCTGCCGCACTGTGTGGATGTGGTCTATGGTGCCGTATCCGCTCCGAAATCCAGCCTGTTCCGGTGGTTGGAACTCGTCGAATCTACGCGCAAGACGGTTCGTGATCACTCTTGAAAACAGTTTATAGACGTGGCTCAGGAGGGAGATAGGTCGATAGTTCTTCAGCAGGGTCTTATCTCCCTTTTTGAAGAACAGCACGACAACACTCCTACTCCACGCCTCTGGAGTTCTCCCTTCGAACAGGACAACGTTAAAGAGCTTCTGAAGCTCCCTCAGTACGGGTTTGCCTCCTGCTTTTAACAGCTCTGTCGTAACGCCGTCCTCGCCAGGGGCTTTTCCATTTTTTAGCTGCCTCAGAGCGATCTCGATTTCGCCACTGCTGACTTCTGGCAGGTCTTCAGTGAAATGGCGTGTTAATGGAGCTCTAGAATCCTCATTTCCGGGATCAGGTCGAGATGCATGCGATGCGTATAACCGGCCATAGAAATTCTCCACTTCCGAAAGGACTGCCGGTACCGAAGAAACGACTTCTCCACTTGCTGTGGTCAGCTTCGTCAAGTGGCTTCTTCCAAGAGATTGTACGAACACCTTTGACCCCCGATTCTGCTCTATTGCTGTCTCAATAGCAAGGGTATTGGAGCGACGGAGGTCACGTCGTACGTGCTTGGTGATCTCTTGGTTTAGAGCCCGCTTTGCGGACGAAGTGACGGGTGGGTTTTCACGTCGTTTCTTCATCAACCCTAAAGTCTCTTCGGAAAGCTTTGACTTCTTACCCTTACGCTGCATGTTACAAAATCTCGAGCCTTCCTCCCTGAGGACCCGAACCACATTTTCGAGGTTCTGGTTAACGTCTGTTGTAGTTTCCACGGCGGCAAATCGGTTCTCCAGATTTGACTGAAATGTTTCAGACCCGGCTATAGTTTGGAGCAGTGTTGGTCGGAGCCTGGCCTTCATCAGACGGACACGTTCAGCCTTGAAGTTGACATTCAGAGAGCCTCGGACAAGTCGGTGATCGCTACCGGTATTGAACCTGTTGATCACTGAGACGTCCCTGAATATGCGCTTCTTGTCCGTCATGATGAAGTCAATCTCATTTTTAGTCATAGTGTCGGGGCTTTGCCACGTCCACTTCCTTTGGGGCTTTTTCTTGAAAAAGGAGTTCATCAAGAAGAACCCCTCCCGTTCGAGGAAGTTGACAAGCATTTGCCCCCTATGATTCCTGCTTCCAAAACCATGGGATCCTACTGCCGATTCACCGCAATTCTGTACTCCCACTTTAGCGTTGAAGTCCCCCATGACAACGGTGTACTGGGTTTTTGTAGTGAAGTGGAGGGCCCTCGATATGTCATCGAACATATCCTCCACCTCATCGTCCGAATGTGTCGAGGTCGGAGCGTACACTTGCACCACCTTGAGGCTATACCTCTCGGTGAGCTTTACAATGAGGTACGCTACCCTGTTCGACACACTAGACATTTCCACAACGTTGTCAGATAGGGACTTATGGACCAGAAACCCAACGCCACCTTGGGACAATCGGTCTCCCTCTCGGAAGTACATTAGGTGGCCTGATTCGAGGGTTATGGTGTCCTCCCCCTCTCTTCGGACTTCACATAACCCTAATATGTGCCACCTAATCTTTCCGAGTTCCACTTCTAGTTGCGCCAGATGCGAATCAAGCCGCAGCGTGCGTCCGTTGTAGGTCGCAATGGTCAGTTGTTTTTGGTGGCCTACCGTAGCCCGGGGATTCTTCGCACCCCCTGTCCCGCCGTTACCATGGTCGCCACCGTGACCAGGAATAGCGGGACTGCCGGGAACTGGGGGCCGTGGCTTAGTTTTCCTATACATTTGGAGGATTATAGCCTACTGCTATCACGCTGGCCAGACGGGTTGATAGAGGGTTTGTTTCAAGTTTTCCTTCTCTCACACTGGTGTTTGGTGTATTTGCCTCACAGTCGGCTCCTACGACTTCCTGGGCATGTCAAGGAGTGGTGACACTTGTATTCTTAGGCCGTCACCACACGGCAAATTTTGATAGGACAATGATTATAACTCTTATTACCATGGCATAGGGTGTGCCTTGTTGCGCGGTGCAGAGACTCTCAGCGAGGCTCTCGTGACGTCATCGCCTTCGAGTCGAACGCCGCCGCCACTGCCGAGTCTTGTGCGGACTTCTCGCAACGATGGCGAAGGGCTACCACGTGGTATCGCCTCTTCCTTCTCAGCTGCAACATTGTGACGACAAACGTGTTATAAAATGATAAAATATTTGTTTCTCTCACATGGAATCTGTCATTGACTTGATATATTTTATTGTTTACACTTAAACGATCGATCGGCATTGTACGCAAAGACGACGACGGTCGCATCGCATTAAACACTTGTATGACTTCTTATACAAATAATACTAAAACCTATTTGATGCAATGCGTGCATTTCGTACAATGAAAAAAAATACGTTTAGCTTAATTCCAACTTTTTTAACATTAAACACAGACAATATACATTGAAATTCTAAGTAGTGCATTTCTATTCATTTTTCACTTTTTCTACTCATGAATATCTTAGGCCTATCACACCTCCGCCGCGAAACGATACCAGCGAAACCGCAGTAGATACGCCATGACTTGGCCGTTATACGACAAGCGAAACAGCCTGGTCTAACTATGATCCTGTCTCTTTCACGCGCGATTTCGCCGATCGGCTCGGACTCCCGATCACATCTACGTAGCGGTTTCGCGTATCATTATTTTCACGGTGGAGGTGTGTGTTTCGCTTGTCGTACAACGGACAAGTCATGGCGAAACTACTGCGGTTTAGCTGGTATTGTTTCGCGGCGGAGATGTGCTTTATATTGTCATTATGAACTCAAAAAGAGCTCTCGAAAGAGTGCTTGGAATATATTGTAATATGATATGTATACATGCAAAACTGAGAATATGTCTGTAGCTCTAGCATGAGTAGATGCAAACTGTTTTCGCTACCGAATACTTTCGGAAATACTGCTCACATTCAAAGCCAGTGATAGAGAGAAATCGAAAGTTTACGGTAGCGAAAACAGTTTGCATCAACTTATGTAGGGCCACTGGAAGCAAAACTGAGTATATATCTGCGAGAAATGAATAAAGGTAAACAGACATGTTTAAAAGCAAATGATTTAGTTTGGACGACATACATTATAAATTAATGATACTCGGGTCACGCATGCGAGGTCACTCGTTCGTTAGACACAATACAACATTTATATAGGCGAAGCCGGGGTATGTAATTCGTATTAAGAACACTAAGGGTTGCCACTGATTCTATGCCAAAACTATAATAATCGCAAGATGAGTTGTTGATATGGTCATACTAGAACTGGATGATAAAACTTTATAATAAGAAAGTTTCCTTAATTCGAATTTTAAGAAATAAAATCATAAGTATTTTAAGTTTAATTTTAATGTATGAAAATAGTTTTTCAATATGTCAATAGAACATATAAAATTTTATATGAAAGGAGACTTGTGACGTCACAAATTCCGTAAAATTTGTATGATAAATGCAAGTCATTAAAACTTTGAACTGCGATATCTTCGTCGTTTTTTGTAATATCAAAATATAATGTACGGTTATGAAAATATACTTAATAAAAAATATATTGGAAACTTCCTTATTGAAGAAGTATCTAGCAGTAGGCGACAAGATAAAGCCATAGTTTGGACACAGTCTATATTATTCATACAGTCAGCCATGAAAACTTAATAGACTGTTTGGACATGAATGGGACCTAAAGGGACATTAATGGGTTAGGCCTTAGAGGTTTAAGTGTCGCGACTGTCGTGGCATACGTCTTCCGTGAGTAGTTCTAGGTTGGGCACCGAGTTCGTTAAGCAACTCGCATCTGAGGCACATCGGTGAAGATTGGGCTAGACAGTTGGGTACGGTGGGACAAAATGGGCAAGGGCTAGATAGCTTGGGTCGTATGTGGCCATATAAGCTCAATGGCTGCCCTAGCGGCGGCAGACATGCGGCTCCAGTGAGCAGAGACCTAGATTGGGCACCGAGTGTCCGCTAAGCAAATCGCATTTGAGACGCACTGATGAGGATTGGGCTAGACAGTTGGGCACGGTGGTATGAAATGGGCAAGGGCTAGATAGCTTGGGTCGTATAGAGGCCTTGTAAGCTAAGTGGCGGCCCTAGCGGCGCTAGTGCGACACTAGCACTGACTTAGGTTGGGCACCGAGTGGCGGCCGGGCAAGTCGCATTTGAGACATGGTTGGGGAACGTGTGATGGCTTGGCTCGTATAGGGACTTTATAAGCTCAGTGGCGGCCCTGTCGGCCGACGCTAGTGTCGCGGCATGCGGCTCCAGGCAGCAGAGACTTAGGTTGGGCACCGAGTGGCGGCCATGCAAGTCGTATTTGAGACTTGGTTGGGGAACTTGTGCTGGCTTGGCTCGTATAAGGTCTTTATAAGCTCAGTGACGACCCTTTCGGCCGACGCTAGGTTCGCGGCATGCGGCTCCAGGCAGCAGAGACTCAGGTTGGGCACCGAGTGGCGGCGGTGCAAGTCGCATTTGAAACATGGTTGGGGAACATGTGGTGGCTTGGCTCGTATAGAGTCTTTATAAACTCAGTGGCGGCCCTATCGGCCGGCACTAGTGTCGCGGCATGCGGCTCCAGTGAGCAGAGACCTAGGTTGGGCACCGAGTGTCCGCGCCCGCGCGCCGCCATGTTGGTGGGCAGTTTACCGAACGCGACGCGCTCCGACGCCGCCAGCACCGACGCGCGTGGCAGCGACGAGTACATGTGCGTGTTGCGCTCGATCTGACGACCGTAGTTGGCTGGTGGCGTCTGAAACAAAACAGTCTTATAAAAACCGGACAGCGAGAATGAATCAAACACCGAGGGAGCTGTATTCATTATTATTTTAAAGTAATTTATCTGCCAAATCACGGCTTTAAGATTATTTCCTTAAATTATGCGGTAAGAACTCGCATCCTGCCTTCATGATGCTAGATTAACTATTAGTTATTATCTACACATACTACATAAATACTAATACTGTCAGTCCATTAATTTGGCATACCTACTGATAGTTCATAACTTGTTAAAGGGTAGGGTTTTTTTCTTTCTGAGGAACGGTACAAAAAATATAGAAAGATTAATTCCAACAAGTAGAGTAATAATTCAAAGTTACCCTGGGTGGTGCAGGCCTAGCTAGCGGTGTAACAACGCCCTCTGGCGGCGGCGAGCGCTCGAGTAACCCACGCTCCGCTACTCGCAACCGGACCTCACTCAGCTTCGAGAGCAATTCCAGTTTCTGTGTTTCTAAAGACGAGCGTTGAAGCATTTCCTGTAAAGAATCATCCCTATTAATCGGAATCAAAACATATTAATAGTCTGTACTTATCTTATTTAGTAAACAATCTTCACCTAGCTCTTATTGAAATAATCTCTTTAAAAAATACAAGAAATGGTTTTCTACAGATACACTACGAAAGAAATTGTTATTAATTAATAACAATTTAATAATTATGATATTATATATTATTAATTATCATATTAATATTAAAAATACATTTATGTGTGCAGCTCTATTCGATTCAATATAGTAAATAGATTGAAATTAAATTATGTAACAATCTTGATGATTGATTGATCCATAAAAGACGACAAATAATAAAATTATGAGCTACCTATATTGCATTTCTTCTGTAAGTTAAAGGCAGATCGAAATAAAGCTTTTACGTTGTTTAAAACATTCCGTTTCTGGCTCTGGCAACGACGTAACGTAAACACAATCCACCTCCATCTGAAATTAACATTATCAATGACGAAATTTATGGCGGTGCGGTATCTCAGACGTTTTACAAAAAGCGCATCTGGCATAGTTCGCGAGATATTTGAACGCCACATAATGTAGACGGAATTAGAATTGAGTTTGTTTTTTTTGCCCATTTCTTCCTACAATGTTATGTTATTTGGACCATGTCGATTTCGAAAGAGAACTGTTAAAGAAATAGATACACTAATGCAATGTTTTCATCGTAGAGGTGATTAATGGAAAGTATTTGATGTTGCCTTGTCTGATTTAATCAGTGAACTTAAAATAATAGCCGTCTGTCGCTTGCTACTGCATTCGTTTGGACACATTTGACACAATTTTTGACGTAATAAAATACATTACGACTGTTAAGGTTCATTAATCTCGATATTTCTGTTGTGTGAGGGTCTTCAAAGTTTTAGTCAAAATAAAACTGTAACAGAAAGTCGGAGAAAGTAAACAATATACCTAAATCTAGTTGAACCATTATCTAAAATAGGTGGTGATTGTGTTAAGTAAATATGTTGAGGATTCTATCGTACAGCGCTAACCCAGCGAGAGCTTATGTGCCTTGTGAAATGAAAACACTTTCAGTTAGATTAATCAATTTACAATCATTTGCGTGTATGAGAAATATTCAATCATTGTAAGCCCACGATTGTATCAGCGGTTCGCAAGGCGTATGAGTCATCGTTACTTTCAGACAACCGCAGCGAGTAAATTTAACTTTAATTTCTTGCGTTATTTATCACGTTTCATAATAATGTAGCAATATGTACGTTAACACCAACGCATGTATAGTGTACGTTATTCATGAACCAGCCACGATTATTAAATGAAAATAGATTCACTTTTACTAGTTTCGTTTGTTAATTGTTGTCTTGTTAACAAATTATATACTCAATCAATCACTGCGTGTGGAACCCACGCTCCATAGTTTCCAATTAGAAATTCAAGCATTCAAAGTCAATTTTATTTAACGTGTCTCTGTAATTTGTTGTATGTGTAATGTAAATAACTACATACTATTAATTCGGTAATATGACATCACAATTTTATTAAGATGCCAAGCACAATATTCTGCAGACTGAATAAACATTATGGTAATACTTTGAGTTGAGCGTAGGCACGATTAGAATAGGCACACGACTGCAAACTAAGTAATATTAATGCCGGGTTGACTAGCCAAGTCTTATAAAAAAAACCTGCGAATTCATAACGCTGGTTTAGTTATATCTGCTGTGAATACCAAACAGTCTCGAGTGTGCTAGACTAGCCGGCCCACACTATCATGATTATTCAATAGTCCCATTCCAGCGGGATCTAGGCCGTTCTGAATGTTAACCAGCTTACCACCTTGCTATAATAACATGTCTTTGAATAGCGTTGTTGCTTTTTAACCCCCGACGCAAATAGAGGGGTGTTGTTAGTTTAACGTGTGTGTTTTTATTATAATAATATTTATTCAGGCACTTGAAACTCTGCTGTTATCGAGGCTGTAAATTAAAACTAAATATTTTGTATTGTATAAAACTTGCTAAAATTATTGTATTTCGTGTACAAACGCATACATATATATTTTTTAACTAATACTAGTTTTTATATTTTTCTGAATTTTACTAAACATAGTTATTTCGTTGTAACGACGTTTTTTTTTACTGGCGGCACTAGTGGACGCACGATGCGCCCTTAACTTTCATTTGGGAGTTTTTGGCGCCTTTTTGTCGAGTTCGGTTTGGTGTCTATTTTAATTATTTTCAAATTGATTCATTGTGGATATTGTGTCTTAAAATTGGTGCAGTCATATGGTACAAGTGTCTACGCAACTGAACAATATGTGGGATAATTGAAATAGACGCGATCTTGGTTGTGTGAAGCTGAGACTTTTATTGAAGTGGTGGCTTCCTCGGCAGAACTAACCGAGTAAACTGTCTTAATATACTTGGTGCCAAATGCTCCAAGCAGCATTGGAATGCGATGCACCCGCATTCTAATGAAAAATTAAACAATATCTACCACTGAACTATTTAACACTTGACACTGGCAAAAATTACTTCCAAGAGGAAAGTAGATTGCCATAACAAAAAAAGAAGAAGAAGAACTTTCATTTGTTGTCTGAGAAGGAATGAAAACACCTTAAGGTCTTGTTCTAAGGTTGACTTTTGTGAAATTTACAAATATTTTTGGTTTGAATGCTCAGATCATTTTGACGCTGACTGTACAATGTTGTACATGAATTAATATTTTTGACAAATTATTTGTTGCATATATTTTTTTACTTTATGGATGAAACCTTATACAGGTCTAAAATTTTGCGATCCTAATCATTAATGTAATGAGATATAGTTAGGTATTTATTTTTATGTTTTTTATCTTTAGCTGAACGGAATTCGACTTAATATTGAATTATAAATACAAATAATAACACCACTTCGCCATTCTTTTCAGTTATTATAATTATGTAAGTAAATGTTTCTTATTAATAAATGGTCTTGTTTCAAAAAGTGTTCATACCTTTTGTAGTCTCTGGTCGGCGTCATCCAGCCGCTGGCGCGCGTCGAGCAGCGCCCTCTCTAGGTCATTCATCTTCTCGTTCTGCGCCGATATCTGCTCCGACAACACCTGCACCTGCAGCTGCAAGCTCTCTTTATCCGCCTCCAGCCGCCGCACTCGGTCCTCTGCATCGCTCTGGAAGGAGCATCAACATTTATTGTCATTCCCATAGCCATTGACCTAGTCAAAGAAACCTCTAGCCCACCCATTTCTTCACGACATAAATGATTTGCGTCAAACGAAACAAAGTAGATGGCTTTACTAATAACATTATATAATATTGATAACTAATTTACTATGATTCAGATGAAATCAATCTAGAAAAATGACCGATCAATAGGGTATCGAGTCAATATTCTAAATACGCGTAACATTCATACCAGTGTGCTGCCCGCGGATATGTGAAACCCAACATAACAAACTAGCGGACCTTGCTACTATTATAATGTTTTAAATTTCCATGGTTTTTGACGTTATTAGAATAAACTATATCGGGATTTACACCATGTACCTGTTTATTTTCTTGCTACTATTAATATCAATATGTGACTAATAACTTTACCTAAGCAAAGTTGGTAACAAAAACAAATCAGATTTATAGCGTACATTTTATAAACTTGGAACAGCAACGGACTTTGTTGATCGTCTCACAAAAATAAATAAAATCTGCGTGATTTACGCTACAACAACAGGCACAAAATAATAAATTCTAACATTTTTAACACCACTTCAAAATCAGAATAAGTTCATTATCAAATAAGTGAAAGAGCAAACAAACCGGTTACACTTAGGTAAAACACCCGAAGGAATATTAGTTCGCAAGGCATTCACCCGTACCTTGTAAGGTCGCGCTGGAGTCGGTGGAAGTGAAGGGTGTGAGGGCCAAGCGCGGTCATGCATGCAACACGGCGGAGGCGCCGGGGGACCGTGGCACCAGCACATGGGCGGCCACCAACCTCCTTCTGGCCATCGAAAATGTTCATAGGAGTTCCATCGTCTCTGTAATTCCGGAGGAGTGTCCTCGTTGCGAGGGCGGCGAGGACGCGGCGATGCGCGGACGCTAGATGGATGCTGAGGAGGCTTTGCTGCTGATAACGATGATCTACTTTTGCGATCTCTATCGCTACGGTCGCCCGCTGTACGGCGTCTTCTTTCCAAGCTCGTTGCCGAATATTCCCCTTCCTTCATATCTGTTTGCTGCATAGGTTCCTCTGTTATTTCTCCCGTTGGCATCCACATAAAATCATCATCGCGTCTAGTAGAGTTATCCAATCGTCTCTTAGGAGTCAGAGTGCGGTAATCAGCATCATTTCCTTGCGTTTCATACTCTCGTCCTTCAGAGTTATCTTCGCTAGAACTCGATTCGGTGCCTGATGACGATTCCGCTCGAGCTGCAATAGCACCATCTGGCCATGCAGTGCATTTCACCGTCGCTTCATCCGGGCTATCGGAGTCACCGCCTGTCACGAGACAAATCGTAAAATTTCAAATATTGTTGTCACACTAACACTATTAGAACCTCAAGTTCGACGCCAACTCACCCATTGGCGAGTACATGTAGGAGCGCACAGCGGGGTGCACGTAGCCCGCCGCCGCGCGCTCCTCGTCCTCGTCAAAGGGTTCGGTCAGGTATTCGCGGTCGGACATGAGGCTCCGCACAAATGACACTGCGTGACAAACTCTCTGTACGAGACACCAACGTGTCTCTATTTAAAGTTTGGCCGCGATCCAGTAATATGCTACGTCAGTAACTCGTTCAATGTTCATGTATTACGTACTCTCTTGAGGGGGCGGCTCCTCACTCGACTGAACGGAAGCAGAGTCCCGTTCGGAGGCCTCTGACGCTGTGGATAAAGGTCGTTCACTGCAGTCCGATGCGCGTCGTGCGAGATCCTCCCGAAAAACTTCTTCCGTCACAGGCCGAAGAACATTTCTAGTCTCGTTGCTCACTCGCGGTTTAACAGTCCGAATTTTCGTGTCTATAGAAGTACGGTTGTGCAATGCCGCAATTGTGGCTGCTACTAATGAGCCCCCACGGCCGATCTCGCGCATGTTTTGGATTAAAATGAACGGCGCCTACGCGAACACGGCCGGCACACGCGCCCGGAAATAGATCGGGGTATATGCGTCTGATGCATTCCGGACACCCTTCCCGCTTTGATCCTTTTATTAAACGCACCTAAATTAAAACTGAAAGCCTGAACAGAACACTAAAACAAAACTTTTGTTTTCAAACGTTAGGTCACACAGCACAAAAATTCCAAGTTATGGAATACTTAAACAATGCGCAAGCGCAGTGTAGAGCAGCGGTGCGAACACGCGATTTACACAAAACAACTGTAGCTCACTCACCGGCCAGTTAACGCCTTCATACAAGGATTGGCGATGGCGTCCCCACCCGTCCAATTCCTCGTACTCTAAATCACTGCTGTACTCACTCTTAACGTAATGTTGTGTCTCATGCAAGGCCCACATTGCTGGGTCTAATATTTCATTTTCAATGACAAAGTCAGGATTGTACGGCGGTTGCGTAGGGTAATAAATGGGGGTAGTCGGCTTCAAGTGAAAGTCGTGTCTTCCATTGCCAAACTTTAAACAATCCATAATTTGCTTCCGGTATTATCTTCACGCCTTATTCTGGTGGCAGCGGTATCCAAAAATAAAATCGATAAATCAATTATTCAAAACATCGTTAAATTACTTCCTAAAATGAAATAGGCAACTGGGAAAGGGATCACATAAAACGAAATATTATTACAGAAAACGCTTCTTGTATCGGAAATAGAACGACAGCTGTACATTTGGGAATATCCACAAAAGCGAGATTTTAATGCTCTGGGACCGGGAGAGAGGGCGCACACGGAACACGTGTTCCAAAATCTAAATATAGCCAATAATGTGTTTGAATGCTTTTCGCATCTAGAGCAGAAATGTTTACTAAACTCTACAGTCCGCATGCGAGTATATATAAACGGTTGTCGATAGATTACTATTGATGGATTCCGCCTAGCTAATGAAAGGCGTTAATCAAAATTTTACTCCCATAAATTATTTAGATTTGTGGTGTAGACACACATGCTGATATGTTGTAATTTTCTTAGCACGCTCACTTTAACTTACTAGATGATGTTTATATCATAAATATATTCTGCTGTCTGTAACTTAGTCTTTAAAAATATTTTTTTATATATAAAACGTAAATGAATCTCTATACGACGTCAGCGACGAGCAAAATCATATTATAAAGTTTAACGACAACATAAAACAGTAACAATTTTCATGATAGTAAAATGCGCTATTGATGGTGCAGTAGAAAAGCCGCTGAGACGCGCAAGGGCTCAGTGAAGCATACTCCGCCAAGTCTCGAGATCTAATTTATGCAAAAACAAGTGTCTGTACAGAGTATCGTTAGCTAATTAACGCATCTATATTATAACTACGGCCTGTCTGTTTTCAACGGATTTGGTAGGAGTGCAATATGAGGTATTTATCTAAAAGATGTTCAATAGTTACACTGACAGTAAAAATTAGCTGTTACTATGCGAAAAGCATTTACGATAGACTTCTATGTTTAACCCCTATTTAAACATATTCTAATCAAAGATAAATTATTGTTTGTATGAATTAAATTGGTATACTTTAAAATTGAAAAGACAAAGTTGCAATGCGAGATAAAGAACCCACGACCTTTCACAATGCGGGTGATAGCTGTATCAAAACCTTATTTGTATGTTTCACTGACAAACAGCACACAATTCTGGAATAACAAGTAGGACGTTTGGTATCCGGATCCGGAAAATGGAAAAGTTCCCACTGAAAATGAGATTCCATGTGTGAAGCTTGTGTTATGTGATTAATAAATAAATAGTGAGGTAAATAAATGATGGAAACTTGTTTATAAAGTGATGAAATTACATTTTTAAGGCAATTATACATATATATAGATTGAAGCTACCACAGTTCATGACTTGCCCTTAAAGTGACGCCCCCATCTTAATTAATTTTCAAAAAAAGCAAAAAGTGGCCACTTTAGGCATTTTTGCCTACTACTACTAC
Organism: Catoptria pinella; assembly: GCA_963556745.1. NCBI lineage: Eukaryota > Metazoa > Arthropoda > Insecta > Lepidoptera > Crambidae > Catoptria > Catoptria pinella. Next base: position 10,330,897 of record OY750763.1, read on the forward strand.
AACGAACTATATTTTACTGAGGTTATTGTTCGTAAATAAACTACAGCTTCAATCTGTACATCATGTGAATTTTGGATACATGATATACTTACCGAGCAATAAATTTAATTAAGATGAGGGCGCTACTTGAGGGCTATAGTCGCCTTAATTGATAGATTATTGTCCTCGGCACTCCCCGCTATCCCGAGAGAATAAGAAAAGTTCAGGAACCGAATGAAGGCCAAATCCGTCTGAATACATGCAGAAAATGCCAAAAATAATTGCTGCTTATTTTAAAGAACCAATTGACGAAGGAAATATAAAGATTAATTATTTATATGGTTGTCTGTGAATACAGTATCTATTTTCTTTAAGAAGGCAAAGCAGCCATAAAGTTAAAACACGTTAAAATTACTAACTACTAAAGTGGAATGACAAAGATAAGAGAGGAAAACGAAACAAAATTGCAAGTTCAGCCTGAAGTTGACAGGAACTGAAGTGCTGCGGCCTAGAGAGACGTTGCAAACTCTATTAGACGCTTTGTCCGTTTCAATATAAACAGGAAATAAATCGATAAGTATAACATTTTATGTAGGAACAAATCGTAGTCGATTATAACAAGATATAACCCAGTCAAATTAGGGTTCCACCTCAGAATGAGAGATTATAAGCTGGAAAATCGTATACACCTTCATTTTGACGTTCCATAAGTTGTCTCTAAAGTCTCATAAAATCTCGTCTGCGTCGTATGTTATTCAAGGTCAAAGTTCACATTTTTTTTTTCTAAAACCCATCCTGTGGGGTATCCAATGAAGAAGCCCTTCGTGAGCTGATTCCAAATATGTACAACTATCATTACATTGCGGCAACTTGTTTTTTAAAGAACAGAAAATCATTTTCCAATCGTACTAAGTTTGGGCTCTTGCAGATAGAAAACGGCTAATTTTCTTTTTTAAACATACGCCATAGAACTCCATAGAATATACGCACACGTAACGTACTAGAACCAATATTGAAAATGTTATATGTACGAGTATAATATTATTCCGAGGTTGAAAAAACTAAACTGTTAAGGTTTCATTTATGATTTATATAAAAAGATAAAATCTCTAAACAATTTAATAAAGTAGTTTTAAGATTTTATAAAAACAATGATCATATAGCACAACAAAGGTTTCGAAATATTACACTAGTTTTTACCAGGTTTTGTAAGAATTTCTGGTATGTACATAATTGAAAATTCTCGGAGTATGTTAATTTCGATTCGTTCATTGTGCGTTTCAGAAAAAATTACCTTTAAATAAAAACCACCGACAGAAATTTATAAACACAAACCAGTAAACAAAAAAACACAGTAGACAAAACAGTAATATTCACAAAAAACCGATGGCAACGACAGATTGTTGCTAACTGGTGCTGAAATTCGTCACATTATATTGTGTTGGGTCTTTGTACCAAAATAAAATTAGTAAAACAGCGAGTGGGATGCATGCTATATCTACTCTCAACACAAGTATAAATATTCTTACGAAATAAACCCAGTTATTATTCTAGTTTCACGGGGTTTCACTTTAATTATTCATGCACTGTTTAAAAAAATAATGATACTAATTCCTTCGATATACAAGGTGTTACAAAAATACCCCTAATGCCGAATATGGTATATAGGAACCATCAAACTGAACAACTTTTACTATGGGGCCAACTCTGAAATCACGAAAAATAAATGCTGTTTCATACATTTTGATATTTTCGATTTTAATTTATGTATGAAACAGCTGATTTTTTTTCGAGTTGGTCCCATAGTAAAGATCAGTTTGATGGTCCCTATCTACAATATTTGGCATTAGGGGTATTTTTGTAACACCTTGTATAATAAAATAATAATACTTAAAGATAAAATGATGATTAATTTCCCTTTAGTGAATCTGAACGTTATTCCCAGAAACATTGGTCGGAAGTCAAAAAACCACCTAGGTAAGTAAGTATCCCAAATGTTTTTAATTAAGCCAGTTTCCAGGCTCCAGAACCTACAACAAAGTTAATTAAAATGTGCTCTTAAAATGTACGTTGGTTACCTTGTAAATATTTTGGCTTAATAAGTGCACTTTTTCTGTGCACTGTCGGAAATATCAGGTCGACACCCTTCTGGAGTGGAGAGACTGGTGGGCGGTTAATGGATAACGGGCGGGTGTGCTCTATTAATAAATAAATAAAAAACTGTGAACGATTGACATCGTATCAAATGCCACTATATCTGCCAACAACTTAAAGAAAAAAACCCGAAGTCTTTTCCGGCCTAGTTAATGGAAATGCAACCATTGGCGCAGAAAAGTCAGCGTACGAGTTAAAAGCTTGTTGCTTATGTCATATTCATAGTATATGTAGGGTCTACTTTGCATACAAATTGTTGCAGATGGTGTGAACATATATATAGCGCACGCATATAAGGTAGTGAGGTAATAATGAGCGGCACATCGCCCGGCTGAGTCCTGAGCCGCTCTGAATTTTAAATTACTCTTTGCACAAATAGCGCCAGTATCCCGCCTGCTGTGCCAAGCAATGTTACTTACTTAACGATAATAGTATAGCATATCCAGCATCCAGTCATTTCTAAAATTAAAGAAAAATGATTTCAAAACGAAGTTTGCAATCCACCTTCCTTCGCGATAATGTGGACTTGGTTCAATAATCTACGTAACCTGGTCAAGTTGACAAAACATGAAAAAGAGGACTTTCAACGTGCCTACAAACTAAATTTTTATACTCAAAATTGATGAAATATCTATAAATAAATACGAAAACCACAAAAACTCTGAATTTAATATTTAATAGCAGTTCTTGCAAGCACTCCATTTTCTTTCCAATCACTTGCGGCATTGAGATAAAAAATCTGTAATGACACCTTATAAACGTGTTGGTATATTTTCTTGGCGTAGAATGCAATAAATAGCCCATACTTTTCGAAGTTTTTCTGTAGCACGTAGCCGTATAGCACGTAGCATAACTTCGCAGACGTTGTCGAGTTGCTGGATGGTTGACTAGTTTGCCCCTAGAAAGACTGCCTATAGTTCTCCCTTGCTACGAAAGCAAACTGGACTAGTGTAAAAGTATGGGCAACTGGCAAAACCAATTTTATTTTTATGCAAGCAAAAAAGTTTCGTAGCACGCTACGAAGAGGTGAGAATTTTCGTAGTCAGAGACGAATTACTGCTACGAATTGTTACTCGATGCAAATTTTCTGTTCTTTATATTTAAAATTACCAGCTTACATTAATTTATCAGTTTTTTCCTTTAATGTTCATATAATAATGACGAAAAACATTATTATAAAAGACTCAGAAAATAGTGTGCAGATTTAGTTAAATACATTTTACATTTATTGAAAATATCCCAAACTTTTGGGGGTCGGTAAACAAAAAGCTAATTTATAATGCGTATATTTTGTGAAAATAATGACGTAGACTTGACAGCTTAGAATCCCATTTCAAGTTTTGAATTTGTTAAAAATGTTTCCACTATTTCAGTAAACATTTTAATAAATTATAAGAAATATAGGTTGATTGGAACGAAAATTGGAATGCTCAAAAAGAGTTATAAATATGGCATTTTATCGTTTAATAGGAATAGGTACTCCTGAATATGAATAAGTATACCCGACTTGTACAACAGAGATTCAATATTTTGCAAGGCGCGAACCAGTCACGTGGCGAATGTTTCGAGAATATTCTTGAGCGGAAACGGGTGTCGGGCACCGGAAGCAGGGCCTACTTTCATGGCCACCGGCGTTGACGAGGCCGACGGGCGAGGGTCGAGGGGGAAAAATTCTCAGAAGGACATCAGATTTTTTTCTGAACCAATATACAAATCGTTACAATAAAAAATATAATAGTAGACCATTATTAAACTAGAATATACAATTAACGGATTTTATGTCAGTAAGAGTAACAGGCACACAAACACAATACAAGGGATTCCAAAACATCAAAAAATTTAAGATATAATTCGCAAATTAAGAAATTTCTTAAAAGGGTTCTGGGTCTACACCTATGCAATGGAAATAAGCGTAATTTTCTTGTGCTTAAGCTAAAGACCTTTTAACACCGCTACTTATGTATGGCATCTGCTAGGTACATTTAAATTAAAGCGAAGAAGGCGATAGTTCCGTAATGCCGTAAGGCTTTAAAAGCCTTCGTTCTTTAGAAAACGTGAGCGACACTTATTTCAAATATTAAATAAGTTCGCGTTTATTGAATAACTCGACTTCGTTCGCCTTCGGAAACGGCAACGGCGATACTTTAATTAAAATTTGTTATTGATGTGTCCCTTACTCTATTAAGAAGTTGGCAGATTTAATAATGTCGATATGAAATAGAATTTGACACTCGAAAGCATTTTGCTATATATTTTTTATTTATTTATTTTGGTACAAATAACACAATAAACATTATTTACATTTAATACAAACATCTAAAGTTACAATGTTACATGTTAAAAGCGCTAGATCATTATAGACTGTGCTTACCGGTTTCCATGGCATGCTCTATAATTAAGCAATTGGTAAACAAAACAACAAACTAACTAATTACTTACAAATTAAAATAACGAAAGATACAAATTAACCATTTTGGAAATAAAGTCAATTATTAATATAATATTAAGTATATTATTTCATAACTATATTTTATAAAGATAAATATTTTAGCTCCTAGATTTAAACTTTATATAGTTGTGTACCTCTGTTACAGCAACTAAGTTGCTATGTAGAAACTATAGGCGCCACTGTTCAGTCAGGCAAAATATTTTTATTTTAAAAATAATGTATGCATAGGAAATTTAGATAGGTCACTCGCTCTGGTCAGGGCCCAAATATCCAATAATTGTGCCGTCGCTGCCGCTAGACAGCATCATGCGGCAGAAATTCCTATAATACCATTATATACAGATGGTAGGTAAGGTATTCTGTTTGTGATGCCCAAGCAGCGGACCACAGAGGAATTGTAATTAACCTTAATTGCACTAGTTTACCAGAATATATGTTGCTATGAAGTTAACGAATTTCACTTATACGAATTGGGCTAGTTAAAATAACAGTCTATATTGAGCTGTTCACATTTGTATACTTATTGAATTAGTGGTGGTTGCAACTGCAGGAAACTATGTGCTACGGCCACGGAACTGAACGTTGAGCAGCATTCAGTGTTTCAGCATAAGGGAGGTTAATCACCCCGTCTAGGGGGAGGCGGCAATGAATGCCTAAGTGGTGCACACGGGTCCATTCAGCCCCAGCTCCCGCTGAATGCTGGCCAGCAAACAAAGCGCTTTCATCGCATACGTGTCACCTGGTACCCTAGTGCGTTAAACGAATTTTAATTTTTTATTGGAATCTGCGGAGTAGATCTATAACGTATTACGTCCTCGTAGCTTAAATAAAATTCCATCAATTCCTGATTGATTTTTGGTATTCATTACTTGTGTACCTGAGCTTCGTGCTGGGTAAACATCATCTTCGCTTTTAACAGCTTTTTTCCTAATTAACTTTTGGTATTGGTTTATTTGTGTACCGTTTCTTTGTACTCGATATAAAACATCATCGTCACTTTATTACTAGTTTTTGACTTTATTATATCCCACGGTCCTAACAAGTATTAGTAAAAAAATAACTGAATATTTTCTTTTCATAAAAAAACACGTTTTTAAGGCGGACTAAGAACAGAAAGATACAGAACTAAGAAAGATACAGAAGTGAAAGAACAGTTGATAACGCCATAATATGAAGTTTAAGATCTTAATATCAATCAAAATCAATGAATCATAGAGCACTCAAGTCGCACTATATCAGATAAAAAACATGATTACTTTTTTGTCTACAGAAGGTACAGTTAGTTGTGACGTCATAACGGTTAACGACAATCTGTCAAACCGTTCTGAAGATAATTGGCAACATTTGCGTTTGCGCATAAACATAATATTTTTAGGCACATAATTTAAACACTAATTATTAAATGGAGTCGAGGTGTACAATAGAAAACGGGCTTAGCAGACAAACGGCCGCACAACCAACTGATCCTATAAGTAAATATGGGTTCAATTTTCCTTTTGAGCATGGACGAATTTAATCGTCTACGCTTATGAGGTACAGTCGACGGCACGTCAGACTATACATGTTGACCTTAAGAGCGTCTTTATGCCGTACGTAATAAGAGCTTTTATCGTAGCTTACCGTGCAGTAGTGCGTACCTACTTTAATGTATTTGTGACATCATACGAAAATACTAACGCAACAATAATTTTTAAGACTCTTGATACTCAAGAAAGAGTTAATTGATGTATTGTAACAATTAAATTGGCATACTTAAATATCTCAAAGACAACGGAGCCGAGTTGCAGTCTCAAAGATATCGCCTTAGGATAACATAGTTAGTGAGACCGTCAGAGAACTCGAATGCTTTGAATGTCCGACGTTGCGGTTATCGAATTACACAGACACTACCGCAGTACTTATGTACTGGAGGGAGATTCCTAGTGTCAATATAATACAAATCGCAATATAAAACATACTTTAAGACTACTTTAAGATTCGGCAAGCTAGAACATATTACAAAAAAAACACAAAGCAAATGATAAAATCAGTTGACATCAAACCATACAGAAAACATTTTTGCAAAATATGTGTAGGAGTCAAAAGAATAGAATACGTAATAGTGGAAAACATGCCATTAAAGGGGTCCCTATGTAAATGCATAAAATTTTTAGGCATAATATACTATGGCATAAGGTTTTTTGGCAGAATGATCAATTCGCATAACATTAATACCAAATAAATGTTTACATTAAAAGATACCATGGAAAAAAAAGACTGTTTATACCAATTTACATGGTAAATAGTAATAAGATAAGCTTAGTTAAGTAGTATAGTAAGAAAGGATTTCTAAAATGGAACGCCAACTTTATGGGTTTTCCGCAGCAAAATACGAAGGTGCTCTCATTGCACGTGCATTCACATCAGCGAGCAAAGGTTCTGTGTGTGCGTGCAATTAGTCGCTTTCCGCACGCTGCGCACCGCTTCCAAAGGGCTAGTGTTGCCAACTCTACCAACTTGTAGGTAAATCTACCTATTTTGCCTTCAGTCTACCTATCTACCACCTTAAATCTACCTATTTTCCAAAATCTAGGCGGTATAGCCTTTTATATAGCTTAAACCTGCCAGCTCGTGCTCGCTTACAGGTGTTACTTAAAATATCTGCAAAATTAGTGTAGATCTACCTATTTTCATTTTCCATTCTACGAATTTTCTCCCGACTTTTGGGACGATCTAAGTACTAATTTTCGAAAATTAAGGGTTGGCAACACTTTAAAGGGCTCTGAGCATGTCTGAGCTGAATGGGCGGCGGAGCTTAAACGTAAGCCGCGGCCTGAGTGAGCACCTGAGTCACGTTACAATATCGACGTTTTAAAAAAACACCTAACAACGACACGTAGCTAATAATGTACATGACTTGCTCGCGAACTAACAACCTTCGTCGCTTTGAAATCTAATTGTAAATGGCTATTTTAACCAACTTCTTCCCAAGATTTAGTCAATAAGTGAATATTTATAAAATATTTACGGACCGGCACTCATTAATAGGCTTCCATTCTATTAGGTAAAGAACCCTAAAAGATGTAAGCTTAAAGCTTATGAAATGAATTTCCAGTTTCAGTCTGCAATAAAACCACAAAATACTAGTAGATCCGTAAAGCTGGCCGTAATGTCGGTAAGTTATGGTTTCTCGGACTTGGCTTTTATTGTAACAATGTTTTAAAGAAAATATTGTTTGGCATTATTTCAGATATAACGGTCATTTCTAGTAAAAACATCTCCTAAATTATGCATCTAATTCAAATGAACAAAAGTTTTAACATGTTAATTGGTATAGTATAATATTAATCTAAAGCACATTATTTTCTCAATCAATTTTTAATAATTATTAAACGAAACCTTGTAATGATTTTCTGATTTTTAAACTGTTCCCCGTAGTTATTCCGCATACGGAAGAACATATTTTTTTCTATCTGTAATAATGTGGGTGGTGGATGAATAGGTATGTACTTTGACCTCCTTTCGATGTTATTCCCTTTGCTGGCTTCGCCAACTGGCAATGGGTTTTTGTAAAATATTTTAGTTTTCTTAATAATTTCTACCTTGTTGTTGTGATCATTTTGCTAAATAACTGTTTTAAAAGATAGTTTTGCTCTACGACAGCCATCACAGCCAAAGTATCGCGCTGGCGGTGGTAAATTCTGGTGGGTAGTGAAAGCGACTGCATGGTGTGCTGCAATCAACGAACTAACCAACTGCTGATTCAACGCACATTACTCACGAGTGCGACCGAGTTGTTGTTCTGTTGCAGCCATCTCAGTATCGCGCTGGCGGTGGTGAAGTCTGGGCGGGGTGGTGGCGGGATGGCGTGCTGCAGCGAACTAGCTAACTGCTGAGCCAGCTCGAGGGCCCGTGCCCGCGCCGCCCGCCCCGGGCCGGTCACACCGCCTGCTCCTCCGCCGCCCGCCTCTGTGACAAATAACATTCAATTACTAGTGGCTCTGTAGAGCTGTGAGCTCACGTGACATTTTTGAGCATTATTCAAAATGCCTAAAATATTATTTTTCCCCATATCTCCACCATTTAGAAAAATATCGAAAAGTGAATGGACAAAAAAAACATAATTATATAACCTGCTCACTCGTGTAGAAATTTCATGAGAATCCGTTAAAAAATGAGACCTGTAGAGGAGAACAGACGGACAGCCGGAAGGATTTACGAAAGCATTTTCGTCCAAGCTGAAACGGAGACGCTTCGCGCTCGCTCGGTCAATTAGTATTGCTGACATACACAAGCTCTTTGTTGTTCAACGTATATGTGCAAACGATTTATAATAGCGAAAACCTTTTTAACCTTTCGATGAGGAATGAAACCAACTCCAAAATAAGAAAAAAATCTGCTGTCCCTGCTCCCATACCATTACACTAAAAATATGTTACAGAAAAGGTACAGTACCCTTAGAAAAAAACAAATATAAACAATCCATCCATATTCGCATCAATTTTATGCTTGCAGGACTTCCAGGCTTAAAAAGTCGCCTGTGTGTTTGTTGTTTATAGAAAGTTGTGCTCCCAAACCGTGAAGTTGGAAACAGAAATCATTAAAGACGATGGTAAAGTAAAAACTTAATTTAATAAAATCCAAAAGGATTCGTTTAAAACCGACTCAGCATCAGCTTGAGTAAAAATTATTTTCAAGCGAACGTACAAACGACGGCACCTCAGACTATACATGTTGACCTTGAGACCGTCTTTATGCCCTAACTTCGCAGTTGAACTGTATAACCTGACGTGCTGTCGTGTGTACTTTACCTATTCATGTTTTCAGATCTTCTTAACTTTTAAATATTCCGTTTCCGTAGCACGCTTGTCCCTTTACTCTGTGTCCCTAAAACGTAATAAGTCTAAATGGCATATTCGCCTACAACGCTAAAAACGCTTTAGGACTAAAACATTTTTGACGACCTCCGTGGTCGAGTGGCTTTGTACACCGGTTTTCAAGGTGTCGCCATCTCTGAGGTCCCGGGTTCGATCCCCGGTTGGGTCAATTTAGAAAAACGAACTTTTCTATATTGACTCAGGTCTGGGTGTTTGTGATACCACCGTTGTCTCTGATTTCCATAACACAAGTGCTTTAGCTACTTACTTTGGAATCGGAGCAATGTATGTGATGTTTCGCATTAGGACTAAAATGTGCGTCACATCTATACATAATTATACAAGGTGTTACAAAAGTACCCCTAATGCCGAATATGGTAGATAGGGACCATCAAACTGAACAACTTTTACTATGGGACCAACTTTGAAATCGCGAAAAAAAATCAGCTGTTTCATGCAAAAATTAATTACGAAAATATCAAAATGTATGAAACAGCTGATATTTTTTTCGTGATTTCAGAGTTGGTCCCATAGTAAAAGTTGTTCAGTTTGATTGTCCCTATCTACCATATTCGACATTAGGGGTACTTTTGTAACACCTTGTATATAAAAGAGAAAATTACTCACTCACTCATTACGAAATCTCAGAAACTACAAGTGCTAGGAGTCTCAAATTTTGCAAAGGAGCCCCTCTTTTAGGGCGTAGGTGCTCACTAAGACGGGATTTTGCGAAATTCAACCCCTAAAGGGGTGAAACGGTGGTAAAGTTTGTATGGGAGAACGCGATTCCTTGAATAGAATAGAATAGAATAGAATATAATTTATTTGCATTTGATTAGGGTACACTGTAGGTCTTATAGTATTTAAAAGATCTGCCTATTCAACCATTAACAATAGCATGCAAATATTATCTTAAATTAAAGTTAACAAGTAAGAAACTTATTCTTTTTTCTTTTTTGGCCCGATCGACTTGAAATTTGGCATACACATTCTTTTACAAAATTAATTGAACACATGTTTCGTATTTTTTTTATATTTATCCCCTAACAGGGTTAAAAAGTGGTAGAAAGCTACTTTTGGGGTGATTGACTTCGACGTCTGAATTGAAACTTCTTAGTGCATTTGATTGATTAATTAAGAAAAATAAATATCATTCGTCATCTCAACGTAGTACTTATTACATTCTCTTTGGTCATTTCTCCTGAGAGTAGGTAGAATGCGTTTCATTGAATAGCGAATATTTAATGAAACGCACTATGAACATTGGCTATTTTGTATGGGAATCGCCATTTCGGGTTACTTTTGACAGCTAACTTTTGATAAAGAGGTTTTAGTCTAAATAATGATCTTAGTAATGCTAAAAGGACCGAAGTGTTGCATTCGTTTTAGTATTCAGCTGCTTTGTTATTAACTTACTAATTAAAAAGATGGCGCTGGTTCTCAAGGTAAAATTGATAATCATTAAATTGTAGGTGATACGAAAATCACAGGGTCCACTAGTTTCATATAAAACACATCTAATTTCGTATGATATAACCAAAGAGAGTGTAATCACTACGTTTTGATATAACGTTCAAATGATATAACATTTTGTTTGATATAAAAATATTTAACATCATTTTCATTTCATATAATGCACATTTGTTGTAAAAATATTTTCTATAATGTTCTTATCTCTAATTTTTGTTTTACATTGATTTTTCCTTATGGTCAATTTATTATTAAAAAACGAAATTTAGTCATATGGCGAATAAGGTAGATTACGTATTAGGCAAGTTAAGTAGTCCAAACACTACCTAAAAATTAAGTTAAAACGCGATTGAGACTTATCACGTTTTAGGCATACAGAGAACAAAGGCCCTTGTCAAACAGAACGGGTCAGCTTCGATGCCTTAACCCATCTAGTTTCCCAGATCTAAACGGATTAGTTAACCCAAATTATTTCAGACTAGGGTGGATCTAAATAACCAGGAAATAATCAGGTGCAGTTCACTGGTGCCCTCACTTTAACAACATTCGATCTACTTTAGCATCTCGCAATAAGTTTTCAAGAATACATATAGTATTAATCAATCATAGACTTTATAGGCTCTATTACGTAGATGTGTGAAAATTTAATACAGTATTGGATGTTAATTTATTGAAATCGTAGTCAAGTAACTTTGGGTAACACTTACTAAACATCGATCGCCGCCTCATGCAATTGAACTGCCTACAAAGGACGTTTCATTAACACTAGTTTGAATAAGTTATCACTAATTTAAAAGTACGTACATTATAATATAACACTAGGAAACAAAAAACATGGGTCGTTATTTATGTGCGTATGTTAACAATACTCTGTTTATCCGAAACACATTTTAAATTACGAGAATATCAAGGCACCAATTTTTCCTCTGTCTCCAAACCGACTAATAGGTGTCTTGACTACTCACAGTAGCGAGTGGAGGTACGGTACGATACGATTGATAATGAAACGCAGAGATATCAGTTACAGTATTGTTTTACGGAAGTGAACGGCGAACTGAGAAATACAATCTTTAGACACATGCTGTTGCTTATGCTTAGTTATTCGCTAATGAGAAATGTCGACATCAGAAATGTTTATATAAAATCTCAATCTCTGTCTATTTTTATATGTAATTTTGTAATGAGTGCCTAAAACTCATCTCTCATTTATTACCTAGCGAGCAGCCACGACTCGAATCTCTTCGAAATTACTCCACTCGCGCAAATTGCGCGGGGACCGAGTGAATTGCATCCGCCTAGGAACAATGACGCTTAGCGACGAGCACAAAAGAAAAAATCCTCATCATTTTAGCCTTCGTTATAAAACCTTACCTCGCTGCAAAGTTTCCAAATGTTACAATTATTCTTAAAATCTTTTTCCACCGTGGAATGTACTGAAGCAGCCGAGGCATGCAATAATGTTGCTGATCAGATTAGTCGGTGTACTGTTTTGCCAAAACCAAAAAATATTAATGAAGAGAAGGATAGCAAAGAAGGTATTTGCTGCTAAGATAAACTTTTTTACTCTTCTAACAATATCTGACATCTGCATGATAGACAGACCCAGATATCGCAAATTCGATTCCTAGCGTTTCCAAGTAGTAAATTTCAGCTACTGCTGCTTCTTTACAATGAAGTTAAATAAGTAATTTGGTTTTCAAATATTTCTATAACGCTAGTTACCTACATTCCGTATATTTTTTATGGTCGAGATCAAGAGACTTTCTGTACCTCAAATCGAATTTTTGCTATTTCATAACAAAACAGTAGAACCCGATTCGATACATACGTTGCGGAATTTGTGAATCAGCAGTGTCGACGTTTCGAAATAGCCGCTGGCTGCAGACGTCCAGCAGCCACCAGCGCGTCACGTGCTCCGGGAGATGCCAGCACCCCGGCATACTGATTGCTTAACCAAAACCGATGTTCACATCACAACTATGTTCAAAATCCACTTATCACGACTAACGGCTACTTTTGCACATGGATACTTTTTATAAAAATCTTGAGTGTAATAAAGAACACAAGAAAACAATAAAATTGGTTTTAGTAGGTACTTACTTTAACTAGTACAGGTAACATTAGTTCCTTACAATCAAACAGCATTACCAAGCATTATATATACATACCTAGATGACACAATTACATTTCCCGTATTGTGCGAGTTCCATCATAGATGGCACATCGGGATTATTTGTGAAGAGGGAAGGCGGTTGAAACAGGGGTTCGATTTTAGTCGGCACAGATGAGTAATACCGTATGAATATACGAGGGTACCTGTTGCGCGACTTGCGCGTACAATAGATGAACAGAGATAAACTGGTAGATAATGGAGAACTCGCTCACTATATAGATAGCAATTTACGGTACGTTTCGTTGCTGTCCTAACTGACAGAAAATAAACGGGACGTTGCTTAACGTCAGGATAAATGCTCGGGTCGTTTGTTACAGAGAACCAAACTAATTCAGTGCTATTCAGTAACTCAACTCTAACCCGACATGAATGAACGCAAGTGCTAGACTAAAAACGGTTAAATTACACGTCCTAAACGAGAAGGCGGTCGTGGAACCCAGCTAAGTTCCCATTATGGCACGCTATTAATAACATGATGTCCATGTAATTTGTACTTTTAATGTAATTAGAGAAAAGTGGAGGAATCTAATTGACTAGAACCCACAAATGAACCAAATTCGAACTCGAAACTAAGGAATTACTCTCAGTTTACGAACGGTAGTGATTACTTGTCGTGGCTACGTCATTTGTTATAAAAACTAAGTCGGTGGATTTTTGTAGAGTCAAAAAATCTATTCGATACGCTTGCTTTTCAGAAATCCTTGCTTCAACCATAAGAAGAGATGTTTTAATCAGTAAAAGCGATGCGAAAGTCTTCAATTTTGAAAAGGTAAATCTAAATTCTAACTAAACTATAAAGTACTTAAGTAAAATTGGGTATGGAGGAGGTTGTATGGAATAATTTTTGTAGGTGGATAAAGCCACGGCTCTATAGTCAACTCTAGTCACTAGTCATACAAACGTAGGTAATACATATACGTTGGACTAAAAAAGGAATGTGTTACGTCCCCAGATTGTAAAAGAGAACATTCTCAGTAAATATTTGGAGATTGGAAAAGGCCGCGATAAGCATTGCCTCAAAATTTAATCTAGTCGCGAACCGGCTTTGATTAAATTCCCTTGTTCTTATTTCAGTCAGTCAGTAAAATCAGGAATAATAATATACTCAAATCAAATATGTATATTTTTTAGTAAGAACTTATCTAATTTACAAACAAGTTCTTTTCTAAACTATTGGTATTGTTGTTATCATAAGAAGTATTTTTAAAGAGATAATAAACAATTGTTATTATTATTATCATTATAATTTAAACATTGTAATAAATAAGGATATGATTAGTCACATATTCCATTAAAATGTAATCAATCAATATTTACCTATTTGCCTGAACATGGATATAAACAATACAGATGACTTAAACTAACAAAGAACGCCATATCCTACCCTCACGTCGTCACGGGTGTGCAAATTTATTATTATTAAGTATAAGGAAGCGGAACATTAATCGAAAAAATGAAATTTAATCCACTAGAGTAAACCATAATAAATACTACACAACAAAACAAATATTTCTGCAGCTTTGTTTCGTTTATGTTTATTCTTATAATGGTGTTAGAAAGAATTCTCGGTAATATACCGTAGTATAACGTGATAGGCTACAATTGTCAGGGGGTGGGTACGGGTACGCGTGCGTATTTCCGCGGGTGACACGCGTCCACCCGGGCGTGCGGCGGCGGACTGGCGGCGTCGGCATTTGGCACCCTCCGCTCAACAGATTGCACCCTCCCGCGGTAACACCCTTGCTAGCCATGTGACCATTCCACAATGTCTTGTTTCTGTTTGTCGATTTATCTTCTAAAAAGCTTAACCCAGGCTATAAAAAAATGTCTAGTGACCTTAAGAATCAACCATAATTATAATTTGTTTGTTAATTTATCTACTAAAAAGCTTAACCCAGGCTATAAAAAAAAATTCTAGTGGCACAGAATAAGAATCAACCATATTTATAATTTTATAGTATACTCAACTGTTTTTTGTTTGTTTGTGTAAAATGAAATTCTGTGTCTTTTACTTTATAACCCATATTTTTTAAATTAATTATTTAAGATCAATGGTAAAAAAATATGACAGTTTGAAAGTATTATTAATTGTTTTATTACCTACTAGCGGCCGCCCGCAACTTCCTCCCCATGGACTTTGTTCTAATAAGCATATCAAGATGAAAAATGCACCAGATTAGAAGTTAGTCACACAGAAATACAACTGTGAAAACCTCATCCAATTTGGAAAAACAGACAGACTAAAATTCCTAAAAGAAAATGGTTTTGGCTTCTAATACCCTTACAAAGACCATTAAATTTTAGGGCTCCATACCAAAATGGTAAAAAGGAACCCTTATGTTTTTTACTATCTCATATGTACAGACATCGGCCAGTTACAATTTTATTATAGGTACAACTACAGATATAGTATATTAATAACATCATTAATCGGCCAACCTTATGCTTATACCATGTATAATACAATTAATAAATATATATGTTTTTAAATTTTGATATTTTAGCATTCACAACTCTATTTTTATACAAAACTAAATAATGTACTAGAAAAAATTCGACACATCACTAGTATTCAAGTATATCCCACTCTTACCCTGCAAGCCAGCATTATTTTATCAATGTGAACCTCGGCAATTGAAATATCTTTCCAGATATTTTGACAGGTGATTAAGATGACACAGCTATATCATTTTTTAATTTGATAAATCTGTTTCACTTGATTATTTGCCCACATTGCTTAAATGTTGCATTCAGTTGTCAATTGCATTATTTCATCTATGTGAGGAATTACCTCGACATTATTGAAATATCTTTCTAGATATTTTGACAATTGATTAAGATGAAACAGCTTTATAATTATTCTATTTCACTTAATTATTTGCCACATTGCTTAAATGTTGCATTGAGTTGTCAATTTGTACTGTCTGTCACACTTTCTTTCAACACCACTAATAAACTTTAAAGTAATAAAATAGTTAAGACAAAAATAATCAAAAGTTTTTATTTTAGATTATACTAATACTCCAGCCAACTTACAGAAAGAATGTTTGTTTGTGCATTTTTTGTACTTCTTCCACAAAAATGTTGTGTTTCGGTAAATGAGCACCTCTCTTCATACTTAGACAACATAATAATGTAAGCTATTGATTGTATTAAAAAATACTTTTGAGATTTAGTTAGTATAGGCAGTTTGTTTACAAACATTCTTTCTGTAAGTTGGCTGGAGTATTAGTATAATCTAAAATAAAAACTTTAGATTATTTTTGTTTTTACTATTTTATTACTTACTTTTAATTTTATTAGTGGTGTTGAAAGATTTTAATTTATAAAAAAATACAAACTGTGTATATTATAGGTGCAGCATGTAAATCTTTTTTTTCTTTTAACAACACTTTGAATATTGTATTTAGATAGCTTATTGATCTAATATACAGATTATTAACTATAACTTCTGAATAATATTAACTAAATTGTCTAATAGTTTATAAAAATGTTAGAAATAAGTACTTAATTCGGAACAATGTTAACTAACTTGTCAAATTGTTTTAAAAAAATATGTAAACATGTGTGAAGCTAACCAAAAAGTGAAATGTAAATGTATTATGACATTATGACAAATTTAGTATCGACAATAAGGAAACTTTATTGAGGAAACGATGATCTCAATAGCCACTGGACCATGTAAGTGAAGCTTGACCAAGTTATAGAATTAAGTGATTTTATTTAATTAAGTTTAAGGTTAAAATGGTATTGACTAGTAGCATTAATACTGACCAGCTATAATTCCATCCATTTGCAACAACGCAGCCTCTAACAACTTTGTGGGGTCCGGTTCTGGGGACGCAGTGGGGTTGTTATCGCCATCAACATGCGTCGATTTTCCCATTACCTAATCGCTGGTCACGCCGATTCAGTCGATAAATAAAGACAAAATCTTTAAATTTCACTTTCAACAATACGAAACAATTCTAAAATATAAAAGTAAACTTTTAGGAAAGTAGCACGAAACTTCACGAAAGTAAAATCATCAACACAAAATTGACATGACATGATAGTGACACTGACAGTAAGAGACAGTAGATATAACAGACTACGGATAGCTGTGGCAGCTTAGATTAGTTGCTCTGAAAAGAGCACAGACTTACCGGGGCTTACAATTAGCTCTTAAAGCAGGGGCTCTATCAGCTAAAAACATTGAAGTTCATGTTAACTGTGTTTTGACAGATGTATGTGATACATTGCTCCTTCATATTGGCACAAATAAAATCTTACCAAAGAAAAGTAGCAATGTATTACATACATCTGTCAAAACACAGTTAACATGAACTTCAATGTTTTAGTCGATAGAGCCCCAGGCATAATATTGAACTGCCTTACCTTTTCGTACTATGACCTCGATATAGCAGCGGCGGTATCGGCTAAAAACATTGTTCATGTTAACTGTGTTTTGACAGATGTATGTGATACATTGTTACTTTTCTTTGGTAAGTTTTTATTTAGCCGATAGAGCCCCTGCTTTAATACACGCTCTAAAACCGTTCACCATTTTTTATGTATGGATGAAGCGTACCATGAAGAGCAGTTTGACAGTTTGAGAGCTGTTTTATAGCAATTCATAAAAAGTTCCTACGTGATTAACTTTTTCAAAAATGCTAACCAATCATTAAATATACACACGACCGACGGCACCTCAGTCTATACATGTTGACCTTGAGACCGCCTTTATGCCCTACGTAATAAAAGCTGTTTTTGTAATTTAACTGTATTACCTGACGCGCTGTCGTGTGTACAATTCGTCCAAGTAGTGGAAAAGCATCCGTTTGTATAATTACACACTTAACAGAATTTTCGCGTAGGGATGTGACCGAGAAAGCTTGGAGTGAAGTAGTAGTTCGTCTGATGTAGTAGAGAAATAATAACTCCTCATCGCTAGCCATGACAATATTATTGAGCCGTCGTCGTGTAAGAAGGGGCTAAAGGTCAAAATGTTCTTGCTTTTTTTTGAGAAATATATTTTAGGATAAATAAAAACTTCATCTGCCCTTTAAGACCACCGCATACAACATCACGTCACTAAATTCAGTCCTAAACTGAAGCATTTGATCATTTTTTTTCCAATGGCGGCGCTAGTGTGCAGACTATGCGTTCTTAACGCGTCTCGTATACACAGCGTAGAAGTGCGGCTGCGCGGTACGGTGTTGGCATCGTGAACACGAGCCCTTAGTGTGCGTGTGCGTTGTCTGAACGCACACACTGATGGGGTGGCAAGTGGGTGGTTTTTGCTTATTTATTCTTCTGAGGATTTTTGTTTACAAATTTCTGCCAACTTATTTATATCTATCTAAGGGATTAAAAAAATACACAGAATATTTACATCTCGTAGTTTATTAATATTTTATTAGACCCTTTACCAAATTAATATAAAGTAAATAAATAGAGCTACATACTTGGTAATATGTATCATTTCCTTGATTTGTCACGCAAACAATTGCAGTATTCATTATTATATTTTTTTGTATAATAGCCGTAGTGCCAAATGCTTTATATAATTATATAAATACTATTTTGCTATTCTATAACATTGACTTTTGTAATTTGTTTATAATGCAAATGCACACATATATAAATTTATAATTTTCAAAAACATAGTTAGATAACCGTTTCGTATCTTACGGTGTAATCTTCTAAGGCACAATCTGCTAAAAATCTGATATAGTAACTATCACTCTTTATATTCAAAACTGGTTCCCCGTTTTATATTTTAATAATTACTAAAATTATTCATTTTTATAATGATAACGTAATATATGTAACAGCAAAATATCAACGACATTTTCAACCCGCTTATACAAATAATTGCTTTCAACCACGTTAATTTATCTATCCTACACATTACATACGTAACAACTTAAAAATTTAAATGTTGGTAAGCTGTGATTTGGTATAAAGGTGAGGACTGCTACACTACAAGATTGAATTCAATATTAAAGTATTTTCTGATATAATTATGAAATGAGTTAACTTAGTACATTAGACAATAGAACAAATCCTAAATAAATCTTTCATTAACTGACAAGAACATAGACAAACAATTAACGATTTTAAAAATTCACGTATGGGTTTTTTCATTATGAAATACTGTTACTACTATAATAGATATCGACAACAAAATTATTCACTGCACTAAAATAACACTAAAATACTTTAAAAGCTGTATTATATACCACACAAAATAAAATATTTGATTTAAATTGCAACAATCATCAACAATATACTTCCGAATTACTAACGAAACCAAGCTCGATAACAGTTCGAGATAATATGTATTGCTTGCTATATCTGACTCTTTTTTCTGTATCAAGCTTTATCTCGTCCGCAAAACGAATAAATATAATTAAGATAAATAAATAATTTCATCTTTAAACCTCTGCAATTCTGTAAACACTTTATACTTAAGATCTGCAGTTAATTACATCTAAATCTATAAAATATATTACTCTATTAAATATTAAAGGCAATTTATCATTAAATATGGACGGATTAAGTAAAGGCGCCCAATGGGGTTACCAATTAGTTATTTATTTTTAATAGCTCTTATTCCTAACTTAGTTTATTTGCGGCGGCTGCGGTAGAAATATATAAAATAATATAAAGTATCCGAGTTATACATAACCAACAATGAAACAGCATATAAGAATCTCTTTAAATAAATAATGTGTAGCTTGTTTCAGGTAACTCACTAGGTCCATGTAACCGACGGACGGTCTACCGCACGCCGCATATACTAAATCTAATACCAATGACGAAATAACAAAAAAACATAACTTCGTTGGTAAACAATTTCAGTTCCATCTAAGTCAATTTCGTAAACTTAACAGGCAAGACCACAACCGATATTAAGTACTTATCACCTAAAGGAATGTAAATCTCAAGGTACGTACCTCTAAGTTAAAAAGGAAATGGAACGGATTAACCAATTTTATAAAAGGTACACAAGGAATGTTACAATGACTATATTAAATTAATTTATCAAATAACTGTGGGCATTTAATTTTAAGTTTACCTCTGTCGACTTCCAGCGCCAGTAGTTTCGGAAGTGCTTACTACTTCATGATATGAAACTTTGTACATAAATACAGTATGTATTTAGATATAAATCGTTCACCATAAGGTTGAGCACTTCTCTTCATTTGTATAAGTAAATGGTAAAATTAAAGTAAGTCAATTAGATTTCAGTTACGCAATAAAGAGATCCTAATTACATAATTATACTATTCTAGACTTAAATGTCAATTGCCAATATCCAACGACATTTGCGAACTTGATTATTAAGTTACGCAATTAAAATTCACATATTTACAGGCACCAATTCAAGCACTAGCAACTCTCTGTAGAAGTGTATTCCTTCGTTAAATTCATATGGGAAACAAATATTATGATGCTTTTGTGCGAAAACACAACTCCCATACTTGAGCTGTATCTATTGAGCAAGTTTATATTTCAAAAGTAGGATCTAGGAATGTCAACTAATGCGAAATACATGACCCGAACCGTTCTTCAAACAGAAAGTGCTAAAAACAATTTTTAATAAAATTTAAGTACAAATTAGATATTAAAATAAAGTAAATATACCTAAATGTATAAGTACTCAAGAAAAAAGAAACAATAAAATATTTCAAAATTGTACATTAAGTATTTAGTCGTGGACTTGCATCACATGCACTTTAAAAAGAAAACATAAATAAAATGGAATGTAGAATTTTAAATTCCTGTCTGTACACAATCACAATAATTATAAACAATCACGGAAATATAGGCTATGCCTTCTATAACATCTTGTCAACAGTGAAATGTAAAAATATATTAATTTGTACAATCTAAACATTTGTAAAATTCACTATCGCACCAAAAATACTCTAAAATTTAGTTTTTAATCACGGCGAAATACACTGTTAAGTACCTACTGCAATAGGAAAAATAAAAACAAACCTAATTTTGAAGGGTTATTAGAGTACAGTCACTATTCCCCTCCAAAGGCTAAAGCCAACCCAATCTCACACGTATGAGAAATGTATACGTCTTAATTTGGAATGTTTTGTTTCAACTAAGATCATAATATTTTTAATCATATTTCACTTCTGAAATTTCTTCTTCATCGCAACCCTGCGCGCCAAACCACCCAATTAATAATATTATATCCAACAAGTTTGATATATCGGACATGTCGATAATTCGTATTGACGAGCGTAAAAGCCAATTTTAAATAATAATTTTAAAATTATCATCATCATGATGTACCGTTTAAGTACTAAAATATCCGTATAAATATCTTCGCTCATTTACCTATAAACAATTACTACTAAATATACCTTGACGTAATTTGCACTTTTAAAAAATAAATAGCTTCGGGGGGACGTTCAGTGTAGAGCATATTCGAAGCACTTCAACCCAACAGTGCCTTTCGTAGACAGACGAAGATAAGATAGAATTAAATCGATCACTACATAAACATTATGTATTACGAAGGGAAAGGAAAAGGTGAAGCAAATTTGAAGTGCTCACGGACTATGCACACATTATACGAAGTGCATTATCAAACACAAAGTCAGTGATTGTCGAACGGCCCCCCAGCAAACAGTCATTGGTGGCTCTTGCT
This sequence comes from Catoptria pinella, assembly GCA_963556745.1. Lineage (NCBI taxonomy): Eukaryota > Metazoa > Arthropoda > Insecta > Lepidoptera > Crambidae > Catoptria > Catoptria pinella. The sequence continues at coordinate 10,352,634 of OY750763.1, forward strand.
GAGCAGGTGCGAGTTGAACTCGTACACGTTGCAGCACTGCTCGCCGCAGATGTTGCACTTCCACGGGTTGGAGTCGCAGTGGCAGCCCTTGTGCAGGAAGTACAGCGTCGAGTCGGGGAACGTGATACTGCAAAACGTACATACCAGCGACGCCGGCAGCAGCGACGCGTCGCCGTGCGTCGACGTGATCACGCCGCCCTCCGACGGGGACGCTCGACACGCCTGCAACGGACGGACCTTTTTTATTCAATTCTAACAATTTCCTATATTTTTGGAATACAGCATTTCGATTTGGCAGAAATAACGAATATTCTAAAAGCCGCGCATTTTTGTATTTTAGAGAAATATACGCGATCTAGAAACAATTTAATAAATCGTAAAATAGACACTTTGCATACGCACGTTAGAGCCACGGGCGCGGCCGCGTGCCGATATGCGTCTGCGCAGGTCTTCACGAAGCAAGCTCTTGAGCGGCGATACCTTGATCAAAGAGGACGACACGCCGCGCTTGTCGCCGTTCGATTCCCCGTCGCGCGTTTCACTAGTACCCGAATCATCTTGCGAATGTAGTTCCTGAAATACAAAAACATTTAGAAACTTCAAAAACTGCCATTACTAAAATCCGGTGGCGGAGCACGAAGAATTTTTATACAATGACCCGTCTCTACTTGTCTCTGTCGCTGGCGCGCTAACATATTGCTGTCACATTCACACAGATGCTATGACCTTAGTCTGTGCGAGCGCAACAGCAATGTGTTAGCGCGAGACACGAGCGACAGAGACAAGTAAAGACGGGTCATTGTACAGTCAGCGGCACGTCGGGTTATACAAAACTGTCAAAAATCTGCAATTTATTTTGAACCTTAACATTTCGCATTTAAGTGTAAAATTGATTAAATATTATTACCCTGTCGTGGAAACTCAGCGTGCCATTGACTGTACAGAATTATTCGTGCTCCGCGATCGAACTTTAATATATAAGTATACTAATTTTAGGGTTACTACATCTTTGTCCTTTATCCTCGCTGCAGCAAAACATCAGGTAAACCAAAATTTTAATTTCTTTAACTAATTTTAAACCTTAATTTGTTGGATATCAAGATCAAAATCAACAAGTATTTTTTTTATTTCGTGATAACTGATGGGCTATGTGCTACATATCATGTGCAGTGCTAACATTAATGATTCCATCAGTTAGTTTGACACTAATTGAAGTTTAAAAAAAGCATTTCCCTAATATTTGCCACGTCTTAAAAGTAGCTTTCGCTGTTCAATCATGCATGATAGATAGTATGTATAAAATGTATGATTTATTATAATAGCAAAACGTGACTTTTGTCATGTTTTGTTGAACTAAAATGATGTGAAAACATAAATAATAATAATAAAATAAAATAAATATTTGACAACATCACATACATTGCTCCGATTCCAAAGTAAGTAGCTAAAGCACTTGTGTTATGGAAATCAGAGACAACGGTGGCATCACAAACACCCAGACCTGAGTCAATATAGAAAAGTTCGTTTTTCTAAATTGACCCAACCGGGGATCGAACCCGGGACCTCAGAGATGGCGACACCTTGAAAACCGGTGTACAAAGCCACTCGACCACGGAGGTCGTTCACCATAATACCACCATAAAACATAAATTCTAAAGAATTTAGTATAACATAAATTTTAATTCGATTTATTACCTGTTTTATAGGTATAAGAGTTATAGATGGAGTGATGTTGGTGGGAAGTCCGGCAGAAAGCGAGCTACTGGCGATAGCACTGTCACCCGACTGAGGTGAGCTGGGGCCCTCGCCGTTCATACGCGAGTCTGTTAAATGACGTCACTTGTTACATTTTGTTTTATTTTTTTTTTATTTTATTTATTAAATAAAATAAATGTGACAAAACTTTTCGGTACCGAAGAGAAGCTCGTATAATGCGTTTCATTCTTATTGGCAGCTGTGAAGTTAGCCACTATGCGCGTAGTGGTGCCCCAACACACGCCTCTTTCATCCACAATGTAGATGTAAGTCATCTAAATTGTGTTCTGCGCGATGTTCTAAGCCGCCAATAAGCGTGAAACGTATTTCTGTCGTAGGATATTCGTACAGATCGGATCTTTACAAAAATCCTAGTATGATTGCAATAAACCACATAATTAGAATCTGAGACACATTTTTGCAATCGTCCGAGTAATGTTTAGAATTTTTACAAAAATCCAGCGTATCGTAGGTAAATTTCGAATGACCATCACTTTGCGCGCACCGATTGGCTGAGGTCAACGTTATGGGTTGACGGATGCTCTGATTGGCTAACGGCTACCTATAGTCGCATTAGACGAGTCATGTTTTGACCAATCAGACTGATTTTGTTCTATATCACGAAGACCGTTTTGCTATGAATGTTGTTAGGCGTGAACCTGCACATTATTCTATTCACAGCTTAGAAGCTGTTGACCGGATTTGTACTTTGTATAGAGTTAGAACTCTATACAAAGTACAAATCCGGTCGTGCATGGAATATTGTTGCCACCTGTGGGATGGGTCAGCAAGTACCAGCTAGCCGCACTCGACTTGGTTGAACACAGAACCAGAAAACTCTTAAGGGATAGTAAGCTATTAAAGACCAAGCTTCAGTCTTTCCCACGACCGTAAAGTAACTTGTCTGGCGGTGTTCTACAGGTTATACTTCGGAGAGTGTGCTCTTGAGCTGCATGAGCTCATTTCACCATCCCCGTTCTACCATTGGTCGTCCAGACGCACGGCGGGGTTTCACCCCTATTTGGTTGACATTATACGCATGCGCACGAAGTGTTTTTCATCTTCCTTTGTGCGCTAAGGATTGGAATGCCCTGCCTGCGTCTGTATTACCGCAAGCATACAACCCAACGATATTTAAAGACCGAGTGAATAGGCTTCTTCTGGGCAAGCTCGCTCCATCTTTGGCCTCTTCTTAGCTTTATGGTTCTCGAATGTGGCCAAGACCAAAAAGTAAGTCTAATTAAGAAAAAAAAAAATTGTGTGCGTAATACGAGACCGTGCAGACGCCCACTAACAATGTGCATGTGCACGCCTAACACATTTATAGCAAAACAGTCTTTGTGAGATAGAACAACTATATCAAATCAGTATTCAAGTTTCCAATTGTCCGAAACATACCAGGATCTTTGTGATCCTGATAATTGCTCGGACGATTGCGAAAATCAATTTTAGATTCCAATTATCCGGTCCTTTACATGACCTAGGATTTTTGCAAAGATCCAGATTCCGGTTTATACGATTATCCTACGACATATATAACACAAGTACTATGATTATGATCTCAAACAATAATTTGGTAGGTATCACTATCCCTACCAAATTTATGTTAAATTTAACAAAAAACTATATTTTATGATTTCAAGTGTAAAATATTACCTGAATGATTCGTCTGGCCCGGAGAAAAAGTCTCATTGTTGTCGGCCATCGATATCTCGACATGTGGCGTTAAGTAGTGCATGGGTGGAGTGGCGTTGTCGACTGAGCGGGCACCGTTGCTGTCGCCGCTGTCGGAGTATGCGGCGGCCACGGAGACAGAGAGGCCGGAGCCCAGGACGCCCAGCGCGCTGATCGCGGCGGGATCCATCGTGCCGTCGGTGTACGCGGCGTTAGCGATGCCGGCTGCTAGTAGGGAAACAGAGTTGTTGCCGGGCCCGGGGTTGTCTAGATCTATACCGTGTCTGTATCAAAAAGGAAATTCATTATATTTATATACAATTACAATGCAAGAAATATTGTGTGTCAAGATAGTCAAGAATTCAATTTGTTTACCTGTTAAAAAAGTGCACTCTCAAACTCTTCATAGTAGGTGCGCGATAGCTACAAAGTGGGCAAGTTTTGACGAGGTCATGTTGTCCGACATGCTCATTCTGGAAATGGGCGCGCATAGCGATCTGCCGCTGGAACCCTCTATTGCAAATTGGACAGTGGTAAGGCAAGCTTTTCGTGTGTGTCGTGAAGTGTTCCGCCAAGTGATCTTTTCTGAAAAATCTTTTCTGGCAAACGCGGCACTCGTACGGTTTGACACCCGTATGGCGCATTTTATGTCGGCGCATATTTGCACCGTTTGAAAACTTCATGTTGCACACATCACATTCAAATAGTTTCCTATGAGGGCGGGCGTCGGCGTTCTGCGCCGCTGCCACATTGTTGTTGTCTGGCGAGCACTGAGCCATGTGTGTGGTCAGGGCTCTGCTGCTTAAGGTACTAAAACTGTTGCATGTGGTACATTTTAGTAACGTACCACCCCTCTTTGGAGTATCCTTCCCACTTACTGTAGCTACCTGGAAGAGAATTATTAATAATTTATTTTAATCATCATAGCAATCAAATCAGCAAGTTAGTGACTCAGGGTCCTTATGGATATCTATATTGTTTGATGGCTTTAGAAACATTTTATACCATTGCCTAGTATTTGTGCCTTTTTGAAAATTGCTGCAAACCGTTCACACCTTATTTTTCTAGTATTTTTTCTAATATTATTTATCTTAATATAAAAAATAGCATTGTGAATGCAAAAAATCTAAATTTAATAATTATATAGCTGTTTCATCTTTATCGATTGTCAAAACATCTGAAAAGATGTTTCTTTCGAATGTGGGGGTATTTCCTCACATTGATGAAATTGCGCTGGCTTGCAGCGAAGAAGTTAAAAAAGTACTAGAAAATTTCGCCGCTCCCACTAGCGACTCGGTAGCATAATTGGTCAGTGCATTGGGCCGGAATCCCAAAGGTGCGGGTTCGAGTCCCGTCTGAGGTGCTACGGGTGAGTCGATTTTTTCTAGTATTTTTTCTAATATTATTTATCTTAATATAAAAAATAGCATTGTGAATGCGAAAAATCTAAATTTAATAACCTTATTTATATTTGCTTCACCTTTTCCTCACCTGTAAACCGTATCCGATCCTAATCACACATATTACCATATTCCTTATACCAAAATTAAAAATTACCTCAAACCCTTAATTATCTCAGATTATCATGAATCGGATACGGTTTAGAGGTGAACTGTCATACTAACAATAGTTTGTATTAAAGTACTCTATCCATCTCATCTATAAGTTATGAATGGTGTGAATTTTAAAAAAGCATTTTAAATCTGTGGAACATTTCCAGCAAGCCCTTTTGGAGCTAAGCTATCTCCAGTTCAACTTGATGTGCCATATTTAAACATATCGCAGCATTCAACACTTAAAACACTGATATTTAATGTACTCCAGTGGGCCAACTTACAGAAATAATGTTCATAAACAAAACTTTGCACATTTTTTCCACAAACATGTATGTTAAGTTTCAATGAAAATAAATGTTTGTAAAAACAAAATGATGCACATTTTTTTCCACAAATATGTATGTTAAGTTTTAATTAATTAACACTATTATCCAACTTTGACCAAACATAAGTAAATGCATAATAAAAAAGTACTTTTGAGGTTACTTATGGAGAGGTTCGTTTACAAACATTCTTTCAAATTGGCTGAAGTATAAGTGATTTTTCTCCATAGATTATTGGTGACCACAACACCAATAATCTGATCACAAGTTACTTTGACAAAGACTCAATATATTTAATTTGGCACAAATTAATATTGATTCAATGAATTACATAGGTACTACCTATTGTTTACTCAAGAATAAAATATTTGATGTCTGATCATAGATTTGGTTGAAAGTTTAAAAAAAATTTTAGTCATTATTAGAGATCGGATATTCAGACTCCAATTTTCTTAAAGTTCAGAATGGGTATTATGAAAAATATTTTTTTATCCAAAAATCCAAGGCTTCCGGGATTAACCAATTTTAGTGTATACTCAGTGAAATGTAATAAATAAACCTTATTTGAAGTTACAAACATAATTGGTTGCTATTCCATACTTTTATTGTTGTTTTTGAAGCAAACACAATCTTATTACGTTGTAACAAAGCCTATTAAATCTCATGGGAATATACACCTCTCAATATACATATTTTAAGAATATTAAATATTTTAAGAAGCCACTTCCATAAAATGTTAGCAACTTTAGGTAAAATATGATTATCTGATCTGTAATCATTTTATTGTGCAAACCTCTTAGACATGACCGTCTGATACAACTTTTATCATTAAAAAGAAACAGACAAGAATAAACATTTATATGCCACTTTTGTGTCTAAGAACAACCTTTAGAAATAATAAGTGAGGTATTCATTTCAATAGTCAATAAACCTCATTATTAGATAGATAAATTGCAAACACTGCTTATATGTTTTTAATAGTTCTGGATATAAAGTCATTTTCTGTCATTAAAATATTGTTAGTCTACAAATATTTCTTGAAATTGAAAAAGATTTCAATATTCCTATACTTAGCTAATGGTTGTATAAGCATAAAAACATAGCAAACATAATATTTTGAAGCTCATTTTAGGAGATGTAGCCAAAGAATAACAACTTGACCTATTTTTCACAAAATATTACAACTCCAAAGTAATAAATTACCTAAAAGCTTAGATGTAAAACATAAGTTTGCATCTATAAAATTGATAAAGCTTAGCAAAATCATTTACCGGTTCATTTTTTATAGTCACAGGTAAATTCGGCGACACGGTGCCAGAATCGGCCTCTGTATCCCCCTTTGATGACATCACATCACATTACCAGGTCGCGGCCTTTCTGAACATCACTCTCCCGCCTTCAAACAACTATAAAAACAAACACTACAATAAACCTATAAATAGCACTTGAAACAAAAAAATGCAGGGTTAATCATTAATGAAACAACGATAAAGTAATCACAAATCAATTTGGTTCTTTTCAGAATGGCGAGCTGCTGACCCATTTACGAAAACATACAAGTTATCGACTTGCGATACACTATTTAAAAACCTTATCTATAGTATTTAATAAATGTTTCACATTAAACAGGTAATGTGCAAGATTAAATTGCAAGAAACGCCATAAAATAAAAACTCACGCTAGCTTGATACGTCGACAGGCTGAACAGCGGTATTTTAGGGAGAGATCGCTATGTGGCCTAATTCAATGCTAAACTTGATGCACAAAATACGTGTTACGCGTATAACTGTAAATGCACAAATTAATAGATCCCGCGCGCTGAATATGTTACTGAAACTGTAAATTACGATATCACATATTTTTTAAGCTTATTGTAAGGGTTTTTATTAAACTAAGATCTTTTGGTTTGGACCAAACCCATTTTGATAAAAACTACACACCTGTGAGAATTTTTCTGAGTGAACAGTCTTTTTTTATTTCTAGCAACACATGCAATCTTCCTTTCCGATTTCTCGTCACTTGACTTTAAGCTCTCTACTCACGAGCCAACTTGCTGGACGATCCACCCCCTGTTATTGTTGTTGTTTGTTGTCACATTGGTTCTTTCTAAAGCAGCAATGTAACTACGATTTCTGTCAGAGTTCATTGCAACAAAGCTTAGAGCATTAAGCAACAAAGTTACAAAATCATGGGGCCGGCGGCGGCGCATACCCACTCAAATGTCCATATTAAGTGCCCCCGAGACGGTCAAACGGTTTGGTTTGACTCAAACCATTATTTTTTTCAAACCAATTTTCAGTATACTAATTTATAGTACAATAAACCTGAAAAAGTAGTCAAACCAGCATAGTTGTGAAACGCGGTGAGTCGGCACCAAAAACTTGTAGTAGGTTAGGTTAGGTTAGACTTTTGACCATGCGAAGCGGAGCGAGCGAAGCGAGCGGAGCGTCAAACTACATGTTGCATGCTTGCTTGCATGCATGCATGCTCGCTTGCATGTTGTAAATAATATTATAAGTTATTCGACAAAACTAAGAATAACTCAAAATATTATTTCAGATGATTCTTTAAAGATTTATGAGTTGGCAAAATATGCCTAAAGAAATAATGCATTTTATAACTTATGCGTAATAAATTTATGCCTTTTGATAATTATGCTTTTTAAATTTTGAGATTTAAGCATTCACAATGCTATTTTATATAATACTAAATAAAATACTAGAAAAAAATAGGACTCGCACCAGATCATGTTCTCGGACGGGAATCGAACCCGCGACCCTTGGATATCCGGTCCAATGCTCTGACCGCTGAGCTACCGAGTCACCGGTGAGAACGTCGAATTTCTTCTAGTATATCTCTCTTTCTTCTAGTATAACTCTTACGCTGCAAGCCAGCGCCATCTCACCAATGTAGAAGGAATTACCTTCGACATTCAACTGAACATCTTTCCAGACATTTTTAAACAGTTGATTAAGATGAGAAAGCTATATAACATTTTAAATTTTGAGATTTAAGCATTCACAATGCTATTTTATATAATACTAAATAATATACTAGAAAAAATAGGACTCGCTCCAGATCATGTTCTCGGACGGGAATCGAACCCGCGACCCTTGGATATCCGGTCCAATGCTCTGACCGCTGAGCTACCGAGTCACCGGTGAGAACGTCGAATTTCTTCTAGTATATCAACTCTTACGCTGCAAGCCAGCGCCATCTCACCAATGTAGAAGGAATTACCTTCGACATTCAACTGAACATCTTTCCAGATATTTTATTATTTATTAATTATGCTTTTTAAAATTATGCGTTTTAAGACTTATGAGTTTGCACATTATGCCTAAAGAATTTATGCATACTTATGCGTAATAAATGCCTTTTGATAATTATGCTTTTTAATCAATATGCTAATGAAAAATTATGCGTTTTGATATTTATGCTTCTTGCATATATGCCATTCAATATTTATGCTTAACAAAATTGGGCCTTACAATATTATGCGTTATGAAATTGTGCATTAAAATATTATGCCAAATGATGAATATGCGTTTAATGTTTAGGACAAAAAAAGTTATGCGCCCCATTAGGTAACCTTTAAAACCCTCGTTGTCCGACCACGAGGGGAAAAGTGTTCCACTACCTGACCTCGTGAGTGGGTGCTGACTCACTCATGTATGTACATACACACAACACCCTCTGTATCAATTTGTTGAATTATGGGCCTTGATAGCTCTTGTAGTTTTTGGTTTTTCAGATACATGACGCATGTTCTGACGCATGTACTGAGGCATGCAATACTTCGCTGATGCTTAGAATGACACATGTGCATGTCTATTTTCTTTTTGACGATAGATTTGAGCCTAGGCTAAGGCCTAAGGTTTTACGTCCTTCAGTTTGTGCACTTTATCTCTGGGCACATTGTATGTTGTGGGCTGTGGCATGTTTTAGGCATTTTCTGGATTTGGCAGATTTTTTGCCAGTGTCGGGCAGATTCTCCATTTTTGAGATGGTAACCCTAAAAACAAATAAAAAAAATGATAATATAAATATTGAAGTTGATGTTTTTTGTGTGTATTTGAAAGGATTACAAAATAAATAAAGAGCAGGCGGTGTTATTTACTGAGGAAAAGTAATTTCTAGCGTTCCCGTACTTTATTATGGGTGTCAATTTTACATAAAAGTGAAGAACAGTGCAACTGAATCTTATAGGACAAAGATGTGTCCTCATTCAATTACAACATGTTTTCGTCAATGGAGACTGTGGATTAGACCTTTCTTAATTGCTGTTTACGTTATTCTTATAGTTATCTTAGTACCTTTACTTATTGTACATTCTATAAACAATCAGTCGAACGAAAATGTTAAAGTTGAATTAATTGGTGGAGGATTTGTTTTGTTAGCTCTGCCCATTTCAATTTGGCAAATTACTCAGCATGTGGTACATTATACCAAACCATCTTTACAAAAACATATTATCAGGTATTAAAGCAATACTTAGTTGCATTTCACAAAATTGAAAATATTCCAATGTTTTGTTTTTATTGATATGATATCTGAAATAATTTCAGAGTGTTATGGATGGTACCAATTTATGCATTAAATGCATGGATAGGTCTCATGTTTCCTGAACAATCAATATATGTTGACTCTCTAAGAGAATGTTATGAAGCTTATGTTATTTACAACTTTATGAAGTACTTGCTAAACTATCTGAATGAAGGACATGATTTGGAAGCTGTTCTAGAATCTAAGCCACAGGTTAATCACATATTTCCATTATGTTGCTTAGCACCATGGGAAATGGGAAGGTGAGTAAAACAAAGCACCTTGTTGTCTAAGCTATAACTTTTTATTTTAATGAATATACTCAGTCAAATACTATACTGCATATAACTTGATCTTTTATTTCAGAGAATTCGTTCACAATTGCAAGCATGGGATTCTGCAATACACTGTAGTGAGGCCATTTACCACAGTTATTTCAATGATTTGTGAATTATGTGGTGTCTATGGAGAAAGTGACTTTAGCCCTCAAGTTGCTTTTCCGTACATGATAGCTATAAACAACTTCTCCCAGTTTGTTGCCATGTATTGCTTGGTGTTATTTTACAAAGCCAATAGAGCAGAGCTGAAGCCAATGAAACCTATTGGAAAGTTTTTATGTATCAAAGCTGTGGTCTTCTTTTCATTCTTGTAAGTAAATTAAACAAAATATTTTTTCTAGTTTTAACCTAAAATACCAAATTGTATGATTTTTTACTTCATACATTTTCAGCCAAGGTGTAATAATCAATATTTTAGTGTACTGTGGAGTAATATCAATTATATTTGATATAAATGATCCCAGTAAAGTAAAAGTCAAGTCTTCAATGTTGCAGGTATGAGATCATTTTATACTTTCTAGTTGTTTCTATTTGAAATAATCAGGAACCACAGAAGTAACTAAAAATAAAATTCCATTTGCAGGATTTCTTGATATGCATAGAAATGTTTCTGGCAGCAATTGCTCATCACTACAGTTTTTCATACAAACCATTTGTATCTCCGGAAAATGCTTCATCTTCATGCCTTGGCTCTTTCCTTGCTATGTGGGATGTGTCTGATGTCAAAAGGGATATATCTGAACATTTTGGAGTTGTAGGTAAAGTATCAAGCTTTAATATAGTGTATATTAACATTATTACTATAGTTAAGTTAAAACTTTTTATTTATACTAATGAATATTCTTATAAATAACTGTTAAGAAAATCTATGTCTGTCAATCCAGACTAGGGTCCGGATTGAAATCCTGTTATTTATTATTGATAAATATTCTCAACAGTTATTTATAAGAATATTCATTAGTATTAATAAAAAGATTCCCGGTCCTCCTAAGGACCGGGTTATTCCCAGTCAACCTATCTGAAAAACGCCACCCCTTCTGGTGGCAACTGGGATTTTTTCTAACAAATGACATATTTGGTAAACAAATATGGCGTGGCGTCATGAGAATCATAGACATTTATTACTTGTTATGATTTTTACATCAACATATCTTTTCTTTATAGAAAAATTCCCAGTCTCTATCAGAGAAGGCAAACCCGGGAATAACCCGAGGCTGCCTTGGCCCCTTGACCCTTGGCAGAATCTCTATCTCAAAGTACTAAGATAATAATTATCCCGTTTTTTTAAATCAAAGTAGCCAAACTACTATCTTTTGTATAATTTATTTGTATATCTTTGTTTTAGGAAGTTCAGTTAGCAGAAGGCTGAGGGGTAAATCAATGTACCACATGCCACGAGGGTATGACGAAAGTTCTCGGCTGATGGCTGAGCCTGTCGCTTCCAGTTCAGTGCCGAGCTTGACAGAGGAGGCTGAGGTTCCACCAGTGGAGACTAGACCCACAACATATGGCTCTATTGAAGCAACTGTCGCGAGTTCCGAAACTGAACCCTTAATAAGTCAAGACAGAACCGATGATGACCTAAAAGTGTAGATACTTAATAATAACTCAATTATATTGGCTCTTATGTGTAATGTTAGTTAGTCATTTAATAATAGTAATATATTTGAATACTGTCATCACAACATTCCCCTTTTTGAAACAAAATTATGAATGCAAATCAGATACAATTGTGACTGGAGCACCCATTACAGAAATTACATTGATTCTGAAATCCTTATAGTCCAATATCCCAGGGCCCCCAGACGTCACTTATTTTCTCAGAAACCAAATGTATGGGATAAAGTAGTGCAAGGATGACCTGTGTATTATAAATAAATAATTAATAAATGCATAGACAATTTCACACAGCGCCATCTAGCTCCAAACTAAGCAAAGCTTGTGATATGGTTGCTAGACAACTGTTATACTTCTTATATACTTTTTTAATTATAGACTTTGGAAAACGCTTTACTAGCGTTAATTTTAGTAGAATGGCCATTGAGTAGGCCCTCTGGGATCTTGCTCTATTACTAAATAAAAGAGAAACCAAAGCAATTGTTGATTAAGTAACCAAAAGTGTCAAGGGTGCTATTATGATTTTTATAAGTTATTTAAAATCTTTTAATTGAACCTCTCTTATACTAACATTATTTTTAAGGTATTATTAAGGATATGTACCTCTATTACTGAATAGTTCATATGAATTGTGATATGAATTTACAATATCCAACTGGATTTGTAAACAATTGTTGAATTTTATAAAATAAAATATTATTTCTTTATATTTACGAACTTTAATTTTTTCAACTCAAAAACGATTTCAAGGACATTATCTAGGTAGGTACCTTGTAGGTACTTAGTGTTATATTTTTATTATTAAAATCAACAAAAAATTAATTCTTAACACAAAACGTATTTTTTCCTATTTGGATGAATTTGGCACACCGATAGTTTAGGTATAACCTGCATTAAAACATTTATGATAGGGTCCACACAAATGACGACGCGGGAGGCCGCTAGTGAAAAGTTAATTAACTACCTACCTAGTTATTGCCATAAACATTTTCAGTAATCTTCAATCAAAAATTTCTTAAATTAGATATAAAAATTAAGTAAGGAATAGTTTCTGTAAGAATATCATTTTAAGTTATAAAAAACATTAAAATAATTGTTTTAAATTAAATGTTAAACAGTTTTAGACAGCCGTTTCTATATTCTTTTAATGATTTTTTGCATTTACCAGAAAAGAACATTAACACATTCTTTCATATCATTAGTGTTGGTTATTGAGTTTCGGAAAACCCAAAAGTATTAGTATGGTAGTTAATGACTTATGCATAGGACAGGACATAACTTCTAGTAAAAAAGTAATACGTTTTTGCATTACAGAAAACTCATTGTTCTTTTGTGTACTTAAGAGAGCTTAGGCTGCACACTAGCGCCGCCATCTGAAAAAAATCATAGTGCTTTTAAAAAGACGAAATTGTGAATTATCTCTCTGAAGTGCACTTTGTTTAAAAACTATGATTTTTTTTCCCAATGGCGGGCGCTAGTGTGCAGACTACGCTCTCTTAATGATTACAATAAGCTGACGATAATGGATCTACGAATTTGCGACTTTCATTGTTAGTTTTCTACAATTTATTTCGTACTTCGTAATGTTGTGTCTAAGGTCAACGCTTAATGCTCTAAGGGTCAACGTAGTCGTTTTTCTTCTACGACACCGGCACGGTAAATAAATCGTGACACCGGTGGCCGAGCAATCGAAACGGACACAGAAACAAATAGTATTTCATGTCTGTTGTAGAAACCACGTTTCTAAAAAAATATAAGTAATTCAGTTTCTTATTTCTATTCTATACTTTCTATAAGAGTACTCTGTGCTTTCTTGCTAGGATGGCAAACGTGAAATATGAGTATACTACTCTTTACTCTTATGAGTTTATCAAGAAAATAATGGCAGCGTTATCACTTTAACTGATAAAAAAATCCCAGGGCCTACCTTTTATCCTACCTACTATCAAAAGTATAAGTACCTACCTACACCTATTGTAACATCTTCTTTGATTAAAGTAAGAGCAAGAGAAATAAAAATAAAACTCAATGCTAATCGTTTGGCCCTTTGCTATATTTTGGATATATTATTGTCATGAAGATACATCAACTGAAACAGCATATTCTATATATCTTACATTTTGGAGAAATTATTAAATTATTAAATAGAAATGAATTTCTACTGAGTTTTCATTCCACAGACATGTGGGATGAAAACTCAGTAGAAATTCATTTTGGCTATTTTCATACAAAATATACACCATAAATTGTTCTTTAAATATATTATTCTTTCCACAACTATACAAGGTGTTACAAAAATACGCCTAATGCCGAATATGGTATATAGGGACCATCAAACTGAACAACTTTTACTATGGGGCCAACTCTGAAAACGCGAAAATAAAACCAGCTGTTACATACATTTTGATATTTTCGATTTTAATTTTTGTATGAAACAGCTGATTTTTTTCCCCTTGTATACAGGGAAAGTACTCTAAATAAAGGAGATGGGAGTTTTTGCCCAAAGAACACATTCCTTTATTTTTAAAAAGAAACAAAACTGCGTTCAAGGATTTTTAAATAAGTTTGCTGTAGACGAGAATCAAACCGGGAACGACGATATCTGAGAATCAAATCTTTAGGATGACTTTGTTTAACCGCCTGTGTTGTCTAGTGGTTTGCCCACTCGTGTAAGACGCAGACGTGTCATAATAGTACAGGATGTATTTTTTTTTTTGCATCAGTGTCGTTCGGTTCGCGAAAACGGCAAGCATTATGATAAGCATAAAAATCAAAAAATGTCTCCTTTGAGCAAAAACTTTTATTTCATCTTGTTTACTGAGTTAGTACTCACATCAATTAAAAAAAAACATAATTAGCAATTAAATGTAACTCAAATTAGTTATTTCTTTTCTTATCACCTAAATTATGTAATCTTATTGTAAAAAGAAGTAGCATTGGCCTTTGCTAAGTAAGTACCTAAGTACTAAGCACCATTACCTATTTCAGGGATAGGGAATTAGATTTTAAAATAATTACAACATTTACGCGGGCCAAGGAGTAGCCCATGAACCAATTTCAATACTGACTTGTGTGTTAGTGTTGTACCTCAACTGATACTCAACTACACCCTTATGCAAAGGGGCGTCAAAATCTGACAGCTGACGCAGTTTTGAGAAAAACAGTATTTTAGAAAACATTTCTGTAGGTGAGTACCTTAATTTTTCATATGAGAGACGTTAAAATAAATGACGGGATATAATCGCGGGACGGATTGAATCTTTTCGCGGGCCGGAATGCTCTGAAGGCCCTCGGGTAGCCATTTCCCCATCCCCGACTATACATATATTCTAAACCATTGTTTATAGCCTCATAAACGGTGGTACCTTCTAAAACTCAAAAAAAATATTAATTACATAACAATTGAGTATCTGATAAAAACTATGATTATAGTAGTGTCCATATATAAAGAAATCATTTGTTCTCAAGACGATTGAAATGACTCGTGCGTGATCTGCAATAAGGTTCATTTTATTTATACACACTACAGTGTGTCTAGCTTGTCTATGTCTACAGTACCGTTCAAACAAAATTATTTTTTCATGAGTCCGAGATCAGATCACAGCTCTATCAATCGTGCGGAGAACCAAGACCTTCAAAGCTACCTCTTTTGTATGAAATCAACATTTGACCACCACTATATTATACTTCCTACAATTATATGTAGATATCACATGTATTAAAAATATTAATTATTATACAGTAGCATAGTTCTATATTATATTATATCCTTGCTATAATATAACTAACATAATGGAATGAAATTTAAATATATGGGATACCTATTAATCAATCTTTCCATTTTCGTTCATCACATATTTTTTATTTATTTATTTAAGCGTGTCTTAATAATAGATTGCTATTAACATTACTAACCATGCTCAAAAATTGAGCTCGAGCATGATTTTGGTCGTTGCTCGAAATGCTAAAGATATGCTAACTAATTATTTGTGTATATGTTCCATTTCACAAAATGAACTCCTAGGGAACCAAATACTCGCAGCTCATTGGTCAATGCGCGCGGATAGAGCTAGGCTATTGAAGGTCACGCACGCGCATTAACCATTTCCGCAGCGCGCGTTCCGTGTGCGCACACGGAACGACTTTCTTTGAGAGCTCGTTTTGTGGACTATAGACGCTGGAGCTGCTTACACATACATTCTTTATTTGAAATAAATGGTTAACATTTCATTTCCACGCGGCTTTACTGTATTGTGACATTAGGAACTTTACGGTCATTGGACGACTTCAAGTCGGTATATGTGCGAAAACGTTTAATTTATAACCATAATTCTTTACACTATGATTCCACAGTGTAATTGATCATTTTCATCAGTCAGTCAATATAATATGCGAGATGATATGTTTTTTTCACTATTCAAAATCTTTTAATTGTTCTACGATGGCATGAGTTTCTTCATAACTCCTGGTCTTATTGAAGTTTTGTAAAGCATTAAGCCCAGCCTTAAGACTGTTCAGTTCAATTTTATTCCACAATGTTCCCATCAATATGTAGTAGAAGCAAAAACCAGTCATTACAATTTTTATGATATCATAGATAACTTTATTTGGCCAGAATCCGACTGTGCCTATAAGAAACATGAACAACAAGCCTCCAGTAGTCAGAAACAGCTTCTTAGATTTATTAATTATTTCAGTGGCTTCTTCACAAACTTTTATAGCTTGTGCTACTGTGACATCAAAGCCACTATCTCGGCTTAGTGGCTTTTGAGTGCCTTTATTATGTTTTTTTGCTGTAAGTTTCAATTCTAATGTTACTGCATTATGATCAGAATACGAGAATGGTTCGCCAGGTACTCTGTCTTCTAATGGATTCCCAAAGTTGACAACTTCAGCCTGTATATAATGAAAAATATTAATTAAGTATATTTATTTAACACGATATCATGTAGCATATGTGATTAATATTAAAAAAAGTAATTGCTGTTCGTTCCACTACGGCGTACACAATGTGTGGATGCCGCGCAGTGTTCTGGCTTTTTAGTAAGATTTGAGTGTGCATAGCATTTATATTTAAGTATTATAGTTTATTCGCGCTAAGAAAATCATCGTCGACCGCCGGCCTAGCCACGCCTCCCGACCAATCAGGTAGAAAAAAATTAGAAAATCAAGTTTACATTGACCAGTTGCGAAACTCTCTTTCGAAAGATAAATTGTATCAGCAACTCACGTGCTTTACCACTTTGCAGAAAAAAACGTGTGGGCGCGTATCGCCCCTGCGCGAACCAAACGTACGCCGCGCCGTCACTTACATACCGTATGTAAGTGACGGGGCGCGGCGTGCAAGCGATTTTAACCGAAGTGTTGCCGATAGTACCTACTCCCATGTATACACCTTTACCGTGCAGTCGCATCAACGACTCGCTATTTCTTAACGCTAGTGAACTATAGTGTGAGTGTGCTACAAGTAATCTATGCTTCATTATAAACACTTACCTCCCATGAAGGACTAACATGGTAAAATATATGATCAATTCTCTTCCCTTGTGGAGCACACTCAGCCTGCTTTTTATCAGTATAGCTATTGTTCGCTGTCTCGCTGGTGCCAGACTCTTTATTGATTCTTGCATCAGTTCCTTGACAAGGCAAATTATATGGGTCTGTTAATAAAGGCAGCTGGGTAATCATTCTGCAAACATACAAACAGGGTAGGATGCATTGAAAAAATTGCATATAACGCTGATTTAACGTAGATACATAAATAATCTAAATGGAACCTCCGCATGCACCCCCTCAGTCTTTAAGACTTTATTACACAAAAACAAGTTCCGCAAATCTCTCACCGAAAAGCTCAAGATGCGTGCCGGCGGCAATGGATACAATGGACGATAGTCTCCTCTCGACTAAATAGTTAACTCTTATTAAAGCCCTAGCAGTCTTGCTTTTATGAAAATTTGCTTGAAAACTGAGATAATTGTGTGCGATGATTTTAAAAGAACCTCACATGCTAGTTCATGACCGAGCGAGCGCAAAGCATGTCTGTTTCAGCATGGGCAAAAATGCTTTCGTATGTCTGTCCGTCTGTTCTCTACAGGTCGTATTTCACAACTGATTTTAGAGAAATCTTGTGAGCAGTGGCCCTAAAATGAGTCGATGCAAACTGTTTACGTTACCGTAAACTATCGGATATACCGCTTACAGTAAATGCGAGTGAAAGAGAGAAGACGATAGTTTCCGGTTACGTAAACAGTTTGCATCAACTCATGGTAGTCACAGGTTCTATAATTATATAGATGTTTTTGTTGATTCAGTTTCTCGATTTCAAAATGGCGAAGATATGGGGAGGTGTATATTTCTGCCATTCAGAACAATGATCAAAAATGTCACAAACGCTAGGTTTACATCTCAACTAACCCACTAGTCATATTATATTAAAATTACCTGTACGACAGGTCACCAGGACCAGTATTTAGGTCACCTGCAAGAATGGATACATCTGCAGGAGCTTTGGTTAAATTCACAAGTTCAGCGGTAGAGTATGCCTGTAGAACTCTATGTGCCAAGTAAATGTCATCTTGATGATACTCAGCATGTAACTGTAACAGAATTACTTGACAATTATTATTTGACCAGTTTATGGCTAATAATGTGTTTTCTACTTTAAATAATTACTTACATGGGTACAATAAACATTGATCAAGTGTTCCCCACATTTTATACGACAAAGGCCAACACCCTTGCCTCCAAACCAGTCTCCATGGTGAACTTTATGAATGTACCCATTTAAAGACCATTGATGAAAAAATACATCTTGAATAACCCATTTCGAAAATATGCACAATCCAGAGCCAAGGACCCCACTAAAACATATCCATACAAAATAGTTAGACTAAGCCCTCGTGTTGAACACACTGGCGGTTGACCACAGGGGGCAGTTGGCCATATGGTTCAATTTTAATATGAAATTTCGTTGTGGTGGTTGCATATTAAAATGGAATAATAGGCTGGATTCCCTATGATGATGAATGGCTATGATGATGATGGTTAGCCTCCAGTGCGGAACGGGACTAAATCCCAATTTCACAGGTTGTGGATAAAGTCTGGGTACCTTATTTGACAGATAATTATTACATAGAGATTCTCTGCTTTTTTAAATTTAACTAGGTTTAGAATAGTTAGGTATTCCTATTTTTGATTATTTATTGTTGATTATTAGGGTCTGAAACACTTTTAAAAAGTGACATTAAAATATAAAACACCTGGATTACCAATCATACTTTTAATGATTTCGTTTAAAAAATAATAGTCACTGATACAACAAAAATGTCAGCCTAAATGTCAATATTCTGTAGAAATAAACAAAAAACATATTTCTAGTATAAAGTATTCAGTTAGCTCAGTATTTTTAATGGAAGTTTTTGTCTAGGAATAGTGCGCTTAAATAGAACTTTATCACATTGTCAACTCACTGACAAATTAGACAATTAAATGTTTCATCCAAAATCTTACAACATTAGCCCTACTGGCTGATTCTAAGGTATTCCTTAGAATAATCTCTTAAAATACTAAAGCATTTAAGTAGTAATAATACAAACTTACCTATAAAAGTAATAGGAATATGGAAGACTATTTTTCAAGTTTTCCTTTAAAAACAAATAGTCATTTTCACTCCAAATTTCTTGTAAGCAAATAATAGTATGTCTACTTGTATTTAAGTATTTAGTTATAGCATTGATTCTTTCTTTACGATTCTTTGAAACAACTGGAATGCCCCTGTAATATAAAAATGATATATTTAATCTAAATATTACGTGTCAAGCAGTAACTGCTGGTGGTCGCACCATTTGTATGCATGCAATTTCATTAAGGTACAATTTTGTTTATCATACAGTTAAGTAACATGTATACATGCATATTTTTTTCTTTACTTTGATTTTTTTTATGTAAAGGGGTTGTGTGAGAATTTTATTGAAATTCAAAATGGGTTTGCTTACAGTAAGTACTTTTAAAAACTTTAATGTTCACTTACCAGCAATTAAGTGTAAAAATATTTAGAGTAAATTCCATTTTAGATTAAAGATCTTAATTTGCTAAAAGTTTTTACAAGTAAAACAGTAAAAAAACTAAAAATTAGTCGGTCGGTTTTGTTTGACAGCTGTTGTTGTTGATTTTTTCTGTCATTTTTTTTAATTGTGTTTAACAGCACTGGGTTCTTTTCTTGCCCTTTTGTGCCAAACATAACTTTTTTCATAGACTAATAATAATACGACTTTGTACTCGGTCAGTTCGGTTTTCTTCACGTTTTCTTTTAGATTAGATGTTCTCCCAGGGTACTTTGAATAAATTTGCTTATTGGTCCAAAAAATTTCAAGTCTGCTAATAAATCTTCCAGTTTGGTACATCCTCGGTAACTTAATGCTCTAAGTCGGTAACATAACATAGTGCTCAGTCAGTGTATCCGGCCTCTTTTAAAATCGATTCGATTATCACGACTAGTTGAACACAAAATATACTATTTCCGTAGTTTTTTTACTTTCAACAGAAGAGCCAACATTAACAATTTAGCAATGGTTTATGCTTGTATAAATAATTATTTAATAATAAATGATTAAATTATCAATATCGTCGTCGTCGCTGAGAATATTCTTTTATCAAAAGAACCATGCGGCCTATTTAAGCGGGCGGGCACTCACTACGCAGTCAACATTGGGCCGAACTACCACGCGACTTTTTTTGTCCCGTATTAATAAAAATAAGCCCGATAAAAACGATTTCCAAAAAAAAGTCATATTTTAATCCATATCCCGTATTTTAAACGCTCGATCTTGTCACTCTACAGTCACTGCACAGTAGGGCTGCCAGCCGTACTCTAAAAAAATTTTATAGTATTGTACTCTATTTTTTTAAGGTGTACTTTATAATCTACGACAGCAATAGAGCTAAGGTCTAAAATACTCTATTTAGGACGCAACAGATGTTTTATAAAGATAATTATGTAAGTAAAAATAAATGAGAGTAAATCCATAGGTACTCACTAGTGGCTACGAATGTGGAGTAACTATTGCTTCCGCCGCCACGTCGTTGTTCGTCTGCGTTGACTTTAGGTGTGCGCACTCTGACCGTTCCGTGGCTTGGTGAAATTTTACTCTGAGCGCTGTCATAGCGTAGTTTCACATCCCGTTCCGTGGCTCAGAGTGCAGCAACCAAACAACCACCTAAATCAGTCGTTGAAAAACGTTCTGACGTTTATCCTTTGTCATAATGTCAATGTCATTTGAGAATATTGTGTATTTTGATGTTTTTGTGTCTTAAAGTTAATGGTTGCTCCTCAAAAAAACAGATTTTATTTGATTTTGTTTATAGGAATGTTTAAATTATCCGTATTCCAAAATAGAAAACGAAAACTTTGTACTTTAATGACATCTAAAGTTCTTTTAGGTTATAAAAACAACTCGATCATTTCGTGGCTTGGTTGCAACTCAAACGAGTTAAACTGTAACCAAACAACTACACCCAAAACGACGGAACTCACCTCAGGGGCTCTATCGGCTAAAAACATCGAAGTTAATGTCAACTATGTTTTGATAGATGTATATGATACAATGCTACTTCGTTTTGGCACAAATAAAAACTTACCAAAGAAAAGTAGCAATGTATCACATACTTACATCTGTCAAAACACAGTTAACATTAACTTCGATGTTTCTAACCGATACCGCCGCTGGAATGTCATTCCTATGGAACCTTTAAAACTATTCTGTCACTGGTATATGATCTAAAGATGTGTCCAAATTTCATTCAAATCTGTCCTGGGGGCCTAGACAAGTAGCAAACGCTTGGCTTTTCGATTATTCGAAATGATCGAAGTTCGAATAGAATAGAAGTGACAAAGTTTATGAAATTGGAATTCCAAAACGTCCTATAGTGAGCGACATCTTACGTCAGTTACATACAATTTTCTATTCTATTCGAATGTGTTTCAACATCAGACCCTGTACACCATCTCGCCCGTCAGAGTACTTATCAAGACGAATTTATAACGACGACGACGACGTGTACTTATAACGACGTTTAAACTCGATGGGGTTGCATGGTTTTATTACAGAGTTCTGTGTACTTTTCCGTTTCCGTCTATCTCGACTCCATCATCGGATCAGCTCAATGACACCATAATATTGCATTGTTCACCAGCGGCGGTATCAGCTAAAAACATTGACTTTGACAGATGTATGTGATACATTGCTATTTTTCTTTGTTAAGTAGTTATTTGTGCCAAGACGAAGTAGCAATGTATCACATACATCTGTCAAAACACAGTTAACATGAACTTCAATGTGTTTAGCTGATAGAGCCCCTGCGGCGGTATCAGCTAAAAACATTGAAGTTCATGTTAACTGATAGAGCCCCTGCGGCGGTATCAGCTAAAAACATTGAAGTTCATGTTAACTGTGTTTTGACAGATGTATGTGATACATTGCTACTTTTCTTTGGTAAGTTTTTATTTGTGCCAAAACGAAGTAGCAATGTATCACATACATCTGTCAAAACACAGTTAACATGAACTTCAATGATTTTAGCTGATAGAGCCCCTGTTCTTAATAAAACGTGTTTAAAAATGTGACAACCCTGCAGCAATGACGAATGTCCAGACAAAAGCGGGAATGAGAGAGACTTCAAAGACGTTGTCCCACTGTAAAGTTTTTACGCTGTGCTATTATCCTAAAAAATATTATAACATTCGATTTATTGGATAATTCATAAATCTGTTTAAATATAAAATCATATTACTAATAAGGGTATAAAAATGGACTTATTAATTTTTCACATTACGTACTTAATCAAAAATAAAAAATATGTTTATAAAGGAAAATCTTTTGGATTTCTAAACAAAGCTATGTATTTAATGCTGTAATAACATATAAAAAAATAAAAATTAGCAGATCAGTTTTTCAGTAAAAATGTTTAAAGTAAAGGGGTCTGAAATCGAAAAAATATTGGATTCCTTTCAATACTTATTCTACATAAGGTACATAGTAATTAATACGTTAAGTCGTGTTCATAAATATGTAAGCACTTTTGATAGATGTTGACTTTTATTGCAAAGGCTTAAGAGCAAACACCACGGTCGAGAGAATTGAAAAATTCCTATAGAAAGTTGACAAAATCAAAGTTTCGTAGTCCCCTGTTTCCTCCTCCAAAACTAAACCAATTTAAATACTTTTTACATAAAAAAATAAAGAAAGGATTTGGCTGTGTTCCTATGTTTTGCTTTTTCATATAATTGATTGCTGGATGTCTAAGCAATAACAATTTTTTTAGGGTTTTGGAGATTAATATCTCTTTTAATAATTATTTTATGAAAAAAAAGAAAACATAAGAACACAGTAAATTCATTCCTTTAAATTTTATTGAAAAAAATATTTAAATCGGTCTAGTTTTGGAGGAGGAAACAGGGGACTACCAAACGTTAATTTTGTCAACTTTCTATAGGAATTTTTCAATTCTCTCGACTGTGGTGTTTCCTCTTAAGGTTAATGAAGTGTCGAAGGTGCGTACATATTAGTGAACTCGACTGTACGTATACTGAAAGCATTTCAGCCTGAGGAAATGATCATACAGAGTTATAAGCGATTTTCATGTTTAGGTAAAAATACCAGGTAAAAACTTCTCTTAACAAAATTAGTTGGATTATTGTACATCTGTAATCTGTATTACCTAACTTCATCACATGCCAAATTTCATAGACGGGAGACATTTTTTTTTCGGAAGTCTCCATAAAACAAATGTCCTCGTTGATTGGACTATAGCTTAGCTTACCTTCATAAGTAATTAATGTTATTATATATTGTAGTAATGTCGTATGCTAAAATACCGAATAACAAATCATCGCACACTATTGACAGACCTGTCGCTTCATTATCCAAATGTTTATATTGGTTAATGCAATGGATATAAAATTATCATGACAGGTGACAAATTGTCACGTTTATTAAATAGGACCTTTGAGGGAATAAGTAACATAATCGCTTTAAGTGTAAAAAACGATTCTGATCCTTATTTGTGTGATTTTAGTGATTAATTTTCAACAAAATACTTAAAAAAGTATTTTGCTCAGATTAGCTCAGCTGGCTCGGTTGGGCACGCGATTCTGTTCCTTATTGAAATACTAGTAAAGTCTATTTGTAAAGTCTACCATGATGGAAGAAAAAATACTTGCCAGTATTTGCACCCTGGTTTTTAATACCTTACGAACTAGGTCGCCTCGGTACGGGAATTTACAAGTACAACTCATGCATGCCTAACAAAAACTACTTGACTGAATACTATAAAGATTTTTTTCAAAATCGCCGCTTTACAATACTGCCATGCCAGTATAACATATACTATACTGCCTAATAACATGTAATTTGGGTGTTCTTACTCTTTATCTTATCTTTCTATCAAATATATATCTAGTAGTCTATAAATTGATACAATATTGATGATGCCACATAATTTTAAAAACTAACAGATGTCGATAACCAGTTAAGTATATGTGTACTTAGCTTATTATATGAGATGATTTATAAATTATGTACTATTAGGTTAACTTAATACTTCCTAGATGGTCTTTACTCAGGAGAAATATACACCTCTTCAGTTTCTTCAATAATGACTTCACAGCCAGCAATTTTAAGTGCAGTTATAGATCTTGGTATACCTTTATCTTTCCTCTCTTTCCGGCCAGTAGCTTTAGTTTTCTGTTTTTTAGGCTCTTTTGGAGGCTGTTCATGTATTTTCATATGTTTTTTTAAACAAGCCTGAAATGAAACATAGTTGATGTATGAGGAAGGTTAATATAAAATAATGTTGAAATATTAAAGTTATGTGTGGACAAGGTTTACCTTAGTAGACAAATGAGCTTTACAAATAACACATTCATGTGTAAGAAGAGTTACATGTTTAATCAAAATATGCTGCCTGAGATTGCTATTTCTGGTATAAAGTCTGAAAATAAAAATGTATAAATAAGATGAGCACAACAACATTCTTATAGTTCTTATTTTAATAGTAACAAAGTGAGATGAATATTAGATTAGAATTCAGGTTTGATTGAAATTACTAGCTTTACTTTTAATTTATAAAAAAAACCATACAGTATTTCAGCTTTTTACCTTGGACAGTTTTCATATGGACATTTGTACAATGTGTTCATATGTGACTGACTGTGACTTTTGAGGTGATGAACTATATGGCTTCTTTGTCTAAAGCTCCTCTTACATTCATTACAAATGTATTCTGAAATTTAAAATAAATTAAATGTAATTTAAATACATTACATGTCAGTAATATATTTAGATTACATTTTATAACAGTGTATTACTGTGTGTACCTGTTACTGCATGTACAAGTTTCCGGTGTTTTTGGTATTGAGACCAAACATTAAACTGCAACTGGCATTCAACACAGTCATACTTTTTATGAGATCTCATATGCCGTTTCTTGTCATAAAGTGTAACAAAGCCTTTGTCAGGGCATATTGCACACCTGGAGCAAAAGAGAAAAAAAAGGAAAAATAATGTATTTCTTGATGTAAAGTAAAGAAGTAGGTAGGAGGTACTTACATAAAAGATTTTATGCCAGTGTGTTGGTACATGTGAGCTCTGAGTTGATTCTTCTTTTTGAAGCTAATTTTGCAAATATCACAAATAAACTGATCTTTAAAAGTGTGTTGAATCTTCATATGTCTCTTTAAATTTTGTCTATTCACAAAGGTCTTTAAACAAGTAGGGCAACTGAAATGAATAAATTGTAGGTAATATTTTTTTAATTAAAAGATAGAGATTATCTATTCAGGTATAGTTTGCTAACTACATTAATTTATAAGTAACTAATTACCTGTATAAAACATCATTCTGGACTTGTTTGTGTACAGTATTAAAGTGTCTGATGAGATGACTTTTGTTAGAATAAGATTTTGTACAG
The DNA here is from genome assembly GCA_963556745.1 of Catoptria pinella. Classification (NCBI taxonomy): domain Eukaryota; kingdom Metazoa; phylum Arthropoda; class Insecta; order Lepidoptera; family Crambidae; genus Catoptria; species Catoptria pinella. The sequence goes on from OY750763.1 coordinate 10,378,407, forward strand.
CCTTCTTCCTGACATGCATATCCTCTCTGAAGAATGAAATAATATATATAATCTAAAAACAATCTTTTAGCAGGAACTAACTGACTTAACATACCCTTTGCATTTACTTGGTAAATAATAAGATTCCTCTCTGAAGAATGAAATAATATATCCAAAAACAAACTTTTAGCAGGAAATAACTGGACTAAAAATACCCTTTGTATTTACTTGGTAAATAATAAGATTAATTAATGTCTTACCACATTAGTGTGAGCAGAATAAAGGTGATCTGTGACTCTGTAAGGTCTACTAAAGGTAGCATTACAGCCTTCGTGTGGACAATAATGAACTTTCTTTTGTTGATCCCTAATCAAAGGTTGATCCTGCATTTTGATACAGTTTTACAGTAGGTATGCTTAGATGTTTTTCAAAAGTTTTTCACTATGAATATACAGGTTTTGATTTGACACAGTTTTGCTCGCCGATAATTTCATTGCTCAATACATTTAGGTCAAGAAATTAACAAAGTTGAAGAAAATCCCAAAAAGAGAAAGATTTCTTTTCTCTCACACAATTAAAAACAAGGAACATGTCCCAACTACACAAAAATGAAAAATGGCGAATTGGTATTGGCGAATGGCGAGCGCTGAGGGCAAGCGAGCGAGACTGCGAGACGAGAGAGAGCGAGAGCGATATTAGATTATAGTTCAGCGGGTTCAGCGACTTTTCAGCGATATGCCGAGTACGGCTCGACTCGAGATTACTCTTTGGACTCGAGTCAGACTCGATTTCGATTCCTGCCTAGATGCTCTAAGACTTAGAGCACAAGAGTATGAGGGTCGTGCCCATAGACTTAGAAAAATTTTTACGGTCCGTGTGCGCTACTGCTTGGTATGAGACAAGACAGACGGTGGAAGCCGGATCCTTGTCAAAAATAATTTCGAATTAACGCTAACGCGTTTATATACGAAGAGTAGCGGCCTTTCAGTGTTCTACGGGATACATTTCAACATCCAGTCATGAAAAAATCGATTTAAGCCAATGTTTTAATAAAGAGACGAGTAAAATAGACCCTATTATATTATTATACTGGCGCACTAAACTTCGGAGGTCTAAGTTGACTGGGTTCTCGTATGTCGATTGCAATATTTTTTGACTTAATCGACGCCTCTTAGCCTGTCCTCTATAACTTTATTTGCTTCGATTTTTGTTTCATGCGTAAATTAACGTAGGCCAAGAAAGCTGCATGACAGCTAAGTTAATGAAAACGTTTTTGTAGTTAGAGGAAAAGACTTACCTATAAAAAAGTACTCTGTGACTGATATGACAGCTGATCTGTGTCTTAGGATCTGTGTAGATAGATAGTGTGTGCTACTGCTATTGTGTGGGTGAAAAACGGGAGCCATCATTTATTTATTTATTTCGTGCGAAACTTCCGTAAAATTCAAGACTTAATTTGATTTTGATGCTTTTCATTCGAGTGTTCAATTCTTTAAGCTAAATGAGTAGGTATCATTTACAAAGTTAGATGAAGTGCTTTTACAGTCAGCTGATCAACGTAAACAAAGGGGGTATGTCAACATTTTGTGAAGGGGTAAATAAAAAACACTTTTTTGTGATACTTGATAATTATTTCCAAAATGGATGTTGACGGATCTTCGTTCTCTGGAGAAATTGACCAAAACCTGCTACTACAATTTAGTTGTATGAATACCACAGACAGAGAGGAATTGATAAGCCAAATGCAAAGACTTCTAGGTCCTTCTTTGAACTATAATACTGCAAGTTTTTTTTTGGACATGAGTAACTGGTAAGATTTCTATTATTGTTTATGAAATTATGATATCAGTACTACAAATAAAATAGCCTATAATTATGTATTGTTTAATTAGTACTTAACCTACTTAAATAGAATTGACTTTGATGTTTCATTCCAGGAACTTACAGGCAGCAATTTGCTGTTACTTAGATTATACTTTACCACCGAAACTTCCTTCTATGTCATTAAAAGCTGCTCAAAATCAAGAAACTGCTGTCAGTCCTGGTACTTGGTGAGTTCAGTAAAAGGTTTTTAATTTTAAGAGTTACACACCCATATTCACAAACATTACTATGAGATTTCCAGTGCTCGCGGATGCACAGCATCCCAACTACCAATCACACGTAACACAAACAGAACCAATCACAGAGCTCTATTTCAACGCAGTGTGTTTGTCTAGGCAAGGGTTGTTCGAGTATTGTTCTTGAATACAGGTGTTAGGTCTAATTCTTTAATATTTACCAATAAGATGCCTTTAAAACTAAATACTCACAAAGTAAATTCAGTGCATAGATAGCAAGATGTAAGAACTATCAGTTGCAACAACTGCTTGCCATTTTAATACTTCAACATTCACTTATGATCTTACAACATATTGTGAATGCTAACATAAATCATCATCATCATAATATTATCAGCCGCAAAACACCCACTGCAGGGTATAGGCTTTCCCTTGATAGCTAAATATAAATAAAATAGTATGTTTAAATATGAGCCATAAGCCATTGAATGGCCTAAGCTGACATTTTGTTTTGTTCATGACAATAAAATTATTATTTCAACAAAAAAAATTAAAGTATGATTTGGATGATTTAATGGCATCAATTCAGTACGGACAGCTAAACTAATTGACAGGACTAAACTTAATTTTACTTACTTACGTTCGATACGGAAAGAAAAGGATGCAAACTTAAATTAAGTTTAGTTGTGTCAATTAGTTAGTCGTGCTGCACTGAATCCACACCACTGTCACTAAAAAGTGTTTAGGATCTAAAACATATGTTTCATGCAAAATCTTACCACTTAAACCCTGCAGAATTTGCAGCTCCGTTGTCAATTAGAGTTAGATAATGAGTGAAATTAATTACTTTATTTTCCAGTTTTGAACAAAATTGGAGCATTGCTAATACTGGAACAGAGGCTTGGCCTGGGAGTTGTAGAATAGTACAGGCTGGTGGTGAAGGTTTAGGTGCTTCACCACATTATGTGCCGCCATTACCTCCAGGTCATTCTACTACGGTTACATTAAAGTTGGTAGCGCCTACAATACCTGGTACACACAGAGGTTATTTTCATTTGGTAAATGATAAAGGTGAACAAATAGGAGGTAAGTTTGTGCAATTGCTATTGTACTCATGTAGAAACTAAAATTAAAATGTTTGTCATAAAAATATATTTAATTCAAAAGTAAGTAATGAATATTTTCCATGTTTTAGATACTTTGTGGGTGGAAATAAATGTTGAATCAGAGATGACCATGGCTTTAGTGGAGCAACTTGCTGCTTTACCTGTGCCTAGTAGTAGAAGTGAAGATTCAACAGTCACTCAGGTGAAACTTCACATGTAATTATGTTTTTGGGCTTTGCTAAAATGCATGCCATAATGAACTGCAGTGCAGCACCTAATTGAGATGATTGCTGTTGCATATTGTTTCATAATAGGTATGTACTTATGTGGCAATAGTATTGATCTAAATCTTAATTTTAAAATGCTGTGTCTGTTGGTGAGAATTATCATCACATAATTATGGTAGTCATCACATCATGAAGAAGTCAACAAATGCCAGATAAGTTTAAAACACCAGATTCAATAAATGCCAGATTTAAGTGGTTTGAGAAATAATATTTTCAATAGATTTTTGATTTTTTAAATACTTATATATGCCATAGTAGGATAATCGTATAAACCGAAGCTAAGCAAAAATCTTAGGTCGATTGTAAAGGACCGGATAATTGTAATCTAAGATAAATTTTCGCAAACATCCGATCTACTTTTAGGATCTTTGTAAAAATCCTACTATGTTTCGGACAATTGAAAACATGAATGCTGATTAAATAATCTAACAGTCGATATTAAGTCTGATTGGTCAGAACATGACTCTTTTTATGGGACTATAGCATAGTGAAAAATAAAAATATATAGGTAGCTGTTTGCCAATCAGACCGTGTCTATATTAGAATCCATAATTGAAATATAATGAAAACGCCCAAGCATTAAATCAAATTATCATTAAAATTCATAATTTTAAAATGTGTATATTTTAAAATAATATCTTTATTATGGATAATGTCAATATTCATAACGATTAAAAACATAAATTGTAATACTCATAAAACTTAATTCATCAACGCCCGAGCGGCCGAATGCGGCAGGACAACAATAGAATATCTATTGTCTAATTTTCCGGGCCTTGAAGGGTTAAAACTCATACTCTTAATTTAAATAATAACATGTGAATACTCATAACTGTTAATAAAAAATGGCATAATTGCTCTAAAGTACGTAACAAAATAAAACTTTAAAAGCAATAAAGGTGGGCTATAATTGCGTATGGAAGGATATTTAATATAGATATGTTGCAGTAAGATGGTTGATGATAGCTGTGATATAGTTGTAATATCCTATCCCTAGCTAGGGATATGGCCAGCGGCGGCGGGCTCTGGCCGGCCCGTAAGACCTCTATTGATTGATAGTAAATTTTTATATAAACGTCGTTTTTGTTTTTGGTCGCAGTTTTAACCTAATGAACTGTTTTAAGACTTTTTTCTCAACTGTTTAAGCCCCCACTCTCACAGCTTTTATGCATGGGTAGACAATCTGGGTCTTAAATTTTACTATTATTTCAGATTGATCCATACCTATTAAACTAAAGTCTTTGAACACTAGGTATGTTAAAATTATGATTTTTTATAGTTGTGGCTTTTCATGTTATGAATTTTAAAGTTAGTTTTTATAATTATGGATTTTTATTGTTACTTATGCCAAATAATGGTATATATTTTTATAAATTATGCATTTTTATTGTTGTGCGAATTAACGTTTTGGCTAGTCTGTTATGGATAAAAAAAAAGGATTATTAATATTATGCCTTGACCGACGCCTCACATGGAAGAATCATATTAAAGCAAAAAGAGACGAGATCAACCTTAAATTTCGTAATTTATACTGGTTAATGGGAAGAAACTCGGTGCTATCCGTAGACAATAAATTACTGATATACAACTCAGTATTGAAACCGATTTGGACGTACGGCATCCAGTTATGGGGCGTGGCCAGCAAGTCAAAATCTCTCTGCCTTCAGCGAGTACAGAATAGCATACTGAGGGCGAGTACAGAATGCTCCTTGGTTCACGAGGAACGACGAAATCCACGAGTACCTTAAAATGCCAACTGTAGCGATTGAGATCGAGCTATATCAGAAACGACACAAAGACCGCCTCCACAATCATCCAAACCCTCATCACAGAGCTGATAGACCCGACAATGGTGGTGAAAAGGCTAAAAAGAGACCACGTTATTAATTAGGAGCGGTGATGACCGCTTCACTATTCTCGTCCTTTATTCCTTCCAACCAATTCGCTTATGGTCTGGCGACCGATTGCAAATTGTAAATGACTAAAAAAAAAATAAATTTAATATTATGCATTTTAAGGGACACCCAATCAAAGCACCCGTCTCAGTCCATAACGTTGACGTCAGCCAATGAGGGTCAATCGCGATTTACCTAAGATACCTACGCTGGATTTTTGTCAAAATCTTTAACATTACTCTACGATTGCAAAAATTATGACTCGGATTCTAATTATCCCATTTTTTGCAATCATACTAGGATTTTTATAAAGCTCCGATTTGTACGAATATCCTACGATATATTATATAAAACTTGCATGCGACCAATGTTGTATTATCAAATTGATCAAATAATACACAATGATTAACGGCCGATTTCAATAACCTATCCTTAGTCAGAGATAGGCTTACTAAAGATTTGTTGCCTAAATATTTCTGTTAAATGATGGAAATAACAACTTTGCCTAGTAACAATTCCATAATAGACCTATCTCTTAGTGAAGATAGATTATTGAAATCGGCCGTAAGGCATATTGAATTTTGGCAATATGTGCCGTTTTGCCAATCTAATGCATCAATTAGGTACACATTCGCGCAAGTGGCGAGGCGATCAGGCGAATAGCGACGAATGTGTTGCAGCAAAATTTTGCAAACGTCATTTTTCAAGATGTCATTTAGTGAGGCATTGCGCGCCTAATCCTTCTGTCTTAAGAGAGCGTAGTCTGCACACTAGCGCCGCCATTGAAAAAAATCAGTGCTTAAATAAAGACGAAATTGTTAATTGTCTCTCTGTAGTGCACTCCGATAAAGCTTTGTGGTACTTTTTATCACGTACACAATATTTTCTAGATTATCACTCCTATAAACTTAATGACAGGCTAGAAAATATTGTTTAAGCTATAAAAAGTACCAAAAAGCTTCTTCGGGGTGCACTACAGAGAGATTAATTCACAATTTCCTCTTTATTTAAGCATTATGATTTTTTACCAATGGCGGCGCTAGTGTGCAGACTATGCGCCCTTAAGACAATTTCTTTTCTTTTAACAGGCAGCGGCGCCACAAGACGACCAAATGTGTTGATGATAATTTTATTTTAAAGAAAGGATTATTGTAAGCATCGCATGAACAGCTGCAAGTGAAATTATCATTTATCATAATAGTTGTTGCTCCTTTTCTTGGCGGACATTTAATTTTTTCTTCATCACACTTTTCTAGTTTTTAAATTACTTTGTATGATTAATTATTATACTACAACATTTCAACCACCTGTTTGTCTGCACCATCGCTGAAGGATATTATTTTTTTATTATCTTATTTAGTAAACAATCTTCACTCAATTTCACCACACATATTAGTGATTAATTACAAAAGATGAGCTACACTCGGAGACATCATTTTTATTAATTATAAATAATGCTCCATGTTTGTCGTGTTATGTCATTTTAAAAAGTTTTATTTGGGAAAAGCAAGAGACAATCAAATAAAGCATTAAAATATTAATTGAAATGTAGCGTTAAAAAACCCAGTTAATTTTTTAACGTTTTTTTAAAGGTGAGAACTGACAAAATCGGGTTTAAGACAAGTTAGACGTAACGAAAGTAACTAAAAGGAATAATTAATACAATAATATACTTTTACCTATACTTTATTGATCCTTGACTCAAAATATTTTTATTAATGAAATTCATATTATTTCATATTATTATGATTTAATGATGCAAAGTACTTCCAGAGGGGAATAATCAGCTTAAAGTTTTATATTATTATTTAACGGAGCGGTGTCATAGAAGCCTGCATTTTCGGTAGTAGTTGAGGAACTGGATTGAAAACTGCGATGTGCTGTTTTTAGTTTTTGCCGCCACGACTTTCTTTATAAATTCCTACCTACAATATTTTCAGAGAAATGTAATTATTTTTGTCCAGTCATTCTTACGTCAGATTGGCTCCTTGTTTAGTATGAAGGATGCAGAATTTTTTCAACTCTGTATTATCAATAATTGCTACCTTCACGTATTTAAGTTTTAGCTTCCTACACGGTAAAAAATAAATGATTTTTTTAATTTTGTGTCGTATGGACAGTGGCGGATTTACAAATTTTCAAGGTATAGGCTGTAAAGCTTTTGCCGCCCTTGCCTCCACAATTGTCAAATTGTCATGTCCTAGATTATTTTTACAATTCAACAATTTCGTTGGAATTGCACGTAAAATAATTTTTAGGTATATTTTTGAGCTAATTAAAGCTCAATCATGTAAGATTTGGAAGGCGGGGTAATGCATGCTACTTACAGGAACGTACAATGACAAATGATAAGTGAGAAGGGAAAGTCGTCGGCAAAATTTGTTGCAGACTTCTATCTGTAAAACATCAGAAAACAGAATACAGAAAACCGTCGTCCAGAAATCTTTTTGATTTCTGGTAGAAAAAAAAAAATCGGTCCCCAAATTTGCCGCCCTAGGCTCAAGCCTACTCAGCCTGCTGGTAAATCCGCCACTGCGTATGGATTTGCGATAACAACATATTTTCTTTTTATGCAAACGCCTTAACAATAGATATGGACGTTGCGTAAAAAGAAATGTTGCTATCGCAAATCCAAGTAGCGCAAACTGTAAAAATGCATATATTTTTTCATCTAATGTATGTATGAAGCTAAAACTTTAATGCGTGAAGGTAGTAATTATTGATAAAACAAAGTTGAAGAAATTCTGCGTCCTTCATACTCAAGTAGATAAAAAAAAATTGCATTTCTCTGGAAGTATTGTAGGTAGCAATTTATAAAGAAAGGTAGCAAGCAATTGGTAGCAATTAGGTAGCCGGTAGGTAGACTGCTCACTGCCCGCCAAAATACAGGCTGTATTAAATAAGGCTACGAAGTGTCGACAGAACAAAATTGTCGTCATGTTATGGCGTGTCAGCTGCTTCCGACTTATAGTCTGCAGCTACGAAATGAGCAATAAATGTAAGCAGATTTTGAATCCCCTATTGATAGAACCTAATAAAAACACACTTAAACCTACTGTTTAGGGCGATTCTCCACACACGGTTTTTCTCCGTAAAAATCGTACGGTTTCGCCGTATGCTGGTACGGTCGCCAGTGTTGTATGGACCACTATGGAAGCCTGTAGTAGCGCCGCCGATCATCCATTTAGCGAAAAAAAGATATGCACCACAAGCTTCCATAGTGCCACCAAACAACACTGCCGAAAGTGGATACGCTTAGCGAACTAACTGGAGAATCTTACGACGAAAAACCATGTGTGAACGATCGCCCTAATACTCACGCCACATAATATTATGATCATGCTGGCAATGTAATACTTATAAAATCACTTAATAAATAATGTTTTCATCAATATGTAAATGTAATAACTACCACAAAATATTTTGAGTTAGCCCAACCCACAAACACTATAAGTAATTAATTGTGCAGAGACTTATGGGTAATCATGTACAAAATTTAAGATAAAACATAATGAGATGACATGCTGTATTTCACAAACGCTATTGGTCAAGTACGCAGTATTAATCTTTTTGGTATTAATGTTTATAACGATTAGACATTATTTTCTGGGTGTAGGATTTTTTTACATAAAACGCAAGTAAATGTTTCTTATTTTTTTTTTTTTCATTAATATGAATTATTGTAAACGGCGGTTTTGCCGAACCGCGTATGAGACGAACTGCGTTTATGACCAAATGCGTGACCTTCTGTGACTAGTGTTTATGACATGCAGCGTTTAATCGTAAAATGTTCATGTAGCTGTAAGGTAAAAATATGAATTTGTTAAATATTGTTGAAACTTTACAAAATGTATTAGCTGATAATAATTATGATTTAACGGTTTTATAATATACATAGTTATTTTATTTCACAGAATTGAATTGCCATTTGGGGTTTTATTTAATATGATTGTCAATATAAGAATTTAAATAATTGGTTGTTTTTTATTTCATACTAGCTGCCCGCCCTGGCTTCGCACGGGTGGCGCCATCTATTAGTTATAAAATGATGGAAGAGTTCGTATTTTTTTGAAAATTATCTTTTATACAAACCTTGTCCTGATAATAACAAACTAATAAATAATGTAGTTTGGCAGATAAGGAACTACTAATTAACTGATCAGTGAAGTATCCATCAGTAAGATTTTCTTAATATCTAACTAAAGCTATAAAAGTTAGTTTTAAACTGCCATTTCCATGTCTATTTTGGGATGTGGATTATAACCTTCTACAATGAAATCTTCATACTTAAAGTCATCAATAGATTTTATAGTACGAGCAAATCTTAGTTTAGGGAAAGGCCTGGGTTCTCTTTGCAGTTGTGTAGTTAAGGGCCCTACGTGGTTTAAGTACACATGTGTGTCACCTGTTGTATGAATAAACTCTCCAGCCTGGAAACAGAGAAAGGATTTTTTAGCTTTTTAGTCTGTACTTTTATTATAGTAGTTATTGTGAAGCAGAAATTTACTATTCAATATTTTTTATATGAGTACTTAAGGGGCCGCGCCGTCAGTCGATTTTATTTTATTTATTCTAAATAAGCCCAATTTTTAAAAAAAGGAATCGGTCACGGTCTTGTAAATGATGTCTAATGTTTATTGAATAACTCATGTCAGCCCCTTAATTAACATTTCATTGTGTACTATAATGTATGTTTTTTTCATATTGTTTGCTAACATAGGACCATAAGCAGTTATTTTGAAAAAAAAATAATCTGGAACAGGTGGTAGGAAAATATAGACGATTCAAAAGTGCTTAATTATTTTAAGTTTATTTGAATAAAGAAATTTTGACTGTTGACTATTGTTCCAATGCTATAATGTAAGTAATAAGATTTTTAAGTTTACCTGTAAACCAGTAAGGTGTGCAATCATATGTGTAAGAAGAGCATAGCTGGCAATATTAAATGGTACTCCTAGACCCATATCAGCACTTCTCTGATATAATAAGCAGGATAACTTCCCACTGGCAACATGGAATTGAGCCAAGCAGTGACATGGAGGAAGGGCCATTTTGCTCAAATCCGAAGGATTCCATGCACATATTAACATTCTTCTATCCGCAGGATTTTTTCTACAAAGAGTTTTTAAATTAAGTAGGTGTACAAAAAAAATATCTTATGCAAGTTATACATAATCTCTTAAACAAGTAAAACATAATTCTTACTTTAATGTTTCTATAATATTTTGAATCTGATCAATTCCTTGACCAGAGTAATCAGTTTTAGCATCAATATATTCTGCACCACTGTGTCGCCATTGAAATCCATAGACTGGACCCAGATCACCTACAGTGAGAATTAATATTGTTGGGTAAGTTCCAAAAGTGTAACCCCAAAAGGGGTGAATCTAGCTGGACCATAAAAGTACAAAAATAAATATTCAATACGAAATACAAAAAAAAATGGTGAATATTTATTTTACTTTTTTACTAAGTCCTCTATGTAGGTGTAAAGAAAAAAATTTCTTCTATATTAATGAGCCGATTTCTTCGAAGTTAAATCACATACAACCAACTTACTTGGCAGTGGAGATAAAATAATAAACAGCTTAAAACAAAGATACAAAGGTGCTTTTTTTAAAAGCTCTTTAAATTAAATATTTTTCGTAATTTTAAATCACTGGGTTGCACTTTATTGAGGAACACACACTATATGTATTTGAATGAGTTGTTAACACAGAATATTCTATTACCTTCTTCTCTATTAGTGAAACCCAGGTTGTCGAGAAATGAACGAGAGCCATTGGCATCCCATATGTGCACTCCTCTAGCACCAAGTGTTTTTGAATCAGTAGAACCAGAAAGCATCCACAGAAGTTCATGAATAACACCCTTCAAAAATACTCTTTTCGTGGTTAGAACTGGCAAAGTATCATTTGCTAGCGAATATCTTTGCATGGCTCCAAAAATTGATAAGGTACCAACTCCTGTTCTATCAACTCTCTTGTCACCTGTTGATTACACAGGTAATATTATGAATGAACATTTTCAACTTCCAACTTCTCATTAAATATGTAGGTACTAATCTGAGTAAGTATTTAAGTAAGTCTATAAAGTGCAAGTTTGATAATAAGAAGTCTGCCAAGAGATGTTTTCCCTTTAAGCAAGTATAGCTAAAATAACTCACCACCATCGATAATTTTTTGAATTAATTCAAGATACTGATATTCTTCATGTTTGGAGCTTATTAAGTTTTCTGCCACCATTTTCTCGGCGATAAATTATAAGAAAAAAATTGTTATTTATTTTAGTGAAGGCGACAGACGTATAAAAAAATAATGCGCGGGAAAAATGACATTGACATTTAATCGCAACAACATGTCAACAACATGACACACGATATCTGTCACTATCTTCTTCTTCTTTTTTTGTTATGGCAATCTACTTTCCTCTTGGAAGTAATTTTTGCCAGTGTCAAGTGTTCTTCTTCTTTTTTTGTTATGGCAATCTACTTTCCTCTTGGAAGTAATTTTTGCCAGTGTCAAGTGTTAAATAGTTCAGTGGTAGATATTGTTTAATATTTCATTAGAATGCGGGTGCATCGCATTCCAATGCTGCTTGGAGCATTTGACACCAAGTATATCAAGACAGCTAGTTTACTCGGTTAGTTCTGCCGAGGAAGCCACCACTTCAATAAAAGTCTCAGCTTCACACAACCAAGATCGCGTCTATTTCAATTATCCCACATATTGTTCAGTTGCGTAGACACTTGTACCATATAACTGCACCAACTTTAAGACACAATATCCACTATGAATCAATTTGAAAATAATTAAAATAGACACCAAACCGAACTCGACAAAATGGCGCCAAAAACCCCTGTCAAGTGTTAAGTAGTTCAGTGGTAGATATTGTTTAATTTTTCATTAGAATGCGGGTGCATCGCATTCTAATGCTGCTTGGAGCATTTGGCACCAAGTATATCAAGACAGTTAACTCGGTTAGTTCTGCCGAGGAAGCCACCACTTCAATAAAAGTCTCAGCTTCACACAACCAAGATCGCGCCTATTTCAATTATCCCACATATTGTTCAGTTGCGTAGACACTTGTACCATATAACTGCACCAATTTTAAGACACAATATCCACTATGAATCAATTTGAAAATAATTAAAATAGACACCAAACCGAACTCGACAAAATGGCGCCAAAAACTCATCTGTCACTATCACTAGTACACACCACAGATCAAGATCACACAGTCTAACGGCGTTGGCGATGCGATAATAGAATCTATGTGTTTGCGCCGTGATAATAATTAGTATTACGATCTTTACCAACGTCATAAATGTAACTTTTTATTATGTATATTTGAGATTTCAGTCTTCAGTCTTTCAGTCAATGAAAATACTTATTTTTTTTATTTAATCCAACGCGGCAACGCGGCCAGTCTTATGGGCACGTTTGCACCGGGAACTACTCGGGGCGGTCTATTTGACTAAGGCTCGGTTGCATCATCTTAATTTAACTATAACAGTGCATGACACAAACTTATCTGACCCGGTGGCCAAAACTGGAACTAACTGTTATTACATATTGTTACCTAGGTTACGCCATAGACGACAGCGACGCCGACACTGAGCCAGATAAGTTTGTGTCTGTTAAAGTTAAGGTTAAATCAAGATGATGCAACTCAGCCTAAGTAATATATAAGTATATTGCTGTAAGTAATTGAAATAATAAATTAAATTTAAAGGACTAAAGAATATTCGGTTGTTTTTAGTCATTATTATTTCATTCCATCAAAATTCCGCAGGACTTCATTTGTGATCGTGGCGCATCTTCAACAAGGTTCATGCATGGCCATGTCGGCCGCCGTCTTGATTACACCACACTTGTTCTGTGTACCACACCAAGAACTTTACAATAATTAATAATATTCGTCGCATGGTTCGTCGGGAAATTATGAATGTAAACTTCTTGGTCGGGAAAAAAATTACATTTCATATACGGAAACCTTATAGAATAAATAATTATGGAAAGCTCATTCTTCTGAGATGGAAAGCATAGTATCGGATAAGGAAAGTTTCGGATGTTTGTAAATGTTGCAAAAGAGTCGACATTTAGAGAGCTTTAAAAATTGTTTGCGAAAAGTGATAACTGGCAATGATTAATTTTAGCTGAGATAGCGTTTATGGGAAATAGTAATGGTCCCAAGTGAGAACCTTAAGGGACTCTAGATCCGCAAAGTAGTTCTTTTTGATAAATAATTAAGCGCGAAAATTCGTGTTCTTCCTTTCAAATATGACCGCCAGCTATGAGAGCGAAGAAGAGCCATGAATTCAACTCAACTTCGCAATCAGCAGTGAGTCACAGTGATCATGCGGCAAGTTTGTAGCTTGTCAAAGGCACTGGAAAAATCAGTGTGAGTGTGTCTACGATCTTCGTCAAAACTCGTCGTAAATGTCGTTGTTAGTTGTAGTGTGTCTAAATAAATATTAATATTTGACAACATCACATACATTGCTCCGATTCCAAAGTAAGTAGCTAAAGCACTTGTGTTATGAAAATCAGAGACAACGTGCTATCACAAACACCCAGACCTGAGCCAATGTAGAAAAGTTCGTTTTCTAAATCGACCCAACCGGGGATTGAACCCGGGACTTCGGAGATGGTGACACCTTGAAAACCGGTGTACAAAGCCACTCGACCACGGAGGTCGTCTTCGTTCTAAACATATGGAATGATAAGTCACGGCGGCGGCGTCGGCCAGGGCGGCGCGGCGGCGCCATCATCAGAGGCACAGAATACTGGTAGAGGTATGAAAAGGCGTGTGTGGTTGTGGCCACAACAAATGTGGCCAAACAACACAAAAAAATTATAATAGGGTTAAAAATTTCGTTGAAATTTGTCGGATACTTATTTTTTTCGCGTAACTTATGTGGTATACGTTATCTTAGTAAACATAAGTGCATAAAAGTTAGAAAACATTAGCGTTCATGGTTGTTAAATAAATTAAGAAATTGTTAGCATGGAAAATAATTCGTTATAATTCTCCTTACAAAACGGCAATTTTATACTTAAATCCCTAATATAATATAAAGTTCTTGTTCCTACCAAACCTCCGACTAAAGAGAATTTTAATATACTTACCCATGGTAGAGTATTCCACAGATTACTCTTTTATGAATGTAGCTGGGACTTTATCTCAGAAGGACTTTATAGAGTCACAAAAAAATTATCACCTACGCTGGGGCCACACGAACGGCAAACGCCATTTATTATTGCAATTGATGAACCTTATGCGTATAGACATAAGGAAAATTAGCGCCATAATTAATGCCGTTAAGCCTTAGTGTGGCCCCCAGCATAAAGAGGAGTATCCACAAATTATGTAGTTTTTCAGGTCAGTGAGTTATGGAGTATCCATAATCAATGTTTTGCTTCAAAGAGTAGAATAATGTTTGTGTGTTGTCAATAGCAACAAGCAAACAAGATGTTGAAAATAACAAAAATAATCTCAGCACAAAAATCTTAATTTGTTGATAAACTGAAACCAATTTACCCTTTTTTATTGGAAGTTTATGAGAAACTTTTTAATCTAGGTAAGTCTTAACTTTAGCAGATAGCATGTTAGATTATAGGTAGGTAAGTATTTATGTCGTAGCTTGTCGTAGGCTTTAGGGGTAGGTGATCATAGGCGGTGAATCTACGTTGTTTTGTTATGTTTCTTACTTCCTGCATCATTGTCGTTTACTCGAAAATCTTTAAAAATCCAATGCATCACAACGGAATTTGCCACCATTTACGTTAGAGTACGATAATAAATTATATTCATTTGCATATTTTTAACTTATTTATTGCGATGCATTTGATTTTTAAAGATTTTCGAGTAAAGACAATGACGCAGGAAGTAAGAAACAACGTAGATTCGCCCAGGCATGGTATGGTATTGTCGTAGTACCTAACGTACCTTTAGTACAATAAGAGGTGGACTCTAGTTAGGATAGGTTCTTACTCCTCGAAAGGCAGGTAAAATTTCTTCATAAACGACACATAGCAAGTAGCATATTCTCTTTATCAAGTAAAGGGAAAAATAATATAGGCTTCATATTTTATCAAGGATAGAGTTCCATGTTATTGTTTTAATACATAGGTACTTGCTTCTCCCGATTTTGTTATTTGGATTAAAATTATTTTCATATCAACAAATTTTACAGGAACATTGGGGGATGCCGGCTTACGAGGCTCCTTGTGTTGAGTTGGGTAGTGTGCCTCAAACCCCTAGCATCGTTGAATCACCGTCCCTCTCGGAAATTTCCAGTGCAAGTTCACCAGAACCTCAAAATGTGCGAGCTACGCCACTTTTTAGGTACGAAATTACGAATGTACCAAAAATAGAGTCGACAGCCGGTTTAGTAGATATTGGACCTATTCGCAAAATGACCTGCAGTCGTTTTTGGGCTTATTCGTGAAATCCCTCATTCTAAAAATGCCTTATTCGCAAAATACCTTATTATACTTTGGACTCATTCGCTGAAAGACTTATTCTTAAAAGGACATATTCTTGAAATGGCCTATATTTATGTAAGTGTTCGCTTATGGTAAAAATATGTATTTTTGTTTTTTGATCATTAACAAGAAATTTTGAGTAAATACATGATGCTATTAGGGGTTTGCAGAAAAAAGAAAAAAATACATGTAAATCATTTATTATCTTTTTATAATCAAAATCAACAAATAAAATATAAAGGAATTTTTAGTGTAATTTTTTATATTCATATGTTCTCTTCAATCAATTACGTCAATAGAAATAAGTTTAACAATAGCTTTACATTAATATAGTTGTAAATACACAATCTTTTTAAGAAATTGAGTCACGTTTATTTCGTGGTTCTCTAATTTTCTCAATACTTTTTGTATTTTTTATCGAATATAGTATTGTAGCGCGCATAACTTTTTTTGACATTTTAGAAACAAATACTAATATTTTTTCTGTATCACCGTCGTCTGCCACGAGAAAATTTTCGCCAAGTCCAGGTGGTACGTATACGTCCTCTAAATTTCGGAATGCTAACTGGTCTGTATGCAAATACCTTTTCCGCACTTTATACAAACTGTCCTTTTTTGTATGAAAGGAAGGCAGTTTAGACGCACTGACGTTAGGTAAATCTCTAAAATGCTTTTCAAAAATTCCTTTTATTGGCCGTAAATTCCTGCATACTTCGTTTTTTAGTCTATTCATTTCCACAAAAACAGAATTTTTTTCACTATCACATTCACAATAATGTTGAAATTCTCTAAGAACTCTGGTCCCAGTTGAGTCGGTTGTCAGTGATGCACGCACTCTTCTTTACACATCGCTAAAATACACTTGAATTTTTATCATCGCGAACTTTGTTTGTTTGAAAAAGTCAGTCCTTTTAAGAATAGGTCATTTCACGAATAAGGCATTGTAGGAATGAGTCTTTTGCAGAATGAGGTATTATGCGAAAAGGTCTATTCAAGAATAGGTCATTTCGAGAATAGGTCGTTTTTTTTGGCGTAAGCCATTTTGCGAATAGGTCCAATATCTACTAAACCCGACAGCCCAGTGCACTCCACCTCCACGTCATTTTGTTTGCGTTCCGGTGGGGATTCTATTTTAAATGTTCGTTGGTGGATTTGATGGAAAAAACGCAACGACGTATTTATAATTTTATTGTACCTACAATAGTTTTGAAAAAATCTTCTGTTACAATTTGGTACTATTGATAACATCTCCGCTTTACCACTCCTAAGTTATTCGCTTGCATGCCGGCCGCGTCATCACTAAGGCCGCCTATGCACCGACAGGTGCCTAGATTGGCGCTAGATTACTTGCTAGGATCGCGGTGATCGCACTGGAAGGTGGGTGTCGCTAGGATAGGAGCCTTGGTCTCATGTGATGTGTCTCCAAAGTGAATATATCACTAAATATTCTGTGAATATTCCAAGTGTCTACCTGTTGCCGTTATCAATATCGAGCAAAAATGAGCAAAAAAATCACGTTTGTTGTATGAGAGCCCCCTTAAATATTTATTTTTACTCTGTTTTTAGTACTTATTTGTTGTTATAGCGGCAACAGAAATACATCATCTGTGTATCACGGTTCATGAGATACAGCCTGGTGACAGACTGACGGACGGACGGACAGCGGAGTCTTAACAGGATCCCGCGTTGTTTTACCCTTTGGGTACGGAACCCTAAAAATATGCAAGTGATTACTTAGTATAAAAACCCCTTTCGTGATCTCCGACAATATTTTGAAACGTTTATTCTTTTAATGATCTAGGATCTTACTGAATTATCACTGCTTCTAAGAACCAACTTTACAGTTAAGAGGTTTTCTAAACCTCCTAAACATCTCAAGAAGAAACTGTACAACGTACCTAACCTTTTGACCATTAAGTAGTCATTAAAAATATAAAGTTTTTAGGGCCCTTGCGATGCCACCACCAGATCCTGAACAACCTCCAGGGCAGGACGAGTTAGAACGGCGGTTGCCGGGCTACAGAAGAATTGTTATTCCCAGGGAGTTGACTTTAATAGAACTACTAGTAAGTTGACTGTACTTCTAAATGATCTTTACTTACACTGAAGACTATGTTGATTGACATCTATCTATCTATACCATTATAAACTGTAAAAAAGCCGTGTCTGCCCACTTAGCATGACCTCCGAATCACGATATATATCGCGTGGTAATACCGCTTTAGTGACACTCAACTGTCAACTCTAAATTCGCGAAAAAAAAGAGCTGTTTCTTACAAAAATTAAAACCGAAAATATCAAAATGTATGAAAGAGCTGATTTTTTTTTCGCGATTTGAGAGTTGGTCCCATAGTAAAAGTTGTTCAGTTTAATGGTCCCTATACATATACATACCATATTCGGCGTTAGGGGTATTTTTGTAACATGTTGTATAACTGCTGTATGGGAGCACCCGTAGATTCCTTAGAAGATTCTTAGTCTTATTGACCTGCATTGGGATATTTAAAGAGACGATGCTGATTGAGCTTCTTCTACAGAAACAATGTAGCGGTGTCACGACAGATGAAGAGGTGCTCCTTATTAGGGAAACTAAATTGAGAGTGGTTGCTGAGAGGGTCGGACTCAGGAGGCTACACGTCCTGGCACCACACCTCCGTTCTCTGACACTGGATGGAAGCGCATTGTCATCGTTACGTGATCTTGGAATTGGTTTGGTCCATCTGAAGGTAAGAACTTCATAGATAAACAAGCGACCTAATAAAAACGTGTTAAGTAAATAAAAAAGTATTTTACTTTGCACCATTAAAAAACGGTCAAGAGCGAATCGGACTCGCGCACCGAGGGTTCCGTACCATCATTCTGAAAAGTTTACTATTTAGAGACATCGTTTTATTTTTCCTGTAATCTTTACATAAACTTCTATCACATAAAATAATTTCAGATTTTTCTCTATGTCTCTATTATCTCTACATTCTCATCAAAATTTGAAAACTATGCGGCCTAAAAAAAATATCTGAGAATGTGCAAGCAGCGCTCTTTCTTATGATACTCCATATACCCTAGTAGCCTAACTTCGAACTTTTAAGACCCCCTTTCAGTCCCTGTTGCAAAAAATTATAAATATTTTTATTTCTCTCTTATTTGCAAAATAGTTGGGCAAACGTCATCTAAACCAATTCCTTTCAAGTTGATAACATTAGTAGTTCTCGAGATAACTAGCTGTGACAGACAGACAGACTGAGTCGCACCATGAAAATTAGCCTATGCACAGAAATTATGATAATGATGATATTAATAAGTTGCAAGCAGGTACCTTCGTTGTTTGCACATATTTCGTAGTATCTAGTAGGCAGCTCGTAGCTCTTTTAAGTAGCGAATTTTGTACTGCCGATGGTTCATTATTATTATTGTTTCTCTAGGTTTTGAGTGTTAATCGATGTGGATTAACATGCCTCGACGGAGTGTGGGGCTTAGGAGCGTTGTGTGAGTTCTATGCTGCTGGAAACCGTCTTCAAGATTTACAACCTCTTGCTGCGTTACAAAAATTGCATACTTTAAATCTAGCACAGTAAGTTTTATTTTTATTTTGGCATTCAAGGTCTACTTTAATTAGATAATTTACTACAGTAGGTACTGTAACTCCTGCAGGCCCGCCGTCAGCTGTCTGAACGCTCGTGTGCAATACCACGAAGTTGTATACCGATTATGCCGCCCCTAAAACCACATAAATAATAGTACTATAGCGTCTATAACTACGACTACCTACGCTGCCAGAAAGGAAAGATTTTTTCTACCTCGCGCTTAGTTTTTGTAAAATTCTACACAACTGGGTGGTGTCTTGAAAGATGTATGCCTTTATATTTGTGCCCACCACTTAATTGTTTAGAAGTCTAGTCTAGGCTGGCCGTGCGGTGATGATGTTTTGATACTATCATTACAATCAATGATGGTGCAATGATTTTGTCTAAGCGCGATGAAAAATCCGGTCACGAATGAAATCTGGGCAGTGTTCGGTCTGTGCTTTTAAAATCCAGCCTATCAGACCAGGGATCCCCAAAGTGGTCGATATCGACCCCTTGGGGTCGAAATCAGATTCCCAGCGGTCGACATAAACGAATAATTATAACTGGCCGTGCGGTGATGATGTTTTGATACTATCATTACAATCAATGATGGTGCAATGATTTTGTCTAAGCGCGATGAAAAATCCGGTCACGAATGAAATCTGGGCAGTGTTCGGTCTGTGCTTTTAAAATCCAGCCTATCAGACCAGGGATCCCCAAAGTGGTCGATATCGACCCCTTGGGGTCGAAATCAGATTCCCAGCGGTCGACATAAACGAATAATTATAATAATAATTATAATTAATTACACGTGATATTTGATAGGATTTTTAAAGTAATTTGGCTATGTGTTCATTTTGGAAAAGGGTAAACATTTCATATTATTTATATTACATTTCGTCTATTGTAGCTAGATTTTGAAGTAGAAAAAGCTTATCATTAAACTGTCCTCTTCTTTCTCATTTTAAATTATACTTTAGAGATAATCCCGATCTTTTCTCAGCAATCCTATTGCCGACACTAATCGTATTTGGACACTGGGAGTATGCGGGTCTCTCCGCCGTCTGACGTTGACAGGCACGCCAGCGGCGGACTCCGCTCACTACCGCACGAGGGTTGCTGCTTCGCTGCCGATGCTTGTCTACTTAGACGACCATCCTATGCATTCTGACATCGACTGTATGTACAATGCAAAGTTGTACCTTGTTTTGATTTTGATGTATAATAATCAATGTTGAACTAATACTACATCTTTTCTGATAGACGAATTGGAAGAAATGCTGGTTTCGTACTCCGATTCTGAGGGAAGTGATGGTGAGGTTGCACAGCTAATGCAGCCTATAGACGAGGCCCCGCCCCCGGAACCAGAAGCAGAACCTTCCACGCAGTTTCCCTCTATCGAGGTGCATGACAACTTTAGGATATTTATCATACCTACATTACATTTCAACGTTACTTAATAAAAATGCCAGTTTCTCCAGTCTGCAATTTCAGTAAGCCTACCATGATTTAACGCAATATTAAAACAGTGTCGTAAGATGGAATTTTATACCGCTGCGCTGCATAAAGCGAAAGGCGTTTCACTTTTACTACCGCAAATAATACTGCTGGAATGTATGGCAATGTTGTTCGGGATCAGGGTATAATAAGCAATTGCATAGCTTTTGTGACATATTGAAGTCACATTTTTTGTGGCGGTATGGTTCTACAGGACACAAGAATTCGTAAAATCTTAAAAAATATTCATAAACAAGAAAAGCATTGACTTTTGTATCTACTCTGTAATTAATATTTTTTCACGAAGGAGATGGTAATTTCTAATTAACTGTAATTAAATTTTCCTAGACTTCGATTGAAAGCGGCGCAGGTAGTGGCGATTGTACACAGCCTACATTGGCTCCTGTTCGGCCTCTACGTAGGCCAGCGACCACAGAGGGCGCTGGGCTGCGGCCGTCCAGGCCTAACGTGCCTCCGAGGCCTCGCACAGCGCACGACCGCCCCCACATTGACGCGCCATCGCGCCTTCAGATACTTAACACCTTAATGGGTATGATATGAACTAACATCTAATAATTGTTTATTTTACACACTTAAGTCCATTTGCCATAATTATGAAAAAAAATTAAAACATTTTTATTTTGTTAATGCAATATTTAACATATAACCACAGACAACTTAAAAATTCATACTTCAGTTTGATTTGACAGTTGATTATCAAAAAAAAACACTCAAGTAATCGACAATGAGCGTTTTTAAAAACTCATTGCAATATTGGCAGTAGCATTTGAGCAGTTTTAGACTGGACATGGGTGTTTTTTAAAACGCAGTCTAAGTAGTAAAACATCTCGCCCTAGACAATTAAATAAAACAAATAAAATGGAAATATAGACTTAAGTCTCTTTTTAAAATCATGTAAATAATAATTGTGATGTAAGTATTATGAGAGAACGAAAGTCATATATTTTAACACTTTGGGATAAATTCTATTTACTACTTATCTTAAGCCTCTATACATACAATGTGCAACATGCTGGCAACGTGCGATTTAAAAAAATTGTCCCTCTTTATTTCAAGATGTCCTCTTTACTTCTTCTGTTTTATTTAAGCTCACATTACAAGCATTGGTAAACTCATTAATATTTATGTAGGCGTAATGTTTACAAGACAGCATTTGTTGTTTGCATCATTCACAATAGATGATCACAGGTCGAAGGGCGTGAGAGCAAATTTGCAGAGGAAGGTAGGTAGGTACCTAAAGCATATGGAAAAATTTATGCCTATTTCGTTTTTCTTCGAATCGGCTACGCGTACCTACACCCTGCATAATAATCACTATTCAAAAATACAAAATGTTGACGTTGCGTTTACTATCACCGCAAATTGCTAATGCGTAGGAACCTTGTCACATTAACGCAATCCGCAACTAAAAATGACATGTAACAAGAAAATCCTAATAGGTAATTTAATTTATTAATTATTGAATTATTATTTTCAATAAGATAGGGTCTAGGATTCTAGGTATATATAATTTTGAGGTTAAAAAGCTGACCACCAGGCGCATTAGCGATTTGCGGGAATAGTACAATGGTACTAAATAATGAGAGGTGTGATTTTGTAAAGTAGTTATGTACTATAAAAGTTAATAAATACCTATGTAATATTAAGAGCTAAATTATATAACTTCGTACAATGTAGACGAGGAATGGCGTTGCAGCGGAAGCAAGTTGACTTCACACGGAGCTGTCTGCGGAAACTTGGCGCGCGCATTGCGACGTCGTCCGCCGTCTGTCCGCAAGATATCTGGTGCGTGTGCCATTATTATACTTTAAAAAGATAACGGAGGCAGGTACATACGTATTCACGCAAAATTAAGAAAGAAATGTACTCATCATCAAAAAGTCAAAAGGTTGACTAACCTATTAAAATTATAATGTAAAGTTACGTTACGCAAAAGATTTCTCGAAAGTTTTATTAAGGACGGTCCTAACACAGAATGTAGCGAAAGGTAGGTATAGTATACCTATCTAACAATTTGGCAACTCTATCTATACACTTATATATCTAAGTACCTATGCACATACATACAATACAATTATATTACCATTAGGTCTAAAAAACTTAAAGTATACCTAGAATCATGAGGCAGGTCTCACGGTACAAGCATAAACTTTAAAAATTATAATTGTAGTATTTTAATAAAGGTAAAACCCGAATATTGCAATTCTAAACTATTTTTGTACGGGACCCACTTTGCGCAAGCCAGACTCGCATTTGTTCAGTTTTTTAATATTTCAGATAGTATCTGCCAAACAAAAAAGCCATTACACATGTATGTTGTGGTATATGCCGACTATTTTGTATTACGATTGGCTTCGGTACGATGCAATGAAGGTGACATTCATACTTTACGTAACCAGACGAACTGTTAAAGGCATAATGGGGACATATTTGCCGACTTATCTTTTTGCTTAATGCCTACACACATGGCGAAATGTATTGTCCCTATAGTTGCGAAACCAGTTTTCTCAACAAGTTTGTTGTGAAGTTGGTATATAGGTATTACTTTTTTGAATTTTAATTTTCAACACGTCTGTGTTTATTGATAAATCGGTGCTTATGCAAATAGGTAGGCATAATAATGACTTTCTTAAGGTTTGATGGATTTTGTCATTTAGGCACCTACTTATAAATATTAAAATTTCGATAGGTATGTTGTAATGAAAAATACGTAGGTTAGGTTTACATTTTGGTAGGTATTCCATGCCATCATTCATAAGAAAATATTATTTATAGGTAAAAATGTAAGAGTCGCCTGTAGTAAGTTACAATCTCGCCATTTAAAAAAAAACAATTTATATAATGATTGTTGTAAACTACACTACCTATATGTTTTAACAATTTCATTTTTGAACATTCAAAAATCTAATATTTCCTAATACATATTTGTACTTACATAATGTACCAATACCAGAAGCGGAAATCGAGACGGAGATGGTGCAACAAGCGATGGAGGATGCTGCACGAGCTCTCGCCGAAGAAATACCGAGGGTGCCGTGTCTGGAAGACTGGGATCGCTTCAGGGAACAAACCGGGTAAGGCTCTAATACATCAATGACAAACAGTCAAATGTAACAACATTTTCAAGTATTTTTAATGCGACAAGTGACAAGACATCATTAGAGTTTTTAAAACATAACCTACATTACATTACTATAGAACTGCAGAATAAATAAACATCTCTAGACAGAACAACAATGACGAATTAACGCGAATATTTTTTTTTGTTCCTAATATTTCAACAATGTTATTTTTTCTTAACTCAAAGTTTCAAAACCAGCAGTGTTGAAAATTATGAGCATAATTTTTTTAATAGAAAATATTATTCTGAAACATTTTTCTCGATTTCTTTCAGGGTGTTTCCATACAAAAAGTTATTCATAATGAGTAATTCTACAAATGGTTTTCAGATTTTGTGTTAGTTAATTAAAAATAACTTTGTTTAATCATTAGAAATGTATTTGTTAATATGTATAATCATTAATTTATATAAATATTTGAAAATTAGAAAATCATCAGATTCTTTTCGTAAAACAGCAGTATCACTTTTGTTATTGACTGTACACAGTTCGTAAGTTTGAATGATGGCACAGTGTGTAATATAGGCAAGCTAAAATTTCCCAATTCTTTGTTTATCGTGGCTATGTACTTGACATCGATTTATCAGATATGTGCTCGTTTACTTTTTTTCATTACGAAATTTTTATAAATTAGTAGATTTTCCTCCAGTCAAACAGTTGTCAACTTATTAGTAGTATTTGCCGTCTCATTACTTTTCAGATAGGTATAATTGTCATACCTGTGATAGAAAATAGCTATTAATGTTATGATACTGATTCAAAAGGCGGATAAAAATACTTGTATGATAGAGTTTTAGGTGCAAATACTACAATATTTGTTTATTAGACTATACCGTCGTGACCCCTTACTTCGCCTGAGTTTTGGCACTTATTGAACCACCCCTTAAATTTTAGAAGAAATTTCTTTTTGCGATGATAAAAAAATGATTTTATACATCGTTCTTTATCATTGTTTACAGTATCATGATTAAATTCCTTTATGATATTGACAAAATTAAGTCTTAAATGTCATAGGCGAAGTATGGGTATAGTTTCCTGACTTCGCCTACGTCGTGAAATGACGTCAAATAATTATTAATTGTCCGCCATAATGTATAGTAGACCGGATGTAAACGAATTGGAATAAGCCAGACGAAAATAAACTGTACTGTGATAGAAATAGAGTCCATTTAAAAAAAAAAATGGTTGTAGGCGAAGATAGGTATCAGTCTGAAGTTGGCTCCATACAATTGCTGGAGCAGTGTCAGGGCTGCCAAAAATATGGGGAATGACAAATAGAAAAAAAAGATGTCGTTTAGTCTCTTTATTACTTCTTCTTATTAAGTACGAAACAAAAACGTAACAGCAGCTTTTTAAAACACAATAGACAACAATGATTACACTTGGAATAATTAAAACTATTACCTATTACAGAAATGTAGAACATAAAAAACAATGATTGATAACCCTAGAGGTAGGCGAAGTTTGAAAACAAGATGTCTGCCGCAATCCCGTCAATAGGTTTTTGATAATTTATGAATAAAAATTGTAAGTAAACCAGGAAATAATAGTGTTAAATGAAAGGAGGTTAGTTGTAGGTGACAATTACTAAAAAACATTAAACTTACCTGTTCCGTAGCACTGTCTAAAAGTAAAGTTAAACGGAGGCAAATAAAATCTGTCACTTTCATCGTACGGAAAAAATGCACTGATCATGAACAACGTTACGTAAGCTACGCTTTATCTGCAAAATCTTGCCATATATGAAAAATACTTGGTATTTGGTAGTATTTTTTGCACCCTGTTCTAAAATTATGGTAGGAAACTACATTTATTTGAAATCAGGCGAAGATAGGTAGAACAGGCAAAGTTAGGAATCACGACGGTACCTATCTCTACTCACCTGCCGTTGATGGCAAGCATACTCTTGAAACTCATATTGTCACTTGAGTTAAAGAATATGTGTGCCGATTGGTATCTTGCATGTTTTAGTAAATGATGTTACAGCTAGATAATGTTGTTTTTAATAGTAATGAATTTCCGCCTTGTAACCTAACAACCTCTATTTAAATATGACGACGAGGTGATACTGAGAATAGGAAAAACCATAAATTTTTGGCCATTAGGTCTAATAATACTCTTTGTTAGCCTACCAGTAGTTATTAGGCATTTTTTTAAGCTACTCTTATATTGTCTCTGGTGTCTGTGGCGATAGTCAACGTGTAGAGATTCAATGTAATTATTTTCTTGTTTTAGAATTGATATAAACATTGATTTCAACGAGAGACCACGTGATGCGGATCCATCAAAAGTTATGGATCGTTTGGAAAGAATTGAAAGAGAAACAATGGAGAGATTTAATCAGGAAAAAGCTGAGCCGAATAGTAATAATCCTGTACAAAGTCACCCGTACAGTTGTGAACAAGCGACGGCAAGCGGACACAGTTCGTGGAAGTCACCTTTTGATCAGTTGCCAGAACCGACCGACAGTGTTGACGTATTATTTAACGACATGTTCAGAATAAGTCCCATCCATAGAAATATATTGAGAGGTAGCGCTGAAGCTCACCCACAATAAGAAATGCAATGGGTTGCACTGCACTTGCACGTATCATCATAGTAATCGTACAGAATGTCGGAAACAGTTTGACTTTGTGCGTCTGGGATAGTTTTGATCACCTTTGATTGACATAAAAGTGCTAAGTATTTCCAAGTCACAAGGACTCGTAATTCATTCTCTTATAAATAGGTAATGCAATTATACCTTTGTTTGTGAATTTGGGGTCGAATGTGTTCACAAGGCAAACATTACTGTGTTATAATAATTATTTTTATTTGTTCTGTATAGTGACAGTATTGCATTCGTACTTTGTGCAGTATTGTAGTGTGATTCAAATATAAATTAATCAAAATAGGTACTTTATGTACCTTCGTAAAAGGGGTCTAGCGACTTATGGAATTATTTTTTTGCTTTAAGTCACACTTTTACACATTTATCTCATTAAAATTTTCCAACTTGTGTTGACTTGTGTGACACATTTCTGTAAAAAATCTTTTTTGTAAAGTCGAAATCTAAATAATTTGTTTATTGTGTGTTTTTGCATAATCACTGTTGGTAAGTAGGTACGCAAAAAAAACAAATCAATCAATGAAGCTCTATATAAACGCAGTGCGTTCGCAAAGTCAAGGGTCGTATGAGTGTTGTTTGTGAACACCGTTAATACGGGTGTCAATTTCCAACTTAATTTGAATACGGTAAATATTTTTTGATTGATTGATTTGTTTGACTGACAATCATTGTAATTGCACGATTTGTAGAAAATATTGTGACGTGCACGGTGAATTTGAATTCTTACCTACTTAGATACTTATATATTTTCAATGAAGCTATTTATTGTATCATGTTATATTACGTATAAAACTTTTATTTTCTTGCTATACCGTGTTGTTTAATCAATATCAAAACTCCCAGATTTAAACAAAGTTTTTTTGTTTACACGAAAAACATAAACATTTTGTATAGGTAGGTACACACGACGGCACCTCAGACTATACATATTGACCTTGAGACCGCCTTTATGTCCTACGTAATAAAAGCTGTTTTCACAGTTTAACTGTATAACCTGACGTGCTGTCGTGTACGTACAAGTTTTTGTTTTGTTTATATACAAGGTGTTACAAAAATACCCCTAATGCCGAATATGGTATATAGGGACCATCAAATTGATCAACTTTTACTATGCGGCCAACTCTAAAATCGCGAAAAAAAAAACAGCTGTTTCATACAAAAATTAAAATCGAAAATGTCAAAATGTATGAAACAGCTGATTTTTTTTTGCGATTTCAGAGTTGTTCCATAGTAAAACTTGTTCAGTTTGATGGTCCCTATCTACCATATTCGGCATTAGGGGTATTTTTGTAACACGTTGTATATAAACATAATTTAATTTGAAATCTGCTAAGCTGAAACGAAGCTGTCTTAAGTGGATGAATCATGAAATCCACTATAATGGTTGTTCATGTACATACAAACGTGTACACGTGTAGGTACGTGTACGTTTAGTAGGTACTATTAAATAAATAAATAAAAAATCTAAAAATTATTAAACTATTAAATAAATAAATATTCTGTGGTACAGTCAAGTTCATAACAATGTAAGCACTCTAGACAGTTGTTGAATTTTATTACGAAGGCTTGACGAAGGCATAGGTAAGTTGCGTTCTATTATTAAAATTAACTATAGGTACCTAAACCACAGAACAACAACCACGTAAGTAATGTCCATGCGTCACCGAGTAAAGAGCTTATTAGACCTTCCTGAATTCCGGATCCGTTATTCAGAGTCCGATTTAGCATCCGTTATTCAGCCGCCAGAGCTTGCTGATTACACCTTCCTTTTTTTTTTTGATGATTTTTGGCTTGGATACAATGTCCTTTAAGCCATGTCTTGGTGTGTCTTCTCATCTCTTTCACAACTTTTCTATAGTACATTTTATATAATTGTAAAGCGGCACAAAGCTTTTGGCACTGATTCAGCGTCCTTAATAGAGATGGGTGAATGAATCAAATATACATCGTATCGATATTATCTTAAAAATATCGAAACATATTAATATATAAAAATAACAAAATATTGATATATTGATATATCGAGAAAAAAATATTAACGATATATACTATAGCTATATTAAAAAAAATCTATATTTTGATATTTTTTACAAGGAAACTAAACACATGCAGCCTACTTATGTTAAAAAACGTTGTTTTTGGTCGGATACAAGACATGATAAGATCTTAAAAAATATCGAATTTGATACGGTTTTCATGTGTAGAAATATCGATATACTGAGAAAAAAAATATCGATCTAATGATAATTATATAGAGAAAAAAATATCAACGATAATATCATATTAAAAACAAAATAATATACCAAACGATATTTTTTACTATCGATGCACGACTCCGAATGATTCTACTTTTCGACTAATTCGTAACTAATGATTTGGATATTCAAATGGCAATTTAGTACCTAGTATACTAATGTCTTTGTTCGAATAATAACTACTAATTGCTAAGTACTATAAATGTCAAATGATCAGCAATGGATTTTTGACACTAATGACATTTTGATGTTCACTATTTGTTTACCACTAGCGACACCGCCATTCTATAGATAAAGCGAGTATTCCGATATTTAAAGTCCCCATAAATTGCGAGTAACGCAGGGTGTAATCACCAACTTAAATTAAATTTGTAGTTTATATCATTCTGATGTTATTTTATTCCATTTTTTGGGTTTATATTACAATACTTACATCTGTTTTTAGTATAATAGGTGAATTTGGCAACTTTTATTTAACCCATAATTTAGAGACTTGCGTATTCTATGCAGACATTTATATAGGTAGGCCTAATTAACTAGGGAAGATTTATATTTATTGATTTTTGTAATGACAAAATAAATGTGGTATTTTATAATTATATGGGTATTCACCATTGTTTTCAGAAAATGAGAATTTTAAATATACTACAGATCGATAGTGGAGAAAAATCTAGATAAGATGGCATACAAAACTCATTTTGGCCAAAATGTTACGCCCTTTGAGCCGCAAGGTATCGATAAACGCAGTTAATTTAAACAAACCCTAGCGTCGTCAGAAAGAGAGAGAAGAGACGTCGTAGGAACTGTGGCGGTGTCCGATCTGAATTGCGCTTTATTGTGTCGGAGCAAAGTCGCTATTTATTTAAATGACTACTGTGGCGGAGCGTCCTAACTGCGATTACACTGTCCTTAATGTAGCATCCGTTCTGCCGAAGAACATTTCATCCTGAATTAAGGATGCTAGGTAGGATCCTACCTTTCTGACTGCAATAAAACTTCTCTGAATTCAGGAGCGGCTGAATAACGGATCCGGAATTCAGGAAAGTTTAATAAGCTCTTAAGGCTTGAGGAATGAATAATGACCTAAATGCCCTTGAAATGACGTCATTTAACTTTTCCTTCTCTTTCAACAATGTTGTCCATTCGTAGGACAGTCAGTACAAATAGGTAGTTACTACAGATTATTATAAACCTTCAAAATTGTTTAAATTCTAAACATTTGAATGTTTAGATGTTTGTAAATGACAGTTTGTATGTTTGGATATCCAAACGTTTTTATAATATTTCGCATTTATTATATCTGACTTTTAACTCTTGACCAACCATACTATAACCCTTGTATAACATTCTTTCAAAACCCTCTTTTAGTCATTGTGAAAAGAGAAATATATGTAGCTTACTCCCGCAAAAATATATGCAGGATGCACCGCCCGCACCACCGAAACTTCGGTGTTGGTTCACGCACGATCTAACTCCTGAGGATGCTCCGGGTTGGGGCGAAACACGTGTAGAGTAGTCTAATTGGTGAAGGTGCAAGGTGTGTCGCTGTCATGCTAAATGCAAGTATTGTGCACTGATATTTTTGTGGTGTGCATGTGCATTTTTTTGTGGGCGGGCGGGCGGTGCATCCTGCATATATTTTTGCGGGAGTAAGCTACATATATTTCTCTTTTCACAATGGTTTGGGACTTCCGCCAAGTAATGCCTGATTCAATCAAATCCTCTTTTAGTCCGCGGCGCCGGCGGCGTCATGTTCGGCATGGTATTATATATGGTATAATATATTTATTATATTGAATACAATACATAAATAAGGTCGGATTATAATTAACTTCTATAATATTTCCGAAACAATCCTTGAAATCTGCTAAAATGCAGATTTCTAAGAAAGAAAAATTTAAAGCCGAAAATACTATAGAAAACACTCAAGAGTGAAAAATATTAGAATGACAAACACAGAACACTATTACAAATAAATCGGAGAGACTCTACTATACTCGTGCGTGATAACAGAGAAATGCTATCACTGTCTCTGTCATTCATTATATTTTTTCTCATTGACTGACTACTACTTGACATCTGACATACTGTCATAACGTCATTTTATTTTTAAATATAAATTATAAATCTTTTTCTGCAGTTAAGGGGCTGTCATGAGCCAACTAGCGCCGCCAGTCGATTTTATTTTATTTATTCTAAATAAGCCCAATTTCTTAACAAAGGAATCAGTCAAGGTTTTGTTAATAACATCTAATATTTATTGAATAACTTTTGACATTGATTATAAATCTACACTTTACACAGTTTTAAAACGCGATTTTGTTAAAAGTGGCCACTGTTGGTTCAAACGTTTTTAAACTATTGCACGCATTTTGTAATGTTGTAACATTATTCAATAAACGTTAAAACTCATTTAAAAGACCTTGACTGATTCCTTTTTTGAGAAATTGGGCTTTTTTAGAACAAATAAAATAAAATCGACTGCCGGCGCTAGTTGGCTAATGTCAGCCCCTTAAGAGTTGGGATTATGAACCATATTTTATTCTAAATTCAAATCAGGACTGCTTTATTTTAAAACATATCTAGTGCAGTAATAATAAGAAAGGTTAAAATTGCCTAGATCTGTGACCCGTATTGATGAATTTTTATTCATATTTAAAACGTACTAAGTGCAACATACACGATAGAGAAGAAAACCTAACTATTAATTTTTGTACATGACCTGGGTACATTGACTATGGAGTATGGATTGGGATATATTGTACTATTTTTAAGTTTGTAAATATCGTTACTTATTTCTTTTAAAGCTGATAAGTTTCTTGCGCCCGTTCTTCTTGTCAGTTAAAAAAGTCTGGAACGGGTGGTAAGAAGCTATTTTTGACTTTGACTTAGCATGGCAATTTCAGTCACAGTGTGAGAGAGATGAATAAACATGTACAGAGGTGAAATGACCTCAATGAAACCATCCTCAACCAATCTTCGCTAGAGCAAAATCCAGTCTTCTAAAGTTTTTGGTAATTAATGCCAATCTATTCTGTGGTAATGCGTAGTACTTATATCTATTCTGTGGTAATGCCTAAACAAAAAAACGTTTGATAGTACTATTTACATTAATCATCTCCTTCTAAATATACATTTTACTTTAACTTTGTACTCGAAAATTATTTTTTCTTGAATATCTCGTGCGTTGATGTCTTTTGTATGGCAGAATTAGACGTCATGTTTAACTTCAGGAACTCATGTACGATATCAAATATTCTAAAATAAGCACTGCATTGTGTGTAAAATATGTAATTTTATTTAAATATTAATGAGTTTTGTGTAGTTTTTCACAAACTGTCAAAATGTTAATTTATGTAGGAAATGTTAATTATATTTATTATGTA
This sequence comes from Catoptria pinella, assembly GCA_963556745.1. Lineage (NCBI taxonomy): Eukaryota > Metazoa > Arthropoda > Insecta > Lepidoptera > Crambidae > Catoptria > Catoptria pinella. The sequence continues at coordinate 10,410,673 of OY750763.1, forward strand.
CCTACCTAAAGTACTCACATTTTACTATACATATTTTGTCAAACAGATACTAATACGAAGAACGGTTAAGAGCGAGTCGGACTCGCGCACCGAGGGTTCCGTACCATCATTCTGAAAACGTTTACTATTTAGAGAACGGTATTTTTTTACATTTTTCATGAAAAGTCGAAAACTATGCGGCCTAAAAAAATGTTTGAGAATGTGCAAGCAGCGCTCTTTCATATGCCTTATACACTAGTAGCCTCACTTTGAATTTTTAAAACTCCCTTTCAGACCCTGTTGCAAAAAAATATAAAAATTTATATTTCTCTCTTATTTGCGAAATAGGACAAACGCCATCTAAACTATTTCACAAGTTGATAGCATTAGTAGTTCTGGAGATATCCAGCTGTGACAGACAGACAGACTGAGTCGCACCATAAGGCTTCCTTTTTACCAAGTAAAGTACGTCCTTAAAGTGCAAGTACGTACTTAAAGAAAGGAACACTCTAAACATTACATTATTATGTATCTAATTTTCATTTATCCGAAATCGTAGGTACTAATAATTAATGGAGATCGAACAATCTCCATTATTAATACGATTACGGCTAGCAGGAGCACACTGGTTATGTGTTTCGCAGCGATCGAGTGGGGCACCGGAGCGCGAAGTTTGACCGGAGGTCAAGCGTAACTCGATCGGAGACGGACCGGAGCCCAACCGGAGCCGGGCAGGAGGCTTTTTTGTCCCTTTGGTACCATCAAATGTCTATTAAAATATATTTAAGTTAATCCATTGGCAAAAGTTTCATTGATGTCGATTTTGGGTTTTTATTGTATGGGTTTTTAGCTTGTTTATTATGGTGTCACTCTTATAATTATTATAGAATAAATTGAATCATAATGTTGTTAAAAATAAATTGCTTTTGTCCTCTTTGCTTTTCCTACATTTATTTTTCTTTTAAAATACCTCCTTTTTTTCCTGAAGTTAAAATATTATCAAAAATCCAAGGTCCCATCCCATTTATTGTTATTTCTTGAATTCCCTCCAAGTTTTTATGTAGTACTGTACTACACTACCTGACCTGACGCACAAATATTAAAACCTTAAACCTTGAATTGGTTCTAGGCAAAGTTACTCGACTGATAGGCTATGTCGCCAAAAACTGTAATACCGTTTTGCATTCTCGATAGTAACAAGGACCACTTACCCAAAAGGATACTAACAATAGTTATTTGTTATACTAGCGACCAAAGTTAATTTGTGCTGCGAGTACCGACTTTAAACCACGAACCAGCGAAGCTTGTGATTCAATGCTCAGTGAGCACAGTGAGTGATTTAAAGGCACGAGACATCACAAAAATTTGGTCTCGTGTTAAATGAAACATACAACTTTTCCACCTCCACCAGCGAGAAGAAGAAAAATAGTTATTTTCATGTGACTTTTTTGGAAAAAAGCTAAATTCAGCAAAAGAAACTTGTTCTCTCAACTCAAGAAGTTGTCTAACTCTTTTGGAGTTAGACAACTTCTACCTTCATCGCTGGACGCACACATTTTTTGTAATATATCACAAAAATAGTTCAAACCTATGCTGAAAAAAAAAAGAATTATAGTGTCTTTGGTCTTGTACTAGTGATAATTTAAAGGTATGACATTTACTGAAAAAAAAAATTTTCATAAAAAACACGTTTTTAATTCGAACTAAAAAGTATGAAATTAATTCTTGCATTTTGTAAGATTTATCATCAACGTCATTTGCATGCGCCCCACGTTTTTACGTTTAAAACTTCTGTATATAGGGTTATAAATCTTTGCTGAAGTAATTATTTCATACTTTTTAGTTCGTTTTAAATACGTGTTATTTATAAAAAAATTTTTTTCAGAAAATTATTATTTACTGCTTTTTCTTTTTTTACTCTGGACACTATTTCCCAACAGAGTACTTGTCAAGACGAATCAAACGAGCCCAAACTCGATGGGGTTGCATGGTTTTATTACAGAGTTCCTTTGGCCTTCTTACGGCTCCATCATCATACCCTGGAAACTATTTCCCAACAGAGTACTCTAGACGATTTAAACGAGCCCAAACTCGATGGGGTTGCCTGGTTTCAATATTGAGTTTCATCCCCCTCTCCTGTTGGAATGACTACCATTTTAAATTTGATTTTTTATTTTAGATGAAAAATATAATAAATAATTTCTTCGGATCTAGAAGTGCTACAGTTATAAAAAAATATTATTTGAAAGCTAATAATACCACATATCAAATAAAAACAAAGTCACGTAAACTTTCAACTTTAAGACGTCATAAAAAATTACTGAAGTAAATTTTAATCCAAAATTTGTGTTTTTTTTAGTTTTTCTTACATATCTCAAAAACTATTCCATTCATGTGCATTTTTTTGCATTATTCTAATACACGGAAATATTATCTACGAAATGACATCAAAATTATTGCTCTGTGTTGCATATTTCGATAGTTATTGTTGTTAAAATAAAAAAACCGCACTCAAAGTTGAGAGCTATCTTGAGATCATACCTCAGGTAGGTAGTAGTGCTGTTCCTATAAGAAGAGCATCTAGGTAGCTTTCAAAGATGAGAGCGGTTTATAAATAGGGGCCCTAAAAATGTTAAAGTATTCTATCTATCCTTTTCTCACATAATTATCAATTTCAAAACTCATCCTTTTCACTCTATTTTTTTTGTTCTTTATTATTCCAAAAGGTGGTGTTAAAAAAAAAACACTTTTCCTCGCAGCAAAATCAACGTTTGCTGCGAGTTTTTACGCGCCATAAGCACCCTTTTACCGCTTCTTTTTGTTTTATCTTTTTTATCAGCATTAATTGTCCATAGTACAATTCATTGAGTCATCTTACAACATAATAGGTGTACTTTGAACTTCGCCAAGTACATGCCCGAGCATTTTCCATTTTATCGGATCTACAAGTAACCAGTATCCGCGAAACTCGAGAGTCTGGCTCGCGCAGCCGGCGATTGTGGACGCGAGCATAGATTCATCATGGAGCTTGGCAATTTTATACTGCGATTTTTTATGGTCAATTTATTGACAGCGTACTATAGTTTAATAGCGCTTTTTATCGTTAGTGTAAATTATGTGAAATCTTTGTTCGTGAGTACGCAGCTAAAAAGGAATCTTGTGCCCCCGGCCAGCCTCGTCGATCCTAAGTATGGGGTGCACCAATATATCAAAGTCAATGTAAGTACCTATCTCTTTTTCAGATTTTTTATAAGAGGCTAGAACATTAAATAACTAGATTAATGTATTGGAAACTAAATGGAACAGGCTCAAATAAGTTTTCTGAACTATGATTACCTGGATGGTGAAGATGGTGCAGATAGTGCAGCTGGTGCAACCATGCAGCCCTTCATAGTGGTCAGCATCTTAAAGTAGCTCAATAGGGAAAAGGTTTCTTTGGACTTTGGGGAATACTAATACTAACTTAATACTCTTATCGGTACATTTTACAACGCCTTTTCGCTTTGACTGAAAAGAATAAAAAAGGTTTTTTGTTTTACAGATTAATAATCATGTAGGTATGTCCTTGCTATAGGTAGAATTATTGACAATGGTCTCATTTTTTCTCTCTTAAGTCTAAATTAGTTATAAATTATATTTAACCCCAACGCAAGCATTCAACAGCGTTGCTGTAAATCTCTGTGGATTTCTTTACGCTGTTAAGAACAATAAAATGTAAAATAATTATTTATACTTTGATGAATGAAAAAAATTATATTTACTAAATGTTAGAACAATGTTTCTGCTTTATTTCAGTAGATTTTTCCGTAGTAGGTATATATTATCAACTATTACTGTGACTTTTGTGACTGTGATTATCTTTCAGAAATAAAAACTCATGAAATTATCATGAATTATTGTGCAATCTTGTGATTGGGCACCGAAATAGGTAGGTATGCCATTAGAATTTACCATATGGTTTATTAAGCAAGTTATCAACATTGTTCATTCATGATGACTACATATAATATTTGTGAAAGCTATTTAAATAATACCATACCCACTAAACGAATTTGCAATTCTGAAGTCTGTTCCTAAGACTATTGCGTATTATTTTTATTAATAACCTTTTCAACAATGTCGATATTATATTTCTTTAGTTATTTTATGGAATCGAAAGCAATGAAGAAAAGAAAAGTAACGTATTGTATAGCACAATTTCTTTCTATCAGTCGAGTTTTATTCCAAAATGATGCAGTAACTATTTATTTATGTTACGAAAGGTAAAAGCAGTTTCCATTGAGTTTTCGATAAATTATAGTGACTGCTTGAAATGTAGTTTTTATGGTTCCGTACCAAAATGGTAAAAAATAAACCTAATGGTGCGACTCAGTCTCTGTCACATGCTGGATATCTCGAGAACTACTAATACTATCAACTTGAAATTTGAAATACTTTGAGATGACGTTTGCCCAACTATTTTGCAAATAAGAGAGAAATAAAAATATTTATATATTTTTTGCAACGGGGTTGATAGGGGGTCTCAAAAATTTTGAAGTAAGGCTACTAGGGCTTATGTGGTATCATATGAAAGAGCGCGCTACGTGCACATTCTCAAACATTTTAAATATTTCTTTTTTAGGATGCATAGTTTTCGACTTTTGAGGAATAATGAAAAAAGAAGTTTCAGTAGAGAAAAATCTGAAATTATTTTATGTGATAGAAGTTTATGTAAAGATTACAAGAAAATAAAACAATGTCTCTAAATAGTAAACTTTTTCAGAATGGTGGTACGGAACCCTCGGTGCGCGAGTCCGACTCGCTCTTGTTTTGTACGTGCCCTTCATCCATCCAACCTTTCCAAATTTGCTAATTATAGTGATACATTTTGTCAGGTTTCTGTAAAACATTTAAGTCGCCTTCATTATTCATTATATATTTTCATATTTCATTTAAAAACATATACCTATTTCATATTTCATTTAAAATCAATGTTAATATTTAGTTGTAGCTGAAACTAATTACCTATTTACCTAAGTACCTAGTAGTACCTAATTAATTTCTTTATTCATAAACCCTTAATTTGTTAAAAGTCAAAATGATAATGGAAAATAATCAAAAGGTTTTTAAGGCTATGTATGTCTTTTGATAAATTCATGTTGTCTTTCATTCAAAAAAGATCGTAATCATTTTAATTTCGCTTGAGCTTAACTTTCCTAAACAGTTTTCGTTACACGTAAACTCATATAAACGTGTTTATCATACAATATTTTGCAGTCTCTAGAGTCAACAGCTGTAGCATAAAGGCTCTCCGAGTAAATCCCTTTTGGTTGCAAGTTCGGTAGGTCTTTCGAGGTAAGATTGCATCAATTCCTCGCTGCTGCACAGTTACCTCTTACATTTTATTAAGCCCCTCGGAAGAGTTTGAACCAGAAAGCGGAACAGGTTCCGTGCTAATGTTTTAGCGCTATAAATATGTTTGTGCACGGCACGACTGAATGCGCTCAGTGCGAGTGCGTTGTTGTTGTAATGCACAGGCACGCATACTCGCATAGGTACTGCTGCGCTTCGTCATTCCTTAGAATGCAAAGCACGATTCTTTAGGTTATAAAATCAGGGGGCTAATTGTCTAATTTAAAAATCTATCGCAATCGCTTTAATTTGACAGTTGGATCCGACACATTGCTGCATTTCTTTGGTAAGTTTTTATTTGTGCCAAAAAGAATCATCAATGTGTTTCATCCTGAAAGCGATTGCGATAGATTTTGAAATTAGACAATAGAAAGGCTAGTCTTTTAAAAGCCCTACCGTTAGATGTTGGTAGTGTTTCTTATAACTAAGTGAATGTCTCACACTGCTATAAGAGCTTGTCGTGAAAAACTTCATTCGCATTTAGTTAGATAGTAGGTGTACTCATATATTGTATTGTGGTTATATCATAATTAATGCAACAACGATTCAACAAATGAAATGCAACAACACTTTTTTGATTATTTATTTTTCTAAGTAACTTCCAAATAAGTTCTTCACTTTTTAGGGTTCCGTAGTCAACAAGGAACCCATAAAGTTTCGCCATGTCCGTCTGTCCGTCCCCAGCCTAGCTCAGACTCTAAGTACTAGAAAGCTGTAATTTGGCATGGATATACATAATTATTAATCACGCTGACAAAGTGGTGAAGTAAAATTTCAAAAAATATATTTTTAGGTTGCCTCCCCTACACGTGAAGTGGGTATGTATTTTTTTGTCTTGTCTACCCCATAGTGTAAATATCAATTTTAAAAATATTTTGGGTTTGTGAAAACATTTTTTTGATTGAGGCATCCGTTTGAAAATTATTAAGCTTTAAAGTGCAAAATTTTGTTAGAGTCAAGTGGCCCCCCATGCCAGCCAAATGGTTGTTTTTGGATAGGTACATGAAACAATTCACGGTGGGTATATACCTATATGACGAAGTTAAAAGGAAAACTATCACAGCTAAGTAGGCTTTACAAGTTTACGAGTAACAGTCGACAACTTATAAAATGAACATTTTGTATGTTCATTCTAAGCGCGCGAATGATACTTCTTTTGCATTTGTTTATCTTATTCTTTACCTATCTCAAAACTGGTTCCTACGTCCAACTCCTACGTCATTACACTCATCACATTTGTCACGATGCCCCTACCTCAAGGCCCACGTTTTGTTCAAGGAAAAATATACCAGTAACTGAAATCACAGGAATATTATAATGAAAGCCTTGTCAATTTTCTTTGTTTAGATTGCTTTTTTGGAAAGTACAAGGGTCAGGTGCTAATTATAGTGTGAGACAAAATTAAAATACATTCAATTCCATAACACCCTACCTTAAAATAACAACGTCCTGTCTGCCAGGGCAAGAAAAATAGTGTAGTACCTTATTATACTTTTAAAAGGGTACATTTTTAGTACTCACCAAAATAATTTTTGCCCTGCCAAAATGGATTAATGCTCACCAAATGTTGTTTTACTGAAACAGTAATATTGATACCAAAAACTACAGTTCTAATTTGCCTTAGTGTGTATTGCACCAGGTAGGTTAGTGTTTTGACAACTCGCTCCATAACGCTTGCATGCATGTTGTATGCTGCATAAATGTTATTATATCATCTGATCGTTAGTCCATGTAAATTTAGGTCATACATTACACACCCTTAAAAAACAAAAAAAAAAAAAAATACTTATTTGGTGAGCATTTATCCGTTTTGGCAGGTATTTTGAATTTATTGGAATTAATATAAGTGCATTTCTGGTAGGCATTTCAACACAAGCCCTTTTAAAATAGGTAGTTGGTAATAAGTAGTATAGTAGTACCCTTTTATTTTTTTTTCTTGCAGAATATAAAATTGCATTATGTGGAGAGCGGCGACCCTTCCAAGCCGCTTTTGATAATGCTTCATGGATTCCCAGAATTTTGGTATTCCTGGCGACATCAGATCGTTGACTTTAATAAAGATTACTGGTAAGTTGTCAGAAAATGACCCCCGAGCCCCCGACACAAAAAGTTATGAAAAGTAAAAAAAGAAGATGTGTTGGTTGGCTCTTCTGCTTTTACTTATTTTAGTAATATTTTGATTTTAGGGTCGTCGCGTCGTCGGGGTACCGCAAAAATATCCAGATTTAGCTAGGTATACTCAGTGCCAGCGACAACAATGAAAATACTTCTTTAGTGCCCCGACGCGACGAACCCGATATTTTTTTTTATTTTTCCAAATTTTTAGAAATAACAGCAAATATCTTTTAGAAATTTCCACTTGGGTGTCCCAGATAAAAAAGAGACAAATTAAATTATTATTTTTGTATAAAAATTAAATGAAAGCTGATCAGTTTACAAATTAACATTAAATTAACGAATATATCATCATCAAATTTGCTCCATCAATGACTTTGTAGCCGATTTTTCTAAAATTAACCCCTGGTTATCTCGTGACTGCTTTTCAGCTTTACTTGACACTGCGGCTACCTCTTTTGGTTAATCTTACCGATATACAGTGGTGGCCATACAATTAAGGACACCAGTCGATTTTCATACAAACGAGGTAACTTTGAAACCTTGGTTCTCCGCCTAGAATTGACTTATAGCTGTGATCTGATGATACACACCCAACTAATTTGAGAGATATACTATCAAATGTGTAAAAAATTTTGAGACATCTTAATTTATCTAGATTAATATAATTATTTATCTTAATTTATAAAGCTAGATAAATATTTATTTTAATAGCACTGTGTGGCACTGTTGTGTGCAGATCAACAATCAAGTTAGGTCAAATCTTCGTTGTGTCAATAACACCAACCAATCCGCATTGGGCCCGCGTGGTGGGTTAGGGCCCGTCCTCCTTATTCAACCATAAGGAAGGCCTGTACCCCAAGCAGCGTAGACATAAAAATGGCTGATTTATGCATGGTAATTTGTGATGACTTCTGTATTAAGCTTTGACTCATCGGCGGCGGAAAATAATCCTATCTCACTTTTCTAGTAAGCACAACCATTTATGGCAAACTAGCTACCGCCCAAGACTGCATCTGCGTGGACATTCGAGAAAATCTCTAGAGAACCAAGATAAAAGTAGTACTTATCCTAGGTTATAAACTATGTGAAATTTTTGTCATACGAAATGGAAAGTCTTATATCTTATTTTTTATTTAAGTTATTAATTAGTTTTATACCTCAACTGAAAGCTGAATAGATGAAGAATTTTTAAAAATATTTTGCAAGCTTAGTTACTAGGATATTTTAAAGATATTTGCTGTTATTTTCAAGAAATCTGCTAATTAAAAAAAATGCATTGAATGATTGATATTGTTGTAAACGCCTGTGGTTTTTGTCAATTTTTTATTAATTACCTTCATTCAGAATGTTTTCTATTCCAAAATAATAAAAAACGGAATCGAATGAGTAGCTATCTTATTTTAATTTTTGTGCCTTAAACCATAGTTTTGGTAAAAAAATACTTAATTTGAACTATCTTAAACACTATTAAATAAAAAAAAAAAAGTTAAATTAAAAAAAAATCGTTTTGATCTCATCTATAACCCTTGCAGGAATACGTCTCATTTTATGTTTCCAATATAATATCTACAATATCTAACATTTCAGGTGTATAGCTGTTGATATGAGAGGGTACAGCGACTCGGAGCGACCAGAGAGTCAAAACGATTACCACATTGATGTGTTAATAGAAGACATTAAAGATCTGATTCATCAGTTAGGTATGTACAGTACATGAGGCGATTGCCACAGTAGGAGACCCTCAGTGCCAACCGGCGGCGTATGAGGGCGAGTACCGGGTTTTTTAGTGGGTATTTCCCCCTCTCGGAGTCCCATCGAGCCGCTGGCTGGGTGGGACCACGGGAGGTAGTCGTGGAGGGAGTCTGGCGATACGAACCCCCTGTTCACCTGCTATACGTAATGCACTTTTTATCAGTATAAAAAAAGGTATGTGTAGTACAAAGTTAACAAGTTATATGTGAAAAAAAAGGATAGAATAGTTTAGATTCCAGGATAGTTTAGAAGTTTTTACATCTATATTAGTGTGTATAGGTACATTTCCTAAATGCATTAGCTTAACGAATGTATTTTAATTAAAAGCATTATACCGAAGCAATAAGCTAATAAACTCTATGGGATCGTTAATTAAAGTCTAGAGATACTGAAATAAAACTAAAAAAAAAAACTGGTATATATTTTTTCATGATAAATTGAAACGATTGCTAAAAATACATGGTGAAGGTGTTAATTCTTAATAGAAAACAATAAAGCTGAAATGTATTCTATTCTTTTTATAACGTCCTACTTTGCGATTTCAAATAAGCGCTCTTGCACACGACAGACTTACTAGGACGGATATATTGGAAACTTTCTTTTCATTTGTGGTATCAACTTTACTTATCTCAGAGGTTCTTAGTTCTAGTAAGCTGTAATTTGGCATGAATGGGTATATTAATAATGGCGAAAAAGTAGTAAAATAAAATTATGATAAAGAATTTCTTAGTGTAGGTACCTCCCCTACACGAAAAGGAAGGAAAAGGAAAAATATCAAGTACTTACTTTTTGATTCAGTCCATCCGTTTGCGAAATATTAAGCTTTAGAGTGCCAAATTTTGTTAGAGTCAAGTGTCATAAGCCCCCCTGAGTTATTTTTATACTAACGTGTTTAACTTTTTTACTCAATGATAACTTAATTGGTGTTGAACTTACTTTCCAGGGCGTGATAAGTGTATTCTGCTGACGCACGACTGGGGCGGCATCGTGGGCTGCCGACTCCGGGACGTGTATCCCGAGGTGGTGAGCGGCCTCGTGATGCTGGCCAGCGTGTCCCGCGAGGCCTGGGACAAGCAGATACGAGCCGACACGAAGCAAATGAGGAAGTCTTGGTAAGGAACAATCTAATAAACAACATTTCAAAAACTTTTTCAATCGTAAGTCAACAAAAACTTTAAATAATTTAAAGTGATTGTGTTGTTGGATTTTTTTAAAGAATGACTTAGGTTCATGTTATGGGTCAAAGTATTCTTACCAGTAAAAAATACTCTAAGACCTTGTCCAGAAAGAGCGAATTCGCCGCGATTTGACACGCGATTTTGGTTACACTGCTGATAATATTGCACACGTTGCTGACGAACATTGCATAGCGAAACGCGTCTAATACGCGCTGGACAGGGTCAACGTACATAAAAAAAGTTGGTACATGTGCATCAAACGAAACTATAATGTGGGCAAATACCAACCCATGGGTCTCGCAATCAAAGTGACACAGGCACAGGGTCGGTTCTGGGTACCCACAAAACTAGTAAAAATTCATGAAATATAAATAATCGTGGCTTTTGTTCCAGGTACGTCTTCATGTATCGGTGTCCATACCTAGCGGAATCGCTGTTGTCCATGAACAATCTCGCTATATTCAATAATGTGATGTTAGTCCCAGGGAAAAATACAGTCACTGCAGATGACATCGAGTGCTACAAGTACTGGTTTGGCAAACAGTGTAAGTAAATAAATTAGGTATATCAACATAATTTCTTGACTTCTTAAATCTAAAAGTAGAAAAGGACAACAAAGCATGATCAATTGACAGCTAAACATTTATAAAAAATTGGGAAAAATATTTTGTTGAATATTACCAAAAACTACAATAATCTTTTAGTGACGCAACAAAAATTACAGACATTTTATTTTAGTTCTAAAAACTTACGGCCTTACCACAAAAGATTTTAAAACACTGTTCAACAAGTGTTTATCTTAGACTTTGTTTAAATGTGATGCTGTCACTTTTTTGACAGTATTGTTTTAAAGAGACGGCATCACATTTAAACAGTGTCTAAATTAAACAGTGTTTTTATGGCCGTTATTTATCTGTTTTCCCATGGTTTTCCCATTGCAGATGCCTTCACTCCTCCGGTCAATTACTACAGGGCTAACATTGTATATTCGTTACCGGAGAAGCAGCGCAAGGGAGACGTACCCATGCTTGTTGTCTACGCCGAGAAAGATTCTTTTATCGAAACGTCCATTCAAGAACACATGAAGCAAGAATATGATAATATCGATATAAAAGTTATAGAGAATTGTGGCCATTTCATGCAACAAGAGGAGCCGGAAAAAGTCAATAAGCTCGTCAGAGAGTTTCTCAAAAAAAACAACCTATAAAATAGTTTTTTTTTAGTAAATTATTGAACTAGCTCTTTCGTAGTAACAATTTGTTTATGAGTAATCAATAAACTTCAAGTCGCTGAATATCATGTAAATAGATTGTTGATTTATTGTTATTATATTTTTTTTCATGCAAGTAATAGTGTTCTATCTGTTTACAAACTATTTTCAGTGATAAATACTTTTGCTAGTTACTTTTTTATTTTTAAACTTTAAATTATTAATTAAGGCAAGGCAGTTCACGAAATCTACTCTTTCACTATCTCTTCTTTTTTTGTTATGGCAATCTACTTTCCTCTTGGAAGTAATTTTTGCCAGTGTCAAGTATTTAATAGTTCAGTGGTAGATATTGTTTAATTTTTCATTAGAATGCGGGTGCATCACATTCCAATGCTGCTTGGAGCATTTGGCACCAAGTATATCAAGACAGTTTACTCGGTTAGTTCTGCCGAGGAAGCCACCACTTCAATAAAAGTCTCAGCTTCACACAACCAAGATCGCGCCTATTTCAATTATCCCACATATTGTTCAGTTGCGTAGACACTTGTACCATATAACTGCACCAATTTTAAGACACAATATCCACTATGAATCAATTTCAAAATAATTAAAATAGACACCAAACCGAACTCGACAAAATGGCGCCAAAAACTCCACTATCTCTTTAGAAATGGTTGATTATTGCATAGCTTTGATTGTCGCTTCGCCAGAATTTTGACAAAATTTAGTACATTTTTATTGATTCCTGGAATACTAGAGCATTTATTAAAAATGAACTCGGTTACATATTGTGTTAGATCAATAAAAAATCTTTTTGCATAGAAAATCATATCCCTGTATTTGAAAATTACGGAATCTGACGATTGGAAATGAATTTTTATGGAGTTAAGCAGGATTTTTAGAGAGTTACCAAGCCATTTTTGAATATTCTGTTCGGTTATTGTGTTTCTTTGTTTCTTTTTCAGTCGACAGTAATTTTTGTGAAGTAGAATTCTACATCAGTTCTTCACATTGGAAGCTCTAAAAGCAATCTTTTCATCAAATCATGAACTGGCTTCGCCTTACCTATAGATACACGTTAAATTTCTAAAAAAGTAACGGCTGTGTCTCTTCCCTTCACTAATCAAGTATGTGCAGTTAATATTTCAATTAGTCAGTATATTGAGGATTGTTTGGGTCCCAAAATTTTACTGATTTCTGGAATTAGATCTCATTTATAGACTTACACGCGCGTAATGACAAGACACTGTCTTGTTAATGTAAATAATCGAAAGAACGAATGCGTCTCTCTATATTTGTGAGTTTGCCGATAAATCAAGATTTTTTTTTAAATTTTCAGACTATCGATTTTTTAACTGCACATACATTATCAGTAGTCTGATATCCCCATTTCAATGAAGGGTGTATTGGTACTGTTTTTATTGAAGGCGATGACGTGGCTATGGCAACATTTGTTTTTTTTTGTTTGTTGAATAGGTAATAGAATTTGCGTTACTATTATCCTTCCTATTATCAGTGGAAATAGTTTTTTTAAATAAATAAATATTTTGTTAAAATATACCTACTATTAGTGATGAAATAAATGAATGTGATGTTAATTTACTACTTTTTATTATTACTGCCACCTACCATTTTAGTGACTAAGGTAACAGTAACAAACTAGTGTCTCTGTGAGCTGTAGATCACGAGTTTGTGACATTTTTGAACATTTTTCGAAATGGATGAAATACTTCGCCCATATTTTTTCTTGCCATAGTAACTTAAAGTCGCCCAAACTTTTTGCCATGTAACCCAAAAAACGCCAGATTTTCTCTTTCCACACAAGTTTATACTTACCTACCAATATGCTATGTTTATAAAAAAAAATAAAAATATTGTTCTTTTTAATTAAAATTAAAGTTTTAAAGTAGCCTAAATCGCCCGGCTTTTTTCCCTAGGTATCCTAAATGGCTACTGGGGCTCTATCGGCTAAAAACATTGAAGTTAATGTTAACTGTGTTTTGACGGATAATAATAATAATAAATCTTTATTTATTTCTTTACAAAAAGTAGTAACAAGCAACAGTAAATATAAAAAATGTAAAGGCTAAAAACATTTAAGTATGTGTTATATTGCTAGGTACTTCGTTTTGGCACAAATAAAACCTTACCAAAGAAAAGTAGCTATGTATCACATACTTCAATGTTATATAATACTAAATGTTTTTAGCCGACACCACCGCTGGTCGCCGATAGGATTTTTTGGTCACTATAAGATCCCTTGAGGTAGCCTAAATGGCGAAAAATCGCCTGCGGCGGTATCGGCTAAAAACATTGAAGTTCATGTTAACTGTGTTTTGACAGATGTATGTCATACATTGCTATTTCTTTTTGGCACAAATAAAAACTTACCAAAGAAAAGTAGCAATGTATCACATACAGCTGTCAAAACACAGTTTTCTAAGTCTATGGTTAAAATGAACTTTAATGTTTTTAGCCGATACCGCCGCCGGCACACACCCCGCTACTGCTTAATTCTAAGGCTTAATTAAACCATAGACTACAAGATTATCTGTCATCGCAAGTTTGCAACATGATAAAAAAAAACCGAGTAAAGATCGCTGTATATACGTAACGCGAAAAAACCCCGGACGGGGCGGGGATGTGCTGTGCGCCATACATTTTCCCCGTCTTGTCCACGCCCCGTGCCCGTCCCGTCTCGCGTCACGTATCTATGTTGTTGTTTTTTTAAGCAACGATGTCAAGAAATCGCCCCGTACCCGTTCCGTCCGTGGTTTTTAACCGACTTCAAAAAAAGGGGAGGTTTTCAGTTCGTCGGAATGTTGGTTTTTTTTAATATTTTTTTTTTATGTATGTTACTCGATTACTCGAAGACGGCTGGACCGATTTTTCCTGTTACGTTACGTTCCCTGTGTCGTTTGTGTCGGTTGAGACAGTGCTACCGACTAACAGTTTTCTTCTTCTTCTTTTTTGTTTTGGCAACCTACTTTCCTCTTGGAAGTAATTTTTGCCAGTGTCAAGTGATGAATAGTTCAGTGGTAGATATTGTTACATTTTTCATTAGAATGCGGGTGCATCGTATTCCAATGCTGCTTGGAGCATTTGGCACCAAGTATATCAAGACAGTTTACTCGGTTAGTTCTGCCGAGGAAGCCACCACTTCAATAAAAGTCTCAGCTTCACATAACCAAGATCGCGCCTATTTCAATTATCCCACATATTGTTCAGTTGCGTAGACACTTGTACCATATAACTGCACCAATTTTAAGACACAATATCCACTATGAATCAATTTGAAAATAATTAAAATAGACACCTAACCAAACTCGACAAAATGGCGCCAAAAACTCGACTAACAGTTTTAAGCATAGACTTAGAAAAATTTTCGCTGCGCTCAAGAAGACCAATAGAGCGTGGAAAAGAGAAGTTATCGTTATACGGACAAGGTCTATGAAAAAAAGAGACATAGGATCAAGTGACAGTGTGCCAACATTTTTTACAGTAAGAGCCCCTAGCGTCCCGTCTTGCAAATGAGCAATCACATTTTGCTTAAAATATTTGAGAATCTTAATTAAAATTTTTAATAAAGATATCGTGGAGCCACGGTTTCTTGTTCTTTATGTAATTGTGATGTGACAAAAAGAAACAATCCAAGTAATCACACTTTTCACAGGTAAATAAGATATTGCCACACATTTCTTTAAAAACAAAATTTTGCTACATTTATTCGTTTATCCGCTCGATTGCCCGAGAGGCGGGTCGTAAATCACTCTTGAATTGCCCGTACGATTTCCAGCCCGGCCGACCGCGCGGCTCGGTTCCCATTAAATCTTCGATTGTGACTCAACTTGTTATTGTAAGACTGTCAAGTGTTGTTTTTTATGATAAGTAGGAATGACGCTATAGAATACAGTCTTTTGTTTTTCAAAATGCGACTCCGGTTTAGAATTACGTTGAGCTAAACATTGAGATAGCGAGTTTCAGAGCGCGACTTGTATTTAAAAATTCTTAACTCAAAAATCAAAGCGATTATTTAGGGTTTTTATTTTAAAATACGTTAATTAGATAATAAACAATACGATAAAAAATAAAAACATACACTTGTTTATAAAAAAAAATGGATTTACAGTACTTTGCTTTTGAACAATAATCTGCCGGCGTCAGGCGTACTTTTGTTAAACTTAGAAAATCTAATACCGCTTCTAGGTCTAAAATAAACGTAATGCAAGACATGTAGTTTAATATTCTTACAAAATAAACAAAAATCTTGACAATAGCATGCACCAATAATGAGAAATATGAAAATTAGTGGAACAGTTCTTAATTACACAGTGAAATCACTTTAGTTTTTCAGATTTTTTGTTCTACATGCTATACAATACAAAAATAAAAATCACTTCACTTTAAAGTAAATTTAATGCCCTTTCCAAAAAGGTAGCACACTTGTACATTGTAACGTACCTACAAAAAACTAAAACAAAAGTAAACAAAATGTATTACCAGATGGTTGGCGTAAGGTTGGGTACACACTGAGTGGAGTTCCGGAAATCCGTTCGCTTAGTCACTTTACTATACTACTCGTCGTCACACGTACGGCCGGCCGGTGACTTAAAAACTATTTTTAATATTTTTAACCGACTTCAAAAAAGGAGGAGGTTCTCAGTTCGTCGGAAATTTGGAATCTTTTTTTATGTATGTTACTCGATTACTGGAAGACGGCTGGCCCGATTTCAGCAACTCTTTTTGTATTCGAAAGCGTATATTTACCAGGTCTGATGATGATAACTTATGTACTGTGAAAATCAGTGTAACAGCCCTCAATGCATAGGTTGACTTGGCAGGTGCCACACCTCCACACCGTTGTGCGACGCTTTTTGGCCGCGTGGCACATTTTGCAACGCTGCGCTCGCGCATTCTTCGCCGGCAAGTGCATTTCGGACGGTGCAGTTGGTTGTGCTGGTGGTCGGGGCACGGATTGTGGACCGTGCACCTGCAGAATCTCATGTGCCAACTGCAACCGAAAATCTCTGTTCCCGATTTGAGTGTTGTTGTGGGTAAAGATTACGAAAGTATTATGAATGGAAACGTTCAAAAGTCGGCGGAATAGTTTTTTGTACCAGACAATGTTGCGCACTCTCTCTACGGGGTAGGCATGTAACATTTGATCTTTATGATCTATGCCGCCCATAGAGAGATTGTAATCTAAGACTACTTGGGGTTTGTAGCGGTAATACCCGTACTTTTCTATTCCACCGACCTTGATGCCATGGAACGTGGATAGCATGGCCACCAGACTCTTATCCAACCACACAACAACACTCAAATCTTTAGTTGTGCTAAAGCACACCTCTCCTGCCTTCATGTTTTTTTTATTTTTCCCTTTTAAGGACTCGGGGACAAACTCCCTGTTCAGCCGGAGTGTGCCCATCGTGTCCGTTTTGTACTTAACCTTTAAGAGCCTTGAAAGGAGGGGCGCGTTGTAAAAGTTATCCATAACCAACGTATGTCCCTTCTTAAATAAAGGCCTCATAAGGTTAAATACAATTTGAGACGTGGCACCCACCGGCTCATCCTCATCCTCACGAACTACATCCTCTACCGCTTCCTGGGGCGCATGGACGTGCCCCTTGCCGGTATAAATCTCCATCCTCCACAAGTATCCCGTCCTTGACTCGCACAATTCATAACTTTTTATACCTACCCTCGCTCGTTTTGTTGCAATTAATTGCACAAACGAGAGTCGCCCTTTCCATAGAAGGAGCGACTCGTCAATTGCAACATTTTGCTCAGGTAGGTATAACGAGCTGAATTTTTGGTTAAGATGCTCGATTATGGGCATGATCTTGTGGAGTTTATTCGATTTTTTCGGCAAGGAGGTATTATTTACAAAATGAAGACACCGTTTCAAAAGCAGGAAGCGGTTGTAGCGCATTATGTCCCCGAAAGCCCCAATTCTCAGCTCCTTTAATTTGGGATACCAGTATTCACGCTCCACATTGTTGACTACAAGTGATTGCAACATGATAATCCCCAAAAACATCCATATTTCGTCTTCTGTCGCGTCTTTCCATCGAAATAATCTGGAGTTGGGCTTGGAGATATGTTGTAATTGGCGCGCATATTTATTAGTTTCGCGGACAATGTGTGCGATAATATCGGCATCCCAAATTTTTTTGAATATCTCCAACGGAGTTAGCCCTGAGATATCAAATGTTGGACCAGAGGGCCCGGTAAATTCCTCCCTCACTCCCTCAAAATTATTCATTTCTCCCAGCCAATCGAAGTGCAGGTAGTCTTCGGTCTCAGCCAGGGCCCGAAGAGCAGCATCAGCTTCGGCATCTAAATTTTCTACCGCTTGAGCAAGGCCAGGATCTTCAGACTCGTCGAATTCTACTGGGAATTCGAAGACGTCCCGCTGCCGCAACGAATTGTCGACGAAATCGGTGTCGGCGTCAATATCACTGCCTTCGTTTACGTCCCCGCGATCCTCCAAATCCCGCTCCATATCAGCGCCGACTTCTGCAGTAAATTTTTTATTGATGATTTAAATACCCATCGATTCGAACAACTTTTACCTTGGACCAAATTCGCATTTGTCAATTTTAAAGAAGTAACTCACCGCTCTCGTACGACATGGCACTCCTTCCGGACCCAGGTATTGTTGAAGTGGTAGACGCTGAAAAATTTAAAAAATTTTGGGAATGTCCATAAACACTGCAAAAGAAACATATAAATATGATACTAACTAGGTGTAAATCCCTGCAATTCAATCTCGGCAAACACAGGGTTAACAGGCGAAACCGATGCCTGAATAATCCCCAACGACGGCGAGAATTGTATCTTCCGTTTCCTGTCAATGAAAAAAGTAAACATATATTTTGTGTCTCTTTTAGACCACCCAAATTTTACCTTTATTTCACACCTAGTAACTTACTTCGCTTGAGACAGCGTTCCTGAGGGAGAACAAGGGCGAAGTGTGCCCCCGACGACCTCATCTTTTTTCGGTTTCCCTTCAAATAATAATAATAAGTCTTATGACATCCGTGTTAATATGTGAAATGTTTCAATGATTCCGCTTAGTGTGTTTGTGTGTACCCCTATGTGTATACATGTGTGTTGCTTGCTAGGTGCGTGTGCGCTTGAGTATGCGAGGGTGTATTGCTGTGCGAATGCTTTAACACACGCACGAGGAGATTAGTTAACTTTTTTTACCTATTCTCATTAAATGCTGCGAGATGGATACGATAGGGGGAGGCGAGCCCTCAATGACGTCATCGTCCTCGGCCGTTTCTGGAATAAAGAAAATAAAATTTAAAGTACTGTGTGAGCAAGCGTAAAACACTGACTTCTGTGCGAACTATTAGC
This sequence comes from Catoptria pinella, assembly GCA_963556745.1. Taxonomy (NCBI): domain Eukaryota; kingdom Metazoa; phylum Arthropoda; class Insecta; order Lepidoptera; family Crambidae; genus Catoptria; species Catoptria pinella. The sequence continues at coordinate 10,429,666 of OY750763.1, forward strand.
CTTACCCGTTAAAGGCCCAGAGATGTTAAAGGGAGGCGAGCCCGCAGACTGACCCATCATGCCCGCCACAGCTTCCGTTTCTGGGTTTAAGAGGTCAATGTTAAAGCACTGATACGGATAGATACCTATATAACATTTTAAAATTTAAGTACTGAACATACCCTGAGAACACTGGATTTCCCAAGGTCGCGGAATATGAGGAGGTGGGACAGTCGGCACGTCGGGTAAAAGTGGGCAGGGGACCCAACGCCTTGAGTCCTCCTTTCCCTGACTCTTGCTCTTCCCCTTTCCTTTTCCCTTTCTGTAAGTAAAATATTAATCAAAAATAAGGTTAAGCTGACTGGTCATCATGAGCATGTTTGTTACGAGCTAGCCGTGCTAGCAGGATAATCAAATTTATTTCTGCCATGTTTATCTTGCAAACAACAACAACACGTTTATAGAAGACAGGCGATCGGTGGTGAATTAATATACTTAAACTTACTTTGACTCTGGAGCGTCAGGTAACCTGAAGTTCCCAACTTGTTTGTGGTCTCTTAAACCTATCAAGAGTTTGCGCTGCTCCATCGTCAACGTCCCAAAATTTTTTTTATCATGGGCCTTTGCTGTCCGTGCTATTTTTAATTGATCCACCAAGCTCTGAGGACTGAAAAAAGATGTGGAATTAAAAAATGTTGCGTGAAGAAATTAATAGGTATAGTAAACCTTTTTGTGTTGATTTTACCGTAGTCTTGATGGCCCTGGATCCGAGTTTGAAGGCCCTGGTTCAAAGCTTGAAGGCCCTGGCTCCGAGCTTGATGAACCTGCAGCACTAGGACCTGCATCAGCCGATTCCGAACTAAACATAAAAGTCACTCTATATTTGATATACCCAGTGTCACTCTCGTAATTGAGATAAATCTCACGACACCTCGCAACCTAATAGTCCATCAACCCGTTTGAGTTAAAAAACATACAAATAAATCGATAACATAACCCTCCTCCTTGCGCAGTCTGGTAATTAATAGGTGAAAATCACAAAAATATAATAAACAATTTGTTTTCTACATACTTTTTGGAAAAGACTATCTTGCGAGCACAGCGCAGCTTTTTAATTCCTGGTTTTCCACCAACCACCTTCTTTTTTGGAGGCATTTTCCAGGTCAAGCTAAAGGCAGTCTTTTGTCTTCCACTTAAAATTGACTTCCACCAAAACTAAAAGAAAACCCCATTAAAAGAAAAAAACAGACGAATTGAGAACCTCCTCCTTTTTGAAGTCGGTTAAAACATGCAAAACGTTACACCTATTAAAAGAAAACATCACCAAAAGAAAAAAACCGACAGATTGAGAACCTCCTCCTTTTTGAAGTCGGTTAAAACATGCAAAACGTTACACCTATCAAAAAAAAACACCACCAAAAGAAAAAAACCGCCACATTGAGAACCTCCTCCTTTATGAAGTCGGTTAAAAAGATGCAAACCGTTACACATATTAAAAGAAAACACCACCAAAAAAAAAGAACCTGCCTTGACTCGGTCCGGTTCCGGGCGAACGCGAACGCAGTGTGCCCCAGCCTTATACCGTACTCCTCACTCACGGGAGGAGTCGCGTTGTAAAATCGGAATCTTTACTTACTATTTACGTATTTTACTAATTTCACTTATGAATCCGGCTGATTATTAGTTAATGTATCTTATTAATTGCAATTAATATGATGATACAGTCAAAAAATATCAAAATTGAAGACGAACATTCGGTTTCACACGGCCAAAATGTATCACCGAATGTTTCGGGCTCCGAAAACAATCAAATGTTGTGTTCTATGGTGGAATCTTTTTGTCTACGTATTAGTTGTATACTTACCTCGTAAAATATAAAAAATCCAGCGAATCTGCTAACAAAATCACTTTATCCACATCAAAACACAAAACACTGCACACATACGAACCCGGTCATACGAACTGGCATCTTTATATTTTTTTTTCTTTTTTTTTTCTCACTGGCTTCATGCTGTTTTGGGACAGTATTGCTAGCAAATGTAACAGAGAAGCGAGTAAAACTTATGGAATGGGCCTAAGAGTAAAAGAGATCAGTATATTTCTATAAATCGCGGCCTCTCGGGTATGTCAACTAGAGGATGACATGGGCATTTCAGGTACACAAAATCATGTCAACCGTGAGGTGACACGGACAATTTAGCGGTTATCAACGAAGAAAACAGTATGGAACATAGTTTATTAATTTCATTTGCCATATATAGTCATATTTTATATGTACAATAAATAATTTAGTTTATTTTACGTAAAATAGTAAAATGTTGTTTTACAATAGGGCTTGACTAAGTGATGACGTCACGAGTATCGATAAAATCGATAAACTTGGACTGGCAGTCCAATTGACCATACTATTTATTTTTGATGTATTTTTATTATATTTTTTTTTAAAATAAAGACCATTTTAAGAAACTGATTTCGTTTTTTCAAGTTTTATTGATTCTGACTATTTTTAATACTTTTCTAAAATTTTACCGGATGTGACGTAGCTAGAGCTTGAATAACGAAATATGTCTTTGCCTACACACCAGAAAAAGGTGAGCATGCGAACGTCCGTGCCACTTGCATAATTCCTTCCTAAAACTACCTAGACGTAATGTACCGATGATATACGTTCTTATTTTAGGTTTCGTTATGATTGTGACGGCTTCCCCGGCAGAATTATTTACAAAAACATGTGGGCTGGAGATCCGCCACTTTTTGAGGTAATGTTTTGGTTAAATCGTCGAATTCCACATCAATCCGAGCCTGTACCGGTGGGTTGATGTATTTGTAGCCGTCACATATTCATTGTGACAGCTACGAATACATTCGTTGATCATGTAACGCAACCGGGACAAAGATATCGCGATCTAAAGTTTTAAAAGCATGCGAACCTCCAGTTCATACTATTTTTGTAATGTAAAGTCTAAAATATTGGTGAAAATTGTATTCAGATTAAAAATAAACAGATTTTCTTAACCGTTTGATCACGATAAACGTCCCGAAAACATATTTCCACGATATCTTCATTCGTTTTAGAGAAATTTGCAAATTTATTTACTTTGAATAATCAAAGTGTAGGGTGACCATATCGTCAGTCGGTCGGTCGGAACTGGAGGAGCGGCAAGCGAATTCGGTAATCGGTTGTGACGACGAGCTGAGAGGCCGCCATCGATATAGCGTGCAGTGATTATTGAATTCGCTTGCCGCGCCGGTTGTTTCTAGAAAATGTAAGTTTAAGTTTTTAGATATGATGAAAGGCTAATATTGTTGACATATTGTTGAGGTTTGATTTTCCTACGTACTCGAATCGTAAAAAATTACTTATAGTTCATTAATCAGATTGTTACTGACTAGGTAGGTACATATCTAAGTACCTATGCAAAAGTTAAATACCTATTTTAGTTTTTGGTGGGTATTTTGCTTAGGTATTTTGTTATTTTATTAAGATGTGCCAGTAGTAAATTTACTAATATGATAAATGCGAAAGTCTGTTTGTTTGTTTGTCGCGGGCGGTCGCTAGTCATAATCATAATCCTTTATATCCCAGAATATGATAGTATATATTAATGACATATAAGATAAGATCTGCTACTCTGCCTCCGTCAGGTGTGGAAATCTGTTAGTACTTACCTAATTATAGAATTTAAGAAAGACCTAATTAGAAAAATTAACGTCATCAAAATCAATTTACTTATTTACTCAAACAAAAAAGTACGTGTACGTAAGTGAAATCACGTTAATACTGTAGGTATGATATTATTTTTGTGCTTGTCCATATAAATATTTTATGTCATACATTACACACCCATTAATAATTATTCGAACTATACGCAATGTTTTAATTACCTACCTACGAAACCTACTGAGTTGAGTGCACTAACCACCTGCGCCATCGACCTACAATACAACTACGGGTTGTAGTTGTATGTAGGTCGATGGCGCAGATGAAAAATTGGATTGAAAATGTCATTATCACCACTCATCGATAACATTATTAAGTAGTGTACACAACACTTTTTCACTCACACATTTGCACTTCGTTTTTCGGATCACTTGTTCATTGACATTGTTGTTCTTTGACATTCTATTTCTATGGTTTTAAGCGTTTTATAAAGATTGTAAAACTGTGGTACTGTTATAATATATTCTGTGCTAGTGTACAAAGAGTTCACACCTCAGAGTCAGTGTACAGATCCATAGACAATTTTATGTTGCCATTCCAGTGTAACGTAGAGCTTAGAGCATTAAGGACGTAGAGTATGGGACAGTATTTGATGTCTGTGTGTGGGACAAACTGTCAAGGTCATGTCACTATTATGTTATTATATTACCCTACCATTTAGAGCGAGCCTGCGGTAATCTTCTGTCTCTTTCTTTCTAATGTAAAAGTACCTTGAAATTTACTGCCAACCGCTGCGTAAAGTGATTTAATTGAAGTTTTGGTATTTGGACGGGTGCTCAAGCCCGTTTCAAAAGAAAGCTAATGGCCGCCCGTCTCTAGTCATCACGAAACAGCTGATGTGCGTCTTTTGGATTTTCGATGAAATTTTGTATTTTGTTCATCACTTTGTGTGAAATTACTTAGATGAAACGTCACTTAGCTTTCACTGTTTTCTGGAAACCAGGGTTTGTGTAGTTTAACCTAGAAATTCCATCGTTCTTCGATTTGAGTGGTTTCCTTATAATGTTGGCTTTTTCAGATGTCACTGACTATACAGCAAATTATTTTGGACGCAAAAAGACTCGCAGGCCGTCTCAAAGAACGAGAGACTGAAGCGGATGCTTTATTGACTGAGACTCAAACAGCATACAGGCAAATTCATACTATGAAACAGGTAAACTTTTAACCTATGTTGTTTGTTCCTTACCAAAAATATGCATGAATGAAACAGAAAGAACTGTTAATTTTACTTTCTATTTGCTCTCAAAATACGTCATTTCATTAACATCTGTACAATTGGAACATATTTAGTTTAATGTAACTGACTTAGATTTTTTTTAGACAGTTAGTTTAATGAATTTTGACACTATTTTGGATACTGTAAGTGTAAGAACTTATTGTATTTAGAACCTAGACCATGTAGCTAGGTAGGTTGCGTAGACCGGTTTCTTAAATACATGTCATATCAAAAGTGTTAAATTCTATTTAAGTAGACAACATTAAATTATAAAAATTAAGTTTATAATTACAGTATAAAGAAGAAGTGGACACATTGAATGAAGCATCAAGAGAAAGACCAAGAGGTGCTCTTATTGCCAGCATAGAAAGAGAGTCTCGTTTGATGAGAGATGTTCAACGTGAAAATGGAGAGCTGCGTGCAGCGCTGGAGGAACACAGGCGAGCATTGGAGCTCATCATGTCCAAATATCGTCAACACACTGAAAAAAGAATATGGGAGTCTAGAATAGATTTCACAGCTGCTATTAATGAAAAGCAACAGGAGGTAACGTCATGTATTAATATTCTCAGCCCTTCATTTCTCAATTCTTTATAGGTTATATAGTTCTGTCCTAACTATAAGTTAATTTAGATAGGTGTTTTTATCCATGCACATTTTAAAAACAACATTTTAATGCTTTAAGTAAGATGCATAATTCTGTTTTTCTGACTTTCCTATAAGTAAACAATCTTTACCCAGCTCTTCAAAAAACAGTAATTTAAGTATAAAATATACCTAACAAACCATTTTACACAGGTGGATTAAATAAAAAGCATTAAACCCAGGTAGATTAAATAAAATGTGTAAATATGCAGAAGTGCAAATTCCTCCAAGGCAGTTTGGCACAGAGGCTGCTAATGGCATTTTTTTATGGGTGTGCACTAAAATTACTACATTGTAAATTTTTCAAAACTATATGAGATTTGGCATGCAACATAGTGCATGAGTGGTGCTCCAGATTAGGCTAATTATCCGTTCAAATGTTTTGTCTTACCTGCCGGACTTGGTCGATGTTTTTCTTTGGTACTCATTGAACTCAATGCTAGGCATTGTACTGAACTTTGTTTCATAGAAGCACAATCACTGGTGCTCCACTCGATACAAGTCGACAGAAAATCTTTCATCTTTGTACGTAGCTAATTGTTTCTGCTAAAATACTATAAAGTGTACTATGTAGGCTTAGTAGAATGTATGTATAGAGGAATTATAAAAAAAATATATAGTCGGTAATTAATTGATTTTAGTGGGAGTGCACTGCTCGAGCGCTCTTTAGGACGTGCCACCTCTGGTTTGGCAGAAGCCATACTTTTATCCAAGGCCAGCATTAACTACTAATTCCAGATTATTACATTCCAATTATTTTGTAATTAGTGAGTTATGTTGCTGGCTTCCAGTTTGATTATAACTTTAATTATACCTTTTAATATTCACTTTTTGTTTTACGTAAATTGTAATGGGATTAAAAATTTCCTACAGTATGGAAAATTTAGTAATCTAACACTTGTACTATGGTTTCCAGTTGATTCGACAACAAGCTGAAAGAATTAATGAGATGACCAGTATCATGTACAAAGCTGTCAATATGGATGACAATGGGGATTCTAGAAAAGAAGAAGAGCTTTACCAAAGGCTCATCACTGAGAACAAGGTATGGTCATGCATGCCACACACACGCACACACACATACACCAACATACAGTTATATAAACTGTACATAGGTAATGCTTAAAAATTTAGTGTTTCTTTAAAATGGGGATCTTAGTATGGACTCCAGTCTCTCACAAAGGTTTTTATTCATAAGTTTTAGCTAATAGTATAGTTATGTATTATAATATCCTTTGTGAAGAATAAATAAAGAATATTTATTATTATATTAGTATTTTAATAATTAGTGTTTCTTTAAAATGGGGATCTTAGTATGGACTCCAGTCTCTCACAAAGGTTTTTATTCATAAGGTTTAGCTAATAGTATAGTTATGTATTATAATATCCTTTGTGAAGAATAAATAAAGAATATTTATTATTATATTAGTATTTTAAGAATTAGAGATTTTTGCGTTCACAATGCAATAAATTCGACTCACCATCATTTTCTCAGGCGGGAAAATGATTCGGTGGTGAGTAGATTTTTCTTCAGTATATTATTTAATATTGTGACTGGTATTTGGTCATGTTATTTTTTCTGAATTGTTATCTTCGGTCGAATGCTTTATTAATTGTTTGTTCACTTAGGGGTTGAGGGAGATGTTGGATCTGTCGCGGCGGTACGGGTCGGGGGGCGCGCCCACGTCGGACAAGCACGTGCAGACGGACGCGCCGCCGGCGCCGCTGCCGGGCGCGTGACGGCCCGCGGTGGAGCCCTGCCGCCTCTGAACGACCGAACGTATATAGGTACATCTCTAGCGCCACGCTCGCTCGCACCTCCGACGTCATCTCGCCCTCCCCTCGAATCTCCCGGGCTGTCTGTCCCTTCAGCCGAAAAGATGACCTCGCATGTGCGATCGAGCCGTTAGCTCCTTCGAAGATAGTCGCCGTTCCAGTATACAACTTTTCACAGATTTTGGATGTTAGGTCTTTTGACATCAGCCCCCCTAGCGTGACCACCGAAACACGATATATATCGCGTGATATATCATTTTATCGACACTTCGACTGTCAAAATCTATTGTTTTTTGACAGTTAAACGTGGTAAATTACTATATCATATCGCGTTTTAATGCTCATGCTAGGTGGGCTGACGATTTTTCACGTTTCACATTTTGTAAAAGGCGGTTATTGTGACAGAATACAGCGAACGGTTCCGACGTAACTATAGATCGATAATGTTTCATTAAAATTTTGGTTGTATTGAAAGTTATATTAATAAAATTTATAAGTATTATAATCTTTTTCAATTTGAATTAATGATAAATCTTGTATTAGTGAAGTGTATCACGTTCAGCCTTTGTTTCTTAGTAATAGGTTGACATATTACTGAATCACTTGATATGACAGGAACTGTGATCTTAAGTGTGAGCTGTTAATTTTATGTTGTGTAAGTTTGTTCAATGTAATACTTGATTGTGTGAATAGTAGAACGTGCTTGGTTGTGGGTCACTGTCATACTTGATGACTAAGCACAGAACCTTATTTTTCTCTTATTTTTCTATATAGTTATAGTTCATCTTTCCAGTAGGTTAATTTAGGCATTTTGCTCACTAATACTTTCAGTTACTTACTATAATATAATACTCGTTATATTGTAATATGTGGTTGCGATTGTGACAAAATAATGTACTATCTCAATGATATATTTTTAGATAAGTACTCAAATTTTATCTAAAATGAAATTGTTTATTTGTGCAGTACTCTAGGGGACCCATAAAGTTGTACTAAAATATGTTGGATAAAATATTAGAGTCAAGTCTGTAATATGCGATCAAGAAGCCTATCACACAGATTACTAGTCAATTCACAACAGCAGCAAACTGAACTGTGTTTTGTTTTTTTTTTACTGAATATTATCTCGTATTGTTAAACCGTAGTTTAGAAAATTTCGCTATGATACAAATAAAATTGCAATTCTTCTGCTATGAGTGATAAGTAGAGCGACGCGTTAGTATAATTCAAAATATGCAATATTTTTTCATGCGATCTAGTGGGATCAGCTTTGGATGTTAGGAAAAGATTAGGAATGAATGTAGTATTTGTAGTTGTTCTTGTAGCGAACTGCGTAAATAGCTGTCTATACATGCCCGAGGCATAAGAATACGAGCAATATGTTCTTTACTAATAAGTAAACTCTTGTCAAGAAGTTTTTGAAAGTTCTGTCACACTTTTCCTTTGAAAAAGCCGTCCCAATCTTGTCTGACAAGGTGGTGAAAATCAATAACTGTATTCAATTATATAAAATGAAAATTATTAAAATTTGTGGTAGGTACCTAAATGTTTTCAGTTCGATAATAAATATTATTAAATGTAAATTAGGTAGTTGGCAAAATTTTGATGCGTTACATAATAAAGTAAGTTTCTTAGTAGGACGTTATTTCATGTATGATTCAATATAGTATTTTGTTTAACTATATTGTAGTCATAATAATATATGGTATTGTTTAATGTAATACCATGAGTTGAAGTAGGCTTCATAGACAATGTAATAAAATTATTGCCCAATTTTGATGTCTAACATAATGTTAAAATAGTCTGTTTTTCTTTACCTACTTTTAATCATTAACCTCATAATACTTTACTTTTATTATCAAATTATTTATTACCTCTAAAGATAAAAACAAGTCATTATTTGTTTTATTACGAATAAGAGTCAGAGATTCTTGATACTTTAGAATTGAGTTAAGAAAAACGGATTTAAGTATTAGGCCCAGCGCACACCGGCGGAGGCGCGGCGAAGAGACTGATACATTATCAATCGAAATTCGACTTTGGTTACTTCAGCATACGGTTGGTCGCCCGGCGCACGGTGATCATGTGCGCGGGGAACCGTTTGCTAATTCTACTAAGGTCCCTTTTTAATTGGTAAAGGCTAAATGCGCTTCGCCGCGCATCCAGCGGTGTGCGCTGGGCTTTAAACATCGGTGGATCAAACAAAATTGCAAAATTAGGTTTACTTGATTTTTTATTATTATTCTTTAGGATGTGAAATTATTCGTCGATTCCAGTGCCGGATTAAGACTACTTGGTGCCCTAAGCAGCCCACGCGTGGGCCGCCCTATTGACTAATAAACTAGTATCGATCTTTTAAAAATAACATTTTTATTTCAACGAGATAAATCATTAGCTACGTACACACGACAGCACGTCAGGTTATACAGTTAAAATGCGAAAACAGCTTTTATTACATAGGACATAAAGGCGGCCTCAAGGTCAACATGTATAGTCTGAGGTGCCGTCGTGTGTAACTACCTTATAATATGTACGAAAGACGAGGACTAGGTATTACATACTACCCCCCATACTAATAAGATTGTATAACAGATGTTTAGTTACAATGGTGACTCTCTGTAAAACTATTACATCAAAAAGGAAGGGACAAAACACTGTAACTATACATCTGCTATACAATCTAAATAAGTAAGAGGGAATTTTTTAATTATAGACAGAGCTAAATGTCAACACATTTATGACTTAAGTCTTCTTTTGAGAGCCAAACTTAATTTTAACTTTTCCTTGCTTAGTTTTTTTTAAAATTCTACACTACACAAGTGGGTGATTTCTTGAAAGATGCCTATATCTTTGTAAGTACCCACTTGTGTAGAGCCGAGCCGCGGCGTTCGGAAGGCCGAAGCGCGCCGCGCGCTCCGGGCCCTTTGGCAACGATGGTTGGTCAAAATCATTACAATCAATGATGGTGTAATGATTTTGTCCAAGTGAGAAAAAAAATCAGGTTTTGAATGAAATCCAGGCGGAGTCCGGTAAGCTCTTGAAATCCAGTCTAGATCCCTATCCCTGCTGCCATAATAACACTATGCGAAGCGAAAGTAGGCAAGCTTAATGTGTCTTGAGACTATAAAACTATTACTTACATGGAATCAATTTAAAAATAAATGATTTGTTACATGGTTACTCTTGGCAGAGTCGTACAAAGGGAGTAAGGGAGACAAAGAGATTCGGTTCGCGAACCGCGGTTCAAACGGCGCTGTGCGGGTTTTCGAATATTTTTTCGGTGCCGTTTATGGTGCCCCCAAGACGTGATGTTGCTTATGGGCTAATCCGGCACTGGTCGATACTTATATTATAATTTCTAAATTGTTATTACGTAATATACATTTAATTATTATCATATAAAATAATGAGTAATGAATTAAATTTTACACCTTGTGTATTGTAATTTTTAAGTCATTTTATTTAGATTTGTAATTAGTATTTTGTCGAATTATTTCAATGTGGGTGGTCTGAAACATTAGAGATTATAAAATACTTTTACCTCATTAATGTTATGTAAATTAATAATTATCACTTATCATAAATTGTTTCGAGTTATTTTGCGGTGACCCTTTATATCTATCAAATCGATATGAGATTGTATAGCTTCTAGGATAAAGCAGTTATTAGACTATCAAATTTTTAAGGATATAGGAACCAAAGTTTAAAGATATCAATCACAATGATAAATCCGCAATCAGAGAGAATACGAAATGACACCGTTTAAAAATAATCCTGTTTTTATACTTAATTCATCAACGCCCAAGCGGACGCATGCGGCTGGATAACAATGGAATATCTATTGTGTCTGCGTTAAGACAAGTTTTTTGGCATTACAAATTCTTATTTTGATTTGACATTGAGGTACACACGACAGCACGTCAGGTTATACAGTTAAACTGCGAAAACAGCTTTTATTACGTAAAGCATAAAGGCGGTGTCAAGGTCAACATGTATAGTTTGAGGTGCCGTTGTGTGTACTATTATAAATATACTTATACGTTAGTATAATAACTGCTTTATTTGCCATGCAAAAGCCAATTGAGCAACAATAGGCATCAGTGGCAAGGGGTGAAATTATGGCAAAGGTTAGCCGTTCTACAAAATGTTATGATTTGCATAGTGGATGGGTGGGGTGGGATTTCTAAAAATTAAGCCGATGGGAATCCGCTTGTATGGATAAAGGTATTCACGCATTAAAATAGTCCTTGAAAATTAATGCAGTATGTACTTATATTATATCATTGCTTGATATGTATTAATTAGCAATGTTAAAATGAATTAATTACAGAGTTTAATAATAGTAGGTACATTAAATGCAGTGCTGGCACAACATGTGTCTACACAAAAGTCGAGTCGCATTTTTTGCTAAATTGTTCAAAAGTATAAGTACAAGAAATGAAAATACCTATGCCAGTAAAGAAATGAAAATACCTATGCCAGTAATGACATTGGTGATGCATTTGAAATAGGAATATCTTTATTGTATTATTGTTTGTAGATATACTGATGATAGAAAATCAACAGTTTTTCTGCTATAGAGCAACACATTATAGATCAAAAGATAAATGTAATATGTAATTGATAAATATACTTACAATACACAATAATTATAAGTAATGGTTTTATTTAACAAAAATCCCAAGATCTTTTAGCTCGCAGTGACTACAGCTGTGCCAAAGCTGCAAAACTCAAATAATAATAACAGAAATCCCACAGCTATCTGAATTTACAAATCTGTATGACATGGTTTTTGTATGTACATTCACCGAGTTAGGATAAGTTTACAATGACTTTATTATTATCAAGTGGAGCCTTAAAGATCTATGAGAAGTAAAGAATTTTTTTTATTGAATCTGCAAATATTTCTATTGCTTTGCATCCAGACAGGCATAAAATAAACAGCATTATTTTTTGCCCATAGTACTATACATGAGTCTTTATTATTAATCAATTAACCCAAGGAATCTAGGAAATTATTTAAATTTTACATTTTGTATCAAACCAACTGTGAGGGTTCATAATTTCTAGTTGAAATTCAACCCATGTCAAGTGGCTCTTTGGGAAAATGCTTTAGTTGGTTGCTACTTTGTTGGTTGATGCTGCTTTTTGATAGAGTGATAGTTTTTAAAATAGAATCTCAAATAAAAAAAACATTTCTATTTTAAGTAGTATAATTTCACATCTTACCAAAAACATATGACTAAAACACATAGTCATAATGGTATATCCTCTCGGATCATACCTTCGTCTGAGTGTACTCTGTGGGGAACTTAAACGAATGCTGCCCAAGAGCTTGGATGTTCGGGAGGAGACCTGCGTTTGGTATGATGTTCCAAGACAGTGTTAGTGTGACATTGTTGTGACCTCTGAAAACATAATTAGTAGTAAATTAATACACAAACCAATACACAAACAATTAAATATTTAAAATAAAATAGTACCTACCTATCTGATATTATGAACTACTTTCTCTTTACTTGCAAGCAGGAAAAAAGGAAAGTTTGGGAGGAGACAAAGTTGTTGCTACAAAGTCTATTTAAAAGTTATGCATATTTTTAAAGTAAATGATGCCATGTTACATGTTTGTTGTAATTAATTCTATTGTAACAAGGTCTTTCTGCTTTTTGTACTTTGAGATGCATATTGAGATTATGAATTTAACTGCAGAGCTTAGCGCAGGTCCAGGCCGTTACAGCGCAGTCAGCATTGATGGACAAGCTAGAATAAAGCGCTTTATAGCGCGGGCAGCAAGGGCTGCATAACTCTTCCGAGACTAGAGGTCTTTAAACTCGTAAATTATTAGCATTTTTGAAACAATTTTTTAGGACTAGGGTGAATCAAATATTTTAAATCAAGATACTTACTTCAAACCATTGCCATCGTCCCAGAAATAGTATTTTGTGTTCATGTTTTTAAAATCTAATAATGCATTTTCACCTCGCAGGATAATTTTGTCCCACAACACAACCTGGTTTAATTCATTGTTAGGTGTGATGTATTCTGCAGTCAGGTACAAGAACAACTGCTTAACGTTCCAGTTGAAAAGGTGGGACAGATCAGTTTTCAAATCGAAAGTAAGAAAACCGAGATCATTTCTTTCACGAGACGCTCCATAATCAGGAACATTTTTACTGAAACGAAGAAATGATAATTAGTATATGTAGCAGTTTTTCTACAAAAAACCTATTACCTGTGAAGAAACTTACACTACTACTTTTACAGTGTTCATTTGTGCGGCAGTTCTGTAATCCACGGTTAGTGTGGAGAGAAAACATAGCAATGTGAGACATGCCAGAACACTTAACGTGTATGTTAGTATAGCATTTCCCCTTGTTAACACTGAATACATTTTGTCACCGTTTTGATTTAGATTTTTAGGAAGAAATAATTTGTAATTTCCACGGTGGCATCAAATCAAACCATCACACACAAAACGTCACGTCACACATCAATTTTTGACACTTCTCTATCTGACAGAACTTTCTTGACAGAGGACACGTCATGCATGCACAGAATAAAATAAAAAATATGCATAGAATAAAATATATCACATGCATGTCAGATTTTTTTACACTATGTCAGTGGGTGTTCGATTCGATCACCATAGCATAGAGTTAAATAACCATTGAAAATAAATTTAATTTACCAGCCCCCCCTAGCATGAACGTTGAAACACGATATATATCAAATAGTTTATCAGCGTTTTATCGACGCCCAACTGTCAAAATCCATTGTCTTTTGACAGTTAAACAAAATAAATCGCTATAATATCATATCGTGTTTCGTTGGTTATGCTAGGGGGGTCACTGAACCAGTGGTTATTAGTAGGTAGGTACTCATTTTTAGTTTATTTTTTCCCAGATGAATGGCGTCAATTTAGTTTGTGGATGGCGCCGTTTCGCCACATTTGCTTTTATGTCCTTACTAGCAGTACAAGGTGATGTGCACGTAACAGTACATCAGAAAGCGTGTCGTCACGTAAGCTCAGTGTGCTTCTATCGCTGACGCCTTAGAGCAATCAATAATCTAAGGCTGATACTGTCTGATGCGCCGCTTCACGCACGTGGGTGGCGTGTGACAAGTATGCTTCTAACGTCGTCACGTGTCGTCACGTGGTGTGAGATGTCATCGAGTAAGTAAGCCCATGTGTTTCCACCTTAAGTTTGTGTTGAACCCACACAGCTTAGATAAGACCTACAGCACAGAATGGCCCACAGTATATTTATAAAGATGAAATAAAAATTGTACGGAAACTGGTTATATTTTTTTATTTCATTAAACAATAATAATAACAAAAGACAAACAATAGGTAAGTACCTCTTAGTCACAGTTTTAAGTCTCAAGTCTTAAGCATTGCCATTGTTACAGCGATAAACAATGCAGTGACAGAAAGAACAGAGCTGATCGCCGCATCGTTACAAGGCAAGCCTCCGGCTATAGATTGGCAGAAGCAGGCTCGCGTCACGAAACTTCCGTTCCTCTGCTCGTAACAGCCGTTGGTGATCGCTTGGCCTGCCTCGTTCAGGGCCCTTGTGCACATGTAGGTTGAATTCTCAACTGTAAACATCAAAAAATTTTAATGTTGCTTGCCGAAATCTGCTAATAGGTACTGAAGTACCTACACAAAAGTCATTTTTCACAAGGGAACATCGATAATCATCTACATAACACCTACTCATTGAGACTATTCTAATGAGCCCAAACACGTTATATCTGCTGTAAGTTGCCGAGTGGTTGGGTATCCCGCAGACTGGGATGCCGCAGCATCAGCTCAAGGTTACCATACCATGTCTTGGAAATAGCTGAGCTGATGATCTTCAAACGCTAGATCAGATCTTCATAAATTATAGCTAACAACTACTTATCTCGATCACATCAGCTTTCAAATTTAAAAAAAATCATCAAAACCGTTCCATTCGTTTGGAAGCAAAGTACGATGCCTCAGACCATAAAATATTATAAGTACCTACGCTGTTCCAAAAATTTTGAGCCACATAGTAAATAATTATAACCTTTTTTCCATGGAATTGTTTTTAAATGGCGGGTTATTTCAATCAAAATATCGTTGTTGAAAATCGCTGCCAACTTTGCCTGATTTTTAACCGACTTCAAAAAAAGGAGGAGGTTCTATGTTCGTCTGTTTTTTGTTTTTTTTAAATATTTTTTTAAAGTTCATCTGTCGCTCTTCTTTTCTTTGTAACAAACAATGGACATCTTGCGAGAAGCTTTTCGTGCGATGATTTACCATGCTTAAACAATGGCTAACCTAGGAATCTTACGAAAATTTACACAAGCTTTTTGTAAGAATTCTTCTTCGTTAGCAACAATTTTAATTAATTTAAAAGTGGTTGAAAGAACTTTATCGATGTTACTAGACCCGGACGACCATGTACTGCGGTAACTCATAAAAACTTTATCAGGGTGGGTAGCGTGGGTTTTGAAGGAACGTAGGCAAATTACCTATTATATCGAGAGATTCGGTCTGAAACGAAGATTGAATCACGGGCAGGCAGTTTCCACTATCTTGCATGAATATTTTAAAATATTGAAGGTTGCCTCATTAATTCAGAAATTAGCAAAAATCCTGTCATGTTGATTGGTGTAGATTAATGTTGGAAAAGTTCAGAGGAACTTCACAGCATGATTATTAATTTTTTGTTTGTGATTTTAGCATTCACAGTGCTATTTTTATACAATACTTACTTAATAATATACTAGAAAAAATTCGACTCGTCACCAGGAATGTCTCAGGCGGAAATCGAACCGGCGACCTTTGCACTACGCGTTTACTTCATCATTGCCGCTACCTCTCGGCCCGCTTCGTCATACCGCACCCCCTGCGTTGCCATTCTAGTACGGCTAGCTACGCAAAGCTTAATTTTTGTTTCTGTTGATTTAATTATTACGTTCGTTATTTGTGTTGTTATAATGATTAAAAGAGTAAAGTTTCTACATTATGGCGAACCTAACTTGTTATATAAATTTATTACACTCTTTGAACAAGAAAAAAATGAAAAACAGTTGAAAATCACGATTACTTTTTTGTCTACAGTACCGATAGCTGTGACGTCATAACGGTCGTCGACGGCAATCAAAAAGTGAACGCGTAGTAAATCCGGACCAATGCTCTTACCAACTGAGATAGGAAGTGAAGATTATGCCTCTGTGTAAAGAACGAACGAAGGAGTCCATATATTTCTATGGACTAAACGGAGAAAAATATTCGTTTGTTTGTACTGGTAGCTAACGAGCCATATTGTCTCATTGCCGATTGCTCAATTGATGAGATTCTCGTTAGACATTATCTTTCTAAATTCTAGAAAGAAAGATAGACTAGTTGATTAATTATTAGGATTACACTGTAGGTACCATGTCCATTAAAATAGTATGTGTATGTTGCGCAGATGTCGTTGGCTGCGGGAATGCAAGTCGCATGCTGCATGTAGTTAGTCCAAATGTAGTCCACATCCGGCCACGTTCCATCATCTGGAATAGAACTGAAATTAAGCTACTGTCAGGATACTAAGGGCTGATTTTTCAATACTCAGTTAACAGATATCAGTCAGTTTAAATATTAACCAAACAATAAAAGTCATTAAAATAACTTAAAATATGACAGACAAATGAATGATCTCTAATACGCTATTAGGTAACGTATGAAGGATATAAATCTGAAAACTAAGCCATTTTGGCTCAGTATTTTTTACCGACTTCAAAAGGAGAGAGGTACTTTTCAAAGTAAGAAAATATGGCCGGGTATTGAAATTGTTGAAAATTGTTTATTTGCTTGATACATAGTTTGTTGAATTATAAGAAGTGGAACGACTTTAGGCCCGTATTTATAAACCGTTCTCAACGTTGAAACCTATCTTGAGATCATACTTCAGATGCTGTTTCCATAAGAAGAGCATCTGAAGTATGATCTCAAGATACCTCTCAACGTTGAGAGCGGTTTTTTAAATACAGGCCTTTAACGCTGCTGCTTAAGTAATCAACACATTACTAACCCGAGACTACCAATGGTTCCCTACAGGGTACTCCTGCAGAAAGCCTGGTGGCATCTTGACATGTTGCGTTAAGGAATACACTTTGATTGTTGAACCTGGGCCCCAGCCAGGTGAACTGAAAGCACCGGGGGACTGCAGTTTGACCTATTGCTAAAGCGGCACCTGAAATGGAAATTGATAATATCCAATGTAAACTACTCACCAAATTCAAATAAAATAGCTAACTTTCTATTTTCAAAAGCTTCAAGAAGCGTAGGAACGTAGTTAATAAATGCAGTTATTTCAACAAAAAAGGCAGCTTAGTGCTTTTTACATTAAGGTTATTATAAAACAAAATTAGAGACATAATAAAATGTTATTAAGAGCATTAATACGTCGCGGCATTTCATACAAACTTTCAAGTTCTTATTTTCGAAATGAATGAACTGATTTTAATGAAACTTCATAGACTTAAGTAGAATACATTGTTCTTAAAAGTTGAAACCATTTTTGGAAAATGGAATCAAATGGAAGTATTTTAGTATTTTATAACAAATTATTGTGAAATTATGAAAAATTTGATAATAATAAATGTTTGTTTGATTTAATTAAGGACGTACACATTTATTTATTCCAAAAATGTATATGGATTTTCGGCGGCATTGTTGTTGCTAAAAAAATTGACTGTATATCCCGGTTAAATTGAGAATGCTCTGTTTACTCGCATATAACTTGCAGTAAGATAGTAATTTAACTTTGTAGGGATAATTGTAATTACGCACTAGTGTATAATATATTACGCACGTGTTTGTTATAGCTCGGTTTATGGCCCTAAAAGCGATGTAATAAGGCTCACTTGCTCTCGCAAGTGTGTTGAAAATATACTTATTTATTTTGGTTGTACTAAAAAGTTTAACAATGCATGTTTTAAAAAAGTGCATATATGACAATATGATAGGTACTTACATGAAAGTAAAATACAGACGATCAAAACTGAATAACCATACGTTCGACACATTGTTTTGTCACAACAGCATATTTCTATATAAATAGCAGGAAACGTATGCAGTATCGATATCTTGAGTCAGTAATTCCAACAATACATTTGCTTATGTATCGGTTCTTTGTAATCAAGATAACACTACGTTATCAATTAAATGTATAATTGTCAATTTATCAAGACGTAAGCATTGTGATTTCATATGATTAGATTAAGCCAATAATTTAGAATGAAATTAATAATTTGGCTTCTAGCTAGGACACAGAATAAATAAATACGTAACAAGCGGCTAAGTTTTGCTCCGAAAAAAATTGTTTATTATTGGTTCAATTGCTTTTTGACGGTTTTGAAACAAAATCTAAAGAAAGTAAGAAGAAAGAAAATAATTTTACTTAGCACACATTTAAACATAACATGCTTTTTATTACTAACTTAATATAGGTACATGTGCTAAAATGGGTCCCACTCAGCATCATGCCACGGCACCCCAGAGGTGTACCATATCGCTGATTTTCAGTGGTCACCAATTCCGGAGAAGGCGCCATAAATATGAAATTAAAATTAAAACCGGTTTCCCTTGAATTATAGGAAAATAAATAATACTTTTATTTAATACTTTAATACTTTTATTTCTATACTAAAACAATAGGGGTACTTAATTTATATTAAAATCTATTGAGTTGTAAAATAATAATGTAAAAAAACTAAAATTTTATTAATTAAAATATTTATGTTAAACACTTAAAAACTTAAAAAAGACTCATAGCTTTATAAAAAGTATTGAAAACAAAACACAATCACGAGAATTTTATAATACCCTATGAGCATTAAGCGTTTGCTGAAAGTCTTAATCAGATAAGGGTTTTTTTTGAATGGTATGTATTTATCATATTTAAATTTGAGATTTTAGCATTCACAATGCTATTTTTATACACTACTAAATAATATACTAGAAAAATTACGACTCGCAGCAGATTATATTCTCGGACGGGAATCGAACCCGCAACCTTTGGATGTCCGGAAATAACGCTGGCTTGCAGGGTATAAGAGCGTGGGATACACTATGAGAAATTCGACGATGCCATTAGTGACTCGGTAGTGACGCGGTAAGAGCGTTGGACCGGACATCCAAAAGTCGAGGGTTCGATTCCCGTCCGAGAACTTGTTCTATTTTTTCTAGTATATTATTTAGTAATGTATTTATATCATTGATATTGGTCCAATACCGGTCACTACGTTATGTCCTATGTTAGTTAGCAGTCTATTATAATGGCGATTCAATTATGGCGACATTGTTTCAGAACTTCTCTAATACTAGATCTGCAATATTTATAAACTCGCGTCGTACACGCATATAGGTACCAGATAAAATATCCAATATACCTTGCATTTACATAATTGACATGGAAATAAAATGTTATAAAAGTGCATTGTCAATTTTGCATCCCGGCAGCGCAGGTGGCCGTCTGCGAATATACTCCAATGAAATTATTCCCCATTCGCCATGGACGATAAGCCGATTTCGTCTAACCTCGTTCAATCAGTAGAGCGAGCACTCGCGCAGATTTGTGGCCGAACAGATATGTCACCGCTGAAAAATATGGCTGGTTTTAAAATGAACTGCGCTGAATAGTAAAAAGCTAGTGGAGGTAATATAAATGCGGACTGCGATTTTGATGAACGCGATAATTAAGTAGTCGTGGTCGATCAAAAGGATTATAAACCATACCTATATTATTATTTTTTGGTTTGAAATATTAATATAGATTAGCGACCGCCCGCGATACATACATTCTCGAGTGAAGTTGCAGCGGATCACTGTCTATTGTCAATTTAATCGCATCGTATGCTTGTAAGGATTGCTTATCGCTAAAACGAAATGTGAATCGGCATTATGGAGATGAAAAAATGTTTAAGCAAGCTTTTGCCATTAAAGGTGTCTAACTCCACTGTTAGGTCTGTGTTCCGAATGCCAACACAAAGAAAAGATAGTTCTATCGATGATATCGATGCGATTTTAAGCCTGCCGACTGTAGGCTGCAGCTTAGTTCTTTATTGGTTCGAATATTACTTAATCCATCCGCTGAAATTCAAATGAATACACATCACAAGACTTGAGGTATACCTATATTGTTTTTGGTTTGTTAACCATGAACTATGATGTGATGGCTTAGGTAGTTACTAAGTAGCACGCTCAGAATCAACACTACCACGTGAGACATTTGTAATTAAATCATAAAAATATAGTATTTATGAAAGTACCTACTTGTACGGAACCATCGGTGGACGAGTCCGACTCGCACTTGTCCGTTTTTTTAATTTAAATTAAGCTTGTTACCTTTGCGTTAAGTTTTTGTTGTTTTTAGTTTGAAATTAAATATATAGCATTTAAATAAATTGTGTGGTTTTTGTTAGTCATGTTAATTGCCGTAAGAATAACCTGCCCTAACCAGAATCTGTCTTTAACCGAATAAGGAGATATAAAAACCAAGCCAAGCATTCCCCCATTCTAAGAAAAAAAATCGTATTTGGTGAACAGAAAAATCTAATCGGTCAGCCAAAATGGTTAGTTGGCTAGCAAATGTTTCTAAACTGATCAAGTAAATTAATGTCATACTGAACATTTAGCTGGAATCAGTGATCTGCGTTTAATAAATTTTTGGTTAGCAATTTCAGTGACCCACGTTTAATAAAATTTTGTTGAGCGATTCGGCGACGGTACTGTACAGATAGATTTGATTAGATTGCCATTGCCATAACATAATGCAACTTTAGAAAAGACCGGATATGAGATGGGTGCCCATGTGGGATTGCGATAAAGAATGTAAAGCGACTTTGAAAAAAGGTTGGATTTAGGGTGGGTGACCGTTTGAGACTGCAATAACTGTTAAGCTACTTTTGAAGAAGCCGGGTATGGTAAGCAGGGAAAGCTGAGGAGGGAGGGATATACCATTCCCATCCACCATCCCGCTACCCCTTCCCCTGCCCCTCCCTCCTCAGTTTTCTCTGCTAACCAATTATGAAATGTTGCTGACCAATTAGATATTTTGCTGACCAATTAGATATTTTGCTCTCTACCTATTTATTAAATTGCTAACGATTTTAAGATTGTTTGCTGCCCAAATATTTGTTTGTTGGCCAAATAATGAAACTACTGATTTTTTTGCTAAGCATTCAGATTAATTGCAGTATTGTAGATCAAAAAAATACTTTCCTTGCAATTCATCTGTAGCGATTAAAAATATCACCAAAAAATCTACAAGGTAGGAAATGTTTTAGTAGGTAAGTATTATCGCAGACACCATAAAATATTTTGAAGTGCTAAGGGAATCAATATAAAGTTATTTTTTAACTAAGGCTTAATATGTGAAAACAGTCAAGTAGGTTAATCGGAGGCCCGGCCTCATTGTCGAGTCATGATTCGTATTTGTTTATCTAAACAAGTATCTTAGGGGTTTATTTTGCGAGGCTTCCAATATTTGATAGACGCCTCGAGGCCTGCTGATGCCGACAGGGTCTGTCATTTGCACACAAAACCCCGACGAAATAGACAGTTTTGCTCACCCTACCCTTGGGTTCGGTTCGTTAATGAATGTGTACATTTTGATAGCTTGCATCTTTATCTACTGTTCTACCAATTATGTCTCTCTGATATTTTATAAAATGATCATATATTTTCTTCGACGTTTTTGTCAAACAATAGTAAACCGGCACATTTTTGTAACTAAGACTTCATTAATAAGAAGATGGATCTCAGACTGCCAAGCATCATGCTACATGCACGACGTCAGATTTTAAAGTTGCACGTAAAGCGCCAATTTTGCAACTATAGAAAACGCACCTAATTGTCATACTTACTATAAAAAATCTGCACGACGGAGCGTGATGTGTGGTGGTGTGTGGTGTGATGTTTTTTAATATATTTAATCTTTTGATAGCTAGGACTTTGGAGCTCGTTGCCTCGAAGAAGCTGTGGGTGTCTGTTGTAGGAACATATTTTCGTTGAGAATGGAAAACATGAAATGTGTTTTGTAGCTTTCATTAGTTTATTAGCCGATGTCAATAAATTAAAAATGCTTAGGTACAACACTGTTTCTTTATCAATTTTGTTTTCGCAAAAAGAAAAACTAACCAAATGTTAGAACTTTAAATGCAACAGTTTCCTCTATCTTGTCTTAAATCTTTCTAAAACAAACATCACTAGCAAGACGGCGACAAATTTATACATCCTGAACAATCACCATTTATCAGGCTAAGTTTTCAGTGTGAAAAATGCTAAAGTTAACCACAAGCAAAGTTTAGAAGTCCCGGTATCGTGTTGTTCTCTTGTTTGTTCTCGTCTCAGGGAATATTGCTGTTTCACATCAGTATCAAGATGTTGGTTGATGTTTACAAACTCCTTTTTGTCACGCCCTTTAATAGGTAATCCGTTTATTTGTTATTTCTTTCTTATGCCAAACAGAAGTACTTTTGACAGAGAGTCACCGGTAATGTGACTATACCTACATCTGATAAACGACCATTAGTAGTAAAGCCGGGTTTACATGATAAGAGTCAGCTCGGACCGAGTCACGACCGAGTCCGGGGGAGTACATGTCTATGTGATGTTTCACAATCGTGAAGAAAACCCCGTTTACTTTGTTCTACGTTTTTCTCTAGTATTGGTTTTCTAGATGCAAAGAACTTAATATCATGAGTCGGTTTATTCAATCACTAGTGTATTGGTCTTTGTAAGAAAGCGTATTTGAGACATAAAATCGGATCTGAAGTTAAAAGTTTTTAATTTAAACTGAAAATGTTCGAGTAATAATGACTTTCATAAATGTTTTGCATAAGTACTGAAAGGAAAGATCTCATTATGAAAAAACATTTTTAGCCGTCGAGTAATCCTGAATTACGTAATTCTGTTGTTAACAATTTCTCGTTTGAAATCGATTGAAATAGTTTGAAATTATTTGAACTTAATGAAATTTGATAGTTTCAGTTGTTAACAGAGTACTATAATAGCACTTTGCTAATAAATGAAACTGTCGAATTTTATAAACTCTTCTAAGACTTCCACGCGCACAGTTCATTAGAAATAAAACACTATTTACGTATTACAGCGCGTATATTGTTTAATTCTTTAGTTTGGATTTATTGGATCTATGATTTCCCGACGTTTCGACACTTTTCCAGAAGCCGTGGTCACGGGATAACTAAAGCAAAAAGGCTGCTTATAATTTTATGAACATACCCGCTTGTAACTTTAAAGTTCCGACTACAGTATTTTTTTTATTAACTTTAAATGATTTCGAACGAGAATTGTAAGAACAGTGTTACGTAATCAGGGGGCAGAACTAAATGGTTTTACCCGATTCTATTCAGTGGCACTTTTTTTAAGAAAATTATTTCAAGAGATTAACGTTTGCTTATTAAGTTTACAAAACAGCTTCCATTAATCTTAGTTTCATAACTTGAGGCCTCTTTGTTTCTTTCGGCGCCCTGTTCAGTATGAAATGGCTTTAATTAAGATATCATGGGAAATAAACCTCTCAACTCTGTGAAATATTGCGCTCAGGATCTGGACTAAATTGGTTATTTTTCTTTTTGAAACGGTAAAAACGTAATTTGGTTTTGTAATATCTATGAGGTATGCCCTACGCTGGTGTTTTGTTTCATTTGATTGCCTTTTACATTAACTTTAGATCGTTGTACTTACTGAATTATAGAGATATTTTTTATCTGATGTCGTATTGATTGACGTCTTGGAGCTTCGAATCACTTAAATGCGCAAGAAAAATACCACTTATTAGATTAAAATAACAAGTATTAAAAAACAGTTATATCACTAATGAGACGTTTAATACTTGTGATTTTAATAAGTTTAAGGCTAAAATTCACCAAATACTTTAACAGCCGATTAATTTTTAACTATCTGTTGTTGGCGTTTTCTCCATACATAATAACGTCAAAAACAGACAGTTAAAACTTAATCTGCTATTTAAACGTTGGTGAACTTTAGCCTAAAAGTGTAAAATATCACTTTGCTTTATTTTGAGTATCGGACTTTTTGTTTTTCTATTAAACTATAAACTACCTCTTAATTAAGAAACTTAGTGGTTCGAATCATGGGTTAATAAATAAATTAGTAAACTATTTAAGTACTCATTTATTTAAAATGTACAAAACCCAGTTTGATTTACTTTATCCGTAAATTTTGTATCGTAAAACTGTCAAACAATTTTTAGCATTAAAACTATCTAATATTTGCTTTTATTTTTTTTACAATATTTTTCTAAATTAGCTATAAATCTAGATACGTACAAAATATTTATATCATTCCTCTATATACAAAATCTATTTAGTTATAAATAATATTATTTACAAAGCTTTTACTGATTACAAAGAAAATGGCAGTGTACAAATTGTTACATTTATTTGCCGTCAGCTAGAGTTCCCCTTTACGCGACGGGCGTCAAAAACACGCAACGTCGCAGCGCTCAGTAAGGAAAACTTTAGAAGAAAATACTAGGTTAGAGTTTTCGTGTTTTCCACAAAGGCCATAAATCCTAACATTCAGCTGCTTTCCACAGTTTACAGCTCACCCACTCGCAATATAGTTTATCACGTGCACTACAATAACGCATTCACATTGAACCACACTTTGAAAAGTTTCAGTTTACGTAACACTCCCGAGTTACATTTAAACTTATCAATTTTTCACTTTTCGGCTGTCGAAATACCTATCTATTTTGTTTAAACTCACTTAGCCTACGTATGGGAAAGGTGCGAATGGCGCTGGGAAGTAACCTTGATAACCTGCGCTGGGTTGTATGGGAATGGATGAGGTTACGTAGGTGGTGAGCACCGTTGGCACGACCTTCGTCGTGAATAGAGTCGTGTACACCGTCTTAGCACCGAATGTCAGTTTTAGAATTTGGCTGTCCGTTGCAACTACTTCTGTATTCACAACTACAGGTGTAGACGTGACAGTGAATTGTTGTTGTGGGAAAAGAGGATTGATAGGTTGTAGAGGCAAAGCTGGCAAGCTACTGGTTCCGATTTCATATTCAGTTTTTGTTATTGTGGCCACCGGTCTCGAAATAGTACTCTGTATCGTGTTTTTGCCATCGAACACAGGTATAACATGCGATTCGTATACCGTTTCGTATTTCAGTATTGGTTTGGATGTTGTTACAACGTTGGGGATTTGAGCAGCCGCAGCCGGATTTAAAAGTCTCAATAACGCAAGCTGTTGAGCCTGTTCCGGGGTGAGAGCGGGAGTGGGCGGGGTGGGGGCCTCAGTTACGTGATTGTTCTTGTTTTGTCCGTGTGCTTTCTTTAGTCTTAAGTGATTGTCTGGAATACCGTATTTATCTACTTCGGCTAAGTCGAAGTCAGAGCCGATGTTCGCCAAATCCAAATCAGGTGGGAATACTCGTCGTGGAACTCCGTCTTCATCTTCATTGCTGTCACCAAAATCTAATTCCAAATGAAGTTCAGATCCGGCCTCATCGAGACGACTGTTGAATTCTTTCAGTGTTTTGCTTGGTATAAACTGGAAGAAGTCCATAGGCGGCAGTGTTTTAGTGGCAGTTACGAATCGTGTGATTTGGTACGTCTGTATGAAAGTTAGGCTGCTAGTGATGTTAGCGTCAGCTTTTACAACTGGCAATATGTGAGTTTTCAACATGTGTTGAGTTGTACTGAATGTTTCAGTAACTGTTTCTAGCGGTGGTGTCTCCATGTCAGATGATAACGTTATAGCGGGAAGAGTTGCGATACTTGAATCCAAATTGTGGTCTTTTCCGTATGGGGACGCTGTCGCTAATATGTTTTCTGTCAACGGTTCGTTGAGAGAACTTTGCGAGTTTGGTATCAGTGTTGGCTCAATACGTTTTTCTATCGTAGATGTCACTGTGATGATCCGAGTGTTTTTAACACGTCCGACCTGAGAACAAAAATATCGATTGTATTAAAAATCATCAAATTATAGCATACTAGCGATCCGCCTTCGCTTCGCTTCGGTTCCTTCCTTTTTTGTCTTGCAACCTTCAACAACAACACCCAAAATAAAAACAAATAAGTACCTTCTAGTAGTCACCTTCATTCGCTCCAAAAGTCACGCGATAGGAATAGATATAGCTACGGTATTTTTTTACATTTTTTATCAAAAGTAGAAAACTATGCGGTCTAAAACATTATTTAAGAATGTGCAAACAGCGCTCTTTCATATGATACCCCACATGCCCTAGTAGCCCACTTTGAATTTTTAAGAACCCCTTTCAGTCCCAGTTGCAAAAATATATATTTTAGTTTCGTTTTTATTTGAAAAATAATTGGGCAAACGTCATCTAAAACTATTTATTCCGAATTCCAAGTTGATAGCATTAGTAGTTCTTGAGATATCCATCTGTGTAAGACAGACAGACAGACAGACTGAGTCGTACCATAAGGGTTTCTTTTTACCATTTTGGTACGGAACCTTAATAAATTCATTTAAACTATGTGTAACGGGTTTACATTATGTGCATGAAATGCTTAAGGTGACGATCGCATTTTTTTGATAAGGATTAATACTATATTCGTCTAAATGCTTTTCCAATGACCATTTCTTAAAAAGTTAAAATGGCTGTAGTAAGCTATCCTTAAAAGATAGACATATGCCATCGCAGGTTTTTTTGTGGACCTATAAAAGAGGAACAATTTCATCATACATTATTTTGTTATAGCTCCGTTGTATATACCGTTTTCGATGCAAGCTCCCAGTCGGTTGAATTTTTGCCGACATCTTAAACAATTATCGTCACATTTTTACCAATTAACATAAAACCTCAATTTATCATACTTTAACTTTTTCACATTTTAAATCTTTCTCAGAAATCACTCTATCAATTGGAGAAAACCGCATGAAAATCAGTAGTTTTTGAGTGTATCGTGAACAGACAGACAAACGGACTTTGTTTTATAATTTATATGTTTTAAAGTACTTATATATGATGCAAGCCATTTATTTTTTAAATACGAACCTGGAAAGTGTAAGGAGACTTGATGGTTGCAATTTCGTAGTAAACATCTCGAAAATCAGCAGGAGTAGATATTTCGACTTTCAGAGTTTCAACTGGTGGGGGCTTTTCAATCGAATTGTCATCTGAATCACTTTCAAGGAGGGTGCCAGGTCCACTCTGGGAACCTGAGAGTTCGAGGTCGTTGTCCGATCTAGCTTGGGGAGAAACGTCATTTGCTTGAATATCGTCGATGAAAGGATTAGGGTTTGGTGTCGTTTCATCGTCACCAAGATTCATTTTTCTTATTGTAACTTTAGGTTTGGGACTTGTTTTGTATTGCCAACGCCCTGATCCTGGAGAGCGATTTAATTTAAATTTGTAGACACTAGTCGATGCTGCAGGGGTTACTTGTTCGACTGGAGTAGCTTGGACCCGAGGTTTAAAGCCACGTTTGGATTGGTTGTCATTGCTCGATGGAGTAACTACAGTTTTATGTCCTGAGTTACGGTTATTTTTTCTCCGGTTGGAGAACGATGACGATGATGGAGATTCACTGAAAACAGAGACGGTTGCCAGTTGAGGTGCAGGACGGCCATAACGTGTACTGAAAATAAAAATAACTATTGTCGACACACCGAACTTTTCTAAATGAATAATAACAATGAAAGACTACGGAAAAATATTAGTTTTGTAAGCATTAGACGGTTGTCGGCAATAATATGAGGATGATTTTAAATAATAGTGAAATACAATACCTTTGAGTTCGCTGAGAATGCGAGGAGTTTCGGTTTTTAAACTTCTTATTCTGACTCGGCTGGACGTTGGCATGGTTGTCATTTTCAGAATTGTTCTGTACCCTGTGGCGATTTTTAAAGGAACTACCGTTACTTGTTTGTCTGCGAGTCGGTTTGTTAAAATCATCATCGTTTATTGATGGAGTGGGTTCTAAATTATGTCTGTGATTTTTCAAAACAGGTGCTGGAGTCTTCAAAATTCTATGTGTAAGCGTCGGGGCAATCTTTGCTCTATGTCCTGCCGGAAGTACTTTGGAGTTGCTGTTTAACACTTGTGCATATTTTCCAGAAATGTAAGTGCCTATTACACTAGTTTCATGAACTGTTGTAAGACCATCTTTTACTATAGTCCCACCGAGTGTTGTCACAAGACCAAGTGGATGATCATCATCCTCTGGCTGGGGAGTAGGTGGATGGACCCTGTTTTTATGTTTTGGTTTCGGTCCATGAGTTTTTGAAGGTCGTATGTTAATAACTTTATATGTTTCTTCTACAAATTCAGACGGTTGTCGCGATAAGAAATCGTACTCTGGCTCGCCGATATTATTATTTGTGATTAAAATGGCAGGTTCCTCTTCAGGTTGACTCGATTTAATTTGGACTACACTACTAACTTTTGAATTTATTATAGATGCCGGTGGTCCTTGTTTAACTTCAATTTTGCTACTGACTACGTTTGTGACACTTTTTATGGGTTCTGGTTTATGTTTCTTTTCACCGGAATTACTGGGTTTATTTTGCTTCGATGAAGAAGATTTCGGTGAGCTACTTTCTATAATTTTAGATGGCCCTGCAACTACTTCAACTTTTGTTATTATTTGCTTTTGCTCCTTGATTACTGATTTAGGAGCATTAGTGATTTTATCGTCCTTTTTAGCCGAAGAAGAAACGACTGATACCGCACTGGATATTACTGCGGGACCTGAGGGTTTATTGGTTTTATTGCTATCTGAAAGTTTGCTAGGTTTAATGGCTTCGGGTTTCACGCTTGTTACCGACGGAGGCGGTGGCTTAGTTTCGATAATGTTTTCTTGGACGGATTTTTCAGTTTTCGGTGGTTCTGAAAAAATAGAAAACTGGGTTAACATTATGAATAGGCTTAGACAAATCAGATAAAAAATCAAAGATTAGAAGACTAAAGTAGGAAGCACATTTTGTAAATAGAAGACTAGATTGTAATAATTACATGTTCACTTCACTAATATTTATTATAAGTAAAGTGTGGAATAAAATTAAAATACAACAAAGTACTATTCAAATGCATACTCGTATATAGAAATATTCAAGAAAGGAGTTAATAAATGGAGAAGACCAAGAGATAACTACTTATGTAAAACATGAAAAATTCGTTAAAATAGTAGTACAATCTAAGATGTACTCGGTGATACTTATATGGATCTAATGCATAAAAACAAATCAGCTTGGGGTAAAACTATACAAGGTGTTACAAAAGTACCCCTAATGCCGAATATGGTATATAGGGACCATCAAACTGAACAACATTTACTATGGGACCAACTCTGAAATCGCGAAAAAAAAATCAGCTGTTTCATACAAAAATTAAAATCGAAAATATTGAAATGTATGAAACAGCTGTTTTTTTTCCGCGATTTCGGAGTTGGTCCCATAGTAAAAGTTGTTCAGTTTGATGGTCCCTATATACCCTATTCGGCATTAGGGGTACTTTTGTAACACCTTGTATATTGGCAAAATGAAAACTTATAAACATGTATATTCCGCGCGTGATTAGAATGGGATGGGACCTTGTCAAAGTAAATAAAATGACAGTTAAGCAGACAAGTAGCGTAAGCAAAACATCCTGAATGTATTTAAATAAGAATTTAAAAAAAGTAAAAAGTATTACCCCTTTATCTACTCATTATTAATTAATCACAAATATCATCACACAATAGTATATAAATGTCAAATTTAAAATAAAAATCGAGCAGAAATCCACGCGCACAGTTCTACACAACCTATTATCTAATCTGTGACACAACCTAGCATGATGCGAGCATCTACGCGAGTTTGCTACGCTACGACGCTACGGCTGGCCGACGGAACGTGCGCATCTCAGTTCCAAAAGGTAGCATCCCATTTTCATCGCGCGCGGATTATATTACATTCTAGTGTCTGAATCGGTGTGTAAAGAGCGTCACTAAACAAAAGATAATCGTAAAATTATTAGAAAAAGAAATGTTGGTTCCGCGGAGGTTGCATACCTTGCTGGTATACTACCTGCGTTGGTTTGATTCTAGACAAAAGTAAAAGTTACAAAAAAATAACCTGGTGGTGGGGCGGAGTGAGGGGAGAAGACCATAACGGTGTTCCCTATGGTGGTGGTGAAATCCAAGAAGCCATACACGGTCTGCGTGATGAAATTGTTGGGTGGCGCGCTGGCCGCGGCTGGCTGTCCGCCATCGTAAACGGGCCCTTCGGTGGACACTATACTACCTGAAATTCAGTGTTAAAACATTTTTAATAAGGATCAAGAGTTGTATTAAACAAATTCTACGTAAGTCGAGTGGATGCTATAATCAACTGAGTAACTATAACATTTTAAAACGATGCAATGGTGTGTCCGGAAGGATTCAATAATTATGTATTTAATGTGTGTATGTGTATAATGCTGGAATAAAGTAGAGATACTACTATATAGTTCAAGAAATTATTAGCGACTAGCGGCCGCACGCGACTTCGTCTGCGTGGATAGTTATTTTTCTATCCCTCGGGAACCGTTACTTTTTTTCAGGTTTAAAAGTACGCTGTGTCCTTTTATGTACCCTTGACAACGTGTACATGCGTTTCATGATGATCAGTTCAATAGTTAAGTAAGACTTAAAGGCGTCACAAACTAACAAAGACACTTTTTTATTTATAATTATTAGTAAGGATAAGGTATCATCAGCCCTATATAGTGTTGTTACGTAAAAGTGATTAATTTCATTTTTAATTCATCCAATAGATTTGATTAATTTAATCAAAAATACTAAAAATCACATGGGGTTGTTTTACTTAGTCAGCATAGCTATCGCCAATCCAATCTTGGCAGATGCATAAATATGCTGACTATCTTCTGAGAAACGATTGCTTCGCAAACTATCACTGACGAGAGTCAAGAACCCCATCTGTTTATTAAGGCCATTACCCTGTGACTCGATAAGTAAATCTCGTTGGGATTTCACATAAAACATATATTTTAACATTGAGTTCAGATACGACATTTTTATGCAAAGTGCTCGCGGCGAAATGTCCCGATAAAGACGAAAACTCCGTAACGACGTTACTCCAGTACCATTGGTTGGCAAATGATCTGTGATACAGTTACATGTGGCTTAAAAAATCTGTTTACATAGCCCCTACTGCTCTTAGATATAATTCTGGTAAGTATGGTCAAGAAAATATACTCTCTATCTATACTATGAAGATAAACATAGTGTTTGTAACTTTACGCGTGATTCATTGTTTGTTACGTTGCAAGTTCGTGAATAAATATGAGTTTTGTTGTTATTTAAACTGAACAAACTAGAGTTATATGACACAATGTGTAGTTTATGAAAGAAAATTTACATTGAATCAGACTGTAGTGAGTAGTCGAAAGCCGTTCAAAGTTCAGCTATAAAACCAGCAGCAAAATGGAATTTGCATTGCTCTCTCGAATTGGAAAGTGGGTAACAAATTCAGGCGGGTCGAGGCGCTATATCCCTGTTACTTCCAGCCCATTTGCCACCAAGTGGTCTGAGATAGTCCACCTTAGATAGTTATCACACCTCGCCCTTCTTTGACCCGGTTTTTGCAATACCAATTACTTTAAAGGGTATTTTTGTACGTGAGAAGTTTTTGCAGCAAAATTAACTTTATTTTAGTATATCGAATTTTCAGAAGGTCAGAAATCTTTTTCAAAATATTTTATTATTAATAACAAAAGTTACGCACTCGTATTTTGATTGCGCTACTGATATATGTATTTGTATAGATGTTGTTACAGTTTGAATACTAACACAGATAGGCGGCGACCGCCAGCAGTGCTACGAGCCGGTGCTACATGGCTGATTCCTATGGCACGAACTGCCCCCTACTCAAATGGCCAACATTCTAAACGTTTGAACGCTACGCTTACTATTATTAAAGCTTAAAAATGAGCAATAAACTATTAAATCACGTGTTTCAAACTTATGTAAGTCACAGATTTTGAAGCGTTGTATGGAATTGAGAATCTTACGGCACGTAATTTTATCGTTTCTTGCTTATTGAAAATAAGCTTTAATAGTAAGCGTAGCGTTCAAATGCATAGAATGTTGGTCACTTAAGTAGGGGAGCGGGGGCAGTACTGTCGGCAGCGACGGAGCGAACGCACTCGCATTTTGATCGTACTACGGATATATTTGTATCGATATTTGTTAGTTATAGTAAGTACTAACAGAGATGGGCGGCGACCGCCAGCAGTGCTACGAGACGGTGCTCCATGGCTGATTGCTATGGCACGATCTGTACTGTCAGCAACGGCGGTGCGAGAGCACTCGCATTTTGATCGCGCCACTGATGTATGACACTGAAACAAAACAGAGAAGTGATTATTATAATGCTGTTAAATGAAACATATCATCGAGGCATAGTTACTTATGCCTCGTTATATTATGACAAATTAGAAATAATTGGAAAGTCTCTCCTTTTCTTTAAAATATTTCTTTAATTGGTAACCAACACTAACAAAATTCGAAACTACCACTTAGAAACCACACTGTTTTTGAAGTATTTTATTTTACTCACATTTCTATAATATGAACAAGATCAATGACTTATAAATGAACTACGCTACGAACTCCAGTTACCTATGTAGTGTTTTGTGACAAGACAATTTAAGATATGTACTAGTGACAAAATCCTGTTACATTAAGATTGATAGTTAGAATATTTAAACCTTCACCGTATTGATGTTTCTCGGAATTCACATACAAGACTATGCAAGACTATAGATCCATTAGATTTCTGGTAAACAACACATCGTGTTATTTAAATTCGTCTCAAGCCTATACTTTGCAAAAAAACAACCAAATTACGAAGAAAACAAGACAGTGCCTCTGATATTAAACTTTAGTGTAGCTTGTTTGCCAACTTCGAGGCTCCTATTATGATTTCAGCTTGTATCGCAGACCTATTTGAATTATATTTGCATAGTGTTTGCCCGCTGCGATCGATCAGCTCATTTCGCCGCTTGCATCGTCAAACTAAATTTTAGCCGCGAGTTATCAATTTTGCATCGAGCGAGCGAGCAGAGCGGTGGTGTAGATAATATAATACAATTACGTTAATCTCTACTCAAATAAGTATAAAGTCAGGCTGTTTTGTACCGTTCGTAACGCTTCACCAGACAAAATAATTATTCGATATGCGTAATGGCGGGCCGCTTCCCCCATCCGGCGGCGAACCCAATTCATTGCCCAAAACCAATACAGCTTTTAACATTTATAAACATGTTTGCCAGATTGCTTGTTGCCACCGTAAATTATCGTGTTCTTTATTCATTTATAAGCGCTGTTTAATTTTACTGGACAAAAGGGAAAAGATTTTATTGTGTTCGTTTGGTTTGCGGATTGAATACAACACCTATGTTAAAATCTGACACGCATACTGAACATAGCTCTACACTGTTTCCTCTCAATCTGTTTATCATCTCTACTTTATTATTTTTTATTTTCTGAATTAAAAAAAATTATGATGAATTGGCATCCTCTGCAATTTCTGCTAACCAATCACGTATTGTTTGTTGAGATGAGAATGAGAGACACACTTTTGACTACATGAATTGTGATCATTTTATTTCGGGACAATATTAGGAGATAACATACGAATACCTTTTATATAGGTAAGGTATGGTACTACTACTATTTCAGTCTTAAAACATTATTTTGTTACCGAAATAATTGCTTCGGCTCTTCTGATCGACATTCTGATGATACTCAATCTCATCAATGAAGATGTTACTCAAATATGAAAAAGAATAATTATATTACTATGATACAAGAGAGCTATGAGCAGAGCCCACGAGTTTCCGAGTCTCATACGAAGTTTTTTAACACATTTGCGAGAAAAAAACAAAATAATTTACCACACAGAAAATATGGGAAAAAAATAAAATGCAAAAATTTTGTGAATTATAAATAATTGATATTAATAAACGTTTGTTTGACGTAATAAAGGACGTACACATTTATTTATGCAAAAAATGTATATGGATTTTCAGCCGCATAAAACATCTTAGTGGTTACTAAAATGCTCAGTTTACTTGCATATTAACTTGCAGTAAGGTACTAATTTAACTTTATAGGGATAATTATTATATTACGCACGTGTGTGTTATAGCTCGGTTTATGGCTCTTAAAGCGATGTAATAAGGCTCACTTTACGAGTAAGTGTGTTGAAAAATATTTTTTACCATTATGAGATTTCGCTCCAAACTAGTTTTTTAGTACCTAACTGCAATTGCTGCACAATACGAATGCAAAGTGAAGCAACATTTTTCACGGCGTAAACTGCTACTCCGCAGATTGCGGTCGCCATGCAGCGGTGTTTAGTTTTCCTTCAAACTTTCCTATTTGGTCATAATAATTGAACAAACCTCTTTTATTTCTATTTTCTTAGATGTAGGTAATATCTTAAGACCCTCCTGACTTTTAGTATTTAAGAATTCATTATTTATCATTGACTATGCTCAGCACATATTGCAATAAAATTGCACTTTAATATTATTTCGTCATGTTGGGATAGATCGCAGACTCCAACTAATCCGTCATGTGTATAAGTTTTATACTAACACTAAATATCTATAAATAACATATCTGTTGGAAAACGGTTGAATAGTTTCCAGAATAAATAAAATGGTAATCTGGAGATGCCTCCGGACTATTATACAACGTGTTACAAACGTACATTTTGATATTTTCGATTTTAACTTTTGTATGAAACAGCTGATTTTTTTTTCGTGATTTCAGAGTTGGTCCCATAGTAAAAGTTGTTCAGTTTGATGGTCCCTATATACCATATTCGGCATTAGGGGTATTTTTGTAACACCTTGTATAGAGTACATGTGTAGATTCATGTGCGTATTCAACGCCAAAGGTCTCGGTAATGCTGTAAGAACGAACAGTAGGTTTCATAAGTAGTCTTCTTCTAAGTTTTAATCTCCTTGAATGTCACCGTCGTTAACACTCCCTGTAAATACGTATGCATGCATATGTAAATCTATACCGTAAAGCTACGATATAAATATGCATTTCCACTAAAATTCTTCCAACGTCGGCGTCGCAGCGTTGTAATGTAGCTGCAGACGATTTCAATTTTTAGAGCATTAATATAGTTAATGCATTTATTTCCAGTTAAAAAGACCCATTACATTAGAATACAATAGAATTATCATTATTAGATTGATTGTTATAAATCAGTTTAATCTAACAGCGTAAAAATAGGATCTACTTTGAATTCGGAATTTTTGTCCAAATAAAAGAAAAAAATATGCCAATGCGAAGAAGCTCTACTGGGTAAGTATACGCAACAGTCATGATCAGTCATAGTGAAGCGTAGACGTAGAGGCATCTAAGCCAAATTCCTGCGTAGATTGGCATGTATTGTGCGCGGCCCGGCGGCATAGCGCGCCGTATTGAAAGCATTTCAATGCTCGCTGGGCTTCGACTGTCGGCAAAGCCATTGGCACGATGTACAATTATGCTGCGATCCAAGACAAACAATTGGTAGATAGTAGATATGCCTAGAAAGCTTAGGCTAGCTTTGGCACAAGTTCGATGAAACATAGTCATCAACACAGATTACTTATCAGCCTTTACACTGTGTTGAATAAGTATTATGTTTTGTTATAAGTTAAATCTCAAACAAAACAAAGTATAAAATAAAAAGAGCTTTTCTTATTCTACTCTTGGCGTGTATGTAGAGCGAACAAAAGATACAAGTAAATAATGTACTCCAAGCCATTTATGATGTCATCGAGATGTCTCGAAAGAGCTGGGTCCCTTTGTGACGCGCCCAGAGATGAATGGGAGCGAGTGAAAGTGTCAAGCTTACCGCACACATAAATAATGTACTTAACCATCTAGGTTCTAAAGTAGCTCTACATATTAAGTCGAGCGAGTGCTCTGCAAGAAACTTAAATCGTACTATGTATATTGAAAAAGTATAGTGAGTTATACTTATCTACTTTTTAACCGACTTCAAAAAAGGAGGAGGTTCTCTATTCTGTTCGTCTGTATGTTTGTTTTCTTTGTGTGTCCGCCGATCACTCAAAGACGGCTGGACCGATTGAAATTATTCAAACGTTATTACTTACATCAGGGTAACTTCTACTTACTTACATGAGTTGGTCCCATTTTTTTAAATTTGGAAATCGGTTTAGTGGTTTTCAGCTAATCCTGAAAATACTTATTATGATTTTGGTGAACTACCTCGATGATATGATCGTATATTATAACTTATTAGTTTATGTATAACCGATTTAGATGACATTTTTTTTGTTGGAAAAGAGATTTCTTATGTGTGTAACTATACATACATGTATAATAATAACATTATAATGTATTTTTATTAGGTTTTTTGTTAAATTATAGGATATCAATTTTTTACGTACAAATTCTTACTTAGTGTTGGGAACATTTGTATTGCGTTAGAAAGAACCATTATGAGCGAGTTGTTTAGTTAGATTCGAATTCTGTCTATGGTAGTTGTTTGAATTTTGTTAACTTTTACTACAGTTGTGACTTGGAAAAAACATTATGAATTTCAGGCGCGACAAATTGCTCAAGTGCTAATAGCTGCATGATGACGCGACGCGGGAACAGTCTGCTGTTGGCATATTTTATTTTCTTTGGTGGAAAGCTCAACTATCTCAGTGTATAAGTGTCAGATGTATATGTGTGTGAATGCCGGTGTTTGCTCGCGAGATGGGCCGATGATGGAGCGGTGATGTTTGTGGCGTAGGGCCCGCCCAGCCTCGAACTATTCAGCCGATGCTCGTATTACACTGAGTATGGTCTGACAAAAAGTATTTATGCGATATTTATAGTCAATAAAAACGTACAACAAATAAATTTATCATTGCTGTGCTAGCGAATCACCAATGAAAATATTTGAAAAATCTAAACTTGTCTAGTGACTGTCATATTGATATTGTTCGATGGCTATAATTGAGTTCGTGATCTAGCGGAATTAATACTGCATTGCGTTCTACAGTTTCTCAATATGAAAACACTATAAATCTTGTTGTTTGTCGCATATTATTCTAGTTCATGATGTAACGCCATAGCTTTAGCCACCCATGATGTCAATGAATATTTATTGTATTTTAAAGAACGATGAATGTTCGTTCATTTTTGGTGATGTAGATGTAATCACTTTTAGACGATACGGTAGACATCCTGACTATTGTACTAAATATTCCTCCCGGGTTCGAATCCTCTAGTCTAGGCGCATAATTTCTTACTTAAGAGTCCGGGCGAACAGTGAGCTTCCCATTAAAACGTAATACAAAAATGATTTGCATACTTAACTCTTCTTGTGATGTTATTTGGATTAAGACAGTATTTGTCTATGGTACTATTAAATAAAAAAATCATAATAACAAACCAAATAAAAATTAAAGCGATTTACAGTTTTGTATAAAAAAATGGAATTGGCATTTATTGTGAATTGGGTAATATTATATTACTTATTGCTTTCTAATAGAACCCTAGACAAATACTGTATTAATCCAAATAACATCACAAGAAGAGTTAATTATGCTCGAATTGCAAATCATTTTGGTATTACGTTTGTATGGGAAGCTCACTGTTCGCCGGACTCTTAAGGGGAAACCCGCACGTACGTACACATTATTATTGTCAATAAATTTATATATTGATAATCATCTTGTGGAGTGTGACTGCACTGATTATAATATTGTTTAATATTATTGTCATAGATTGAATTACTAATATTATGTGTCATATTGTCATATTGTCATAGATTGAATTACTAATATTGTGTGTCATATTGTTATATTGTCATAGATTGAATTACTAATATTGTGTGCCTATTTAAATGTAAGCTATTTTCGTCTTTGACTTAATGATCGGTCATGGGATAAATAAATGTGATCATTGAACAGTTTTGCGGTCAGTACATGTCTGACCAAGTACATAGTGGTTCATCCCTCTATTCAAACAAAATTTAATGAGGCGGACGGCTATACAGGAGCGCGCTCCCACACGGCTCATGCGGGCTCGCGTTGTACAGTCGGCAACACGTGTTTACTAACGCACTTGGATCGCCTAATATAGACACTCTTGAGATGGGTGACCAACTAACTATCATTAAATACAATTAAATATCTAGTAGTTGTAAACAATTAGGCGTACAGGTATACAAAAGCGCGCTCCCAGCTCATGCGGGCTCGCAGATCGCCTATTGTAGATGTTAAGCAAACGCAACGGTCGCTCTTTGGATGGGTGACCAACTCACTATGATCCCGCGCGACCTAACTACCTAACTTAGAGTAAGAGCATATTCTCCCCATTATCCTTGATCCATGCCAGTTTCATAAGTTTAAGAAAATTAGCATACAAATAATATGCTAATTAGGTGAGCATAAAATATATTCGGTCAGCCAAAATGGGGAGTTAGTCAGTAACTTTTGGCTAGGAAATATTTATAAAATCAATCAGCAATTAATGTCAAACTGGACTGCTCTAAATCTTTTTAGCTGCAGTCAGTGACCTACATTTAATAAAACGTCATTTCTGATGCTTTGCCGGGTACCTAGCCCTTTTATTAAAAAAAATATTGGGGGGAGAAAGGGGTTCCCCATTTTTATGGGAATTCTTTCAATCGTCCTTCGTTTTACTCTGATACTCTGATCAAGACATTATATTACTTATTGCTTTAATTTTGTCACAACAATATACATAAACATCAAGAAAGTTCAAGCCTTACTCTTAGAAAGGTCATTAGGTAATGTGAAATCATCTTTATTTGTATCTCCTTCTTATATATATTTGATAAATATTGTAGATTATTATTTACAAATATTAGTATTATTATATTTATATTTTTTATATATATTACTTATTTGTACTAAATTATATGTTGTCTGTATTTATTACTATTTAACTTAATGTACCGCCTTCATTGATATTTGTTTCCTAAAAGTTGACTGGGTGGGAATGCTTTTAGCATTAAGCCCGCTTTTGGTAACATTTGTTTTATAAATGTACAATAAAATTTGTTAAATAAAATGAATAAATAAACATTGAATGTCGGTTGAATATATTTACTACAGTAAGTTAGGTAGTAGTATACCGCCATCACCGAACTTTGCTCAAAGTGATAAATACAAGTAGCTGTCATGTTAATGATGCGAATACAAAAGGTGACGGCATGTTATCGAATATTCTCGTGATACATTGCCTCTACGTATAATTAATAGAAACTAGTGGATGACGGCGTATTACAAGTCTCAGCAAACATTTATCAAGTAACGATGAATTGCAAAGAAATCTGCTTGTAATGTAACAGTCTTTATAGATCACACAAAGAGTTTTTTGTTCGATGGAAATATGCACTTCGTACGTTAACCCTTTAAGATGATTGTTTAACAATGGAGTTTTTAATATTATCGTAAAAGAAAATTGAAAAGTTGTCAGGGCATTTTCTTTTTATTGAAATGTTTTTAATTTATCGTAAAAGTTTTTTGTTTTTTCATGTTCTAAATGTTCCGATACAGTTGTAAGTGTAAATAATATTTTCTCTGCATGTTTTAATCATATTTTCATAAAAAGCGTAAGCTCCTTTTCCGTTCCCAGCGTTTACAAAAGCTTTAATACCGTCCAAGCTCTGTGGATACGACAATGCATCAAATCTCCACTCCTACTACAACAACTCTCATAAAAAGTACTGTATATTTCTTGGTATTGTTCAATGTAATATTTGTTTAATTTAAAATCTGTATTCTTTAAAAAACGTTATTCTTCAAGTTACATTACATTCCCTCCGTCCACTTGAATCCACAACCACAGTGGATCGAAGGTAGGGTTGCCACCTTTTTTTGGAATAATAAAGTATATTGGTTGCTAAAGGTAGAAAAAAAGTACATTGTATGGAAATAAAGTCTTATTTATTTTTACCTTCATAAATATACTTCTTATTCCTTTTGGCAATTTATCCTAGAGAAATAACAAGCCATGTGAAATAAAGTATTTTCACGTAACTTTATACTTTATTATAAAGTACGGTGGTATACAAATTTTTTCTCTTTGATCCACAAGTCATTTTATAATAAAACACTTATTTTTCTTAAACAACTTAATGTAGTTATTTCTTATCTTATTATTAGCTTGTGTTTCTTTAGTAATAAGTTCAGATTACCTTCAAAACATGATTACCTACATACTATTTATTGTGTAGGTACATAGTTTAATATCTACGGCCTTTGTTTACCATACGACCCTCACAAAAGCATATCTGTCTACGTACTACGTAAATATTAGGCGATAGTTGTTAGTGAACTTGAGACGAATGTTGGCCGATAATTTATGTCTGCGAGCTCGCCCATTGTCGACAAACAACAAGGCTCAGCTAAATTTATATTCCAAGTTGGGTCGGGCAGCCACAGAAATGCTTAGACCCGAACCGATAAAGAACTAACCAGAACTGATATAAATGAGGGAACGAACCGTCTTTGTGTGCCAGGTTAATATGTATTGTGTTAGAAAATGTGACAACACAAAATTGAGAATGATCATAAATGCATTTGCAGTGGATTTTGCAACGTAATTGTGTTACGACATCTCGCAGGTACTATTTGTGCGAAGCTTCAGTGCAATGTACAATGTAGTAAATTTTATTTCTGTCCATTTCCTGTCAAGTTTATTTGTTCTTGTGCGATATTTAATTCGACTGCCAATAATATTAATAAGTTTTAGCTTCACATTAGTTCATTAATATTTTGTAGTTAACGTACTATTCTCTTTCTTAATGAAAGATGTATCGTTATTTAGATTTTTACTAACAATCCACCCTCGACTCTCATGTAAAGATCGGGTTATTGATACGTAGGAAAATGTAAAAATAAACAAAACATAAAAAAAAATATTTTAATAAAATCTTATCGGAATCCGAAAAAGTGATTGATGATTGATTTCAATAGGTAGTACTCGTATATATTTTAGTGCAATCTAGAAGTGAGTAAGATATTGTTTATTTTGTTATTTATGAAGGTTTCTGATTGTAAGAAATCAATCAGTTAAAAGTCTGCTGGCACGAAAGCAGATTATTTTTCACATTACGTTTTCATACAGAAAATAATGTAGTTAATTTCTTATATTCTCTTATTCTAACACACTTTCGATAGATAAGTATATGATGATTGTAATGAAGTTAAAAACATTATCTTTTTCTTCTTTAACAATTTTATGGCGTATTAAAACTTTCTTTTTAGTCGTAAAAATATAGGTCGCTTGGAAAGCAAAACTTCTGAACCAAATGAAGCGGCAAACATTTTGCTAAAAGTCATTTCCTATCAACGCTTCGATTCATTGGTTGGAAATTCCAAATCCATACATTATACATGAAGTGCATATATTTTTTATTTATATGAGACGATTCGTTTTACGTGTTTTGTATGTTTTTCCGAAGCCAGATACACTGTAGCAAATAATGTGTTACGTACGACAGTCTCATAAAGTGAGAATACGAAGCCATCGTTCCCCGATATTGCGTTATTTGTATCGGGAAAATCGTGTTTGGTGCTCTTTGTTTGGTTGCCGTGGTTGTTTACGCGGGACAGTTTTCGATACACTTCAGTCGGATGCATATGAAGAGAGGATTTTATTCAATAATACGCAAGGATACGAGTGAATTTGTAGTCCGCGCAGAATATTATGTTAAGTAAACAAGCTCTCGAGGACGGGCACTCATGCGGTTTGTTCCTGCCTGGTACTTGAGGTCTCAGTTTATTGAACAACTATTCTGGTTAAGTAAAAGTTAACAGAATAGTTGGAAATTGTTAAAGCTTGTATTTCGTAATTAACAACAATATTATCTCTGGAATTCTGAATAATTACGTACCTATTTTCAAATCACCAGTACTATGTGCTGAATTAGTTAAATACATTCAAAGAACATGTGTAGGTTTGTCCGATCCTTGAACATGGTTAGGTGTTAAAATTTAAAAACAAACATATAAAATTTATAAATAATACATAAAGGTAATGACTTCTCAAAAATTTTTCTTCAAAAACTTTGTAAATTTTATACTTAAAACTATATAGTGGTCACATGAAAATGTTCGTTAATATTCGGTTTATTTGTCGTATGGTGTGAAGTGTCAAGTCAGGCTGTGTCATACATTCAGTATTTACTCATGTTTTAGTGTTATTGTCATTATTTTTTTTTGCGCGGCACAGTCGAGAGCTGTGCTC
The DNA here is from genome assembly GCA_963556745.1 of Catoptria pinella. Taxonomy (NCBI): domain Eukaryota; kingdom Metazoa; phylum Arthropoda; class Insecta; order Lepidoptera; family Crambidae; genus Catoptria; species Catoptria pinella. The sequence goes on from OY750763.1 coordinate 10,472,274, forward strand.
TTCTCGGTGAAGACTTCTACACTATTGAACTACTATACAATATTGAACCACAATGAAAAATGGACTTTTCAGTTAGAGTTGAACTAATTAAAAGATACGAACATTGCTGCATTGTTTTTTGAAAGAATACTGATTTGATTATTGTTGATTATATTATGGTATATCTTATGCTAAATACTTAATATTGGTAAATTATTCGATTTTGTAAGGTAAGTATTATTCGAGTAATATTCAATTTATTTAATGATAGTCCCAAGTGCATATTTTTCCATGTGGGAGTGCACCGAACGCCCGAGGCGCGTCGAGCAGTTTTGGCTGCAACCCAGACACGTTTTGCATTTTATTCAAAACGTTGACGTGAAGGATAAAGTTTTATTATTTTACTACTTTGACGTGATCTGACTGCACCTGAGTTATACGTCCGCGAGGTTAACTCCTGCCACATACATACATACATAACTCAATTCAAATTGTGAGGAAGGTCGTACGAAAATTTTCTTTTTATTACGCAAGAGAATTGAATCGTTAAAGGTTATTATGGGCACCGCGCGCGGAGCGGTGAATGAAATGGTAATATCGTTTAATTTTCCAATAAATTCGTGTGCGCCGACAGCGAAAATTACTCGTATGATGAACGTGATCACGGCGCCTGAACGTATTGCTTGTCACTTTGCGATTTGGATTCAGGGGACGCGCGCCACCACTCCGGGGACAACTCCAAGAATTTTAAACAGCGAATGTTGATGTCCAAAACGAGTTTTCATTTTGTTTTCGGCCTCATCTCGTTTGAATGCAAATACGAGGGGCGAAAGGTTCAATCCGCGCACGCATTTTACATATGCGTGACGAATATTCGTATTAAAAATGTATAAACCGTACCTAATGAGTTTATGAAGGTGTTCGATCGATGTATATTTTTTTAACAATGTTTCGAGTGAGCCCGTCGATTTGATTTGAAATGGAATTGCTGTTTTAATAATGTATATTGTTTTCAGCGGAATTGAACTTTCTATTATGGTGACTGTTTCAGTGAGCTCTTTTTAACATTACATTTATTGGAGACAAACTGAGACTTTTTGTCCACAAACTGTTAAAAACACTTATTATACGCGAGAGTATTTGCCATAGACAATAAAATATTTCGAGAATTCTAAGTAAAAAGAAAGAAATAACTAAGATGGATATAACACGTAGCAAGAAAAAGTATTTTTCTTTCAGTAGGTACATTTCCATCGGGAGAGTTCATAAACAGTATGTGCATATTAGGCTCGGAGGCATAAATATTGAGGTGGAGTGAGCCTGGCAGTCGCTGCGATCGTTAATTACGTTAATCACTCCAGTCGGAGGCCTGCTACATGCCGTAATGGGGGCCGTGCGTGGCACATTACGGTACCTACTGATTGGTGCCTTAGCCCTGTAGGATATTAAGCTTCGAAAATAAGCTGACCTAAACAAAACTTTTTGCCTTGTTTCACCTACTATTAAATGAAGTACAGTTGCAAGCGTAAGATTTTAAATTTAATTTGGCTTTTTAAGGCGATTAGTGCCCTCACAGTGGAGCCCTCATCTTATTTTTTATAAATTGAATTTAATTATTTATATAAATTTAAATAATAATAATTTTAATTACCAAAAATTCACATGTACAAACACATTTTGGCACATTTGCCTACTACTACTGCAACGAACTATATTTTACTTAGGTTATTGTTTGTAAATAAACTATAAGAACCTTACCTTCAATCTGTACCTGTGAATTTTCGATACATTATGTACTTAGTGAGCAATAAATTTAATTTAATAAGGGCGCCACTGTGAGGGCACTAGTCGCCTTAAAGGTTTGAAAATAATGGAATGCCATAAGCAAACTTGTGTTTGCCGGTAACTGCAAATTCGTGATAGTTTAAGTATTATCAGTTTAATATCATATTTCCCAACATTGTGACTGTACCTTCCTTGGCATGGTGACTAAATGCATTATGAGAGATGTGTGCAAGAATGCGTTAAGTCGATGCACTGTGAATCATTGTTTATGGCTGACTGTGTCTGAGGCTGGTTGATAATTCAAGAATCACAGGAGTAAATAAGTGGTATTGGTTAGATTGATGAATAGAAAGCATAAAGTTAATGTAATGATACATAAAATTTGTTGCATTCTATGCTTTTTCATTTGATTTGCTTTCATGCATTTACTTTAAAAAATATTAGACTAACCTGTTCAGAACAAAACCAATCATACTGTTCTTGCCCCTGGTACTACCGTTGGTACTATCAGTAGTACAACGGGTAATTTTTTGGTCGTGGTACTACTCACGTTTTATCATTCAGAATTAGTGCGATTGAGCCCCAGTGCAAAAAACGAGGACCTTTGAAAACCAAAAGCTATCGATACACATCACCAGTGAGTCATCAAAGCGAGGGTGCGCCAACAATGACTCGGTGCGCAGCCGAGGGGCGGCGGCGCGGTGAAGGTCCCAGCGTCTCTCTTTGAAAGGCAGTCGCTGTTATCCACGGATGTCTTATTAACCTTTGATGTTTTAAATACTCGTATCTACGAAGAAACTTGCAAATAATTCTTTTTTGGAAAAGTTTTTATGTATAAAAAAGCATTATTGACGCCGAATTATTCTTAACTCTAGTAGTTAGGCATATCAAAATCTTCACGATGTCGATTGTACTGTCTGACACATTGATGACGCTATAAAGTTAGTTATAAATGGGTATGATTTTATCAATTACCTAATAAATGCATTTTCAGTGACCTAATAAATAATATTTGTTCCTAAAATAGTAGATCTGTCACTTAAATTAAATCACCAAATAATATAAAATCGCTTACCTAAATATTAATTAAGAATTACTTGGAAATAATATCAATCATCAAATAATTATATTGGGTATCTAAATAATAAAAGTGTCACTAAAACTGAATCACCACACAATTAAAAATGTTTACTTAAAAAATATATTTGATCATTGAAAAATAATATTAATTTATTACATAATTTAACTGAAATTTGACGATATGGGTACAATTATTTAAATTAAACTACAATAGGTTTTAATCATATAATTTACATTTATAATCGAAACAAAAACACTACCAAACTAGTTTAGACTAGGGCAAACTAGTTGATCCTGATATAAGCATTATGGCCAAACTAGTTGATCATAAGCATTATGGAGCTTCGCTCGCTTCGCTCGCTCCGCTGCGAGTGGTCTAAACACTAACCTAACCTAACCTATCTAGTGCATTTAAATTTTCATAGCCCGCCAACTTGACTCCGCCCCTACTTAGGAATTTTTCTATTAATTAAGTGACATATCTATTATTTTGATGATTGAACGATTAAAATGATACTAATAGTTTGTTTATAAGGTGATAGAGTTACTATTTTAGGTACAAATATATTATTGCTGCCAGGGACTTACTTTTTAGAGGACAGATCTTATATTTAGGCTATAGAATAAAGTGATCAAACTATAATTTAAGAGACATATTTACATTAATACGGTGATTTATACTTAGAGACAGTTTTGATAAATATGATGACTAATATATTTCTTGGGGATAGATATTATAATTTGGGTATTGCAGATTAGTGACACATCTAAACTTAGGTGACAGAAAATATTGTTCCCGTTATAAATAGTTAGTGATGATACTAAAATCTGCTTCACGTGTCCTCCCTTCTTTCTCCGTTTTTAACAATTTTAATTTAACCGAGTACTCGGCATTTAAACTGAGTTACTCGGCCGAGTACGAGTACTATAAAACTTGCCGAATATGCCGAGTACCGAGTAATAACCGAGTACTCGGTGCATCTCTAATTTAAGGGCCTGTTTCACAATCAAAATGTAAGTTCTGAGTGGCTTACTTGACAGATGATTTGACAGTTGTGATCATGTCATGAAAAGCATGTCAAATCATCAGTCAAGTAAGCTACTGAGATCTTACATTTTGATTATGAAACAACCCCTTAATATAATAAACCAAACAGATCCAGGGTTTTCATTTTTATAAAGTAAGGAGCATCTCATGAAACAAAACTAAGCTAAACCTATAAATAAATGTTGTAAAAGTTGGGTATTCAAGTAAACTATTATTATGACATGCCCTTAACAAATCCTTCGCTGTAACCTTTAAACTTTGTCTACTTTTTAAAATTAATTATTTGTAGAAAATATGGTAACAATAACAATACACATTATTTTTGTGCGTTCCTAATTAGACAAGCCCACGCTAAATATTACAGTGTGTTTAAAGGAAGTAGGTCAAAGGTAGGCCAAAGGTCAAATAAAGTTGGATTAGTCACTGCTCACTACAGCGCCGGAACAAGTATTTATTGTGACAGAACCCTATATTTACTAAGCGGCGGAGTACTTTGGGTATTTCCCGAAATTGCCTTCCGATAACTTCAAGGGTATATTGATATTTATGTGATATGGAAATAATTCGAATTTTTATTCAGGGTGGAGCTTGAAATATATATTTCAATAAAATTTTACGACATCATGTCTGTAATGTACGTCGGGAAATGATGGCGTATACCTGTATGTAATCGCTGTGATCGTAAAAGTTAAGTAATTTTAATAAGGTCGGTTTCAGGATGGGTGATGAAAAGGGTTTGTTGTTTAAGAACTAGTAAACTAAAAGGGTCGGGTTATCACTCGTCAGTTTCACTAATTAGCCAGTTTCTCTAAATGGTTAGTTTCCTTATTCGTCAATTCCATTTTTTTTAAGTCGTCAGTTTCCTCGCCAGTTTCGTTAACTCGTCAGTTTCAAGTATTCACTATAATGTACAATCATATAAGAACCAACTGTATCTGCATGTTTGGGCTAGGGGTTTACATTCATAAATATAATTTGGGTTTTTAATCATATTTATGTACTATTTATTCATTAAGATATTTCATTTTCAGAAGCATTAATTTACATTAATTGAAGACATTAAATTTCATAATTATTGAAATTGAAATTTCTTATACGTACAGTATCGTTGGCCTCCAGCCTCCACCGTCCATCTTACTTTTTGTCTCTAACTCCTTACAGAACTTCCAATAGTTTCCAATATTTTTTTTACTTCCCTTGTTTTATTGTTTCAAAATATTCCTTCGTTTCCATCCCTTTACTAAAACTCGTTGCGGCCACACGTTCGAAGCTTAGACGAATAAATCTTCATGGCGATGAATAGGCAGAACACAGGCACCTGGTCGCGCGATATTGTAGCCGATCGAGCGCCGCGGCCAGACAAAGGCACGGGATATTGTTTGTCACAAAATTTATTATGGCGGCAGACACCGGGCTACTGACGGTGCCAATATATCAGCCGGCCGCTGGCGATGCCACAGCATAGTATAGATGCAGAATGCTTGAGTGAGCTACTTTCAAGCTAAGTAGAGGCAACATCGATCGCTTGCCTGAAATTATCAAATTTACCGAAGGCTGTGTGTAGTTTATTCTTTTGCGCGGTTTTAAAGCTCTTAAAGTTTCATGGGAATTATATTTAGTTTACTTGGTGCTTCAGGCGTAGCGCGTTTGTTTGTCAAAGAGTGATTAGGTACTGTGGAGCTTTCTTAGGTCTCCCTATTAAATTAAACAAAAGATAGGATAACACCGAATTTATTGTATTTCGCTTTATCTTTTATAATATTCCCTATTGATCTCGCATGACATGGCTCGAGCCGGTCCCAATGAGACTCTGTCAAAAACTACATCGCAAGCCTTCTTTCTTAATTTACTTTTCAAATAATCATATCTATTCTATAAAGACTTACCTACTTACAGAGTAAACATTTATTATCAGCTAATCACAGCCTACAAATCAACTATTCTTACAGTACCTATACACTGAACAACATTTTCCATTAATTGGCTTTGAGCTCTGTTTTGATTGGGTCGACCACCTATAAAATTATAGGAAATACTATACTGGCCTTCAAAACTTAGTACCACACTTTTAAAATTGCAATCTCTCTTAAACAATAGAAGTTAGACTTTTGAAAAAAAAAAAAAAGGTTTTTTTTTCAAGAAGGATATCGATTGTGAAGTTATTGTTAAAATACAATCTTTTTCTAGTCCTTTTTATTTCGAAAATCTTGTATTTTAAAAGTTATTACAATTTCAAAAGTGGGGTACTAAGTTTTGAAGGCCAGTGTATATCATATCACCAATCGACAGCCTAAGTATGGTACACAAAGTATCGTAGTTATATCGAGCATATAAAAGTACTGTTAATCCGTACACTGTGGTAGAATTGCGCACAAACATATTTACATCCCACCTTGCTTTGCGAGCCTGAAATGTCATTGAATATCTCCACTACTGTAAGCAGTAGCTGTGGAAAATTTTGGAACAATTTATCGCACTGTTTTCTTTAACTGGTGATGAATGTTTACAACGTTTGCAAGTTCAAGTGAACAATTTTACCTGGCAAATATATTTTCCTCTGTGAATGTGCTTGCTATGTCAATAAAAGTCACCACAGCTACGATTCATTTTATAAACCTCTGTATTTTTGTGTTAGAATGTGGCTTTTAGTAGAGGAATTCGTGACAAAGTTGTATAGTGCTGCTACGGTTATTTGTTACGTCGATTGTAACTAGATGTCGCTAGTAGTATGTTCATGTTTGTTGTAGCGATCTCGTAGTTCTAATGAATATTGAAGTTCATTGAATAAATAAAATAGAGTAATTGTCCTGTTCTGTTCTATAAAACATTACAGTAAACTTGATTTCTAAGGAATGACAATTCTATTTTACGAGTATGTGCGATGCGACTACTCGGATCTAAATGTGGGGACCCTTTTAGTAAAATGAAAGTACTTATTTTCATAGAAGTTTATGCGTGGAATCCTGCCTCGTTGTCAGCTCGTTGTTATGGGTAGCACTTGTCCTTTTGTTATTTTATCACCAGCTCCGAGAAGGTGCAGATTTGTTAAGGGTATTGAGTGATGACAATTCTTTTATTTTTTTCTTCATTATTATCTTGCAACGCCGTTTTTCTCTATGAAAAATATTATGTCTCTTTTCTAGTCCATTTAAAGTTTTAAACGATATTGATTATAATTAAAAAAATATGTTTGTAATTTTCATTGGTTTATTTGGTTGAAAATATATATAGGTTTACTTTATGACCAAAAATAAACGATGTAAAGGGTTATGTTAACCTCGGAAAAATACTTTGTGCTCGGTGGTGTTTTTTTGCTATCTTTCCTATAAGGAAGATCACGAGGTTCTATTTATTGTTTGGATGTTAATTACACAAAAGCTTTGTAATCCAAATTCTTTGTTTATTGATTACACTTCACAAAAGAGTTTTGTCATTAGGGGTGGCACCTTCCGTCCAGTTATTCAGTGGTTCAGCAATGCAGCGCTTACGCGAGCATTCACCCCGTAAGTTTGCTTTCTAAGTCAAACCAGACACGATACTTTTAGCATCAACAACTGACGTTTTGTTGTTGCTTTTCGGAAACTGGATCCGTCCTTAAAAAAATATTCCCAAGGTACCATTGATGGTACCACGGCAAAAAAATACTGCTAAGGTACCATAAATGGTACCACGGCAAAAAGAAATTGCCAAGGTACTATTAATGGTACCACGGCAAAATTAAATTGCCACCGTACCATCAATGGTACTGTCTAATGGTACCACGGTAAAGGAAGGGATGCAGCGACGAAGGGCTCCAAAACGCACTGCACGCAAAAACAACGATCGTGGCAGCGATTGAACGCTACCTCGTACATATTTGAACGCCGGTGACAGCTACTTTTCTGAATGCGTTTTTTGATATCGCGACTAGAGTGGCCACCCGTACTTTATAATAAAGTATATACTTTATTACGGGGTAATTGTAGTCCATATATGGGGAAAAGAAAGAAATACGTGAAAATAGTTTATTTTACATGCCTTGTTATTTCTCTAGGATAAATTGCCAGAAGTAATAAAAAGTATGATTTTTAAAAACATGTTTGGTAAAAATAAATAATACTTTATTTCCATACAGTGTAGGTACTTTTTTTCTATCTTTAGCAACCAATGTACTTTATTAGTCCAAAAAAAGGTGGCAATCCTAATCGCGACCGAACGCAACAAGTCGCCAAAACGTTCAACTATGATGCTGTCGCTGAAACGTGGATGGGGTTCAATCGCGTTAATTCTGAATAATAAAACCAAAACCGTTATGTACGTTATCATTTAGGCTTATATTTACCTAAAATATTTGGTTTAGCTTTAGGATTCTCATTTAAATTGTCTAAGATTGGTATCCTAGGCTTCCTGGGCAAAGCTTTCAACAATTTAACAAAACTAAAGCGAGTATTTTTCTGTAAACGAAACTAAAGCGTCGCGAAAGCGAAGCGAAGCTGTTACGATTTAATTTTAGTCTTATCGTTGAAAATAAGCGCGATTAGGCCCGCAGATAGTAGTAGTCGCCAAAATGCGATAAGCATCGATTCAGTCGCAAAAACCCTGATCGCGGATGCTAAAGTATCGTGTCTGCTGCGGCCCTTAGAAGTCAATTGTGCAAACATTGTTTAAAGCTATTTGTTAACCGTGTACAAGCACTGAAGTCAGACTTTTTCTGCACCTCTAATAAATCAACCGGTACAGAAAGCTATTTGTTTGTGAGTTTGTCGAAAAAATATCTATTTGTTTATTGTTCTGTTGCTAATGGAGCTTGTTGTAAGTAATGCGTGGAAATCGGTTTTATACTTTTGGAAGTAGGTATCACACTCGATATTAGGACCTAATGCAATACTAATATTGCCTTCCGAAGCACGTAGGAACTCGAGTTTATACATTTTTGGTCACCCATCCCATGACTGACCCTTGTGAACCTTCGCAATCGCGCTAAACCACTGCGCCACCGAGCTCCTCAAATGATAGGCCCGATTTTAATTAACATTTGGCATTATAGTATAAATAAAGCTGTGTAAGTAGTAGCTGTGAACTAATTAATTAGAAGTCTTGGATCCTGGCGACCGACGGAGGCTGGTATTCTTTTGGACATTAACATTCTTTGCTGAATTATTCATGTGCATTTAATTGAATAACATTTAAATTCATTATACCGTGTGCTTTCGGAGGGTAAACGCGATTCTATTTCTGAATTTTTACAGAAATACTAGACTGAAGTGTGCAAAAATATTCTTAAATGTATTATTGTATGCTAAATACCTACCTGATTTACTATCTAGGGACAAGTAAAGGAAAAAAAAAACATGGATTATTTTGGGGCAGCGTTCTTCTAATCTAGTGAACTGTAAGTGGCAATGGACTTATTTAGGATAAGACAATGTAAACATTATAAATAATCTACTCATTGAATCATTTTTAATTGTAGGAACTTTTTAAAACTAATTAGCAATGCACAAAACACGTACAAACTCATTTGTACAAACGGACTCATATTTTATATATTTTTAGTAGATCAGTGGACTATCTTTAGTGTCTTACAGATGAACCGAAGGATTAATGGCGTTTGCATCATAATGTGATTCCTTCGCCACTTATCTGCTGTCTCCGGATTTTTGAATTTCAAATTTGAGGACGGGGCGTCCCGCGGAGTAGCCATTACTGGGAACTGATACTAAGATTATGCGGACTCTTCGCTGTTTTTGCTACTATTCTTTGACACTAGATATACCTAACTTTGACTGTACATAACTAAAGAGCGCGCGCATCGATCACTGCCTAGGTTTACTTACCTACGCCAAGGTGTAATAACTATATTCAGGATATTCAATAGAAACTGATTTATTCATGCAACTATTGAAATGGATTAAATTATTTCAGATTTAAGATTTCTTCAACATTAGGTTCTTACCTACCTATTTTAGTTGGTACATTAAACTATAGACCTTATTTATTGAATGTTAAGTATAATAAGTTTAATAAGAGGAGCTCGGTGGCGCAGCAATATAGCGCCTGGCCCAGCGATTGCGGAGGTTAAGCAACTTTAGCAAGGGATGGGTGACCAAACATTTATTATCTTGAGCTCCTCCGTGCTTCGGAAGGCAAGTTAAGCCGTTGGTCCCAGTTGCATTTGCAGTCGTTAACACCCACCAACCAGCATTGGGCCCGCATGGTGGGTTATGGCCCATCCTCCTTATCCACCCATAAGAAAGGCCTGTGCCCCAGCAGTGGGTACATTAAAAATGGCTGATGGTCGAAGTGGAATAATGATGCTCTATCATGATGCACGCTTTCTTAAAAACCAGTTAACATTAAATACATCTTTTAAAAACTACTTGTGTCTTTAAATAGACCCGAAGCATCGATACCTAAAATGGAGTTAAATTAACAGTCCGTAGACTAGGTAGACTGAGTAAAGCCACAGGGAAAACAAAAATCTTCTGTCTTTGATTTCAGTATTTAATAATATCATAAAAATATTTTATATAATGTTTATGTTTTACCGAATATTATTTGGTTGTATTTCTCAATTAAGCACGTTACCCTGTTAATTTTTAAGTTTAATGAGGGTCATAAATAATATTGTTAATTATGCGAACGAAGCTGAATAAATCGTTGTTAAAGCCGAGCGATGGATAAAGTTTAATATATTGGTTGAACTTGCCAAAAATTTAAGCTTTATTTTAATGTCGTATATGGTTTTGGTAATATAAAAACTTTCTTTTTTGAAATAATTATTGCTTGTACCGAAAATTTTAAATGTAATTTATTTTTGGGTAAAAAATAACATCGTTATTAAAAATAGATGAAAGATCAGAATCGTCTGCTGAAATTAAGTATTAAAATAAAAAAATAATATAAAAAATTAAAGATGTACACACGACGGCACCTCAGACTATACCTGTTGACCTTGAGACTGCCTTTATGCCCTACGTATTAAAAGCTGTTTTCGCAGTTTAACTGTATAACCCGACGTGCTGTCGTGTGTACCTAAGTACTTAATATTGAATTTATTATTACTTTATAAAGGACTTGAGTATCTAAAGAGGTAATAATTGATACAGAATATTTTATGAAAACGTTGTCCTATAATAGTGATCCCTGACCGGGAGCATTTGCCTGTAATAATACGTTATGTTACGTAATTTAGCGAGGGAGAAGAAACGGGCATTACAGGTTCCATCCTGCACCCAAACTGTCACATTTTGATACAACTTGTAACAATAAAGGTAACGAACCTTGCCAGACACGTGCCAGACACGTGCCGTACCATATTTTTCTATGCAGTGTCTGTCCGTGTCTGCGTGGAGACGGCACGATAGATATGAAAACGTTAATACACACTATATAGAAGAATATAATTTTTGTCTGCCACGGCACGTGTCTGGCACGCTCAATGTCTGTAGATATAAACGAACCTTTAGATGTTACAAGTTGTATCAAAATGTTACAGATTGCGATTGCGCACCTTACTGGTCATAGATTTGAATGGCAAATGTTCAAAATCCGAATTGAATTGTTACATTTAATTTTACAAGAGGATGCTCGTCGTAATGCTCAAAATCGAATCTAAAATGATAAATTACAGGCGAATGCTCCCGGGAATGAAGCACCTTTAAAAGCTTAATGAAACATAAAGCTACTACGTATACATTTTTTATTTCAAAGAGCTCTTAACTATTCCTATATTATATTAATTACCTAATGTACAGGTTAATGCCTAGACTGCTTTTGTTTTCTTGATTTTTATCTTAGTTTCGCAGCCTAGAGCGACTTTACTGTGGTTAGGGTTGCCAGATCCAAAAACACAAAAGCCTGACTCGGCGCTTAATTTAGCCGGGCATTTTACCCTAAAAGCCGGATATACCTTTTTTAATAGCTAATCATAGCTTTTTGAAGCGGGACATTATGTTCCAAAAGCCGGACAATATATATTACCGCCTTGCAAACAGCGGTCCGTCAGTGGGCAGTCGTGTCGTGGGCTCGTGGCATTACTTGCGACTCGCGCGGCAGCCACACAAAAAGCCTAACAAAAGCCGGACAGGCCGGACGCAGTCAAATTTGGCCGGACAAGAGGTCATAAAGCCAAACATGTCTAAATCCGGACACCTGGCAACCCTAACTATGGCCATGGGAGGGTCATATGCCAATACAGTCCACGTTTGATGTTTAATGCATGTATCGCGTATTTGGTCACATTAACATAGGGGCCGAGATTACAATTGGTCATGCTAATGCCACACTAGTGATTGCCGACTGTACAGAATCTAAACTTCATGCAACGGCCTCAAACTTGATGTCTAGATTTCAAACACAAAGCTTTTGCCATTCAAATATACCTTTTAAGATAAATAGTATATTAGTAAAAAATCTAGAAAAAATCGACTCACACGTAGCACCTCAGACGGGACGGGTGAGTCGATTTTTCTAGTATATTTTTTCTAATGTATTATTTATCTTAATATAAAAATAGCATTGTGAATGCGAAAAATCTCAATTTAATAAATATACCTTTGTCAAAGTGATTTGATATATTTTTTGCTGTTTAAGCTAACAAAAAAGGCAAAAATTGCTAGTTTATGGTGCTGACGTAGTACTATTACATATTCTGTGGTGCTGATAGGTACTTACCTGAATAAAAATGTGTAGCTATTTTACGTCGACCATATAATATGTCAAAAAACAATTTATCATTGGATGAGGAACCTACAATTATCAGAAAAATTACAATTTTGAAAGGAATTTTCACTCTATACGGATACTTAATCATGTTAATGTTAACCCGCTGACCCCTCGCGTTACCTACAATCTGCAAATTAATACAAACAAATAACCACCCACTGTACCGTAATTTCCTATGTTAATTTGCTAAGCACATTAATTCGATCGACCTCAATGGTTATCATTTACAAACCGAATGTGCAGTGCTACAATTTGGTTTAAATGTATGTGTATTTATCTGATGGATGGGATTGATGTTGTTAACTATTTTGAGGGCAGCGATTTAATAACAAGTTGATATATTTTTTTTAAAGCATGAGTAAGTTTGCATCACCCCTATTTCTTTATTGTAGTTCATTCTGTTTTTTTAGTTATTAAAAATGAGCAATTTTCACATTGTTGAAAAATGGGTTGGCTGAAAATTGTACAGTGTCAATTTCTTTACTTAATTTATGTCTCAAATAAATATAAATAAGAGAAGACATAATTAAGTTGTGTTGAATCATCCTTGCTGATGGCTTTATTTTGTCCACGATGAACATCGGAATATCTGTAGGGTTACACAAAAGGCTTTTTGATGGAAGGAATATATGAAAGAGACTAATTTTAAATAAACATATTACCTATTTTGAAAAAATATTAATTAACAACATATCTTTAGTACAGAAGGGAAAGATTTAAAAATAAAGTTGACTGCAGCAGTATTGAAATACCATCAATCTATCTACTATTAGAAAAAGGCTCAATCAAGGGAAAATGAAAAGCCGGGCTGGAGTGGAAAGTGGCTTTACGACTTTAAAATATCCGGTACCGGGCTCATTTGAATGAGTGGCGAACGGCGAGTGCACTTGTCGGGAATCAAACCGGTGCACGGTGCCGACCGCAAATGAGAGATGCATAGATTAATCGAGGTTGTTTTGTACTGTATGTAGTATAGGTACACTCGTGATTGCGTGCGTCTGTACAAATGGCAGCTTGATGTATCTAAGAGTAGGAGACGTAGTAACTATTTAGTATTCTGTGGTAGTAATCTAGCTGTTTTTAGGGTTCCATACCTCAAAAGGAAAAAATGGAACCCTTACAGGATCACTGACAAAGTGATCCTGTAAGGGTTCCATTTTTTCCTGGGATTGATGTTGTTAACTATTTTGAGGGCAGCGATTTAATAACAAGTTGATATATTTTTTTTAAAGCATGAGTAAGTTTGCATCACCCCTATTTCTTTATTGTAGTTTATTCTGTTTTTTTAGTTATTAAAAATGAGCAATTTTCACATTTTTAGGGTTCCATACCTCAAAAGGAAAAAATGGAACCCTTACAGGATCACTTTGTCGCCCGTCTGTCTGTTTTACAAGACCCTTTTTTTTATTCACAACGGGTTAGCGCTTGGCCTTCACCTCACCTGATGTTAAGTGACGATAAGGCCGAAGGTGGAAGCGCACTACACCCGGAATCCTCACCATTGAGGAACTGGCTATCTTTCCTCTAACTGCCGGAACACAACAATTTTTAAGTTGTTGTTATGGCGTCAGACTTAGGGAAGATGGTGGTAGCTAGCCAGGAGGACTTGAAATAAGCCCTACCACCAAGCAAACCGAGTACAAATGTACCCCTCTCCTGGGAATCGAACCTGGGCAGGGGTCCCAGGTTCGATTCCCTGAGTCTTACATGGGTGGGCGAACCACTAGACCACAAGAGGCGGTTAAAAGATTAGGTGTTTACTAAAATGGGTAAGATTTCTTAAGATGGTATAACATGGAGCATGGAAACACTGAAATATATTATGGCAATAATGATCAAAATTGTGAATTATTATTTAAATAAGTAATGGATGTTACTTAAGACAGAAATGTTGCTGAAACATAAAAGTAGTGTTCAGGATTGAGGGTGATAAACCAATGCAACTTTATTTTATTCATTTACACTTTATTGTAGATACACACAGAACAAACAATTTAAAAATTCAGATTCGAAGGAGACTCCATCGGCGGCCTTATCACTAAAAGGTGATTTCTTTATTGTACCGATAAAGATGCGTAGAGTTTGGATGCGTAATCCCTATATTAAGAACCAAATTAACGAATCCCAGACAGATTTTTGCGTAACGAGCTACTTCGCAGCTCATAGGCGCCATCCGATTGTCGCGTCTACCGCTCGTTAACGAAATTCCGTTTAGATTATAATCAAATGGAAACGTAAACAAACTTCCCACGCCACGTGACGGGCCTACGAAATCTCCCGATTCTAATTCCATTGCGGGAAGAGGCCTCCTCATTTTCCTGACCGTTGCGGATATTTTCAATTTTCCCCACGGTGGCTCCTTTTTATTAGTTGTTGTTCCGCCTTGAATACTAATCAGGAAGAATTAACATTCACGTGACATCTCCCTTTGCTTACCGCGACGATCTGGCCTTGTTTGATATTTTAAAGAAAACAAAATTGCGTAATTTGCTTTTGTCATTTGCCTTTTTGTAGACTGCTTGTAACTGCAGTAAAATCAGTTGTGAACTTATTGAAACCACTAGGGTTTCAATTACTTCACAACTGATTTTAACGTTTTATCTAACTTTGAAGAAGAAAATTTTTATAGAAAAACTATGAGAAATCTAAAAAATCGCTTTCCTCGTTAAGGTTTATTGAATCTTTTAAGGGCGAGAGTACTATGATATTTTGCTTTATGCCCAAGAAAGACAGCTAGAAATGCAGTTAAAAACAAACCAACTGCATTCACTTTAGTTTAATTACCTATTTTGTATAAAGTTGGTTGCTTACTTTTTTCTCTCTTACACCTATGACAATGGAATAAGAATACGCTAGGTAAGAGTCCTTATATACTATCAATACTTCAACTGCATGATAACCATGGACATTATGTCAATTTCATACATAAAGGACAGTGTTTGCGAAGTTCGTTTTTATCGTTTTACAAATGAGACGCGCCCTGAAAAAATTAGTATCATGTCACGCCTTCGATCAAAACCGAAGTGTCACGCCAATAATTGCTTTCATAAAGGAGAGTTTCTTACTAACCAAATAGTTATTGAGGCAAAGTAAAGCTTTCAGCTATTTCTAAGGCCGACCTCAAACACTATAAAGTTTAGTCACTATCCGTTCAATTATGCTCATGATGTCAGTAAGCACATATCATATTCATCTTCACCACCGGCAATAAAAGCATGATGGGTGGCCGACCCATAACCACAAAATATACAAGGTGTTACAAAAATACCCCTAATGCCGAATATGGTATATAGGGACCATCAAAATGATCAACTTTTACTAAGGGACCAACCCTGAAATCGCGAAAAAAAAATCAGCTGTTTCATACAAAAATTAAAATCGAAAATATCAAAATGTATGAAACAGCTGATTCTTTTTTCGCGATTTCAGAGTTGGCCCTTTAGTAAAAGTTGTTCAGTTTGATGGTCCCTATATACCATATTCGGCATTAGGGGTATTTTTGTAACACCTTGTATAATAGTACAAGTCATAACGAGCCAAGCCATCAATAAATTGGATTTTAGACGAAGGACGATTAGAAGCACATTAAATGTCATAATATGTCTTGATCGTGACTATTCGTCGATCTGCAACACCACGATTCTAAGTAAAGTAGATTTTGTCGTGAATTATACCGGAGGTTGTTTATTTAACGTGAAACTTCAAATTAAGGCCAATGTACAATATACCTACACCGTTAATTTTTAAGTATATCTAAAAATTAAATGGGGATTTCAGACCTCGTGAATGAACAACTTTTACTAGGGGGACAACCATGGAATCGCGAAAAAAAAATCAGCTGTTCCATACATGTTGTCGAGTCGATGTTGTTCTTTTCCATAGAAAAGAAAATATCAGCTGTTCCATAGAACAGCTGATATTTTTTTTCGCGATTCTTGGGGGGCCCCATAGTAAGGGTTGTTCATTCACGTGGTAAAGTAAAAGTTGTTCATTCACGTGGTCTGAAATCCCCATTTCATTTATAGATTTACTTAAAAATTTACGGTGTATCTGTCTATTTTTAATTTTTATTCTAATAAATGTTTTTGTAAAAGAGGGTAAAAAGTAATCTGAAAAGCATTTTTAATCACGGACCCACTTTAACGTAGCTCTCTGGTATATTTAACGAGCTCTAATTTCCAATTCTGCGTCGTGATGACTAGAGCCGTCTCATTAGGAGGCGTTTAGTATCGGCGTGGTTTATTAATCCTGGGCGCGTTTTAATCAAGCCTAGAATTATTACCGGAGATGCTAATATTGTCTTTAATAGAAATACCACAAATTTTAGCACTGTAGGTTGTGCTGGTAACTTCTGAGGATAAGTGGCACTAAGTTTTGAAGGCAGACATCCAACTCATCAAGTGCTTATAACTTAGTGCCACATTTTTAAAATTGCAATTTCTTTTAAACAATAGAAGTTAGAGTTTTGAAATAAAAAAGGTATTCTTTCAAGAAGGTTATCGATTGTGAAGTAATAATTTTTTTTCACCTTTTTATTTTGAAAATATATCTTGCATTACTCTTTTAAAAGTTATTACAATTTTAAAAGTATGGTACTAAGTTTTGAAGGCCAGTGTTTACGTTATATCTCTTTTAACTGTAGTTCAAAAATCCAAAGTTTCCGAAGGTAATGTTGATAAAAAACTTTTAAAAGGCCAAGTTAATTCCTGCAATGAAACTCTACTCTATGCCCATAAAACAAGCTCTTAAGCCCTCGAATCGACGAAGCGTATAACAGCGTGGCACTCGGCCAATTAAAGGAAGATATCTTGTTCCACATAAGAATCGCCAAATTTATGGAGTCAACTCGAATGCATATTCAATGTAAACATCTAAAAAGTCTGCAGAAACAAATCAATGTTGCTTTTGGACTAATATTTTATGACCATCAAGTTTGTTGTTACTAGTTGGTTACAAAAGCTTTCCTTGATTGTGGTTGTTAAATTAATAGGATCGGAGTAAGGTGGATAGTTGAAAAGCATCTTGACGAGGGTCAGTCCGAGTTACGGTATACCTAGCAGTTTAAATGAAGTAGCTCGGCTTTGATTAACCACACAGATAATGAAAGTGACAGCGTCTTTGTGGATAAGGTATGAATCACTCAAGAATTCTCGTGTTTTACACAAATAAACAATTATCAGTTATATAAATAAGTTATTCATTTCATATTGATAAGTATAACAATATGTTATTTATTGTTTTGTTCACTTCATGCACAAACATTTCCTGCTTTCAAAATTGCAGGACAAATGTATAATGTGCTCCAGGACGTTTTAATGAACATGTAATTAATGAGGATGTATTATAAAGATATCCATAATAAATCCTCTTTCCCCTTATCAATTACAGCACATTTTCCATCATTAATTAATTTTAACATTTTAAAACACGAAAACGAATCTTCACAATAACGTGGCACCTATCGTAAAATAAAAGGAATTTTAATAAAATCAGACATTTATCCCGCACCATTGAACTGATTCATATAGGACGGTGCAGCGCAAAATTTGATTTATGGCCGCCTTTCCTAGGACGTGAATTGAATAAAAAGCAATTTTGCATGAAGATGGAGCTCATAAAAATACTTAAGCTGTAACGAAATCTAGCTGAGTTAGTACCGTCTAGCGTAGCCTGTTAGGCACCTCGTAAACGAATGAAAATGGTATAGACATCATAAAGCCTGCTTTATCTTTATAAATCATCTAGTCTAGTGCCCAAGCGTCAGAGCCATTACAAGAGATGAAATTTCTTGTGGAATGAAATAGCTTACCATTGCCATTTCACGCACTGACTTATTGTCCTACTAACCGCCCTAGGTTGCTTCACAGACCCTTCACTCCCTAGGAAAGTAATAACTTTGAATTTTACCGTGCACACAGTTCATAACTTTAATGACCACATTTCATATAATCTTGATGTTCTGTAACGGTTCTAAGACTTGCTGAGGTGGGTCATTGCAATATTATTACATAACTTTCCACGTATCCATATCACAGAATATGCCAAAACTACAGCCTATTTAACAATTTACGAAGTACTTGTTTTATCTTTTACGTATTTCACGTTTATGTTCAGATTTGGATTCTGATGACGTCTTCGGTACTATAAACAAATATTTATCAAAACAATAGACTAGCTTTTGCCCACGACTTCGTTTCAAGTCTCTAGGTCCAGTGGTTTGGGCTGGGCGTTGATGTGTCTGTCACCCTTAATTTTTATATTATAGATATATGACAACATCACATACATTGCTCCGATTCCAAAGTAAGTAGCTAAAGCAATTGTGTTATGGAAATCAGAGACAACGGTGGTATCACAAACACTGACCTGAAACAATATAGAAAAATTCGTTTTTCTAAATTGACCCAGCCAAAGCCACTCGACCATTATAATTATAAACCTCCGTGGCCTGTTTATCGTACTGCATGATAAAACTATGCTTATTAGTTTCTTTGGCTTATCTACTTGGCTGCCTGAACCAGGAGAACTTTCAAAACTGAAAGTTTTGCCTGGATTCATTAGTCTTTCACGTGTGGAGGGCCTTTAGAGGTAGCGGGGCCGGGTGGCAGCGAGGTAGTAAAATAGCGAGTTGACTAGAATAGTGCTTCGTAATTAAAGTTGAACTTAATCTCCTGTCACCGGTACACGGGCGAAGCATCGCAACGACCGACTTAATTAGCTTTTTGATGAATTGTTCCGGATGATATTAAACGATGCTGCAGTTAGATGTACCCCCAACAACGCTCAGTTGTTTTCAAATACCTTAAAATAGAATACGGAAATTCAGTAATACTACAAAAGGATAATAAAGTGGTAATAATACTTTTGACATGGGTATTATTTTACAGTATTTATAAATTATCAGTAAATTATGAGTTAGTATCAACTTATGAATATTACAATGTGCTGGAAATGTCAATTTGATGAAGGTAGAATGAAAACCACTATCCGAGCCAGTTACGAGAACCATAGAAAATCACCTGTAAATGAAAGATCCGTTTTCAAGGCGATGATAAGGTGAGCCCTCACTCAGTAAATATTAACAACAGCATAAAATACTTTGGGCAGGTAGCAATGAGGACGCGATTAAATCAGGCTGATCTATACAAGCCCCGACAGGATCTTGATTTGTGCGACCGACCGTGACTCCGGTGGTATTCCGAGGCACAGCTAAGTGGCTCGAGTACCTTTAAGTACAGCCAAGTCAATACCGCCCGTTGCTTCAGATAACCTTTGCCCCAATGTTTTGAAAAGATATAACAAGGTCGCAGTCATTCTGAGCCATTGTGCGATCGCGATCCCATTTCGAACATCCAATTATTAGGTACGCCAAATTTTGAAAACTATCAATCAACCAAACAATAGCTGTAAACAAATTAGGTGTTGTGAAATATTTTGAAGAGCTTTTCGTCTATAGGTCTGGTTCATATAAGTTGATGATATTCTTATATTCTTTCAAGTCAAAGATCAGGCGGTAAACGAAAATTCAACCCAATTCTCAATTGATTACAAGCATTTGTAAACGCCACGCCTTTAGTTTGTTATGGTGAAATACTACATTGAAAAGAATTAGCGAGTAACTCCAAGCGTTGAAAGGTGACCTCAGGACTCAACATCGAAATATTTGTAATAAACAAAAAGAAAATTAGTTTCATTTACTAAGCAAACTATTCAAAATTAATTTAATATGAAATTCATCTTCAGTCCAATGAAAATTGATTCAAATTACAACCCAATTCGCGATAAGAATTTTAATAAACATCGCCCACTAAATTAAAACTTCCAGCAATGTTGTTAATTTTACTGTTATTTCTCAGCACCGATAAGGGTTGTTTCTTTTCCGCGGCTGAATACAACCCCCGGGGGCGGTGGAAGCCTTATCACGCCACGAATTACAATGTCAAGGAGCCGAAATAAATTATTTATGAAACGCTAAATTAGCTACAGGCGTATATTTTGAACGCACCGAATCGTACTTATTAAATCGTACCCCCGCTTTGACATTTTTATATTCCCACTGCAGAATTATGGAGCGCTTACCAAAAATGTTATTAAATTCAATGTACAAAAAAAAACCGGCCAAGTGCGAGTCGGGTTCGCGCACATACACAATTTATTTTAATTTAATTATTTATTTTTAAAGTGAATATATAACTAGATATTCTGTGAATATTTCAAGCGTCTACCTGTTGCCGTTATCAATATCGAGCAAAAACGAGCAAAAAATCACGTTTGTTGTATGGGAGCCCCCTTAAATATTTATTTTATTCTGTTTTTTGTATTTGTAGCTGTTGTTGTAGCGGCAAAAGAAATACATCATCTGTGAAAATTTCAACTGTCTAGCTATCACGGTTCTTGAGATACAGCCTGGTGACAGACGGAAAGCGGAGTCTTAGTAATAGTTCCCGTTTTACCCTTTGTTTACGGAACCCCAAAAAAAAACCTGCATACATGAATCTTACTAGATGTGATTCTTTAATAGATATCGGTTTCGCATTTAGTTTGAGAATTTTTATAAGTTATTATTATAAAACATAATGTATTGTCTTTTGTTTCTTTTTTACAATCCCACGGCAAGTTTTAAGTGATGCAACTGACAGTAAAATATGAATCATTACGCAAGTTCCTCTTTGTTTTTATCTTTTACTTTATCTCCGGTGAAGGTCCTAATTATGTACCTATGCGGTAGCATCTTAGTTATTGTTTTACTTTAAAATATATAGATATTTAAATGAAAATTTTAATGGGATGATTATTTATTTCAATTAATAGGTAATTCTCGTGCGAGTACTAACAAGAAAGTATAATTTCCATGCGTAAATCTGTGTGATACCTACTGTATTATATTCCAATCCACCGGTGGAGCCTGCCGGTGGATCAAAATGAACGGAAGGCTTTCCACGTGCATGGTGAACTTTTTTCACTTGATTTGACTTACCACCTTCTCATATTCATATATCTTGTATAAAATAAATAGGTAGGAGATTGTTACAAGATAGTTTTGTAGCAGTAAACCTCACAAATCTGATAGAGACATCGCCGCATTTTTAATGATAATTAATGTGTTGGTATGTATACCTATACGGTACCTACCGTTGTGTCAATTATCTCATAAATACAATACATACTGCCGTCTGACCGCGCTTTAGTGACCCAACCTCAAACAATATATCCAAACATTTGCTAAAGAGTGCATGAATCATTGTCAGAGAGTCAGCCAGTCATAAATGGACACCAGACAAGCAAAGGCCGCATCACGTCAATTATAGAGCTAACTAGTCGCAATGTTTAATTGCTAAAGTAATTTGACTTGTCTAAACACGTCAACGTCTGGTCATCTTCACACGCTCAACCTTTTCATTCAAATTTAAGTGACATACGAGAAAAGATTAATAGAACATTTGCAACAATCCCTAGGGCAACATAGCAATGAATAATTCAAACAAATGGTAATGAAAATACCTTATCAGACACATATTCAATTCGTGAATCAGTGAATGGCTGTCTTTACTATAAATGAAAATATCAAAATTTAAAATGTAATGTTAATAATGTATCTAACAGCTTGATGACTACGTTAGTCAGCAAGTATTTTTTTATTAAATTATACGATATCGAATCGAACAATAGAGCAGTAATGGTTAGTATTGAATTTAATTCTATTAACATGTTTTGTGAGCAGTGTTCTTCAAATGTCTATAAACCATCAATTTGATAAAGTAGTCATAGCATCGTAATCTCTTCCTTGATTTCCATTGAAAATTTTGTATAATAAATCTATTATTATTGTGGCCTCGACCGTTTATATCGAAAAGTCAAGGGTGTAAGTACAGACTCATTGTTTACGAACGCGCAGGCGAATCTGGCAATAGTATGCCGATGAATGCGATATCAATCATTATAAAAGCCGTTAATTGGTGGGCTCGTGGTTGTGGGAACTATTAGTAGTGTGGGATGGATGTAGGCATATCCCACAACTCTACGTAAGGTTACACAAAGTGTCAAAATTCGTGACGATATGGAATAGAGAAGCCCTATGATTGTGATAAATGTCTTTTCTCGATCGTGGTTATCCGCACGTTATAGCTATAAGACATTCACGACTATCGCTTGTCGAGCAATTAAAGCTTCTAATGGCGGACCAAGCAAATTATTTGTGGAATGCTATACGCAATTATGTGAAAATGTATTAGAAGACGTGTAGTTTATTCGGTTAGCTGCAGTAGAAGCTAATATTTCGTTTTTCGCATATGAAAGAGCACTGATTGCATATTCTCAAACATTTATAATTTTTTTAGGCCGCATAGTTTTCGACTTTTGATGAAAAATGTAAAAAAATGAAAGAAGTTTATGTAAAGGTTACGGGTAAAAACAAAACGATGTCTCTAAATAGCACACTTTTTAAAAATCATCTACAATAATTACATTAGTTCTACTATCGGCCAAGAGATGGCGCCGACCTAAAACTGCGATATTCTACACCGCAGTGTAATTTTATAATGATGGTACGGAATCCTCGGTGCGTGAGTCTGACTCGCTCTTGACCGGTTTTTTATGATAATGAAGGGAAGCCACGTACCTCAATGCATTTCAGTTCGCCCGGCTAATAGATTTTTTCATCCAAGGAACTGTTCCGAGAATGAGCGGTGACTTCTTTCGAATTAACATTTACATAAATAAATTTTCTATTAAAACGAGGCTTTAACTAAACTGGGCCCCAGGGGCGGTTCGCGCTCTTTACCGCTGTATGAATATATTCGAGCTTGAAAAAGTTCCTATTTTGTGCTAAGTGGAGTCTTAAAGATTAAAATTTACTTACAGTGAGGTTTCTTCTGAATGTTGACCAGTTAATGTAGAAGATGTAGATACCTGCAATTAAGAAAGTTAATAAAATTACTATTTTAATGCTGCGTTTAGACGATTACATACGACCCGAGCTCAACCCGAACTCAACTCAACTGCAGCCCACTCCTTGAAATGCATCGCTTACAATTTTGAGTCTTATGACACATTAATAAGCTCCGTTATATTATATTTTTTCGATGCAACTGCACCCGCCCCGTGCTCAACCCGAACTCAACTCAAACGCAACCCGAACTCAACTCAAACTCAACCCGAACTCACCACATACTCACCTCAAACTCTACTCAAACGCAGCCCGCGGCTTATTAATGTGTCATAAGACTCAAAATTGTAAGCGATGCATTTCAAGGAGTGGGCTCCGGTTAAGTTGAGTATGAGTGAGTAAGGGTTAAGCTCGTGTGTTATCGTGAGCGCAGCCGGGTCATTTCATACATTCTTGGTAGCACTATTTTTAGTTTAATTAAAAAAAACTATGAATTTATCTTTTAAGAGATGGAACTGAAACTAATCCGGAACATTAATTATTATTGTTTTTAAATTATATCGTTAACTAGTTTTTCTCCGCGAATAGTTTTTACGTTTAGCTTTTGCCCACGACTTGCAATAAGGCGACTATTTATTATTTATGGTTGCGCCGGTATAGATTTCAAAATGTGCCGCGTTATTTATTTGCATGTTATGTCGCCGATTTAAATTTCTTAATTAAATAGTTGTCGACACTCCCGTCCTTACTTCCTTTTATTCCATTTCTCTCTCGCACGTATCTTGGCTCGCATACAGAAAAGCGAGACAGCTGTAACCGCCATCTAGCGGTAGAAAATTACACCGCAATGCCGCCAACATACTAACAAGCAAAGCAAGAGACGCAACCAAGGATCCGTTATGGCCGCTCGCGCGCTCGCACCGAAATTTTGCAAATGATGGATTTAGTGGCCTAATCACCGAAAACGCTCAATAAATTGTGTATGTGAACTGTTCAGTGAACGTGAACCTAGAAACCGCTGTGCCACCAAGACCAGGGACGTCCCCAGCAGCCTCAAGCATCTCGCACACCACGAGGCGGTCAAGGTATCGTGCCCATTCCAATTTCCCTTTTTTATGTCGACAAACCGCGTATCAATTGTCATTAGCTTTCCCGCATTTCAATACAGTCCACTTTTTGATTCGCCCGCACAACCATTTTTTTGGTCCAAACGATCCGGATTTTACCTATAGTTAGGTAGCCTTTTATATCAATAGGTAGTCAATAGAATCGCAATAGTTTTTATTCCATAGGGAATAAACGCACAATAGTTTTTCATTCCATAGTGAATGAACGCATTAATTACTGTTTTTCGCATAATAGTTCGTAGTTTCGACCGTACCGCATAGTAATATTTGGTGCGCGGGTAGGTAGGTTCGCTCGCACTAAGTACATACTTACGTTAGCTCGCGTCGCTGTTCTTCACCGCTCCGCTTTTATTTTGTTCGATCGTTCGTTAGTTTTGTACTTTAGTTAGTTTGTTGTTTTGACAATGCCTCCGAAAATGATTCCGGAGACACAGTTAAAATTATTATATGCTAAAAAGGAAAGCCTTTTTAAGCGTATGCAATTGATTTGTGATTACTCATCGCGGATCGCAGATGAAACAATAAAAGATTTATTTTTGTCCTCGATCGAAACCGTAGATACTTTGCGCTTGGATTTCGAAAATGTTCTCGATAAAATAAACTCAATTGAATTAGAATTAAATCCCGATTTCTCATTAAATTACGACGCCATGTCATCATTCGAAGATTTAATATGTCGAATAAAACGTGTAGCTAAGTCATTGCAAGCGCCCGTAGTAGTTACCGAGTCGAAACCCGGGTTAGCCAGTTTTGATTTGTTAAAACGGGACCGACCTAAATTACCGCCCATCCAAATGCCAGAATTTGATGGCGATATTAAAAATTGGCCTTTGTTCTTCGCTAGTTTTGAAAACACGATACATAATAATAATTCGTTATCGGATCACGAAAAATTACATTATTTAGTTAGTAAACTAACCGGGAAAGCAAAAACCGTTTGCGCCGGAATAACGTTTTGCGCCGAAAATTATAGTTTGATATTGAATACTTTGAAGGTCAAATACGAAGATAAACGTTTAGTAACAACCGCTTATTTAGATCAAATATTTAATTTGAAAAGTAGCTCTTCTTGCAATGAACACGACTTAGAAAAGTTCTTAGATACCTTTGCATCAGCTGTTCGCGCCCTCAAGAATCTCAAGGTCGATGACCTCTGTGACTTTTTGTTTTTGTATATTGGGTTAAAGAAATTAGACTCCGAAACCGTTCGCTTATTTGAAATGGATAGACGTGGCTATCAAATACCTAGGTTCGACGATTTAGAAAATTTCGTTCGTCAACATATTAAAATTTTGCAACGAACTTCTTTAAATCCTGGAGTAACGAAAAATAGTCCTAATAATCGTAGTAGTAAGCCCACGAAATCCACGCATTCTTTTGTTAATTTTGAACCCGCAACTTCGCAAGTGTCGCATTCGAAAAATTGTTCTTTGTGTCGAGGTCTCCATGACCAACTTTATAAATGCTCGGAGTTCAATAAACTCACTCCTAGTGATCGCTATAAATTTGTTCGTACTAATAATTTATGTATCAATTGTCTCAGTGAGAAACATCGTGTTTCCTTTTGTAATTCGAATCATTTTTGTCGCAAGTGTAATGGTAAACACCATTCATTATTACACTTTGAAAACAATAATGCCGCGTCTAATTTAAACACAGTTGGTACTTCGCGTGTTAATGGTAATAATTCGCTTGTAGTTAGCAATGCACCCATCGTGTCCGGTAATGCGCTCGCCGCCGGTTCCGGCAGCGCGTATGCCATGCCTGGCCGTAGTCCGCTCGCTGTGACGTCACAGCCGCCCGCGCCGAGTGGTGACTCGGAGCGCTCCCGCATGTTTTCGTCCCCGTCCGCGCCTAGCGACGGCGGCGCCACTGCCGCGCGCCTCCAGTCGAACCTGTCGAACGATGTTGCTTTGTGCTCGCTATCGAATTTGTTGCACACAAACCCTACTACGGTACTTCTCGCAACCGCTCGAGTTATTGTTTACGATTCGCACGGTAGGGAACATAGTGTTCGCGCACTTTTAGATAGTGCTTCTCAAAGTAATTTTATTAGTAAAAATTGTTGTAGTCGTCTTGGTTTGCATATAAATAACCGCCCTGCCTGTAATGTTGTGAAAGGCATTGGGGGTTCCACTAAAGCCGTTCAAGGTTCTGTAGGGATTAAATTCCACTCGCGTTTTGATTATGGCATTAGTTTTTCGATGGATTCGCTTGTTGTCGATAAAGTTACCGAACTTTTACCGACTGTCGCAGTCAATACCTCATTATTGACTAATTTTAGAGATTTACCTTTGGCCGATGATACTTACGCCGTTCCAGGAGATATTGATTTGTTAGTTGGCGCTTCGATTTTTCCGCACCTCCTGCTGCAGCATAAGATTCAAGGTCACTCGTCGCATCCCGCGCCGCTCGCCTTAGAGACGGTTCTTGGTTTTGTTATTGTTGGTTCCGCACCCGCTTGTTTAGATTGCAACTCGACAGTGTCATATTGTTGCGCCGTCGAGCCGCTGGACTCCACCGTCCGTAAATTCTGGGAGATGGAAGAGGTGAACGTACCTCCCATTGTCAGCCCTGATGATAAACTTTGTGAAGAGTTTTATAGTCGCACGACTACTCGCGAAAGTGATGGTCGTTATATTGTCGCACTCCCTTTTAAGGGTGATGTTAATTCGCTTGGAGATTCGTTTCAGTCAGCCGAAAAACGCTTCTTTTGCTTAGAACGGAAAATGCAAGCATCTCCAAAGTTGAAGGAAGCTTACGATAACGTAATAATCGAATATTTGGACAAAGGCTTTATTAGACCCGCGCTTCCGGAAACTGAAGAGACGAAACATGCTCCTTCGTATATCATACCGCATCATGGAGTTATCCGTGAAGATAAATTAACCACTAAGTTGCGCGTTGTTTTAGATGGCAGCGCCAAAACTAGTTCGAATGTTGCAGTTAACGATATTTTACATAGTGGTCAAAATCTCCAAGGTAATTTGTTCGAAATTATAGTTAACTTTCGCTTATTCGCTGTCGCGCTTTCAGCCGACATTAGACAAATGTTTCTTTGTATTGGTGTTCGCGAATCGGATCGCCGATTCCAACGCATTTTGTATAGATTTTCGCCGCAGGAACCTTTACAGGTTTACGAATTTAATCGTGTTTGTTTTGGACTGAAGTCCAGTCCTTTCCACGCTCTTCGCACTGTCAAGCAGCTCGCCGCCGATGAGGGGAACAATTACCCGAAGGCTAAGGAGACTGTAGAAACTGGTCTGTACATGGATGACTATATTTATTCTGTGCAGAGCGAAGATCAAGCTGTCGCAACGGCGGCTGAAGTGATTGATCTTATGAAAGCTGGTCATTTTGATCTAGTAAAATGGAATAGTAATTCGCTATCGGTCCTGGATTCGATTCCACCGTCGCATCGCTTATCAACTGTCAAGGAGTTTGATGGTAATGATACGCACAAGGTTCTCGGTCTGTGTTGGTCACCTTCGTCCGACATGTTTAGCTTGAAAGTTTGCCCTACACCGTCAACCTGCACTAAGCGCACCATACTGTCGTGTATCGCACGTATATGGGATGTTATGGGATTTGTAGCGCCTGTCGTCTTGTATGCAAAACTACTTATAAAAGAACTTTGGCTGTCCAACTGTGACTGGGACGACATTCCTCCTGACCACATTGTTAAATTGTGGGACCGCTTTAGATCCGAGCTTCCTGTGCTCGAGCAAATTAGAATACCGCGCCACGTTGGCATCTCAAATGGTAGTATTGTAACTGTCTTAGGTTTCGCTGATGCTAGCGAGAAAGCGTACGGGGGTGTTGTGTACTTCCACGTTCGTAATGGTGATGACATTTCACTACACCTCATCAGCGCTAAATCTAAAGTAGCTCCTAGTAAAGTAGTTTCTCTCGCTCGCCTTGAGCTGTGCGCTATATTGCTTCTAGCCCAGCTTGTTAATTCAATTGTTAATAGTTGTCGCAACCGCATAAATATAGATAGAATTTTCGCATTCTCGGACTCAACCGTAGCTTTGTGTTGGACACATTCTTCGCCCCATCGTTGGGATACGTTTGTCGCAAATAGGGTGGCAAAGATTCAGTCGGAATTGGCGCCGCAAAACTTTTATCACATCGCGGGTACGGACAACCCTGCCGACTGTTTGTCTCGTGGGTTAACACCTGCACAAATTTTGAATCATCCGTTGTGGTTTCATGGCTCTTCCTGGTGCCAAACCCCACCTGATGAATGGCCTGTTAGTCCTTTCAACCCTACAACTGTGTCCACACCACCAGAGGAAAAGAAAACCTCTTTAGTTGCTACCGCACCGCCCGAAAGATCGACTATCTTAGTGTTGGCTAATCGTGTTTCATCGTGGTCGATTCTTTTACGTAGTGTTGTTTTTATTTGTCGTTTTTTGAATATCCTTCCGCGTCGCGAGCACGTTACCGCCTCTGACTTAAACAAGGCTGAATTAATTGTGCTTCGTGAACTTCAGCGATTTTATTTTTCGTCTGAAATAAAAAATTTAGAATTAAATAAACCTTGTAGTCGCGCATTTCAACATCTGAAACCTTTTTTGAAGGATGGCCTCATTCGAGTTGGTGGTCGCTTGAGCCAGTCCGAATTAAACTACGATCAAATGCATCCTATAATTCTCCCGCGCAAGGATCATATCGTAAATCTTATAGTCGAATATCACCATAAGGTGAATTGTCACGCTGGTCCAGATTTATTAATGTCGATTTTGCGTCAGAAATACTGGATTCTTTCCGCACGCAATATGATTCGTTCGATAGTTTATAGATGTATTCCGTGCTTCAAACTTTGCCCGAAGTCAATCGCGCCCGAAATGGCCGACCATCGTTCTTGTCGTGTTGTTCGGGCTGTTAAACCGTTCGTACACACAGGTACAGATTACGCAGGCCCCTTCAGGGTAACAGTTTCTCGTGGTCGTGGTATACGCTCCACGAAGGCTTATGTTTGTCTTTTCATTTGTATGACGACTCGCGCCGTTCATATTGAATTAGCTAGTGATTTGAGCGCGCCATGTTTCATGGCTGCGTTTAAAAGATTTTTGTCGCGTCGGGGTTCCGTATCTCGAATGTATTCGGACAACGGTACGAATTACGTCGGAGCTCGTCGTAACCTTTCTGAACTACATATTTTTTTGCGTTCGAAACATTTTAACACGGAATTTGCCCATGTCTTAGCTGAAAACCGTATTGAGTGGTCGTTTAATACGCCCGCCGCAAGCCACTTTGGTGGCAATTGGGAAGCTAACATTAAAAGCTTAAAGTCGCATCTGTTTCGCGTTATAGGTGAACAGATTCTTACGTTCGAAGAGCTGAGCACCGTGCTCACTCAAGTCGAGGCCGTTATGAATACGCGTCCTCTTTGTAGAACCTTGTCTAGTGATCCATCGGAGCCGCTTGCACTGACTCCAGCGCACTTTTTGAACGTGACACCGTTAAAATACTTACCCGTTTTGGAAATAGAGGAAGATCGACTTCATCTTCTTTCGCGTCATGCCTTATTGGATAAGCTTGTTCAATCGTTTTGGAAGCGTTGGAGAACAGATTATTTGCATACGCTACAGTCACGTCAGAAATGGAATACTCCATCGAACCCTATTACTGTCGGTACTGTCGTAGTTATTTTAACCGAAAACATACCTCCATTACATTGGCCGCTTGGGGTAGTAGAAGAAGTTTTCCCTGGGTCCAATGGGATCACCCGTATAGTTCGTGTTAAAACCGCAACTGGTTCGTACTTACGACCAGTTATTCGTCTTTGTCCTTTGCCTAATCAACAGTAACTTAATACAATCATAATTTAGCTTGTTCGATTAGGTTTAGCTTAGTTTAGTTCAATAGCATTATAGTTTAGTTAGCAGTTTAGCTTAGTAGCAACTGTATAGGTAGTTGTTCTTTCTTTTTGAAGGTAACCCTTCAAGCCGGGGGGAAATGGTTGCGCCGGTATAGATTTCAAAATGTGCCGCGTTATTTATTTGCATGTTATGTCGCCGATTTAAATTTCTTAATTAAATAGTTGTCGACACTCCCGTCCTTACTTCCTTTTATTCCATTTCTCTCTCGCACGTATCTTGGCTCGCATACAGAAAAGCGAGACAGCTGTAACCGCCATCTAGCGGTAGAAAATTACACCGCAATGCCGCCAACATACTAACAAGCAAAGCAAGAGACGCAACCAAGGATCCGTTATGGCCGCTCGCGCGCTCGCACCGAAATTTTGCAAATGATGGATTTAGTGGCCTAATCACCGAAAACGCTCAATAAATTGTGTATGTGAACTGTTCAGTGAACGTGAACCTAGAAACCGCTGTGCCACCAAGACCAGGGACGTCCCCAGCAGCCTCAAGCATCTCGCACACCACGAGGCGGTCAAGGTATCGTGCCCATTCCAATTTCCCTTTTTTATGTCGACAAACCGCGTATCAATTGTCATTAGCTTTCCCGCATTTCAATACAGTCCACTTTTTGATTCGCCCGCACAATCAATTTATATGATTAATATTTATGTATTTATTCATGTCAGTAGGCCGCGTTGTTATGGCTTAATAGCGTCTAAAAGTAATTATTGTATCCCTCGGGAACAGTAGGTGTGTTTTTTCTTAATGGTACCCTATGTCCCTTTCTGTACCCCTGACAATGTTTAAGTCTGCGAAATTTCATATTGATCGACTGAGTAATTAGGACGTGAAGGCGTAGCAAACAAACAAACAAACTTTCGCATTTATAATATTTGAAGGAATATCAACTGGTGAATGAAATAAAACTGTACTTTCAAGGAAAAATGCACAAGCGTTTATATTGTACTTCATAAAGACAATTCAGCGGAAACAGGAAGTAACCACAGAAGGCACAATATCAAAGAGGTGGTGTGGCCATCATAAGCCACAGATTAAAATAATAAAGATTGCGTTCAATCACTAACAATATTAAGTAAGGATTAAGTTAATATGTACATAATCAGAGAAAGATTTTCATTAGGTGTAAGGCTTTCGAAAGAGGTCGTTAATCCAGGTAGTTGCACGTAAGATAGGGTCATCGTTACATCGCCGGTTACATGAGCATCAGGAAGAAGCCACTCTCGTTGCTTGTATGAGCCATTGAAACCACTTCCGGATGACGGGGCACATTGATAAAATAATAATACACAACTGATTTGATTTGACGTTTTTTTTTATTTTTCTCGGTAAACCTGTATTACAGTAGTTATTTTTAATAATTCAGAGTGTTGTTTTTCTTTTGGTGTGAATAATCTAGAAAAATGTAACAAGATTTTCAAAGAACACATTTTAGAATCTATCAGTATTTATTTACTCATACCATAAAATTATAAAAAAATCAAAATCACCTTCAAAAGCCTTAAAAACAGCTCTGAAAGCAAGAAATAATGTTCAAATCAAATAATTTAAAAAAAGTCTATTGAAGTCGACTGGCACTGGAGGTAATTTTTGACTGTCATAATTAAGTATGTTGTTTTCTAATAAGTATTTTATTTTTATATTCTAAAATCCCCACCCGATTTAATAAAACGTTTTTTTATTCATTTATGTTTTTAGAGCTGTTTTAAGGGTTTTTAGAAAGGAGGTCTTACTTTTTTTGAAAAGGTTTTTATTTCCAACTTTTTATGGTATGTAGGCGATGACATTTAAAATCAAAAGTTTTCATATTTCACACTTTTCAATAACTCAATTTCCACATCTGCGCTGTTTTTTGTTAAGGAGTTCCGTTGTGTTGTTGTTGTGTCTCAAATTTAGTCCAGAACGTTGATCATGGTTAGGTACCTACCTTGTTACCATACCATACCATATCGTACCATAAACCTACAAATATTTCAATCACAGCAATACAGTTTCTATTTGATTTTGAAGAGTTCCCTTGTGTATCTTCAAAATTCATGGTCCAATGCCAATAAAATTTAAATCGTATCATCCTTAAAATATCCTCTTTTCATAAACATAGAAGTTATTGCAATGGTAACGAATATGACAGTATTTTCAGGATGTCCTGAAAAGTACTAAGCCGATTAAAAAAAAATGGGACCATCTCGCACGAAAACTCAATTAAACAAAAAAGAATCATCAAAACCAGTCCATAAATGTCGAAGTTATGCGCAAACAACGATATAAAAATATACAATCGAATTGAGAACCTCCTCCTTTTTTTGAAGTCGGCCTGAAATGTACTAAGCCGATTACAAAAAAAATGGGACCATCTCTCAAGAAAACTCAATCAAACAAAAAAGAATCATCAAAATCAGTCCATAAATGTCGAAGTTATGTGCCAACAACGATTAAAAAACATACAATCGGATTGAGAACCTCCTCCTTTTTTGAAGTCGGTTAAAATGGTAAATAAATCGAGAGTGGTTTTAGGATTTTCTGAAAACTACTGAACCAATATCAAAAAATGGGATCAACTATGAAATCCATCTAATGTAATAACGTTTGAATCGTCTCAATCGGTTCAGCCGTCTTTAATCGGAGAACATACATAGACAAAAAAATATACGCAACGAATAGATAACCTCCTCTTATTAAATTTTTGAAATCGGTTAAAAAACAAATGTTTCTGAGTTGTGGTGTAATTGTGGTTCAAGTTTACGATAACCTCTTGAACTAATACATGTTTTCAATTGTTTTCTAACGATGCTATTTCACAACACTTTGATGTTATTTCGTCTAGATACATCTATGTATGCAATAACGGTTTATGTACGGTTAAGCATGATCTTATTAGCATATTTATTGACTCGATTACTGTTCCAAAGATACGAGTATATCGTAAGAGAAAACAATAGCGTACGATTATTCGTACCTACTTAATACGATGTGTCTGAACAATTGACACGTAAAGAGGAGCGCACCTGATCAAAACCACAGATACATTAAAAAGATGCGAAGGGCTTACATTAAACTTCCACAAACAAACGCGACAATAATTGACGTGGGAAGCTAAAGCTTCGAATATGAATGAGTTCGGGTATACACACTTTAATCGCGATTATCCTTTCATGAATAATTTATTCAGAGTCCCGTGCTATTCGGCTGAATGGCGCTGTAATAATGTATAGGACTTGTCGAAGTAATTACGGCGCCCGATACAGCTAAGACGGTATAGTTCCGATATTTGATATTGCTTCGGGAAAACATGCAAATTAAAGGATCGCGAAGCTTATGCTGTCGGCTAGCGCCCTACATCGTATAGCCTGTGCATAAATCATCAGTTAAGCTCTCGCCATTCATGAACGCGAATGTACCGCATGCGTTTGGTAATAGCGCTCAATACTTAAGCACTTAACGCCATTGTTCTAGATTTTACTGTGTGGAATAAACATACTGTGGATGTTTCATTCCAATAATGGCTGCATTAATTAATTCAAACCAACCCAATACTTTCAAATATGTAGTTGGGTATGTTTACAGTGTATGGTTTGTAATTCCCTTGTAAATTAGCGCTCCATAGAGAAATAACTTTAAGAGCTCTAGCTCTAAAAGTGATAGAAAAAAAACAAATTAAGACGATTGAAAATGGCGCCGCGTTGAAATTTATTTAATATTTTTATTATAGTACATAATTTTAACTAAACTTTACGTGGAGTTTGTCTAGGCTAAAAGGTATCATTACATTACCTCGTTTTCATTGATAGAAGTAGATAGCAAAACTGCTAAAAGTGGCAGTGTTTGACACATTTGCTATACTTCTACAAGGGAATGTAACGATACTTTCAAAAATCCTTCATAATTAAAAGAATAAAAATTTGAAAATACACTTCAAAGATGACAAATAAGTAATTTCAATTGGAAACAATGACGTTATATTCCATTTATACCCACGACATGACCTTAGGTGTCCTCACATTAATAATTACACAATACCATGAAGTAACGGTTGTGTTGCGTCATAACAACATTGTTTTTAATAAGAAAAATATACACTATTGTCATAGATAAATTAATTATAGGAAGAATAATTTTAACCAGACAGAAGTGACATGAATAGTATATAAATGGAAGTAAAGCTTCTACGAGAAGCATTTTTCCTTATTATGTTTGCTGTTAATTTAATATGAGGAATAATATAAAATTTAAGATGTATAAAAAAATTACACCTACCGTTTATTTTATATTAGCGAATAAACCGCTCAGTATTAAAGTTCTGATACATAATACAATTATTTTCTAGTTTGTAAGGAATTTGCAGTACCCCTATGGGGTTCTAGTTTGGACCTTTATATTATGTATACAACAAGAACGCAAATAAAGAATATGAATATGTTTAGCCACATGTATACAGTTAGAAGGTTGCAAGTATTGAAAGTACCCAACGTTGCATTTATTCACCAACACGCGTGTCAGGCGCATTATTCATGGACATGCACTAGATGTTATTCATGTGTGCAGCCTTCGGGGTCTGTAAGGGCCCTTATACTTCTATCTAGTAATCAGGGTTGCCTCTTTGCAGGTACAAAATCATTAAATAGATTGCGCCCCTATTTTATATTTTTTTTTGGCATAAATTAACGTAGATGTAATTGCTTATTGTATGTAAATATAAAGACAAAAGATTTCGATCTTAAATCGAAAGTATGTGTAATGTCCGTGGTTGTTATAAAATTAAAATAGTGATAAAAATTATAATTTTTCAATAAATTATAACTGCATTTATGAAAATTATTGAATTATTTAATTGTCTTACAAAGTAACAGCAGAAGAAAAGTTATTGCGTTTTTTTATTAATTAATTATAATATTATTTAAATTGTTAAGATATTGTCATTTAATTGGAATTACGGTATTTTTTTTGTAATTAAAAATTTATGTTTTTATCCCTGACAGCCCTGTTGACAATTTGCGTGCGGTGCAATTGCAATGCATCTTTTACTCCGACAAAATTGCGTATCTTCGCCTACGATCAACTTGATCGAAGGCCTTCGCAATCAAAAATACTAAGCAAACTTTTGAGAGGGTGAATATGAGTAATGGGTTGATATTTTTAATTTCTAAATAAAAAAAAATGCTTGGACAATTTTACACAGCGCCATCTAGCCCCAAACTAAGCAAAGCTTGTAATATGGGTGGTAGACAACTGATATACTACTTATATACTTTTTAAATATATATACTTATTATACATAGTAACACCCAGACCCGTCACAGAAATTAAAATTCATCATTTCAATTTCTGCCCGGCCGGGAATCGAACCCGGGACCTCTTGCGTGGTAGACCGGCATGTTGACCACTGCACCACTCAAGACAAGACGTCCAAGTAATGAATATGAATTTTAGGTATTCATCAAATGATTTTTGTTAAAGACTTCGGCCTTACCACAAAAGATTTCAAAGGTCTAAATAAATTGTAGCATAAAAGTGTAAATTGTCTTTCGTTACTGTAAAAACGTTCGGGCCATTCTTCTAATCCGAATAAAGGATAAGTGGATGATTTTTGACGTGCCACCGAATATAAAGGGCTCAATGGCGTGTGTCGAATGAATAACGACGACCTAGATTTCGATACGGCTGTCGGGAAACACAATCAAAACTCAATTGGAGAACACTTCCAACTCATCCGCGTCACGCAATTCGAAATCGTAACTTCGACAATGCGAAAATAACACCCCAACTGTCGTATCAAAAGCAAATAGATCTGTCTCCTTCGTTTTAGAAGTTATTCGCGTGATGGAATTTGGTACGAGTTTCGTGTAATGCCGTTAGTTGTGTGCCATCCGATAAACCTCATTAGACTGCGAATTCAATTATTTTGTACGTTCAGTTGTTAGCGCGGTTTTGTAACTATAAAACTAGTTAATTTTTGTGGTTTGTACGGGAAATACAGCCATTCTTTGTTTTATTTAACATTACTGTAACTTTTAGTTGAATGGAAAATTCCTTAACTTTAACATTAATTCATCAACGCCCGAGCGGCTGAATGCGGCCGGACAACAATGTGATTTCTATTGTCTCATTTTCCGGTCCTTGATGGGTTGAAGTGCATTTTACAAGGTTGTCTGAAAAATAGAGATTGACACTCAAGGGTGAAGTAGTTTAGCCAGCATGAATTTTTGCATATTGTAAGAATTTATCTCAAAAACTTAAATTTAAACACGTTATTATAAACAATTTAAAGATTGGGGCATGGAAACCTATTTAAATGAAAGTGTAATTATGATGGCGCAGGTTGATGTATTGTAACTATTGATACCTATATATGCCACCCTCAAAAGTCAGGTCTATTCAGTGAAAGAGAAACCTCGTGGCTCCTTTTGCTTTAAAGGTCATGGCAAATAATGTTTTCAAAGCCGTGTAGACTCCGTAATATGGTTTAAATCAGGTAAAGCTAAAGAATAACGTTTGATTGCTGCTGAACCAGCGGCGATAATTCAGCTACAGAATGCATTCCGCCTCTCGAGTGGCTCCCTCGGTTCATTTGTCAGGCATTATTCACGTCGCTGCGTCACTTATGTGTCGACACTCGGCTCTAAATAAAGCGGCTGAAGCGATTTGGATTGGCGCACCGGCTTAAACATTTGACTACAGTTTTATACCATTTATCTCATGAGGCTCTCAGGGAGGAGCTTGATAGTGCGTTGAATCAGAGTTAAGCAACTATCGCTAGGGTCAGTCAACGGATGGGTGATCAAAATGTATTATTGCGAGGGGTGTATTCTTCTTTCTCCTTCAGAAAGCACGTGAAAAATCGTTAGTTCCGGCTGCATTTGCAGTCGTTAGCATGTACCTACTTGTACTGGGGATGTTGGAGTTGTAATGTGATTTTTACTCTAAAAAATTTCGATTTGAAAGATAGTTAATTGTTTCTACGTTATATTTGAGCATTTTTTATTTGAAACGCACTTTTCTTTGTTGTTACTTATGTCTCGGTTTTCTATATATTCGTGGGGAAGCTGCAGTAATCTAGTTGAACCGTAGACAGAATGGCATTTTGATTGCCGCCGCATCAGCGACTGCAGGACGCATTGCGATTCCGGCCGACGTCGATGGCTCCCTCGGTTCATTTGCCAGTGATTATTCGCGAGCACGTCGCCACGTCACTCACGGATAAACTACTGCTTGACTCATGTACGGCATAATGAACTCTATACATATGGCAATTAGATTCTTGTAAAACTTCCTTCAGATTTCAAACAGCTACGAGGTTGATAAAGCTCTTAGAGATCGCAATATCAAAATTTTATTGTTTGCCAATCAAACTGATTCAAATGAGTTCACAGTTGTTGATGTGGTAATAAAAAACCGGTCAAGAGCGAGTCGGACTCGCGCACCGAGGAGGGTACCATCAAATACACTGCGGTGTGTAGAATATTGCAGTTTTAGGTCAGCGCCATCTCTTGTGCCGATAGTGCAACTAATGAAATGAATGTCTTGAAAACTGTAACAGACAGATATACAGACTGTGTCACACCATAAGGGTTCCTTTTTACCTTTTTGGTACATAACCCTAAAAGTTATGAAGAGACAACAAACGCTTTTAGTCAATTTACTAACGTAGACGAGGATATAATTGTGTCAGACGATTTATTCAACTATTACCTCGATTTCAAAAGCTGATAATTGACGAGGTCTTTATATTGAAAATAGACAAATGCCTTTATAATTAAAGATGTT
Organism: Catoptria pinella; assembly: GCA_963556745.1. Taxonomy (NCBI): domain Eukaryota; kingdom Metazoa; phylum Arthropoda; class Insecta; order Lepidoptera; family Crambidae; genus Catoptria; species Catoptria pinella. Next base: position 10,510,533 of record OY750763.1, read on the forward strand.
ATCAAAGGAGTTTAGCATAGGAGTTAAACGTTCCATTCAGGCTTTATATAGAATATGGCGCAGCAATAATATCTTCTATGTGGATCAATTATGTGTCTAGTAGCTGTCAAGATCCGAATATAACGTTTCCGATGTACAGTCAACGGCACGCTGGGCTTCCACGACAGGGTATATTCAATCAATTTTATACATAAATGCGAAGACATTAAGGTTCAAAATAAATCGCAGATTTTCGACAGTTTTGTATAGCCTGACGTGCTGCTGACTGTACAAATGATGTGAAATTTGTATGAGCAGGACGTTGTTTTGCTGGCATAAACCTAGTCGACGTTGTAACAGTCTTGATAGAGGCTTTAATTAAAACTTCATTGACCTAGCTGTCCCTATTTGCAGTTTGAAATTTTTGGTCCTCTAGGTTTTTCTCACCAATTAGAAAAGTTGTAGTTGCATCATTTAGGTAGGTATTATAAATGGGCACAAAAAGATACCCACCGCTGAAATGCAGCATGCATTTTACAAATGTTGTAGCCACGCAGATAAATCTACGGGAAAAATAATTATTTTGCTTCTTAATGAGTAGGAAGCTAGAAAATCCATCAGCAGTGCTTCCCGCCCACGAGTGACTTTTTGTAGCTCCAATTATCGCGGCGCTAATCGCGGTGATAATCGCGGCGTTTTTTTGTCGCTGGCTAAGCCCTTTGTCACTCTTGTCAGTGTCATTTCGCGCGCGATTAGTCGCTGAGCTACTTTTTGTAGCTCGTGGGCGTTTACGTATTGAACTCTGTATGTTCTATTCTCGACAACAAAAAAATCGCTCAGCCATTAATCGCTTATGGGCGGGAAGCCTCATGAGGCACAGAACGATGAGAATGACGATATACTGTGTCTTGTTTCTGTTGTAGAACAAAAGAGCATCGTCTGCTCACAAGTGCACCTCGGTCGGATTCCCCAACAATGGAATATTCCGAGCGCGCCGCCTTCGAACGTGGCTACGTGGCTAATCGGATGGGATCAACGTGAGTGGCACCAGTCAGTCGGGACGTTGACGTTGAATTATACACGCTGAACAGAACCAACTTTTGATTTATCGGAGGGTTAGATGACACCTTGTAGGTTGTTCTATACAGCGACATCATGGCCTTCAAAACTTAGTACCACACTTTTGTGATTGCATTTTCTCTTAATCAATAGAAGTTAGAGTTTTGAAATAAAAAAAAGGTTCTTTTTTCAAGAAGGTTATCGATTGTAAAGTTATTATTAAAAAATAATATTTTTTAGTCCTTTTTTTTCTAAAATATATCTTGTGTATTATAAAAGTTAAAAAAATTTTTTGAACCATTGGTCAATATATTTATGAACTCGACTGTACCAAGTTTTGAAGGCCAGTGTATATACATTTTTCTTAGAAGGGAGTTAATTATTATAACTCTTAAATATTATCGGTAAAATACATTAGTAGTTATATGATCTCTAACAATTGATCCATGTTCGCCTTACTTTTTATTACTAATTTTAAATATGACAGTTAAATGAAATGTATTGTGATTAAAGAGGGAGGAGAGCTGCTTTATTATGAAAAGGTCCTTAAACGATACCCATTAGTGTTACCACTAACAAATACGTATAGTTATATGTATGGATATCAACGCCACCTGCCGGTTACACTTACCTAAATTGTGCTAATAAGCCGGCTGCAAACAGGATTATGATTTCGGTTTGTCCGTTGGGAAATAGCGTCCAACACGCCGTATGTCGAAGGACCAACAAACTATGGATGGGGTAATGTATCGATTTTTTAATGACGACGTTAATTTTGGTAGTAATCGCAGGAAGTCTCATATTTTAGTGTAATTATAAAACAGGAATACCTATGTTGGAAAATTTACTAGCGATATTTAAATCGCGTCTCTTGAAAGGCTGTGGCTGTGTTCAGGCACTAATAATTTGGTCTACCTCCTGTTTATATGTATAAGTATACGTATTACATAAGTATACAGGGTCTTTGGAAATAGCCTTATAAAGCCAATATGGTAGAATATGGTATATAGGGTACATAGCCTTATGGGTATAAAGCCCATGTATACAACCCACAAAAATTGGTGTAAACCCTGAATTATCAATCCGATAATGGTACCCTATCTACCAAATACCATATATATATTTGGCTTTATAAAACTATCTCCAAAAATCTTGTATGGTTCAAAGCTATAAGTTATCTGTTTCTTAGTAACACAGTTTTTATTTCTCTTAATGATCGATATTTCTGATATAATCCACGAACATTGCGCACCTCTACTTACAGTATTATGTCTCTCACTGCCCTTCACTAAACAGAGCGCCATCAAACAGATATTAGACCCGATATTTTAGTCTTAAGGCTTTCCGCCCACGAGCGAGCCGCGATAAAAGCGGCGTTTTTTTGTTGCTGGCTAAGTTAACCCTACGAGGCACCTAGTGTCAAATTGGGGTTTCTATACTACATTATATTTTACTTACGGCTATGCCACGCGAAGCAGCGAATGGTGGCGCAACGATCATATTTTCTCCTCATTGCGTGCTCGTCACAGCGGTTAGCAATTCTCGGTATCACACCATGTACAATGAACTAGGTATTCGCTCGCCGCGTCGCCGTTCGCCGCTTCGCATGTCCTGGGCCCTAGCATGGCGGTTTGGTGGATTTTATAAGCAACACCGTTAATCACATTACTATCCGGCTCAACAACGATTATGCTGATTAACGTTTTAGTACATTAACACGTTAAATGAAAAATTAATGAGTACGTAGAAGAATAATTTATGGCTGAACACGTTAGCGTAGTCTCTGATAATAAAGTACTTATCTGAAAACAAGTTAATGAGTAAAATGTATGAGCTTAACCAACGTACTAAACCTTAATGTATTTTCAAAATTGTGGTATTTTAACATTGGGATAACATTTGCGAGGTAAATGCATAAAACATAGTTGCAGGAGTTAATGGATAAACCACAGTTTTCAGTGAGCGAATGTTCCGAGTATCGGTCGGGAAATCAAGTTTTTTTTTTGTTTTTCGCTGTCTGAGTTGGCCTAGTTAAATTGGTGTTAGAACCTCTGTGAAGTGTTTGATGAAATTATAAAAAGCCAGACGAACGATTCTTTATTTTCATTTAGTAAATAATTTATATTCATAGATATTGGAAATCCATAGACTAGAGGTTATAGAACACTTGTGTTTCCAGTAATAATGGTAATGAACTGTTATCTGATGCAAGGCGTGCGCGCGTTGCGTGCGAAAAACTGTAATCAGAGTGATTGTTTCGCACTGTGCATACTCACGGGCAATCTCGTGGTGAAATATTGACTGCAGCGGAATCACGCCCGTTTAATTACCATGGTGCCCATCAAAAGGCACGCGCTTCGTAATTACCGTGTTCCTAAAACCGCGATAGATTAGATGATTGCCCCTTAACTCCGCATCTAAGAACGTGCGAACTAGACAACCATCGGGTTATGAAAATAACCGAAATTATCACACGACTCTTCCGCCTTCATTTAATTACTTTATGAGCTATGGTTTTCTTATGAATATTTTTTATGTGGGTTAAAGCTACTTGTAAGTAATTATATATTGCTTTTAAATAATTATATGGTTTGCGTAATTCAAAATTAATATTACACAAGCGACTAAAGTGGAAATCGGTGAATACCCATTTATAACCTTAGAAGAATGATTAAGGTTGTGCTTCTTTTCTGGGAAATAAAAAAAAATGAAAATATAGCCTTTTTATTACACGTATAACAACTTGTTTTTTATCAAATAGGCTTACCGAGTTAGTCAGAAATAACTTTATTAAAAGGCCAGCCTCGAATTTTAAATCTGATGTGGTGTAACTATAGGGAATTTAGACCGTATCTTTATAGCTTTGGGGTTGCGCAGCCATTTGTTATTATTACCGTGTGTTTTTTTTATGTCACTGCTATTAAAAACTTCTATAAAAACAACATAATATTTTTTTATGACAGATCTAGGGCATTCTAGGGAATTAATGCATTTATACCATATACATAAGTACCATAAAGTTCTATTCATTTGTGAATTTATTCCTTTATAGCAGGGGTTCCCAACCTTTTACCCTATACCCCCCACCTTACTTTGTCTGGAGCCTCTCGCCGCGCCCGCCTTTGGATAACTCTACGCCCCCCTTGTGGGGCGCGCCCCACTGGTTGGGAACCAATGCTATATAGGGTTATTTGTAAAACACCAACAACCTCACAGAAGTAGATTACTAACATCATAAACAACCACGTTTGTTCTACGACTTTCCGAAAAAGACAAAAAATATATATCAGCTTTTCATACAAAACTCGATCAGCTGTTCGGGCATTTGTATGGAAAGTCGATTTATTTGCCTTTTTTCGAAAAATTCGAAGAACAAACTTTGTTGTCATTGATGTTAGTAATTTACTCTTGCGAGGTTGTAGGTGTTTTTACAAACAACCCTGTATAAGTCCTTTCTAAAAAAATCCGGTTAATACCACTTTTTTATATGCTACAGATGGTCTTGACTTTATTTTTATTCCCGTGTATTTAATAACTTAATTCTATGACCCTAGTTGTTAGAGTTCAAGCATTTTACTAGGTTATTGACACAGCACGGCGAAATAGTATTTATATATTTCTATGTAAAGGTTAAATATTATTGTTACCCTAAAGAAATCATGTCGAGACCGTGTCGAGCTTGCCTACTTTTATAATTATCGCATGCTAGATTGAGGCGTGGGTGGGCATGCTCAAATTTACAGCCACATAAACTTCCCAAGAAAACTACAGCCGACGTTATTTCTACCGCTTATTTTCTCATAAATCTGAGTAAGAACTAATCAGAGATATAAAAGGCAGAGGCGGGAAAGATAAGGACTGCAAGCAACTACGAACAGTGCGGCTTTAACTGATAAGTCGTAGGGTACGTGACTAAAAGAGTTATAACATGCAATAATGTTGAAAGTACTGTTGGTAAACTTTTTGATAAAAGTGTTGAAAAATTGCCTTTTGTTTACAAGTTAGAGATCGCAGTGTTGGATGGATCATTTGATCGGAAAATGCTGCGGCTTAATTACTGGTCCACTGTGTTAGTTGTACTTACCTCTAATCTAAGCCATTAGTCACCTTTAACCCGGCGTCATGGGGGTTGGGTCAAAATTGCCCGCCATTTTTTGGTTTTCCTACAGCTTGAAAACTAAACATGTAACATTGCTGTTCTTCTCAATAGCTGGACTTGTAGAAATTCTTTACAAATCCGTCGGGCAGTAACTGCACTAGATGCTACAGTTGATCAAAGTTCAAAAAAGTAAATTTAACCACACCCCCATTAGTAACATTTTTGCGCTATAGTGAAAATGTCGCGTTATGTATGTAATTTTTTTATTTTCACAAATAGTTGACTTATGATATTGTTTTTTATTATAAAATTGAGTCAAGTTCCTATAAGTGCCATTTAAAACATAAGAACCAATAAATTAATATATTTTAAGTAAGATTAGGAAGGAGAAATCAATTGGGATGATTTTATAAGACCTTTTAATCATAGGTATGTATTTCTAAGTTGATGAGATTTTCTCTGTTAATTCTTTTTATTCGAAATTAAGAAGAACGTTAAGCGATAGGCAAATATTTTTTTTTTCTTAAACAATTCTCAAATAGCTTAAAACGTGTATTCGGGTATTAATGACCCATCTCCGACGTCCGTGTACATACCCATTTTGAACCCCTATAACGCCGGGTTAACGATAGTGTGAAGGGTTGGTGTCACGTGGTGCTATTCTACTCTGCTGGATGCCACACAGCCAAATAATTTGCCTTTACGTTTATGAAATTGGTCATTCTATCAGTTTCATGCATGTATTAACCTCAACCGCCAATTAGTTAGATTTACGTGTCTACACGAGGCTTCGTTTATGTCGTGAAAGGTCACGCACATGCAAGTTGTTTGTTGTCATCTAATGACCATAGCTTGTCTCTAGATCCTTAATTAACTTATTTAACCTTCTTCTTTATCTCCAAACCTTTCAAATCCTCTCATTTAAATCACATTTCCAGCTTTAAAAATATTTTTGTGCATTTTCTGGACTAAGTGCATTTCCACAGTAAATTCCGGGGACAATGTGACAAAGATCCATTTACCAACGTTAAAGCATTCGAATTTGCATCCGTAACCGGATTTGTTCACAAAACACTCCGGTGTATTAAAATGGAGTAAAACTGCGGGTACGTTATAATCGCTAATTGGGTTTTGTGTTTTCCTCTCTGTGGATGTACTGTGGGCCACATATCTTAAGTAACCATTGCTGAGCTATAATAGCACTTAAAGCACATTATTACAGTTTAAAATGATTATGTCGTTGCATCCCCCGGCGGGCGGTGCACAGACCGCGTTTTATTTACTGCGCCCGACTAAAAGGTAAAAACTTATTTTACGCGGTGGTTACTGAATTGTGTTTTTATGAAGGAAGTTGTAGCTACGAGTATATATTGCTGATTGTAATCTTATTAGAAATGGAAAGTTTAATAAATTGCAAATGGAAAGCAGTTGCAAGATGTGGCGTTTGTTTTTGTGAAATACTTGAATTGATGTTTTATTCAAATGGGATTTGAAACGCGATGGATACTGAAATTGGGTGCAGTGAGTACACTGAAAGAGATTCAATTAAAGGATATAGACATTGTTTAATTCATGATAGCTTTGATTTACTCGTCAATTTACCTAGAGCGTTGAATACTTTTTGTATAATCACATCAAAAATAATAATTTTTCATCACGATAAAATGAGTAAAGGTCCAATTCGATTTCATATTTCGAAAATTCCCTGTCTGAATTCGTTCAGTAATTCGATTTTTTATCTGTCTGGAACTGATTTAATCCTGAGCCGTAATTTGGGGATGTTAATCAGTTTATAGGCTTTTTGGGGAGCTTTCGGATTCCCCGATTTACCCTCGATTAGTGCAGTGTCAGTGAGACGCCATAAAACTTTGCATCGCGGTGGCAAATTTTTATTGTAAATGAAACGAATGGATCCGATGCCAAAGTGTTTTGAATATGCGTTTGTTTTTATATAGTCACGGTTGTTTTATCTAAGAAGTGTTTATTTTAGAAGTAGGTATATTTATTTATTAGAGCCTCTCAACTAAATATTATATGTATACTTAGACATGTTTTTGTTAATACTAATGCTCAGTACTTGTTATTTACACTAATGATACCTTGCATGTAAAGATACTGAATAAGTGCTTATATGTCAGTATGTATATATATTGACGTAGTACCTATGTTATTAATTATATTGATGATTTATCTAATTTTATACAAATGTCTGTAGTGATCAAAAAAGGACAAATCTTTTTTATCATCGTAGATACTGAAAGTATTCAACCGCTGATTTACTATCACCGACGACGACATCACAGTAAAAGACTCTTGACACATTTCTTGCTCTACCTATCTATACCTACCTATAATAAAATGGTTCTTACGACATTTCGAAATTAGCATCATCTGTTTTGAACGCACTTCACGTAAAAACCACTGAATAGATTTTGACGAAACCTTGTATAGAGACAGTGTATATCCAGTAATTCCGTCAATTGCAAAACCATCTCGAAAAGTGGCCGAGAAATAGTACACCCAACCAAAGCCTTTGGTACGGTACAAGTGCCAAGTACGAGTATGTATGCATCCATATGACATTCACTAAAAGCAGCAGGTTGATCTTTGTCGCAGTAAATTTTTCATATCATAGAGAGCTCAACGTATTTTTGACAATTTGTCATAATTCATGGGTGCATTTCAGCAGACTAATCGCTAAACATATACCATTGAATACATTTTCACCACGAAAAGTAACTTGTCTAATTTTACTACTTTCCATGGGTAAAATGTACTCTATGGTGATCGATGACTAAGCGATTAGTCTGCTGAAACATACAATACACTATTGCGGAAATGCACCCAATGTCGATGGAAAAGGTATTTATGAAATTATTAGATTAAACGATTAAAACGTACCTAGTGATTACTTGCTCAGTAGTTTAGATGATAATGTTAATTGTAACATTATATGAATGTAACGTCTGGAACGGATATACATACTTGTAAATAGCGATCCATCTGATAAAGCTAAGAATTGACGATTTAAAAATGCTTTTTATGTGAGCTTATTTGAGTAGAGAATTTTTCAATTTCAATTTATGGGTTTATAAGTATAATACATTTTGTACATAACGGAAGGTATGTAATCCACGAAGTGTACTTAATTATGCACAGACCATACAACAAATACTATGTAAGTAACAATAATATCAGACCAATGACTTCTATTTGTATCAGACACATATTTTATTTTCCAGAATTTGTGAAAAGGGTTGCGACGGATGGGCTTCCAAGATTATTTTGAAGAAAAAACTTTTGATTTATTAACTTATCATTTAATGCCAGCAAGAAAAAGTTTAGGTCTCAAGAATCCGATGTCGATAGTGAGGAGCGCCTAAAATAATTAGTATTCTTTGGTCTTACTGTCGGATGTGAACGTCACGTTCATTTACGTACCTGTAGAACTGCTCTGGACTAATAAAGATAAATCTGGGTTCAATACAACCTTTACATTGCAAGAGCGATACACATATTGGCTCCATGTCCGAAGTGTGTCGCCATTGCCGTTGAAGTGGAAGGGAGAGCCCAATAATGTGGTGCTCTGCCGGCAAAGTACGCTTGGAACCAAATCGCTATGCTATACGAAGACCAACCCCAGTCCAAACAATTTCTAAATTCTATCCAAACGTACAATAGTGCAATTCAAATCACCTCATTTATTAGAATAAGCTATATCGGGATTTACACCTGTTTATTTTTGAGACTAATAGACAGTTTATTCTAATAACGTCAATAAACATGGAAATTTAAAACATCACCTCATTTAGTGCCAAATACAAACAAGTAATATATCTTAAGTCAATGCAAACAGGCAATAAATTGTAATGAAGGTAATAAAAATTTAATATTTTTATTTTAATGACATTTTAATTATGACAAATATTATGATTATAATCTGTTCAGAGCATAACCAGTTTTATTTTTTAATTTAGTATCACTGTGGTTTTGAAAGAATTATTTGTACTTAATGTTCAGTCGTCCACGCGGAAGAAGTTACGGGCAACAGCTAGTTTAAAATAAAACGATCAATGTCTATTTAGAGATGTAATTTCGCCCAACTATCGGTGCGCACGAAGCCAAAGAAATTACTTTGAACGTTAACACCGCCTTGATTGCTTTCAAAGCGGAGTTTCCCGGATTCGCTCAAAAGGACCTGTAGCGTTGTCAGGCGAAAACATTTTGTTACATCTAGGCGACAGACGTGACTCGGCGTCCCGTAATGCGGGCTAAATTATTCGGATTCCCTTAGGAAATTGCAGGCGGCTTAGAGGTTACCCCATTTTGGACTTATGCAGCAAATTTTACGATTAAATTGATCGTATCTTGCGTTTCACACTGGTCTCTGCATTTGAAGCTCTTTAATTACAGCTTTGGGGTTCTACTTACCTGGTTTTGTTTATGCATAGAAAGGAACCTCTTTTATTACTGTTTTATATTATTAAAATACCGCTCTCATTAGCGGATTGTAAACGCTGAGAAAAAGTTGACAATTGACGATTATAATAACAGTTTACGAGGTGATTATTAAACAAGTGCTATAATTGGGTTCGCGTTTCTTTTCCCACATTTTGCCGCATGTATGTTAATCATGCGTAATTTTGTTATGGTGACAGTGGTGACCGCGGTGCTTTTGCGTTGAAGTCGCCTGCGCTGGTAAAACAATGATCTAATTAAATTTCATCGTACCTCATTTACTCGTTGATTGCTAGCGGATTACAAAATGAGTTTTTTTGGGCGAATACTGGTACAGAAGTTTATAGGACAAAATAAAAAAGTCTTTTTTAAATAAAGAATGCTCAAGAGTTAAAAAGGAACTTATAAACTATAAATATTTTTAACCATGCGATGCTAGAAAGTTCTTTCAACTAGAAACAGATTTAACTCTGTTATACTGCAATATCAATTCAAAATATTTTTTTATCTTGAATTTAAATTAGGTATAAAAAAGTTCTGTTGTGATAAAGTACTTATACATTATGTTGTAATGTTGCGTATTCTTATATTAGGTATGCATAGAATCACTGGGCTGTATAGAAGAAGTCTGATGCAGCTGCAGCGGTGGGTTAATACAATTTGTGGGAAAACAACGCTCGCAGATATGGAATTGAAAACTAGCAACTTCGTGTAATTAGGCGCGAGATTAACTTAATTATACAATCATGGGTTCATTCATGACGTTAGAATATCACGTGAATAACTTCGCAAACTTACTTCATATGATACCTATGTACTTTCTTCTTTAAATAAAAGTGAAAATGATTCATTTTGTAAACATATTTATTTAATTTTGGGTATAAGACAACTGGTTTGTTGTCATTCTTTATATTATTTTAAATGTTGTATCAAAGTTTTCTCAAGTGCGAAATTATATTATCCAAATAAAATTTTCAATAATTATTTATTCCAAAGTAGTTAATTCCGATTCAATAAGGAAATACATACATACATAATACGTGAATCAAGTATAAACAACCAATATGAGAATACAACATTCATTCCAAATGGAAAAATGCAGCTCATCCGTAGCCCGTGAACTCGTAGCGCACCCAATGGTCACGTTCAGCTATGAAATAAACACTAAAACCCCTCCATTTTACAGATTCCGTTCATACGGTGTCATATGCAGTCGCATTATACAACACATTTTCTAAACAAATTGTTTTATCGCTACTTCTAAAGTGGATCCACTCGGTCGCGCGCGTAATTCTTCTCAGACCGCATACAAACAGCCCCTAAGGAGGCGACAATCCTCACCGCAAACAATAAAAATATACATAAAAATAAATTTGGTACTTGGGGACCGCGAACCGTGAGGAATATGCAATGTAGACCTACTCGTTCACACAAAAGTTGTTATATATTCGCCGAGATGAATGACTTTGCTCGGGTACGTTCGATCGGCCAATAGGAACCCTGCATACCTTAGCGTCGGAGCTGAAGACGAAAATATGCTGTGTGGAAATATGCGTATTCAACGTAGAATTGCATTGTGAGATGCAGAAAGGGAATTTGATTGCGTATCTCATATTCTAATCGTGATTTCCGATGATGGAATTCGTGACATTTCTTTACTGATAATAATGGGAACTTGTCTTGCACAAATCATAAACTTTAATCGGGTTAATGTGAAAATGTCGACGGGTAATTGATGCATGTATAAAATAATCACATTTTACAAGAATTAATGAAATGGTTCAATAACTTTGATTAATCACTAGTTGCATTATTCAATTATGCATCGAGTTGGATAATGTTTACAAGCATCACATACTCCGTGCGAATAAATATGTATAAGGTTACATTTAAAGTGTCCTAAATGTTGAACGCCTCCAGTATCTGAATAATAATCGCGAGTACGAGAGACAATAGCGTGTAACGAGTACATCAGAAATTGATACTACAAATTACGCTGACAAATTGAGTCATTCGTTGTTATAATGAATAAATAATACATTGCGTTTAGCTGACAAATTATGGAGAGTATTATGAAACTGTAACGCCACTTCATGCTAATGTATTAATGTTGTTTGCATTCGTTTAATTTTGATTAGGCCTATTATGGCATACAATTATTTCTTGAAAACTCTGAATCTCAATTCAACGTTTCAACTTAACACTCGTTTTTATGATTTCTCTCTTATGTGGTATTTACACGAGTCGATTTGACAGGCAACTTGGCAGGCGATTTTAAACAATTAGCGCTTTTTATCGACAATCGCTTGTAAAATTTAATCGCAAACTGAATTTCAATGAGGTGGCAATTCGATTTTACAAGCGATTGTTGATAAAAAGATGTAATTGACTAAAATCGCCAGCCAAGTTACCTACCAAGTCGACCCGTGTAAATAATGCATTATTTTTGTTCTTAATTCTAAAAGAAATTAATTTTACCTTTATAACCCTAAGGTTTTGCAGGATTGCTGCTCAAATTGTTAGTTAGACGGGATTAACCGATTACCGACAGCCAAGCTAATTCGAGGCTGTGACAAGGCGTAAACTGTTGGTTAACGAGTAATTATCGGCTCGTGGGAAGCTCCCACGAGCCGCGCCGATCAGCTGCACTTCTTACAGATAACGTATTCAGTCGGCATTTTGCAAACCTAAACAATGAGCTCTCGTATTGTTTCACCTACTTTGAAGTCGCGCTTTTACAGTCGCTTTGATTAATCGTTTCGAGGCGTGCAATGTATAATGAAGTACTCCGTCCCTCCGACTCTTGCTACATGCTTAGGCAAACGCTCCGCCCTGTGAAAAAATAGAAATCTCCATTCTCAAGGCGATTCTGTTACAATTTCATGCGCGCTGATTTAACGATTAGTGTTGCGATTATCCTCGTTTATCTGTAAGATTTCCTGTAATTTACAAACGATGAAGTAATGTAGGATGGGATGAGTCACCGACGATCAGACACGCTTTGCTAATACGACAGGCGTTAGATAATATTGCTCTAGAGATACGTTAAAATTACGTGATAAACGTTTTAATATTTTAAGATGTATATATGTTGGTTGCAACTGCGTATATTTAAGTTAGTTGCTAAGTAGTTGTTGCCGAGCGTAACCTGTTTAGTTTTTTTTTATTTGAGGTACTTTACCAAAAGTACCTCAAAACAAAAATTATTAGCTCAAAACATAAGTTAAATTTGTTTTTACTTTTCTACATTTATTATTGTGCGATGTGCGAAAAAAAAATTTTAGAAATTCCGCACCGGTAATGTTGCAAGCAATGTTCAATAAACCATATCGAAAACTTGTTGATCTTAATCGAAAATCTGAGTGAACACCTCTCATCTCGTAATTTTCCTCATACTGATTGGTATTATATTGTTATTGTTTATTTCGTCGGCATTCTTCTTGATAGGCCGTTTTCCGAACATCATTTGCATGGTTAGTCACGAGCCCGAGTCTCGCGAGTATAAATTTAGCAGGTCACGTAGGTTGTGAGGCAAAGATGGCTGACATTGAGGGTATAAATTAGTGTTAATTTTACGTCGCCGGCTAAATTTGAATGTGCAATCATAGTTCATTATAGGCAGCAGAAAAACAATATGCTTAACGAATTACTAGTAACTTAAGAGTTTAAGTCTAAAGTTAGATTTAGACCCATGTAATTTATCCTTAAGTATTTTTGCACGTTTGTTGTTATTAAAACTTTGTACAAATGTTATTGTTTTTTGTTTTAAAGTTTGAATTTATCAAAACATAATTTACTTAATTGTAGTGAAGAATGTAGCATTCATTCTTATTTCTTCATTTTAGGTTATTGCATAGTAGAAAGGACAAAATATTTACGTCAACTACATTTTCTTTGAAGTTTAATACAGCCCGATTCTTAGCAGACAGACGAAGCGTAATATCTTTTCTACTTATTTGAGCAATAAATCGCGCGCACAAAACTTGTAATTCCAGCAGTCGTTTACAGAATGAAAGAAATTGACTTTTTTGTACTTTTATTTACATACAAATGTTCGTGAGTTCAGGATTGAAGTCTGAATCCTTTTTTACGATGTGTACGCCATTTTGAGTTAATTTACAAAGGAGTCTGTGAATAAGTCACTGTAAACTGTTTATGTATTAACTTATTTACTGAGTTTTTGGGGCCATTTTGTCGAGTTCGGTTTGGTGTCTATTTTAATTATTTTCAAATTGATTCATAGTGGATATTGTGTCTTAAAATTGGTGCAGTTATATGGTACAAGTGTCTACGCAACTGAACAATATGTGGGATAATTGAAATAGGCGCGATCTTGGTTGTGTGAATCTGAGACTTTTATTGAAGTGGCTTCCTCGGCAGAACTAACCGAGTAAACTGTCTTGATATACTTGGTGCCAAATGCTCCAAGCAGCATTGGAATGCGATGCACCCGCATTCTAATGAAAAATTAAACAATATCTACCACTTAACTATTTAACACTTGACACTGGCAAAAATTACTTCCAAGAGGAAATTAGATTGCCATAACAAAAAAAGAAGAAGAAGAACTTATTTAGTGTTGACGTACTTATTGCCCATTTTCACAACCGTCCTTGTCGTCTCGTGTAGTCTCAACCTCAACAAATGCCGAATGATTCTAGCGGGTATGGTATGCATTTATGCACAATAAACAATGGAAGATTGCAAAACGTCTAGGCGAGGCACGATTACCTTATTTATGCCCGTTGGGAGTAAGGATCTGCGCTGTTACTTATACAATAATTTAATTTAACACAATGAGGTTATACTAAGGTGCATTCTCGCAAAATATACTAAGCAGAAGTAATTTGTTAATTTTAAAACAAAAGAAGCATTCTACTGTTTGGAACGGTTTGCGCAACTTCGGATAAGAATCTCCATAGACAAGGTTGCACTTTATTTAATAATTAGCATTGATATGATAATGTTCATAATTCTACCGAATTCTCATTGAACCTGGCACTTTAGTAGGCTTAACGTATTTTTAGGGTTCCGTACCAAAATGATAAAAAGGAACCCTTATGGTGCGACTCAATCTGCGATTCAGTCCGTCTGTCTCAGCTGGATATCTGAAGAACTACTAATGCTGTCAACTTGTAATTTTGATTAGTTTGCCCAACTATTTTGTAAATGAGATTGCAACAGGGACTGAAAGAGGATCTTTGAAATTCGAAGTTGGGCTACAGGGCATAATTATGTGCAATGTATTTTCGCACCAAGGTTGGACTCGGCGCTGTACCACAGGTTCATCGACTTGCATGTCAAACGTGCAGGTCGATGATACCTATTTATCTTAATTTATCATCTTTTATGTAACTTAAAAAGCTTTAAAATTATTGTTACTAACCCTATGGACTGTAATTGTCTGAAACGAATGAAATTAATAATAATAATTTATAATGGTACGGAACCCTCGGTGCGCGTGTCCGACACGCTCTCCACCGGTTTTTTTAAATAACGCAGTTGTTTGAAAGTGACAGCAAACTTCCCATAGAGATGTCTCTATGCCGGCAGTTATGAATGAGCGTAAGTTGTCACGCCACCGCCGCGAATTTACGACTAACGTAAAATCTTAAAATACGGTGCATTTGAGTAACACACTCGTAAATATTGCACCATGCACACATTTAGAATAGAATAGAATATAATCAGTTTTTATTCATTTCATTTCTGAAGGTTCACTCATAAATAGAATTTTCTTACCAAATGTTAAGCTAACTTATTTTATGCGGAGCAACAGGGTAACCTATTCAATCGCTAATTCTCCTCTAATAAATTTTGATTGATTACATTAGTGATAAATATCAGAAGTAACTTACGGCGAACGAATCAAGCAATTATTTCGATACGAAACCAAATAAACATGTCTTGCTATGATTTTTATTAGCTTTAAATATTATGAAAGGGATAACTATAGAGGGAATTGAATGCGCCCGAAATTTTTTATTAATAACTTTTCAAGACCAGTACTAAATACCTAATATATTAGAAAAAATTCGACTCGCACCAGATCATATTCTCGGACAGGATTGAACCCGCGACGCCAATGCTCTTACCACTGAGTGACTCGGTAGCTCAGTGGTAAAAGCATTGGAGAGTAATAATAAGTCGATTTTTTTCTAGTATCTTTGTAATTTAGTACTGTATAATAAATAGCATAAAAATTTTCAAGACCACTATGTAAATAGCACTTTCACACAAAAGGTATAAAATGTAAATTAGTTTAGTTTAGCTAATTAAGATAATATATAGAGTTGTATAATTTTCACAATTTATTTCTTACCATTCTAAACGTAATAATCACATTCAGGATTAGTCTTGATTACGTGTCCAGTGCCGTTGTTTTTATATCTCGTACGCAACTTTTATAAAAAAAGCCAGCATTTGCAAACTGTATTATCTTCTAGATATTATAATCTCTGAATGATCCTCTTCCAGGGAATATGAATCGATATAAGCCTGACTCGACTAATCAAAAGGACAAGCCCTGAGCCAGCGGGGTTACAGTAACTAGTTATACTGTCTTGTGTTTTGATATAGCATCGCGACGTCTGCTTCTGAAATGTTCATTCCTTAATATTATAAATGCGGAAGTGTGTGTGTGTATTACTCAACTGATCATCATTGTTTAAATCCAAGTTACAGCTCTTATAGAATACAGTGTTATTTTCATTTATTCCAATTTCGCCCCACGTGTTTGGACCCATTTATTAAAATTCTTATTTCATCCCATTTTTATGCCCATTTCGATCCACATGTTATTGTACGTCTTTTTTAACGACTACCATGCAGAATAGTTTGGCAATTGGACTTGTATAGATAATGTCTTCATTGTTTACCATTCGATTTATTGACAACTGACGAGTATAATGTTAAAAATAATAATAACTTTGTTAAAAATAACCTTCAATTTAAATCTTTTAAAATGTTATTTATCAAAAGTTACCACCAATCCATCTTAGTTTGATGTTGATTAAATAATATTGCAGATAAGTTTCAGTGTAAACTGAGTAGCATGCCGTCGTGAGATTGTTTGGGAATGCATAATTGATTAACTGCAATATCTTCGCAAAAAATTCTATTTGCATTCGATTAAGTGAGATTGACAGAGTGATTTACATGGTTCGTAAGGGCGGCTCATTTATTATTCTATTCCTTTGTAGACTCGTTTGGATAGGTATCATTTATTTCCAGTAGAATATATATATTTATTCATTTGTAAAAGGAATATTTTTCACGAAACTTATTTTACTACGTGATTTTAAGACGAAATACGCGAGCAGGCAATACGTCAATCACAGTAGGCACCAATAGAAAATTTGTAGTTAGTTTTGAGTAACAAAATTTAGGTACGACTATTTCGCATTGCGCACTGGCTGGCAAATAAATAGAGCAAAACGAACTGTTGTGGCATTATAAAATCAAGCAGAAAATAAGAACAAGTTGCATTGTGTTTTTAGTAGGTAATAAAAATATCGCTTTGCTAAATCAAAAGATCTTAATTAATTTTCTGCGATGTCTGAAAGGAAATAAAATCTAAAACGAGTTAAACGGTTTTTTAGTCAAATCAGAGGTCGACATCGGTTGTAACGGTAATAGGTAGATACATTTTTGTATTAACTGCAAATATTACGTTTTTCATCGAAAAATTGTTCCCAATCTTCTGTGTTTTCGCAAACAATAAACTTTGTGTGAACAACTCTATTTAATTAAAGCCACAATCGACGGTATTCTTACTCTACAAACAGTAATTTTTCAAATTAAGTAAAAAATATGCAATCCATTAAAATATTCTAAGACAAAGGTAGTCTGAAAGGCTACTCGCCCCTTCTTGTAGCAAAAAAATAAAGCAATGCCAAAGCAAAGCAAATTCAATAATTGAAACTTAAAATAATAATCCAATATTATAATTATGTACTCGTATACACCGTTATTTTGTAGTCGTAACCCATGCTTCATTTTGTTTCGATCCATGTTTCATTTTGTAAACTAAAATGAAACATGGGTCGAAAAATAACAAAAATAAAAATTACATACTAATACAATATCTTAGCTGTCTAGTTAATATGGGAAGACCAAAATTTTTTTCGACTCGTTTTTTGGAAAAGATGATTCGTTTCATTGGTACACTACGTTAAATTAAATGACTACAAAATGACGGTGTATAGTTCTAAGGTATTAAAATTATATCCAGTAGCTTTAAAGATCATTGAGCTAATTATCATTCTATATAAAGGTCTCAGTTCACAGTGTCAGACATCGCGTGCGTGTCAAGCGAAGCCTGAATAATGACGTCGGGTGACATTTAATTTCGGATACAAAAGGCTCTTTATGCTGTTTACCCTAATCCATTTAGCGAACCTCCCCTCCCGCGGATGATATTGACAGAGATCCTTTGGCATCAGCCCGCTTAATAATATTTACGCTTCAATTCATACACTTTATATAGATGTGATGTTTAATGTAGAGTGTAGAGTGGTCTTTACGTTGCTTCGGACCAGTTGAAAGTTGTTTGTTTCGTTAATCGGTGAAAAATGGATTTACGTAGAGATTGAAATAAATAAATAAATATTTGAAAACTTCACATACATTACTCAGATTCCAAAGTAAGTAGCTAAAAAACTTGTGTTATGAAAATCAGAGACAACGGTGGTATCACAAACACCCAGACCTGAGCCAAAATAGAAAAAATCATTTTCTAAATTGACCCAACCGAGGATCGAACCCGGGACCTTAGAGATGGCGACACCTTGAAAACCCGTGTACAAAGCCACTCGACCACGGAGGTCGTCAATAGATCACGATTAACTGCCTGATTAACCAGTACCTACTTTAAAAAAATAGTTTTCTGATAAAAATAACTACTTATCTACTTATCATTTACCTATAACTACTACAACTTACATACTAATACCCTTACTAATAAAGATTGTATAGCAGATGTATAGTTAGTAACACAGTGTTCTGTCCCTTTCTTTTTTATTTCAAACTTTGACAGATCGCAAACTTTGTTTAACTAAAACATCTGATATGAAATATTTATTAGTACTTAAGTATTATTTTCTTTGTTTTATTAAATCTGTTCGAAACTGAATCACAATTTAGAACACAGTGAAAACAGCGAACGGAATCGAGTACTTGCCAGTAAATAGTTTAATTAGTAACAGCGAGAATAATCTACTTTCTCGTCACTGTTTCCAACAACATGTAACTACTTCTTGTAATGGAGGAAAAACGTGAATGAATAAAAATCTGTACCAGACAACCTGTAGCGAAACATGGTAATCTATACCTCGACGACCTCCGTGGTCGAGCGGCTTTGTACACCGGTTTTCAAGGTGTCGCCATCTCTGAGGTCCCGGGTTCGATCCCCGGTTGGGTCAATTTAGAAAACTATTTTTTCTAATTTTTCTATATAGAAAACAAAGTCGTCTCTGATTAGAAAAAATTGTTTTCTAAATTGACCCAACCGGGGATTGAACCCGGGACCTCAGATATGGCGACACATCGAAAACCGGTGCACAAAGCCACTCGACCACGGAGGTCGTCGATTATATTACTTGCTATAAGAAATCTTCAGCTCCGCCAGTATCTTGTCACTTTCTTAAACCACTATGACAAGTGACACTTGACAAGCGGTTGTGTATATTCGTAAGTGAACATGTTTTTATACCAATGAGACGATTCGTATGTTGGGTGATTTCACCATAGCTTGTATGTTTATGTTGCCAATAATTACCAACTACATTTTTTGTAGCAGCACTAGCGGCCGCCCGCGACTTCGTCTGCTTGGACTGTTATATCTCTATGCCTCAGGAACACTATATTTTTTCGGGATTAAAGGTAGGTAGGTACCTTTTGTCCTTCTCTGTACCCCTGACAACGTATATACAAAATTTTATCCTCTCGGACCAACCTTCCTACCAAGCATTTCCACCAGTGGGAAGGTTACACCTAATCAGGAGTAGCCTTCCCATTGATGTAAATCGGGGAAAAGCAGTTCCACTGGTAGGTAGGTTGGTCTCTTAAAAATAGTTAAATATTGATCTTCCCATCTCTTGCACCAAACTACCTAACAAGCATTTCTACCCAGTGATTCGGTTGAGTAGTTAAAGCGTGAATTAAGGCATAACAAACAAACAAACAAAATTGTTTTCGCATTTATAATATTGGTAAGGATTTCTTTGCTCTACTATAGAGTCGGAAGATACAATGCACACGTTTTATAAGCAAGTAGACTCGCACTTGTTTGCAAAGTCTTCTTTAGTATCGATCGCGAATTCGCGACTCATTTGCGTTTGTATACTCGTATATCGTCGTAAGCGCACGTTGCTCACTTGTTCAAAAACTTTGTGTGCAAGTCTATACAAAGTCTCCGGATTTGTAGAAACCAGTCCCTCCATGACTGTGAGCGCACTAGGGACAAATCCTTCTATGCCAAAAGCAAATCCGTCCGCGCCAAAATTAGATCCATCTGCCCCGGTTACTGAACTGACATCCTAACTATTTTCATTCCACTTTGGAAATAGGGGGAGATTCGCAAACGGCTGCGTTTTTTTTGTTATCGTCTGTGGGAGTGTGTGTGTTTGCGTGTTACATTTCATACATCAGAAAAAGATAATATCTTTATGACTTCTTATTTTTAATATCCTACTCAAGAATAAAACAACCCGACAGCAACGTAAGTACAATAATATTTATGTAATAACTTTAAAACCTTATTATTTAAAGTAAATACAAAATTTGATTGACTATAGAAAATTATTAAATAGTATACTCACGTTTTGGAGAACACTCGAGTCCTCGACTTTTGACCTGTAAAGAAAATTTAGTTTTCATTAGTAAGAAATCTTTTACTGAAATTATTTGTCCGGTTCACTGCGAATCATTTATTTTAGACAAAAGGTAGGATTATTATGAAATTTATAATAATAATGAAATTAGTCCAATTTAAGGCGACTATATTCCTCAAGCGGCGCCCTTGCCCTGACATATTAGTAGTAGGCAAAAGAGCAAAAATTGGCCACCATTTTTGCCTACTACTACTACAACGAAATATATTTTACTGAGGTTAATATTTGTAAATAAACTATAGAATCTTAGCTTCCACCTGTATTCGATACATTATGTACTTAGCCAGCAATAAATTTTAATAAGATGAGGGCGGCACATTGAGGTATATAGAATGTTGCCGAGCCGGCCTCTTTTTTACTAGTTTATGGTTTTTTACTTTTAATTTTTATTTTTGAATTCTGTACTTTTTATACTATAACATATTTTCCTTGTTTTTGTACTCTGTGTTTTTTCTTCCATATGTAAAGTTGTGTTCATCAGTTTACAATAATAAAAGTAAATTTACTACCAACTAACTTTCATTATTTAGAAACCAATTTAGCTCAATTTCAGGGGCCTTAATAGGAGAAGCAAGGAAGCATTATAAGAAATGGATCTATAAAAGGCAGTCGACCTAGGAGATTTGTCGTAGTGATAGTTGCATTATTTATCTGATACATCAGCGGGTGCCGAACTGTCGATAGCGGTGTTGGCGGCGATGTTGCAACCGCGAATAATTTATGAGCTCCAGAGGGCGTCTCCCGGCGTTAGTCTTTCGTTTTGTAACACCGAAGCCATTGTGGCATTATGATGCAAAAGTGACGAGTGCAGGCCGCGCCAGACAGTTCGCTAAAAGGTTATTAGAACAGGGGTCTCGGTGTAAATGATATCAAGGTTGCAGTTTATGGAATAGGTAGGTCTTGTCTTACTGGTATTGAGTTTGACGTCTGTCTTTTTTAGGGTTCCGTACCAAAGGAACCCTTATGGTGCGACTCAGTATGTCTGTCACAGCTGAATATCTCGAGAACTACTAATGCTATCAACTTGAAATTTTGAATAGTTTTAGATGACTTTTACCCAACTATTCTGCAAATACGAGAGAAATAAAAATATTTATATTTTTTCAACAGGGACTGAAAGGAGGTCTTAAAAATTCGCAGTGATGCTACTAGGGCATATAGGGCATATGAAAGAGCACTGCTTGCACATTCTTAAACATTTTTTTAGACGGCATAGTTTTTGACTTTTGATGAAAAATGTGAAAAAACATACTAAACAAATATCGTACTAAACAGTGAAGTTCAAGATTAATTTCTGATACGTTGAGAAGATAAAGTTAACCTTAAGTTACGCACTAGTTTTTTTACGCGCATTATGCCAACAATTTCTAAGCGAATCGCGTAGATATATATGTAGATCAGGCAATAGAACAGTAAAAAAAGTAATAACAAAGTTTTATGATCTTATAAATTGCAGTCGATTAGAGTACACGATTAATTTAACCATTTAAGAATATGTTGAAACAGCTTTTGTTGTTATAGTAGTTAGTTTAATAAATTACGCACATACTTCCAGATGCAAGGTTAAAGTGATAGCAATCTATTTGAAATTAACTACCTTTAATTTATATTTAGACTGTGGTTTTCATTCTTTCTATACAAAAGAATACCATTTGTAGTGAAAAGTTCTTAGTTAAAACCTATAATAAAACAAGGGTCCAAACTTGGTTAAAATATTATTTATTTCCTTTGGGAAAGCTGTTCAATTTATTATCGTTACGCTGTAGTACCTATTCATAAATGAAAGAAATGTAATAAATAAAATGAACGAACACAATACGGTGTAAGGGCCAGGAAGTCGCCCCCATCCAAAATTGAGATGCCTGTCAAGAATAAAACGGACGCTGTATCGTGACATTTCCCGTGATGGATGAAGCCGATTCAAACCCAATTTGTATCGAAAGGTACCGAGGTTGATCAATTTGTGTGAAAAATTGATGCACCTATTTATACTAACAGGGAGCCAAATTGGTTGAAATCAAACTGTTGATATTTTTTGAGAATTTTGTAAGATTACAACTTGCCTTTCGGAACCGTGACAAGGAGTTCCTTTTCTCAAATGATGATGATGTTCCTAGATATTATTGAAATTATAGATTTCTATTAGTTATTCCATGCTTAATCTTTTAATTAAAAATTCTATCAATTATCTCTATCGTTAAGTAATTTCAACAACTATAATAGTATTAGGTCCTTACCTATGAAATTGACGTTTTTGAATGGATAATTTTTAACAAATTGCATTTTCCATATTAGAATTTTCATTATTTATTTAACAACCGTAAACGCTATTATAACAAAACTTTTATGTTTGAAAATATTCAAGTTAAGCGAATAAAATTAGTTTTGGCTAAGTTACAACGGATAAAGTAGTCATTTTCGCTTACAAAAAAGTAGTCTTTTTCAAGGTATTTTGTAATGCTAAGAAAACAAAATAAATAGACTTTAATGATGCTGATAGTGTCAACTATGGCCGTTAGGCCATGGTCATAATTTGATGTAATATCCAGCAACTGATAAATATTTTAAATCATAGAAGTTATGAGGTTCTCTGTATGTGAGAAAAAAACACCAATTTCATAGATAAGGACCCAATACATTAACTGCTGCGGACACAACAGTTTAAAAAAACAGTCAAGAGCGAGAAGGACTGCAATTTAGAAACTAGCATTGGAACTTCTCGAGATATCCAGCTGTGACAAATTGACAGACAGACTGAGTCGCGCCATAAGGGTTCCTTTTTACCATTTTGGTACGAAACCCTAACTGTAATCATTGGAAAGAATCAATAACATTATTAGGTAGTTACCAGTAATCTTGAAGCAAGTATTTATTTATTTCGTAGTAGACAAGTTAACAATAATTCATCCACATTGTTATCGGTTGCATGTCTTATTATGAAAGTCGTTTAGACTCAAAGCAACTGCTCATTCAAGAAAATGAAAAGTATTTCTCATACGGCGAGTTCATTATAATTTTTAATTGCCCTAAAGGTGTTACTTAACCTGACATTGAGACAATCCCATTACGTATTTCACAATAAAACAGTGCAAACCCGAATGCCTGGTTATTGTCTCGTAGCAAACATTGTGTGACGCGAACAATATTATTCGTTACACATTTTCGATCAATTTTGACCTTTATACTTTGCGCAATAAGAAATATGGAATTGTGAGAGAAAATGTTGCCGTATATAATTTAATGGTTTCTTACCTATACATTCGGTCTCTTGTTCATTACGGCTCCTCTTGTTAATCGGGTGTAAGATTGATTACGTCATGTTGCCGAAATGATATTCGGTTCAAGAGGAATAATCTTAGTTTAAGGCGGTAATAAGCCGAATTATCTTCTATGTAAATTGAATTGTGTCGTAATTTTCGTGAGATATGTTATATCTGCGAGTTCATTGTGTCATCTTGCTACATTACCATAATAATAGGACGCAGGTAAATTGCTGCTGGCATTAATTGCGTTGATAATACGAAAATAGTTAAGGGTTAAATTATAAGGTGAAGTTGGCGCATTAGTTAAAGATTTCAGTTTACTGTGAAATTGTTAAGCAATTTTTGGTTGATTATTCGAAGAGTGGCTTAAATTAATTGTCGTGAAGTCTATGTTTATTTGATTTTAATGATATTTATTGCTTTATATAATAAGGCGAATGTTTGTAGGAATAGTTAAAGACTTCTTAGAAACAATATAATTTACAGGTTAGGCCACACTTAAGGCCCACATTATAATATGTGATGTCATCGTATTTTTGACATAATAATATTATTATGTGGTATGCCACATAACAATATTATTATGTTAAAAATACGTTAGACGATGCAATATTTATTTGCGCCTTCAAATTACATTGATGATTCGACGAGCGAAGTCTTGGTAGAAAGGGGTGTCTTGATGAGGTTCATCCTATTTAAGCATAATGAAGTAAAGTAACGATGGAATTAAGTTACTGTCCATTTTATAAATACCATACCGTGCCATGAGCCAGCGAAAAGACAATTGGAAGTAATTATTAATGTTTGAGTAAAATAAGATTTGGAGTTATATTATATGAATTTGTGCTAATTCATTTAAGATGATGTTTTGTAACCATGGTTATGTAACCGTCATTTTGTAGTCGTTTTATTAACTTAAGGGAGTGTTCTACCAATGAAACTAATAATTTTCTAAAATAAACTAATCATTTTCTGATTATTTTTACTTTCGCATATAAATACAATGATTTAGTTGTTTCGTTAGTATGGGATGACCAAAACTTTTTTGTCGTTTTTCAATCCATGTTTCTTTGTAAAAAAAAATAGTTTCGCTGGTAGAACAATCCCTTAAGTTAATTAAAACGACTTCGAAATGTTGGTATATATGTATAACCATAGTATGTTATAATTATGGGTGTTTTATAAAAACATCCAAAACCTCAAAAACACACTGAAACGAAACATCAATCTTCTAACAAAATATTATCAAAATTAAATGAACTACTGCAAATTCAAACAGTGAAACTCCAAATCATATTTTATTCAAAACATTAATTCATTACTTCCAATTGTCTTTTTGCTAGTTTCATGGTACGGTATGGTATTTATAAAATGGGCAGTAACTTAATTCAATCGTTATTCTACTTCAACAAGCTTAAATAAGATGAGACTTCGTCGGCCCATAAATATAATTCAAAAGGACAAGAAAATATTGCTCCAGTTTTATTAATACTCGTATTTAACCTACCCCCCGGGAAAGCAAACGGAAAGTATTCATAAAACCTCCTTGAATACTTAATTAAACGATTTGCAATATTTCTGTGAGGGAGTTTCATTAAAAGTGTAATTTAATTAATGGTATTACTCGAGTAATGTGTAACAATGTAGGACCTTCGAGTGGACTGTCAAGGTAATGTCAAATGTCATGGCGTGACAGCAATATCAGTGTTGTACCGTTGTTGATGCTATTTTTTTACTTTGTTCAATTTTAGATCATTGTGAGTTCGGTTGTTGTGATCTATTTAGATCCGTTATTAAATATTTAGAGCAGATCTTTCGATATAAAAAAGGTCACTGAAATGAAATGATTTATTTGTTAAGAACATAGTATGATAAATATGTTTTTTATACTACCTGCTCGTCAATGGCATATTATGTGTCATGCAAACCTTTCCTAAAGTAAGTCATTTTTCCCATGGGGAATAATGTGATTTGAATTTAGAATGCAACCCTTGTAGTCGTGCTTGATCGATGTTGGTTTCAAAAAAGTTTATGTGCAATGAGATCTTATTCCGAGTTAGGCTGTATGTTATTATGAAAACTTTTTACGAAATTCATTTTCACCCGCGCACCAAGAAGGATTTATTTGAATGTCGAACTGACCACTACAGAATAGACGACAAAAACATAAACTCTAACCCAACTATAAATGTACCAAAGAATGTAACTTTGTCGTTGCACAATTGGTGTAATGTTTCTAACATAACTTTTAATTTTCAATAAATATTCTTAATTTTTCATATTTTATTATTCTAACTTTAAATAATTACTTAAGTACTTTCTTTATAACAGTCATTGGTTTCAATTGCCTCGCAGAAAGTATAAAAAGTAGAGTATGCATCGCGGGCTTAAATGTGTATTTGTCATGGGCGATCTTGAACACCTCGTACTCAGGATTCTAGCCTTAACTCCCTCGCTCCGCTCGGGAGTTAACCATAGAATCCCTCGTACTCGGGGTTCAATAATAGCGCCCGGGACACAATACACTACTTTAAGCCCTTATTGCATAATCTACTATTAATGCACTGTTTTTATATTGAAAATATATATCGAGGTTGAGTCTAAATATCTATGACATTATTTTTGGGGATATGATAATACAAATTTACACGATATATGTATAGGACGATTTATACGATAATCCCCGAAAATATTTCTAAAAAACTTACTAAATCAAGAAGAAATTTCTATGCACAATTTTGTAAAAACAAGTCAAAAATGTAACTAAATTTATCTGTCTGTGCAATTTTAATCCTACTAATATTATAAATGAAAGTTTAGATGTTTTGTCACTCAATCACGCAAAAATGGCTGAACGGATTGGCACACTGTTTATAATAAAGCGTGGATTAAAACATGCAATACTTTTTATTAACCCCCGACGCAAAAAGAGGGATGTTATAAGTTTAACGTGTCTCTGTCTGTGGTATCGTAGCTCCCAAACGAATGAACGGATTTTGGTTAAGTTTTTTTGTGTGAAAGATAATTTTACCGGTCAAAGGTTCCCCAGGGATTCTATTCCCAAAAATTCATGCGGATGAAGTCGCGGTTAGAAGCTAGTTTAGTATAAACGAAAGAAAAAAAAAAAAAATGTAACATATGTAGAAGGCCCTTTATGATTATAATACATTTTTAAAATTTTGAGATTTAAGCATTCACAATGCTATTTTTAAATAATACTAAATAATATACTAGAAAAAATAGGAGATCATGTTCTCGGACGGGAATTATCCAAAAGTCGCGGGTTCGATTCCCGTCCGAGAACATGATCTGGTGCAAGTCCTATTTTTTCTAGTATATTATTTAGTATTATATAATACATTTTGTTGATATACCAGCTTGCTAAGAATGTTAGGATAAAAATCTGCAGTGAAGGCATTGAACTACGGCAGATAATTGTAGAATCGAAATCTGCGCATTCGGGCGTGTAGTGTCTTCCTAACGGCCCTCGAGAATTCTGCACACATAACGGTACTCGAATATTTTCATACGTAATGAAGGGATTTCTCTCAATTCTGAAAAAAATGCTCGTTCAATATAAATTGGTGTTTACAAAGCTCTAGTATTTTAATGATCTGCGAACAAAGCAGCTTCTAGTCTATGGAAAACTTCAAGTGTTTATAAATTGACTATAATATCATTTAATAGTACTTAATAGTCTAGTAAAAAGTAGTAAGCTGGTCAATAACTCCAATTATTAAACATAATGGAACCCATTTTTTTTGTCCTAAACATAAAACGAATTTTATTAAGCATAAATATTGAATGTATTTTTGCAAAACGCATTAATATCAATACGCATATATCTCTTCAGCTTTAAAGCTGTCAACAGTAATTTATTGAAAGAAAGGGTACTACAATTAAATATGTCATAATTCAAACAGATGTTATATGAGTTATATGTAATATGAACACATTATAACCAAAGGATTATTTCTAGAAACATTCTTAGTGTAAAGGGGTACACAAAATAATTGTATGCAATTTGTTTTACAAGTATATTGTCTCTACTTTTGTAAAAACAACCTATTACAAAATAAAGTAAAGCAATATAAAGAATAACATCAACAAATATGAATATGCCACATAAAGGTGGGTGCATACTGACCGCTGTTACGGGGTATAATGTAACATGTTACAAAGCGAGCATTCGTGCAGTTAGTTCGTGAAAACGAGCATGAACACGACGACGGATTTTAGCACACTGCATAATATAAATGCTCGTTGCGAATGTTACACTACGGCCCGTAACGCCCGTCAGTCAACACCTTAAGGCACTACACACCACACACTACTATGCGACTATAGGCCATTTATCGGAAATATCTAAAACGATTTTGAAATACGCATGACCACAATCTATTTAATAATCAAAACAAGTTTCATTTTCATAGTTAATGACCAGTACACACAACAATACTTAAGGCCCCGCCATCAAAATTAACGACTCGGCTGACCCCGCTACTGTTACCATTTGTTATCAAATTTAATTTAAGAATCAATAGTCTTTCTGACAGCTCATTTACTAATTCAAAGCCTCAATTGTTTATTAACTGTAATTATAATCGTGATTATGTATTGACCTAAATTCTTGCCAGTCACAAATCGCCTACGGTCAGACTTTGACAATGAACTCAAAATGTCCACTTAATATGACAGAATCATTGTCATCGAGCACAGCGGCCTATTGTTCGACTTTCGTATCAAGATCGATAAATTGACGTATTGATAAAATGTAAAATAATAACAAAGGTTAGGCGAAGACTGAAATACCAAGGTGATGCGCCTTGATATTTATATGAAATACAAACACATGTCGGTATCAAAGGTGTTAACTGGAGATCGTTATCGAACAATGCAGCAAATCAATGAGATAAATCTTTGAATGATAGTCGAAAGAAGGCTTTGTGTTATCGTTGTTATCATATGGTCAAAACATGTTAGCTAATGCCTAAATAAAATATTTAAACATTACTTTTTTATATTTATAAAATTCGAATCGGGTTTTGTATTCAAATAATTTTGTACTAGATTCAATCTCGATCTAATTATTTTATTTAGTTTTTATTGGTTTATAACCTCTAAGCCTATGTTTCCCAATGGTACGCGTACCCCCAGGGGTACGCGAGTTGCATCAAGGGGTACGCGCAGCAATCTCATCTACATGATTTCATACATCTGATTTCATTTTTTATTCCTGCAATAACGGGTACACGAGTTTGAAGTCTTTCTTGGAGGAGTTTGAACTCGTATAAAAAGTAATGGGAACTACTGCTCTAAGCTGATGAATTGATTAGTTAGTTCAGTGTATCTTGAAAATTAGGTACGTCTATTAAAAAAATGATGTTTATAGACAAGATTGATATTAAAGAGAAAATAAGCTATCATCAATGTAATATAATAAGTTTATGTCTGTCACTGCAAAGGTAAAACAATCAACCGTCAGCCCACAAGTAATTTAAAATTATTCAATGTCTTTCCAAAATGTCAAGAAGCTCGACAAATATTTCTCATAATAAATAACTCATCAATAACAGTGTTTCTATTAACTTTTGTCAACATATTAAACGTCTGACGTTTGACGTCCGTTCGTATTTCAAATAATTGAATAGCACTCGGTCGTTTTTTATCGATCGCGATCGATCAATGGAGGCGTCGGCGAATGCGTAACAGTGGTCGATATCGTGTAAGATATTCAGGTGTTATGTAACGTGACCTTGATGCTTGACCCTAATTTGTGGCTGCAGTGACCGCGCGTGGTGCAAACGTTAGAGGAGAGCGATTTTTTTTTAATATTATAAAAAAATATATGACTATACAACTTGTTACAAAAGTACCCCTAATGCCGAATATGGTAGATAGGAACCATCAAACTGAACAACTTTTACTATGGGACCAACTCTGAAATCGCGAAAAAAAAATCAGCTGTTTCATACATTTTGATATTTTCGTAATTAATTTTTGTATGAAACAGCTGATTTTTTTTTCGCTATTTCCGAGTTGGTCCCATAGTAAAAGTTGTTCAGTTTGATGGTCCCTATCTACCATATTCGGCATTAGGGGTATTTTTGTAACACCTTGTATAATACTAAATAATATACTAGAAAAAATAGGACTCGTACCAGATCATGTTTTTGGACGGGAATTGAACCCGCGACCTTTGGATATCCGATCTGATATGATTTGGTGCGAGTCGTATTTTTTCTAGTATATTATTTAGTATTATTAAAATAGCATTGTGAATGTTAAAATCTCAAAATTTACAAATTACATGTATAGCTTAAATAAAATTGAACGGTACAAACATAAGTTATACTTACTTTACCGTATACCGTGTAGCCGACATATGTTCTGAATTAGAAAAATTAAGCGATAACTCAAATCGAAACTAATTGTGGCCGCTGTGACTGCGCGTAGTACAAACGTGAAAGGAGAGTGATTAAAAAAAATAAATGAACATAAGCGATAATTCAAATTCGAACCTGATTGCGGCCGCTGTGATCGCGTGTGGTGCAAACATTAGACGAGAGCGATTGAAAAAAATATATAACTCAAAATTGAACCTAATTGTGGCCGTTGTAGTACAAGCGTGAAAACAGAGCGATTGAAAAAAGCCATAAACTTTGCTACGAAGTTGAAAAAGTATCAATAAAGCGATTGATCGAAAAGATGGATGGTTTTCTAAAATGCAATTAATAGGATTTGTATTTGACTCGATCAACACTCATTATTCTTTGATGAGAATCCAGAAAACATAATTAGACTGTTAGTCAGACCAATATAATTACTTGTACATACACAGTTTTGTATGTTATCTAAGTTGTAATTAATTGTGGTTCGTTAATAGTTTTTGATTTTCACAGGTGGATTACGCGTTATCGGAAAATTTTCCGAAAATTATTCCCTAATATTGTGTTTCGCCACTGAACCATTAATCATTAATGTCACTTAGGCTGAACACACACGGACTACTTTTTGTAGAATCGCGGCGATTTTTTTATTGTTATATGCTATAATATAAACAATATGAATAAATAATAAGGCATCTTATTTCAGGGTTATCTTTCGGTATCTAAAGAAATTCATTAATAATTAAGGTCACATTTATATGATTTCATCCAAATTAGTTCAGCCTTCATGAAAAATAAACATACAGACCAACAGAGAACCTCTTCCTTTTTTGAAGTCGGTTAAAACATCGGATCGCAGTAGATTGTGGTAGATTGTCAATTCATCTAAGACCACTAATATCACTGATATAACACGAACGCGTGCCATCTATTCTATTGTCAGTTCCATGATAGCCTGAAAGTCTACGAAGGGCGTAAACACACCTAGAATTTCGAATGTCTCCTTGTTATATAATAAATTGCTTCACGTTACGGAAATCGTGAGATATCACCTTGGTCGATTGTTAAAGTTACATTGACAAATGGTTCAAATAGGGCAAAACAAACTCGGTCCTCTATTGAAAGTTTTTAGAATTTGACATGTGGTAATAAATTTCGTTGAGGGAACGTGTTTCCTAGTTCTTGGTATGCCGGTTATATGTAAATATGTCGTACAGTGACGTAATCAAGGAAAAAGAAATGTAGTTTCGGATTCCATTTTTCTAATGAAGGTAAGTTATGTGAGACTTTGTAGAGATATAAGGGCGTTTCTATTTAAGAGGTTTTTTCAGACTTCACGTACAATCCATCACGTTTTATTGAAAATGGAAAAAACGCTACTAAACCACAGCTTAGTCATGTTAAAACCTTGCATTTTCTCACGATGCAGGAAAATAAAAAAATCTTAAGTAAAAATAGCCTTAAATACGTGTGCCTTTGGTGTCGAATTAGTCAGATAATTGATTTCAATTTTCTCGCTAAATTAATTATCTCTTAGCAATAGAGCTATTTAAAGTTTGTTTGGTAATAGTTCGTAGTTAAATTAATTAAATTATGTAGTGAATTCAAAGTTCTGAATAGTTTACACTAAACTTAGGTAATAAACAGCTTTAACAAACTACAGGGTTGAGAATAGTTACATTAATTATGTATTTTGAAAATATTTCTAGATTACAAAAGATGAGTTAGGTTCGTACATTTGAGATTTTATTCTTTTTTGTTGAGTCTTATATAAAAAATGTAACATAAAACAGAAGTAGGTAGTAAAAATAATATACTAAAAAATAGTTTCACCTTTCGTTGTCGAAATGTCGATGTGTGCGACGGTCATCTTAGAAGGTTTAGTAAAAAGTATAAATATGTTTTTTTATTAGATTGGTACTACTGGAGGGTACCATTTGCTTAATAGTATTCAGTCGTGAACTATTTAAATACCAATACACGGTTCTCAAGTACCTATCATTATATTCAGAGTTATCGAAACCATTCGTAATCTTAGAAATAAAACAACTGTCTGGTTTTAACATTTACCATGACAGTCACTGACATTTCCTAAAGTTCCTAAACTATTTTTAGTGACGTCACGCGTAACGACAAAGTCGTGATTTTACATTTCCATGGAGCAAAGGCCAACCTTCTCAGTCGTGGTCATCGAGACCTACTCTATTGCTTTTAATTGCCAATTTTTATTGCTATAGTTTGTCGTTACAATTGAACTAATTAAGGATTGAAAAGTTTGATGGTGATTTGATAACATGAAAATCGTGACCAGCTCTTCTTCCGCTGTCTATAGACTGTGACTAAAAATAATTATTATCACTAAGGCTTACCGCCTACGAGCGATTAATCGCTGAGCGATTTTTTGTCGCAGAGTTCAATACGAAAACGCCCACAAGCTACAACAAGTAGCTCAGAGACTAATCGCCTGCGAAATGACACTGATTGTCAGTGGAGACAAATGGTTTACTTAGCTAGCGACAAAAAAACACCGCGATTAAAGCCGCGATAATCGCAGCTACAAAAAGTCGCTCGTGGATGCTGACGCTTAATGTTATTGAAAACGTAATGACTGCTTCCCTGATTTGAATAATAAAGTAAATAAATATAAATAAATATTTGACAACATCACATACATTACTCCGATTCCAAAGTAAGTAGCTAAAGCACTTGTGTTATGCAAATCAGTGACAACGGTGGTATCACAAACACCCAGACCGGAGCCAATATAGAAAAGTTCGTTTTCTAAATTGACCCAACCGGGGATCGAACCCGAGACCACAGAGATGGCGACCCTTTGAAAACCGGTGTACAAAGCCACTCGACCACGGAGGTCGTCAATAATGATACTGACAAAAGCAAAAATCACCCCATTTCATCTATATGTTTAAAGATAATATGTTTCAGCTCGGAATAATCAAAACATGATTATTATATTACGGTTGATAATTCAGTATAGTAATTAAAAGCTCCACAGACTCGATGAACTCTCTGAATTAGCACTGCACGGCAACTGAATTGTAGTTTGCATGCAGTTTAATTGCATCTAAGCTAGCTACCGATTGCAGTCAATATGTAAATTTCTAACAGACGTTAGATTGCAGGTGGGGGTGCAGTTGCTCGATAATAAGGATGCAATTAATTAAAATATACAGATTTATTTGTAAAACACCAACACAACCTCGCAGGAGATTACTTACATCATAAACATGAACGTCTGTTCTACAACTTTCCGAGAAAAAAAAACAAAAAAAGTTTTTTTATATAAAACTCCTTCAGCTGTTCGAACATTTGTATGGGAAGTTGACTTTTTTGTCTTTTTTCGAAAAAGAAGAACAAAGTAATCTATTCCTGCGAGGTTGTTGATGTTTTACAAATATCCCTGTATATTTTTAATGCATAGTGTTTCCAGCGCAGGACCGATTGTCGTAGATATTATTCGTGGAGGCCTATGCCCAAAAAATTTAACCCGGGACCTCATAGATGGCGACTCTATGAAAATTGGTGTACAAGCCACTGACCACGGAGGCCGTGTTTTTATGTTTAGTTTTATCAGATGCCGAAAATAGACATGGAAGCAGCCCGGTATAATGCGTTTCAATCTTATTGGTGGTTGTGAAGTTAGCCACTATGCACGTTGCCGTGCCCCACTCGCCATCATGCACTTACATCGAAAATTCTGTTCTGGGCATCGTCTCGCACGATGTTCCAATTCCAAGCCGCCAATAAATGCATTGTACCAATCTCCGTTTTCTCTTGTCAGACCTATGGGCGAGAATGTCGCTCTCGGACCGATCTGTGAAGCCACTAAATGCTGTGTAAATAGTCACTACATCATGAATTGTCTACAATGGTCGCAAAAGGCCATGCATAGTTAAGTAGATAGATTGAAACAGGCGTCGCATCATGCAGCTCAGTGGAATCAAATGAGATACATCGGATGTTATTTATTAGCGCTGCAGCTAATGCCAGCTTTGTTTAACAGGCGTATTACACGCTTTAGTTTTCGCACAGTAAACATAGCTTATAATGTCCACACGGGTCGATGAAATAGCACAATGTGTGCTTACAGCTTTAATTAACTTTAATAACATGATAATAATGCTTTGAATAAACTGCTTTGATAGTTTTATATTATTGCACAGTATCACATCAAACCACAAGGGAATTTCATTTCAGCTGTTTGTTTTAAGGATTATGGTTTTAAGGCGCGCGTCTAACATTTATGATATGAAAAGTCAGACTAACGAAGTTTATAGCTCACAGAGCCACTAGTTTATTATTGCACAGTTGTTATATTTGAAATTGTTAATTTAGGTCTTCAAACCTTTATCATACAACATCGTCTCTTTGATACAGATACCACAGCACACGCCCAATAAAACTAGCGATGTAATAAAAAGACACGGTGTTCTGACACGACAAAATGTTAAATCAAATCAAATCAAATGGTTTTATTTGCAGAATATAGGTAGGTTTACAATAATTGGTGTTGTATTACAAAATTTGAG
Source organism: Catoptria pinella (assembly GCA_963556745.1). Taxonomy (NCBI): domain Eukaryota; kingdom Metazoa; phylum Arthropoda; class Insecta; order Lepidoptera; family Crambidae; genus Catoptria; species Catoptria pinella. Next base: position 10,545,219 of record OY750763.1, read on the forward strand.
CGCTGTATTCTTACCCAACGGGTGTGCAAAATTAATATTAGGTACATAGAAAAAGTCAAACAATTAACGACGTTGAAAAAATGGATTAAAAGAAATGTCACATATTAACAATATTCATACAATCAATTTAAATGTCAGGGCCATATAGGTATTCGGTCAACGTATAATAGGTTTTATTTATCAGAAAATCTTTTAGTGCCAATTTATATTTCACAAGTTACAAGTGTCGATCCACCTTAAATATTTTAATAAAGTACTTTAAGACATTTCAGTTTTCAGTCAGACTATTTTGGTTGCTGGCTTTCTCTAGCCGGTTCTGGCAGATATTGGTTGATCTGAACATGTCCGTCCGTGGCATCTTCACATAGTAATATATTTCATTATTTATTATTCTTTACTGATCATCATCATAATCATTATTTAGAAAAGGCTTTAGTACTTCGAAAGTTGGATTAACTAGGTACTTAGGATAGTTGAAAAAAATACTGGAACGAAGAAAGGAAGTACAAGTAGACTAGTTATAACAATTCATTCCAGTGTTTTTGAATCTACAGAATAAAGTAAGCTGCTCGTTTCCTGTAGCTGATAGTACCTACTGAATGCAATAAGATTGTGCTTAGTTCCACCAACGTTGCTGCAACATTTTGTTGCTTGCCGGGGCCGTCCATTGTGCTTGATAAAGCTTGCAGATAACGAGAATAAGATTTTGCGGGATTCCCTTTAGCTTGTTTTGGTGAAGTTTGGTATCTGTTCTACTGATTTGAAAATGGAAAAAAATGGAAAAAGTGTTAAGGGGCTGACATGAGCCAACTAGCGCCGCCAGTCGATTTTAATTTATTTATTCTAAATAAGCCCAATTTCTTAAAAAAGGAATCAGTCAAGGTTTTGTTAATAACGTCTAATATTTATTGAATAACTTTACACAGTTTGAAAAAGCATTCAAACAGTTTAAAACGCGATTTTGTTAAAAGTGGCCACTGTTGGTTCAAACCCGTTTTTAAACTATTGCACACATTTTGTAATGTTGTTACGTTATTCAATAAATATTAGATGTCATTCACAAGACCTTGATTGATTCCTTTTTTAAGAAACTGGGCTTATTTAGAATAAATAAAATAAAATCGACTGGCGGCGCTAGTGGGCTCATGTCAGCCCCTTAACTAAATTCTTAGTTAAAATAAGTATGTCTTCTGAGGTGTTTCCCAGTACCTACCTTTTTTCATATTTTTTGGCGTAAATTGGCTACAACTTTTTTTCTTATGGTAGAATTATGCGTGTAATTAAATTGTTAATGGTTGTTAAACTTAGCGTCACGGGTGAATTAACAAAAAGGTAATTAAATAAGTGTAGAGGCCGGGCCTATAAATATAAGTTAAACTAAACCTACAGTTCTAATATAATAGAGTCAAATGATATGAGAAAATTATATAGCTTGTTTTAAAATGAGGTCGGTATGATTTTATTCATAGAAAATGATGTCCTCATAGAATAATGTGCTCTAATAAAATTGTAAATACCTTATTTAATTGTTTTGCCATGGCCATTATGGAAATAAACATTCATAAGGTTTGTGTTGCTTATTAATTTCAAGATGTTCAATAGTGATTAGATATGTAATAACGCTTAGGAAATGATATTTCACGGTTATTCTATTATTCATTCGATTTGTATACTGATTGTTAGAATTGTAATCAAAAAAATTCAAATGTATGCCAAACTTTAATTGCACAGATTTCATCGTATCTGGTGAAAGTTTGTCTAATTCAATAACATGAGTTTTCTAATGCTATAATATAACATTGAATAGTGTCTAATAAAAACATAATAAGCGGAGATTGTAACGTTAGAATTGTGCAGCAAATAAGTACGATAAGGAGTTTAAAAAAAATGTATTTCTCGATAAACAACAACATAAAAAACAAAGTAATCTGGTAACAAGAAATCAAATTAATTTAAATACGATGTTGATTTAGAAAACTGAGACAAACAACACACACACACAAACCCTTTACTGTAAGGAGTAACGTAATAGGCAACTAAAATCTAAGTTCTCGTTTAAGCTGATCGCACATTTGTCAGCTCCGTACGCGCCGAACGCTCCGCAATTAGAATTTACTGAGAGAAATGCGGCGCGTACGGTGCGGGTGAAATGTGCGAGCTGTCATATGATCTCATACAATGAATTGTAAACGCGGCGCGTGCGGCCCGTACGATGCTGACAAATGTGCGATTAGCTTTACGGAGACGCGGGGCGTCGGGCGTTGCGTGCGGCGTTGCGTGCGGCGTGGCGTGCCGCGTGGCGTACGGCATGGCGTCGGCCGTTTTCCCCTTTAAAGAGACGCGGGGCTCGCAGCGTGCACGCGTAAACACAAATATATGACAATATACGATTTATGGAGACGTGGGGCGTGACGGTGTATGTGGTGGTCATCGCTTCGGGCCGAATCTGGATATACAATATCAAATAATAATCAGAACAAATCATTCATGACAGTCACAACGTCAATCAAACGTAAACTGGATGACAGCACGCTGTGGGCGCCGCCGCGGGCACCGCTGCATTTCAAGCAAACGCGATGGGCCGCGCCGCCGCACGCGACGCTCAACTACCCGCGTCTTCGTAAACGAGCACTATGGTAGGTAGGATGTATACCTCAGTAGACCAGAAAATGCCACAGCAGTCGTGCAGATCAAAGTAAGATCCTCCAACCGGTAGGGCCTAAGTTCACAGGCACACAGCTGTTATGACGATGTTGATGATAAAATCATCAGTCATCATCATCGGTCAACTATCTTAAAAAGTAATATGCTTTCTTATAATGGCCTTAAATCTACTATAAACACTAATTAATAGCATGCACCAGTCACGCTTAGTGCATTTAAAGCCAATAAGAGACCCTGTCACTGCGTGAACAAGCGCCTAGTTAATAACTAAGCCACCCTGTACGTTAATAGTGCTAGTGAATTATGACTTGTGGGAACTACACTCAGCGGAATATTCAACGGGGAAGTACCAGTATTAGTTTATTGAAAAGCTTATATTATTTCGGAGATTAAAAGTTATAGACTAGCCCTCTTACTAATAAAGATTGTATAGCAGATGTATAGTTACACAATGGTTCTCTCTGTCAAACTATTTAAGTTTGACATTAAAAAGAAAGGGACAAAGCACTGGGTAACTGTACATCTGCTATACAATCTTTATTAGTAAGAGGGTTAAGTAAAAAGATTAAACGAGCTGCCGCCCACAACCTTGTCTGCGTGGACAGTAATTTTTTTAACCCTCCTTGGGAACAGTGCTTTTTTCTGCATGAAATGTCATTTTCTGTACCCCCGGGCCCCAATAAAGTGTATGTAAAATTTCAAGATGATCGGTTGAGTAGTTAAGACGTGAAAGCGTAACAAAAAAACAAACACACTATCGCATTTATTAGTAAAGGATTTTTAACAAAAATGTGTGCAAAGACATATAGGTATGGGATCGCTAAGTTCATTTCAGAGATGACAATGAGAACGTCACATTTTTACAATGTTATATTATATATAATGCAAATGTGGTAGTGTATACTGGTAGGTTGCTAGTATTGAAGTTTATTTCTATATTAATAGCACATCATAAGTAAATATTGTATGTAGCGATTCAAATCGATGTAAGTATGTAAGTAAGCGTTTGTATGTAATATTTAATGTTTTATTTGTACGGCAATCGTGAAAATACTCATAATACTATAGATTTCTAATAAATATTCGTTATATATAACAGCACAAAAATTTTAGCGAAAGTCGTTGAATAGTGATCGGATGAAAGTGGAGAGTAGTGTATTTTATTTTCAAAGATAATATCCGACATTCGTGTATTGTCAACGAGTTGCTTTCCGCGATTGCAATGCGCTTTTGCTTATTACATCCACCGGCCGCAATCTTGGCCATGACTCGGAATGCATCGGAAAGTTATTGACTTTTGATAATGAAACCTGTTTGCGGCGAGCTGACCGAGAGCCCACGGCCTCGTTCAATACCAGCCGAGATTACTCCGAAAACGACGAGAAACTGACAACTTCCAACTGACCAATCATCCATTGCCATTTTTATTTAAATTTCATAACCGACACTTCGTTTTAGAGGAGCAATGCACATAGAACCGGCTCTAGCGTGCTACTATCACACGATCTCGGTGCGCAACTTAGTCAAAGCCCGGCTTGTACTCAACGACAGCTCCTTAGTTCACCGGTAAATTTACTTCGCTCGCCGCTTTTTCCGACGATGTTAAAATTGATAAAAAACTTATTATACCATCATTGTAATTGGATGGCCATTTTGTCGGAGCTTAATGGTTATGGCGCTATAAGCAGTGAAGTTTTGTTATTAATATTTTTCTTTAGAAGTTTCAGCAGTACTTTCTATAATATGTGATGGTGATAAAATCCAAATGAAATTAAAACATTAAAATAGTTTTGTAAGTAATTCAATTTTCTACGGCCGCAATTCGGCAAGCTTTCGATTTTTTGCCAATGTGAGGGTTTCGACGATATTATTATTTTATTTATTATTTTTATCTCCTCTACTTAATTACAGTTTGTCAATTCGTTTCAACGTCCAAAGCGTGCATAATCGATGATAGAAATATCTTAGCGTGGATATACGCTATAGATTATAAGCCAAGCTAAACGTGACACCGATCCTTCTCATATATGTGGTTTATCGTGCGATTCTGTTTAGAAAGTTACCCATGAGTGTAATGACGCAAACGAATGTCGCACGCGCCCCGTATCGGCCATCGTCACGTACTCCTTGTAATATTTAATATCATTTGAAATATAGCTAAGTGGCCCCGTATAATAAAATTGCTTGACGCGGAAAAGCTGCGGTTTCGCGATCACGACAAGTTTCGTAAATTCGCTTGTTTCTGGCAACGACTCAGTTTGGTGTCGCAAGGAGTTTAGAAATATTCGGCTTACAGTTTTTTTAAATTTCCCTTATCCTTGGTTCGGGGCAACAGGTCGCATGAAGCCGACATCAATTTACATTAACTGTCCTTCCACAAAAGTCTTTCTATAGAATATTAACGTATGTTGGAGTTGAATTATGCACAATACATTATTTTTACTTACCTGTGACTAAGTTTAATGTGATAACAAAATGATTACATGATTTAATGGTAACGTTAATATTTTAAAATGTATATGGGAAATTAAGTTTACATCTAATAATAGAATGGTTGTATCAGTTCGATGAATCCATTAAAATCATTAAATCATGCTCGCGACTCTGATTTAATTGGTATTGTTTAAATCTATTTTCAATTCATCAGGCTTGACAGTTACGAAATGAGGGTCATCCACGATTCATAAATAAATTATGTTATGCAACACTAATTCTTATAATGATCTTCCCTCGTCATCTCGTCATACACAGGGTGATATCGAAGTCATTGGCAATTTTTTAAAATTAAACTTTGAATCTAACCAAAATAACTTTAGGACAAACATTAAAAAAAATATCACAAGATGTCATTAGTAAAAGATTGCTGATGCTAAAAACATGAAAGTTTTATTTTTATTTTACTATTATTTATTTCATTTCATGTTTTTAAGCATCTTTTACTTAGGCCTTTATTTTACCTTGAATTTTGATCAGTTTGATGTACGATTTTTTCCTAAAGTTATCAATATCTCGGTAACATTTTATTTAAAAGATTGCCAATGCCCTCGATGACACTTGATAATAAGCTGTACCATTATAGTTTCCTAACTAAATTGACTTTTATTCCCTTTATCCAAGGTCGATTTCATAAATCTGTTGTTAACTGTATCACTGGATCTACCTTGGCGTCTAAACTATCGTTAGTTGATACTTTCTAAACGTGAATAATGTCACTGACTAATGTGACGTCATTAGACTATGCGCATACATAAGGCGAGCAGATGATGTCGAGATAATGTTATTTATAAGAAGGAAAGATAAAATAATACCTCACTTTCTCGCCGCATCGGGAAGGAACCTATTGTTCTGTCTGACGAAGGCGTCCGGCCTGAGCCAGGAAAATGTATTAAGACATCTTTCAAGATCCTCTTCCTTTCTCACACATATGTCAAATGTCAGAATGGAGGATCTTATTACGATGGAAAGATGGGTCTAAATAATCACAATAGAATGAGAATTAATTAATAACTACTTAATTTATGTACTTAAATGTTTTCTTACCCATTCAAGATCGGTTTGGTTTTGTTTTAATTCATGAAGCGAAAATATTATTTAAGCCGAAAACTAAGGAAACTATTTTTTTAATGTGAGTGATAGGTATAGTGTTAGTAAATAAGTAACATTATCTAATTTATACGGTAACCAAGCATTAAGTTTCCATAACCTATTCAAAATGATAATTAATGAGATTCGATGCAGCATAATAACTTGCAAAAAATAATTCTGCATAATGCTAGCCTTACTAACTAAATATTTTACAAATTATTTGTTTTAAAATCTTCAGAAAACATAATTCCTCGAAACGTTATCTCCCTAATGAGTGTAATCGTTGCTCGGCACATAATTTTCTTCCGGGCAGGTAGGAAATAGTCTAGTTGAAAAGGGAATTTCCCGTCTAGACAATATCTCGTCTGCAATATACTGTTACTTGTTTAACGCGAGGGAAATGAGTCGCGCTAAAGAGTGGAATTTTCTTAAAGTTGATTAGGTCACCGGCGCTGGCGCTAGCTAGGTGCATTAATAAAGAGCTGCAAGCTAGCAATCTCGTTCACCAGTACTCATAAAGCCACTATAAACTTCCATTTTTCAAGCTAGCACTATCTTTTTCATTATGGCTTATCATAATATTGTCTAGAAACTTATTTCCTATGTGTTATTAAGATGTTTGAGGAAAATTTACCGTATTTCTTAAATATAATGCATCTTTAAATTTGAGGTATTGGCATTCACAAGGGAATATTCCCGCCTGAGAAGGTGATCTAGTGCGATTCAGTTTTTAATATTGTATAAAAATTGCATTGTGAATGTTAAAATCTTAAATTTAAATATTATATAGCTGTTTCATCTTCATCAGTTGTCAAAATATTTGGAAAGATATTTCAATTGAATGTCGAGGTAATTCCTCGCATTGATGAAATAACGCTGGCTTGCAGCGTAAGAGTAAGATATACTAGAAAGATTTCGACCATGCCACTAGTGACTCGGTACTGGTAGCTTAGTTGGAAGAGCATTAGCTGTACTTCTTGCATCTCATCAGGGCTACATAGTCATAACGGTATAAGTACTAAAAATAATTGATACAAATGTCAGTTCTTTTAGAAAAGATTAATTGCAAATACTGAAAACAGCAATCAACATCAGAAGCTTTTAAAAACACTGTCGATGACTGTCGGTTATTTTAACATCTTTAGTATCTAGTACCTAATGTAATGTAATCTAGTAAAATGTTGTTTTTAGCAAATAATGGCCTGTTGTAACTCCGTTTAACGAAATAAGATTGTTTACCCTAATAATGGTGTTCACGATAAGTAGTGCGTGCGAAACACAAGGTCTTAAGTTTTTAAGCAAATTAAACTCCATGGAGCGGGAGGCGGAGCGCCACACGTCCGGAGCGACAAAAACAGTCATAATAAGCGTAGTTCCACCCTTCAACAAACTTGGACAATTGGATTTTGGACTGAAAGCGTCCTCATTTGCTTACCTTGGCTGCGTTAATTATGCAGTTGTCTCCACAGGGCATTAACTAAAAACGCTTGGAACTTTACAGCAGGTGACGAGAGAGTAGAAAGTTCGAGACGCTCGGGATTTTACGCATCGCCGACTTCGAGATCATTGCCACATTTGTATCTTGAAAAAGAAAACTTTGAGCGAAATTTAGCACCTGTTCACTGAAACTGTGAAAAAAATTTAACGCAAGATTTGTTACCTTTCATAATTGACGATGTAACACTATGCCGTCATACTTAGATAACCTTCGTTAGTATCATAAAGTAAAACTTCGTCTGTAACACGAAGAAAAAAAATCAATGAAAACCTTTTCTCATAAATTGTAAAATTTAAATGCCTTTGCATTTGATTAAAAGGTTTCCACGTTCTTCCCAAAGAAAGGTATTGACTTGCCATAAAAAATTTAACTGACTTGTCAACCGTAAAAGACCATTTTTAATATTCACCTCGTCTGCGATTAAAAGTGCCTACTTCGTAATATTATATTTTGAAAGGCCTGATTGGGAGCCGGGCGTCGAGAGGAAATGCTTTGGACTACTGAATAGATTCAGCTTGAAAAGGAAATCGAAGGGTCGTTATGTACGTTCGCCTTTGAGCCTTTATAAATTTACGAATGGATGCGTGATTGCTATATAGGGTCACTCTTCCTCAGTAGCCATAAGAATGGAAGTCCGCAATATTATATTTCGAATATAACGTTGTAGTGAATACATCTTTTCAATCCTGATTATTTCGTTAAGAAGTAGTTTCCTAATACGTTCATTGTACTAATAATATAAAATTTATATCTTCAAATGAAACCACTCATATTATATCGATCGAAATTCACTTTAGAAGTCTCATATTTTATATTATTATTATTATTACTTATTAGTTTATTATTTAAGGCGCACGTAATTGAAATAAAATGGGGCTTGTGAATTTTATTATCATTGAACGGTTATAGAGATTGATAATGTAAATATATTGGTGTTTGCAAATAATGTTAAGTAATTAAATCGTTAATTAGTTACTATTTAACTCGTCTTCTTAGGGAGCATTTACATGGGTCGATATTAAGGGTGATTTTCTAGGCGAATTTAGTGTAATTCGAATTTAGTCAATTTTACAAGCGATTGTCGATAAAAATCCCTAGTTAAGTAGTCTAGCAAGTCGTCTGGAAAATCGACCCGTGTAAATGCCTGCATTACTATTAAAAGTGTATCTAGAAATTCGAGGAGTAGATTTGACTCTATCAATATCAATAGCTTTATGTCGTAAATAAACGACACATGAATTTAAAAGTACAGAAATATTCAATATGCTTTGTGAATTTGTTATTACCGATTTGACAATTTGAGTGTGCAACACGTAATGATAAGGTACTTTGTCGTACATAAAACCGTTTAGAAACATACTGATGCAATATTGTTCATGTTAGGCAAAGCAACTAGAGTGTAGTACCGATATGGCCGCCTTCGGTCGTGGCATTGAATTTTCGTTAACTTTTGCAATGGTGGTTTATAGCACTGTTTGAGGTGAACGAATTGCTCACTGAAGTCACGGAAGCATGAAAATACATGAGAGTTGTTTGAGTAACCATGTAGTAACGTTCGATATGTATGAGAGAAGTTTGGTCACTGTTCATGGTGACCATGATCGCTTTAACAAATTGCGGGTAGAAATTGCAAGGTCAATTTGAGAAAGACTAGCTTTTTGAATGTTTTATTAACACGATATGTAATCACATCCCTACATTGTAAGGATTAACAGTAGGTTTATTATCGTACCTACTGTCTGACTCCATGTGAAAGACTCCAAAAAAGATTTCAGTCAGCTTAGCTTACGGTCATCAGCACACACTTTATTACAGCAATAGATTAAAATAAAATCCTAAAGGCGTGTCTTTGACAAATAATACTGAAAAAAAATAGTTACAGATCGAATACCTGACATAAAATGAGATGGGCTAATTATGACTTGTATTAGTATGTATTCGAAATAAATCTGAAAACCTACTTAATGGACATGGGAATACTTAATGGAGTTCAATTTTACCCTATACCATTATAGAAGCAGTAATTCCAAAACCAACTGTTTTTATTTCACTTCGATACGATAAGTATTTGCAAAAGTTATGGTAAATAATTAATCTGCTTAAAACAATATTACGTTTGCATCGGCGAGTCGGCGTCATGCGTCCTTTCCGAACGAGACTAGCGAGAGAATGGAATCCGATGACGTCATCGTATCTTCCTGCCTACCACGGTAGTGATTACATGCTCAGTGCCTGTCACGTAAATAATTACGAGTGATCATTTTTACGAATCTTAAAAAGAATATTGTGAAGTATGTAAGTAAAAGGGCTACAGAAAAAAAAGTCACAATTTAAGTTAAAATGTATATGTATTAAAAGCCATTCCGAAGCTCATTACATTATTATTCTTGTTTTACTCTGTGACATTGATCCCACGAACGCTGAAACCAAAAGCGAAGTGAGCAGCGAGTCCCACTCCGCAATTTATTTACTTCAGCTTCAATTGAATTTAAGTGATTCGACTTCATTTGATTTATTTGCAAATCGAATTCATTTTACCGATTCAATGTGAAATTTTAAGAAAATCCAGCGAACCGAAAGTGGATTAAGATTTATCCTGTTTTTAAGTGGATGAGACATTGAAGACATATTTTTAGAACAGAATACATCTTATTTGATATTTGAGTATTTTTTAAAACAAGCTGATGGTAGACAGTTTCCGAAATGGATAAGTAAAATTTACAGATTTCGCGCTTCTCGCAACTATCGGAATACATTGAAAATGAACATCAAAAATAAAAAAAATGTTCCATTGTTGTAAATATAATATTTTATTAAATTAGTACAATACTTTGAAATCACAGCAAACCCATAAACATTTTTGGATTAGAATTGATTGATGAAGAATTACACTTTCCCACGAAAACGATTTGATAAACATTCAATGTTAAAATGTTAAAATGACTCGGTAGCTCAGCGGTCAGAGCATTGGACCGGATATCCAAAGGTCGCGGGTTCGATTCCCGTCCGAGAACATGATCTGGTGCGAGTCCTATTTTTTCTAGTATATTATTTTAGTATTATTAAAATGGTTGTTTGGTATTTAACCTATCTGTGTAGAAAAATGAATTTGATAAGTACTAAACTGTTAATAAGCAGGTATAACTTTTAGGCAATTATTTTTCCACTTGAACTACTTTGTGTTGAGTATAACAAAATATTTTGCTTGACACATTTTACGTGGATAAAGGAAAAATATTTTGCCTTTGCAACAACACTTGGAATATTTTTTCTCCCTAACTCAAATTAACGTTATCGCTTCCTTTACCAGTCCAAATAAGACATATCCTTTTTATTAAACTTAACCTTCAAATGCAAATGTTAATTTGTGCGCTCATAAAATCCTATTGCATCCATTCCAAACAAAGGAAATGTATGCTACACTATGTAATTATAGCAATTCTATATAATTCAATACCAAGCAGGTTGTACCTTGAGGAAACTAGGTGTACGTCACTTCCCTTTCTTCGTGTTAATGACAATGATAAACAGAGTTAGAGCATAATTGCTGAGTGAAGGTTGCTCGTTTTTTAGGTTAGAATGTAACAATTATAACAATATTTAAATCCATAATCGCAATGGGAGACCACGCCCGAGCATAAAGGAAGACATGTCGAACGGCAATAACAGTAGTTAAGTATTTATAAGTAATTAATTAATAACTAAATAAAATTTAAATCCTTCCGGACAAGGTCGTAGTTCTTCTCTTTATGATTATTATATTTTCTTTGTTTACCTGAATACACAAAAAATATTGTTCTGAAATTATATGTCTTGTTAAATGTGAACGGAATCGTATATTATATTACAGTTTCTATTGTGTAATATGTAATGGCTCCTGCACACATGCCGGCGGCACGGGTCGCCGGCTTTTGTCGAGCGGCACGTTTGTCAAGCTAAAAGCTGCCGGGCGCATCGCGGCTTGCCCGGTAGCGAGGCCGGCGGCAGTGCCGGCGGCGGTGCCGCCGGCATAGTGTGTAGGAGCCTTAATACTTACCTTTTAAAATAATTTATTATGTTATTCACGTAAGATCATAAACATTTCCATTTTAATTTGTACAATTGTATTACACCGGGTCTGTGTAACAATATTTCCTAATGTCTAATTTATTTACGATTAGTATTAAATATTAGTACTGTGTAGTGAAATTTGATGAATTGATGTATTAAGGAAGGATTGGTTATGGAAATAAAAGTAAAAGTGGTGTCACTGCTAGTTGCGAGGTAATCCTTATCTATCACCAGTATTTTGTTCGAGGCATCTTTTGAAAATTGCGAGAGACTTGAGAGAGAGAAATGAGAGAGTTCTCACGGACCGAGCGAGTGCGAAGCGCGAGCGAAGCGTGTCTGTTCCAGCTTGGGCAAATATACTATAATATTCTGTCCGGTTGGTCTCCTCTACAGGTCGATTCTCGTACGTTTTTTTTGTCGATTCAGTTTATCGAAATTTTTCAAAATAGCGGTGCTATGTAGCGAGGTCTACAGCTCACAGAGCCACTAGTAATTATTTATTTTGACAACACGAAAGTAAAACTAAAACCTTCATAAACCCCTAGTTTATTTGAGATCTTTTGCTTTGACAGGTGATCTCAAGGGCATATGAATTACTTAGCCAGTGAGAACGGAGAAACCTATGCATTCAAATACTCAAATATTTGCGTAATTTTGTCCTTCTATCTTCAAAAACGATTACTAGAACTGGTAACAGTTGTATTGAGTGGTAACGTCTGCTTGTTCTTACATGTTGGTACAATCAAATCTAAAAATAGTTTTCACTTTTGACAGACGTTACCGTTTATTTCGAAGTGCATAAGGTTACTGTTATGAGGGCTTTTTCAAATGACAAAAATTGTAGACTCGATAGATAGCGTTGATAAACAGGCAAGTGTCAACTGTAGAAAACGTAGGGAAAAGAAAACACAATTCACATTAAAACACCGAAAACACAGCTAACAACCAACGAACGCAAAGGAATGAAAATGTCTTTTTTTAAACACCAACCTTTTTTCAAAGCCAATTTTTACACTTCCCTTGTCCATCAACACCATCCAGTGAGGCCAAATAGTAACTTTTTTTAAAGTCACTTTGAAAAGCCCTCATTCGAAGACTTTTTGAAGTTGTCTGTATCTAGACACATATTTAGCGATGCGCGGCGCCCGCGTCGCTTGGACATTGACCCAGTATTCTCATAGAATCTTAATTAGGCTTTCGCAAGAGGAAACACCAAGGGCCGCAAAATGAACCGCTATATACGCAACCACTATGACTAATGGCTCCGTGCAAATGCATTGTTTCTAATTACTACATTCGATTATATGAAATAATGTAATTCCCACTTAAAAACTACTGGGTCATCACATCAGTCAACGCGAAACCAAAACCTTATTCACATGCCCGTAAAGTTGTTTTTGTTGACACGATTAAGTTAAAATCTACAAAGGAAGATGACAAAGCTCAAGTTACGTGTCTGGTTATCTACGCACATCAGCTGTTCTCTTTCTAATGATTCGTAACAAAAACAGAGCCAGTTTCATAATGGACTTTTACTTTTAAACTATAAAACTGGTGTGCGTTCCGAATAGCTCGCGGAGAAAGTGTCGCTCGCGTTTTGTGTCTGGTCACATTTCACAGTAATGGCATTAGCTTATGAACTGGACGTATTCGTAACAAGTGTCAGATGCTTTCCGCTTGAGATTTTAATCTTCGGAGACACGTGTTAACTTCATATGTTACGCCAAATTATGTAACATGTCAATGACAGATACATTAATTGAAAGAATCTGCGGTGACAGACGGAAGCGGTGCCCAGCCACCAATCCGTAATAATTTAATTTTAATACACATTATTTCTTAATGGAACATTTAGACGGGTTGATTTTCCAGGCGACTTGCTGGTCGATTTTAGTCGTCTAGCGCTTTTTATCTATAATCGCTTGTAAAATCGGATCGCCACCTCATTGAAATTAGGTTTGTGATTAATTTTTACAGACGATTGTCGATAAAAAGCGCTAGTTGACTAAAATTGACCAGAAAGTCGCTTGGAAAATCGACCCGTGTAAATCCCACGTAAACCACAAACGTTCTCGTAATCGAAAGGGTAATTGCAGCAGTAAAAATAACTACCAGCCGGAGTTTTGTCCTTCGTTATTAGCATTTGATCCTAATGCATTGCCTCAATAGAATTGTGCAAAAATTCCTTTTCAGAGCGTTTAGCTGTTTATTATTATGTGAAAGCAGTCAGCATTGCTTTGTGTATTGTGTCTGCATTGAGCAACTGATTCGATTTTTAGATTTGAGCAATATGAGCAAATTACTATTGCCAATTTCTCAAATTGCTCTCTATTACGAAAATACACATGATTATGAAGTAGTTATGAATAGTAATTATGATATGACATACAGATGACAAACCATCTGTGTACATATTCCATAGCATTGGGACTTCGCAGCATCTCATTAAGTAACAGTGAACGCATTTAAGTAACGATAGTATCGGTGATGAAATCGCCTTTCATCCTGAATCGTCAATCACCGTGATACAAGTTGTAAATGAACGGGCTTATCTTTAACAACTTTAACATATTGTTATCGCAACAGACTTAGGCAATATAGTGGTAGTTGGATATTTGAAATAATACATAGAACGAATTTTACATGTCTTTAATGTATCTGGAAATCAACAGGTACGATTTTACTATCTCGTATAGTAAAATCGTACAGACTGGTTCATAACTATGTAAGCACTTGAACACCTTGTCACGCTAAAATTTACATTCATAAAGTACGATTGCAAATTACAAACCATGTGCAATAGTTATTGTGACGTGGTTCTTAAATGATCAGACACTTTTGAGGCCAATCGTGCCTATATCAGATTTTTGCAGAAGCTAGACCAACTAAATACGGTCGTCGTCCGCGTCACACTCTAGTTGTAAGTAAAACTACATACCAGACGTTGCATATTACACGGATAATTGGATCTTGAATAACCAACCGCTATTTTTGTTCGAATATAAAGCAATTTTTGTGCAATCATAATTGCAGTTAATTATCGCGGTACATCGGCCGTACCTATATGATTTTGTGTAATGCTGCATGTAATATTTGGTAAAAATGTATTGTTACAGATTATCAGATAAAATATTACAATTTTCGAAACCTTTCAAACTGTCATAAGTGCTGCAAAAAAATGAAAACAAGTGTTGCCTAAAAGTACTTAATTATACAACATGTTACAAAAATACCCTTAATGCCGAATATGGTAGATAGGGACCATCAAACTGAACAACTTTTACTATGGGACCAACTCTGAAATCGCGAAAAAAAAATAAGCCTACGCTGTATTACCGTAATACCCGAAAAGATAGTCTGTACAGGCCATCGGTTAGTACGGTACCACAATAGGTAGTTTATAATACTGTGCCGGTACTATTGTGCACAGGCACAACAGTGTAGGGAAATTTAAATCATCACATATCATTTTTGTATTTAAGTGTTTCACGAAAATTATAGCAGATTTTAGTAACGTTACTAAAATCTGCTATAATTTTGTGGTGAATAACAACAGCGACATTTTCGATAGAAAAAAATAACAAAAATTCAAAATGAACCGTTTGGGCCTGTCCATAGAACATTTTACTATAAAACGAATAAGGTCATTTTGATTTTATTATTTTTTTCTATAAAAAATGTCGCTGTTGTTATTTACCAGGCAAGTTGCTAATCACCCCAGTTTACCGGTACCTACTTCAAGTTGTATATCCTAACAAATCCTTATAACCTTATTTAACAAGGAACAAGTTCTATACCATGTAGTATGTACTAAAATAAAGGCTTATCATCAAGATAACGTCGGCGAAGCTACAACCTCATTCGCCGGACCATCTGAGGCCCCGGTTCTATCAAATTGTCAATGTGACGTCTTTCCACGGGATATTTTAGCTTTTCCGAGAAAGATTCAATTATGTCGCCGCAGCGGGCTTTTTATTTACTCCTAACATTCCTACAGATCGTATCAAGAAATTAAATTAAAATATGTAAGTAGTTTAGATAATTTGTTATTTAAAATGATAAAGTTTGTACCTATTTTACTTAAAATTTGTTTTGACTATTAACTGATAACGTTTTTAATTTTCATTCACTGAATGCGCAGATTAAAAAAGTACAGCTGTCAAAAGATATTTTAGTGTTATCAAATGATTGAAATACTGACCTTTCACGTTTTATTCAAACAGAAAAAAAATCGTACATATATAGTTTTCAGGTACATTTTTATTTTTCATGTAATGCGCAACAGAAAAGCTTTATGACAAAATATTATTTTGCATCATACAAAAGCGTCACTTTTTTATAAGAACAAAGTGCTCGGCTTGCCTTAGTTCAACGTTGAAAAAGTTTCCCGACCGCGCATAAAAGCCGAACTACTATAATGACGTGAGCGGAGGTCTTTAGAATAGAAATGGTACGTGGCGTTTTGTTTGAGTTCTCTTTTTGAGCCATAAATATCGCCAACCTCGGAGATGGCGTTTCGTCACTTAAACTACATTCAACATTTGTCTACCAATGAGGACTTCGAAATGAGCTCATGGTATAGACATAAAAGTGAAGGAATCTTCACAGATTTCGGCTTTTGAAGGGACTAACCAAAATATCATCATCTTAAACTTCTATACTTTGCAGTTTTCAGTTTAGGGTCACCTGTTTGCTGATGATGCTAATACGTGGTATTTATCATCAATAGGATGGGGGGTTTATGGTCACTATTGATTTTTTCAGAGGTCATTGTAATAATGCTGCTCATAAATTATAAAGCAAAAGCACATTATGTCGAGACACAACTAGTCTAATTGATCGATGCATGTAGGTAATACACTACTGATGACGGCGTATGTGTCATTATCTAGATTTAATTAAGTACTGATGTTTATTCATTAAAATATGACACAGTAAAGTTATGATTACGCGGTATTATTAACGGATATTGCTATATAATGGACGTCTTTTATTAAAGGCTTACTGCATTTTTATAGTTTTATCTTCGAATGATCGAAGAGTTTTATACACAGAACAAAGTTTGTTCTGTGGTTTTATAGTATTTATACAAAAAGTATTTTTCCTCTGAATCATTGATACGTCGATGCAAACTTAATAACGGTTGTGAAGTTGCAATACGCGTAACTGTGCCCAACCACTCACTTTTCCCACCCGCTAACATCTTAAATTGTTCGTTGTGCACCTTGACAGACAAGGACAGACATAGATGGAGGGGCATTATCAAGAAAAAAATAACTTCCCGTCGGAGGAATCATGTCCCTCATTGCTGAGGGACAGGACACGAAGAGAAGGAATGCGCGTCGTCTCGCGCGATGTTCCGAGCTACCATTAAGATTACATTGCACTGTACTTCCAAATACTTCCATATTTTAAATAATGATATTAAGAAAGCACCAGCCGCCAATATCCCTGGTCTAAAAATGTACACGTCATTGTTTTCTCAAACTCGAGTTTATTTTTATGTAGATTTCTACTCTCAACAACTTTCATTTTATATTTTTATACCATTAAAAATGTTCAAATAAGTAAAACACATTTCATTTGTTTATGACAACATTTTGCTTTTCCTTAAAAATTTCAAATAAGTTAAACACATTTTCATTGCTCTAAGACAATATTTTCTCTCCTCTAATGAAAGGTAAAACTCAACAAGGGTACAGGTAGTCCCATATGATTACTTTGTCATGGCAATATACGCCTAATAGCCTATCCATAGTGACATATTTAGGCATCAGATTTGATTGAGTGTCCAGACAGGCTAGCTTTAGTCTCATTATTGCAGGATCTGGGCCCGACAGCTCATTACCGCGTTGATAGGGATTGCAAAGGACTAGCAATTTGTTGAACAGCTCGATTATGCAACACTGGGACACAAATTAATCTTGGATTATGACGTCGACTTAGAATGCTTTTAAGGGATGTTTGGTGCTTAAAGGACTATTAATTTTGGATAGTCTTGAGTTACCTACATATTAAAATAGCAGTTGTATAAGATCTATGGATCTGCGACAATCACATCCAAATATAGATAATTAGAAAACAGCAGAATTTATCTATCTATAAATTGTATTGTATGCAAGATGGGGCAGTCACTGCGGTCTGTAATACAGTTTTACTACAACAGACGCAGAGACTCATAAATAATGTGTACATGTTTGTTATCTAATAAATAAACTATTATTAAACTATTATTATTATTAATTAATTGGTAATTCGTACAAAAATTCGCAAAATTTACCATTTTTCAATTCTAACTGAGCTTAAGCTGAGAGCGTTATGAGTTCGTTGTATTGTATTCCATAAACATAACCACACAGTGTATAGTGACCGTTAGAGCGCTTTCTGTTGTAAAAATCGTAATTTAGATTCCAAAAAAAAAAACAAATTTTCTCCGAAAGAAAACACTATCGCTTATTACGAAATACTACTGAATTGAATCTCACTATAAAAATCAATAAGCGTTACTTACCTACTTATTTAGTTATCGTGTCTTAATTCTACGAAAAACTCTTAACACAATGTTTCAATCTTCATTATCATAAAATAAGTATTCCTTTGCATTATTATAAGACATAAATCATTCAGCGCCGTAAAAGGTCTCGGCTTTGAGAGAAAATTTGTAAGCAGAGGCGGGAGCTCGTGCAGAATATAAAAAACCCAACATTAAGTACGAATATGTAAAAATAGAAATATTAAATAAAAAAAGTAGGCACCTTGTACACCTGCAGGCGAATAGGGAGGAAATGCTTCCCTCTACCCTCTTGTTGACTTGTAAAGCTTCGGCGAACAACATTAATATAATATGAACTGTATGAAGTGAGTATGCAATTTACTTTGATTGCCGAAGATTTTATATGACGTTTTTTTCTTCTAACCAAATCTTTGGTTTTCTGAGATGGTAAAGTAAAAAAGCACTGGTACTATGATAATATACTAGTGGCTCTATAGAGCTGCAGAACTCGCGTTTGTGACATTATGGAACATATTTCGGAAATGGCTGAAATATGTATTTTCCCCATTTCTCCGCCATTTTCAAAAAGTTTCGAAAAACTGATTAGACAAAAAAAACTATGTAGTTATAGAACCTGATCACAAAATTTTACGAGAATTGGTAGAAAAATGCGACCTGTAGAGGAGAACAAACGCCGTATTTATGCCCAAGCTGAAACGGAGACGCTTCGCGCTCGCTTGGTCAACTAAACGGCTTTGGAGCTAGTTAGAGCCATTAGATCCATGATTGGACTGAATTCATTATTTTAGATTGTTTTGCTTTATTTCAACAAAAATAATTTTTAACAACCATTCAGAACACCTTGAACGACAGTCACAAACAGCGTTTTCGTGTGGTTCTGTGAAAACAATATAAATGAAATATGTACGAAGTTCAACACATTACGTTCTTTCCCTTTAAAAACGATGGTCAATGCCATTTTAAACCCTAAATTGAACGAAATAAGAGTCAGTCACATTGACTTGGTTAGTATAGTTTAAACCATAGGAGTTTTATTTAACTGTTCCATCCATTTGGTGATGTAATACTACTAGAAGCGATAAAATGCATACATTAAGAATGTGTACTCATAAATTTGACTTGATAACAATTTTAATGCAGTTTCTTCGATATTAAATGTGCGATATAAATATTGTTAATGTCTTCTTGCGGGACTTCTGTTTGGAATATTTTAAGTTGAATTATGTTACATAAAACATACATCGCTGTATTCAACGATTTTATTACGATAATTAAATAAAATAAAAACTATTCATTTTGTTTAGGATATTGAAAGATGCTCATTTCACACATTTTAGTGACAAATGATATAGTTTTGGAATGTGCTCATCAAGGCCTTTTTTGATGCCCATATTTTAACAATTGAAGAAAACATTTATTCACATTTGAAATTGACATCGTACAGTCACCATATTGTGTTTTTTTCAGTGTCACTCGGGATGATGTAAGGTTTCTAACGATACCTCATACATCCAAATCCGTTAAGCCATTTAGAAGTTATGGCAGAATAAAAAACATTACATACACGAATCCTGAACACATTACACTCTGTGTTTTTTTGGGCAGTAGTGTAAAAACATTGTAAAATAAAGGTCAGGTACCTATTATACTTTTTTATGTGTTTATGATTGGGCTACTTAAAGCTTCAGTCACACACAGCGATTATTGTCGCGGCGAATAGGCACTCGCAGCAATCGCTGCGAATATAGTCATTCGCTGTGTGTGACCGAGGTGTGTGATTTAGGGTTCAATCACATTCATACAGCGAATATTTGCGGCGAGTATGTTGGCACTTACAGCGAGAACTCGTTGTGTGACAGCCCTTATCTGTCAAAACGCCCCCCGGAGAAGAATGCCGTATCGATAAGGACGGAATACCTGGAATTTCTAGAAAAAATAAGTTTCAAAGACATAAGATTTTTTAAACTAATCGCATTTGTCCGAAGTCGGACAAATCCAATCGGTTTTATTCGTGTTCATTACTTTATACTTACCCGAATTCGTGTTTGCTAGTAAGTACTTTGTTGTTTATAACCTGTTGTATGTATTGTATTTGGTAACGATATATATAAATTTGTAAATATCGTTACTTATTTCTGTTAAAGCTGATAAGTTTCTAGCGCCTGTTTTTCTTGTCAGTTAAAAAAGTCTGGAACGGGTGGTAGAAAAATACCGTCAACATGCTAACCTCCTCCTTTTATTGAAGTCGGTTAAAAATATAGACGATTCAAAAGCGCTTAATTACTAAGTTTATTTGAATAAAGGATTTTTTTTTTACTTTACTTACGTTACTCGAATCTGACTTAGCTCATTCGTGTAGTAGTGACTTTACTTTTAAGTATTATATTTGTGACATCTATCGTATTTAATACAAGTAAGATAGATTATTATAGTGACTCAATTAAAAAGGGACAATTGAAGCTTGATAACGTGATTTGTCATAATTCTATTACGAGATGACTTCGATAGAACAAATGTACCTGAACTCGTACGTGACTAGTTACTTTATTAATTCATAATATTATTTCAATTTCGAGTAAAAATACAGCTCAGTTATAATAAAAGTAAGTATAATATTTTCTTACCGAATAACGACCGAAATACCAATGGCATTTTAGATTGAATTTTGCGATTGTTAAATCTTTTTGGATTTCATACAGCAAATATAGTACCTAAGTATGTTTTAAGAGATGTATTCTTTGACTGTGTCTAGTCTAGTTTAATTGTGTGTGTTCTAATATTAAGATATATAGATCCAAGATCACTAAGCAAGAACTACATAAAAAGCAATATATTTTGTGTAATAGCTATCATAATTTGTATACTCAGAGATATTATATGATACGTTATTTCTGCATCTTTTTACTGCCTTTTCTTACTACTCCTATTCTCCGTTTACTGCGTCTTTTACACCATTTGACTACACAGGACGTCATTTCTAATAAATTCTCTCTTTCTCTCTTTTTTTTGCAATATAAACTGCAATAATTGTAAAGAACGCTAATGTCTGTCGTCTCGTGGTGCCATTTTTAAGCAATATTTGTTTGCAATTACACTTTCATAGATTTTACATCGCTGACTCTAGTAAGCCTAAAATAATAAGTCATTAGAAATGGAAAATAGTAGAGTTCAAAAAACGAATTCTCTTTTTTTAAAATATGAATAAGTATGAATTCTTATTTCATTTAACATACTGTATCTTGACTTAATATTATTTTTAACTTTCATCATTTTTGTGTTGACGTTTTTAATATTTTCTTTCTCCCTTATTTTATAATGATGTTGAATTTCGTTCGTTAATGAAAATATGGTGCCTCGAGCGGTCATGTTTACTTATTTTTATGTTTCCTTAAACTTGCAAAAAATCTGCTTTAATTAAGTTTCAAAGAGGCATTGTGTTTCCATATTTTTTGAAAATTAGGTATGTTATATAACAAAATATGCATCATTATTTTAATTTTCCATAATACCTATAAAAAACTTATCTCTAATTTAGTGCTTCAAAGGGAATCAAGCCCACGTTCGCAATCCAGACGAATGATCATATTCTGAGCTACCGAGTTTCAAAATTCGTTGAAAATCTGGCACTATAATTGACTGTGCGTTTATCAGTACCTATTAGGTATAGTAGTTTTCTGTGTGATAATTAATTTACATTATTATTTAAAAAAACTGCTAGTATTATCAATGCCGTAACTGTTACTTGAGTTTAGATTTTACAATATTTCAAACTTTATTATTGTGTATGCTATAATAATTTAAACGAAAATGGCAGTTACAAAAGTCTTATGCGAGTTGACATCACGAAGCTTACAAACAACAAAAGAGAATATCCTTTGTAAGAGTCACGTAAACGTTATACAGGGTGGGCCAAGCCTGATAAATATAACATTTCTTTTTAATATTATTATATATTATTAATATCAGGAACGGTAAGGAAAAAACTCGGTTCTCACCAGATATTTACAAAATATGATATTTTATTTAAATTTTAAGATATCTTGAACTTGTTGGACAATTTTTTTCGTTTCCAATGTCTTTTGCTATTTCTTTGTGGCATGTGATTACCTGATAGATATTGTCTTTAAAAAAATAACCAGGTATTTTGGTTGTTTTAAGATAACAATATTTTAAATTTATGTAAGAAAAAAGTGTATTTTGTGATTTTACCGTACATTAAAAAA
Organism: Catoptria pinella; assembly: GCA_963556745.1. Classification (NCBI taxonomy): domain Eukaryota; kingdom Metazoa; phylum Arthropoda; class Insecta; order Lepidoptera; family Crambidae; genus Catoptria; species Catoptria pinella. The sequence continues at coordinate 10,567,753 of OY750763.1, forward strand.
TTATAAGTAGGTGTACAGCTTTAGCAATTTTTAAAACTGTATTAGAATGACTTCTTTCTCAAGGTAAAAATCATATCGCCTTAATGCTTTAGATAAAATGTTATGATTTTTTGAACACCATTTTTCCTGAAATAAATAAAATTAAAAAAAAAAAAACGTTCAATGTTCCACCAGGCTTGGTCCACCCTGTATAAGAAACAACGTAATTTCAATCACAAACGTCAAGACGGTCCGGAGAACAAGTATTCTCTGTGGCTCGTCAGTCATACTGCTCCAGATAGATTCAGATGCGAAGGAGTCAATGCCAGACGTGGTCAGCGGCAGTATCTCGTTTCTTAATTTCCCAGGGGACGCCGGCGGACAAATCGAACTGTGTACATACATGTCACGTGATGCGCCGTTCCGTTTCGCGTCAGATTACTTTTATAAACAACGTTAATGTATGTGGCAGATGACGGAATAAATGTTGTTATGACATCATAATCAGTAGCACAGTGGAAGGCTGTGTATTTATTGGGAGCGTTTATATTTTAGTCTCCACTGTGAGATCAATAATCAATATTTTGCAAAAAAAAATTCTTGTTATGCGTGGTGATGGAATGACCAAAAGCAAATTATAGCTCCTTTTGATCCATTTTGCTTTACTCTGAATCAAGTTGCTTACTAGTGAAAAACTGAATTTGCTATTGCTTGACGAAATTCTCTCCTCGCAAGCATTCTTTGAACATAAAAGGAAAGAAATATTTTCTTTAGTTAAGGAAATTCTTTGTAATGTTATATTTTACAGAGAACTTGTGCAAGGAAGTGGAACTTGCTTTATTATGGCTCGCTAGTTTTTTAGAATTATGCCGATTTATAGTTTACTATGAGACTGTATAATAATATATTTTAAATTCACAGTAAAACAAGCAGTATCAGTTTAAAACATATTTATTTATTATTTAATCAGTCAATAAAATTCTGTACTAACAGCATTAATGATAGTTGCAATCTAAAGCATACCAATGCTTGCCAACGCTTGATAAAGATTTATGATCAAATTAAAAGTGCTGTAATGTAGAACTAGAGTAGAGATATTCACCTCTGCTTATAATATTAACTTCATAAAATGCAAACTACAAGCATAATGACATATTCTTGCAATGACAAGCTCACAATGCCAACTTCTCATCACCACCCAATTTGTCATTTAAAATTGATCACCGAAAACGTGGAATCCAATTTGCAGAAAAGCTTCGAGATTGATATAAAAAAATTAAGCCTCGGTTACACGTGTCGTGTTTAGCCACTAAATCCCGCTATCGAGTCCTCTCAAAGGATTTAATTTCCTGTCTGCGAAATGAAAATCGATTAGTTTGATTTCCGCGGCCGGCGGTGCGGCGATAGTTTCCGATGTGAACCGCCCGAATTTAATAAGACACGGCAGTTAATCTAAGTGGGACAGGTGGGACATGTACCCAGGATTAATGTTGCCCCTTTGTATTTGAAGGGATTTTTTAACTAAATTAGATGTATTCTAATCACTGTGAATAAGCATTTTTCAGTTGATAGCACTTTAAATTTTCCTTCCGGATTTGATCGTAGGAGCAATTTTGGACATAATAAAAATCATGTTTTGTCTGCTGAAATGTAAACTATTGAGTTATCTGTAGTTCTTTTGACGTCACTGACCTCCATAATAATATATTTCACAAAAAAAAATTTCATGTCAGTATAAACTCTTTGACGTATGAAACGTCAAAGAGTTTATACTGACATGAAATTGATCATTGTCAATGAAACTCTTTTGACAATGATCTCTACCTCCACCTTTTTTTATAATCTTTGGACAGTTGTCACTCGCGCGATGTTTATAGGTTTTTTATATTTATAATTGTGTGTTTGAATCACCATTTAATCTATTTAAGTGTGATTGAAGAAACATAGTTTTTTCTTTTTAAATACGTATCCAAAATTTAGCAGATTTTCAAAATTTTGAATTTTCCTAAATGTTTACTAAAATCTTGTAATGTTATAAACCTTTTCTAAAAATAAAAAACGCTGCTTCAGTTATTCATTTCATTCATTCATTCATATATTCAAATCATTCATTCGTTGATCTACGCCCAGGGTGCCTACCGTTTGCGTTTCAGTTTAGGTTCCCAAACTGAATCGCTTTATTTCGTACCATGAGCTACACCGGGCTGTCAGTGTTAAATTAGGTGAGAGAGCGCCGGTGTCCTCGGCAAAAAACCTTTATTTTCTCCTATGTAGAGTCTATTCTTGTATGAACAAATAATGAATAACATACGGGTTAGCGATTCAGTTTAGGTTATGAACTAAAGTTGAGTCACTGTCTGCTGACACCGCTGTCACATAGCGATGCGGTTCATTTTAGGACCTAAACTGGATCGCAATAAGAGTTCGTAGTAAGCCTCCAGTACTTCAATGCATTGTAAAAAAGTTTTGATGACGCATGGCGTACTAAAAAAGTGCACAAAAAAATGTCAAGCAGGGTCGCGCATCTGAGTGATATAAAACAGGTAAAATGAAATATTTTCGCGATTTTAGGACTGTTCCATACAAAAAATTTTTTTATTAACCACTTGTACTGTCTTATTTAGAGATGTTTCTTAAAACTGGGGTGCAAGACGATCCTAACAAAACCTGGCTTTATGCTTAGATCCCGGACTAGCGATTTTGTTATTCAGAAACACACTTGCCACAATATGATAACTAAACCGTGGATTAAGCAATAAAATGGTAACACTGTTATAAAGGAGTAAATTTTCCGTATAGTACAGTCGACCAAATTGAATCAGGTAATTTTCAGTCGTTCAAATACAAGTAGGTTAAAATTCGCTTGAACATACATTACCTTGGTCACGAACCTGTTACATTTTATTTGACACTGACTAGGCTATGATAAATAGATCGGTCAGATTCGACTATACTCGTTCGTGACAACAACAGGGAAATGCTATTACTGTCTCTGTCATTCATTAATTTTTTTCTCATTTACTGACTACTACTTGACATCTGACACACAGTCATAATATCGTATTTTTTTTTCAAATTATTATACTTTTTATAAACCATATCTTATTCGAAATTCAAATCAGGACTGCTTTATTTAAAAACATATCTAGTGCAGTGATAACAAAGGTTGAAATTGCATAGATCTGTGACCCGTAATGATGCTTTTTATTCATATTTAAAACGTTCTAAGTGTATACACGATAGAAAAGAAAACCTATTTGATGGTTTCAAAGGAATTATCGGCAAAGTGGGTAATGATTCAGTTAGGTCGACTGTACGTACCTTTTCAGAGTTAGAACTTTTTTGCAAACTTTAAATAAATCCGTAGGCATATAGTACTATGCATGAATATGGCAATAAAACAAACGATATTGTCGAATATAAAATAATTTTCAAAATATTGTCGTTCTCAGTTTGTTATTGCGAATTATCTATCATAGACATGATGTCTGAATTACAGACCGAGAATACTAAAATGGTAATGTTTTTGTAGCACGTGTAGGCTCGGACACATCACCACGGCGCGGCGCCGCTACCGTGTGACGTCACGTTATTACAGCTAGCATTATTAATTCAGGCGAATTCGCGATCCTTTACAATATAAACTTTTTGTCGGCTCGGACACACCACCACGGCGCGGCGCCGCTACCGTGTGACGTCACGTAATTACAGCTAGCATTATTAATTCAGACGAATTCGTGATCCTTTACAACTTTTTGTAAGTAGGTAGTTATATTACAATAATTTACTTACTGAACAATGCGGCGCACGGGGCTCTGTCGTGCTGAAACAAACAAACGAGTAACTTATAATTAAAATCCTTCATTTCGAACTTTATGATTATTCTTAATAATAAATTAGAAACTTGAAACTTAAATCTTTGCACCTCATTTTGCTCTGGGCATCTTTTCTTCGTCTTTGGTGAAGGTGATCGTCATATTTCAAAAGAAAATGGATTGGAGACACGAGAAAACAAAGTTATAGTTAGGTAAACAGGGGCCCAATCGCACTAATTCTGAACGATTAAACCAAAACCTTACGTTCATCTAGAGAGAGAGAGATAAATAGAGAGAGAGAGAGAGAGAGAATCTGTTGAGGTTATATTTACTTAAAAATATTTTGGTTTAGCTTTAGAATTTTCACAGGTGCCTGTTTCACAGTCTACGACCTGTAACTGTCTCTATTAAACTTGTGAGGCAAGCTTTAGGTTTTACTGCTGAATTCAGTAGGAAACCCTAAAAGCTAACTTAAAATATTTTTAAAGACAATTTACAATCATGATAATTGTAATTGTCTTCAAACGAGAAGGCTCATTGACTTGTCAAGAAAACGGCCAACACCTATTTACGCAGTTATTTCACGCGAAGATTTGTTTCAAGTCTTTAGTTACTTTATTTTCTGTAAAGTAAGGGTAATTTATTACAATAAGTAGGCTCTGATTTTTAGACATTTATATTGCCGAATGAAAATGTTATGAAAATTTTAAAAAGTAGACGAATGTTTCAAAATCTTATCACACATTGCAGCAATAGAATTTAAAGTTATTAATAAGTTATAGAAAAGGATAATATTTTCCGACTTTTTTAAATCGAGCTAAGCTCACATAGCTTGTCCCAACATAGCTTGTCTCAACATAGCTTGTCTCATCTCGACATCAAACAACGAAACGAAACTACTGCCTGTGTGGCTTTGCCTTAGTATCGAGTTGACGAAGATAAATGTTATATTATAGTTGAGACGGCTGACAGATCGCCAGAGGCTGCCACGTAACTGCCTACTATTTTGAAATCACATAAATGTCTTGCTTCGGAAAATGATTTGCTATACAAAGCTCAAGTTATGTTCACCCAGTGTGAGACATTTGTATTAGGAATCATTTCCTAATACAACTGTTTGTCATTTTGTTGTATCTTGTGAAAAAACATAGTTATTTTTTAAATTGTAGACTTCTTAATAATATTTTTTAGTTTTTGTTTTATTTAAGCTGATTATGTGTGTGGTTGCAATATTTTTTAAAACTGCATAGTGGTAACCCTAAACCCTAAAATTGTTTGCTTTTGCCCATTAATGGGATTGATTATCGAATACAATTGTCTATTTGCGTCTGGGGTTGTCATTTTTTATTTTTCAATACAAATAAAAAACAAACCAAGCCATGTGGTGGATTTTAGGGTTTGTAATAATTTTCCGGGGTTGTGTGTATGATACCCTATTTACAATATTCGGCTTTTACCAAACAGCCTGCATTAAACAAAGTCAATAAAACCAATTAGTCCCACAACAGAACTTTCAAACGGTTTAACGAGACTAAAACTATTATTTGTTAAAAAGGGCTAACTTAAATTTCATTCGAATTTTTTAAAAGCAAAAGAGCCGTTTTCACAGATAAGTTAGAAAAATCTATTTGAACCGTCGAAAGGGCCTTTTATCTCTTTGAGAGTAAATCTGTTTCTTTATTGGTTTATCCATTAATCACTTTAAAATCGATTACGGGGGAATACTGATAGACATCTTTTAAGCCCCATTGATACGGCCTTAACAAATTACTTTTTTGAGGTTAAATTAAAACCGACCTTTTGACAATCGCTTATTGATAATAAAAAGTTAAGCATTTTCTTTCAGTTGTGATGAACTTTAGGAAAACCAACAATATTTTGATGTGAATACAAACATCACAGATTAAAGTTCTAACTCTTATGATTGAAATCAGACCTTTCTTGAAATAAGAAATTTCTTGAAGGTATATTTACTTTTGTTTCTCTTTGTAATATGTATACAAAAGTACGAAAATTAATATTACGATCCCACAGTCAAATTGGTTAATCGGTTTTGTTTGACAAAACGATTATGTGAAATTTTGAATAAAAAAGTTCACATAAAATAGGTACAGGTATGTCAGATTCCTTAAAAGTGTTGTGAAATATTATTACATATCATAGTCAGTTAAACCCATATTATTTCACTATCATGTATGTACTAGGTACTTGCAAACGAACAGCTAAAGTTAACTAGTCGCCCTAAACCATTATTAGGCGCAATTTTCCAGCAACCATATCGTTTTCTTGCATTTCAATAAATGTTTGACACCCAATTATAATTTCAAAGAAAATCGTTTTGAGAGCTTGTTACACCATTTGCTGTCGGCTTGTTTGAACAATGATGACATAATGTGGGTGTTTACTATTTCTAGTTTTATACGGAAAAACAATTACGTCTTTTCACTTCGGTAGGAAATTCATTATTGTTAAGTAACATTATAAAGTTAGTAAAATCAAAAGCAAGAGAATAGAATTTGCATTTAATTATAAACAGAGATATACCTCTGCAAATTTGGAAATTTGCAGAGGTATATCTCTGTAAAAAAAAATAGTATAATTCTTTGAACATTGCCATCTTATTGGCCAATATTTGTATTAGTTTTTGGTAAATTTAAAGTCATAAAAACTTAGTAGATAGCTAGCATGGAGAATAATATTGCAAATGTAATTACGAAATGTAAGTTACTAACAGGTATAAATGGTCGAAGTTTACTAATTTTTACTTCCTTTAATTCGACGACCTCCGTGGTCAAGTGGCTTTGTACACCGGTTTTCAAGGTGTCGCCATCTCTGAGGTCCCGGGTTCGATCCCCGGTTGGGTCAATTTAGAAAAACGAACTTTTCTATATTGACTCAGGTCTGGGTGTTTGTGATACCACCGTTGTCTCTGATTTCCATAACACAAGTGCTTTAGCTACTTACTTTGGAATCGGAGCAATGTATGTGATGTTGTCAAATATTTATATTATTATTTATTATTTAGTTCACTAAAAACAATAATAACGTGGGCTTATAAAGAGGATCGCATAATCACAAAAAAATATATACAAAACGACAACATTCAAAGAGGACAAAAACATATTATTATGATACTCACCGTCTAATTTAAGAATTTGTTTGTGTTTTAGTCAATGGAATCTTTAGCATGAGATAATATATCATCTTCAAATAGATTTAGATTCACTATGATTAATAGACAACTTACCTTACATATGTATTGTTTGCTATAAATTATAGCTAACCTTGATTATATATCGGTACTGTGGAGACCTAAAGTAGGTCTCCTTGTTAAATTAAAAATGGTATAAAAGTCAACTTATTTTATTTTAGTAACATAGGTTTATAATTATTTTTATTGATCTCGTAGAACCTGGCATGATGCCGGTCCATATCAGAATCTGTCAAAACATTACGTCGCAAGCCTTCCTCTTCCTTTATTCTTTCTTAATTTCCTTTATGTCTCAATGATTTAAAATAATGATCTATTCTAAAAAGGCTTACATACATACAGACTAAACATTACTACCAGCTGATAACAGACTACAAATTAACCATCATTACAGTACCTAAGTACTTTGAAAACAGCAGAGTATTATCAAAATACTAAGCTATTTGACAATACACCAAAAGTAAATAAATAAAAAAATACTTCTTTAGTTAGCAAAAATACACAATGGTCTGTCTGGCTAAATATTGTTTAATTTGTTGAATATTGTTTATTCGGTAGCATAATTGGTCAGTGCATTGGGCCGGAAAGGGTGGGGGTTCGAGTCCCGTCTGAGGTGCTACGGGTGAGTTGATTTTTATAGTATTTTTTCTAATATTATTTATCTTAATATAAATATAGCATTGTGGATGCGAAAAATATAAATTTAATTGTTAATATTATAAATAAGGAGAAAATACAAAAAATATCTGCGAAGAATCACCGCAGAGATTTTCCGGTTAGAACTGTAAACACTAACGTACGCTTAATTCGAATTTTAAAACATCTTTTCGAATAAGAATAATGAAGTTTAGATTAGATTTGTTACAAAAGCATTGTAATTTAAATGCAGAGTGTGCTTAAAATAACAAGTTTCCGTATTATGGCCTCTTCCATAATATGTTGCGCAACAAAACTAACAAAGGTTGCGGAGAGAGTTAGTGTCGCGACCCTGCATCGATGATGCTAATATTAAGAGAATGATCAAGAATATAACCGACTTTCATAATATACAAAATTATGTAATACAATTTAATGAACTATGGATTCGAATGACAACAAAAGCTCAATGAAGTAAGGCGTTCGTAACTGAATAGGGATTTAGCGGCGAATAAAATAAAACGTATCACTGTAGAGAAAAGGTAATGAAATCTAAATCAATAGGATAAAATCTTTCTCTCTGATTGAAGATAAAGAAAAACTAAACGAGGCCGCTGTAATGTTGATAATTGAGTACAGTCCGCGTCAAATAGTAACAAGCAGTCAAAATTTCCATATAGGTATTCGAAAATTATAAAATTGATCAATAACAATATCGTTATCGCTACAACTGAGGAGCTTATGACAATTTGTCAAACATTGTATGATGTAGTGAAGTGATCTGATATAACACTTTTTGAACAAATTATGTTTCTGACCTATAAAACATCTGAAGTTGTAGACTGTACTTGAAGTATGGACTCGCTACTAAAATAAAATGAAGTGCTTCACTGTTCGTGACCATTTAACGTCGATTAGAAAGGGCTCCAATTATTTCGATGATGGATCACCCATTGAGTCCCAATGGCCGTTTGATCTATCGTCGTATTAAGATAGCGTCTGTCGGTGCACATATTATCATTACGCGTGAATTATTACTTCTATCACTCAAACTGGACTGAAAATTAGATTGATTACTGAACTGACAAACTGGTACTTGTTTGGTTTGTTTGAAGTATTACAACCGGTTCAGGCAATTGTTTTTGTGTTTGTAAACAGCGACAATTACTTGTGATTGGGTAAACAATTCATATGATGATTGCTTTTTATGTCTTTTGTAATTTTATTGTCTGAACTAGTTATTGTTCTAAAACCACTGAAATAAGCAAACAAATTTTTGCGATATTTCACTTCAACTTAGTGAGATCAAAACCAAATTAAAAATTATAGTTCTCATGCATGAATAATAAATTGGTAAAAAAACCATTTCGTAGCAAGATAAAGACCCCGCATCTTTAGGTTTCAAACTAAATGTTTCAAATCCATGACTAACATCTTACTTACTATGACAATTTTAATAAAGACATAAACTTCTATTTATCACTAATCCTTTTTGGAATCTCCAACACTTTAATTAATTAATGATGAAGATGTTTCAAAATTTGATTTAAAATTAACGCAGCCAGGTGCTCCTTCAGACGGAGGGACGTTTTTGTTTCAGCGAGTCTCAACTGAACTTGTTAATTAAACTTGTTTCATTCAATGAAACTGAGAGTGAGTCCCCCAAATTAATCACCAAGTAAGTATTTATTTGAATAAGTAAGGAAAAAGTTACTTCTAAAGGGGGCTGGGATAAATTAAATTTCATTCCATTGGAAAAGGAAGGCGCTGATTAGCATATTACAAGGTGAGATGAAAACCTTTTTGCTGCAGAAATATCGGTCACTTGTAACTTTGGTTGCGAATAAACTTGCTAACAAAAGCGTATCTAGTTTTTTTTCTATACCATGACGAAGTTGACCTCTTTGAAAAGGACTTATTTGCAATGGTTCGTTGTAAATACTCAAACTGAACAAAAAATGGACCTTCTATCACCTTCTAGTAGGTATGTAATAATAGAATTGTCCGTGAATTGCGATGTGCGAAGTAACTGCCTACTTCCTAATAATGTTTTACATGACAGTAAAGCTCACGACTCTTAAATCGACTCACCATGTAAATAAAGAGAAGTGTAATTTTGTAAATAATAGATTATTATTTTCTTAATGAATGTGTGTTTTAAACGTTTGATCATCGAAGTGTGATTTTACTTAACCTTGATTGCTATCAAAGCTCAAAAAAGTTAAGACTTGTTATTGCAACAAGACGCTGAAAGGAGTCACATAGATCTAGTGATTTGGGGACATTATATAGAACCCATCAGAGGTGTTACAGTGCCACAGAATTAGTATTAGTATAGTACTGACGTTCAGAACGACCACGCTCCGCCTCCCGCCGATCCAAGATACCGCACCTCTCCCCCTCCGCGGTTTATTCTCCGGGCCGTGTCGCGCGCGCGAGTGTTTGTACTAATATACGAGCTCAACAGATGTCAAGAGTCAACCCTAAAAAGTTCACGCATACGTACAAACGTAATCTGTTTATGTTGTAGTTAAAACGCACTTTTTGTATGGAGTGTCCAGGGTGTGACAGTGCTCTAGCTTTTTTAACTGTTCATCACGACTCATCGAGTCTGAGCAACCACTTTTTCGTTCAATACTTATTGTCGAAGTAATTCATTAAAACTTGTGATTCAGTTTCAAAAGGCGGCATTGAATGGAGCACCGGGATTCCGTCTTCCACTCTGAAAATTTTAATGAGAATTTCGTATCTCATTGCTTTAGAAACAGCGAACGGGATGGCGATCTTCTGTGTCAATTTATTTCTCAGGGCGAGCTCGGCTTCGGTGGTAATCTTGGCGCCTTATTTGTCTGCCAGCTGGGTTCAAATTAAAAGATAATGTGTTGAAGTTTGCCCGTTCCAAAGTTAAGATGGTGTTGCAGATTGAAATTATTACCTGGCCGTTACGGCCGGCCGGACGGACCACGCTAATGCCAAAACTCCGCGATTTATACCGCCGGCCAGATGCCGGAAACAAGCACTATGACAAATCACTTTTGTGCGTGAGTCTAAATTTTTAGAATCCGTACCCCTAAACTCGGGCTGTAAAAGTTTCCAGACGCTGTTTGTCTTTCTGCGAGCGAAAATCCAGGGCTCGATTACGACCTCGACAAAGATATTTCGAGATTACAAAAGAGAAATTTCTAAGTTCCACCCGGTTTCCGGGGCAAGTAATCAAAGTTTGAAACACTGAGATGCCTCAGAAACATGAGTTTGTTTTAAAAACAGTTTTTAATTTAGAAAACAAGGAAATACATATTCTTTTGTCGGAATTATATATAGTTTTTTACTTGCGATGAAGTAGATACGTAGTTTCATAGCTACCGATTCGTAGCATCCAAAAACAAATGACTGATGCAACGTTGGTTTTTTGCGACAAAATCGAATAATGATCGATTCAGCAGCAGGCTGGCCACAAAAACTGTTTGCCGTGATGTCATATTGGTTGGACGAGGAAGCTTGTTTATGCGGCGTCAATAAAGCACAACGTATGTGGTTTAATGGTCGCGTGACACGACCTCACGAATTCGAGACTTACATTTTTTTAATTCATAACTAGCTCTGCCCGCGACCGCGTACGCGTTGTAGTACATGTTTTAGTTAAAATGTTATACTATAAAAATATTAAAAAAAATAATTGAGATTACAGTGTTGAAAAAGCTTGCTGTTTTATTTTGGTGATAAGTGCGTATTTGTTAATATACCGAAACTAAAAAGATGTTTACTTAAACTTTACATTTTAAAAGCCCTGGACATTCTTCATACACAATTTGTCACAATGAATCATAAACTTACAACTTACTAAAACTTTAGGACATTCCAAATTAGATTTCAATAGCGTACCTAGCCATGAGTATGACGTGCCGAGCTTTCATAAAATATAACTTATAAATTAGTAGAATTCGATATGTGACAATTAGTTGAAATTTTTGTTTATCTAGAATATCTTAGTGAAAATTTTATTGTAAGTATTGGTGTAGCTGATGCGTGCTGTTTAAAGTGAAAAGTCATTAAACTTTTTTAGTTTCAATTGAAATTAGCTTTGAAATTACTTTGTAACTAAGTTTGCGGTTCTAGTTAGAATGTTATTCCAACCAATTCGTTTGTAACTTACGGACTAAAGTTTCTTACTTTGCGTTGTTTCTATTAAAATATAGCTTAACTTTAAAAATGACTTTCGTAAACAGTTTCTTTGATATCCAATTAATTAAAAGGTAGAAACAAAAAACCTGCAAATAATAATTGTTGTAAAGAAACTAACGCTAATCAAAGCTTAGTATGATCTCATTAAGGTAATTACACACTGGTTAATTTTAGGTTGGCATGCGTGATTTTGATTCGAGTTAATGTATTGCTTGTCAAAACAAGCACTCAGGGCAGTTCCGCTTGTCTCTCATGATAGCGCACGACGCTTGACCTTATACGAAACAGTGAGGTTAATCCGTTAAGTATACTTTCGGTAACTTATAATTAACTTGACGGTGTATGTTACATCTTTAACGATGTACGCAACCGTTTTGCAACCATTAGAAAGTGAATAAACAAGTCAAGTAGTGTCAGAATTATGTGACAACGGATTTCTCACTTACCTATTAAATGCACTTTGACGATAATACTGAACTTCAAAATGAATCTGAGATAGAAGTTAAGGGCGTTCAAAGCTTTTTTTTTAAATTGATTTTTTTGCTTAACTTATTCTTTTTTTTATGTAAATCAGATAGTATATTTAAAAAGAAAATAGTTTCCGCAACAGATAAGTGACGCCTTTTATTCAATGGCATAATATAAACCTTATAATATGTTTAGTCGCAAATAAGCTGATTATAAAAACAGTAATCATACATGAAATACAATCCAGTCACGATTTTAATGTTGACGTCACAGAAAAGTGACGTCATTAACCCGACCAGCCTACCTACCGGCTAACTTTTCGAACTTTGGCGTTTCTTATTGTACTGTTTGCCGAAGTTATTTAGAAGATATCGATGTTCGTGTGACTTCACGAATTGGGGTTCACCATTTTGGCCCGATTGGGACTCGATTTATCTGTTTTAATTTGAAGCCCGGCAGATTTTCCGAAGTTCGATGCGTTAGCCGGTACGGCCCCAGCTCTTCTGATCGTGAAACTTTTTTCAAACTTAATATTGTTATTGAATACATACATAATATGAAAAATCTGAATCCTAGTTGTGGTATACTGATACAGCATATCACAAACTTTGTAGTACATCCATATATAGCAGGAAACGAGAGGTTCTCAAACGATTGATAAAACGCGATACGAGGAAGAAAGCGGACAAACCTGTCGGTCGTTCGGACGCCTGATCGCTTCTGAACTAGGGTTGACACTAGACTTGTTGTTTTGTATTTTTATTTTATTTTATAAATATTCTCACTGGTACTCATTAACAAATAAATAACACAAATGTTTATTTGCCATAAATACGGAACTCAAATGAGTTTTACAAGTTATTATTACTTTCATTGTTCAAATGAGGTACCAAGTTACACAAGACTGCATTTTTGTGATTTACCTATAGGTGACTCATCATCATCATCATATCAGAACGACGCCCACTGCTGGGTATAGGGTCCCCATAAGGATCTCCACAACGATCGGTCCTGCGCTGCCCGCATCCAGCAGCTTCTCGCGACCTTGACCAGATTATTGTACGTCAAAATCAGGTTCTAGACTAATTAGTATTAAGTAAAACTGTTAATTGTATGTCCTTACGAGGGTGGCATAGTCACAGTGTGACTAAACCCTCTAAAAAAAATATAATAATATAAAAAAAAAAATTTAACGTCCGTCGGTCCACATTGTCAAGGGCCTACTCACGGAACGTCGTCCGGTGCTCGTAGAACCTTTTCGCCCCAACAGCCATCGGTTAAATACAAGTGATTACAAGAGGTAAAAAAACATAAACCCTTCCTTGCGGTCGGGTAATAAATAATTGTGTCATTGCGGTTACAATTATTTTTGGCCGAAAGTTGGCCACAAATTGACCTTGATTTTGAAATGTTAGCTTAGAATACCTGCTATTATCTATTATGTAAGCTAATAACATAAGTACTTATCTAACATTGACCGCTAAAAAGTTGGTAGGAAAAAAAGGCTTAGGAGTTAAGATTTCAAAGGCCCATTATGTTGGTCTTTATTCCCGCTAAAAGTAATAATAAATATCTTTATTTATTTATAAAAGGACACCAATAGTGTATGCATTAACACAATTACAAAAAAATATATCTTAGGTAGGTACAGGTTCTGATGCATACACCTTTACAGGTGACACGATATTGGATTATTTATATTATTATAAATCTATTTTATATGAAATATAGGCTGTAAAATATATACTACTAATGCTCTACTAAATTACCTTAAAAAAATACATTAAACACAATTAAAAGCTTGCAATACATAGTTATAATAATCAATTGATTTATAAAATATTGAAATATTGTTATTGCATTTTTATTAGTCCACCAACCCTAATAAGGTGATAGTTGCATAAAGATTTCAAGCAAATATTATTATCACCTACAGGCTTATTTAAAAAAGAAAAACTGGCCGAGTGACACAGCTGTAAACTTATATTTACTTCCTGTTTTCACAAGTAACGTCTTAAACTAAGTAGAATACCTAACTATTCAATGTATTTTGTAAGTTGATCGACTATTACTTTTTAACTGGTAAAGTCTGCCTAGCAGCGATAGTTTTCCTTTTAACTTCAATATATGTACACACGACGGCATCTCAGACTATACATGTTGACCTTGAGACCGTCTTTATGCCCTACGTAATAAAAGCTGTTTTCGCAGTTTAACTATATAACCTGACGTGCTGTCGTGCGTACTACTGTCCTGAATTTTTTCATGAACCTACAACATTATTTAAAGACCTATCCAACGACATCCCACACTATGAGATTGATGAGAAAAAAATTTCATCCCCACTTTTCATGTAGGTGAGTTACACTTTAAAAAAAAACCGCGGACGGACGGACAGACGGACATGGCGAAACTATAAAGGTTCCTTGTTAACTTGACTACGGAACCCTAATATTTAATGAGTCAGATTAATTTATCTTTATTTAACCAAAGTGACGTGATGTAATTAATAGAGCATATTAATTATTCATTGTAAATTGTCAATTAGTCCATTCGAAATGGTTTTGCGGTTCATCGATATCTCGAATACTATTTGCGGGCGTAGCTAATGTCGAATGTCGCTTTTGCATTGCTATTTACTGGTAGTGGTAGATGTTTTGGTCTGTCATCAACGAGTTGCTTCAACTTTCGATTCAACTTGCGTCAGACGCATGCAATATTGCCTCAAAACTGTGTGCTTTTCCTTTTTAACTTACTACCATATCAATTTTAAGTTTTTTTTAAAGATAGGGTATGTGCTATTGAATCCAATGTTGAAAGCGCAAGAGGAAGGAGAAAGCTACTGTGTTAAGACAAACCTTTAGGCACGTTAGGTCCTATTACCGGAATGTCCAGCCGGTCCATCACGTATTTAACGGAACGTCCATTCCCTGAATGTGCACTTATCTGAACGTATCCTTCCCTGAACGTCCACTTAACTGAACATCCACTCCCCAAACGTCAACTTACCCAAATGTCCTTTTTTCTAAACATCCACATACCTGAACGACCTTTTGACGCTAACGGGGCTATTTTCTTGTCCACACTTTTGTGCAAAGATTGATAATTGTCTGCACTCCGCACTTATTAAAGTACAGTTGTTTAATATTAATGGCCATCATCATCAAAACAGGCCAACATAACATCACTGCAGGACGTCGATTTCTCTCGTAGAGAGATTTTGCCATAATTTTAACCATAGACTTATTTATACAAACGTAAGTTTATGATTTCAACTTTATAAGTTTATGATTGGCAGGCAAGTGGAATTGCAGGGTAGGACTGTTTTCATCCGAAAATAACGATTGGTGCCTCTAAGTCATTAAACGTGACTTTAAAGTCCCGTTTAATCGGTAGGACACCATTGTCAACCCCTACTTAGGGACCGACGTTTCACACTTGTGAGGGATTGGAATGGGCGCAGCCAGGATTTTTTTCAGGAAGGTGCATCTGCGCCTACACATTAACTTATTTAATAACAATACTAATATTTTTAAATTTTGAGATTTAAGCATTCACAATGCTATTTAATACAAGGTGTTACAAAAGTACCCCTAATGCCGAATATGGTAGATAGGGACCATCAAACTGAACAACTTTTAATATGGGACCAACTCTGAAATCGCAAAAAAAAAATCAGCTGTTTCATACAAAAATTAATTACGAAAATATCAAAATGTATGAAACAGCTGATTTTTTTTTCGCGATTTCAGAGTTGGTCCCATAGTAAAAGTTGTTTAGCTTGATGGTCCCTATGTACCATATTCGGCATTAGGGGTACTTTTGTAACACCTTGTATAATACCAAATAATATACTAGAAAAAATACGACTCGCACCAGATCATGTTCTCGGACGGGAATCGAACCCGCGACCTTTGGATATCCGGACCAATGCTCTGACCGCTGAGCTACCGAGTCACTAGTGGGAACGTCGAATTTCTCCTAGTATATCAACTCTTACGCTGCAAGCCAGCGCCATCTCACCATTGTACAAGGAATTACCTCGACATCAACTGAATACCTTTCCAGATATTTTTAAACAATTGATTAAGATGAGAAAGCTATATTTTTTTTTTCCGATTCCCGTCCGAGAACATGATCTGGTGCGAGTCGTATTTTTTCTAGTATATTATTTGGTATAATACTAAATTTATTGACAAGGTGCTGAACAAATTTGGACAGCACCCTAGACGCCTTCAGTTTTTATTGAAACAGTAACTTAATAAAGAAAATGTATTTTATTCTATGTATTTTTTTTTCTTGACAGGGGGGTGCAGCTGCACCCTGCTACCGGCGCCCATGGGGATTGGTAATTTAGTGTTATTGGTGATCGTACTCTGCTGGTGCTGCACAGATTAGTTATGGGTATCAATATTATATTTTTAATATTTTACACAAATGTGCACCTACAAATATCAATTTTCTGGAGACAGTGATATCTTGCACCCATTCTTCTTGACAGCAAAAAAATTGGTGGTAGGAAAATATAGACAAAATTCAAAAGTACCTACTTAATTTCTAAATTTATTTGATTAAAGAATTTTTCATTTTCATTTTCTTTTTTCTTTTTTTGTAGAAGTGTAGTACTCTGGGAAAGATAAATTACTGAACACTTGTCCGTGTCTTAAGATATATATATATATAACATATTTCCATTATATTACTGTGAGTTGGGTAATAGCGATAATTTCATATATCTGTGATATAACGACACATTACACGTGATAGTGGGACATAACATGTTTTGCAGTATGTGCGAGACCAATTGAACGTAATATGTGGCTGGGACGGGTATCATTAATTCTAATACTAACCGATATAGTTTATGACTGCCACTAAGGCTTATAGAGGAACATTAGGTTTCAAGTTGAATGTGAGAGTCGCTTTTTGTATACGCTTAGAAATATTTTTGTGTTTTTTAATGAGTTTGTTGCGCACAGACTACAACATCTGATGGTATTTGATAATCTTACAAAGTTTAAAACTATACAAATATTTAATAAAAAAAAACAAACAACCTCTGAATTTATTAAATGTAATAATTAAATAAGGTACTTAATTGATGTCAATGTTAAGAAAAAGTTGTTCTTTTAAATGTGAATATTCCTTAAAGATCTTACAAAGGACACACATCTGATCATTATGTAATTTACAATCATTAATATAATTAATGGTATTTGTAAAAAATATGAGTAAACATCATTTTCACACGTTTGTGTATAATAAATATTTTGCAGATGACGCGTAATTAGTAAATTAATCACGGATTCATTAATATCATGTTCTCATCAAAACATTAATTCAAGAGAGTAATAATTATCGCCTTTGATAGTGAAGAAAAAAGATTAATTACTTTTCTGTGGAGATTTTATCTTATAAATAAACAAGGCGTCATCACCTCGAGGATGTTTTGCATAATAATATGTATGTATTTATAATAACTGAAAAATAAATGGGTTAATAAGAATGTTTGACATCCCCGGTTGCCACACATTTATATAAAAAAAGAAAAGCATTTCTTCATTGATGCACCAGATCAGAGTACACATTATAGTTAGTGGTAATAAAATTGTGACACTAAAAAGTCTTCATATTTATCAAGTGTCGTGTCAGATTTCTCGGTCAATCCAAAACTAGGTACTACTCCACATTTAGATTGAACGACAAACATGGACTAAAAACTTAAATAATTCCTTCTACATTGGTGAGATGGCGCTGGCTTGCAGCGTTAGAGTTGATATACTAGAAGAAATTCGACGTTCCCACTAGTGACTCGGTAGCTCAGCGGTCAGAGCATTGGACCGGATATCCAAAGGTCGCGGGTTCGATTCCCGTCCGAGAACATGATCTGGTGCGAGTCCTATTTTTTCTAGTATATTATTTAGTATTATATAAAAATAGCATTGTGAATGCTTAAATCTCAAAATTTCAAATAGTTATATAGCTTTCTCATCTTAATCAACTGTTTAAAAATATCTGGAAAGATGTTCAGTTGAATGTCGAAGTTAATTCCTTCTACATTAGTGAGATGGCGCTGGCTTGCAGCGTAAGAGTTGATATACTAGAAGAAATTCGACGTTCCCACTAGTGACTCGCTAGCTCAGCGGTCAAAGCATTGGACCGGATATCCAAAGGTCGCGGGTTCGATTCCCGTCCGAGAACATGATCTGGTGCGAGTCCTATTTTTTCTAGTATATTATTTAGTATTATATAAAAATTTAATTTATAATAGTTATGTATTAGAAGTTTTACAATTAATTTTTGTAATATTTTTCCTGTTAGGCCTTCATCTTTAAATAAATAATTTTGATCGCTTATGTTCTTGATAGTGTATGCGCAAGCGCGTTGAATTCTTTAACACACCATTGCCTGTTCCCAGTTTAGTTCACTAAGCACGTATTATATTTATACGCCGTACAGTCGAGTTGATAATATGTACAGATTTGAAAGTTCATCAACCTTTATGCCTTCGTAATAAAAATCAACATCCTGTCAAAAGTGCCAACATATTAATGAACTCGACTGTACTTATTTAAGTTACTACATTACAGTAACAATATCAGTCTTATATTCATCAGCTTAACATCAGTCAATGCGACTACAAATATAATGGCAAGCCTAGTATGTTAAATTAAATAGATAAGTTTATTAATTTAAATATTTGAATACCGTTCATGCATACATCAAAGTATCGTTTACAAATGATAAAATTACATAATTACTTAGCCAAACATACCTCTAGCTTTTAAATAACATCATGAACTGCATTATAAATTCTTTAAAAGGTTATTCAAAAAATTGTCGTCGCACGGGTCAATATGCGCAAGAGCATAAAGCTTAATAATAGCGCGCGTTGATGTCTTAACTACTGAAACGTGTAAGCAATATTGATCGATAATGTTCACTGACTCTAATCTCAATGTCGTGATCTTTATGCGATTAATAATAGTATTTTATTTAATACTTGTTGCCTTATTATGGATAGTTTTTTGAACCTTCCTTCAGACTAAATGAGCAGTGAAGCGTATGCGCGAACGCAATGGAAATCTAAATATTTTTTAAATCTATTTTTTGTGTCACTTTTTGAAGTTTGAATTAATTCAAAATGATTAAATTTCACGATTCGCGAATCAATTGTGTCATGTTTTTTTACTGACTAATTCTTTGTAAACGATATAGAGGTCTAGGTATATGACTTAGATTCTCTACACAAAAAACCAGGTTACGATTTAACTGCCTAGATAATTAGATCTATATTTAGCGGAATACATTCCGGAATCACAATGTAAAAGGACGGTAAAGAAACTAAATTTTGGAAAGTTACGACTTGCTTAATTAAGTGAAGGTACGTGGAGTGACGATACTGGCCATAATAGTTTGCTAAGAACCGATCTAGATCGATCTTCGTTACCGATCGAAGTACGGCGCTGAGGTGTTGCGTAACTGGCGTGATTTGCTACAGTGGTCACAGCGTTAATTGTTGGTAATCGAGGGAATCGTGCGATGCTCTGAAATGCAATTTTCATTGTCAAACTTCGATTCATGAAGATGCAGACAGATGATGTCATAAATGCATTAGTAGTGTAGGCAGTATAAATAAATCATAGATTCCAAATAGTTTAACCTGTAGTAGGTATAAGACACTTGCCTGACAGCGCTGCCGCAGCAACGAATTGTCGTGATGCATTTGAAGTGTTGAAGAAAGTTGTATTTTAGAATTAATTTCGGCTTTGGTCTTATAGCCATTCCCTTATAATAACATTTCAATTATGTATTGTAATACCCCTCTCTAAAATAAAAAAACCGAACAAGTGCGCGTCGGACTCGCCTGACGAGGGTTTCCGTACTTTGTAGGTACTTAAATAAAGAGTATATTTTTTATGGTTACAAATGTATAGTTTTCTGTATTTGAAGTATAAGACGATATTACTTGACAAATTTCATAGTTCTAGGTCAACAGAAAGTACCCTTTAAATTTTGATTCTTTTGAGAGTATATTTTTTACGTTAACTTAGAAGTTTGATTTTTTCACAACTTTAAGAGACTGTAGACTTGAGTTGAACACGTTGAGGTATCGAGTTGAAATTAAATCCATATGGATCCTCCACGTGTTCCCGAGGGTCTTGACAGACAAACGGACATACGGACAATAAAGTGATCCTATAACGTACGGTACGGTACCGTTTTTTCCTTTTTAGGTACGGAACCCTAACAAAGCCTTTAGGCCACCACAAGTCTCTATTTAAAACAACTTTTTTTTGAGTAATGCTGTTACTAAAACCGTCGTTGTTATTTCGCAAGTGTCACTGGCGTCATTTGCATCAGCGATCGACGCAATAATTATTGGATAATAGGCCCTCGGAGGGCGGAGTGTCGTGCGCGCAGTGGAGCGTTGTAACCACGACAAACCTTTGAGCTGGCGTGATCGCATTTCTGTTTACTTAAACCATAGACAGGCTGTACAGTACCAAAAAATTGCTCATTAAGTTACAGTGCATGCACTGCAACTCCTTTAGTATACTGCGAGCGATCGAGAGAAACAGTTGAAGAACCGCGAAGGTTGGTTTTGACACAATTTTAATTTTGAACATCTCGTCTATGTAATTGAAGTCATTAAGTTAAAGAGTGTATTTTGTTGATAGAGACTTAATAACGATAGTAAATAATTTAAACAGCAAGTATTTTATAATACCAAACTTATGATGACACGTTCGACTATAATTAATTTGTACCTTTTTCGGAAGAGCTATCGTGTTCGTTGTAAAGATATTATCGTTTAAACATTTTTGGATTTCACGTACATTAGTAATCATTTTAGAGTACCTATTTATTACTTTATTTGATTAAAAGTTTTTTTTCTGATGAGCACAATTCGGGAAATGCAAAAACTGACAAATTAGATTAGAACAGATATAATTTATATCCTTTTAGTATTTCCTGAAGTTACGGCAACTTCACAGAGACCGTGATCATGGAAATTAGTTGGTTATTATATTCTAAACAATTAACAGTTTTAACATAAATCGTGTACACTCAGCAGTACATCAGGTTACCAAAACTGTCAAATTCCTTAATCCAGTTACTATGAACAACTAATAGAAAACTTACCGATTCGTCAGGTATCACGCAATTAGACACGGTAGGCAATCTGTAACAAATTAAAGGCTTATTTATTACTATGATCTGCAACCACGACGATTGTTATGTAAACTTAAATCCATTAAACTCATTCACGTACAATTTTTTAGTATGGTCTCTATGTATAATGGTTCAGTCATAATCTTAATTTAATTTAAAAAAAATTGGTATAATATTAATTTCTTTTATGTTGCTTAACTCAAGGGCCTCTTTGAATGAATAGTTTCCTTACATCACTTCTTATGTATCAAAGTTTAATTTATATGTAATTGATAGACGTATTTTTCGTCAACTGTTTATTTATGGTAAAAAAATATAAAAACATTTAAAGGTATAGACAAATCGAAGGAGGTTGGTTTGATCGCCAATAATAATGATTTGCCTTACTTTCTTCAGATAACATTCTAATAAAAACATGGCAGCTTTGAGATATCCTCTTTATACGTAAAATATAAATGTTTTAGTAAATAGTGACTTGAATGTCCCATAAAAAAAACAGAAACAATCGAATGTTATTTTATATTGATTACATAAATCTTAACTAATAATAATATGTATTAGTGTAAATATTTCTTCCGGACCCAAGGCATAACTACTGTGCTCAACTGGTTTATATAAGTGGTGTCAAAAGTTTAACCCTCATGCTCATTTAAATTGATTGTAGATGCTTTCGAAAATCTTTGGTAAATCACTAATCGCTAATCGTAAAAACTATAACTAAAATCTTTAAAACTTTACCGGCGTGGCGAGAAACAAATAGCAACCAATTTTATGTCAAATAGAAAAATAAAGAAAAACTATTGAGTCAATATAATGCTCTTAGCATTAAGGCTTCCCGCCCACGAGCGATTAATAGCTGAGCGATTTTTTGTCGCCGAGAATAGAACATACAGAGTTCAATACGTAAACGCCCACGAGCTACAAAATAGCTCAGCGACTAATCGCCCGCGAAATGACACTGACAATAGTGACAAAGGGTTTACTTAGCCAGCGACAAAATAACGCCGCGATTATCGCCGCGATAATCGCAGCTACAAAAAAGTCGCTCATGGGCGCGGACGCTAAGTCTGCTTTTGTGTATTGTTGTGCAATAAAGATATAAATAAATATATCGAAACCAACTTTCCAAGGGCAATTTGCCAAATAAAACAGACAGAAAATTATGTTAGCCTAAAACCTACTTAATGAGTTATGTGAATAAAAAAATAAGCTACTTTTTATAAATCACTTCTTACATTTAGTAATTGTAGAGAAAACTCGTAATGATAGCCAAGCTCCGAGAGCAAAATAATGGGGCCTCTATCAATGTTATTTTCTTAGAGGAGAAACCACTACCTAATATTTATCTCCAATAGTTTCTAAACGAAAGGAAAATAGGAGCTCTATAAAATAACTAGAAAGTTCTCTTAAGGGGTCAAATATAACAAAAACCCGCAGCAACAAGACTTAATTAAGATAAGGACTAAGATAATAATCTTGCTAGTTCGTACGTACCGCACGAGAAAATATTTAATAAAACACAATAATTTCTTATTAAATCCCGTCTTAGTTGTTTGAAACGGAAACTGCGCGAAATGAGTTCGCTTATACAGCTGCAAGAGTCATAACAGACATCCTGGCATCAAAATAAGGGGCAGCTTTGCTTCGTTCCTAGTTTTAATCAAGTTGGCTGGAAGAGAAATATCTAAGAGCCCGTATGGACGGCGAATGCACTCAAAACAGGCTGATTATATCTCGAGACTCGACGATGCGACATCTCTAACTTTGTGTTTTGTTTTCCTAAGAAATGTTCATAAAATCCATTTGGATTAAATTTTCGCAGAATCATTGTAAGGTAGGTTTATAAGCTCCGCAACTTTCATAAAGCAACGTAAAAATGTTTTAGAAATAACAGATTTTAGATTTTAAACATCACTAATTTTGTCTTCTAGTTTTAATTGTTTGAAAATTAACTAGTGATAATTTTTTTTCGTTAGTTTCTTTGACTGTTAAAAGGAAACGATAAACGTATGATTCAACCAGAGTAACTAGTTGCAAACTCCATTTTAACAACTTCTCTTAATAAACGTTTTTTTGCAAACTATAGTTTAATTGAAATTAGGCACGTAGTACGGTCGTAATTTTTTGTCAACTTTTTTGCGATAGTCCTAGACAAGTCGGTTAAATGAAAACTAGTATTTTAATGTAAATGTAACAATAAGTGGGCTAACGAATTCCCAAAAGGCCGCGGTCCGTGAAGCAAGGCCGTTGTCGCTTTCATTGGAAAGCGGCCGGAACTGCGCAGGCGCTCGCGTGCGTTTAACTCTTTTGACTTAATCTCCATTGTGTGTTGTCTCCATCTTAACACCCTTAAGAGATAGTGATGGCTTATTGACGATCGAGCGACATTAAAAAGTCATACGTTTTCTAAGATGGACTTGTATTGCTTTAGAATTTCACTACTAATGAGCAGAATGTTCATATAGGCAGGTTTGTTTGATGTTCTTAATATACTTTTTCTTTCTGTGTTTTAAGTCGTTGTGTATCTTTTAAGAAGAAAGCTTTAATATAATGAGGGTTAAAGTTATGATCATGACGGCCAACTACCTGTCAGCAATAAAAATATTTCTGATTTTCTTTCCTTAACTTTAAAAAAAGTAACTTATTATTAGTAACTCCTTTTTTTGTTAGCAGAAATGACCTCTTATTTCGTTGTAACTTAGCCGACACTTATTTTATCGCGGAACCTAAGTGGCATACGTTACGTGTTTGAACATTAGTCATAAAAGTTTTAAAACATTAGCGTTCATGGTTGTTAAATAAATTAAGAAAATGTTAGTATGAAAAATTCAAATTCTTTATAATTCTCCACACAAAACGGCAATTTCAAACTAAAACCCCTAATATTTACAAAAAACATGTCTAGTCTTTTCATCGGAGAAAGCTTACAACCTAATTATTATAATTTATTTCTCCCTTGATATAATAACCAGTTATTTACCATAGCAACGTAACAGATTTGGCATCTATAATTAATGGCAATTTTACTATTTCGTATCTGATTTTGGTTCAACAGTGTTATTATTTTGATGAACGTATGATTTCTAAGATAATTATTGTTGGCAACATTGTTGTGTATCGGTTTTATCAGATTTTGGATCTCTTACTCGATTGCGCAGCTCGGAAGGAAAAACTCAATGGTCGGGCGGTGGCGATACTACTGCTAGGGTCGGTCATCGGATAGGTGACCACCTTTTCCATCAATAAAGCAGGCCCGTGCCTCAGCGGTAGGGATAGAGATAAGACTAAAAAATACAGTTTTTTTTTACATTTTTTTTTCTATCAATATAAATCTCTTTTACATAACTAGCATTGTTTAAGGATTATATTACAATCTGGATCTCAGAGACTCAAAGCAATCAAAGTCGTACCAGGCAAATTAATCAACTCCAAATGCTCGCAATATATTTTTTTCAGTAATTTCCTATTCATCAACTTGGTACTCGTATATAATAATGCCTTGGTGGTGTTGCAAATTCTCTCATCGCCTCGAGTTTGTATTCACACTGAAAACGCGCTGTGAACTGAGATTAACTCCCCAACTTATAGTATCGTTTACTCGGGGAACATTATTTTGAGTTGCCTTGCCATTCCAACGTGTGTGAACTTATTTGGAATAACTTCTTATACAAAACTCCCGTAGTGACATTTCGGTACGTGCTTTCTCTTGAATGTGTAATTATGGAAAAATTAATAAATCTGTAGGCATGGCAAGTCTGTTGTTCAAAGTTTTTTTTCAATGCGTATTTATTATTTAGTTTTTTTCAACTAGTTTCTTTTTAGCACAGGCGGTGCCTATTATATTTATAATTATTTATAATAATAACATACATGGCAATCTCACTTTCAAGGACATAAATCTTCACAGATAATAAAAAGTAAGAATGTAAAACTTAGTACAGTTGAAATCAATTTGCCAAGTTACTATGGTAACTTTTTATATTATAAGTCACTACTAACTATTTTATTGCTGGGTTATTCCAGCATTTTCTAATCTTCTTAAAAGTGAAACAACAAAGCTATTAACAAATCTTTTAGAAAAAGCTATGATGACTTTTCGATAGCGTCTACGTTCAAAGTATTTTCGAATTTTCGTTTCATATTCGCAAGCGCAACGTGTAAATAAATCCTAGTTAAAGAAAATAACCGAAATTTTGTTCGCAAATCTGTTTCGTAGCTAAAACATGGCCAAGCACGTATTAAGCTGGATTAAGCACGCCCAGTATTTTGATTCTGTTTTTATAAGGGGCTTAAGGTTTTTAAAAGTTCAGATGAGGTACGTTACGAGGGAGCTTCGGTCGCAAAATTAGTATGCAGTTCAAACGGTGTGAGTTTAATTGAATTTTACTCAAAAATACTTGTAATGTGGTCATTATTTTGACAACCTTTTTTGAGCAAAGTCTTGCTATTTGGATGGTGGCGCAGCAAAGTTGTATGGAATTTCATTAATTTCGAGTTTTAGCCACCAGCAATTTTCTTCGAAAATCCATCATTCATTGTCGAGTTTTTTTCAAACATAGGTGAAAAATAGTACATTATATATCGAGTGGAGAAAGCCCTATTACACAGATGACGTTTTAATACTTTTACATAAAACTAGTATAGAAAAAAAAACTCGCGCTCGACCGTTTCTTGAAATTTCATTAAAATCCTCTTATCTACCTCCGGCGCTCCTAAGGGGTTCAAAAATAATCTTATTTTTTGGATCCGATACACCGTTTTTGAGATAATTGCATTTTTATTTATTTTTGAAATTAGTTATACTGTAATATAGTATGTAATACTTGCATTATTTGAGTAAATCACTATACAAGCCTTGGTCCACAATGACTGTTAAACTACGCTTTTGGGCCTTCAAGCTTGGTCATCATTGCAGCCGTTGCTGTCCGTAAAGCATTGTAAGAACAACATCCTTTGTGAGATTTACATGGGTCGATTTTCCGGTCGATTTTAGTCGCTTTTTATTGACCCACGCTTGCAAAATCGTTCCCGTGTAAAGTTTGCTCTCTAATGTGGTATTTATACGAGTTGAATTGACAGGCAACTTGGCAGATGATTTTAATCAATTAGCGCTTTTTATCGACAATCGCTTGTAAAATCTAGTTGCAAACCTAATTTCAATGGGATAGCGACTCGATTTTACAAGCAATTATCGATAAAACTCGCCTGCCTAGTCGATTCGTGTAAATACCGCCTAAGGGCTAACTAGCGTCACCATTATGAAAAAAGAAGATACAGGTTTAGTTTTACGTGCTCTGGTTAGTGCGTCTATCAGTACATCATGCTTAGTAAACAAAAGTCTGACTAACAAACGTGTTCCACCTCCTTGATCTTGACATAGATCCAGTGCAAAATAAATCCTTAACAGAACCAGTTTGAGCGCAGTCATTTGCTATAAGTTAAGTATATAGAAACGGATGCCTTCGGATTACGATGTATGCATAGCTAAGTATTACTTGGTTTCACTTTATTTTTTATAAAACAATCGGTTAATTATTACTCGAGATAAATATCGCTTGGATAAGCGACGATACAATAAATAGAATACCGAATAGTCCGTCGGGGTTAATTAAAATTGAAATGTGTACTATAGTGTCTTTTAATGTTTTTTACAGTCGGTATGAAGCTTTAATTCTGTGGAAGGTTTAAAAAACCTATGTTTACGTATTTTTTTTGTATAAAGAATTTATTATAGTCTATATGGGTATACTTTTTAATGTTGATTTTCAATTGATCACTTAATATTATAAACAAATAAATATGACCGGTAATAAATAAAGTATTAATAGTAATCTCATTCATTTAGCGAAAAAAATAATATATTCTCAAATGCTAAAAAAGAAAAGTTACTACGTAGAAATGCGTTTCTTTATGGAATAAGCACTGAATAAATACATATTTATTCAGTGCTACATTTTAAAAGAGTATTATTCCCTTTATTATCATAGAAGTTTAATTTACCATAGCCGTATAAGGCAAAATCTTGGCCATCATAACGAATGTTATTCGTGAGAAGCCTTCGAGTGCCTCGTTGGGTATAAAATGAAGACTGCATATTTTACATCGCTCCAGCCTTTAAGGAAACTGATGAATAATAGAACGGGTCATTTGAATTAATTCTATCAATAGGAGAATTCTCGTCAGTTGGTAAAGGTTGCTCTGCTTTTGATGACACAGCTGTGCACTTTCGAGTGTGTAGGTCAGGGAAATTATGCTAATATCTGGTTATGGATTTTAAATACAGAGATGATTGGTTTATTATTATTATAATAAGTAATATAATAAAAAAAACTCTATTGATCTTAAGTTGTCAATAAACACTTTAAAGTTTATAAATCGATTACAGATGAGAATTGTTGTATCTAGTAATTATACATTGTGAATGCAAAAATAAGAACATCAATGATGAAGAAACGTCATTTTTATGCTAAATAATTACGGTATGAAAACCATTAAATTTCTTTTTTTTTTTAATTTGGCAAAAAGTGTTATATCTTACACACAGTTATGACTAACTACGGTTACAAAAGTGGTTCTTATCACAAAATGTTCTGTAAAATTTAAGCCAAATGCATATCATTTGTAATTTTGTAATATAACTTGAACAAGTTTTACAAAATAACAGCACAAAAAATTCAAACTCACCATAATATTGAGCATAATTGTTGTGTAAGAATGTAAACCCTAAAAGATTAAACTTGCTTACACAAACAAGTTAAGAAATAGTTGCAGTGCTAAACAAAAGATAAATCTTTATTTTAGCTGTTCCCCATTAAACATGCGTTTTACTCGTGCATAATTTCTGCATAATTTCAAGTTTGTACAACGCATTACTGTTCCTCGCTAAAGTACTGCAGTTCTCTATATTTCTTCCATACTTTTGCAAAATATATGAAGATAACAGAATAAAAATGCATGTCTCCGGCCATTAAAATTGTAGATGCTGTATGTAATAGCGTGAATATATATTTATGTAAATGTTCGAGATAAAAACTGGAAGTGGAAGGTCGCAGTAAGTGCTGGTTCCTCTTGAGTACGTAGTTTTTATCCTGTTCAAATACATATTACATTATAGTCTGTCTATCTTTACTTGCCTTATTTCGAAAACAACCTTCACCCAACTCTTCAGTAAAAAAAACAATTATAAAAAATAACAAATGGTTTTCTACACATAAGATTACAAAAGAAATTACTAATTATTAGTGACAATTCAATTTAATAAGAAAACATATTTTTAGTTAACGATTTAATTTTAAAAGACGTGTGACAACTGTCAAAAGCTGTTTACTAAATAAGACAAGTAAGTACAACAATATGAGGTTTATGGTATATTTTTATTCTTTTAAATGCTGTCGAATGTTTTATTTTTGAAGAATAGGTGTCAAATAAGTACAAGGCTTCCTTGATGAAGTACTATACAATATGATTTGGTACATCCGGCAACACTTGGAAGCCCCCTTTTCCGGTAAAAACAAACTCAAGCGCAATACATTATTTAGCATACAAATAATATTATATTTTTTTTAGATTATACATAACATATTATTTTTGCATAAGAGTTTATTGTTGTTATTGCTTATTTGAAAAAAAAAAAGAAACATAGATGCATTTTTTTTCTTCTTACCCTCAAGTCCAATAGTCCAATTAATATATTTCAAGTAGTCACAAACTAAACATAATATTACTTCATACGAGGTAGGTAGTGATAAACCTTACCAAGACAGGATTCGACCCTGAGTTTGGGATCGAAAACCTGATTTTATTTTTTTATTTCGGTTAAACAAAGGTTCTTTACCCAGAGTTTTTAGAATCATGGCGTCATCACTAACAAATATAACTCGCATCATCGGTCATCACTCGATGAACAACAATAATTATTATATTGATGAATGATAGAGTCAATTGTTTCCATGTACATTTTTGTAATGCAGCAAAAATGTATGTATGTACGTTATTTGAAATCAATTTTCTTGTCCTCAATAATAAAAAAGTGAAACCTCACCATTAAATTAACTTTATTGATGACCATAATACCATATACCTACAAACCATATATGTCTCAAAAAACCCAACTGAAATATTAAAAAAACACAACACAATTACTTAATACGAAAAATACACTATTCGAATTTGTCCAATAATTTCTGTACATATCTTTAGTTTATTGTATTCATCATAATATTAGAAGTAGATTGTAGCCATCGTCTAAAAAAGTTATACTCCCTTATTTCAGGCGGTTATAATGTGCAAAAGTTACACTAAATACTGTACGTACGTTATCTCATTTAACTATTTTGTTTCACTAGTGACTCGTTAGCTCAGCGGTCAGAACATAGACCGGATATCCAAAGGTCGTGGGTTCGATTCCCGTCTGAGAACATGATCTGGTGCGAGTCGTATTTTTTCTAGTTGTTGTTGCTCGAAAATGTGTGTTTTCGATGACAGTACAGCGTGCAGTAAGTTGACTTTACCGCACGCCGTGCGTTATTGTTTACGGTTTAGTACAGCGTGCAGAAAGTTAATTTTGCCGTACGCCACCACCGTGCGTTTTTGTTTACGGTTTTTTTTTTTATTTCAGAAGGTACCTGCAATGTTTTCTCGCAAATATATTGAAAAACGTAACGTAACGTAACGCACACGGTTGTTATTACCAACCTTGTATCATAAACTACTATTATTTAACACTCAAGTTACAACTTATTGTTAGTTGCCGACTTGAAGTTAGTAAAATCAATCTTATTAGTATGCAAACATAAATTTGTTGTAATTGACAGCTTCGTAACATGTGTACACATTAATGTTTTGGCATTATAGTGGTTGCTTTTGTTTATGTTTGGTGACATTTTAAGTTTATATAACGAGACAAGTCATTGAACTGGAAAATATTGACAGCTTTGGTAATACTATAAGGATCCATTTTTAGTGGGTAAAATAATATAACATAATTGTTGAGACTTTAGTAACGTTTTTATTTATATTTTTATATTTAGCATCCAATTGTTTTGATATTAGTTATTTTTGCTTAAATTCAGAAATATCAGAATATCTTATGAAACCGAGTCTTTGTATGTAAAGTGAGGTCAAAATGGCTCATTTTTCAAATTTCTATCCTTCATACTAACGTATGGTAACCCTAGTCGTAACTAAAATCCTAAAATATTAACTAATCCCCTAAATGTAGGGAAATTGAGACTTTTTCGTTCTCATAGGTACGATTAGGTAACGTATGAAGGAAAAAATCTGAAAGCTGAGCCATTTTGGCTCAGTTTTATTTGCCTCACTTTTGACAGAGCGCTTTGTAGAGAAATATCGTTCTAGCTAGGTTGTTATTATTCTACGGTACTAAGTAATCACACTTTGTAAAGCTTTTCACAGTGATGTCACAGAAAGTATAAATAAAACTTGGAAATTACGATGCGGTGTTTACAAAATGTAAACAATAAAATAAAAAACCGGCCAAGTGCGAGTCAGACTCACGCACGAAGGGTTCCGTACCATTATTTATAAAAACGGCAAAAAAACATGTCTGGTGTATGGGAGCCCCCCTTAAAAATTTGATTTATTTTAATTTAATTATTTAT
Source organism: Catoptria pinella (assembly GCA_963556745.1). Lineage (NCBI taxonomy): Eukaryota > Metazoa > Arthropoda > Insecta > Lepidoptera > Crambidae > Catoptria > Catoptria pinella. The sequence continues at coordinate 10,598,841 of OY750763.1, forward strand.
TTTTAATAAACTGAATATATAACTAAATATTCTGTGAATATTTCAAGCGTCTACCTGTTGCCGTTATCAATATCGAGCAAAAACGAGCAAAATGTTGTTATAGCGCCAACAGACATACATCTGTGAAATTTTCAACTGTCTAGCTATCACGGTTCATGACAAACAGCCAGGTGACAGACGCATAGACAGACAGACGATCGGACAGCGGAGTCTTAGTAAATAGGGTCCCGTTTTACCCTTTGGGTACGGAACCCTAAAAAATGAGGAAAGACGATTGGTGCTATCACTGCAGTTTATCATGTGAATAAAGTTTTATTTTATCTGCGAAGTTTTACCAAAGAAAGTAACTGGTTGTGTGAGGCAATATCGCCAATGCTGAGTAGAAAGTGCATTGCGCTTTAATGATGGTAATATTAAATCTTTTATGTAGCTTAGAGCTTTATAAATTCATTCAAAGAGTTTCATTTTATCGACTTTTATTTCATTTTGCTTTCGAAAACGCTTAGAAAATAATAGAAGCAACGCTTACCAAATTAGCTTAATTAGACATAGACAAGGTTATGGTGGAAGTTAGTCAGATAGATCTTAAAATAACCTGAATACCAATTACTTTAGTACACATGATCTATTAGACTTGTAGCTTACTACAACAATAAATATTTGAAGCGACTTGGTGTTAACATTTTAGCTTCTTAATAATGTAGGATTTCTGTTTTCTTAAGTCTATGGTCAGAAAATTTATTACAGATTGAAAGCAGACGCTTTTCTACAATAAATTTTCCGACTATTGAATAAAATGTCACATTTCAAATTCCATTGTTATGACTATAAAGCATTAATATTAATAGCCATTTATAGTTTGTAATTGTAAGGCTAAAGTGACCACGATTTCTTTCTCGAGAACGATTCACCTACGAGAGAGGATGTGTGTGGTATTGAAGACTTAAGGTCTTTAGAAAAAAATGAAATAAAATAATGCAAGGTAACTTTGAACTTAGTTGAATGATAAGTGACTAGTTGTATGCCATGACATTACTCTTAGTTCATACAAAACGTAAAACAAAGCAAAGTAAAAGGGCGATTGTATTTTGTTTAATGATTATTTATAATACAATGTGAAAAAGATAAACCAACCTCAAACAGGTAGAAGGAAGTCTATTTGCTAAAAGTAAATATTGAAAAAAGAAAAATCGGTTTTAGGTTTTATACTGTTATAACTTAACAAAACATATATGTTTTTGTTAAGTATTATCTGATTTTTTTACAAAAAATAATAAATAAACGAAGTCTTTTGTAAAAAAATAGTTTCCTTATTGTTTTGGCATTGAAATCATTACAGGAAGGTAAGTTTTGAGCTAGAATGTTATTGGCTTACTTAAATCATCACTATTTCATAATAGTGATAAAAGCTTTTAAAATGCAATACAATCACTAAATTGTTGGTCAAACATTTTGTGTGATTTAATAATAAGTTTCGAGGTTGCATGATGATGGATCAATTATTCTGCGGTTTTCGGAATATTCAATAATAAACATCCATTGTAATTTGCGCATATCGTATTTGATATTGAATTAATAATACTTTGCCGACACAAACCTATTTTAGTAATATTTGTGGAAAATATCTATTAAATCGTGAGAGCAAGCTTTCATTTACTTACTGACCTATATACTTGATGCTGGCACTTTTCCATCCTTTTTGGAACAGTTTTATTCCGATTGTCATATAGATACACAAATTACTTACCGGTATTTTATATTTCAGTTTTATGGCTGTTCTATTTGTTGCTTTAATTAAGTGAAATATATTTATAGATAGAGCCTATTTATTATATAGTGCCTGCAGTTTCTTATTTTTATTATTGTTTGTGGCTTAAGTGTTATTGTGTTTTCATGACATATCTTCAGTCGTTTTACTAAAGAAAGTTTTCTTGAGGGTTTTATTATGAATGAAGCACAAACAATGCTAGTGTAGGATCTAATATTTTTTTAACCTTAAATTATGGATTTAAAATAATTTAATTTCATCGGTCACTGTAGCCAATGATGTCACAATATCAGGTTAAGGTAATGAATTCTAAGTAGGTCTAAAGTTCGTAGCGTTCTAAAACCATTCAACTAGAATTAGACACTAAATATTAGAAAAAGTTCACACTCATTTCGTAAACACATTATCTTCAGTGAACTCATGTATTTCTTATGCTGTTCGACATCTAAACGAGCATCATCAATTCCGAGCAGACATATAGAGGTCCCAACGGCAAATTCCGGAGATGCCCCGTTAAACCTCATCGGTCGTCGCATTAGACTGATACGTAAGTACTAACACTGAGCACGTGTCTGGAATGTCATCAGGAGCACGGAACTCTCTCATACTTTATGGATGTGTATAATTTGATATGAAATAGTTTAATTCAGCGTTCAACCCCTTATTTTATATCAATTTTGCACTTTCATGCCACCTGCTTAGTTACTTAAAAACTAAAACACGCAGGTCTGGAAGAGTATTTTTAGAGATACTTAAGTCTACTTTTGCTAAAAAATTTCATTTTGGATAGTTCTTGTTAACACAAAATCTGAAAACCACTTATAATTTTACTGAAACTTTTTTCGTAATTTCAGGGTTGTTTCTATACAAAAAAAAATTAAATAAACTCTACAAGTGGTTTTCATATTTTTTTAAAAGCAATAACGATGTTAGTACTAACATTCAGCACGTGTTTGGAATGTCCCCGAGGAGCACTGAACCCTCTCCGGTGCATTGACACTTATTCCCCAACGCTGACATTATACAATTTATATCAGCTGTAAAACCCGACGCTTATATTCAACCCGTATTCCAGCTGCAAAGATTCAGATTGACCTTATGTTTTGCGACTTTACCGTTATTTATTGTGATTTTACAGCGAGAATTTAAAGTAGTAGTAATTTAATGCATTTTTATTATTCAACGATGTTAAAAGTAAAATTTTGGCGAATTATCGATGCAGTTTCACTCAAAAGCTCTTGGTAAGATCGTGAAAATATATAATATTATAGTGATAAAATGATTTTTGGACATTCCATGATTTAAAAATTGTATTAACTTTAGTTTAACCTTCAATTTAATGTGGATGTCCTAATTTAAATGTATTCTTTATATTCAAGCTGATTTAAAGATAACTTGCAAAGTGATTTCACCGTCATCTGAAGTAAGCTTTAAATAAGGTAAACCTCCAATAAAATACAACTAGTGTCATGTTTATTGAATTGTATAAGAAACAGCTTGTAGTTATATTTCGATGTAGGCACGACCTGAGTTCAATATAACCAAAACGAACTGGGTTATTTACATACCAGTTACATTATTACTAGTTTATTCGAGATAGAGTCAAGAATTGATACATTATTACTAACTTCATTCGACATAGAGTCAAGAGTTGATACAAACTGACAACGGTCGGAGGGGATTTATTATTTACTTATGCTATGAATCTAATTACTTTGGTTACTAATTGAACAAGATTTAATATCTAATGTGATGTTATCTTAAAATCAGACTTTGTTACTGCTTCATTTACGATCGAGTTGGTAAAAACGACATTAAAATATTTTTAGATTTTTATTGTAGAAGCTGCCGGGTGCAAAATATTATTATTGTCGAAATTAATTAAAATTACGATTCTTTACATAGATAATTTTCCCACGACATCTTCGTAAATCTGCAACCGAAACCGAGCCTTCGGCGTTTCGATAATTAAACAATGTTACGTATGACTTTCGCTACACTCGTTGACCGCTGCTTCTATCATAGCCAATGGGTGTTATGTATAATGAGTTGCGTCAGAGTACCGCTACGTGTGCCGTGTGCCTTACTGGACACATAGATTTGGTCGCGTGCGTGGAATAACTTACAAGGCTACTTTCACAAGCGGTCCACCGCAAATCTTCCAATGCTAAACGCATGACGACTATGTTCCGACGCCCGCTATATGTTTCACCGACATGCAACACACATTTCTTCTCGGCAAACATTAACTGAAACGCGTAAAGTTCAGTTTATGTAACAACTCTTTTTATTACTGTTAATCGTGTGTTGTTATATTAAGTCAAATGCCAAATGTTTTTGACAGCTATTAATTTTTTTTACGCAAGTAAAAATTTAAACGCTGTATGCTTTCGAAGTTAAGTTAATTTGAATGTTATTGTAATTTTGTTTTATAAAATGTAATATGTAATTAGTTTGCATTGTAATTGAGAGGTTTATGTAAAATGGACCTTAGCGTATTATTAAGATACTTTTTGTAGAAAAATAGTTATATCCGTACCTCTTATATAATGCTCCATCATACGCTTTGTACGATATAATTATATCATAAAAAAGCAATTTATGTACTTTTTTGTTTGCTATTTTTATATTCATTCTTACATTATGCCTATTCATAAAACATTTTTATTCTTATGTATCTCATACGCAAATGAATTCGAAACTATATTCGGAAATAAGAGAAATGTTGAGTAATTTTTTATACATTCATACATTAATAAATTATTAATTAATTTGTGCTAATATTTTTATGATGTTAGTGCTGTATCGTTCTCATACGGAGTTAATGTAGATGATTAGTTTTCATTTGTTTTGAAAGTCATGGGGGTTACTCTCAACGCGGGATTGAGATGGTTGGTTGGTCAAACCGTTTTCGATGTACCAAAATAACAGATTTTGACGTTTACATCAAGTTTACATAGATCGAAATCCACGTAAACTCGATCTTGTCGAAAGTAAGGGGACAGTTAAAGATACACACCTACACTTTTGGGAATCTCACCAAATAACTGTTAAGCAATATATTTTAACTTGTGTTAACAATGCACCGTACTTTCGGAGTCTATAAAATTTATGAATAATTACAATTTTTACCTTCATCACTGGCCTTTGTAGTAATTCGTGTATGAAATATTCATAGAGTAATTAAATAATTTGCAATGCCGTTCTGCTTTTAAAATAACAAGTTTTTGTGTTTTTCTGTACTCAAAATAATGCGTAACCGTTTTAGGTTTTAATTATACAATGTGGATGAATATATTTAATAAAGTGAGCTATTATCAGTGTGTGTTTTTAACCGACTTGCTAAATAATTTGCGAATCATTATAAAAAAATTGAGATATTGTACTATTGATCACCTTACCAAAATTCGCAAGTGCTTGTTACTTTTATTAGCTAACATTTTTCAGTAATCACTTTGGAACGTGATCTAACATTTTTTTTATTGCAGCCACTATTTACTAAAACGGTCACCAATGTAAAATAAACGCAAGTATTATTTAATCAAGTGACAAAACGTTTGATAAGTTTTTTGTAGTTTATGCAGAATTGATAATTATTTTGGAGATTGGTCTCGGTTGCATAACGCCGTTCCTGCGCGTGCGACAGTGAGAGTATTCCTCTAGTTTGTGGGTCGAGATGGTCGCTCAGCCTCGGCCGTGGGACTTGAGAGAAAACAATTCAAGTTTATTGAGACTGTTACACGCACTTCGTATGATTTCTATACTTGAATCACAAAGTTCTCCCTCTATTTTGTGTTAAAATTGACCTGTCTTTATACAGATTGTGCGGTGTTTAATCAATGAGTGCTATAATAAAAGTGCTATAAAATGTTGTAGATTATTTATAATGTCTCTTTGAATAAATGATTGGTTTTGTATATTAAAAATAAGAAAATTAATTTGGACTTTTTAGCGAGGCACATAACTGGATTTTACTTTAAGGTAAATAAATAATTTTGCCTTTAAAACACAATTATGTAACAAAAATGTTTTCATGAAACGTATTTTAGTCTAGTCTAGTTCTACCTGTTATCTTTACTTCTCATACTACTATAAATCTTTTAGTAACTACCTATCTATTTCTTAAGTAAAAAAATAAAATAAAAAATTGCCATAAATCAACCATGACCTATATAAGTACCAGTGTGTTACAAATAGTGAAAAAGACAAAAACTACATTAAAAAATTCATGTAAAGTTGCTTACTCAATGAGTATTATTACGAGCTGTAGGTACATTGTTAGAATTCTCACGGTGTGAGTAAAATTTTTTTTATGTTCTATAGAGTCACAGTAACCTCAATTGCAATAATTACAATTGCTATTAACACTGTCTCACCGCGAAGTACATTAATTAATTTCGGTGTAAGATGTGTAACAGAGCTCTATGGTCAATGAAACGGCTACTTTAATTATGTTCCCATGTTTTAAACACACTTATATTTTAAAAATAAATATTAAAATGCATTTATGTCAAGCTAAATTACTATAGTTTTACATTACATTAAATTTAACATAAAAAACAATGTAAATCATATTAGGTAACCTATGAAACTTCATAACTTCTGTGATTTAAAATATTTATCAGTTACTGGACATTACATCAAATTATGACCATTAGCCGTTAACCATCAGCATCATTAAAGTATATTTATTTGGTTTTCTTAGCATTAAAGAAATACCTTGAAAGTGACTGCTTTTTTTGTTAGCGAAAATGACCACTTTATTTGTGTACGTAATTAGTCGAAACTTTTTTTCGCTTAAGTTATGTTGCTTAAGTTAGCTTAATATTCAAAAATTTGTACTTAAAAGTTTTGTTACAATAGTGTTCAAGGTTGTTAGGTAAATTATGAAAATGCTAGTATGGAAAATGTAATTTGTTAAAAATTGTCCATACAAAGGTACCTAATATGATAACACATTAAAATGCTCGTCGAAAATATAGAAGTAGTCTTACTCTGTCCTTATTATCTTATTCTGAGCTATACTTGCATGTTTTATTCTTAAGTTGCCCTTCGCATTCCTCATTACCGCGTAAAAATAATTTAAATATTTTTTTAGAGCAAATAAAATCTTATAATTAAACAATAATCTGTATTATTTTTAAATAAAATTAATTAGTTCAATTTAATATATTTTCATTTCATTCATGATATAATCCTAAATAGAGTTATGTAATTTTGTGTTTAGAAATATCTATCCAAACTAACTAATAATCAGATTGATATTGATTCAACATAGTTTATACCTTACTAAATAATATACTAGAATAAATTCAATTCGCACCAGATCATATTATCGGATGGCAATCGAACCCGCGACCTTTGGAAGTCTAGTCCAATGCTCTGATCGCTGAGCTACCGAGTGACTCGGTGTATTATATGTATAATTTTTAAATTATAAGTGTATAAAATAGCATTGTGAATGCAAAAGACTCATATTTTAAAAAATTATGCCTTAATTTAAATTCTACAAAAAATTCTACTTACTTAAAAAGCAACATTTTTGATTTTTAATTCCGTAAAAAAGCTCTTCCGTGTTAAAGTATTGATATGATCTTTGAAAATAATCGACGGTTTATGCACGTTGCCATAGAAAATAGCACTTGCTGAATGTTGAAAACTTTATCAAAGTGAATTTTTTCACAAGTTGATAAAAATCTGAAAAGGATTTATGTGTTGACGAGGATATTTGAATAATTCAATGTCCACTCTTTTAAAATTTAAAGCACTTGTGAATTGCCAAACAAATATAAACGTTCTCTGTTTTTGTTTAAGTGTCTTTTCGAAGATAAATGATTGGTGACTTTCTATGGTTTACTTATTTCGAATTTCACTGACATTCCATTATGTTTAGCACATTATTATATAGTATTCCGATAGTTTATTTGAGATAAGTTTTGTAACTCAAGTTTCAGATTGAAACTATTTTTTGTCGAAAAGAGATTTGAGTTTAGTTCACTATTTAACAATTGAATTTTCACTGTGTAGCTATGCTAATTAAAAGTACAAAATATTTAAAAAAGTTGTAGAGTGCAAACAACATAATGTCAATGTATTTTTAAAATAAATTGTTCCTTTGGTGTCCCTTTTTGGTGCCCAACAAAATGTAATTTTTTTAATTCCTCACATATTTGTTTAAAGCTGAATACTTCGTTGACTACAAATTTTGGCAAATAAATTAATCTATTCAGAATATCAGGAAAAAATTTATTCAATGGACTACCAACTTATAATTGGCGATGTCTAATTTTAATTACAAAATGGGATGCACTTATTTTTCGTCCGTTATGGCCCAACGACGCTCGTTACACATTTGTCGGACCGTATCGGAATTATGAAATGCATAGTTCCGATGAAAAAATCATAGATACAGGTGTTATGTGCATGCTAATTTATGTTGCAGAGTTCCATTAAGATCGCTCCAATTTACTTGTAAATTGGTTTCGTAACTTTATTTTTTAAGTTAAGTTTATGTCTAGATTTGTTATTTTGTACTTTGAGAGCGGGTCAATCCATTTTAAAAATTAGATCAACATATTATCAAAATAATGCAGCTATATTATAATTTAAATATAATAATTGTAAAATAACGATTCTCTAGTATTATCCTGACAGACTTTTCAGGTATTAGGTCATAACTAAAAAATAATTTAGAGCTTACTAGTTGGGCAAATGACCTATTTTTATTTCGTCTAGAAACTAAATGTTGTTTGTTAATGGTAATAAATAAACTGTTTGATCGTTTGGACTAATTTTTTATTGTAATCGAAAGATAGAATAGCAGTAATCACAATATTTGTTGACAGTCAACGTTATGTTAATTAGCACAAGCAAATAATTATTGGCTAAATAATATAAAACTGGACTCATGAAAAATCACTTAGTAAACTACTAAAGTATTATTAGATACGCTACATTAGTTACAATTTCTATATAATCTTTTTTCCGCGTGATTAATTCATAAGTGTTACCTGAGACGATCTATCAAGAGTAATAAATTGATATGAAGCATAAATTACATCTTGCCGCAAAAATCATTTATCAACCGGTGCCGATCCATCTAATCTCTACTTTCTTTACCGGTGAGAGTACTAAAGAAAGTTTCTAACATCCATCGATTGTTTACTTAAAAATACTCACCGAGTAAACAGTAAATAACTTCACTACAACACAAAACACAGGTCAGTTCACAGTTCACAGTCGCTCGCTCGTTTATGGTTCGAGGTCCTAAGTTCGTTCTCGACCAGTGCCGTTGTAGCACTGAGCGTTGAACGGAAGACTTGTGCGTGCTTGCGCCGGCGCTCGTAAAAGTAAAACTTAGACCGCGGGCGTTCGTTACAACGCGTAAATACGAAAGATATCATTTGAGATTTAACACCAAACACAATGCGCATGCGCACCCATTTTTAAGGTTAAGGATAAAGGTAACGGCGATTGGCCATTTCTCGTCAATACGTGATTGCGTGCCAAAAAAAGTATAATTTTAAAATGTAATAATTGGACAATGAAATTGAATCAGAGCGTATTATTTGTAATCCCCGATTATTGTGGGTGTAATAAATTGTGAAATAAAGTATTAGTGTAAAAGGTGCTGGTGTCGATGAAATATTAAATGTGTGAGATAAAGAAATGGATTTAGTAAAACGTAAGCAATTACGGTGAGGCACTTGTATGCATTTTCCTTTTTTGTTGCAAGCTCAATCAAACGGATGTAACGCTTCTGAAATAAAAAAAGTTTGGTTCTCATAAAGTTATGGTTCCAAAATTATTTATAAGAAAACCTATGTTGCAAATATAAATTCTGTGTTCTTTTTGTCAATACTTTCATATTTTCCGAAGGGAATTTTTATATATTTTTTTAAATATTTGAAAATGCTTTGAATGTGTTTTTAGTATACCATTGATATTTTTAAAACATTATCGTTATAAATAATAAATTCTTTATGAGAATAAAACATTTTATTTGGTGTAGTTACGGCGCGTCGTGTGTGTTGCCAATCAATAATGTTTTTGAGTTTGGATCTATTGGTCATACATAACATATCAGTTTTGCCATGATATTTCAAAGTCATTCCGTTACGATGATGGTCAAAAATTTTTAATTTTTTTTATTTGTCTCTAAGTAGTTCCATTGCGAATCAAAATTGATCTGTAAACATTTCAATTCAGTTACGAAAACACTACGATTTTACTTGCAAAATGTTGTTTTTTTATTATTATTGGTCAACGGCTGTTAGTTCAGGATTTATAAAAAAGTGTAGTGACCTATAGTTAGGTAAAAGTTAAATAAAAAGATGGAAACAAGATCAAACATTAAAGGCATCATAATAATTACATGCAGTCGGAGGCAAGTAGGTGTAAAGTGACATTATGAATGATTTGACTTATCGTTAAATTCTATGCCTCCGACAGCATGTTATTATGTTGCCTTTAATATTTGATCTTGTTTTCATCTTTTCAGTTGACTTGTCTTTTGATGCAGGCGGGTTTTTATTTTTTTTATTTTTTTTCACTTCATATAATAGCACCGCACAGCCGCCATGTTGGTTTTTTAATGTCACTTACCTAAGAACACTTGGGCTGTCAAGACAATTCTAACAATATACTTATGATAGAAATCCGTTCAGCCGTTTGAAAGATATGTGGTAATAAAGAATATTACATACAAACATACATACAAGATACGCGCGAAAAACATAACCCTCTTGCAGTCGGGTAAAAAGATACAAGATAACAAAACCAACATAATGTAGAATTATTGCAACCAAAAAAGATAGTGTATTATGTTATGAGTGTTTGGCATAAATGCGTTTTGAAACGCTTCAATATGCAAAGTACTACATATTCTGGGGTTTCTTCACCGTCTATAGTGCACTAAGAAGCTATACTAACGTAACTTATTTGGTGTTTGAAGTATTGTCACCACATGTCGAACGAAGTTGCGACAGAACGGTTTTGAAACCAAATAACTAGTCCATCTGCTGTTGTTGTTGGAAAATATGACATACGTGACAATTGGCAGCGTGTTCAAAAATAGAATGCCTACCACAAAATATATTCTGGTGGTGAAATATTTTTTGCAGGTTTGTGATTACGTTGTGGCGAACCCCACATACGAACCTCCTGCTCACCTGCAGGATGCGAAAATTCATTTTCTCCGGCATAAAAAAGTATGTGATTAGAATGTATGTAGAAATGCCCTCGTCCATATGCAAAGATGTTTTATACAAAAAAACATAAAATAGAAATGTATTTACACCTTTTCCGAAAGAGTGTTTACAATCATTGATCTGTCGATTGTTTCTACTAATTATCTAAGTATTTGTTGTATGGCCTGTGTTACCTAATAACAGTAATGATAATAAATAATATAATCAACAGTTCGAATTCGTTCTTCAGTTTCAAGTTCCGCTAATTGATTGATGACACATTGCAATTTAAACATTCGATTTAAAGCTTTTATTTACTGTCTCTTTATTTGCAATTAATGAATAATTGTGATTAAAGAGACAGTTTTGTTCGATTTCTATTTGCGAAGTAATGTGATTGATTTATATTTTAACTATTAGCTCCGTAAGATATAGTTTGCTACATAGCATAGCCAAAGTGTTAAAAGTGGCATTAACAATATACATCCATGACTTTGGAAAGAAACATCACTTTTCTTCGGTATATTGTTTTTGGTATATTTTGTTTTCTACATAATACTATTTTTGTAACCCTACGTAACTAATCGAATGATGATCTAACCTTTTCAACCCATTTTTTGTCAAAACCTGATGAAAAGTAGGCCTCCATTTCAGGTTACTTACATGAGGAACAAAAATAACTTAGAAATCTTTTTAACTCTAAAATCATGGACTTATCAAACCTCCATCGTAGGTATTTAGAACTCTTTAAGATAATCTTCTATATATATAAAAGGGAAAATCACTCACTCACTGATCACGAAATCTCAGAAACTGCAAGCGCTAGGAGTCTCAAATTTTGCATGGGGGCTCCTTTTAGGGCGTAGGTGCTCACTAAGACGGGATTTGCGAAATTCAACCCCTAAAGGGGTGAAACAGGGTGGTAAAGTTTGTATGGGAGAACGCGATTCCTTGGCCCGATTGACTTGAAATTTGGCATAGACATTCTTTCACAAAATTAATTGAACACGTGTTTCGTATTTTTTTAATATTTATTAGCTAACAGGGTTAAAAAGTTATATAAAGCTACTTTTGCTCTGATTGACTTCGACGTCGGAATTAAAACTTTTTTGTGCATTTGATTGATTAATTAAGAAAAATTAATATCATTTGTCACCTCAACGTAGTATTACATTATCTTTGGTCATTTCCCATGAGAGTAGGTAGAATGCATTTCATTGAATAGTACCTATGGCGTTATGTTGGCAGTGCTGTCATTTTTTCCTTATTGCGTTGTAATAAGGTGCAAAATTATTCCATCTAATTATCAGTTTGATTTTAAAAGAATACAATATTCGGTCAAGTCGCCTATGCTATGACAATTAATAAAGCACAGGGACAAAGTTTAAGGCTGGTGTAGATCTGCGCAGTGATTGTTTCTCCCATGGCCAGCTCTAATGTCGCCTGCTCGAGAGTCAGCTCGCCGAATAGCCTTTTTATTTTGCAACCGGATAATATGACAAGAAATGTGGTAGGTATACAACATGTTACAAAAATACCCCTAATGCCGAATATGATATATAGGGACCATCAAACTGAACAACTTTTACTATTGGGACCAACTCTCAAATCGCGAAAAAAAAATCAGAAAAATTCAAATCGAAAATATCAAAATGTATGCACGCATTTTGATATTTTCGATTTGAATTTTTGTATGAAACCGCTAATTTTTATTTCGCGATTTCAGAGTTGGTCCCAAAGTAAAAGTTGTTCAGTTTGATGGTCCCTATACATACCATATTCTGCATAAGGCGTATTTTTGTAACACGTTGTATATTATAGAGAAGTGTTGGATGATCGAGATTGAGAATCCTGATAATGCACAACATATTTTTATTTAGAACTAGCTGCACCCGGCATGCGTATTGCAATGCTCTGTTTTTTTAGCCAGGGATTTTCTCGGTCGTAAGCAGAACAACTTACCAAAGTTTCATCATAATCGGATCAATTTTTTAGGAGTCCCGTCGTCTGTACACTTAGATCTTTTAAACTATGCATAAAAAACCGCATCAAAATCGGTCCATGAGTTTGGGAGCTAGGTTGCCTCAGACAGACAGACACCCACAAGTCAACCCTTGCGTATGTTGTGTACGTCGTATATACATATAGTGGTGGCCACATAATTAAGAACACAAATCGATTTTCATACAAACGAGGTAATTTTGAAGTCTTGGTTTTCCGCTAGGGATTGAACTAGCTGTGATCTGATGATGGCCATCCAGGGAGTGAATGGAGAAGATTCAGATAGCAATACACACTCAACTGATCTGGTCAGCATTTTCAGTTGCAAGTTTTCATATATTTCTATACTATATTCGCGGTTTTTTTAAACACATCTCTTAAAATGCTGGTCAGATCACTTGGGTGTGTATAGAAATCTGGATCTCCTCCATTCACTCCCTGGATGGCCATCACCAGATCACCGCTCGGTCAGTCCCTGACGGAGAAGCAATGCTTAAAAGTTACTTCGTTTGTATGATAATCGATTGGCGTCCTTAATTTTGTGGCCACCACTATATATAGATATCCTGTAGTATAGTCTAATAACTTCACACTCACCACATTAGTAACTACATTGTACCCGTGCGAAGCCGGGGCGGGCCACTAGTCTTCTATCTATATATATAAAAGGGTAAATCACTCACTCACTGATCACGAAATCTCAGAAACTACAAGTGCTAGGAGTCTCAAATTTTGCATGGGAGTTCCTTTTAGGGCGTAGGTGCTCACTAAGACGGGATTTTGCGAAATTCAACCCCTAAAGGGGTGAAACAGGGTGGCAAAGTTTGTATGGGAGAACGCGATTCCTTGGCCCGATTGACTTGAAATTTGGCATACACATTTTTTCACAAAATTAATTGAATACCTGTTTCGTATTTTTTTAATATTTATCCCTTAACAGGGTTAAAAAGTGATAAAAGGCTACTTTTGGGGTGCTTGACTTCGACGTCGGAATTGAAACTTCTTTGTGCACTTGATTGATTAATTAAGAAAAATATATATCATTTGTCATCTCAACGTAGTATTATTACATTCTCTTTTGCCATTTCCCCTGAGAGTAGGTAGAATGCATTTCATTGAATAGTACCTATGGCGTTATGTTGGCAGTGCTGTCATTTTTCCTTATTGCGTTGTAATAAGGTGCAAAATTATTCCATCTGATCATCAGATTAATTTTAATAGAATACAATATCCGGTCAAGTCGCCTATGCTATGACAATTAATAAAGCACAGGGACAAAGTTTAAGAGCGTTTGGTGTAGAACTGCGCAGTGATTGTTTCTCCCATGGCCAGCTCTAATGTCACCTGCTCGAGAGTCAGCTCGCCAAATAGCCTTTTTATTTTGCAACCGGATCAAATGACAAGAAATGTGGTAGGTATTTAGAGAAGTGTTGGATGATCGATCGAGATTGATAATCCTGATAATGCATAACATATTTTTATTTAGAACTGCTCCCGGCATGCGTATTGCAATGCTCCGTTTTTTTAGCCAGGGACTTTCTCGGTCGTAAGCAGAACAACTCACCAAAGTTTCATCATAATCGGATAAATGTTTAAGGAGTCCCGCCGTCTGTACACTTAGATCTTTTAAACTATGCATAAAATCGCATCAAAATCGGTCCATAAGTTTGGGAGCTAGGTTGCCTTAGACAGACAGACACCCACACAGGTCAAACTTATAACACCGCTTGCGTTAGTTGTGTACGTCGTATATACATATACATATAGTGGTGGCCACTTAATTATGGACACAAGTCGATTTTCATACAAATGAGGTAATTTTGAAGTCTTGGTTTTTCACTAGGGATTGAACTAGCTGTGATCTGATGATGGCCATCCAGGAAGTGAATGGAGAAGATTCGGATCGCAATACACACCCAACTGATCTGGTCGGCATTCTAAGAGATGTAGCATCAGAATTGTCAGTTGCAAGATTTTCATACATTTTAATGCTATATTCGCGGTTTTTTTAACATATCCTTACATCTCTTAAAATGCTGGTCAGATCACTTGGGTGGCCATCACCAGATCACCGCTCGGTCAATCCCAGGCGGAGAAGCAATGCTTAAAAGTTACTTCGTTTGTATGAAAATCGACTGGCGTCCTTAATTATGTGGCCACTATATGTTACAAAAGTACCCCTAATGCCGAATATGGTATATAAGGACCATCAAACTGAACAACTTTTACTATGGGACCAACTCTCAAATAGCGAAAAAAAATCAGCTGTTTCATACATTTTGATATTTTCGTTTTTAAGTTTTTGTATGAAACAGCTGATTTTATTTTCGCGATTTCAGAGTTGGTCCGATAGTAAAAGTTGATCAAGTTAATGTCCCTATGTACCATATTCGGCATAAGGGGTATATTTGTAACATGTTGTATAAGATATCCTGTAGTATAGTCTAATAACTTCACACTCACCACATTAGTAACTATATTGTACCCGTGCGAAGCCGGGGCGGGCCGCTAGTACTAAATAATATACTAGAAAAAATACTAGTGACTCGGTAGCTCAGCGGTCAGAGCATTGGACCGAATATCCAAAGGTCGCGGGTTCGATTCCCGTCCGAGAACATGATCTGGTGCGAGTCGTATTTTTTCTAGTATATTATTTAGTATTATTTAAAAATAGCATTGTGAATGCTAAAATCTCAAAATTTAAAAACTCTTTAAGATGTTAATAGCTAGAAATGAGCTAGAAGTAGGTGAGTAAAAACTATGTATCCATTATTGGCAACATTATCAGCGGTTGTTTCGACACGAACGAATAATCGATCTCGGTTGCTCATGACCGTGCTTTGTGTTATGCCAGTCGACTGAAAGTTTTCACTAGACCGTGTATATCACAAGTTAAAATGGCAGATACTGCAAAAAAGTAATTGACTCTCGTAATAAACTCGTATTATTTAAAATGTTGTAACTAAACACAGGCGAGGCTGTATTTTGAAATGTGTTAATGAAATACATATAGCGTAAGTTAAAAATTATTTAATAGTTATTGGTGAAATGTGATGCTCATTTATAGGAATCTAGAGTTATTTTATAAAATGTGATGTTATAAAATAATAGTGAACCATAGTTTATAACACAGTGGACTGAACTTCCTTTGAATTTCAAACATCACATTACGAATGAGCATTTCACCCGCGACGCCGACAGATGGCGTTAGTTGTTTGTAGAGTCGCTACGGTCTATCTACGAGTATTCAGCCAGTTGTTGCAGTGGGTCTGTCTATGTCATCAATTGACTACTACGTAATCTGATTATTTTCTTTTTTTGCCGACTTTCGTGGTTGAGTGGTTTTTACGCCGGTTTTCAAGGTGTCGCCATCTCAGAGGTCCCGGGTTCGATCCCCGGCTGGGTCAATTTAGGAAACAAACTTTCTATATTGGCTCAGGTCTGGATGTTTGTAGTTCCACCGCTGTCTCTGATTTCCATAACACAAGTGCTTTAGCTAGGTACTTTACTTTGGGATCAGAGCGATGCTTGTGATGTTGTCTTATATTAATTTATTGTTATTTATTATTTTATTATTTTGTTGGTAACTTATATGCATCGATGCTCATAATGTATGACCTTTATTACGAAATAATGGAAAATATGTGTTATGATCGTAGCACCTTGAAACAATGATTTAGCTTAAGAGTTTAATGCTCGACTATATATTATGGCATATGGTCAAACGCACACGTGACAATGCCATAATAAAACCTACCTGCTTAGTCGGAACTAGTAGAACATAATACAAACTGTTTCTAAGCATCATTTTTATTATCATTCGTCCTATATTTTTCGTCTTTGTAAAACATTTGCTTCCAAACTTACAACTTTCAAGTAAAAAAACGCGTTAATTACTAAATGCGGAACAACTCAATGATTTATAAAAGTAATCAGTGTTAAGATTCAAGTACTCGAATACGCCATTATAACAACCCTACCAAACACGGCCTTACTACAAAAGATTTGAAAACAATGTTTAATTTAGACAGTGTTTAAATGTGATGCCGTCGCTTTCAAACAATATTGTCAAAAAAGTGACAGCATCACATTTAAACAGTGTCTAAGTTAAACACTTGTTGAACAGTGTTTTAAAATCTTTTGTGGTAAGGCCGACATAAATCAGCAGCAGCCTTTCCATTTTTACAAAACAAATATTGTAAGAATTAATACAGAGAAAATGAAACAAACAACTGCTAATGATGACACGGTGTTATCCTTTTGCTCTCACCGTACAACCGAACGTGTACGTATTCCTTAGAAAGTGTTTTTAGATCCAATTTATTTATCGGAAGCCGTAACGCGAAGCGTCGATATAACAGTCTTGATTAGCTCCTGGCGTAGGAGAAAAATCGTGACTCACAACCGCGAAGGCTAACCAACTATCTACGAACATGAATACGTTTACATCTAATGAGTTGAATCATTATGAATATCGATACTCAATAATAAATTAGATTTATTTTACGATTGACACGCGCTGGGAAAGAGATGTAGATTAGAAGTCATAAATGAATTGATCGTTATAAGATGCGGTTTGTGTATCGACAGACCTGTTAACATAAATCTTTTAATCGAAACAAGAGAGTAATTAGATCGACACCTACGTTTTTGTGTCGGGTAGTTGCATTTGATTTCGATTAAGTGAAAAATACTTACCTATATTATTGATTAACATTATAAGAATGATCTATAAATATTTCAAAACGAACAGTTGTCTATCTGGACTAGATGAACTATCAGTCTATTTACCTAAGTTCATAATGTGGCATTAGTAATATTGTAAAAATACCAACAATGTGCTATGGATTATTTTGGTTTATACTTGAGTGGTGACTATAACTAAGTTCCTAATTATCTCGCTTAGTCAGCATATTAATAATTAACATAGAACAAAACAAAAAAATAGATTCACAGCTTCTTTGCTTCGTCGCGATAATAGAGATACACTTGTAGTAGCGCGTACTAGTGATCTCTAATCTTTTTGAACGAAGCAACCCGTATAATTATGAAAGAACTTCACAACAGGAAAGTTCATTAAGTCATCAATTAAGTGTACAGTGCAATTTAGCATTGCAGTGCATTATTCTTGTCAGCTAAAAAAGTCTCAAATGGATGGTAGGAAAATATAGACAATTCAAAAGCACTTAATATCTATGTTTATTTGAATAAAGAATTTTTCATTTTCATTAGCACTGCAGTAGGCATATTATGAGTTTACGTTAACTATACCTCATAGCAACTGTAGTTAACATTTTGTATCAATACTTTTAGTTTATTGCAGTTACCGGCAGATGCGTTGTGCCAAATTGCATTCAAGATTGCTTACTACAGTTGCTATCGAGTATATTAAACGTTACTGTGAAAACTCATCATAGGTACAGGCACAGATTTCTGTTTACCGTCCGCAACACCCCAGAGTGACAAAGTAAAGACATCATTAGACGATTTCCTTCCCGTGCCAATTAAAACGATTTCGGTACGGTAGACACTTCCGCTACCTTTAATGCGACTCTTCACCTTTATAACAGGAAACATTTACTCGAACACTTTATGATTCAAACCTTTTCCTAAACTCGCGAGCAAAAATAAGTAGTCACAGACCATTTTCATACAAACGAGGTAAGTTCGAAGCATTGGTTCTCCGCCCAGGATTAACACAATCAGCGCCGGTGTATACTTAACTATACACCGTGGTACCTCTACTCCCGGGCCGGTGTATTTTTAATGATGCGCCCGACGCGACGAGTGTGTTAAACGGGGTGAGATCTGATGATGGCCATTTGAAGAATAAATGGTCCATAATGCTTAAGAAACCTATCGGAATAGATGAGTCGTTTAGCTCAGGGTTGAACTTAAAAAATAACAAGCTAAAATTACATCAAAAGTATGGAAAATATTACACTAAAAAGTCCGTACGGTCTCTGGTGTAAGCGACTCTTCTATTCCATTGGGTTTCTTTAGCGATCTGGGCCTCCTCCGTTTACTCTTTGAATAGCTATTATTAGATCACACCCCGTGGTCGGAAATCCAAAGCTTCAAAGTTACCTCGTTTGTATGAAAATAGGCCTGTGACTACTTATTTCTGCTCGCGAGTGTATTTTTAACTTTTGTGACGCAAATACTTTGTTTTCTTCAGTCACTTGTTTCTAACTTTTTAAATTTAATTTACCTTGTTTACTATTTTTATTATTTATTTTACGCTGTTTACACTCGAGGATCTTACGAAACAGAGTTGTTTCTGTTAATAATTACTGATTCCATATTTAAATAAATAAATACACTCAAAGAGCCTCAGTGACAATTTAATATGTATAAATCACGCATAATTATCTATAATTATAAATAATAATTAAATAAATTGTTTTGTTTTGTCACAAGTAAGTACCTAACTAACAGTAAAATTTCAATCAAAATGCAAATTGATTTGAATTTGAACGAATATCTTGAATACAATGCTTTAGCAACGAATGAAGTAACAAAAGATAAACAGTATATTCATTAGGTACTATTAAAATAGATCCTCAAGTTAGTTAGCTCAAGAGTACCTATTGTGTGCTATTATAGAGGTAGTTCAAATTAGCTCTTAAGTATTTGAAATAATTAAATAGAGTATTTGAATAACAGATACCTACTTTAAAACATTTTTATAATTCTTTATTCATAAACAATTAACATCTTTGTGTAGCTATAGAATGTTAATGTTTACAACGCGATTAATTTAAGAATGTACAACAAAAGTTAACAACTTCAGAGCGCTTGCGGTACAAAACGGTGCATTTAAATCTGTAAAATTTACTCTATGCCATACATTCTCGAGTGAAGTTGTCGCGGATCACTGTCTATTAATAAACAAATAATAAATAAATACATATTTGAAAACATCACATACATTGCTCCGATTCCAAAGTAAGTAGCTAAAGCACTTGTGTTATGGAAATCGGAGACAACGGTGGTATCACAAACCTCCAGACCTGAGCCAATATAGAAAAGTTCGTTTTCTAAATTGACCCAACCGGGGATCGAACCCGGGACCTCAGAGATGACGACACCTTGAAAACCGGTGTACAAAGCCACTCGACCAAGGAGGTCGTCATTTCAATTGTCGTCGAAAAAAAAAATTCGTCATCTGTTTTCAATTTAATCACATTGTATGTTTAATTTTATATTGGAGTAATACGAGTGTCAAACAAAAAACTTAATAAACACTAAAGCTTAACATGTCTTTAGTAATAGAGAAACATTTGTTTTTAACTCTTCCAGAATCAAATAATTGTACTCCTACATTAGTATCTGGTAAGTAGTGATAAGTAATAATAAATAAATGCTTGGCCAATTTCACACAGCGCCATCTAGCCCCAAACTAAGCAAAGCTTGTAATATGGGTGCTAGTCAACTGATATACTACTTATATACTTTTAAATAAATACTTATTATATATAGTAACACCCGGACCCGTCACAAAAATTGAAATTCATCATTTAAATTTCTGCCCGGCCGGGAATCGAACGGAACCTCTTGCGTGGTAGACCACTGCACCACTCAGGTCGTCAACCACATTAGTACTGGTAAGTAGCGTTAGTTAAGAACTTAATGAATTATAAGAGATTAAAAAAATAACGAGGCTATAATTCCGGGCGGTTACACCAACGACGTTGTGTCTAAACACGGTCAAAATAGAGAATGATTAACGACCAACATGAAGTTCATTAATAGCAAATTGAAGGGTCGCCCTACACATAATAAATATAATGGCAAATATTATATTTCCTTGCAAACTTCCGTCATTTCGTTCGATTTGTAACTTGTTGAAAAGATCATTATCAAACATTAATGGAACTGTGTTACGCGTACTGAAGTTAGTAATTATGTCAGCTACGAACTATGCCGGCACTTTGAGTTAATTGCTGCAGTTTTTTCGATTATGTTGATGTGAACATAAATGATTGAAAGCATGGTTTGTTTCAACTGTTAGTTAAAAATAGTTCCTTTTTCATTGCCGAAAAATAAATGGTAGTAATATGACTTGAGTGGTGCAGTGGTCAACATGCCGGTCTACTACTCAAGAGGTCCTGGGTTCGATTTCCGGCCGGACAGAAATTGAAATGATGAATTTTAGTTTCTGTGTCGTGTTACTATAATAAATATTTATTTAAAAAATATATAAGTAGTATATCAGTTTTCAAGCACCCATATTACAAGCTTTGCTTAGTTTGGAGCTAGATGGCGCTGTGTGGAATCGTCCAAGCATTTATTATTATTTATTATAATAAGCTAATCTCCTTCAGTTAGTTAGCTTGTTGTGTAGTTACTTGTATATGAACAAAAAAAATTTGAGACGACAAAATATTATGTGACTCTGACCCATAGTACTTAAGTAGCTTAGCACAATTTATTGTGTTATGGAAATCAGATTCAACGACGGAACCACAAGCACCCAGACCAAAACATATAAGTAACATTGACCTAGGTCCAATCGCGCTAATACTGAACGCTAAAACCAAAACCGTTACTTTGCCAATTTGGTTATTTTTACTTAAAAATCTTTGGTTTTCCTTCAGAGTTCTCATTTAAATTGTCTAAGATTGGCATCCTAGGCTTCCTAGGCATAGCTTTCAACAATTTTAACAAAATTTAAGCGAGTATTTTATGTAAACGAAAGTGAAACCGACTCGCACTTGTCCGGTTTTGTTTTTTTCTTAATTAAATACGAAGTTCTGTCTAATTTCTTCTAGCTCTTTATATTTATTTTTCATAGTCGGCATTTGTTTTCCTAACAGGATGTGCAAAAATGATAGTATGACCAAGAGGACATGTATATCCTCGTGGTCATATTGGTATGACAAACTAATGACCACGAGGAAACGGGGAAAAGGTAACAATTTAGTTTTGGTTTTATGGTTGAAAATTGGCGCGATTGAGCCCCTGGTTGGGGATCAAACCCGGTACCCTGGAGATGGCGACTCCATGAAATCCGGTGAGTGAGCCCATCGACCACGGATGTTGTGGAACATTTTCTGCATGTTAAATGCAACATAATGGACTTTCAACAAAAATCATACATCATAGATGTCTGTCACAAACTTTGCCTTAACAAAAAGCTTCAAAAAGCCATAACATTATGAACTCTAGAAGCACACTAATGAAATAAATCTAATAGGTATTTACTTAAACTTAAGAATTTTTTAAAGTTCTAATGTCATTTATGAAGTCGACACAAATCTGATTCATTGCGCACTAGTTTGTGTTGTTCCACAATGTCAATTATGTTCGACATAAAACACTTACTGAATAATTGACACGCCGTTTTCTATCGATTGTTAATTTAACAACAAACTGCCGTTCCGTTGCGTACTACAAAAGGTTTCGTTATCGTTAATTAGCCAAATGTAGTTTAAGTTATTCAGACTGTTTAGTTTTCCATACAGAACAATTAGTTGTTCCGTTGTGTCATTTTGGTTGAATGACAGTTTGCTAAATATCCCTAAAGATAATTACAAGGAAATCACGATTTCAAACAATGTATCGATATTTTTTTGAGAGCAATAATGAAGACAAATGGTAGAATACAGCTAAGCCAGGACTTGCTGGTTGCACTGCTGCTCAGAGCAAAGGAGAATACTCGAAATGTATACACGGAATATCAACCTAAAATGTCACCACAATCAGAACAATACCGGTGCCAATAGGAAATAATAAATAATGTAATCAGTGAGAGTGGCAATGTCTAAAACAATGTAAAAACATATACTTATTTGTGAATATCGTTCCTTCTGATAAAGCTGATAAGATTTTGCGCCCATTTTTCTTGTAAGCTAAAAGACGTCATAATGGGTTGTAGGGTAAAAGAATTGACGATTTAAAAATGTTTATTAAGTGAGCTTAGTTGAATAAAGAATTTTATTCATTCATGGTATATAGGAGATATACAGGTTATGTTATATTGCAATATTCAAAAATTTATAATACGAGTAGATTATTAATCTCTTATACCCAATAGATTTAGCCAGTGTAACTTACACGCATTATATAACTTTGACATTATCGATCAAAATTGTTTTTTGGGCGTGGTCAGCATCGTCTTTTAACTGGTATTTTTCTCTTTCGATGCAAGTTTGTCAGTAAAATGAAATAAGCATTGTATTTAACTTTTAATTAAACTGTTTGTTTGTTACACTCTTGACCTATTATTATAACTGACATTGAGCCATCAAATTTACCAGCGTAATTTCATTGTGCATTCGCCTTCGAAGCATAATTTGTAAAGTAATTATTGTTGTACCCTACGAATCAACTAACAATTTTTATTAATTGCTTACTGAACCAACGTTAGTTATTGACATGTTGATGATTGATGAACTATTTGGCTTTAATTAATCAAGAGCACCATAATTTGCATGTTACATAGCACGATAGAAAGAAGGTATAGAAATATCATTGAAATTTTTTACATGGAAAGAATAAAACTTACTAAAAGAAGTACTTGCCTCCGTATTACAACCTCTTAAAGTTGACAGTTTTCTGAATGGCTATCAATGCGTCTCCGTTATTTGCTATACAGCGAGAAAAAGATGTAACTATAGCAATTCATAAACCTGGCAAGTTTAAGAGGTTGTAATAGCAGCCCTGTATTCACGAACATTACTTTTTATGAGGTCTTTCAGTGCCCACGGACACACAGCGTCCCACGAAACAATCACACGATACGTAAAACAATCGAACTAATCACAGAGATTTTAACGCAGTGCGTTCGCGTAGACAAGTGCCGTTTGAGTGTTGTTTGTGAATACGGGTATAGTTCCTTGGACGCTAAATCTCATAAAATTATTTAAAACAAAAAAATTGTTGACTTTAAACTACTGTTTAATGAAAAAATAAATATGAAAAAATACAAAAGCTGATTCATCGTCTGTAAATTCGTTGAATAAATAGTGATTATTATGTTTTTATTTTTTTTATAGTATTCTTTGTTAAAATTTATCTTATAATTAATGTGTTAGTACACATAGTTTACGCTTCATTGATTGATGTTCTAAAAAATTTTTTTTCTCTTGTTAGTTATAACTTGTCCAAATATATCTTTATCGGTACTATAGGTCTATTATAGCTAGTAAGATAGTTAATAAATACTTTTGTAAAAAATTTACTGTTGTTACCAAAAAAGTAAATAAATAAATAAAGTTGTAAATAATATCACAGAACTTATTCCAAATAAATCAAGAAATGCACACCCCATATTGAGGAGAGGGGTAAACTTGATAACATCTAGAACACAACGGTATGTCAGTGTATCTGACATAACGTTGACAACATCCGATGCTTTTGTTCGACACAAAGTATGGGTCCGCATTGTTGCCGAACGGTTTTCATAATGAAAACATAATTCAGAGAGGCATACAGAGCGGTTGAAATCTGATGAGTTTTAGATTGAATAGTGATTGGCGTCCAATATACGGATAGACAACGGAATATTGTCGTTTTACCAATTGATTACTCACTTTGTATTTGGTAT
Organism: Catoptria pinella; assembly: GCA_963556745.1. NCBI lineage: Eukaryota > Metazoa > Arthropoda > Insecta > Lepidoptera > Crambidae > Catoptria > Catoptria pinella. The sequence continues at coordinate 10,623,349 of OY750763.1, forward strand.
TTGGTAACGATATATTTAAGTTTGTAAATATCGTTACTTATTTCTGTTAAAGCTGATAAGTTTCTTGCGCCTGTTCTCCTTGTCAGTTGAAAAAGTCTTAACCGGGTGGTAGAAAAATATAGACGATTCAAAAGCGCTTAATTACTAAGTTTATTTGAATAAAGCAATTTTTTATTTTACTTTTTGTTAATGTTTAGGTATGGAAGAAAAGGTTATAAGAAAAGAGCATAAGAAAATAATTATTATGTGTTTCAGTCATTTCTTATAATAAACTTTATAAAAAACAGCCAAGGAATATCTTTTGGATGGCAAAGAAAACTCAAAGCTCTTCTGCCTTCTCTCAGCGCTTCCTTTGGCACCAATGAACAATTTCCTATAAAAAAAAAGCAATAAAGGAGACGAGAGAAATTGTCTTCAAAAGTGAATCTCAATAAAAGGTTTAACGTAGTTTTCAGCGAGCTCTCCGCATATTAGACGGAACTTTTGAAAAGGGTTTTAGGTTACTGATTTGGGGAAGACAGGGAAAAGGTGGCACCTAAGAATAAATTGGAATCGGAAACGTGTGCGACTCAAGGGGAGCTTTCAATCAAACTTGGAGAGATTCCACATTTGACTAAGTATATGATTTACAAACATTGAAGTGGGAGGTCGCTTCAGTGAAAAAAATCCTTTTTATTTTCTTAGATGAATGCGAATTTTCGGCTGTGTTTAACTCAGTTTCGTCAAATCAACTGTATAGCCTTAATAGTGTTTGTTATATTCATTCATATAAAACGGACGCAGAAGTATTATTAAACGATCGTTATTAGTAATAGTTTTCTCACATCAATTCACTGTTCGTTTATTAAATTAAAATATAATTATATTATTATTAAAATTATCACACCATTATCAGTTATTAAGTTACTTTAAACAGTTTAAAATTCTAAAGCACTCTCCAAAGAATGTTAAACACATTGAAACTTCGTAAGTACCTCATTAAGAATTTAATAACCGACCTCCGCAAGTTGCGACGTTATTTATTAAAACTAAACCGAAATAGCGGCTCGTACATCGAAACTGTTATAATTAAAAAAGGTTCATTTAATATATAATCATTTAAAAAGCTTTGATTATGAATACTTTTCTTTACCCTAAGAAAGAGTTTCTTTCGTCTTAATTACAGTGAATTTCCCTCCCCTGTCATCTATTTTATTTCCAGTCTTAGCAACAGTTCACTTTTGTAATTAGCTCTCTAATGATGGGTTTTAAGACGAGAAACATGCTTTATTTATTAGTGCAATTCAACTTCGTAATATGCCCAAAGAAGGAAAGGAAACGGCAATGGATGAGCGGGTCGGAAGAACATTTACATTCCTTTAATTCTTTCACCATAATTTTAATGTAGACCTTGATAAGAATACAAGTATTTTTAATTAATTTTTAATGATTTTAACCTGGTTCTGCTGAGTAAGATTACAGGAGTCAAGCTGGAGTCAAGATATTGATTTACTCAACTAGCTTCCGCCCGCGACTTCTCCTTCTTGAAAAGTCGAAAAATACCAAGGGAACTTTTGACCAAAACAAAAAGTATCTTTTGTTTCAATTTATAAACTATTGTAACGTTGTCGTTTCAACCTCTTTCACGTTTTAACCTCCTTTATGAAATACGAAACTATCTGTCAAATTTCTACTTTTGATCTGAAAAGTAATAATTCAAATGCTACGTTCGGGGCTCTATCGGCTAAAAATATTGAAGTTCATGTTAACTGTGTTTTGACAGATGTATGTGATACATTGCTACTTCGTTTTGGCACGAATAAAAACTCACCAAAGAAAAGTAGCAATCTATCTCATACATCTGTCAAAACACAGTTAACATGAACTTCAATATTTTTAGCCGATACCGCCGCTGGACCACGTCTTTAAGATTGAAGAGAGGATCACTCAATCCACATGCACATCATCTTAAAAGATTTACTGATGCTGAGAAAAATGCAATTAATAGTGTACATAATGCACGGCTAAGTGGTTATAAAACAAAAACAAACCAATATTTTTTACTCGAAGGAAGGCGTCAAGGATGGCAACCTAAGTTAAAAACACTGTCACTGTCATTGAGTCTAGTCTGTGGTTCCGTTACGTTTTGTTTTTCGTTGTCTCGTTGTCTTTAAAGTTGTGTTTATTCCGAATTCACATTCTTTCCTATCTGTCATCATTTCCCTACCTTTGAAACTGCCAAAATGCGCAAACCGCGCAACGCCAAGAAAAAAAAATTTGTTTTGCAAAAATTCGAAATGTCAAAGTGAACTGACTGACAGTGACAGACTAATAGCTTCAAAATGACATCATACGCCATGATGATTTTTTGTTGTGTGTTTGCATTTTAATATAATGCACTAGTTATATTGCTCCAACACGGACTAGTGCTCCAACAAAAAAAAAGCTATTTGATGATTAGAAACTGTTTATCGTGTCTTTACACATTTTTTGGTTTACTTTACGTACATAAACGTGGTCCAGACTCTATACATTTTGAGATATCTCTTTTCATCTAAATCGGTGCACCCTTTTTATAATTGAGCAGGTAAAAAACCTCTTAAACTTTACATTTATAATATTAATATGATAATAAATAAAACTAAACTTAAAAAAATGCTTTGTAAATGAAGAAAAAATTATTTCTACCTGTTGGAAGGTGGTGGTTTCTCAACCACACCAATGTTTTACAAAGTGGACAAAGCGAGTAATGAAGTTTCAAGACTTGTGCAGCGCAAATTAATTACCTCCTAACAAAAAACAATTAGTACCGTCACCCTCAGATTTATTTGAACACTTAACAGCTTGTTTTATGTTGTTCAATAAGTTGCGAGAGTTGATTTGAGCTGATGGCTTGAGATGAATACAATAAGGAAGTAAAGCCAGTTTTTTTATTTTGAAATTTAATTTTAATAATTATAAACATTAAAAAATATATTGATATTACAAAAACCGACGAAGTTATTCATATAATTTTATATATTTTTTAGATATTGAAAAGCTATTTTCATATATTAAAATTAAACGCATATGCTTATATTATTTCATAACGCGATATGTTACTAGTTTTAAACCAAATCTGAGACTGACCTTGTAGAATTGGAACAAAATGGTTCTTTTAGTTGTTTTTAATTTGAAAATAATATATTTATTTATATTTAGTCAACGATTTATATGTAGTCAACGAGAAACCCAAAAATATTTTGCCAAAATTTTAACTGTCAGCAAAGATTTGGCTGTCCTTGACTTTGTAGACTTAAAAAAATCACTGGGTAAACAACAATAATATAAACTAAATTAGTTTTCAAATAAGAAATTATAAAGTATAGATTCTTACATTATCGTACCTCAGCAATATACCCCGTAAGGCCAAAGATTCTTCTAATTAGGAATTATTTTTAATCAAATTGCAAGCTGAGATTTAAAGCTCTCAAATAAACAACTGCAGAGTTATCAAGTAAATAATTACCCGAGTACGCTCTTTTGGGAGGATAATATTTGCTTCAAATATGAAAAATAAATATCATCACGTTCTCAAACTTATCTTAAAAATGGGGACTGAAATGAGCTTAATTCCACAGACAATATAGCTTAGGTATTTTCTATGAGCTGACATTTATGAGCGGTCGGCGCGGAGCGTTGCCTAAAAGTCACATTACGAATGAAAAACCGCTGGATTGCCGTAATTGAAAATTCCCCGTATAATATACGACTTGCAATTTCAGGAGGCAACGTCCTGCAGGGCTTGCCCATTTTTCTTAACGTTTAACGATATTATTTAACGCCACAAATTTTGAACGTTTTTTTTCTTATTCCCCGTAACGGCTTCAATTTCATTATGTTAATCAGGCGTAACTTTCAATGTTTTCTATGGCTTTTTGGTCGTACAGTTAAGCATTATAAATATTTTTTTTAAATGCGATAATGTATTGTTTATTTATATGGTTAAGTTATTGTATACGTGACGGCAAAAATCCTGGACGGGATGGGCACGGGCCGGAGACTACAGCGTTTCATATAAAATGTATAGGAAAGCGCAGACGCATGCACGGAGCGGACGGGGCGCGGACGTTGCACGCCCGAGACGGAAAAACATCGTCGGCAACGATTTTGCACGTCCCCGTCACGTGCGTGCCCCGTCCCGTCCGGGTTCCGCCTCATTATCATTCATTTACATAAACATCATTAACAAAAATAAAAAGTATGTTATTAACAAAAATAAAAAGTATTTAGTATTATATAAAAAATATTGACTTGAGATAAATGTATAGGTACGTTGTTATATGAAATAGATTCCGAATATGGTAAGTATACGACTTTAATTTTGATCCACGTACAAAGATGCAATATCAAGGCCTGTCACATAAAATTTTCTGAGAATGGAAAATTTTCATCTCCATTGAAAATAGAGCTTTTCAAACCGATCACAGCGCTCTGTGAGGCTTTCAATAAAAATTTATTGTAATGCAAATTGCATCTTCTCGGTAGAGTATGCTCTCCCACCACTTATTCTTGAATCCTTTCAGTTGGATTTATATGAAACTGTCTGGGCATGCTGCTATGTTTCCAAGGACTATGCACTCCCGGATTCCGGATGCCCGGATATTACATATTCAAAAGTTCGATGATTTTCGTATCAAAGCGCAATAGAGTTGAACAGAATCTAGAAATTTGAAAGACAATCTCCAGCGGTAGTGCACGGTACTAATTCGCCAGAGGTTCCATGTACGAATCCTGGTTAGGTCAAATGGATGTGTGATAGATAAGCTATTTGTAATAAATATTTGGATGTATGTCTCTCAGTATACGCTCTGCGCACTATCTTACTAAAGGACAAAATGATAGCGTAGTTCTGTTATAAAATAAAAAACATCATCCTTTTTGCAGTTGGCTAGCTTTTAACAAGCTTTATACTTTTGGTCATTCTACTGGTTTTCGTCTTATTTGCTCAGTGTGACCTTTCTAATGTAGGAAATCATCAAGAACTCCCATGGCTAAATCCACCCAGGCATGTTTGAGTTCCTATAGCATGAGATTTTCACAAACTAGCGCGCTCCACCGAGCTGTCAAATATTGAACTAGAGGTTTGGGAGGCAGTGATTAATGCACATTATCACGCTTCAAAGCAAACAACGTTTTTTGAGGAAATGTAGATCAATCGACCTATTTTCACTATTATAAAACTTTTTTTATGGAATGGAATCCTGAAGGTGTGTGAGAAAGTGATAAAAGAAAACCTTAAAAATATTTATAAGGTTAAAATTATTTTCCCCTTTCTACAGTTGGATATGAATAAAGAACCCCACCCTATTTTAAATGTTGATACAAAGTAACTGACGTCCAACCTGATTTTATCTGATTAAATTTCACAAGAAAGTGACTGCCATTTCTCGCGTCATCTGTTTCGTAAGGAGAGGAAATTAAATCCCTTATCGGGAGATAAAGTCCATCATATTTTTAGCGGCTTTTTACTCCGCCTCATTGCCTGGTTGGCCGATTTGACGGCAAGATATGCACGGAAACTGTTTACAAAATACCTCGTAAGTCTGTGACGAAGTTTTCTTTACAGAAAATACCAGAAATGTTTTTAGATAACATCTAGGAAAACTTAAAAAACTAAATGGTAAAACACAATCTAATCGGGCAAGATGAAGTCTAATGAAATGTTTATACAAAAAGTTTGGCACTGCGCACTGTTTTATTATGCGGGTCATTATAAAAACACTTTTTTTTAAAGTAACTTAAATTTACAGATTTATTCATGAAAATTCTTGGAGTTCACCCTTATGAAGACATTTTGTACAAAATACAATGTAAAGTTATAAATTGCTTGATTTTTGAAACTCTACACTTTTTGAGGTCTCTGCTTCAGCTTGGACAAAAATGCTTTCGTATGTCTATCTCGCTGTCCGGCTGTCCGTTTGTTCTCCTTTACAGGTCGCATTTCTCAACCGATTTTCGTAAAACTATGTGAGCAGGTTCTATATAATAGTACAGATTCTTTTAACGAAACAATTTTTTTAAATTCCAATAAATGGCGGATTTAAGGAGAACATAATATTTCAGCAATTTTGAAAAATGTCACAAAAACGCGAAGTCTACCAGCTCTACAGAGCTTTTACAGCGTTTCAGCGCATTTCATTTCATGTTAAATCAAAAAACAAAATATGCAAATCTAATTTGGGATCGGTCAATAAATCTAACCGTATATTGTAACGTAAATTGAACCACACAGATTTTTTGTTTTGTGACTAAACTGTAAATAAAAAAGGGTTGCCCGCCTTGACAGAGGTGACTTTATTTTTCCTCCCTTCCCCTAATAACGCAGCAATCTCGCAATTAAGTACCACCTTTTTCTTGTTTGCTTCGGAATTGCTGGGGTTTGTTTAAACGAAGTTTAGATATTGGCTAACGTTTTATGAAAGTAGAGGGCGTACCTATTTTATTACATAATTACTTGCTGGTTGTATGAAATTACCTATTTTTCGCAGAGGAAGAGATATTATGTTGTGTGTGTTTTTATAAGTTATTAATTTTACGACCTCCGTGGTCGAGTGGATTTGTACACCGGTTTTCAAGGTGTCGTCATCTCAGAGGTCCCGGGTTCGATCCCCGGCTGGGTCAATTTAGAAAACGAACTTTTCTATTTTGGCTCAGGTCTGGGTGTTAGTGATACCACCGTTGTCTCTCATTTCCATAACACAAGTGCTTTAGCTACTTACTTTGAATCGGAGCAATGTATGTGATGATGTCAAATATTTTTTTTTATACTTTTTTTATCACATAACAAACTGTACTGCATGAACTGTTAAATTATTGAATTTGGGAGAATGGGTATACAAATACATTCAGTCTTTAACGATACGTCGTAGTTTCACGACAGCTATTAACTATGGTTTAGTTCCGTTGCTACCATAATAATATAAAGGTGATTTAATGTCTAGACTTGTCTAGTTACTCCAGATATAAATATTGTTAATTCCAACATATGGAAGAAGATATTATTGGTATGTATGTATAATACGTTATTTCTGTTTTTATTTCTTAGATTGTCTCTAATTTCCTATTTCTGACACTTTTTTAACTAATATGATAGGAATCGACGTAGGTAGCAGTCCCACCAATAAATGAACTCATATTTCAACGAATTCACAGAAACACTTTTGCTTTTCATTAACCGGGCTCAAATTTAAAAAAGAAAGAAATATAGAATAAACAAACAAATAACAAGATTACCCTGCGAGAGAAATAAATAATGTTGCAGGAGCTAAGAAACTTTTTTAACGCTCTCTTTAAACTTTTCCTTGTGCTTAATTACATTTTCATTTATCTTCCCTTTCATCCGTCCAGTCTATTGAAACTGTAGCGATTTGCGGAACACGCCTTGAAATAAACAGCTTTCATGTTTGTTGTCAACCGCGAATCTGTGTATTGCGACTATACATAATGTTTTTAACCGACTGAAACAATTGAAAAGGAGGAGGTTCTCTATTGAATTGTATATTTTGTTTATCGTTGTTCGCGCGTAATACTTCGATATTAATGAACCGATTTTGATGATTTTTCTTGCGAGATTAGATTTTTTTCTAATCGGTTCAGTAGTTTACAAGTAATCCTGAAAATACTATGATTTCGGTAGTAACTAGCTTGATGACTTCTTTGTTTATGAACCGATTTAGATGGTTATTTTTTTGTTGGTAAAGGGATACCTTAAGCGTAGTCCTTTTAATTTAATTGACATTGGACCCTGGACTTCATAAATACCCAAGGGAACTCCTTAAGTAGGTTTATGACAATCATAAACAAACCGAGCTATAGTCTGCGACGTTCTGGACTAGATTTTGGACTACAAAGGCACAACGGAACGAGTTTGGAAATTGAGTCATGGGCATTGTTGAAAATATATAAAGTAAAAAATATTTACATACCACAAAAAAAACCTATAAAAACATTTTTTTTTATAAATAATAACAAAAACCCTTTCCAAATTAAACAGCTCTAAAAAGCAAGTAATAATATTCAAATGTTAAGTTAGTTTTAATAAAAAATGTGTAATGAAGTCGAGTGGGGCTTTTAGAATTAAAAATAAGTTGACTCTCCAACTCCACCCGATATCATGCCCCACAGTTTTTTTTTTAACTTGATGATTTGAATATTATTTCTTCTAAGTATTTAATTTTAGAAGTGTTTTTGTTTTTTTTTTAAGGTTTTTGAAAGAGGTTTTTTTTGCAGATATTTAATTATCTGTGTATGTATGATTACGACTGTTGTTGTAATTTGTATATATTTCCAATGATTTTAAGTAACATTGTTGTTTAGTCGGTTACAACTCCCTCATATTACTCACATCGGTGTTTTGTTGAATTGCTTAGAATAAAAAAATCTAGGACTAGGATATGACCGCAATAATCATGAACATATAATATATGTAGGGACTAAACACGGAAGCTTCTGTACTGTATTAATATTCTTTTCTGAACACTCTTCTGTTTTCAATAAAGTGTAGGACTAAGGAATCTACGTACAATATCTGTATTTAGATTTCTTAGTCCCATTCTTTATATGGAACAGATCATAAAGTCTTAGTTAATTCTTACTCTTACTTCATCACTTGTTTAATCAATAGATCGCAAAAGTAAAAGCAATGTATGTACCTAATCTCTTCCTCTCCAACCGGAAACTAAAACGCACAACAGATACCATAGCTCTACTCATTCTGCGAAGATAATATGCACCCCTAAGGACGAACGCGGACTACCAATGTCTGAATTCGCAGGATGCACCCACATCCCAGTTCGTTAATCATACCAAGTACCCGTAAATCGCTCCAACAGAATATCAATTGGTATTTATTATTAATTAACTAGAACATTATAAAATAAACTGATATAAAAAATTTTTGGTATTAAAATAAAATGTTTAATTAAAAAGTCAAATTGAAAACATTCATAGTTAAGTACCTACTTGAATGCAAAACATATTTTGAATATTAAAGTTCTAGGGAAAACATTAAAAAGTTCCAACCAATATTCCTCCATCGACATTTCCACAACACAATAAAATCTGTTTTACTGACAGTAAGCTTGACAAAGGTTGCTCTTGGACCTTTAAACAAAGGACTTTTTGTGAAATAGAATTCAAAAAAACTAATTACACTTATAACTCATTTATCTATGAAAAAGAGTCATGAATCAAGACTCTTTTAGTTAGTTAACTTTTTAGTTAGTCATGACTCATTACTAACTTTAAAGTTAAGTAACTAAAAATACTAATGGTTGTAATAAAATTTAGACTTGATGACAATACAATGGTCCAGACCATTAATTTGTCATTAAATAATAATGAATGAAAACATCACAGATGAAGTTAAAACCGTTTCTTAATAAATCACCCTCTGATAATCAGCTGAAACTCAATTAAAAGAGACGATTACATTTCTTGGGAGGGCTGTCTTATCGCAAAGTCCAGGTGGGGAGGAATTGTCTGTCGAATTGGTGCTGACGTGAGAACACCTGGCCTCGACGAAATTAAAAAAGTTTCAACAACACAGACACTTCGTAGGTCTCTCGTTCATTTAAATGCTAAGGGATTCTGTTAGTATTCATTGTGAGTTTTGTCATTTATAGAAAAGTTTCGCTCCAGTTGCCAGATTAGATTTTCCATTTCCATTTTTGCACGTCGCGATTCATGTTCCTATTATTTTCGTTTGTCCGGATGTTACACTGATTTATATTAGAAAGTGAAATTAACACTGAGAACATATTTTTATTTTAAATTCGGAGAATTTTCTGAGAGTTTCACATAACTAATTTGTAATAAGGGGTGAACAGATTTTATTTGTCATGACAAAAAAATTACAACAACATTACAATCACAACTAGTTGTGAAATGCGGTTGGTACTTAGGGACCACGGGAATATTAAAGCCTTGCTTATGCTACAAATCAATGATAGTAAAATTGAAATATCTATTCTTTACATTGATATAACTCATTAAACAAAGGCTAGATCATCGTCTAATGAATCAATACGAAATGTCATCCCATATCGGGATGATATTGGCTTTACGCTCCCATATCACGTCTGAGACAATGAATAATAACAGCGAACTAAAATCTATGGAACAAGCATTCCGCTCAAAAAATGGCACCACGCGAAATCGACAAATAAGTGGGTGGAGCTAAAAATGCTGGCATTTAATTATGCAGCACAAAGCGACTGAACGCTGGTTGCATAATAGCGACCATAATTTGTATACTCATAGATATTTTCCACACTTAAACGAAAAAATATGATACGTTATGTCTGCATCTTTCTACTGCCGTCTTTTACACCATTTGACTACACAGGCCGTCATTTCTAATGAACTCTCTCTTTCTCTCTTTTTATCTTGTATGCATGTTTGTATATAATATTCTTTATCACCTCATATCTATCAAACGACTGAACGGATTTCTATCATTAATTTATCGTTAAATTTGTCTCGACAGTCCAAGTGTTCTTAGGTAAGCGACGTTAAAAAAAACCAACATGGCGGCTGTGTGGTGCTATTATATGAAGTGAAAAAAAAAAATTTAGAATCTTGCGAGTCTCTAATTAAAGGGCTTATTATAAGGATTCCAAAAAGGTATATCATAACCGTAATAATATAATAACTAAAAAGATAAAAATATTAACAGTACCTTTATTTACGATTTAGTTATTTTCTGCAATATCATCGTTTGTGTATAAAGCATAGGTTCGATATCTTTTAAGTTATTAATTTATAACTGTGAGCAAACTATATTTGAATTATGTTCTTTTGGATACAGATATAAAAAACCGAACCTATTGTTTTTCATTATTGGAGTACATTATACACCTGCATTCTTCTTGATCCAGCTTCGAATGCTAGATATGTTGGTGTATACTCCTGGAACGCCTGGTCTGGCGCAACCTACCCCATACGATACTATGCCCAGCTGCACTCCAGAACTGACGTCAACTGCTGGACCGCCGGAATCACCCTAGTCAAAAAAATTTTTATACTTGATTTTGATGATTAGGTGCAAAAGCGCAAATGTTTGTAAATAAAAAGTTGAAAAGGGTAGGTAGTTTTTCTACATTGAACCATCAGGTAGGTATTCAAAATTGGAACTTTGGACTTGATGGCAGCACTCAGTTCCCATACTACTGAAATTGTCAGAATATAATTATGTACACAAACTATCTCTAAGGGCAAATTTTCTGTTCTTACCTGGCAAGAGTCCTTACCACCTTCTGGCACACCAGCGCAGAACATGCGATCCGTCAACTGCCCATAGGTCTGGCGGCAGTCTGATGAGGAAATGGTCGGCACCTTGACTGCCATCAAACGCTGGGAAATCTTTTCTTTTACCTTAAGTACAAAAAGTAAACGGATTTCTAATGCAAGATAATGCATTAAGATGTTTATTAGTCAAATGAGTGAGAAATGCCATGTCATTATTGAGAAAACAGCAAGGCAGTATATTGAGTTTGTAGAATTTAACCCATACATCGAAAAAAGTAGATTTAAAACGTCAGTATCTCTATAATCAGACACCACCTATTCCTGCATTTGACCACCTTCAGTACGCTAACGCACAGCCTTATGATCCAATCTTATAGCTCTTATCCTGAGTACTATCCCCTTATTCTATAATGAGGGGATAGTACTTATAGTACTCACAGTGTACTCATAGTACTCATTGTTGGGGGACTATTCCCGTGCGTTGCTATTTTACTCATGTGGTGTAGGACTAGGGGCGGATAGATTAATTAAAAAGCTAGAACTTACGTCAGTATCACCCCAACCAGATACCAGTACATCTATGCCAGCCGACACATGAGTACCTGCAGCAGGCAAAGGCACAGCCTTGGTACTAGTACCATCCAACCTCATAGGTCTTGTCGTTCGAACTATCCCCACATCATAGTCCAGTGTGTTAGTGTTGTACTGGGGGTGGATGGTGTAGTGAGTTGTTCTGTACACCCTACCACCGTTGTTGGAGTCGGCGCTCCCTGCTCTTATTGTCACATCTAGGATTCTATAAGTGAAAGAGACTGTTAAAGATAGGAAGATATAAACAAATCCCCCGAATAAAAAACAATGACAAAATTATAACGTGGTTAGTCGTTTTATTATCTAACTATATGACGATCTCTGTGGTCGAGTGGCTTTGTACACCGGTTTTCAAGGTGTCGCCATCTCTGAGGTCCCGGGTTCAATCCCCGGTTGGGTCAATTTAGAAAACGAACTTTTCTATATTGGTTCAGGTCTGGGTGTTTGTGATACCGGCGTTGTCTCTGATTTCCATAACACAAGTGCTTTAGCTACTTACTTTGGAATCGGAGCAATGTATGTGATGTTGTCAAATATTAATTATTATTATTCATTTGTGTTCCGGTTCTTTTTCAGGGGCTATGAAACTATGAAAGTAAGAAACCTGGTCCTTATAATGTTCTATTACAAAAGTAGAGAACACAAAATTAATTATGAATTTTATGAAATACTACTGTAAAAAATACATTACCCGTAAACAGATGGTACTGAAGCACAGATAGGGTGGTATTGATGTTTACTGTAAAATATTCCTTACCCTCCAGAAAGGCAATGCGCAGCTGTCAGCACAGCTCTGGAGCTGATGATGGACCCACCGCACAGGCCTACGTACTCCGCAGTTCGCAGACGCAAGTGCACTTGGTACGGCACATCCTGGATGGAGACGTCGTTGCCACCGACAATCTTATTACCATTGCTTGATGTGGACAGGCGGCTGTGCTTTTTGGATATGACTTCTGTTAAAACAAGCATAATGCATGTGATGTATAATTTATGTTGTATTGGTACAAAGGTTGATTAGATATACAATGGCAATAAGGCTGATGCCTCTAAATAAATTAGATTAACTGTCCCATTGTTGATGCCTATTGTGTCTCTTAGAGTATTGTTAGCTACTCCTAATCGATATAATGAAAGCTCTTTAAAAAATATGCCAGAACACGTGTTTGAATTAGCTCAGATACCGAAATATCTGACAAAAATATAATAAGTCTTTTGTGTTATCAGGCATCTGGATCTAAAGCAGAAAAGAAAATTGCCATTGGATCTCTAATCAGACGATTGAAGATGCTGAAATAGCAGAATACTGGTGGAGTCTGCACATTTTCCTTTTAAGCTAGGTAGTTGTGTTTTTGTAATGCAAGAAAGCAAGCGAAACCTTAAAGTTTTACACAGTGCATTATTTAGTAAATAAGAATAAGAATATTGTTTATTTGTAAATAATGATTGTAGAACAGAGTTTTGTTTATGGTGAGAACATTCAACATTAATACATACGGTTAATAACTTTGAACTAAATACTTCAGCGTATAGCACGTAGCATAATATCAAAATTTGTTTTATATAAAATTTATTTAAAAATTATAATATTAGCAGAAAAAAATAAAATAAAATACCATGGAACACTCCAAACACAAGAAGTGCAATAGAAAAAAGGAACACTTTATCCATGTCCGAACCTTTACAGAAAGTGAAGATTCTTCATTCAACATGTTCTTAAATGCTAAGTAAAAATTATCGTTATCAACAGCAGTTTCAATGATTGTCGCAGTTTAAACAATAAGAGATAAAACTATAGTTAAAAGACAATTTAGCCATGGCCTTGCATTTATCAGTGTCACTGGAATTATGAAAAAAATCTATTGAAAATCAGGTTTCTGTAAAAGCAATTTTTTTTAAATGGGTCTAAGATTGTAGCAAGTGTTCTTTCAAACTGAGTTGTGCTACGAGATGCAGCTTAAAAAAAATTAATAGACTGAAATAGCTAGGTAACTTATTTCATAGTGTTTTTTTCATTTTAGCTCAGTTTATTTACGATACGACAAATATAAAAAGTCAACTGGTGCAAAAAATAGTTGAGAACATAAACTTTTAATAAAGTGACATAGGCAATAAACATAAACCGCCCCGGTCACGCCATTTTTATATAGCAAGTTTATGAATGCCAGTTACTAAACTTTTCACCAAAATTTAAAAAAATATTCTAGTGACTGCGAGAGAATTCGTGGTGTACAGAAAAAAAACTGTGCGGTAAAGTGTGAATGAGTGGTGGGAAAAATTTTTACCTTTACATTTTGACAATTTACTGCTTTGTAAGTCTTATTAAATTAATTACAATTTGGTTTACTTTTACAATAGTATTAAGTTGTTAAGAATCCGGCGAACAGTGAGCTTCCCATATAAACGTAACACCAAAATGATTTACAATTTGATCATAATACTTCTTGTAATGTTATTTGGATTAAGACAGTATTTCTGTACCTTCTGTGAAAACTGATCTAACTCGAGTTATATCGATTTTGAATTTATTTCACTATTCAAGTCATCGAAAAATTAGCTTTTTTTGTGTCTAATCGGTGTATTTTTACGACTTATATCAACAGAGATAAATTTTGTGCATAGTAATATAAGTGCTTGCTTTTCTATGATTTTTTTGAAATAAAATGTGTATATTAATATATCTCTAGTTAAAACAATGTGTACCGAAACTTATTTCTCTTTAAATTAGTGTCTAGAAATATAACTCGTTTTAAAACTTTACACACAATTCAATAACAACTGATTTAAATTGTGCGTAGTGATTTATCTAGAATTATATCAATACACACATATAATTTCACAGTATGCTAGTTGGTGAACATTGATTCAACTCGACTTATAGCATTAAAAATGAAGTAATAATCAAGTTTTATTTTGTATTTATCGATATAAATTAAGTTGAATCAATAATCACATATAGGTTTGGGATATGTGTAAAATGATATAATTGACTTATATCAAAAAATATTATCCATAAACGAAGTAAAACGTTTGATTACTTATTGTGTAAAATGATATAACTGCCCAATAAACCCCCCGCGACTTCCCCTTCCCTCGTACCCTTCCCCCGCGCCTGTGTGGATACGACAGTGTGTTGTCTCAGTATTGCGCCGACGTTCATGCGCTGCGGTCACATCAGTAGAGACTCCGCGATACCAAACAAGATGAATTGAAATGTAAGTTGTATCACTTTACACAAAGCATAATACATTGTGCCATTTTATTAATAATGGGCTAAAGTCATTGATGGGATGAAAATCTGCCCTATGTTCCTTAAAATAAGTGTGAGATTGCTTCGATGCATAATAGTGAATTGTATCAATATACACTAACTTTTACACCATTGCACGTTATTTTTTACAAGAAATTAAAAATACATAGTATTTTTTGATTCGGGCGTATTTTTTGTTTATTATTATTCATTATTGCCTGTCTTACTAACACGTGGAAAAAGAATTGTGTTTTTAACTGCTTTTTGACCCCCGACGCAAAAAGAGAGGTGTTATAAGTTTAACGTGTCTGTGTATCTGTCTGTGGTATCGTAGCTCCCAAACGGATGAACTGATTTTGGTTTAGTTTTTTGTTTGAAAGATAATTTTATCCTGATTGTTCTTAGTCATGTTTCATGAAAATTTGTTCAGCTGCTTGAAGATCATCAGCTCTTTTCTAGTTGATGACGGGATCTGACTAACTTCTTTATGTCCGTCCGATTCGGAATTTGGTACAGTATTACTTCAATGGCATTGAAAAAACATGGTAAAGTAACCATGACCTGATCAGCCGTTAGAAGATCATCAGCTCTTTTCTAGTTGATGAGGGGATCTGGCTAAGTTCCATATGTCCAGTCAATTCGAAATTTGGTACCGTGTTACCGCAATGATATTAAAAGAACATGGTAAGGTAACCATGACCTGAAGCTTAAGCATCAACTGGAATCAGCAGAATACTCAACTCCTCACCAACATACAGCAGAGGTATAGTGTTTGGGATCACTAGTATGGTCTTTAATGAGTAAATTGCGAATAAAGTATAATAGGTGGTGATGATGTGGCATCATCTAGAATCTGAAGGATACCCAACTCTTCAACAACATACAGCAGAGGTATCGTGTTTGGGATCACTAAAATGGTCTTTAATGAGTAAATTGCGAATAAAGTATAATAGGTGGTGATGATGTGGCATCATCTAGAATCTGAAGGATACCCAACTCTTCAACAACATACAGCAGAGGTATCGTGTTTGGGATCACTAAAATGGTCTTTAATGAGTAAATTGCGAATAAAGTATAATAGGTGGTGATGATGTGGCATCATCTAGAATCTGAAGGATACCCAACTCTTCAACAACATACAGCAGAGGTATCGTGTTTGGGATCACTAAAATGGTCTTTAATGAGTAAATTGCGAATAAAGTATAATAGGTGGTGATGATGTGGCATCATCTAGAATCTGAAGGATACCCAACTCTTCAACAACATACAGCAGAGGTATCGTGTTTGGGCTCATTGGAATGGTCTCGATGATTAGGTTATACTCCTAGATTGGTAATCAGGACTCATCAGCTTTTTGAAATTGAATTCAAAATTTGGTACCGTGTTACTTCAATGATAATGGCCGCCAAAAATTTAGTTTAAAAAGCTTCAAATAAAACTGAAATTAAAAATTTAATAAACCCCCGATACAAAAAAGCTAACTCTTATTAAAATACCTCCATACAAAAAAAGCTTACTCTTAAAAAGTTGAAAATAATGTCATCATATCATCAAGTCTTTAAATAGATCTATGAAAAAATCGTAGACGTCGGGGGACCGCTAAGTTAATGGATTTACATGTAAGCTCGTCACATTAACTTCGCGGTCCACCGACGTCTACGATTTTTCCATAGATTTATTTATAACTTGATAATAATGATGATATTATATTTAACTTTTTAAGAGTTAGCTTTTCTGTGTCGGGAGTTTTTAAAGAATAATTTATTTACTATCATTAAATGTTTAAAATTAAATTTTGGGAGTAAATTAATTTATTTTAATTTGCTACTGAATGGAAATGGGACTTATGAATGGTTTTTTTAAGATCGGTTTATTGCTAGTTGTCATTTACAAGTTGGCTAATTTTGAGTCTGAATGACTGCAGTGATGATTGTGTTGTCTTTACATGAAGCACTCCGTAGTCAAGTCAATATTAAGCCAATGGGATCAATTCCCGATCAGCTCAATGGAATAAACATTTATATTCTTTTTCTTTTCTCTGAGTAGGTGTTTAAATACCAGCCTGTTTTCTTTATTATGTTACGTTGAATTTCGATACAACAACAGTTTTAACAAGTCTAAACATCTGTTATGTTTTGTTTAAGTAAACCTTTAAGTTTAATATTGTTTTGTTATTTTTCAAAATTTAAAACACATTGTTCTGCTTATCCAAGTTGATTTAAGCGCTAATGAAGCAAGATTTAGTATTTTATATGATTACCAAAGTTTTAGTAATAAATTACCGAAATATTTTTGGGTTTTAATAACAGCAAACATTACCTCACGATATTATTTAGTATTTTATCATAAGTTATATCACTATTCACATAGTATACGTACTAGTTATATCGTTTGTGATAAAAGTTATAACAATATCCACATCGATTTTTTTCAAAAAAGTTGTGTAAATTGATATAATTTTATTTTTTTAAACGATTCTACAAAACTAAACTCTAATTACTAACATTTAGAGTGTGTTCAACAATGTTTGTTCTACAACTTTAAAAAAAACATACAATTGAAAAGGCAGACACAAAAAAATAAAGTCAGTTAACATTTTACACGAAAGCGGATTTTCATGGTGAAAAATGATATAAGTCTTATTACATCAATATACACAAAACAAATAAATGTGATTAGTGATGTAACTAAACAATTTCATGAATACTGAAAAACCTGTAAGACATTTCTCTTTAAATAATACAAGAAAACAAAGTTAGCTTAACCATCTACAGTCTACAAGCACTTATTTTATTTTATCATTCTCTGTTGAAGAGTGAGATTTTTTTTAACTTTAAAGTCAATTTCCCGAAAATCATGTTTTTAGAGTTATACCTCTTTTCACGGAAGGTACAGATTTGTCTGGGGTTCTATTAAATAAAAAAATACTAACCAAATTCAAAATAAATGCCAATTACATTTTTTCATATAAAACTGGTATTTTGGTTTTTTAATTAATAATAGAACCCTAGACAAATACTGTCTTAATCCCAATAACACCACAAGAAAAGTTAATTATGCTCAAATTGCAAATCATTTCGGTGTTACGTTTGTATGGGAAGCTCACTGTTTACATACACACTGTTCCACAACTTTGATAACGAATTTATTGTAAGCATACGAAATTAGAAAAGTAAAAAGGTTCCTATTTCCTGGTATTATGTTTCGTTGTCATAAATTAAACTTATTACTTAATGATTTACTTTGTCAGACATGTTTATGATTGTGAAGAATAAGAAGGCCCAGTCCTTCATACTCAGTTTCGCAAAATAATTGAAATATATTGATTCAATAAGTCAATCACTGTCTTGGGTCTATAATATATGAATTTATTTTCCAATAATAAGCCTAACCCACAGTCTAGGATGAATAGTTATGTGCAAATGATGAATGGTGATTCCAATAAGCAGCTTAATAAATTTCCATAATTTTGTTTATGATTTATTGTTCAGTATTTATATGTACATACAAGAATGTTCAACAATATTACTAAGTTAATTGTGCGTTGTGTAATAACCATGACGTATTTAATAGATTTGGATTTATTTTAATAGCAGGTACGGTGCAATGGACCCATCAGCTTATGTGATTAAATTATTATAAAAAAAAATGGTAATCATAAAACCTTAAATAAGTTTCAAAACACTGAATTCAACCAAGAGGCATTTCTATAATAGAAACATGAACAGTGAATCAAAGAGTAAAAAAAAGTCATAAAAAATATACTTATGTTAGTAAGACAAGAAATCGCAACTTTGGCATTATTTTCGTCGCAACTTAGTTTGTTGCCTTTTAACATGATTAAGTACTAACTCTTACCTTGCCAGCTAACACAGTTCCGCTCAATAAATCATTTATAGAAAGATCCAAGCTGTGATAATTTATGATCAAGACACGTAATCAGCCGCTTAATACACTATTATGAACGATTTAAAACGGGGACCTTCGGAAGCTAATCAATACTAATACTGGAACACTACTACAAAACTTTCATTAAAGGTATCTTATTCTAAAAATACTAGAATCTACAGTCAACATCGGCAGTTTTTAATGTGCCCACTGCTGGGGCTCAGGCCTTCCTTAAGGGTGGTTTAGGAGAACCCCTAATGCTGATTGGTGGGTGTCAACGATTGCAAATGCAGCCGGGACCAACGGCTTAACGTGCCTTCCGAAGCACGAAAGAGCATAAGATAATACATTTTTGGTCTCTCATCATATAACTGACCTCTCATCATATATAGTCTCCGTAATCGCAGGACCAGGCACTAAAAACTGCGCCAACGAGCTCCTCAATTCTACGAATCTACAGTAATTTTATATATTTTTATTTTTGTATATTGAATTAATAAATACAAAAAATATACAAAGTATGCAATAAGAAAATACCATCTTTATTCTAGAGTAAATTATAAATATAATATCAATTAACTTGTGTAACAAAAAACATGAAAACTTGTTACTATACTGTGACATAATAAATTCCTACATTTATAACACGTCTTATTATAGCCATCTATCTTGTATCTTGTATATCTTAAGAGTAGCTACTACCTAAACGTAGTGATTATTGTCTTTTCATCCCCACTACTAAAACCGAGGCCTGTGGCTAGAGTAAGGATTCCAATTTATTCTTGTTATACGATTATTTTATTAATAGATTGAATCAATGGCATCCTTAATTAACTCGATCGCTTTGCCAATAAGTCACTTTACTGCCTAATCAATATACCTATTTCGAATACAGCACATTGATAGACGGATTATAATGGTCACTTTAATGCACATTTCGTGTAATAGAACAATGGCGGCGGATTCACGTACGGTCAAGAACAGCTGTTAATTAACACATGCCTGTAAATAACAATTACATGAAATAGGTACTACATTATCGAGCTGAGCCAGTAATAAAACAAAGGTGAGCTTTTCATTACATGTTGAGTGTGTTCCCGTGTTTATCGTAATATTTATTGACTGGGTTTCGCGTACGCATAACCTTTTTATATTTTATGGTTAAAATATGGACGAATAAATTGATTAACAAGTTTTAATAAACTCGGTGTAATTAAAATCAAACCTTATTGTTACATCAGCCATTTTTAAAGTCCCCACTGCTGGGGCACAGGGGTTAATGGGTGGATAAGGAGAATCTTTATTTAATTTGGTGTAATTATATAGATAGGATATTAAAATAATTATTTCCACTCACACACTTTTTAACCGACTTCAAAAAAAGGAGGAGGTTCTATGTTCGACTGTTTATTTGTTTTTTTTTTTTTTTTTTTTTTTTTTTTTATGTATGTCCACCGATAACTCGAAAACGGCTGAACCGATTGACATGATTCAAATGCCACTTTATCAGGTTTGCTCCCCAGGTGGTCCCATTTTTTGAAAATTTTAAATCGGTTCAGTAGTTTTTGAGTAATCCTGAAAATACTGTAATTTTTTAGGTAACTTTTGCACGAGTTTTAACGGATCTTCAGACATAACTTCTTTGTTTATAAACCGATTTAGATGATTCTTGTTTCGTTAGAAAGGGGATACTTTAAGGATGTTTTCATTTAAATTTCCTTCACATTGGACCTTGGACTTCGAAGATACACAAGAGAACTCTTCAAAATCAAATTGGATAGTGTATTAGTGATTACTCTACGGTATTGAAAGGTTTCGCATCAGCCATTTTTTTATTGTCACTACTGGGGCTGGGATACAAGCCTTACTTATGGGCTGATGAATGGGATGGACCATAACCCACCGCGCGGGCCCAATGCGGATTGGTGGGTGTTAATGTGCAAATGTAGCTGGAACTAACGGCTTAACGTGTCTTTTGAAGCACGGAGGACCTCGAGATAATACACTTTGGTCACCTACCCCATGTCTGACCCTTGCTAAAATTAACAGTGCAAAAAGTGGATATTGAGTTACTAGGCGTATTATACCATTGAAATGTGTGAAATATGAATAAAATATATTTATATCATCGCTCTTATTTACTTATACATACCTACCACAAAAAAGTTAAAAATAAAAAACTTTTAAAAATTAAAAAGAAAAACCTCCTTCAAAAAACCTTAAAAAAATGCTATAAAAACAGCTTCAAAAACAGCAGCTCTAAAAAGCAAGAAATAATATTCAAATCTGCATAATTACTATTCAAGTACCTACGCATATCTGATATTAAAAAAAACGTCTAATGAAGTCGGGTGGGGCTTTAAGAATTAAAAAATCAAATTGAGAAAGAGAAACCACGATAAATGTTATTATGATTAAAAAAGAAAAATATCTGTAGCCCCACCCGACTTCAAAAGACGTTTTTTTTAATATCAGATATGCGTAGGTACTTGAATAGTAATTATGCAGATTTGAATATTATTTCTTGCTTTTTAGAGCTGCTGTTTTTGAAGCTGTTTTTTATAGCATTTTTTTAAGGTTTTTTGAAGGAGGTTTTTCTTTTTAATTTTTAAAAGTTTTTACTGTAGAAGTATGCAAGAAGCTATATGTACCTACAAGTTTTATTTACGAGTCGCGTTGATTTTTCGTTGCCCATTGCCATAAACTGACGACCTGAGTAATGCAGTGGTCAACATGCAGTTTTACCACGCAAGAGGTCAAGGGTTCGATTCCCGGCGGGGCATAAATTGAAATTATGAATTTTAATTTCTGTGACTGGTCTGGGTGTTATGTATAATAAGTATATATTAAAAAAGTATACTGATATAAAAAAATCAGAGTTCCTAGAAGAGTAGATTTTATTTCAAAACTGGTGTGGATTGCACTTGCTAGCAAACTAACATTTTCGAACAAAACAGATCGGGGAGAAACTACGTAGACGCAGTGTGGAACTTTCAGTGTTCCTGGCGGTTCACTTTGTAACCGTCCCCTTTTTACTTAATAACGATATTTTTCTCCCGGACCAAAGACAAAGGTAATTTCAAACATGGAGCAAGTTCTAGTCACATACACTGTTTGAAAGTGGGGCTGCGAATGTTATTTACTCCGTTACACATTTTGTTCGACAAAACAACACTGCTTACACACCAAGCTTAACAATGTAGTTCCATACGACGAGTTTAATCCCTTACTCCCGCATCACGGTGTCGAACTCACCAGAAACTTATATTATTTCCTCAGGCAACTTGAGTGGTTTATTCAAAGTTTTGAGTGCAAAGATAACAAAAGTCCGGGGCATTTTGAATAATGCAAATAGTTCGTTTATACGGTAAAGTGAGAAGGTGTTAAAGGTGAAGTTTGCTCAGTACACGGTAAGAGCTTGTATTCATAATTTAGTATACACATTTTAAGAGCTACTAAGGTTCTTTTGGAGCTAAACTGCGCTGTACTTTGTAACTCAACTAGTTGGCGGTTGTTTGAAAATATATTTTCATACGATTTTGCATAAAACTCTTCTATGGTAATATTAGGCTAAGATGCGGTTTTCTGCGGCATTATATTGTTTATGTTTTGAATTTATTCTGCTGATGAAATTTCGCTTGTAAAAGAGATTGTGCTTTAGAATTTAACATGGACGTATACTTTTTACAATAATTTGTAAAAAGTATACGTCCATGTTAATCTCTGAAACCTTATGGTAAACCTAATGTCTGTACCCTTGGCACGAACAGCTATCGAAAAAAAATAACGCACTTAAAAACATTCGATATAGTATTTATGTATGGGAAATTTGTACAGCGCCATCTACCGCCGAAAAGCGAAATGAAATTTTTCATACATAACTACTCTATCGAGTACTTTTACGCGCGTTTTTTTTCTCGACAGAATCAGATGTTCGTGCTAAGGGTACTGATGTTAGTTTGCAGCTTTGTACTCGAAAGCTCACTATTTTTATCTTCGATCAATTTTGAACATTGTTTGTTTGTTTTATTGATTGAATAATTGACCAAGCGAGCGCGAAGCGTCTCTGCTTCAGCTTGGGCAAAATCTTGAACGCAGCGAAAATTTTACTAAGTCTGTCCGGCTCTCCGGCTGTCCGTTTGTTCTCTACAGGTCGCATTTCTCAACCGATTCTCGTGAAATTTTGTGAGCTGTTTCGATAATAATTTAAAATTTTTTGTCGATCCAGTTTTATCGAAATTTGTTAAAAAATTCACCCATTTCGAAAAATGTTCAAGGTTAGAAACGCCATCTAGCATCGAATAGATAAAAAAAAATACCTACCAAAAAGCACAAAGTACTGCTTTGAAAACCTCGTAGCGACATCTATTATATTTTTTTAAAACAACAATTTTACTAGTTTTAAAAATACAGTTCCTATTTATATGTAAAGTACTATCTAAAAAATTTTTTTTTTCTACGAGACGTTAATTTAAGTACATTAGGAAATAGCTGGGCTGAGATGGTTGACATTTTCATAGTAAAATTTTGAAAAAATAACTCTTTTTTTTCTTTGGCACAGTTACGAGATATAAACCAAGCAGTACAAATATAAATAAATCACAAAATAAAAGCATAAATTTGTGTCTCAATTAAAACTGTGCACAACATGCAATTATTCTATGTGCTCTATTCATTTGTAGTATAGTTTCAAGTTTGAATTTTGCATGAAAAAGTGAAACGGCAGCAAATAATTAATGTAATACCAACTAAACCCAAATCTACAATAAAACGTAGAATAATAAAAGCGCTATGCACCGTAAACTGTTGTTTTATTGAAATCGGTAAAATTAAAAAACGACGCATGCGAGCAAGCTACGTCTGCTTTACGTATGAACAACTCCAATAAAAGAGAAAAACTCGAGTCCACTAAATTTAAGTTTATGACGCTCACTGCGATAGTATTGGCCCGTAAACATTGATATCCGTAGCCCACTGGATCGGATATAGCAAATCGAGTAATGTTCGGGCTTTACATAACCCATTCTGTACATTAAAACTTTACGCTTGGTAGACCAGTAACTACTGTTTGTGCGAGTGAGACATAAAGGCTTTTGGAATAACTGAGGTACTTATCGGTGGTTTATCGGAGGTTTGTATTTATCGGAGGATCTGGTTTAAAGTTAATTTTATTAATACCAAATAATATAACTAGAAAAAATACGACTCGCACCAGATCATGTTCTCGGACGGGAATCGAACCCGCGACCTTTGGATATCCGGTCCAATGCAGAGCACCGCTGAGCTACCGAGTCACTTGTGGGAATGTCGAATTTCTCCTTGTATATCAACTCTTACGCTGCAAGCCAGCGCCATCTCACCAATGTACAAGGAATTACAAATAATTTTATTACTTTAAACCAAAGTAATAAAATTAATTACTTTCTAATTACCTCCGATAAAGTACCTCAGAAACTGGGGATAAGTATTTTTTACTTTAGTTTAGAATCACACGGTTTGGTATTGCGCTGCGCTCCTGTGACTTAACGCAATAAAATGGTAGGGAATATGTATGATTGTGAACTGCTGCTGCTAATCAAATCTTATTATAAATTTACCTATCAGCAGAGAGGCGTTTCAACCAAATACTATATAAATATTATAAACAACGGTTCGCAGACATATTTTCATTAGCTTTTCAATTAAAGAGTGACATCAGCCAGTGTGGCAGATTACATGCCTGACACTTGCTGGCCAGTACCAGCGAGTCCTAGCCAGCCAGTCCTCGCATCCTCCAACAAATCTAAAGTTAGTAGTTAGTTAGTTAACCAAATTAAAATATGCAGGAATCCCTAAATCTGTAAGAATAAGATTATTTAATATTTTGGTTTGTAGTAACTACTGCAGAGGGCAAAGATTTTGTTTAACAAATAAAATTTATGAAATTGTTTAATGAAGTAAGTATAGTTAAAGGAAAAGGTAAACAAATAGTTTGAATGTTAATTTATAGCTTTGGGAATAAAGTCAAGTATTGAAAATCCAAACACAATGCAATTGAAATACAATGAGTGACAAAAAATATGACGAAACAATAAACACATTCGATTTGTGAAAAGACGATGTATTGTGTACATATTAATCTAATCAAGGTTGTAAACGTGTGGCATTGTTCTTGGCAGGAGTATATGATACCTCCTCCTTAAGAGGTTTTCTTGGAAAAAAATATCGCTTGGAAAAAAATATCGTGGTGGGCTCCCACTTTCTTCCGCAGGTAGTCGTAGGCAGACTTACAGAAACCCAGACGAGCTTAATGTCTGTAAGCCACCCAAAGAAAAAAATACCGTAAAAGCACAAAAAAGGTTAAAAAACTTAAATTTTGTATTCGGATAACATGCCATAGATCTAAAAATGAAGTAGTAAACAACTAGCTCGTCCTTAACATTGATCGATGAACCAAGTCCGAGTTCTTACATACTGCGACAATTTTCTTGCAATATTCAGAAACTCCGATAGTAAATTTAATAAAACTGTCTCGAACTTATAAGTCGGTGACAATGGCCACCTGCCGAGACCCATGTGGGTTGACCTTCCACCATGATGGATGATGACAGAGTGGCGAGTTCTTCCACGGGCGAAGCTGATTTAAATTTAGATAAGCAAAATTAATTACTTGTCACCAACCGGCGTGACGTGTGTATTGTAGTGTATGCGATTTTAATTGTACAGTAAAAAATGGAACATAATAAGTTGGTAATAATAATATGGACTTTTGAAGCTGTTGTGTTAGTAAATAAATCACATTTGGTTGATCATAAAGTTGCGATTTGTGGCATTGCTAAAACGTTATTCTAAGAGCAGAAAAAAGTTTGAATTCTGTACATCAAAAAAATAAAAAGGAACATTGAAATTCAAAGTGATATTGACAATAAATAATCATAAAGGTGAAAATAGGTAACTAAATAAATCGACAAAACACCTAGCTGCCCTTTTGTTTCAATGCAGCTGTAAAAACAAACTTGAAATCGTTCCGGTCGCTGTTTAGTCTGTTTTAATCTCACTGGGTGACTAACATCGGTTAGACTTTTCCAGTAGTAATGAGTCTGCCGGAGTTACTGTAATCCCCGTAACGTCGGCAAGTTGCAGAATTATCCGAGATGCGCTGGTTATCGCGCACTTCGGAAAATATCTCACGCCGGCAAAGTTGGTTCCTTTGTTGCTGAGTTCAGAGCTCTGCAGGTGTGAAGTGGACCAAGTCATAAAAGAACTACTGAAGTAAGCTTATGAGCCTAACTTTGTACTACTGGTTCAGTCAGACAAACGACTATCGTACAACAATCGTATTAAAAATTTAGTTGACATCAGCCATTTTAAATGTCATGTTAAAGGTGGATAAGGAGGATGGGCCATTACCCACCAGGCATGCCCAATGCGGATTGGTGGGTGTTAACGACTGCAAATGCAGCCGGGACCAACGGCTTAACGTGCCTTTTGAAGCACGGAGGAGCTCGAGATAGTAAAGTTTTGGTCACCCACCCCATGACCGGCCCTTGAGAGAGTTGCTTAACCTCCGCAATCGCATGGCCAAACTACTGCGCTGCTTAAAAATCTAGTAAAATATGTTAATTATAAGAGTAATACAAGGTAACTTAAGTCATATCGGGAAATCGAAGGTGTTTTCGATCGAGGCTTACCAAACAGTGTGAATTATTGGCATATAATTACATATCAGACCATGTTACCTAGCCAGTGTCGGTCAATTTTGCCAGTCTTATCTGTTGTTTAGAAATATTTATTTTCAGTAGTGTTGCATTTATGTGAATGGGAAATGAGATAAGAGATGGCAAGGCTTGTGGGATATCTCTGACACCATCGAAAAGTATCTGTCAAGACAATTTCTTCTTGGTTAACTCACGGCCAAATACTCAAACTAATCTTAAAGTTATGACCACCTTAAAATCAAAAAAGTTGTCAAATCTGACAGAAACTATGAAACTGACAGCGTCCTTAAGATTATGGAGACCTGCCCCCCTAGCATGACCACCGGAACACGATATAATATCGCGTGATATACCGTTTTATCGACACTCAACTGCCAAAATCCATTGTCTTTTGACAGTTAAACGTGATAAGTCGCTATATCATTCGCGCTAGGGGCTGAACTATAAATTTTAGCTAAGAAGATTTTGAGTATTCGGCCGTCAGTGTCATCAAGTCATATTGCTCTTTGCTAGCAGCCTCTGTCATCTCCATGACATATCAACAATAAACCGCACAATCACGAACGGTTGACGAGCAGCGACCGCAAGAACACAGGGCCGATCATTATTACTCATCGTAATTGCTGTTACTAATATCGCAAATTGGTCGTAGCGACGCAACAGCCGCACCGTTCCGTCTTTGCGGTTTTCGCCTGAGTCCAATAAGGCGGCCACTCTGTTTGAGCAGAAGCGGAGAAAATTCTCTTTACAAACCGTTAGACAGAAAATGATATAAAAAATCAAGATAGTAGTTTGTATTTACGAAGGGGAAAAACACGTCGTGTGATACTCCCAGGCCGTGCCACTATTAGTTTTCAGACATACAAAAAGAAAATATTATTTTTCCATGCTGAAATCGCTGACACTTGCACCAATCTCTGAGATACAAAGGTTCGATAGTATGCGCCCTTTGAACTTTATCCCACGAGGGAATGCGGCGTCGTGACGCGACGACAATTACGATTTTCTAGTCGCGGGCACGTACTGTACGAATCACTAATCGCCATCGGCCCATCGGCTTGGGCAACAATACTGACAAGTACTTAGCTGTCCGAATGTAGTGATATCTTCATTCGACCAACATTTTTATGCAGGACACAGTAATGTAGGAAAAATTGCCATCAATTAGGGAATCCATTTCCCTAAGGATAGTATTTCAACCAAATATACTGTTTGTAATAACTTTTTCATAAAACAAAATTCGTGAATAGATTATATTTGCCATGCAATCATTTCATCATCATTTGAATATTAAGATAACCCCGGAACTGTTTCTACGACATTGTTTAGGCTTTAACTGTAGCTAAAAATAAATTAGCGTTTATAAAAACACTTTTTGGCTATCGATGTGTGTCGTCATTTCGTATGAATACCAGTTTAGATCTCAATTAACTTTTCGTAAAAAGCAATAAAGCAATTTATAAAGGATTATTAATTCGCTTTGGCGGTTCGCCAATATGAAAATCAACTTAAACTGCGGAATCGGTTTCTCCGATCCCATTACGAGACCTCAACGGTTCATCGGACGGAAATCATATTTCAGTTCATACGCGAGCACCAACTACCTTCGTACCAAAGTTTACTAGACAATCCAATTGTCTGCACCGCGACTTTTGCATACAAACTTTGCCTACAGACTGTCCGTGTGATGTCAGACCGATCCGGACAATTGGAGCAATTAATCGGTTCCCGAGTTCGGGTTTGATTTAGTGGTTTGCCGGGATGCTTTTAGTTTTACTTATACTCGACAATGAGAGTTCGAAAACTTTTAAAAGCAAATTGCAAACTGCTTAACATTTGTGTCAGGAAATCAAAACAAAGACTGTACCTACGTAGCGTAGCATCTTGGTTAGACATATTAACTATGTAAAGTTATTTTAATAACCATAAGTAATAAATTATAAAAGCACTCATATATAAATACAACGTACTTTTACCATAATTACTTGTAAGTGGAAAACAATACAGATTTCGCGCTTCTCGCAACTATCAAAGCTTTTTCTATTCGTATAATGTCGAGAACAATGTTGCTGACGTTCTTTGTTGGCGATCATAAATAAAACTTTAAACGATATTAGTCGTCAAACTCGGCTGCCTGTAAAAGTCTTGAATCATGTTAACAAGTGGAAAACACTTCCAGGGAATATTTTAATAAAAAATGGTAAATAAATAAAAGTAAATTTAAAAAGTATTTGTAATAGAAATCATACAGGAACAATAAAGCCGTGACCGAATAGAGTTTGTTAGTCCTACGAAAATGTTTCGCCTTTTTACCACGTTTTTATTAGGTTGCTTTCTCGTTTGTTTAATTGTTTGTTCGTTTGTTTTTATTATTTATTCATTCATAGCTCTATCTCTTTCCGTCGCTCAGAAACATTGGTTGCTAGAGCGCGAAAACCACTCGCTGAAAATCAGATTTTCGTGTCAAAGTGCGCGAATTGATCTGAGTTTTTCTTGTCCTTCTTGTATCAAACGATTTTTCTGTTACAAATAGAGATGAAGAGATTGAATACTGAGTAAGGTGGGTCAATATTTGACCCTCAGTAAAGCACACAGGCATAAATTGGGAACAGTGAACTTTACGAACCGTATTGAGCTGCGAGATAATTTATTCGGCGAGTGCTTTCATTCAAAGCCAGGTACGAAATACTAAACTTGATTGTGTAAAAAGTCCTATTTAATTAGGTATTATTAAATAATATGACAATTGATATCAAAGCGATAATATTGTCATGCTCATTGAAATCAAGTTTGTCCATTAGTATAATTAGCGAATCAAATTCAATCATATCACAATGTTATTGTGATTAACCAGTGCTGTAATTAAGGCTATCGTGAATAGGGTAATGGCATTATGTCTTGTCAACATCTCTTATCAAAGGGCGCAGGCATCTCGAAACCGTAAGCAAACACAACTAACCTAATTAAGATATGGGAGACATTACTATATTGAATTGCAGTCGCATAATTGCGGTTTCGAATTATATAATCGGAACTAGTATTCGGCCGCGACATCGACTGCGAGCAATTCTATTTCTTGTGGCATCATCATCCTACTAAGTTATCCGCTTTAGTAAGTCTCAAAAGTGTATTTGTGAAGTGCAATTTCAGTTTAGAAATGCATTTGTATTCGGTAAAACCATGATTTCAATATTAAACGTCTCTTTGAAGAAAAAAAAACTCGCTTTGAATTTACTGCCGGGTTCAAAGTTAGCATTTTAGAACTGTTTATATTGAACTAGAAAACGGTATTTATTCGCGTACGTCGGCAAAGGATCTATGCAAGTTGACCTCCGAGCGAAGACCTCAAGAGACTGAAAACAAATTGAATTCGCGTAAAACGGACTTCACTGTACAAACTTAATGTTTTGACTGATATTTGCTGTATTGCGCATAACGTTGTGGTTATGGTCAAGTTGATCGTTGTTTTAATTGTAATTTTGTGGGTGAATAAATAATAATAATAATATTTGACAACATCACATACAATGCTCCGATTCCAAAGTAAGTAGCTAAAGCATTTGTGTTATGGAAATCAGAGACAACGGTGGTATCACAAACACCCAGACCTGAGCCAATATAGAAAAGTTCGTTTTCTAAATTGACGAAACCGGGGATCGAACCCGGGACCTCAGAGATGGCGACACCTTGAAAACCGGTGTACAAAGCCACTCGACCACGGAGGTCGTCAAAGATAAATGACTATTGTTTATGTTAAAGACAAAGATTGGCAAATTTTAGTAGGTATTTTACGAAAAACAATTACAGTAACAGCTCTTTGAAATCAGTATTTGACTGACTTCAGTATAGACCCGCCTGCATCAAAAGACAAGTCAACTGAAAAAATGGAAACCCGATCAAATATTAAAGGCAACATAATAACATGCAGTCGGAAGCATGCATAAAGTGACATTACGAATAATATGTTTTATCATTAAATTGTATGCCTCCGACTGCATGTTTTCACTTCAAATAATAGCACCGCGCAACCGCCATGTTGGTTTTTTAACTCACTTAAGAACACTAGGGCTATCAAGACTAATCTAATGATATATTAATGATAGCATTCCGTTCAACCGTTTGAAAGATATGAGGTAATAAAGAATATTACATATAAACATACACACAAAACTTTACCCTCTTCCTGCAGTCGGGTAATTGGATTTGCAAACGTCCAAGCCATATGCAACAAAAGCAAAGCTAAACTCCTTAGGTCGTCCCGATATTTGCCAGATAGATCGGCAACAGTGGGATTCGGCCGAACTGTCAGAGTTTAAATAGTTCCGTTATGATACTGATTGGGTTAGTTCAGAGAAATTTCAGCAGTTGAGCGAACTTACAGACAAACGTTTGAGCTAAAGTTTATGGAGATTTGAATGTTGTTTGCCAAATATTGGTGAAGTGGTTGACAAAGTAAGTAATATACAGAGTGTTTCATAACTCGAGACTTTTTTAAATTTGTATAGAAAACCGCAAAGTAAACACGAAAACAATAGTCTATTTGCGTCTCTAGGGGACAACCCTAGACGCGAATAGACTATTGTTTTCGATAATCACTTCCATTAATAATAAGCAAAAGCAAAAACACAATTTAGGTCTAGGGTTGCAACTATACACTTTATCATGATTTTTTTAAGTATTGGTTTTCAGGGTTTACAATAACTTTCCGGGGTTGTATGCATGGTATGGTACCCTATCTACCATATTCAGATTTAGGGGCTTTTTTGTTACACGTTGTATAGTACTGGAACTATCACTGGAACTATCACTGGAACTATCGCTGCAAGAGTTTTTGGGTGAATAAAATAAAATAAATAAATGATAGAAATAAGATGTCATAGTAGTAGGTAATATAATAACACAAAATTAATATGATTGTTATTTATTATTGATATTTTGTTTTGTTTTTATTTAATTAATTAATATAAGTAAATAAATAAAAATAAATATAGATTATAAATATAGATTATAAGTAATTGCTATGCCCTTGCAGGGCCATGTTTGTATCTATTTTTAAGTATTGTAACATCTTTATAACAACATGGTGCAATAAAGAACTTTGAACTTTGAACAAATTATTCTACCGGAGTCCGTCATGTGATAGTTACCTACTGTCAGCTTTTGCCGAACTGAGAAGGAGCTTAATGGCGCATGTGCCTGCGATTTGATCAACTTTTGCAGGGTCGGTTACCAGATGAGTGACCAAAAATTTGATATTTTGAGTTTCTCTGTGCTTCGGAAGGCACGTTAAGCCGTTGATCTCGGCTATATTTGCAGTTGAAAGCACCCTCCAATCAGCATTGTGCCCTCCTTATAAAATTAAAAATCTAATAATGGTGATTACCAAACTAAAAAGTCATCTTGTTTTGTGACATCTAAATTATTAAATAATAAATAAATGCTTGGACCATTTCAACCATCTAGCCCCAATCTAAGCAAAGTTGTGATATGAGTGCTAGACAACTGACTGATATAGTACTTTATGTACTTTTTAAATAATGTTGAGGTGACACTGTCTTATACTGATGAGTTCTCTATGGTTCTGTCGCTTAGCAATAGGCTGTTGATAAATGTCTTTTATAATATTCTTGTTTTATTGTCAATATATATTTTTCGATTCTCTTATAAAACTGCTGTTTTCTTATATCTTATATCTAACTTAGCGTTCACTTTAATGTGTATACTTATTATGCATGCTTATCTCTAAACAACTTAAATGATAATTGCAAATCATCATTCTTAATATTCACATTTATTGAATCAAACAACTTAATTTATAATTAAGATCAACATGTCAGTCAAATATACAAAACCGTGCGGTTGTATAATTATTTTGTGCCGGGTTCATACAAATAAACAGTTTAAAGTAACGAACATCTACTTGAAAATGTGTGACGACAATTTTAAATAATTATTTGAACAAGAACTCGTTACTACGAACCTATATCAAATTGTCACCGAAACAATTACATGTAGTAATTTCCATCTCCATAACAAAATTGAATGAAAGAAAAGAATTTATTTCAATGAAATAATATACAAGGTGTTACAAAAATACCCCTAATGCCGAATATGGTATATAGGGACCATCAAACTGAACAACTTTTACTATGGGAACAACTCTGAAATCGCGAAAAAAATATCAGCTTTTTCATACAAAAATTAAAATCGAAAATATCAAAATGTATGAAACTGCTGATTTTTTTAAAATTATTTAATAATAATAACAAGTATTATTATTAAATAATTTCGTTTCATTGATATTCCATGGCACACTCATGATACCGTAATAATATCTCAAAATAATCAGCTTGCTTTATTAGCTATTGTGATTTTATACCATTTGGAAATTAAATCTAATGCACTCAAACAAACCAACTCATAATGTCTGTATTGTAATAACAGAGCTAATACAAAAATTAACCGCTATTGTTACTAATGACAAAAAAAACCGGTCAAGAGCGAGTTAGACTCGCGCACCGAAAGTGTTCCGTACCATCATATATATATATATATAAATACACTGCGTTATATTTTAGAATATTGCAGTTTTAGGTCAGCGCCATCTGTTGACCGATGGTGGAACTAATGTTATTTTTTTATGATTTCTGAAAAAGAATGTACTCTGCGGTGTGAAATATTGCATGTTAGGTCAGCGCCATCTTTTGACCGATAGTGGAACTAATGTAATTTTCGTTGTTGATTTCTGAAAAAGTGTCCTATTTAGAGACATCTTTTTATTTTTCCTGTATCTTTACATAAACTTAAATAATTTAAGATTTTTCTCTATGCAAACTTCGGGAGATAAGGGAGGGGGGCGGGGGGATGGTATTTTTTTACATTTTTCATCAAAAGTTAAAACCTATGCGACTTTAAATATTTTTTGAGAATGTGCAAACAAAAACAACGCTCTTTTTCTTATGATACCTTACATGCTCTAGTAGCCCCACTTCGAATCAGAGCCCTTTTGCACAGACAGACTGAGTCGCACCATAAGGGTTCCTTTTTAGCATTTTGGTACGGAACCCTAATAGAGTAGACCTCATGAGAATATCGACTCTTCCTAGTTCCGTGTACAAACAGTGATCTCGGTTACATATGTTTTATAATACTGCAAGGTTATAAACATTTCTCGATATATCTTTGTGGTTAGTGATTAATAAGCTAATCATAATGGGCAAAAAATAGACTTTAACTAGTTATTTCCGACCTCAAATTGTGCATAGAGTATCAACAGAATCCCTTATCATTAGTACATTCTAATGATACCCTTTCGATATTATCTTGCAAAGCCAGCTGTACCGATAGAGTATTTTTGTATTGGAAATTTAACCAGCACCATCTACCGCCGAAAAGCGAAATGATATTTCCCATAGAAAATAAAATTACTCTATCGAGTACTTTTACGTCCGTTTTTTCACGAAAAATGTGCGTGCTACGGGCACTATACCTAGCACGAACCTGTACCGCGCGTAAAACTACTCGACGAAGTACTTATTATCTATGGAAAAAAATATTTTGCTCTTTCCTATGCAAAATTACTCTATCGAATGTTTTTACGCGCGTTATTTTTTCGACAGATGTTCGTGCTATTGGTACTGAGCTCTTATAAAACAACTAGTGGACCCTGTGAACTTCGTATCTCCTACAGTTAAATATGATTATCAAATTTTAACTTGAGAATTTTAAAATATTGAAAACCAGTGCCGTCTATTTAATTAGTTACTTAGTTAATAACTTGCTTTCGTTTAATGCTAAATATACGACCTATTCTTTATTTCACCGAGTGCTTTTTATCATTATATTCGATCTTTCTTGACTAACTTCTATATCAAAAATTATCCGTCAAAAGCAATCTAAAATGGCGATTCCCTTACAAAATTGCCAATGTTGAACTTTCGATTATTTACCTGTGCTTTTGGGTGTTTTTTTGTTTCTTAACCACCACAGTACTAATAGCAAACAAAAAAAAAATCCAATCAGTCAAGCCGCTTTAGAGTTTTAGCTTGACTAACGAACAGCAATTCATTTTTATAAATAAGAAGATTTGTTGCAGTTGTGTGAAAAGGCAAAGGTAGGCATCTCACTTTCATAACTATAATAATTTGACGCTATGAGTTCGTAAGTCACGATAATTTCCTATAGTGGGCGATGAGAAATATCTATATCCGTTAAAAACAATTTAAAAAATAAAATTCTAATTTACGTAAAAAAACATGGACTCTACAGTTGGTATTACGCTTTCCAATTACCTAGCAATTTTTAATACTTTCGTCGGCCACTGGCCGTCTATTATTAGTGGCCAACTTAAACTTTATTTCTAAGTAATTAAATTGCTCGGTGGAGTGGACTTAGGAATTCTAGACTCTTAAATTTCCCACGGGATCTGGGCCTCGATTCTGCTAATGTTAGCATAACAATTGTTTCCCAATTGTGTTTCAATAGTGCTTTTTGTGTTGTGTCAAAGAGCAATTGAAACACCATTGAGACACGATAGTTAGGTTAATTTTAACTGAATCGAGGCCCTGAGCCTACTGACCGCGTTAACGTAGTGGCTACTCACTATTACAGCTGGATTGCCGAGGAATTGTCAGGTGTTTGTAATTGTCAGGTGCACTTTAAACCTAAGAGTTAAAAATAAAAGAGATTGTCGTGGATTTGTCACGTGGTTATTCTCTTTCCTTCCCTTCTCTTTACGAAGGATTTTAAGAGCTACCGACATGTTGATAGCTGGAACGTATACTTAAAAAATAATTTTCAAAAAAACTAAATAAATAAAGAAGAACTGCAGTAAGTGCTTACCAAAGAGTTTAACAGATTTTCAAGTTTTGTCAATATAGATACGTAACAAAAGAATTTTCATCAAAGAAAATTTGATTCAATATGACGACACTTTTTAAATAGAGTTTTTAGAGTCGAATAACAAGTTAGACATGTCAAAACTTTTTAATAAAAAGGAGTACTAAGAATAATCAAAGTACGTACACTTACCCTTTTTAGGGTTCCGTACCAAAATGGTAAAAAGAAACCCTTTTGGTGCGACTCAGTCTGTCTGTCTATCACAGCTGGGTATCAAGATCATAATAATATGAAAGAGCGCTATTTGCACATTCTCAAACATTTTTATAGCCGAATAGTTTTCAATTTTTGTTGAAAAATGTAAAAAAAACCGTTTCCCCCTTATCTCCGAAGTTTGCATAGAGAAAAATCTGAAATTATTCTATGTGATAGAAGTTTATGTGAAGATTACAGGAAAAATAAAACGATGTCTTTAGATAGCACACTTTTTCATAAATCTTCAAGAAAAATTACATTAGTTAAAAGATGACGCTGACCTAAAACTGCAATAGTAAAAAGTTTGCGGCTTTGTTTGTTTTCATTTTTTTTTGGTAGTGTCTGTATTCTTGCGTGGAAGGCAAAGGAGTCTCTATCCACACAGCCATATTTTGTTATGGATTACGATCAGCTCGATTTTTCATTTTTTTAAAGCACAGAATACCTACATAAGATTTATAATAAATGATAGTTTTTTAATTGTTTAAGTTTGTTAATCATTGTAAGTAATAGTAAGTAAGTAGTGGTTTGGTAATGTTTTTCGTGCCTGATGACATCTCATCACTGTGTTGAGCAAAATACCAGTGCAGCAAGCCCCGCTTGCTGCTTTTACTGAGTCCAGCACAGTTTTGACATCATGCGATGGTGCACAATGTCTAGAGGAAAGAATTATGTTTTCTATGTGTACTTAAATGAAATAGTTGTGTACTTTAAGTTTTGTTATTAATTTCTTTCTTTTTTTATAAAATTATTCTACTAGTGAATTTAAATTATGTTGGTGCGGAACCCTCGGTGCGCGAGTCCGACTCGCTCTTGACCGGTTTTTTTATCTTATTAATGCAACAATGTCAAGCTATAAAAATATAGTTCGTAGATTTAAAATGCGTGAACTAAGGAAATGTTAGAAAATTGCAAGAGTAACCGGTTGACACACAAAAGCAAAAACATAACATAATTATAGTGTTACATTACACTTGATAATTAAACAATTACATTTTTTCATATTAACACTATTAGTTTGACACAAGCCACACCAGATTTACATTCCTTTCATATTTCAAACTCAGTACGACATTTTAAAAGCATTAGTAGACCGACCGATTACATTGCAACTATCGATAAAGAATGTTTTACTTTTTTTACTGACTTTGTAACTCAAATAAGGTAACCAAGTTCTTAGAAAACAGGTACCTAAGTATATAATATTTCTCGGAAGTAAGCACAAGAAAGGGCACGGTCTTGGTTACTACAACTACTAATGGAAACTTTCAGAATAATTACTTATAACAATGCGCTAGGCCAGCGATTGCGATGGTTAAGCAACTTTCGCAAGGGTCGGTCATGGGATGGGTGACCAAAAATTTATTATTTCGAGCTCCTCCGTGCTTTGGAAGGCACGTTAAGCCGTTGGTCCCGGCTGCTTTTGCTGTCGTTGGCACCCAATCTGCATTGGGCCCGCGTGGTGGGTCATGGCCCATCCTCCTTATCCACCCATAAGAAGGCCTGTGCCCCAGCAGTGGGGACTTTATAATGGCTGATGGTCAAAGTAGGTAAATTAGGTATTTAATCACTATACTAGTGTGTTTATGTCAGGCACCGCACTTACGCATGTTATTTTTAAAGAAAGAAAATCATTGTTATTGCTTTTTCATTGGGTTCACGTTTGTACGAAAACCATTTTGATGCTCTTTTGTTTCATATGGATGGTTGCCACGGTGTTAAACAATAATTCTTAGCACTTGGTCGGATTCGCAAAAGGTCGGATTCTCATTTCGCTGGAGGACAGTAAAAAAATCTAAATAATTTAAATTGAAAAAAGCCTCTAATTTCATAAAATGATTAGATTATTATTTCAAAAATAATCTATCGCAATTGAAATACTTTATAAGAAACCTAACTCAATTTGTATCTATCTATGGTTTTAATGTTAGTACCTACTTATCAAAATCTTATTATCTAGTCGGAATACCTTGTAAAGTCTACTTTATTTTAGCGAAGCAAGAAAAATCCATTTCTAATCGCCTCGTTAACCATTTTTAGGGCACAATAGTAATACTTACAAGAAAACGGTGCCGAAGTTGTGTCAAGCCCCGTTTTAGATTATATTACTTAATAAATAATTCATTCACAAAACACACTTTGTCCTATCGTTAGTACGACTGTCAGCTGATACACATAAATCACCTGTTAATG
Organism: Catoptria pinella; assembly: GCA_963556745.1. Classification (NCBI taxonomy): domain Eukaryota; kingdom Metazoa; phylum Arthropoda; class Insecta; order Lepidoptera; family Crambidae; genus Catoptria; species Catoptria pinella. Next base: position 10,661,329 of record OY750763.1, read on the forward strand.
TTTTTAAACGTAATAACATTAATGAGAAATAATTGCAAATAGCTAGTGTAGTAACGTATAAGTTCATAAGTATCCTAACAAAATAGATTCCTTTTTTTTGTAAAAAAAAAAAATATTGAAGATCTATTTATTGGACCAATAATTCTTAAAGCAATATGATGAAATACCCGTTTCACCATTTATATCTATGGTCAAAAATATTTGTTTAACTGCGTTGGTAACGTTAAAAGTAGGTAATACGTAATTCGCAATTCGCAAACTAATACCACAATACAAGAAACGGAGTATGTCGTTCCTAATTGATAAATGACCAATATGTTTGGCAGATTGGTATGTGTGAAAACCATGGGTGTGTTGAATGCTATTGCCGTTTAACCCCACAAGTATCCAAGCCACAGCTGGTAATTCTACGAAAATCTGTGAACGGGAAGTTACACCGACATAATTTCGGTTGCTGCTTGCGCTGGCTGTTTTCAATGGGGTTTCGTTCAAATTACGAAATGTACATTAAATAACTGATTTTTCCTCATTTATCACGTGAGATTTGAGTAGGCTTCTGTTCGGAAGTTTACTGCAAAAGGTGTGTCCACATAAGGTCTTTAAGATTAAGTAAATTATTACAATTAAACTTGAGCCACCTAAGTTCAGTTAAAATAAATAACTATACACTCCCGAGGTATAAGCACGGTAATAATGTAATAAACCGTGGTATAAGTTTGCAGTTAAAAGCATATAAAGATTTTAATATGATAGGTAAATCAAAACATTATTTTTATTAGTATTGAATAATGAAATGGACAAATGGAAAATGTTTTTAATATGAATTTCAGTTAAATGCCAAAAGCAAGACGGCCCAAAAATATTCAGTCAATGAAATCTTTACTCAATACTTAGGTAATTTAAATTGCATTATTATAGTGTTTTATTAGATCAATTCACTTCCTCTCGGAAGTTTAGTGTCCACATTTAGCGTGCGCCCACGCTTGGACGGTGTTTACCGACCGAATGGATTTAGACTTAGACGGCCTTACCACAAAAGATTTTAAAACACAGTTCAACAAGTGTTTAACTTAGACACTGTTTAAATGTGATGCTGTCACTATTTTGACAGTATCGTTTGAAAGAGACGGCATCACATTTAAACAGTGTCTCAATTAAACAGTGTTTTAAAATCTTTTGCGGTAAGGCCGAGAATGTTTGCACGCCAATAAAATTGGCATTTCATTATATGAAAAGTATTCATTGCATTCAAATTAAATTTTATTGTTTTCTTTTTTATTATTTTTATTTTAATAACGTGTAACCCGTTATTATTGCGAATTAAATAGGGACTAATACATGCCTGCCCTTAACCTTATTTTTAATCTTATCTTTATAAATGATTATCAAAATATTTCATTCAATGAAAGCAATGTGTCAAAAGTGATTGTCCGAATTGCTTTGTTTTAATTACAGGCGGCTTTTATTAATGTAGGCGTGCGCAGTAACAAATGTATCGAGAGAAATATAATTTATTACTATAGAAGCTGGTTTCTGTGTTTCAAATCATAAATGCTTTTGGGCTGCCCGCGCCCTGCCGACCGTCTCGTCACCTCGACACAGCCGAAACTCCCACAGCCTTTGAGTTCAATCGTTTCGCAACTAAGGACCTTAGCAGACACGGCACGATCAGCAACGAAAGTCGCTGTTCAATTTAGTACTTTATCGTATTTAAATTTTTGGCTGATGTTTTAAACTTTGAGACATATGTCAAGAAAGTTGCTTAAACAAAGTGCTAAAGTGTTCAGCTATTTTCGTTGCTGTCTGTACTTTGGGCATCGGCGATCGATGATATAGCTGCTTATCGGTTATCTGCAGCGATTGAATGCTACATTCCGCACACGTTTGAATGCCAGTAGCTGTTACTGCGACGCAGCATCAAGACAACCACTGAATTCCGTGTTCATGATATTTCAATCGCGTCAACTGAGAGACGCTAAAGCGCGACACAGCATCACTACAATTGCTAAATCGCGTGTTCTTGATACCGCGACCAATCGCAGAGAGTCGCTAAAACACGATGCATCATTATCCAATCGCAAAAACGTTAGTCGCATAAGCTAAAAGTTTCTCGTCTACAGTGGCCCTAATTATCATTGCTGTATGGCACTGAACCTAATAGGGATAACCTATTATATACCTATTACAATATTATCCGATAAATCGGAATCGCTCGGAAACGCCCGGATCAATATTGACAATTATTTCGAGTAACGAATGTGCACTGTCGAAACTGCTCTATTGGCGTGCTTCTAGGATTTAAATCTCCGGTGTGATTGCGTTAAATAGAGAGCTATAAAATATCGTGGTCACAGTTATTTTGCATGATTTAAATTATCAAAGTAACTGTTATATTTGTCAACAATCTGAGTTGTTGTTGCTACAGATTGATTATTAAATGTTAATTGACGTAGTTGAAGTTTCATGAGATTATTTGAAATTGAAAGAACGGCAATAAAACAATTATAGATTTGTTGAATGTTGATTGGCGGAACATTTCGTTCGTTCCCCTAGGCACCTGCTGTTGGTTGCACAAGCCTTGTTCGCTGCATAAAGCACGTGCGACTAAAATCGAACGCACAAATTTTAATTTCAAATTCCGTTGCTGGCTGAATGGCAGACAGTGATTCACTGCTGGCCGCGGCCACTTTTTGCTTCGGATCCTGCAACAGACTGGCAAAACAGGCTGATATTTCGTTGGTCACGGAATTTTCAAAAATACTACATTCAACGTAAGATCGATCAGATTTATCAAACTGTAATATGGTGCGCCGAGGATTCCTATTTTGCTTTGATAAATGCCACATATAATGTGAGAGAAAATCATTTTACTAACAAAATGCAACCAAAGGTAATAATCATAGATATATTAAGTTTATTGTAATAATAATATTAACAAAATATCTATTACCTTTACCCTTCGGAAGATTGCGTTCTTGAGATTCACGGACAAGCTCACTAATGGAATAAAGTAATGGAAAGGCATAATTTTCAACTTGAAAAATCTAACAAGTATAATTTCCATTCATTCTAATTTCATTCAAATGAAGTCGGTGGCAGGATTCGTTTGCCTAATAATGTATAATTTTCTTAAAAATAAGACGAATAAGGTGAATTTACAGTAGAAATGTAAGGCTTAGAGAATAATGAGGTAACGGCTCTGCCCCTCGTTATGTATTCCTTTACAGTGGTTGTAATAGTAATGAAAAAAAAAATCGGATTTATTGACATAATAACTGTCTGAGCCACGTGTATACAGCCTGCAACAATTTGTATTTTTTTCGAAATAGGTATAGTATTAAAGTAATTATTTGGTATATATTTTAAATCATTTTAAAAAATGACATAAATCACATAAAATCAAATTGAAAATAAAATACATTATTTGTTTTATATTTTTTTTAGAAGTGATAGTTTCATTTTAGAATTATCATGATCATAATGATTAAAGTGTTTCTTATTGCGGTTTTTTTTGCAGTAAAAAACCGCATCAGAATTGGTCCATTCGTTTGGGAGCTACGATGCCACAGACACAAAAAACACACATGTCAAAATATAATACCCCCCTCTTTTTGCGTCTGGACACAGAATATATCTTATGTTATCTTAAATATTAAGAAAATATATATTTTTAAACCCCGACCAATAGGTCGCCACTCTTCTAGATTATAGCTTCAATTGCTTAAAGGGCCAAATACCTCAATGGCTTACAGATCTAATATTATGACGGCGGCGTGACACACAGAGCCTAAATAATTTGTACTTGGACTTTAGGCTTTGAAACTGGAACAACTGAGTGTTGCGAAACCTAGTGCTGTTAGGGTATCCAAACCCGTATAGCCTTGATCGAGTGCCTGTTACTTAATTATTATGCCAGCCGAATTTAATACAGATATTATTTTTGTGGAGCCGCATTTCAAAGGAGTGGGCTAAGCTGTGTTTGAAAGTTGGGCTTTTAACCTTGTACAAATGTGGTGGCAAATGCGTTAGATTTTCCAACTTGAAATGCTAAACTTTTTGTTACCGGTGCCTTTTGGGTTAATGGTTAAGGATTGTACAAGAACTTGTTTAACGTGTCCAATACATTTTTTACAGTTTATACAATACAATTATTTTATACTGTTACGTTTTTAAAAAATATTTTCATTTCAGTAATTTTTTTTTCTGCTTTTAAGTCAACGAGCTAAAACTGAAAATTCACCATCTACTATTGGAGTATCTTATCAAGAGGAATCAAACGAGCCCAAACTTGATGGTTTTGCATGGTTTTAATATAGAGTTCCTATGGCTTTCTTCCAACTCCATCATCAGACCTTGGACACATTCCCCAACAGAGTACTCGTCAAGACTATTTTCAGACTATCTTCAGATTAGGTCTATTGTACTATTTCTCTAACTTTCAGCAGATACAATACGACTTATAAACGTTGCAGGAACTAAACAAACTCGAAACTGTAAACTTAATCTGGTTTGCAACTGCGACAGTTCCCAGACAATCGAATAATTTTAGGCGATTAGTTTGTGGTAAAAGGGATTAAGATTAGAACGTGAGGTACTTACTTGTGTATATTATTATTTCAACTATATTGACTACGCAATATTAAAGAACTATCGATATTATAGTGTACATTATCTTCACGATTTCTTCTTCGGAAAATTCACGTATATATTTTATGAACCCAAACTACAACGATAAATTATCCGAATTATGATGTATCCACGGTTTTATTCGGGTTTTATATTTACATAATTGTATGATCATCAAATGCACTAGGACATTATGCCACAAATAAGTAAGTTATTGTTAAAAAAAACTCAACATTCTCTACACACATACAAAAGCTATTCAAAAAAGTTCTATGAAGTTTATTGACAGAACCAGAAATTGCCGTGAAAGGAAGCCTTGTTCGCCGATGGCTCGTAAATATTTCGAGATCTAAATGCGCAGACCGTGTCATATTCCTTCGAGACTAGCTGTTCTGGGGCCTACTCTCTACTGCACGAAGTCCGTATTTTCTACCGAAGTTTATGTTTCCTTTTAAGCCTTGGCCACGACATCACCGCGCGCGCGTCTTGCATCTTGCGTCTTGGCAAACACTGCGCTCCTGTTTATTTTTTTATATATTTTTTAGACAACTTCAAATACATTGCTCCGATTCCAAAGTAAGTAGCTAAAGTACTTGTGTTAAGGAAATTAGAGACAACGGTGGTATCACAAACACCCAGACCTGAGCCAATATAGGAAAGTTCGTTTTCTAAATTGACCCAACCGGGGATCGAACCCGGGACCTCAGAGATGACAACAACTTGAAAACCGGTGAACAAAGCCGCTCGACCACGGAGGTCGTCAAATGTCTCGTCGTTACATGTCAGCCTCTCAGCTCGTCGTTGCGACTACACAATGATTGCCAAGACGCAAGATGCAAGACGCGCGCACAGTGACATCGTGGCCGAAAGTTACGATGGACTCCTCCCAAAAAGCGCATGCTTGGCGATATGATAGCTGCATTTCTCTGGTCAGTGGCTGCAACTGTTAAAGTAAATGCAATATTATTTTTTAACAAATAAAAATATGAATCTTTGGTTTATGGATAACGAGTGTAGACCCCTTGGTTTGCACTGCATCGAGAGGTTGGACGGGCAGTAAGCTAGCAGACTGGCTATGAGCTCATAAATCATATAAATGAGATATCGATGCTAATGAATAAGAAAATTTATGTTTATAGTCCTTCTTCTATGATTAAGAAAATTAAATGGCTGTCATCTATATAAAAAAATATAAATAAATCGTAAAAGTTGAAATACAAAAAGGTCATCTATGTTCGTCTGTTTATATGTTTTTTTTATGACTGTTATGTCGATTTGCAGTCGTTGACAGCCACCAATCCGCATTGGGCCCGCGTGGTGGCACGTAAACATAACCCAGAGACCTAGGGACACAGCCCATCCTTATCATCATAAAGACGGCCACTGAGGCAACCTTTGAGACATTTGAATAAAAAAATAAAATGGTCGACTAAAAGACAATTAAAGAAATTCACAGAACAGAAAGAAATGCAGAGATAGCTTAGAAAGGTAAAAATAAAATATATAAGTCTATGTACTAAATAAACACCTTGCCGCTACAGCCGAAGGTAACACTGACATTGTTTTTCTAGATTTATTGTTTTCATTCAATTAAATTGTTTTGTATCTGGATTCTGAATGTTTTACCACATTTTTTTTCACACCTAGTAAGAATAGTTAATGTTTGTGGTTGTAAAGTGTTTACCGTTCCAGACGCTTACTTCTACGTAACCATGAATATTTACTTAGCCATCAATATCACTTGTTTACACATAGTTAAGTAATACATTCGCACATTCACTACTCATCAAAATAAAAGCTATGACGTCATTTGTAAAAGCTTTTATTAAAAGCTCTGGCATTTATTTATTTATGAAATGAAATGATAATTGTTTCAAATACAGGCTTGATAATGCATACCATGCATACAACCCCGGAAAATTATTGAAAATCGCCAAATGGCTGAGAAATTTTGTTGTTAAACTTGTAGGGAAAATGCAAAATGACAACCCTAGACGCTAGACTATTGTGTTCGATAATCAATCCCATTAACGGACAAAAGCAAAATACAATTTTGTTCTAAGGTTGCCACTATGCAGATTATCATAAAAAGAAAAAAAAACATAGAGTTGTGGTTTTCACGGTTTATTATAATTTTCCGGGGTTGTCAATGAGCAGAGTTTTAAAAAACGGGTTCGCATCGGTAAGCGATATCTAAGTACGATATTATCAAAAATATCTTAAGGTTATGCTGACCGCTTGTGATAAAAAATATTGTGAATATCTTTAGAAGAGGCCTATGCAGCAATGAGTGTCATACAGCTGATATGACGATGAACGTAAGAAGTGTAATCTTTGCAAGATTCAAGAAGAATTTATTCCCACAATTTCCATGTCATAAGCAAATACTTTTTTTATCTAATGAATTCTTTCACCCAGAAAGCGATTTTTGAAACATCATAAATTTCCACCACAACAATAACTCTAAAAATACTTACAGGAAACCGTTCAGTGTTCGCTCAAGCTCGCCAGGTGCATGGTGACAGGCGTCAATGTGTAGTGGAAGCGGAGCTAAACTCATGAATATTTAAACGCTCATCAATGTTCCAGCTCAAGATATCGGATTTTCCGCTCCAGCAGTTATATTAAGGGATACATCACATTATGTTATTCTACCTCATATCTTGTATGGATGACGTGCAGTATTCGGAATACTGACGGAATATCAGTAATTTTGAGTTGGTATATTTACTATAGGGTATTATAATCTTGTAATGTTTGTTTTATTTTCTAATAGGTATTGCAGGAAGTAAAGTGTTCTTAGCATGCAATAGTACATTGCAATGCTGTTGAATAATATACGTAGTACCTCGACATCAGCCATTTTTAGCAATGCGCTTTGGGCCTGTGTGGTAAGTTATGGCCCATCAACCTTATTAAACCATAAGGATGGTCTGTGCCCCAGCAATACGGACGGTAAAAAAATATTTTGACAAAGGTACCGAAAAACAGGATGGCGCTTAAAGTGAAAAAAAACAATCGCAAATCACTTTCAGTATTAGGCTACAGTATTACCATGTCACTTTACTTTACGCTGAATATTGTTTCTAAATCTTTTAAAAAAATAGGAGGAGTATTTCGAAACAGTATCACGCAATAAAGTTTCGACATGATTTTAATTTGACACGTTATTATTAATGAAAGCGATTCAAATTAACGCATGACGTCGCCACGTGCCGAAATTGATAAAGCAATTAATGAATGAATATGAAACGTTCGTTCAAGGTGAATCGTTTCAGAGGTTTCAGAGGTCTAAAAAGGCAAGGTTCCATAGTATTTTTCATTTTCCAAATCTTAAATCAAATATTAACGATATCAAATTTTATAATTTCCGCCCCCTTTTATGAAAACTCCCACAAATACTTTTTTCAGAAATGACGTATGTTGAACTAAATTATGTTTTTGTTTTGATTTAAGTAGCTACCGGTGTTTTTCCTGAAAAAAAGTATTGTTCCCGAGGGGTAGCAAAAATCTTTTCACGCAGACGAAGTCGCGGGCGGCCGCAAATAAGCAATAAATGCTGATATTTCATTAATTAATGTTACAATTTTTTAGGGCTTAAATGATTTTTGCCGCTAATGCTTTATACCATTTTGCCTTTTTAAACTCAGAAAATTTCGATGACTGCGTTTGACTCATACATAATTAACAGAGATCGGTCTTCGAGCTCGTCTGATAACAGGTATTAGGATATAATCGCGGCAGATTTATTTAATACGTTTATACGGAGACATTTCAAAGACGTTTTAGAATAATATTTAATATCAGAATAAATATAGATGTTTTAGAAATTTGAGATAATTAATTTACTAGAAAAAATACTTGAAAAATTTACTCACCCATATCGTCTCAGTTTTTATAGTATATTTTCTAGTAGGTTTATTGATTATCCTAATCAGAATAGCCTTGATGGCGCAGGATTAGCGTATTGCCAAACATGTTGAAAATGGCTGATTTGATTTGCAATAAAGTCACAGTTACGAATCACCGCATTGCTTAGTGCAATTGTAACAAAAGCTTGTACCCAGTCTCATCAATATCCTGTGCGATGTCCTACAGAACAGGAGGAATGCGTTTTGGCATAGTCTAGCAGCACTCCATCGGATGTCACATTGTTAATTCTCTGGGGAGAATGCAAGCAAGCATTAAATTAGCTATTAATAAAAATAAAGCCACATGTTGTGTATTTATAGGTACATTTAGGTTTTTTGGCATAATAAAAGTAGGAATGTTATGGCGGTTAGAAAATCTATAAAATAATATTATTATAATAAATATTATACAACATCACAAACATTGCTCTAATCCCAAAGTGAGTAGCTAAAGCACTTGTGTTATGGAAATCAGACACAACGGTGGAACTACAAACACCCAGACAATCAGTCAAGTCAATATAGAAAAGTTCATTTTCTAAATTGACCCAGCCGGGGATCGAACCCGGGACCTCAGAGATGAATAAAATACCTTGAAATCCGGCGTACAAACCACTCGTCCACGGAGATTGCCAAAAACTTTTCTAACTGGCATACAATATGGACTAAAATTATCAACACTATAAACCAATCGGCAAATTCAATCTGAAATTAAAAGGTATTAGATAGAATAATTCCTATTACATTATCTGCTATCAATAAGGTAGGGTCAATGCCACTTTGATAAAACGCAAAGTAATAAATATTGATCTGAAACAAAGGGGAACGAACGGGTCAAAATCTCGTTAGATTTACGAGAAACGTTTAAAATTGACAGTGGCATAGATTTAGGCGCTTATCAGCAGTTAAATTATAGCCGTTATACCACCACATAATTTTATCTAACCACTTTAAACTGCAATGATAGGAATTTGTATATTAATTCGACAGAACGGAATTTTGTTTAAAGAGTTTGCGGATAATTTTGACAAAAAACATTGACATGATAATTTATAGAGCAATGACTTCAATAACATAGACGAGATGTTCAAAACTAAAATTGTGTCACAACCAACCTTCGCGGCGCATCAACTGTTTCTATCAGTCGCTCGCAATAGACTAAAGGAGTTGCGGTGCATGCACCGTAACTTAATGAGCAATTTTTCAGTACTAGTATAAAGATATATAGATCTTTGGTATAGAGGTTATTTATGGTTTTTTGGACGAACAAGTTAAAATGTGTGATATCCCAATTTTAAGGGCCACTTGGTAAGATAAAGTTTAAGAAATCATTGACTAAGCCTTCTCTTATAAATTCCATTAATTAAAGGTATCTAAGGTTTCACATTTTGAACGAGTGCAACCCCCAGAAGTTCATAATGATGTGATAAACACGGGCAGGGCAATTTCTCGAACAGTTTAATTAACTTCCGTGTTGCCGATTGCAGTAAATACCGCCATTATGAAAAACGGTAATTATTGTGCCTTGTGCCTGTTTAATGGTGCACTGTGGCGGCTTACGTCGAAGCTGTTCATAATTTAACGCCTTTTTAATACCTTATTAATGTTTTATAATGTTAGGTGAATGTATTTTCAAAATACGTTTAATTTGGGTTTTGGTAAATGGTATATGCTTATTAATAGTAGCGTACACAATCCCTCTCACATTAAAAATTATTTATAACCCTTGATTTGAGGCCCGAAAAAGTAGCAATTATTTATAACCCTTGAGCTCAAAAATATATTTTGTTTGTCTCAAAAATTGTGTTTGTTTACGTATTTATGATTCCTAGTCAAGTACTAAAAAACTTTATTTTGTAATTGAAATTGCAATTTTTATTTATAAAAAATCAGCATAAATACAAAAAATTTAAAAGTTTGACTACAAATTTCAGCTAGGTGAAATAGTAAGTTGATATCTTTATTTCAATTTCTATTATGATTCCTAGTCAAGTACAAAGACTGTGCATTAACTAAACAGCGAATCTTGTGAAATGAGCGCGATAATCAACCGACAGTAATTAACCGTCAAACTTCCGCAGCCATTTTCTTCAATGTGAAGAACTTTAAAATGGCTTCACCTTGGCTGCCGCGCCATTTTGGATAAAATGTCGATTTTGCTAGATGGTACTTTTAACGATAGTGTACCTATTGAACGCTAGCAGTAAAGTGTATAATTTAATTTCGTAAATCATAATATAAATGTGACATAATAATTTTACCAATTTGAGAATAGAAAATTTACAGTAAATACATTATAAATCACTGTTATAAAAAATCAAATGTACAAACCACCAAATCTCTAGAACAGTTTTTATCAATAATTATAAGGCTAATATTATCATTAGATTAAATGATCAATAATTACACATTACCCAAAAGTATTATTGTTTGATGTAAAATGATAGGTAATTATATAATTTTTTATCTTAGTTAACCTTCATTAATTAAGGAACATGTTATCAATAATAATATAAAGAAATCACTTTAAGACTAATATCTAGATAAAAATACCAAATATGCAATTCACAAAGTATTTGTTAGACTGTCTACTGACGTATGCATAGAAACACATTTGGGGTTTTTGGCTGGCAGCCACACGGATGCGACCTCAACTATTACTTAACTCTTAAAACAAAGGACAAACCTAGTTCTACCTCGTTATGTGCTTTGAATATTAAACCGAGCAGCTCTATCGTTTGCCCCGCCATTGTCTATCTCATATAAAATTTATTTGTTTTAGTAACGATACCCAAATAATGTTAAAATGTAGAGACATTTTGCGATTTTGTGGTAACATTACTAGCAATATATCAATAGCAATATTATAAAAAATGTACTAGAAGGACCTTAAAACCTATTTTTTTATTACAATAATTATTATATGGTATTTTGCCCGGATTTCTGTCACAGTACCTACCTAAGTGTTGTATGCTGGTTTGTTAACTACGAGTAGATAGCGTTTAGTAGGTGCAAGCTACCCCTATTAAAGCTACAAGTAGTATCGTGCCAAGAAAACTAAGTATATTTCAAAATTATGTTTTTCATCACGTTTATAGAAAGATTTTATTCGTAAAAGCGTGACCTACATTTTAGAATTATAGGTATATTTTGAGTACAGCGTTTAGTAAAATGGATGTCCATCTTAACTCCGAATACCAGGTTGGGAATTTTTTAAAGAGCTCTTCATTAAAACTGCGTTGGCGTCGACAATGCGGCGCTATTATTCTCGGTGCTCGGATGCAATTACGGATAAGATGGGTTAAGGTAGCCGTAACGTGGAAAGAAATTGACGTAGAGTTGGCTGCATAAAAAGATGGACACTTTGTTAAATTCGTCAAGTCAAATATTTTTAGGATTCGGCAAAAGAAAAAGATTGTGTGTAGAATGCACAAGTATATTCATCCTGAATTTTAATTTATGGGAAAGACGGCAAAATTAATAGTAAAATTTTTATGCTGCTAGGTTATATCTATAAGTGACTATATTAGATTATAATACACAACTCATCCGCCCCCTCCCGCAACCGCGTCACACTAATTTAAGTAGAATAACATTATGAAAACTGTTGATTTCCTCGTTCAAAGAAAATAAAAGATAGTTGAAAGTGAGATGTAGAGATATAGTAAGTACATACTTATATCTATCTCTACATCTCAAAAGGAATAAATTATTAGCTGGAACATTTTATTTCAATTTGCGTAACCACAAGTTGTATCGAATTAAAAACTTTTGGTAATCTTGTCCACTGTCAGTTTACTCTAATATTATAGTCACTGTTGATTCTGTTACTTATAATTTCATTAACAATTTCCTTTGACAAAATCAAAGAGTGAAAGGGGGCGGAGGAGTTAAAACGATTGAAAGTAAGTGGCATATTTTAATGAGAGGGAACGAGCGAATGGCGACGTTTTAAACTGAAATTATTTTCGATTTAAGTACTTAGTACTAGGGACGTGCGTGGAATGTATCGTCATTTACGTATTAAAATAATAGTCGATAGTTATTGAACAGCTATTGTCAGCATTGTGAAGTATCGGTACCTATAGTTACGAAACTTGTTTGACATTTGTGATATGACATGTGTTTGATTATGGGTAATAAAAGTCAGTGCTATATGATTAAAATAATGATATCCAACAAAATAAGGTATGTAATGATAGCCAGTAGGCATAGCAGAATATTTTTACAAGTCCTGATAAACTAGATCGTAACAAAACAAACGTGAACCGAATTTTTAAGTTGTACTAAAGTCCTTAATCAAACAATACTTAAATGAAACATTTTTTTTTATGAAAAGGTATTTAATTTCTTTAAGTATTTATTCAAGGTGTTGGCTATTATTGTTGATGTAATTGATGCCTCTGCTATAAATATACTATATTTTTTTCCCTGATAGAAAGTTATGCAAATTCCGAAAAAAAAACAGTTGGAGCAAGGTCTAGAAAGTATGGCAGATCACGAAGAGTTACCAGTTGTAGTACCTGTTATGTTATGTTATGTTATTTTTGAGATGTTAATTTCTTCGGTGTGTAGTCTGTATACGAGCGTTGTAGTGACGAAGGAGTGGACAAGAACAATTTCATATTTCGGTTGTTTGACAGCGAGCTTGTCCATCATCATTTGCAATTCTTCACAGCACACCTCTGCAGCAACAGCTGCAACAACAGTTGAGCCTGGTTTTGTGAAGCTGTAATGAATAATCCAGGCACAGGTTCACCATACTTTCACAATGTAGATTCTTTTGACAGTTTGCGCTTGGGGCATGGTTTGGCTGCCTCCGTTCTAAGAACAAAACATATTGATCTAGAACATTCACGACTTCACCGGAATTCAAGAACGGCAATTTCATAGGTAAAGTAATAAGTAAATCTATTACTATTACTTTTATCGACATTTTAGTCGTGACCCATCTCTGAGTGTCGCGCGTTGAGCCGATTCGCAGCAGATAACGAGCATATGATTAATATTGAAGGCATCAGGCGCAATGGGTGTGATTAACGAGGAGCAATCAACGCTTATATAACACATTTATATGACACGCTTCAAACTCTAAAGCTAAATATTGGGAAATTTAAGTCATTTAAAGAGTTACATTTTTGTGGTTTGTGCAAATAGAAAATTAATGTGGGTGCCTATTACCAAGCCGATGAAATATTAAAATAACTTAACAAATTATGAAAACACAAGTTCTTCGTTGGTTAAGTACCTAGACCAAATCATCGATAATAAATTATTACGTAAGGTTTTTGAATACAAAAATTGGTGTTTAAAATTGTTAATTAGAAATCTTCATAAACTAACTATTTATATAATATCGTATAAATTTTTCTGATAAGTGTACCGTCAATCGAACTAACCTAAAAACAGCAAACTAATAAAAAAAACCTTTAAAAATAACAGATTTGTTCTATATGTATCAATTAGTGAGAGTGCAACTTTCGGATTATTAATAAATACTATGAAAAAATACGTTTTGTTTTAACAGGTCTGTCACCATTCAGCGCTTTAAAATCCCCAAAGGCCTGACTTATATTAATTTACGTTAGTAGTATGCTTATTGGCGGATCCCTGAAACGATAAATATTTGAAATGTACCGCTGTAATGATAAGTCCGTTGGGATCTCGATTTATTTGAAGGTTTTATTTTAGATTTTACGAGGGAAAAATATTAACGTTTTCGTTGCTTTTATTCGTCCATTTTATTACCCATCTTTGTGAAATTCTGTTTTGAAAATTGTTTCTCTTTTAAAGATTAAACACTTCCCAGGAGTGACTTACAATATATGCTAAAGGTGATACCGATTTTACTATGAGAGCTAGGCGATGATTGCGCTTTGATGAAATTACCGATATACTTTAGGAATGGGCTCGAGATCATTAAATTATAATGCGGGAGAAAAGAGAAATCTCAATCGCAGTCTTTTTGAGGTCATATTTTTTTATATTTTCGTATTAAATTAAATTATGTTTTGTTATCTGCCTCTTTTTAATCATCCTGGTAGGTAGGCAAAGGCTAGGCCATACAGCCTCGTCATGAACATGAGTTATTATGTCACAGATTAACTAGTGGTTGGTAAATAATAATGTAATGTTTACTATTAAGAAATGTATGCAATTAGCTTTTTTAGGTTCAGCAGCAGCACTTAAGCGACTTGCAACTATCTAGTAATTACTGTAATGGTTAAATAAAAAACCGGTTTTAATGTAATCATGTAATGACTGTTACATCTTTCAAACTATAACCTATTTATATTGCAATAAAGGATATTTCTCAATTTTCTACTTCTGCTAGTTACAAAACTAACTGTCAATATATCACAAACACTTATCGCTACGTATATTGGAATCGGTCCTATTGTTTTTCAGAATGATGATCTAACGTGGTTTTATTTGTTTTTAATCGATGTCGAATAACTGTAGCGTGCCTAATATAATAGCAGACATACCTAAAATACGAGTCTGGTAGTGAGTTTTAGTTAAAAGAGCATAAAACGAAAGTGATAAAACGTGGGTTGGTACAAAACACCCTTCTTACCATATTCTACGAAAGATATATGCTTTTTAGGGATCCGATGTCAAAAAATATATTTTTTTAGTGTACCTCCCATTTAGAGTCAAGTGTTTCCCCCCTACAAGTTAACGAGTAATAGTCGATCAACTTACAAAAAACAAAATATTTTGGAAAAGATTTTGTAAAACAAATTTAATTGAATAGTTAGGTATTAAGTATACTTAGCTTTCGGCGTTAGTTGTGTAAAACAGGAAGAAAATATAAGTTTATAGCCATATGGTAATTGTATACAAGGTGTTACAAAAGTACCCCTAATGCCGAATATGGTAGATAGGGACCATCATACTAAACAACTTTTACTATGGGACCAACTCTGAAATCGCGAAGAAAATATCAGCTGTTTCATACATTTTGATATTTTCGTTATTTATTTTTGTATGAAACAGCTGATTTTTTTTCCGCGATTTTAGGGGTACTTTTATAACACCTTGTATAAGTAAGTGGCCCGACACGCACTTGGCCAGGTTTTTTTAGTAATAGCCCATTGCTGCTGTTTACTGTTTATGAGAAATATCCAAGCTATTTGATCCAGATTATGCACGTGTCTCATACTAATCTCATCTGCAGAATTCGCACTTCTTTATCCTGAACTGAAATCCAGTTACAATAGCATTTTTCATTCATAAGTTACTAGCGGTAGGTAAGTTATTGATGTGTTATTATGAACTTATATGAAACTTAACTCACAGCAACAGTTCCCAACCTGTAGCATTACTGAGACTCGATTCAAAATCCCAGTACAGAGCTGAGCCGTAAAAAACCCAGCTTTTAATTGGATTGCCTTTTATTGGTGTAATAAAATTGGATTTACTCAGTCCACGCTGAATGTATTTCGGTGTCAATGTTGTATACGGTAGAAGAAGAATCTTTGTTAGACTTCCTTTATAAATGAATCTCTGTGTTTTATCTAGATCCTCTTTAGACAGTTTTTACCTTTGGAATAATTATTTCTTTAATTTAACATATTGAACTCTTTTCAATCGTGATCGGTGATTGCTGCAACAAATCAAATAGTGTTGGCGTGACATAAGATTAAAATAAATTATTGAGTTGGACAATTTGAATTGGTTAATATTAAACATATAAAATGAACTAAAAATTGTAAAAAATCGGACTTAAAACATACCTACTAAAAACTGACTAAGAAGCGTAAAATAATTTCTCCCGTAAAGATTAATGAAGCCTATCTAATGGGGCGTATTTTGTAAGATTAGATATAATATATCAATTGTCTTTTGCATGCGCCCCACGTTTTTAGGTTTAAAGCTTCTGAATAGAGTTTATAAATATTATTTTATGCTTCTTAGTCTGTTTTTCCTGGTTAGGTTAGGTTAGGTATGTTTATAGTCCGATTTTCATACTTTTAGTTAGTCTTAAAAAAGTGTTTTTTTTTTCAGTAAATAAATTATATTCTTTTTAGTCATAACTGAGTATTTTTTTCTTGTGGCTTTTTCCGGTTTCATCATCAGACTCTGGACACCATCTCCCATCAGAGCACTTTTCAAGACGAATCAAACGAGTTCAAACTCGATGGGGTTTCATGGTTTTATTACAGACTTCCTGTGGTCTTCTTCCGGCTCCATCATCAGACCGGACACTATTTCCCAACAGAATACTGGTCAAGACAAATTAAACGAGCCTAAACTCGAGGGGATTGCATGGTTTTAATACAGAATTCCTGTGGCCTTCTTTCGGTTCCGTTATAAGGCCCTGGACCTCATCTCTCAAACAAGTACTTGTCAAGACGAATCAAAAGAGCAAAAACATCAGATTGGCTTAATGACACCATAATATTGCATTGTCTTCCTATGTTTAAAGTTTCAAGTATTTAGCTCATCGGAAACCTAAATTAAAATCGTTTTAAAATGTGTGTGATCAACAAACAAATAAAGGAACGAGAAAGCAAAATAATTAATACTGTAAATTTTTAACTATCTTCTGCAAAACCTTACGCTGTTACGAATATTATATCTAGCACCGAGTCAAAGTCACTTATGTCTTCAACAACATGTCAAGCAAGAGTAATTGCGATGATTCGACGGTAGACCGCTTCAATAATTCAAATTCGGAATTTAACGAACAGATTTTATAATGGACAGGAACTTTATTTGATAAAATACGAAAGCCATTTTAGGCTCACTGTACCATATACGGCTCAATGTGTCTATTTGGCGGAAAAAAATATAATTGGATTGTTCCTGAGTCCTGACGTAATAAATTGGTGTTCCGGCGTGTGTACCGGCGATGAACCAGACAGTTTTTGTTGCTATGGAGTTTTACTTTTTAATTCAGCTTTTTTAGTTTTTTATTAGTAGGCCTATTTTATTCTTTAATAAATAATACTTATATATCAGTTTATACAAAAGTTTAGATACATTTCTAACTCCAATGTCCTTATTTCCAGCTAATACAGACTAGCTGGTCCATGGCCTGTTTAAAAAATAAATTTATTTTATGTATAATAACTATTATTACCTATACGAAAATGCCACCATGTCGGTCCGAGTACAGAACCAGAGCACAAATTCCATCCAACTGCAGCGAGGTGTGAGACAAAGAGACGTTATTTCTCTGAAACTGTTTACAGCTGCGAAGGAGGACATATTTAAGTTCTTGGACTGGAAAGGAGTCGGCTTCATTTTGCCGATAATATAGTTCTTATGGCTGAGACTTTGAAAGACCTGAACACAACGCTTGAAGATCTCCGTAGTGCTTCTCGGGTCTTAGGACAAATTTGATTTTCAGCTTCATAATTTTCTTCACGTCTTTTCCTTGCTCGTGTTACTGGTTAACTTTTCATTAAGAGTCTTCTTGGACATGAACAAATGAACTAGGATAAGACGAAAATCATGTCGAATGCTCATGTTATCGCTCCCGTTCATGTTTGGAACACTACACTCGAAGTTGTTGACCATTACGTATACCTAGAACAGACAGTCTAGGTTACATAAGTCCAACTTATGACTTACGGCAGTGAAACGTGGTCACTAACAATGGGTCTCATAAGAACGCTCAAGGCTCACCCAGCGTGCAATGAAGAGAGCCATGCTCAGCGTTTCCCTACGTGATTGAACCAGGAATGGAGATCCGTAGAAGAACTAGAGTAACCGACATCGCTCGAAGGATTGCTCAGCTGAAGTGGCAGAGGGCAGGACATATAGCGAGAAGAACCGATGGCCAAGAATGGCGACCGCGCACCAGACGATGCTCCGTGGGTAGGCCCCCGACGAGGTAGACCGACAATCTGGTGAAGGTCGCGGGAAGCCGCTGCCATTATATGCGCGCAGCGCAAGACCGATCGTTATAAACATCCTTGGAGGTCTATACCCAGTAGTGGGTGATGAGGATGACCTATTATTAAAAACACAAATCTAACTTTCACTTTACATAACATCCATTTATGGAACAAACCAAACTTAGTTCTACTCTGAAGGTAAGTATCCTAATAGGTCCACACCTATAGTGTGGTGTGGATACATAAAAGCCTGTAATTACTACCTTGTTATCGCACTTAGCCAGTTATGAAACCAGTTTAAAATTTGTGCTGTTGTCACATCATTACCATCATAGGCTGTCTAATTAGTTTTGCCTCAAAATCTGTTAAAATATTTCGACGTGGCAGCAACTATTATGAATCTAGGCCATTCTAGCTCCACGTTTCGGTAATTAACCAAAACTGGTCCGTAAATAACAACCACGGGCTTTGTGATCTAAATTGATAAATAGCCCTTAATTATGACTGAAATTCAAAGTTAGATAGTAAAGTTGATATTTTGAATGCTTTCGTCGAATTGAAGATGAAGAAGGTTATTAATTTAATCACTTATGCTAAATTAGAAGTAAAATATTTTAACATGATACAGTTGTTAAAAAAAATAAGTCCCTAGTTCTATAATTAATCTTCTGGTGTTATAGAAGTATTATAAAACAAGTTATTGCGGAAAACCACAGCTTATAGTGAAAGAAAAAAAAGTTGCGAGGCTAACAGGATGCAACTGAGGACAACCGATGCCAGGCGTCTTGTCCAGTTTACGTAAATGGCTAGAACTAGTACGATAGATAACGTCATAGACTAGAAGAAAAATAGACAGTACACCGAAATAATAATATTCAAAAAGGGAGGGGCTAGCTAAGAATATACATCGGTTATTTATTTTGAAAGGGGTTTCTAATTTCAGATCGTCCCGATTCCCGGAACTCAGTATGCCAAAAGAATGTTTGTACATATAGATTCTGGGAATGGTTATGTAAAAAAATGTCACTGTAATAGAAATAAGCATAAAATTTTTAGTCGGATTTTCACATAAATGATGTTGAGGCGTACCTACTTGTTGTTTTATTAAGATTGTGATATAAGAGTTGAGTGGGATACTCCAAGGATTGGAACACTCATTAGAATTTAAAGCTTTTTTGGAATATTATGTTATTGCGTTTTAACAACCATGAAATCATTGAGCGGAATGAAATAAAGCCGTCAATCAACCTATAACGTCACATACGTTAATAATGTAAGTTGTAATATGCAGTTACTTTTTACAACACAGTCACCCAACGAAAAGTATTTTTCACAAGTTTCATAGTAACGACATCGAGACACGTGATGCAATTTTTAACTCTGTGGTAATTGCATACCCGGTCACTGCGTCATGTCACGAGCGTGCACTTTTGTATAGAGTGACATTGGAATGTGCCTACCATGGGTCAGACGGGGTACGGGACATGGGTAGGTACGTATGCGTGAAGTTATATGAAAATGTACGACGTCACATACTAGGTAAGTTAAGGCCCCTATATACCTCAAGTGGCGCCCTCATTTTAATTAAATTTATTGCTCGCTAAGTACATAATGTATCGAAAATTCACATGTACACATTGAAGCTAAGGTTCTATAGTTTATTTACAAACAATAACCTCAGTAAAATTTTGTTCGTTGTAGTAGTAGTTCGCAAAAGTGCTAATTTTTTTAAAAGTGGCCACTTTAAAAAAAAATATAAATTTAATTAAAATGAGGGCGCCACTTGAGGTATATAGGAGCCTTAAACAAAGAAAAGTAGCAATGTGTCTCATCTCATCCATCTGTCAGCCGATAGTGATGTAGACGACACCTGCGCGGTAGACCCACATATATTTAAAACGATTTTCTTTGTTTCAGTTCAACACTGCAACCTACAAATCGCCTGCCAAGCGTGGAGATTATGCCAATATCCACCCATCTAAAATTTCTACAGGTCTATTTCTGCAGGTTCTCGGAGTCCAATGTGGACGCTATTGCGAACTTCTACTTGCTCCCCATTTGCGGAAATGCGGAGTGCGCACCGAGGTTCGCACACGTACACTATGGCGCACTGTTGCAGGTTCGCAGGCCGCGGAGATTCGCCAACCTAAGTATACCCACCCTTACTGTAATGATCTAACGATCTGACGTTTCTAAGTACCTAATAATACAATTAACGTTGCAAAATGTTAATATTTTAACCATTTGTACAACAAATATGTATTGACCAAAACTATTAGTATTGTTTTCCTAGTAATGCTTCCAATTACATTCTCTATATTAAAGTAGGTAAAGTCGTAGGTCAATAAATTGAGTTGTAGATGTTGCCTTGATAACCTTTGAGTCGTTATAACCTTGACGACCTCCATGGTATAGTGGTTCGGACGCCGGTTTTCAAGGTGTCGCCATCTCTGAGGTCCTGGGTTCGATCCCCGGCTGGGTCAATTTAGAAAACGAACTTTTCTATATTGGCTCAGGTCTGGGTGTTTGTGTTACCACCATTGTCTCTGATTTCTATAACATAAGTGCTTTAGCTACTTACTTTGGAACCGGAACAATGTATGTGATGTTGTCAAATATTAATTATATTATTATTATTATTTATTATTAACCAAGGTGAAAAAGCTCATGTTTTAAACATAATTACTGCATTAAACCTTCTATGACTTGCATTTACTTGATTAAAATATCAATTGCTAGCCATCGCTTTAATGGTAAATTAGACTCTAACTTTATTGCCCATGAAAACATGCGTTCAATGTTTAACCTCGAACGGTTATGGTTTAATCTAGGATATCAAAGAGTGAGTCCTTGTTTCGTAATATTAACTAAAGTGTTTTACGTTAGAAAGGTGGGAATTTTCATTTTGAACATTATTTTATTAAAAATGTAGTTATCATTATCAATGACACAAATGCACAATTACACTCATAGTCTAACTGTAATCACAAATATAACCTATTCAATTAATAAACATTGCTTACGATTTGCAATTAACACTTTATCACGAATGAGTTATCGCCTGCGGAAATTGAAATGTTTTGAATATGAAATCAAAGTCCATATTGATAAATGATTACAAATGAAAGCTATACTTCTTAAAAATCAAGAAATTATACTAGTGAAGCCTCGGATTCGGATTAATTACTCCGCAATTTGTGACACAAAATAAATAAAAAAAACAATGCGACCTGTTCCTTGTCGCCACGTGAGGGACAAATGTATTTCTACAAACCACAGCTCAAACCCTTATTTTCGAACGACATGGTTGAAAACAGAGAACTAATATTGGTGGTTAAAAACGGTGTTCGAAAAAGATTGTGACAAGATATTTTAAGAACAGGGGGTTTTATAAAGCTTCTGGGAAACTAATATTGTTTATAGTAGGTTTCATTTGCAGATGTTTTATAGATGAATATCAGCAAATTTTAGAGTTTTCAAAACATTTCTGCTACAAATCTGTAAATGTCACAAACTTCTGTAATGTCTGTCTGAGAGTTAGCTCCTGAAACTTTGTATTGTTACCAACTTAATAAAAGTAAATGAATTAATGCGATATCAGACGCGTGATTATAGCGATGTTACAAAGGTAACAAAATCACTATGCGTATATCCGGAACAGCCAAAAAATATCAGTAGGTAATTGTAATTTTGTTCAAATATCTGCCACGCACGACAAAGTGACCTATCACGTTGTAACTTTGAAGCGTGCCGCCATACAGCTCGGATTCCTAGATAAACAGTTCGGAAATAGTCGTCCATTTAAATTATTCACTGAAATATGAACATTGGGCTATTCCCATTAAGAATCAAAGGTCACACAAGTCATAGAGTAGGTATTAGGCGTAGGCGTAGACTAATTTCAAACTGGCGAACCATTTTCATTATGAAAATGGAGAGAAATGAGGTCGTTTGGAATAAAAATATTGGCTGTGTAGTAAACTTGTGGCCTGACATGATATTGTAAATTTGCAATAACAAAGGATTTCAGACTAGCAGCGATTTTTCTTCATCTTCTAGACAAAGATAAATATTTACGTTCTAGTTTTATTAATAACAAGTTATTTAATTAATTCAACTTTAAAGGAGAGGGAATACTATGCCCTGGGCCCTAAACATGATAATTTTATTCCATTGCGTCAGCCAATTTGAAAATGAACGAACTACTCATAACTACGCCGCAATGTACACCAATTTGTCACATTATTAAATTGCAAATGGTACCTGTCAATTATCAATTTCAGTTACCGGTTTCGTACAAGGATCATTTTTTCCTTATTCGAAACTGGTTACGAACATATGGTTTCGTATGCGGCCAAACGGTCATTAAGTCCAAAAGAGAGCCCGAGTTTGATTTCTGGCCGGTATTTTTATTATTAAATTTTCTAAAGGACATTGCTCAAAATGTATGGACAAAATACTCAGGACTTTTCATTCCAAAAGCCTTCGATTCTACTAGCCATGTACCCTGTTCACTGCTTTTTCACCTGAGCAATCCTTCGAGTAATGTCAGTTATTTCGTACACTTAATGATAAAATCAACTATCTTATCGTTCTTGGAAATTGCGGGTTTACGTTGTAATAGTAATTAGACTCTACACTACGAATGAAGTATAAGCTCGTAGACTCTATTAAAGAAAGGTTACTACGGTCACGGATAATAACATCGAATGTTAGTATGACCATTTCGAAACAATTTTCCTTTGTTCCGCTTTTGTAACATCTCGCTTCACATACAGGGTTAATTCCAATTTGTAGAGAAG
The DNA here is from genome assembly GCA_963556745.1 of Catoptria pinella. Classification (NCBI taxonomy): domain Eukaryota; kingdom Metazoa; phylum Arthropoda; class Insecta; order Lepidoptera; family Crambidae; genus Catoptria; species Catoptria pinella. The sequence continues at coordinate 10,684,516 of OY750763.1, forward strand.
TAATTCTGAAATTCAGTTTGCTACGCTTCTTTATTACTAAAAAATGTTTCGTGTTTTTTAAAAGATACGAGACCATTTCGTCCAAATACAATAACCGAGTCAGTTATAGTTAACAATTATATATTTACTATTTGTTATGATTAGAAAGAAAATAGCTACTTTTTCGTATATAAAAAAAATAAAGAAATTATCTGTCAACAAATAGGTACTCGCTCTTAACCCCATTTCTATTAGGCATTATTTTACATCACTTAGAACTACTTTAACTAAACGGCAACTTATAACTACATAAGTGATGTAGCAAAATTGCTAAATTCAGGTGACTTCGTTATAATTTAAAAAATGCTGGCAAATGTGAGGTGTAGAGAGCGCACTGAATTGCGGGCCTAAAGGATGCGCTTAGTCAAAAGCCTTCCTCGCTAATGAGGAGGGGAAAGTGAAAATTTTCCCTCTTCAAAAGAAAATTTCATTCCAACTATCTTTCCACTAAACGTGGGCAACATTTTCAAATGCGTGCATTACGTTATATTTCTTTTTTTACTTATTTATGACCGCCGAGTTGATGAGAGATGGGGATTTTTTTTAAATCTTAACTAGGTTGTAAAGATAGCAACAAATGAGGTTTCCATTTTTAAAGCTAATGATGTAAGCTCTCCAATTAAAAATAAGGGAACTGAGTACCTGTCTACATTTGTAATATGTAAAAAAGATTTTGTTTTCTTTATGACGTCATCAGATCTAATCATTTTAAAAATGTTCTGCAGACTGGAGTATGAATATTCTTAATGGTATTTAGGTGAGGTGAGGATAACCGAATTTCTGAGAAGGGAATGACTGAGAAATACTTTCTGATGGGGTAGTGTGCGATATAGAAACATTTCAGGAAAAAATATATTGAAATAAATTAAATATTAAGTATCGTATTTTATGATCCATGAAAAGATGGAATGTATTGAGTTGAGTTTATTTATTAGATGCTGTGCAATTTAGCGACTTATTTATTTTTATATCGTTGTATACTTCGTAGTTGTGAGACATAAACTTTTGACAACAAACTTGCTATGTTCATAAATTATTTTTTATTTAGCTGTACCCTGTACCTATCTATAAAAGCTTAATATGTATTTTAGAGGTGCATCGCTAATACGCTAAGTTTGACATCTATGGGGTTGATTTTTGATACAGTTACTTTTTTCTTTTGCAGCGGGCAATAGCTGTCGGTAAATGCAAACTGTACCCAAAATCAGCTAAAGTAGAGATGTTACATACATATATTTTCCATTTGATCTTTATATATTACTATTCATAAGAAACACAGACATTCCGTTCAAACAATTCCACATTTGCTGGGCATAAAATATTCCTCATTTTATATATTGAATCCTGGCTCCGTGCCTAAGCGGACTGGATTCTGCCCACTAATTCAATGGCGCGTTCGTGCTCCTCAGAATGATATGTCTGATTGCAAAAATGTATGAATGTATGCGACGTAATGCAATAATGCGACCGCGCCGCTAGAAAATCTACAATTGTAAAATCCCCTTCGTTAGGAGATCATTTTGTTTCTCCTGTTCTCAATTGAAAACTAGATTTCAAGTTGACCATTTAAGATCAGATAAGTTTAGAATACATATTATTATTGAGATAGATATTCGTAGTCCACAAAAGCGAATTGCTGAACAATTTGATTTAATTCGGGTTTACGTATTGTCTAAAGTGGTGAGAAAGCTTTGACCTTTTCAATTTAGACTTTGCTTTAACTCCATTCAAGTATCTGTTTAAATAGTGTATGATGGTTTATTTCTACCATTTTGCAATCTTTGTGTGTGCTTTCAAATTATTCATAGTTCACAATATTGTGTTGGGATGCGTAACTGCATTTTCTTCGGCTTACAAAAAAAATCAGTCAAATGTTTCACATCATAATTATTATTAAGTTTAGTTTGAATTTGAACAATATAAACTTATTTTACGACACAAAGTTTATAACCCAGAAGTATGAACTTGTCGCTTAGGAAATGGGTGATAATATACCAACCTCAGTTTAACGCCCTGAGTGGTGCAGTGGTCAACATGCCGATCTAACACGCAAGAGGTCCCAGGTTGGATTCCCGGCCGGGCAGAAATTGAAATGGTGTATTGTAATTTCTGTTACGGGTCTGGGTGTTACTATGTGTAATAAGTATATATTTAAAAAGTATATTAGTTGTCTAGCACTCATTATTACAAACTTTGCTTAATTAAGGGCTAGATGGTGCTGTGTGAAATTTTAATAAAAATATTTAAGTTACCTAATCATATTGAAAGCTGCGAGTACTGAAAAGCCGTTCACTCCTTTAATTATTTAGCCATAAATTCATTGAACAAAATCTATTTGTTCATTGCCTTTATGAAAGTGATGCTTAACGAACTATGTTTCAGACAAAAATTTGACAAATATCGAGATACGACTTATTTTTGAGTTACTCATATTGTCAACTTTATGTGACTCATGACTCTTGGCGGAATGATGCTAAAGTACATAGCTACATATAATAATTTTTATCACCCATTTTCAGCGCTTCCCAAAGTGCCGAAAACATTCATGTAGAAACAGCTCATTAAAAATTTAAGCTTCGTCATAGACCGCTCCGCAGAGCACATCCATCCAATTTGAGGAGCTTATGTGAAATACGGCAAATTGTTCACGTTTTGTTTTATAATAATGCGACACGTTCCCGTAATAATGCCATAAATGTTCCACGACCGCAAACCACATGGAAGTGGCTTCGTATATTAGAACTCCTTTATTTGAACCCACAAACTCTTTTATATGCGAATTATGATACGGTATCCGGTATTTTGATCAGGTTAATTTAGCGTTTTATGTAAAAACATAAGTACATGTAATGTGTGTGTTTAATTATTAAGAAAGTCATTTCATCACCGTTAGTTAAAGGTCAACGTTGCAATTTTTATAATATGTTTTTCAAGTATCTCTCAAAGTTGTTAAATAAAGGTCATTAGGTATTGCCAACCTTAAATCTGTATACTAGTTCAAGCGATTAACAAAAAGAAACCACCTAAGTATGTGTTGTTTGAAGGAGATCGATGGCGCAGTGGTCAGCGCCTGGCCCTGCGATTGCGGAGGTTAAGCAACTTTGGCAAGGGTCGGTCATAGGACGGGTTACCAAACATTTATTATCTCGAACTCCTCCGTGATTCGGAAGGCACGTTAAGCAGTTGGTCCCGGTTGCAGTCGTTAACACCCACCAATCCGCATTGGGCCCACATAGTGGGTTATGGCCTATCCTCCTTATCAACCCGCAAGGACGGCCTGTGCCCCAACAGTGGAGACATTAAAAATGGCTGATAGTCATTTGTTGTTTTTGCAAGTATTTTTTTTAAATTTATATTATAAAATAACTGCATGTGTATAAATTGTTATTGCAGTCAATTAAAATACTTACATTCGTTGTTTAGTAAAATTAAAATGTTGTATGTAATAACTTGTAATAAAAACTTCGCCCATAAGAATGCATCGTCATAACTACTTAAGGCTTAACTCGACGGAACTCAAAGAAAAACTATTCCAAAACTATTAAAGTTCTCCCAGAATTGCCGCTCGAAAATTGCCAGTAATTTTGAATGAAAATGAACTTTGAAATTTCGTATGTAGGAAAATTGGGAGTCAGTTTAGCTTATATTATCATAATAATTACCTGAGTCTGGAAACACTAAAACTGGCACACATGTTACACTCGTGTTTATTATTACAAGAATTACTAACAGTTGCTCACCTTAATTAGTGAATTTGTTTCAAAAATATACAACAATACATTTATTTATTATTTTTGTGGCTTATGTCTACGATTTTGATAATTAGTTGTTTAGTCTTTTCTTTATTTATGCTCTTAAGAAGGCGTAGGCTGCACACTAACGCCGCCATTGGAAAAAAAATCATTGTGCTTAAATAAAGAAGAAATTGTGAACTATCTCTCTGTAGTGCACTCCGTAGAAGCTTTGTGGTTCTTTTTATTGCTTAAACAATATTTTCTAGCCTGTCGTTTAGTTAAATGGAGTTTTATTGTAAAAAGTGGCCACTTACGCAAAAAATCTCCATTAAACGAAACGACAGGCTAAAAAATATTGTTTAAGCGATAAAAAGAACCACAACCCAACAAGCAAAATCAATACTTGAAGTGTTCTTTAAGGCTACTTTCTTTTTTACTTATAAGATACTTGAAGTTTGTTACAATGCTGGATTTGGGCGCAGTTATAGGAGCATTAGTTTCTAATAACGATCTTATAATCAACTCGCAGAATGTCACTAAGCATTATAATACACTTATGGAAGCGCAATTGCTTCTATAATGTTCTGAGACTACACATTTTTAAACACAAATACTCTTATTAGTTAGTGACTTAAGTACATTACTAGAGCAATCTTGTTTATAATGCACTACTAATGTACTTAGTTATTAGTTATAAGTACGTTTTCTTCTGAACATCTATTTGAGTTTCGGCCGGTTGGTTTGTGTTAAACACAAGAAAAAACAAGAAAATAACTTAAGTATATGTATTTACACTATTATAATTTGTATTATCATAGGACATGTAAGTATTGTAAAATATTGTATTTATAGTGTGTGAACTTGCCGGGGAAGTCATATTTATTGTAAATGTCTCTAAAAAATTTGTTAATTTCACAACGCCCTTTAAAAAATAGCATATAGCATATTTATTATTAAAATAATATTTCGAAAATAATTACGAACATTCGCCATGTTTTAAAATTCTCTGCATTGAGTATGTTATAGAACAATTATAGGTAAATTTGTACTTATAGCATTTTCAATCCAGATAACTTGCCTCCATATTATAACATATTAGGGTTCCTCGCGAAATCTGCCTACTAATCTATAAATTAAATTTGCTAGAATTCAATTACGAGACGTATAAATCACTAGATTACAGCTTTACTCGTCATGAATGCATGACAAAGTTTAAGGGTTACTCTATCACACTTTAAAAAAAATCTTTTGTTTTTCAGTTCCTTTCGCGATGGTGGTATTTTTTAGACGTTGACTGTTTTTTAAGTAAAGATAACTTTATAAAACTCAACGAATATAAATGGACGTGGACAATGACACATTTTATTCTATCTGAAACGTGTTATGGTTGTGGACGATTTACTGATTCAAGATTGTACTGTCACTTTATTGTTAACATAATCAATATTAAAAAACTTCTTAATATTTATTTATTTATTTAAGGACAACCAACAAGTACATTCACCTTACACAAGTTAACATTTACATAATTATGGGTTACAATCTTAAGTGAAGACTTAATTAAAGGCTGCCACGGCATGCGTTATATGCAAAGAATTATAAAAAAGAGAATTTATGATTCACAAGGCGTTAACCATGATGAATGATAAATTTATAAACTACTTATATACTTATTTAATTAACAATGATTTTATATTCCTACCTTCGTAGGAGCTATAGATTTAATAAAAATTCCATATCCACCAAATATGTCGACATTTTTATTTTTGGGTAGCTTATTATAACAAGATTGCATGCGATTTAATGTTGAGAAATGGCCCAAATTACTATTGAAAGGTTTAGGTGTAAAGAGTTTATATTTAGAAGGGCGTGGCAGTTTGTAAGGGGTATAGAATCTAATGTTCGATAAAAGAAGGGGACAATCAAGCTGACCATTTACAAGCTTGTACAGAAACTTAAGATCAGCAATTTAAATATTTATTTATTTATTTTATATAAAACAATTGTGGTGTCAAGGCTGTCAATATATGCTAGTGTACAATCATTACCCGGAAGATGAATGTTACTATTGCTATTAAAAATAAAATAACATCTTTCACAAAGTATAACCACATTTTTATTTAGTAACTACCTACATAATACGAGCGCATTGTTCAATTGTTGCAATTCACGATTTTTTTCATATTCAGTGGTTTCCTCGAAATTAAAATCGTATTCTTCTAAAAAATCTTCAACTTCTTCGCTATCCAAATGATGGGCTAAGGGTGAAAAAAAAATCCACTGCGGAACCCTCATTTACATCACCATAACAATTGTATCAGAACAAAATGGCAGATGTTTACTAGTAAAGTGATTTATCTAGTAGCTTATACGGTTATTTCACCTAATATCGCCCTAATTAAGTACAATTACACTTAAAAGAATCTTGAACAAGACTAATAACGATGCAATCTTATAATTAGCGTAGCTTAGTGTATTATAATATCTTGTTCTCTTATAAAATACTACGATAGGATCAAATATCAGTCAGGACTACTTAATCTTTCTGCAAACAATTATAGGATACTTATACCTGTAAGTGTTTTACAAGATATTCTTGTAGCTAACTAGAAGACTGTGAAATAAAAACAAATGCTCTTGAGAGTATGTACGCTTGTGAAAGGTTACTATAAGTAAAAGTATCCTGTAACCGTTCTGTGCGTTAGTCTTGTAGCAAACTATAAGACTAAGATACAAAAATGAATGCTCTCGAGTATGTTAAAGCTTGTCGAATGCTATTATAAGTAAAAAAGTCTACAACAATACATTTATAAGAACGTTATTAGTAGATAATTACTTATAATTTTTCTTTATAGGATTACTTTGCTTGTTGGGAATGCTTCTACGAAGTGCACTACAGAGAGATAGTTCACAATTTCTTCTTTATTTAAGCACAATGATTTTTTTTCCAATGGCGGCGTTAGTGTGCAGACTATACAGCCTTATTTCAAAACCATGGATCGCATTTACGTTCTTCCATCTAATAACAGGGGCTCTATCGGCTAACTAACATTGCTATCGTAATAGCTCTGATTTGACAGATGGATGTGATACATTGCTACTTTTCTTTGGTAAGTTTTTGTTTCTGCCAAAACGAAGTAGCAATGTATTACATACATCTGTCAAAACACAGTTTACATTAACTTTATTGTTTTTAACCGATAGACCCGCAGATCTGCTATTATAACCATCAATAAAATAACTCGTTTGCAAACATGCAGTTCGTACTAATTTGATGTTATCCATTAGATCTCGTTTACCAGGCTTTGCAGGTGATATTTATGAAAAAATGGCGTTTTCATTTCATTCAATGACATTAATATTTTAATAGAACGCTTAAGCTCACGAGGTGCATTAATAGGAATTACGATCGGCCCTACTTCAGCTGTGGCGTCGGCATGTATGTCACGTACCGGATTATAAAAGCTTTTTCCAATTCTCCATTTTCTCCGTTCTGGTGTTGTCGGTCCCGCGACAACCACGTCTCTGCTATATCTTACGCTCTCTGTACGCTTTTATTTTAACGAAATCTACCCCCTCCACTGTCACCGTCGATTACTTTCCATTGTCCCTGCCACCTTACCGTATCAAATTGGGAAATATTGAAAGAAAACTCGGTAACCGACACCGCTGTACTCCTCCAATGGGTTACCGGTCTATTTCCGAGATGACGACGCGAAAAATACGAATAACGCCTTTGTGATGCTACACTACGATGTGGCTTTGAATTATGTACAATATTGACAAGGCATGATGAAGTCTATTTCTTTGTGTTCGACACAAAGACGCAGGATTATTGGGAGTGAAATAAGAGCTACATGGGAGATGGAAGCCAAAATGATTCTTTATGATAGAAAAAATATTATCGTATTCGTAATACACGTATTTGTGTTCGATTAAGTAATTGGCTATTATTTGGTGAAAGATTAAAAAAGCTCTCATACAATAGATATAAAAGAAAAGGCATAAATAAAAACACGCTTTGTGACATTTGAACGTTTTCGGAAAATTTGTAATAATAGTTAATTCTTTTCTGAGTAAATAAAGTAATAAAATTCCCTTCCGAGAAACAACATTAATAATATTTTTGTTACAAAAGGACGTACGATGTTTGTTGTTACCGTTGGGACAAATCCGGAAAAAATAAAACAGATATTAGGCCCTCATGGCGCGGCGTCCCGCCCCGCACATTAGTGTCCCGAGAATGTCCCATTCTTATTCAAATATTTCCGGTAATTTGTTTGCGCTATCGTTCAGAATCGTGCCGAATAGGCTGAAAGAAAATATACCTTCCGCTGTGAATCATTAAGCACCGACAACTGAATGTAACGAATAAAAAAAGTTTTTCAGTCTTTGCTGCTTTTTTAGGGTTCCGTAGTCAATAAGGAACCCTTCTAGTTTCGCCATGTCCGTCTGTGCTAGCTCCTATGAGCTAGGCTGAGGACGGATAGACAAGAGTAAGAGTCTATACTCTTAGTACTAAAAAGCTGTAATTTGGCATGGATATACATATTGATATAAGTGGTGAAGTAAAATTTTGAAAAATATTTTTTTTTAGGTTACCTCCCCTACACGTCAAGTGGGGATGTAATTTTTTTTCTTGTCTACCCCATAGTCTAGGGTGTCATTGGATAGCAATTTTAAAAATATTGCGGATTTATGGAAACAGTTTTTTGATTGAGGCATCTGTTTGTGAATTATTAAGCTTTAAAGTACAAATTTTGTTAGAGTTAAGTGAGTAAGTTTAAAATACATGCATTCATAAATACCTTTCCTCCATAAGACTGCGGCGTTCTGTTTTTGCTTTGAATGCATCAGGATAGGATACATGCCAAAAAAGTTCGGCGAGTTATTGATTAAGTCAGACGGTATTACTTACACAGAAGTGATTCCTTTGTTCAAAGTCTTGTTTTAAAATGTAAAAGTAAATCGTCCATAGAGACCAGTAAAATGCATAGAAAGTTCACCGACTGCAAACGATCTTGAACGAGGAGAAGTTTACTCGGTAAAAGTAGAAAGATCCACTATGAACCGATACGAAGATCGTTGCTTAAATTATGTGAACACTGTTCCTTAAGTTATCTTTGCTGTAGTAATAAGATTAGTTAGAACGATTGGCACACCATCAACTATTTCTCATGAATTGGCAGCTGCAATTTAAAAGTAAAATCATACAATTTTAGAGTAGGTAATTAATTACTAATGACATACAATTATGTATTCTGTGGTCATGATAGATTGTTTTGTTTCGATTATTTTCTAGGCTAAAATCATGTCAATAAACGTATTTTTCTCTTATTTCAAAGATAATTCTATTCAAACTTTATTATACTTTACCATCAGCCATTTTTAATGTCCCCACTGCTGGGGCACAGGCCTTATAGGTGAATAAGGAGGTTGGGCCATGACCCACCACGCGGGCCCACTGTGGATTGGTGGGTGCTAACAACTGCAAATGAAGCCGGGGCCAACGGCTTAATGTGCCTTCCAAAGCACAAAGGAGCTCGAGATAATACATTTTTGGTAACCCATTCCATGACCGACCCTTGCTAAAGTTGCTTAGCCTCCGCAATCGCTGGGCCAGGCGCTATACCACTGCGCCACCGAGCTCCTCTTTGATGTTTCTCTTGACCATTTTTTTTAAAATTATCATCGCGTTGTAAAACACCAAAGAATTTCTTACCAAAGAATGCCGGTTGCGTTTAAATAGCTTCTAATTTAAAGCTTGCTTGAACCGACATTTTGTATTCCAACCCGTTTCCGTTTATTTCGCTAATGACAATTTGGATCAGCCTTAAGCATTTAATCGGCGTACTTATTGATAATATAAACCGCACCTCTAAACTAGCGCTGCATTCAAATTTTGCGGAACCAAATGATTATAGAGTAAAGGGGGACTAATAGACCCCAGAAACAAGATATGCTTTGTAACTCCTCAATTTTGCATTTTATCACCAATATCTTAAGGGTCCACGAACTGTTCTATAAACAGCATTGTAATTAAATACAGATTAGTTTTCGCCTAGCTTGCGAAATAGCTGAATGCTTTGTATCATACCCCGTATTTTATGAACTTGTTCACCTGATCTAAGACGAATTAATTTATAATTGTTATTATTTATTATGGTCATTTCAATAATTGAGTTAGTAAGGTGGAAATGACTTTAACTAAGTGCTGATAGCCTAAATACTTAACCTCGACACTATTGCATGGTAATAATACACCTGTCTTCATATCAACTTAATAAGATTTTTATTTATTGCTTAGTTTGTAGACGAGATTTTGTATTAAGTTATTAATACGTACCAAACGTATATAATTATTTTTGTTGGGTTACCAATTAATACACACTATAATAACTATTTTCAAGCAAACTTCACATGTTATTAAAACATGTGTACGATGCGAAATAATTAGTAAATCTTTATAAAACACGACTTATGCAAAATTTATACACTTATTGAAAAAAATTATAGACTTACTGACATTCGAAAACAATGAGGGCTTTTCAAAATGATAAAAAACTGAAGGCTCGATAGATGGCGTCGATTAACAGGCAAGTGTCAACTGAAGAATAAGTAGGAAAAAGAAAAAACCATTTACAGGAAAACACCGAAACACCGCCTTTTTTAAGCACAGGCCGTTTATTTTTCCAAGCCAATTTTGACATTGCATTTGTCCATCAACGCCATCCAGAGAGGCAAATAGTTAGTATTATTTTAAAGTCACTTTGAAAAACCCACTCTTCTACATCTTGTACACTCTTTTACTATCGAATGTGTAAAATTAGAATTTAGTGATTGAGTAATAAACTAAATACATAAAACGTGATGCCTTAAACTGCACGAATTCCTTGAGTCCGCAAAGAGGGTGGCAATAGGTACAAATTGAGTATCTATCCGAGGCGACGCGGAGTGTTTGCTAAGCGACACGCGACCGAGTCACCAGAGTAAAATGCCGGGTAGAGACAAAATACTTTACAACTAAGCTAGAACTAAAAAAGGACAAACCATTGTTGTATGTTTTATACTAACTCACAGCTTACGGCTAAACATTATGAAGTCAAAAAGGGTAATCGTAATGAAAAATCTTGTTTACTCTTACTTATGCAGGGGCCACACTAAGGCTTAACGGCTTAAATATGGCGCTAATTTTCCTTATGCCTATACACATAAGGTTCATAAATTCGAAAATTCGGTATTGGCTGCAGCATTATAGTAATTCAAAGATGTAATTTTTTGGATGGATCGTAGTCTGGCATCATAAAAAAATCAATAACGAACACCTTTTTAACGCGCTATACGTTGCAGAATTTTACAAGACCAAGCTTAGTTGTAGAATAATCTCTGCAGAGTATTTTCCAAAAGAGGAACCAGGGTCTTTTATGATTATGATTTACTCTAGTATTGATTTTCGGTGATTGCGTAAGTTTCAATACAACTTCGTAGTTGTAAAAAAAATTGAATATTGCTAAATTAGTTTTAATATTGGGGAAGTTGTAATGACTTTGTGAGACTCCAGGGGATTGAAATGGAGGTTTCAAGTGGAAAGAAGGGTTTGTCTCTGTTCGATCATAAACTCTCTCAGCAAAGTCACGCTCGTGACGATCAAGAGTAATGGCCGTAGATGTGTATAGGCTTTAGCTGTGTTTATGTCGTATGTACGTCGAGGAAATGCATTTAACACTCCACATACATTTGTCATTTTGATATTGTACTGGGACAGACGTGGCTAAGACTTCAACTTTTTGTGTAAAACATGAAGTTTTATAGCGTTTTAAACTTTGCCGAATGGGATGAGAGATATTTGCTGAGCTATAAAGCTTTCAGGAGTTTCAGGAAACATGACCTTTCTGTTGTGAAAAATATTAGGGTAATACAGCGTTGTTGAAGTGATATAAATTATTTTTATTCTTTGGGCCGCATTTGGGCCGTCCTCATAATGTACCTTATCATAGTTAACAGTTATTTAAGAGGCATAATGCAACCTCGCTAATCTAAACATTTTTAGCTTGCGTGTTTTCGCTTATGACTGCTTTTTTATAACTTTGTAAGCATTGGTTTATACTTTTTATTATTAATCCCGGAGAGGGAACATAAATCTTGGAGATCTGGGTAATCTTAGGCCCGTATTTATTAATCGCTCTCAACGTTGAGAGTTCATATGACGATCATACGATCTTGAGATCATACTTGAGATGTTGATTCTTTTATGAACAGCGTTTCAAGTATGATCTCAAGGAATATAACTCTTAACGTTGAGAGCGGTTTATAAATACGGGCCTCAGAATCAGATCACACGGCACACAGCTAATTACACGGCACTTCTTGACTAAAAGTGTCTCTTACGTTTATTTTGACTGTAAATAACTACTTCACTTGGAGGGGTGCTTCCCCGCTTTATCCATTTCCGGGCACCATTGTGTGTTGGTCGTGTTCCCGTATTTTATTATATTTTGAACTGTAAATACAAGTGTATGTACCATTTTGCTACAAGAAATAATACCCTATCTTCAGTGTCCAACATAGCAATGAGTTTTAGTATATCTACAGTCCACCCTTAATGCGCAACTGCACACGGTTATGTTTACGTACGTACAGTTTACGTACAGCTTCGTTCTACACACAACAGCATGTTATACAGTTAAACTACGAAAACAGCTTTTATTACGTAGGACATAAAGGCGGTCTCAAGGTCAACATGTATAGTCTGAGGTGCCGACGTGTGTACAGTCGAGTTCATTAATATGTTTTGACGACCTCTGTGGTCGAGTGTCTTTGTACACCGGTTTTAAAGATCTCTAAGGTCCCGGGTTCGATCCCCGGTTGGGTCAATTTAGAAAACGAACTTTTCTATATTGGCTCAGGTCTGGGTGTTTGTGATACCACCGTTGTCTCTGATTTCCATAACACATGTGCTTTAGCTACTTACTTTGGAATCGGAACAATGAATGTGATGTTGTCAAATATTTACTTATTATTTACTTTTGACAGGATGTTGACTTTTATTACAAAGCCTTAAAGGTTAATGAACTTTCAAAAGTAACAACATATGAATGGACTCGACTGTACACTGTAGTAATCACGAATTACCCTGCGCAATATCGCACGCCAACCGTCCGATCACCGAGTAGATTTATTCGCGTCTCAAAATTCGGAGTCGCAATATGTTCCGTTTGCATTGCAGACAAATTAGTTGTCTCAGTAGCGCGTGATGGATGAGCGGATGCCGCGACGTGCATCTGACTCTCGATTTATTCCGCGATCCGGCGCACCAGATTTAGTGTGTCGGAGGTATGCGAGAAATTAGCCAGACAGTGATGGACGTTTATAAGGCAAATTGATGTTATAAGGGTGCGTCCCGAATAGAAAAAAAAATTATTTTCAATGGGTATTGCTTACCATATTTGGAGTTTGAATTCAAGCTCTCTTAAATTTTCTTTATAAAAAACACGTTTTAAAACGGACTAAAAAGTATAAAATAATTTCTCCCGTAAACATTTAAAACCCGTAAAGGTTTTAAATCTTTACGATTTTTTTTTAGTGAATTATTATTGTCTGCTTTTTGGTCACCGAGCTAAAATTAAAAATAAACCATCTTCTATCAGAGTACTTGTCAAGACGAATCAAATGAGCCCAAACTCAATCGAGTTGTGTGGTATTATTATAGAGTTCCTGTGATCCAGATCAGCTCAATGACACCATAATGTTGCATTGAGTCTTACAGTTCTGATCTATGTTCAAAGTTTCAAGTCTCTAGCTCTCTAGCTCAGGAAGCTAGTATAGAATCGTTTGCTAAAGCGGACAAACAAACAAAGAAAGAAACAAATAAACGAGAAAGCAACCTGATAAAAACGTGTTAATAATGAAATGGATTGATCTCCATTAAAATACTGTAGTAAGTTGAAATGGTAGTTGCTCTTTTATTAGATATAATAATGTCATTCGCCTAGCAATGTTTCAAATCTTAGTCGTCTATTAAATTTTCATAGAAAATTAACATAAAAAATACGATAAAATTGTATTGTCACTACATTGACGCACGTCTCAACAGAGAACTTTGCTGGTAGAGAAAACCACATTAGACTGTCATTTAATCTTAAACAACCCTCACTTCTATTTTCAACTCTATATTTAGCTTATTAAGTGTTGAAATCAAGTTAGCACATGTGTTCCAAGCTCGGATCCATAGCTTTTGTTTGCTGTCGTCTCCGTGACTTTTCTGCAACACTTAGCAAACGTTTAAAATCCATTGTTCTGGTTGCTGACATTTTAAAGGGGATATTTTCATTGTTTCCCGTGATATTAATACGTTGGCACAGACATAATATAAATTATATTCGGGTGGAAATGAATACGACTTGCAGTGAAATGTTAACATGTGGGAATTTATTTTAACACTTTGAATTGAAATGGTGAAAAGGGTCCTTTGCTGTGAGTTTTGTTTACAAATTAACAGATTTAAGGTACCTACTGTAGGCGTTACCTTGTAGGTTTGTAAAAAACATTTTGTATATTTATTACAATAAATATACCTATTAATTATTAATCCATTATGTTTCCCAAAAGTAATATCAACTATGAATGAATATTTAATTATTAATTTATTATGTTTTCCAAAAGTAATATATAGTACTATGATTACATTTGAAGGAGCACAACTTTATAATAAAATACCCGCACTTATTAAAAGTGAAGATTCGTTTAACGTATTTAAAAAGAAACTTGCTCAGTATATTATCAGTACGCAATAATTAAGGAAATACGGCCCTGTGCATTGAATAGGGAATTACACCTTTTTTTGAAAACATGTTTATATTATTCCTGAGGTCGTAATAAACCAGCACAATTTTTATTTCAATTTTATAAAACCAAGAAATACCTTAAAAATGATATTTTATTTATGATTTTGAATTATTGCGCAGAAACGCAAGCCGCCATGCTGTTTAGGCCCGTGACGTCACTCCGTCAGGCGTCAGGAAACAATCAAGAGTGGTTACAATGTCTTTTTACAAAAGTAACGAGAGTTTTTAAAATAATGAGTTTTAATGTTTTATCATTGGTGTCTTGTGCCTGATTGCAGTAAAACAAGTGTAAAATCTCCACTAAAATAGTAGGTTCAAGTGCCAAGTGACATCAAAATGAGAAAAACTTGAAACTGGTAAGAAGAGATCCAAAGAAATCCAAAAAACAAACAAAAAAATATCCTGTTCACCTGATGGTCTCGTGAATTTTGTGTCTACTGGATATGCAAGAAGGATAAGCGATGTGAACATAATTGAACACGGCAAATTTTTAGATAGATAGCTACCTAACACTTGCATTTTTTGATTCAAAATCAATCATGTGTTTTGAAGGATTAATACTTACACAGGCAACTTTGAGTTTATATAAAAGGTATTATTATATTATAATAAATAAATATATCAAATAATAAGTATAGTTTTTTTTATTTCCATGGTGCACTCACTGTATAAAGATGATGTTGGTCCATCACAGCCGAGTTGATTTGAAGAATGGGTCAACTTGGCCACCATAAAGATGTTAAGGATATAATAATGTTCATTTCAGTGTCATGTGCATGTGGAAAATATGTGAATACATATGCACTATACATAGGGTAGGGTAGGAGAATAGTCAGTCAAAGTACAAAAACTATTCAAATAAACTTAGTAATTAAGGGCTTCTGAATCATCTATATTTTCCACCCATTCCAGAGTTTTATAACTGACAAGAAGAACAGGTGCAAGAAACTTATCAGTTTTAACAGAAATAAGTAACAATATTTACAAACTTAAATATTATATCATGATCTGCTATTTGTTAATCTGGCTGTCATCGGTCAAGTTTATGGTCACTCGGTTATGTCCTGTCTCTTTAACTTAAATTGGAAATTTGATTATATGAATAACAGAAATAAACACTTAATTGAAATATATCTTTATTACTTTACAACAGTTACCAAATACAATACAACAGATTATAAACAACAAAGTAGGTACTTATATTTGCAAGCTATGTGTTACATTTTTTCCATGCATTTTGGTCTTTCAGATAATTGTCTACTTTATAATAACCATTACCCATGAGCGTCTTTTTAACATGATTTTTAAATTCATGCAAACGTAGATCAATCACTTGTTGTGGAACTATACTAATCAAGGTTATGCATTTCCCCATAAATTAACCTTTTGCATCGCACACTGCTGTCTGCAACCATCTCCTTAGATTTTCTTTTAGAAATTTCTTTTGCACACAAAATGTTTATCGATGAGCCAACCTTAGCCAGATTCGATTTCTTCCATTAAAACTCAACCGAAGTACACGACGACAGGGCTTCGGTTCGGCGGTGTACATCGTAACACCATGCTTGCAGCCACCTTCTGACGAGGGACAATCGTAGCACTTAACACTACTCACAGTCTCTTCCTGTTCATTCACATTATGTGTCAATCAGTACATAGGGCTTGGAACGCACTTTATGTTCCAGGCATACCGTACACTACAACGCACGTGTTTTGAACCCGTTTGAGCTGCACATAGCCTATTGCGTCGTCAGATTCCCTTCCGGACCTGATAACAAAATAAAAAAAAATAGGTTATGTTGGATTGTAATAGTAAACAAACACAGGGTTTTTTTATTAATAATTATCGTGTTGTGTAGTACTTAATGTTGGAAAAAACTTGATATGATAGGTACTTACATTGCTGTTTTAACATTTCTCCACTCTGCAGAACAGAAATCGGGATTGGACGCAAAAAACTTTGCCACCATATCGTATTTATTTATATATTGTTGGTAGATTAGTACTTTGTGCTTTCACAAAACCGTCTTCCATGATGCGATTTTAGTAAAATAAAGCATAAAAGTCCACAGGCGTGATAATCACATAAAATTATAAAATAACACAGTACGACGAGTACGAAATCCTGTTTGCTTACTGTCGGGCTGACGTCACGTCGGAATCCAATATGGCGAATGGCGTTTTGAACATTTGAAGAATAGATTAAAAAAGTCGATTTTTTAAATTGAATTATAAAATGTATATTGCATTTTTATAAATAAATATCGACGTTTCTCATTTACTTTTTATGAAATCTATCATAAACATGCATTTTTATATTGTTTCTTACATGGTGTAAAATACCCTATTGTAAAATTGTACTATAGTGTAGATTAATTAATATACACTCAGCTTAGTTAGTAAGTACCTATTTAATCCGTTTTGCCTTTGCGACCACGAACTGTTTTAGTCTTTTTATTTATAATGTTCTTTAAACATAATATCATCTATGAATGAATATTTGAAAATAAGAATGTATACTTAAGTAATAAACATCGTGCTGTCACAAAAGTTATATATGATTTAGAAATTTTAGTTTCATTGAGCTCTGCTACAGTTCTAATGGCTACGAAATAAATTCTAAGCGTATTAATAAACTTATTTGTTTTATAAACGTTATCCAAAATTGCTTGTTGTTGACAAGCCACGGAGTCGCCGAAACTGTGCGAACAGATGGTTTAACTGGAGCAAAGACTTGGTCCGTTTTGTTAGTGTAAACTTTGCGTTTAATAATAACAGCTTAGATTAGTTTAAATCTATATTTAAAATCAGTGTTCAATTTTAGACAGAAACCTAATTACTTCATATAAAAAATCTTTGTGTAAAAAGATTTACTAACGCGACCGTTTTTTTTTAAATGTTCTTTATTCTTTTTAAAGTTTGTATCAGGAAGCCTGTCCATAAAGAAGGTCTGTGCTCTAGCAGTGGTCACATTAAAAATATTAAAAATAATAGAGGTATTATAATGCTTATTCTGAGTGCGAAGTAGGTTTTGTAAAACAATAAGCTAGTTAGATTGATATAAAAAGACAAAATACTTTTGAATTTATTTATACCTACAATCACTCGCTATAGGTATCGTGATTAATTGTGGACCTCCATTGTAAAGATATATACAGTCAAGTAATATATAAGTCAATGTTCACAGTATACATAATGAAAGAGAAGTATCTATCGCTTGGAATGCTTACGCTCGATTAAAAGCTTATGGGCTATTTACATGGGTCGATTTTAGACACAGTGACGACGGTCGACTTTAGTCACCTAGCAAGTCGCTTGTAATATTTAATAGCAGGTGACACATCGGTGATGGTGTCGCTGTCGTCTATGTAGTCGATGGCGTAACCTAGGTAACAATATGTAATAATGTAGTTCCAGTTTTGGCCACCGGATCAGATAAGTGTCCAGTCACCTGCGGCCTAGGCCGATTGCCATTTACACAGTCAATTTTCGCCGTGCGGCAAAAATCGTGCGGCTTTAGTCTCTCGTGTAAATACCACATTACGGTCAGTACCCAGATTGGTATGTCAAACAAATTGGGCGACAATTTAGTGTATGCACAAAACCCGGTGTTTAGCACAACCCGGGTCCAGGCGCAGCTGCGTTCAAAACATTTGAATATAAATAGCTTCAATTGTCTTAAATGGTATGCAAACTTGTCAAAATTTAACATTAGGTAAGGGAACTCAGATTGTAATCCACAGTGATTGAAATGTGTTGGGGAAATTAGCGATTTGTTTATGGCGCGTACATATTTCTGTCGAATCGTAACACTTTAAGTACATTTTACACAGACCGTTATTAATTTACAAGACACCATGAATTACTTTAAAGTATGAAAAGTAATATAGCAGGAAGGTATTAGTTTAAAAGTTCTGTAGGGTTTCATGTACAAAGTTTATTAAAGTCTCTCAGATTAAGATAAATAATATTATAAAATATTATTTATCTTAATATAAAAATAGCATTGTGAATGCGAAAAATCTAAATTTAATCTCTCAGATTAATTTAGAATCAACTTTTTAATGATTGTTTTACTTAAAATAAAATGCCTGATGAAGACTATAATAGACTGAATAACTCTCAATCTGTACCCATAGTAGGAACAGGTATCGAAAAGATGAAGCGCGTAAAAACATTCGGTAGAAAAAAAATAAGCAAAAAATTTAACATTCAATGTCCGGTTTTTAAACACATGGCACATTTTGCCTGTTTTTAAAATTTTACCGGGGGTTCGCTTCCAGTAGTTTCATTCGCATAAATAATAGTATTCCAAAACTAAAGATTCTAAATTTCAAGTTATCAACTTATTAGCATTAGTAGTTCTCGAGATATCCAGCTGTGACAGAACGAGTCGCACCATAAAGGTTCCTTTGTACCATTTTGGTACGGAACCCTAACAACTACTTAGCATGACATGTTGACACGTGCGTCTGAATATTCTTACTCTAATTAGAGGATGATTAGGGGACAGAGCGACAGAAAAAGACAACAACAGTAACAAAACAAGTAAACAATTTTCTCAAGCTCGGGGTGACGGGTCACCCCGCTTGCTTTTTGAAGGTTAAGTTACATAAGTCATACGTTAGTAAATACCCACCCACAGTACAAATTGGCAACAAACCTAGCTAGGTAATAATAAATGCTTCTGTCGAGGTTATAGGAATGATTGAACTCGATGTCAGTCCGATGTGAGCTAATATAGAACTGAGCCATGATCCTTTGCCCTCGATGTGAATAAATTTTATTACATAATCAATTTGTATTCAAGTTGAATAACAAATATTACACGGTGACCCACTGAGTTTTGAAAATCCAGGTATTAAGAGTCCGGCAAACAGTGAGCTTCCCATACAAATGTAACACCAAAATAATTAGCAATTTGAGCATAACTAACTCTTCTTGTGATGTTATTCGGATTAAGACAGTATTTGTCTAGGGTTCTATTAAATAAAAAAATACCAAACCAAATAAAAATAAATGCGATTTACAGTTTTGTATGAAAAAATGTAATTGGCATTTATATTGACTTCAATTAGTATTTTGGTTTTTTTATTTGAAAGAACCCTAGTCTTAGATACCATAGTTATGAATTTCAATTTTAACTTTCTACCTATTTTGTCGTGACACTGCAATAACAATTTTTGTAACCATATACCTACGTGCCAGGGTTTTCGGGCTGTGCCAAGTTCACTCTTGCATAAGCCACTTCGTACGAATTTACTCGAAAATAACCGACCGTATAGTCTGAGGCGGCTTGGTTTAGTTCAGCACGACTCAGCATTCACACCCGTAGCGAATTGAAGATAAGTTCAGCGTAAATTTATTCAAGTACCTAGTCATGACGACCTGAGTGGTGCAGTGGTCAACATGCCAGTCTACCACGCAGACATTGAAATAAATAATTTTAATTTCTGTGATGGGTCTGGGTGTTACTATGTATAATAAGTATATAATTTAAAAAGTATTTATGTAGTATATCAGTTGCCTAGCACTCATATTACAAGCTTTGCTTAGTTTGGGGCTAGATGGCGCTGTGTGAAATTTTCCAAGCATTTATTTATTTCATTTTATAGAAAAAGCTTGTTACTGCAAAACTTTTTTTCTTATAAAACAAGGATGACAGTCAAGTAAAGCTTTATCATAGAATAGCTGAATGCCATACTTCCCTAGAATACGAATGAAATGATTGTCAAGACATTATTCCCAATTCCTTTTTTTAACCCTCAATTCAGGTAAAGATGCAAATAAAAAAAATAAAAAAATATAAGAACATCCATTAGAAATTAAAATTATTAGCTTCAAATTATAAAGCCCATTTAAATTCCTACAAATTATTAATAAAATATCTAAAACAAAAAACGCACATGCAAATACACTGTTGATATAAAAATCAGAAAAACAATAATGAAATGTATGCTTTTGTATAAAAACAAAAAACCAAGGGGTCACCACTATCTATTCAAATCTACAGAGCAAGTCAAAAATATCAAAATTATTTTCTTAATGTTAAATAATAATACATTCTTTTTTTATGTTTTTTTTAAGTCAGTAGGAATACTGGCGCCATGAACCCAAAATTAACCTACATCATAATTTTTAAATATGAATGTTTAAATGTTGATGTGAGTCTCTGGGACTCAGGAAGTGAATTAAGGGTTAATGCAATTAATTCGACACTGGGGTATTGCATTTAGCCTTACCATTTCCCTAATCCCACACTTTGACACTGGCTTTGGGATTTATTACCATAAAAGACCACCGTCCTGTATTTTCGAATGGTCTTCTCCTTACTGATCCAATTCAAAAATGTAGGCGTTATAAAGATCCAAAATATCTGTTCTAACCTACCTCACCTATATCGTACCTATGTTCAGTAAAACTATTTAACGACTACTTGTTTGTCTTTGATAACATGTTATTTAAAAGCACTACGTGTTAAAATTGCTAAGCAATGTAATAAGCTTGTTATTCTAATATGTTGAATGTATCCAACATCAAAGAGAAATGTTATCAAACGCATCTACAAAGCTCGTTAAAAACGAAATTAAAATAAGCACCTACGAGTAGTAAGATAATATTTACAAAGCCTAAAAATATGTTTAAAAGCCATTTAAACGAGACAAAGCTAAATAACACCTTTGTTGTTACTTTATACCAAAACATTAGATTTAATATTTCTATATAATAGGCAATCAGTCAGAACAATATCATTTAAAAAATAAACTTAATACGACTACTAACCCTTTATCGGTATTTCAAGTAACGGATAGCTCAAAATGAAAATAATCTTCATAGAAATAGGTGAGTCAGTTACTTTTGAATTGTCTTTATTTCAAGCTTTTATTTCTAGATTGCACTTAATTTCACCGACTATCACCGGTTCAAAAAAAATTATATCTACTTAGACCTTGACTCTGGTTTTAAACTAAGCTCACGAATACAAACAAAATGTACCCACTCTACATGTACACAAACAAAGCTAGGAATGCCTGAGCTCAGTAATAGAGAATAGTGATCGGTGAATGATTTCATTAGCGATCACGCCAACATGCATCACATAGAGCTATTGACAGTAACCTTGGCACAAAATATATAAGGAGACAGAAGAGCCGGTCGGAGCAAATCGCGGTTTCCTGTGCACACATAGGCATTACTACTGCTCAAGCCCCTTTCGGCATGTTAGGTCCTATTACCGAAATTCCCAGCTACTTCTAATCGTCTACTTCCCCGAATATCCACTTCCATGAATGCATACTTCCCTGAACGTCCATTTTCCTGAACGACTGCTTAGATGAATGTTAGAACCTTTTTAAAAAAAATGTGGTGGGACCAGACACTCCAACTGAACGGAATATATTTGTAGCGAAAAACGCTTCTCTACCATTCGGGGAACCGATATCATTACGACCAGTTCGGTTTAAAAGGACGTGGCTCGGACGTGCCTCAGGCAGTTCCAGAAATGACGATATCTGAAAAATACTTAAATGGGGCTTTCTGAACTGCAGCAAAGACTGCAGATCCTATGTGGTAACATGAATCGGCTTGGGGGGCGACTTGATAAAGATTTTAGTCAACTAGCGTTTTTATCGACGATAGCTCGTAAAATCGAATTTCCACGTAATTTAAATTCGCTTTGCGATTAGATTTTACAAGCGATTGTCGATAAGCGCTAAGGCGGTATTTACATGGGGCGACTTGGCAGGCGATTTTAGTCAATTAGTCCTTTTACTCGACAATCGCTTGTAAAATCGAATTGCAAACGTAATTTCAATAAAGTGGCGATTCGAAATTCGATTAAAATTTGCATTTCAAGTTGACTCGTGTAAATTCCACATAATTGACTAATATCGACCAGCAAGGCGCCTGCCAAATCGCCCCGTGTGATTACCACACAACGCAACAAAACAAATGACGGAAGTGTTTTCAAATACCACCAGAACGGCGCTTCTGTCTAGAAAACACAGACTTTATATTTCGTGACCTTGGTCTGTGCATCGAGAAGAGACAATCGCTGCATAGCTGGCGGACGCACCCAGCGGACGGCGTGAATTATAGCGGGAGCGAGGGAGTAAGGTCGACTCGTCACGTCTTGGGTTAAGGACAGTAGGGCTACGCTACGGTCAGCCTACACGCACAGATATGAGATCGTGTGCGAAGATTAAATTCCACGAGCCATTGTATGTTTTGCGGTAGCGTATGACAATTTGCGCGCGGTAAAATTGGTAGCTACTGATTATTTGATAGAAACTAATGTTTCTAACTAAAAATATTTAAAAAGCAACCATTTCAAATGTGTGAATAGTTAATTTTGTGGTCTATAATCATACTTAGGTCAATTACGTAATAACGAGAGTGAAAGAGATTAATTGTTTGAAATTTTGAGATTTAAGCATTCACAATGCTATTTTTATATAATACTAAATAATATACTAGAAAAAATAGGACTCCTATTTTCCGTCCTATTTTTTCTAGTATATTATTTAGTATTATATAGAGATTAATTGCTTTAGTTTTATGGCTACATAATTCTGTAAAGAAACTTGTTACCTCAATATAATCTTTGTAGAATTAGAAGATCTTTTATAACATCGCATTTGATCAGCACAAACCTATAAAAGTAACTACTTGCAAAAGCTATGTATTGAAGGTATTGAATAGGAAAATGAGCGGACTCAATGACTTGTAAGAAATTCATTAAAAAGACTAGAAAGACCTAAACATAGAATACTATGGAGAAACTGCGAACGATGACTTTTAAATCAATTCAGTATTTTCCGTCGCAGCCATTCGAAGAAGTGTCGAGGAAAAAACCCGGTTAGAACTGTTTGAATGGCTTGTATACCTGAAAGACTTATTTGTGTAGACGTTTCTATTGACATATTTTTTTTTTGAAATATGAAAACTCTGGAGATGAAAAAGCTATTATGTTAATGGACATCATCATTTAACGATTTCCTTTTAAAAATATTGCAACCTGAATTTGTGATTATATTAGAGATTTCCCTAACAGATATTAACTGGAAAAGTAACATTGTTTTGTTTTACTCTAAGAAAAAATTAAGAACACGGTTGACACAATATCACAAAAAAAAATACAAGGGTGCAAATTCGTTTGGAGTTTGCACCCCTCCAGTTGGATACAAAACAAAAGTGATTTCAATTTCAACGCGATTTCGGTAGTATGACTGAGGACTAGTACGTGACATTCGCTCAACTGATGTGGCCGCCATCTATTTTTTTATCCCCAAACATTATGGTCACACCAAACCACAATGAACTTTAGATTGTAGTCATAATGGTAGGTACTTTTAGAGCATTTTTGAGTATTTTAATCGATTATCGGCCAAATACTCAAACAAATCTTAAAGTAAGGGCCATCTTAAATTCAAAAAGTTGTCAGATTTGACAGAAACTCTATGAAACTGACAGCTTCCTTAAAGTTAAAAAGATCTTAACTAAGAAGCCTTTGAGTATTCGGCCGTAAGTGATTTTTTTTATGTTAAATTTTGGGCAATAAGAGATAAAATACATTTGAACAAGAACTTATATAAATAAAATGCATTTAAACAATCTAGCATTGAAACGAATATTATGGGGTTTGTGAATTCAATCAACTTTTTTCATTAAAAGGCTAAAATCTGATCTGATGAGAATTTCGATTTTTACACCGATACCACTTTGAAAAGCCCCTACGCTTTACTAACGACATTTAAATAACATTTATCATGCAATTCTCTTTAACGTCATAACAAAAGGGAAATCCACCCTAAAACTAAGGCAGGAAATATGAAAATATTTCTTTCACACGATTCGCGATGCAGTTCCGTCCAAGGGGCGATTACTCTACGAGCTTTCCACCCCAACTGAACGTGCTAAAGTGATAAATTTGTCAGGTAACATTGCGTGTTCTGAATTCGCGACGTGGTGCAAATCACCCGAAATATTGTATGAGATTGAATCGCTGGCTTCACGGAAATTACCTATGCTGTCGCTGGGGCGGTAACGGTGGGTCGCAACCCTAATTTTCCGTTACAAATATCCAACTATAAATAATGACAGTTGTTAGGTATGTGAGGACGGTTCGTGAATAATTTGGGTTTGTAGCAGTTGTGGTTTTAGGCGAGGGGACGGACCGACGGAATGAGGGGTCACGATATTTTATGAATTTGACTATTATTACGAGTGCAGTTTTATTTTGTATTTGATCAGTATTGTAAACAAGATACGTATAGATATAGATAAAATTTTAGATAAAATTAGCAATAAAGAATTAATAGAAATAAAACACTTTTTATAGCTGCGTAAAATAATTTAATAAACTTGAATACATTTTTATAAAATTTTCGAGCGGGTAATTTCATAAAAGTATGAGCAGCCTTTTTGTCCTCCCGTGACCACGGCCCCTGGAAAGGTGTCGAAACGTCGGGAATTCAAAAAACCAATAAATACAAACTAAATAATTCTAAAACAACACCTGAATTAATAATAATTATACGCGCTGTAATCCGCAAAAAGTGTTTTATTTCTAATGAACTGTACGCACGAAAGTCTTAGAAGTGTATAAAAGAATTAATAGTCAATAAACAATAGCGTTTTATTTTACACTACGTCGGATGCACAGCGTTTGATTTCCTCAATTAACGCTTGATTAACAATTTGTCATACGAACAATGTTTTACTGATGCTAAATAAACTCCGGCAGCAATGACTTACTGAAGCATAATAAACTCTGACTTTAGTAACATTTTCATAACAGCCCAACAGCTCATTTTTGTTCATTAGCAAACATCTAGCACGTTTGAATAATGTGCGAGAGAGATTATATTCCGTCGCGCGTCAGCTTAGAGCTTGAGGTATGGTCAGACAGCGAGCGAGAAGCGATGCGACGACGCCTGGCACGATGAGGGCAGATTGAACACTCACCGACTTACGAAACGAATAATAAACTATACTCTAATATATTTTTATAAGGTGTGCATCTCTTTGATGGATTTATTAAGTTGTCCAAATATATGGCATTTCACTGAATTTTAACGTATCTCTGAAACAATTATGTAAAATGCACATCGCCATGTTAACAAATATTTTTTCCGTAGATGGCTAGAGTGTAGTTAAAGTTAGTAAAGACGTCACAAAACGGGCGCGACTTGGTGCAACGGTGCTTGGTGGTGTAACTGAGAGTCGCGTCGCGCGCCGTCACGCCCCACGCTAGCTTTCTGACTATACCTTTACCTGTTATTCTGCCACTTAGCGGTGACGGCTTAAATGCAGAGCGTGGTGACTTCGTTGATGTAAGTGCAGCGGATGCTACTACATGGAATATAATTACGTACCTCTGGTTATGTGAAAATTAGTGTAATATTTTACGAGTAAAATTATATTGTATTGTTTGTAACAACTGATGGTAGAAACTACTCTACTCGTACGGAGTCTTATATAAATAGTATTGGAAGATGAGCCGTTACAGGAAGTTGCTTACTATTTATAATTATTATTATTATGATAAAATAACTGTTTACTGTTATTGTCGCAAAATAACTGTTTTAACGAATGCAAAATTCATAAATCAATTGCAAGTTTTAACTTTTCCGTGCTTAGCATAATGTATTTAATTAATAATAGATTTCGTTCGTCATGAAACTCTATTCAATACTAATTAGAATAACAATAATGCGCTAAGATTATATCTCGTTTGCATGGCTGTTACTGAGTTACAGTTACTTACAGCGTTTAGCGCGTATTTTGTTTTGACTAATACCACATTACTGGCGTTTATAATGGTTTATTCATAGCGACTTTGATATCTATAACAATCGTATACTATTAATGCCATCTTAAATCATAAATTTTATATAAATTGCGATGTAGGTAAACTATGAATGGAAATTCCTAAACCCCTCTTGTAAATCTTAACACCAACACAACAGGATTATAATCCACGCACGATGAGAATGGGATCGAATCTTGTCAAACTGAGACGCGTTTGTTCGCCGGCTAGCCACAGGGATATCCAAAAATACGGTGTCTCACATCCGAGGTGAGGGAACTTGCTGCAGCAAGTTCAAGTAAGATAACAAGTAAACAATGAGTTGATTAAATAAATTAAAATTAGTTAGTTTTCGATTCACTTTGACAAGGTTCCATCCCATTTATCGCGCGCGTATTATACCAAGCAACTTAAAATTACAAATACTAAATTTGTTACATACGTCAATGTTTTCAATTACGAAAGCCACAGTTATTGAGCAATTACAGTACCTACATGTAATTAAATTGTTGATGCGTGTTCAGTCCGGCGCATTTCCAGTAAACACATTTAAATTGCACAATTCGGTCTATTTATGTGCGCTAGTGTCAGCTAAATAAGATATATACTAGAGAGGTCCCAAACCAAATTAGTTAATGCAGAATGGACTTAATTAGAATACGTAATGCCTTTCAATCTCAATTAAATTACTATAAACAGGCCCGGAAGTGCCTTTTAATTAATTCATCGGATGTTACAGAGTATAAATTTAAAGCGCGCCGAACAGTTGAAATATTCAATTAGTGTAGAGAGATATATCAAATCACTTGAAGCCATTTCATTTAAAATATAATCATTTCGAGATTCATTTCAATAAATCTAATGTCAAATTTCGATTTGTTCAGAATATCTTTACGGGAAAAGAATTCAAATATTTTCTCAATAACACGAAAATAAAGAAGTTTGCAAAAGCTAAATAAATAAGAAAAGTGGTGCATTGACACACGGTGTCTCTGTCCATGCAAGTACAATGCACTTTGCATTTTCTGCACTTCGAGCGTCTTGCTGACCATCGCGCGGCATGCATAACAAACCAGTGTGCAAACCAGTTGCACTGAGTGAATATTACAGAATCTGTGGGACAAAACTGCTGTCAATTTTTAAGTGAATTTAACATTTGTGCTGTTTTTATAAATAATAAAAAAAGGTAGTAGTAATTTCTTCTTTACGATCTTATTCTTTTAATAGAAAATATATTAAGTATGGGACTTGTTTCGGAGGTACTGTAACTCAAGCTTTTGTCAGAGAAACTTTTTGTTAATGTAGGCTCAAAGGCCGAAATAGCTCATTTGCATTGCGCGAAAAAATCACTCACAGCGCGTTGTAGTTCTGAGTACTTGTTGGTGCAACTTGGCTTTTCTTATTGCCACAACGCGTTTGGCCATGATCATGACGCGAATTTCAATTTGTGATTATTTTATGATTTCCACAACGCGTCAAGGGCGTTGATATAAGAGCCACAACACGAATTTCGTGTTGTGGCTTTTGGCAGTGACCACAACGCATTGTGAGTGGTTTTTTCGCTCAATGAGCGATTTCGGACTTTAAGCCTAGCATATAATTAAGACGCTTTTCCAATGCGAAACGGACATCTGAATATCGTATTTAAAATGGTGTTTTGTGTTTTGCTCATCGTCATAATTTTATTGTAGTCCTTAGTTATAATTGTATTAATATCGTAGCATATTTAGATAAGAAGTCAAAGAGTATGTTGACGACCTCCGTGGTCGAATGGCATTGTACTCCAGTTTTCAAGGTGTCGCCATCTCAGAGGTCCCGGGTTCGATCCCCGGTTTGGTCAATTTAGAAAAAGAACTTTTCTATATTGGCTTAGGTTTGGGTGTGTGTGATACCACCGTTGTCTCTGATTTCCATAACACAAGTGCTTTAGCTACTTACTTTGGAATCGGAGCAATGTATATCATGGTGTCAAATATTTATTTATTATTTATGTAACCTCTCTAACGCTTAAAAGCTTGGTAATTTAAAGTCAAGTATCATTAGCAATTTTAATTTATTCTAGCGTTCGTGGCGCTAAACGCTTTAAGACTCGACAATCTTCAGAAATCTTTCATTATCCCTAAGAAAAAGTGAAAGAGTTTTCAGAAAATTAAATTCTGAACCAGATGTTTTTAAGACAATGTTTTTTTTTATTTACAAACTAAGCAGAGTTTCTATTAAGGTTTTAAGATTCGCGTATCCAAATACAGCCTTAATTAATATTTTTAGTCTCTTTCATCGAGATAAAAAAAATATTATTACCTACTGGGTCAAATACTAAAAGTGGAATAGTTAATAAATTAGGAACTAAACTAAACGCATTTTTACATAAATTACATAGTCCTCTAAAGATGCTTTCATTTGAGTCTTATTTTCTCCTTGTTTAGGGTTCCGTAGTCAAGTCAACAAGGATCCCTTATAGTTTCGCCATGTCCGTCTGTCTGTCCGTCCGTACGCGGCTTAGCTCTGAGGCCCTAAGTACTAAAAAGCTGTAATTTAGCAGAGCGGTAGATTAAAATTTCATTTTTTTTTTCTGTACCCCCAAAATGAAATAATATTATCTTATTAATCTTATAGTGTGGGGTGTCATTGGATTGGTCTTTAAATAATATTGTAAGTTTGTGAGAACCACTTTTTCCGTCCCGTTTGAGAGATATTAAGCTTTAAAGAGCAACATTTTATAAAGTGTGTCCCTCACCCCAGGACAGTGGTACATATAATCAAGTTAAAAGGAAAACTATCACTGCTAGGAAGGCTTTACCAGATAAAAAGTAATAGTCGATCAACTCACAAAATGAATTTATATTGATAAGTTTTTATAGAACAAACATTGAATAGTTTTACTACACAGGCACACTAATAAACGAGCTAAAAAAACTTTGCTGCGCTGAACCAGGCGTTTAGCTAACTGTCGTAGATGTACTCGAGCTGCCATTGAATTCCGATAATAGAGTCGACCATGTCGGCCGATTTGAGGCCTCTCGTACCCGAATATTTTAGGTCCACGCATATTTTATCTGAATGCACTGTGCATTTGCTGGTTGGGAATATTGATTTACAGGCTTTTGGTCGTGATTTCATTAGCTTTGGGCAAGAGGGAATATAGTTTGAATTTATTTTTAGGAATAGCTTTTGGTTTAACATTTTAGAAACATTTGAGACTTAACTTTTTTTAAATTATTGAATGTAAATTTTATTGAATGAATTTTTCATTTCGTTACTTAATATCTTTCGTCACTTCGTTACAATGTCATTTAAAAAAACCACATATTTTAAGCATAGATCCCACTTTCAGTGGGATTAAAGAAGATTTTGCTCAAATTGGATCGCCCATTTAAGAAATTATCACATAAGTAGATACCACTTATAGTTATGGAAAGTCAATCATTATTGTTCTGTACCACTCACAGCTTAAATTAGTAATATTGCGTTCCGTCAAAGAGGTTTCAGAATTTACAAAAAAAAGAGAGAATCGGTATTTCAAAACCTTTTGCAACGATATAGACCTCATTATCAAAAAATGACGTCTGTGGGTTCGTAATTTTTTGTGCCCCATTTGTGAATTTTTTAGCTTATTGCACACTGCGATGTTGGTTGATCCTGACGTGCGAGCGCGCAATGATAACCTCGAAGACCCCAAAATGGTAAACCTATTTGAACACGTGACGTGCGTATCATACAGGGTGTACTACTCGTTCACTTCATCATTGCCGCTACCTCCCGGCCCGCTTCGTCATACCGCACCCCCTGCGTCGCCTTTCTGGTACGGCTAGCAATGCTAAGCTAAATTTTTGTTTCTTTTGATTTAATCATTACGTTCGTTATTTGTGTTGTCATAATGATTAAAAGAGTAAAGTTCCTACATAATGGCGAACCTAACTTGTTATATAAATTAATAACACTCTTTGAACAAGAAAAAAATTAAAAAACAGTTGAAAAACATGATTACTTTTTGTCTACAGTACCGTTAGCTGTGACGTCATAACGGTCGTCGACGGCAATCACGAAGTGAACGCGTAGTAAGTAAAACACTTCCGAAAAAAGACAGGTGCTAGAGTTGCTAAAACTGAACAACTTTCTCCAAGAAACATTAGGTCGAAAAACTGTATTTCGCCTTTTCGTAGTAAGTCGGTCAGCTGACCTTTTTGTATGGGAGTATGATTTTTTTTCTCTTTTTTGAGAAGGTTTTTAGAGTTAGCAACTCTGCCACCTGCCTTTTTTCTGAAGCGTTTCCTTTACAACCTGTCAGCTAGCCTTATTGCTGTTTTAGTCAATATCCTTTTCGATAAAAGCTTCAAAGTTCAATAAAGGCAGGGTATAGAGGGACTTTCAACAATTTAATAACCATTCACTAGTTATCGAAAAATGATGAGCAAATATCCTCTCTAAACATGGCAACTATACGTCGTAGCTACGAAATACGATTTATACACTCATACATGTTTTGTTTGAACCCTTTTCTAATACAGAGCAGGCGTGTTATTAAAAACAGAAATAGTATGAAAAAGCGCATTTAATGTGTAACTGCAACAGGACACATCAAAGAACAGTGATCGTCTGTTTGGCAATAATAATATGAAAAAATTGAAGGGACTTAGCAATTTCATATTTTTTAAACTTTCTTGTATGGGTCGATGAACTGTTTGTAAGTAAATACTTATCTTAATATTTTATTTTCATTCCCTTCTTTGTGTTTTAGTGCTATCTAAGACAGGTAAAAGGAGTCTTTCAACACGTTTATCATGTACCCCTAAAGGGATCGTAAAGCACCAAAGCACCGCGTTATTTTTACGACTTCAGACTTCCTTCGGTGACAAGCAAACTTTATTAGTATACTCAGCAAAAGACTTATTTTACTTACATTTTTGTCTACTTAAGTCCATATTTTATAACTTTTTAAAGAATATTAAAGATCGGAATTGGCGATGGACCTTACTGTTGGTGATCCGACTTACGAATGAATCACCAACCTTGACGAGGTCCGTAACGATAACTTTAAGCGGCTCCCAAACGTGACGTCAACAGTCTGTAAAACTAACAGTGACACAAAAAGACTGGGAAACTCTACTGTGACGCACGTCGAGCATATGAGTGGACTCCTGAAAGTTGGCTTAACTACTCAATCGATCATCATGATATTTTGCATACACGTTGTCAGGGGTATACAGAGAAGGACATAGAATACCTTTAATCCAGAAAAAAGTACTGTTCCCTAGGGATAGCAAAAAAAAACTTTCCACGAAGACGAACTCGCGGGCGGCCGCTAGTAAACTTATAAATCTTCCGGGAAAAAATGCAAGTGATAGTTTAAACCGCCTCAAAAAACATTGCATACTTTATAAGCAAACAAAGTCAGATAGACGCGGATAGCGACAATTTATATTAAATGGGTAGGTTGGTAGAATAATCTCCAAAGAACTCTGAAAATATTCTAAAGAATATTTTTATACAATACTAAATATTGTCCTGTAATGTGAATGTGAAATATTCTAAAGAATATTTTCAACGGGTGTGCTGTGCCACATTTCAGCATTGTATGACGTGCTGTATCCACTAGAATATGATTATAAAGTTGTTGAGGTGGTATAGATCTCAGAAGAATAAGGTACGTATCTGCTCAGGTATCTGATGATCGAAGTCCAAAGCACACAACATTCTTTTTTTTTTATGGTCCATAGAACAAAAATTTTAAGTAATGAGTTCGCAAATCATGCGTCACGCCATTCTGTGTATTTCAAATGAAATGAGGTTGCATTTTTTTAAATTAAAACCTTTTACCTTTTAGGGCCAACCAAGTAAAATGTATTACATCACTGTCAGACTGACAACAAAAGTGAAGAAAATTAAAAGGTAAAAAAAATTTCATGTAACAACAAATATCTTACGCGGTTCTAAATTATTAATAAATTGCAAGTATGTTATGTCGCAAAGAAGTTGACGAAGGTTTGGCCCATAGATTCATTTGTTACGCAATACTTCTTCTGCTGTTGGTATATTTATTAAAGTTTGTAAAGCATACATCAAACACGAGCCGCTTTGATAATTCGAATTCGTGCTATGACTCACAGCCGCTTAGCTCACCTTCGCCATCGTCACGGGATGAGCCGTGCCATGACTCTGATGATAGAGAAGAGAAGAGGCACAGGCGTCGAAGGAAACGGCATAATCATAATAAGTACATGGCAGAACAGTGGTTACCGAAACACGATCCTAGCTTCAGTCAACATGACCGATACGATTATTCCTGAAAAATCCATAAAAAGTTGAACACTGATCTATGTATATTGTTGTATTTTGTTGGAAATTTACTTACCCATTTATCAGCGCCACCAATACCAAATATTGTCCTGTAATGTGAACTTTAGCGTAAGCAATTAAAAGTTTTATGAAGAGTCATCGTGTTTTGAATAACTTGCCAGACTGATCCTGTGTATTCTTATAATGTTTTCTTGTTAAGATTAACGAAATTTGTTTCTCTTTGAGTTATAAACGACTATTATGTTGCAGAGGATTTTCAAACAATTGTTCCAGTAAAATAATCTCAAAATTTAATAGAGTTGAAGGAAGTGCTTGCAAACGAAACTGGTTCTTATTCTATTAATTATTCGTGGTTCTACTTTTTGGAGGTCCGATTACCAAATCATAGATTAACGGTAAGAATTTTGCAGGACCAACTTTTTGTGGGTCCTTTGCGTGTAAGTATTATAAAATCCATACGTCCTTTCTCTCTGAAAAATTGGCCACCGATTATCTGCCAAAATTAAAAACGAGGGTTATAATAATTTATTTAAAATGATGAGTACCTAGTCTAAGGGTGGGCATCCACTTAGGCTCGCGAACCTGCAACCTCGTGCTATGGCGCACTATTGCAGGTTTGCTAGCCTAAGTGGATGCCCACCCTTAGAAAATTAAATTCTACATCGATATAAAGTGGCTAGTAACAAACGGCAGGTAACATCGGAGAGTCACGGTTCCACATTTATCATAATCGGCTTCGACGTGTAAGGTGCCGATCGTGCTGGGAACATGTAATAACGCCGATTACCGTCTAACACGCCGATATTTGTCAAAATTACTCGAACCATGACACGTATGTTCGAAAGAAAAGGTAAACTACGTACCAATAACGGAGAGCGTCCACTGACCCGCAGAATACGCAACGCATAAGCCGCATCATATAAATAAAACAGATTTTGCAATCTTTTGGTTCAGTGGAAGCTCTTGTATTCTTGGACACTTATACAGTTTGGTGTGATGATGACTTCATGTAAAAATAACAAAAATCCGTTTGATGCGTTACGTACTTTACGAGAGAATCGAGTCTGTGGACGCTTAGCTTAACGGGTTGTTTGGATTTTCACAAGCAGCGGAATTATGTGCAACTTTTATTTTGTTATTTGGTAGTTTGCCTTCGAAATGTGTAATGTAAATGTGTAAAAAATGATTTAGTCGTAAACAAGCTAAGAAAATACCCATCTCAAACGTTCTGGATTCTCGCAGTGAAGTTAACTAATAGCTAATCATAAAATAAATAATGAGCTTATTGTTAGCGATTCAGAAGACTCATAGACTGGGGATTCTCGGATTTCAGCCTGATGGACGGGAAGCCATTTCAGTTGACTGCAAAGTTCGAAGCGGATCATATTTTATTGTACAGCCTTTACCGTTGATGAATCGAGCTAAAAGGTCATAGTTCGCTTTCGAAGCTTACTTGTTATGTTTTAATAGGTAGTCGGAAAAGTTCGCGGCCTTTTTGAAGCATGTATTTTGCGTGTTATATTTCTGGCAATACTAAACTTAGGCGGAAATGTAATACATTGTTTGACAGCTGACTTTCTGGGCCCTATTTAATAAACGTGACAATTTGTCATCTGTCATGACAATTTCATATCCATTGCGTCAATCAATTAGAAAATAGAACGAATCACACACCCAAGAACTTTAAAATCATATTCTATGGTTACACCGCATTGTAAACCAAATTGTCATAACGATTGTCATCGCGTTATTAAATAGGCCCTGGTAATAGCGGTAAAAAAACAAATTGATTATTGTCTTGCGTTTTCATATTTTTAATAGATACGTTTTGCAATTTCTTTCGATTAGGGTTAAGACCCTTTATAAGAAAATGAATGCTGCTAACCAGACCTAAGCTGCTGAAGCTTTTAGCACTAGTGCTGAAAGCTTCAGCAGCTTAGGTCTGGTAATTTTGATGAAAAGATGTTCCTCGCTGTGGTATCTTTATTATCTTTAGTACAATAAGGTCGTAAACTTTTCTGACTACCTAATATATTACTTGGTATCTCCTCTTACATAGAATATGGGTGGTTAACGTGAAAATGCCTGAATATGGTATTCTGAAAACACGTGAGTAACGGACAGCGTCAAAAGTTACGTGCACATGAAAAACCATGTCGCGCCAACATTCAAATAACAAGACTTTTGAAAAAGATTATGTTGTAATGTGTTGTATGTGGTTGGTGAGGCAAAGTACTACCGACTGATGACCAACGATTGATAACGCAAACAGAATGCTTATGTGACTGTCAGTATTGAAACACGTACATTACTAAACGGGACCCTGCAAAAAACGGGATATTGCCGTGGAAAAGGGCTCTAAAGCTCAAAAATCAATATTCCTTATTCATTGTTAACGGCAACCGCAGTTCCCTTAAACTATGACGTTTTAATATAATTTTATTTGAAGTTGGTGTAGAACCAACGAAAAAAAAGCAGGGTAATTAATAAAACACCAACAACCTCGCAGGAGTAGCTTAATAACATCTCAAACAACGACATTTTGTTCTACGACTTTTCGAAAAACAGCTAAAACGACTTGTTACAACACTCGATCAGCTGTTCTGACATTTGTCTATTTTCGGAAAAGTCGTAGAACAAATTTTGTTGCTTATGTTATTGATCTCTTCTCCTGTGAGGTTGTTGGTGTTGTACATGTGGATGTTAAAAGTAGGTTGAATATACATAAAAAAACAATTGTAAGTTATAACAATAGAATTCGACTTAAAAGAACATTAGCAGAAATGAGTTTAGTTTTGCAAAGACGGCAAAACTTGTTAGTGAGGTATTCATAACGCGCGGCGACGGCACGGAGACGTCGAAATTACCCACAAAGTAAGATTTTAACTTCGTAAAGTTACCTCTTGTACAGGACACAGTTAAAAACTAAAGGGTATGTTACTTTGTCAGTGACAGGATAATACTATCATTAATAATTTTAAATTTAAGGCCAGTACTTCACAGTACAAGTGGGGAAAGACCTTCTGTCCCCACTGATCCGTTTGAAGTCCTCTTGGCCCTACCTGGTGGAGACAACTCGGCCCGGAAGAGCTTTCACAAACAAAAACAATAGTTGAGTAATTCTCTATAAAATATAATTCTACTAAATAATATACTACAAAAAAATTTACTCGTCAACAGATTTGTCTCAGATGGGAATTGAACCCGCGACCTTTGTGAGCATTGTATAAAAATAGCATTGTGAATAAATAAATAAATGCTTGCAAAAAATTTAACCAAAGTTTGTAATATAGTGCTAGACAACTGATATACTACTTATATACTTTTTAAATATTATACATAGTAACACCCAGATCCGTCACAGAAATTATAATTCATTATTTCAATTTCTGTCAGGCCGGGAATCGAACCCGGGACCTCTTGCGTGATAGAACGGCATGTTGACCACTGCACCACTCGGGTCGTCAATGCTAAAAATATAATTCTATATGAACAACACTATGCTTTTGTAATAATCGGTTACGTAATATTGAACTGCATCATTTCATATTATTAAACAATTTCCAATCATTACAATTTCCTACAAACATTGAACATTAATATTAACTGAGATTTTAATGAAATGAAGCTTCGAGTTCAAATAATAATTACGAGTATGTTCAAATTTTGAGTATAAAGATAGCATTTCCGCTTTTTGGGGCTGGGGACTTTATAAAAAAAAATCTTTTCTTTTTCGAAGAAAACATTTAATTCTAGTATGTTCCAGTGTTTGTCGTATACTGTTCTCAGTTCTACTATGTTGTAACGAAGAAAACAGGCCGGTGTTAATTGCGGCGTACTATTTTGCGGAATGTTACTTAGGCTAATTAACCTCTACTCCGAAAAGGGAGCGAATAGTACGTTTGTTAAAAAATCTTGATCTTTGTGTAATTGGGTAATTAGAACGTGTAGGTTCTTTGCACATAGGGTCGATTCTTGCGCACTGCGACATATCTCTAATTCGACATTATATCTAATCACAAATCTCTATTGAAAATGTCATTAAAATCTCTATTGCAGTCAAAAAACTTATTCTCACATCCGTAAAGACAGTACTCAAATGACCCTTGTCTATGCGAATGCACTGCGTTGAAATAAATCTCTGTGATTGGTTCGTTTGTTTTACGTGTTACGTTTGATTGATAATTGGGACGCTGTGCGTCCGCGACCACTGTGAGATCACATAGTAATGTTTGTGAATACGGGTGTCAGTGATTTTCCTTGTTTTCGACATTACAAGTCGGATGACTTTGAAATCTCTATGATTTCTTGTCTTTTTCGAGATATCTCGAATTTGACACTATGTCACGCGCCCGAAAATCACCTCCCTATAATGTCTGCAAGAAACGAAATGCTGTTTAACATTGATTACTGGCTTAGTCGGTCACCCATCTTAAACCCAGTCTCAAACGGTCACCCATCTCATACACAGCCTTTGTAAACATTGTTTTACATTGTTTACTTCTGGCATCGTCAGTCACACATCCTAAACATCTTCTTTACAAGTTGCTTAATCACATGGTCACCCATCTCACACCTGGCCTATTCTAGAGTTGCTTAACATTCATCATCCCAGTCTCACATGGTCACCCGGCTGACGTAACGTTCAAGATATTCAATCTTTACGGCTATCGATTACACGTTGCATTGCATGTCGAGGTCTAGCCATCGACATATCTCTATGGTAACATTTCGAGAATAACAAAAACAGTTTTCTATGTACAAAATAGCGGATCCGCCATTTTATATCGAAATATATCTATTTCGACATTTTGTTTATCGTGTGAGAATTGGCGCCCTGGTCAATAACAGGTAAAATGGTTCTTATAGGAATGTGTTCAATGAAATATTAATTTCAGTCAGAAATCATTTGCGGGTATTGTCAACGACACCACTAAACGGTCGTCCAGTGTTAACAGTGAAGTTCTAATACTTAACTTGCATTTATCGATATCAATAATTTATCATTCGTAAGCTGATCACGACAAGACATGTTACGCACCACTAGTCACAAGACATGTTACACACCACTAGTCGGCATTTAAGTGGTGTGGTTACCAAAGAAATGTAAACGACACTCCAGTGGTGTCGTTGACAATAAAAGATGATTTGTGACTAAAAAAAATTACTGACTTACGCTACTGCCAATTTCAAGGGTCAAAAAAGGATGATACAAAGGTTTTAGTTTAGTATACGAATAATAATATGGAAGTAAGTATTTAAAGTCTGAAATTAAATGAAAAACAAATCCTTAGTGTAATAATTATAATAATAAGAAGTTACAGTATCTTGTGTTATAAAGGTTGATAGATTTAATTTTGTAATTAATAAGTATTAAAAATCGAGTACTTACTTGTTATTAAAGTTTATAAGTGGTGTTCTTAAATCTAAAATGAAGCAAACGAAAGCATCCTTCTTGTGACAACTTCTTTTAGAAAGTTTCATTTAAATTTTCTCATCACGTACGAGGGTACATTGTTGTGACACAATTTAATATTACACTTTACATTAACAGACTGCCAAGTGCAGTACTTTTTACGATTTCAAGCATGTTTGGTTAATTAGAAACGTATTTTTAGTTATTTGTTGGTTGAGCAAAGAATTATCATCGTTTCAAAACACAAACTCGGAATTATTTTAATGTAAATATACTTAAAAATTAAGACACTCGACTTCTGCTGACAAGAGAAATGAACGCAAGAATCTTATCAGCTTTATCGGAAGTCCAGCACTAGTTAAGTTAATTAATCTTGAGGGCTTTTGATTGCTTCTGAAACTCCTTTCAATGCTCAATAAGGATTGTTAAGTACAACCATTGAATTGGCTTTAAAATTAATAGGTACTCTTGATTCGCCTTTTTAAAATCCATTGTAATGGGGCATTCACATGTAGATTTGCTGGTCGATTTTAGTCAACTAGCACTTTTTATGGACAATTTCTTGTAAAATCGAGTCACCATCGAGAGTTGTCGATAAAAGCTCTAGTCGACTAAAATTAACCAGCAAATCGTCCCGTGTAAGTGTCACATAACCTGAACATAAAATCAAAGCAAATTGCTGCTTTAATAAAGTCCAAGTCACAGTGCTATTCACAAGCCTCTTATCAATCGGAAGCAAGACTGCAGTCAGAACGGCTATTTAGTACCGATCTTGAGACTAAATCATTACTATAGATAATACCAAATAACATACTAGAAAAAATACGACTCGCACCAGATCAATGTTCTCGGACGGGAATCGAACCCGCGACCTTTGGATATCCGGTCCAATGCTCTGACCGCTGAGCTACCGAGTCACTAGTATATTATTTGGTATTATATAAAAATAGCATTGTGAATGCTAAAATCTCAAAATTTAAAAATACTATAGATAATGTTTTTTTTATAAAAACCTGTTCAATTTAAAGCCAAAGATAAGATACTACTGGCACGCATCTTTTTCAATTGAATCTTGACCTAACTGTTCTTGAAATTCTGGAAATCCAAGCAAATTGCTGTTATAATTTCCAAGTCCCAGTGCGTTTCGCAAGCTTCTAATTTACGTTAACGTCGGTCGGAAGCAAGAGTGCGGTCAGAATACCGCAACCGCATGGTACAGGGTGCTCTTGACAATGTTCGATACAGGCCAGACACAAAATATCTGTCTAGTCCCCTTTGTGTAATAGATATGAATGTCTGTTATTGCTAACAAAGCAGCCGGAGAAGATGGTGTTCCTTTGACAGAAATTTATTGTTGTTTCGTTAGTCTTTGAATATTATAAAGGTAAGAATAAAGCTACCCTAATTTTCATTTTTGATTGGCTACATATTACGCTTGTTTTACAGATGAATTCAGGTTTGATTTCAAAATGGAACTAAATTTCTATAAATATATAAGGTATGTCAAGCATATCAATTGAAACTTAACCGGATCCTGTGAAACTTGCCCTAAGTATATTTGATAAACCTCGAATTTTAATAAGCATCCAAAAACCTCGTAAATAAAATAGTAGGTATTAAATTTAGATTTTTCGCATTCACAATGCTATTCTTATTTTAACATAAATAATATTAGAAAAAATCGTCTCAACCGTAGCACCTCAGACGGGACTCGAACCCGCACCCTTGGCATTCCGGCCCAATGCACTGACCAATTATGCTACCGAGTCATAAGTATGCTACCCGCACCCTTGGGATTCCGGCCCAATGCACTGACCAATTATGCTACCGAGTCATAAGTATGCTACCCGCACCCTCGGGATTC
This sequence comes from Catoptria pinella, assembly GCA_963556745.1. Classification (NCBI taxonomy): domain Eukaryota; kingdom Metazoa; phylum Arthropoda; class Insecta; order Lepidoptera; family Crambidae; genus Catoptria; species Catoptria pinella. The sequence continues at coordinate 10,724,519 of OY750763.1, forward strand.
CGGCCCAATGCACTGACCAATTATGCTACCGAGTCATAAGTATGCTACCCGCACCCTTGGCATTCCGGCCCAATGCACTGACCAATTATGCTACCGAGTCATAAGTATGTTACCTGACTTCTAATATTTTTTCTAATATTATTTATCTTAAAAATAGTAGGTACTTACATAATTGACATCAAACTATTTGGTACCTTCACCTACAAAAGGGTGATTCTCCCCAACAGATAAGGCTTACATAGATGGAGTTCCTTTGAAACACAGATAAGGACGCGGTAACGAACTGGATAAGTACCGCAAATCTGATTTCTGGTCTGAACAAGTGGGTCCACTTCAAACGGAATTAACTTCGGAAGTATTGAGTGGATAGAGTTAGAACTACTGGTTTTGACTGTGTTTACATCAGATTTGGATTAATTTATCACTAGTGGCTCGCGTTTGTGATATTTTTGATATTTTTTCCAAATTAAATATAAATAAATATTTGACAACATCACATACATTGCTCCGATTCCAAAGTAAGTAGCTTTAGCACTTGTGTTATGGAAATCAGAGACAACGGTGGTATCACAAACACCTAGACCTGAGCCAATATAGAAAAGTTTGTTTTCTAAATTGATCCAACCGGGGATTGAACCCGGGACCTGATGACGACACCTTGGAAACCGGTGTGCAAAGCCACTCGACCACGGAGGTCGTCAAAACAATTTACTTGAAACAATTATTTCCGAAAAATTTCGAATAACTGAATCAACAAAAATAAGAATATTCCAACATTTTCAAACCTGCTCACAAAATTTCAAGAGAATTTAAAATTATTTCTTGCTTTTTAGAAGTATTGTTCTTGTAATTCTCCAAACAAAACGTTAATTTCATAGGTAAGGAACCTATGAAATCAAAGTTTAGTTTGGAGAATTTATAACAAATTGCATTTTCCATACTAGCATTTTCATAATTTATTTAACAACCGTGAACGCTATGGTAATATAACTTTTATGTACAAATGTTTGAACATTAAGCTAACTTCGTACTTCTTGACAACATTACTTAAGCGAAAAAAATAAGTTTCGGCTTAGTTACAACTGATAAAGTGGTCCAGTAAACATTTTCGCTACCAAAAAAGGAGTCACTTTCTAGGTATTTTTTTTAATTCTAAGAAAACAAAATAAATATACTTTAATTATGCTAATAGTTGACGGCTATATAGTCATAATTTGGTGAAATATACAGCAACTGATAAATATTTCACATCACAGAAGTTATGAGGTTCTCTGTGTGTGAGAAAAAAAAGGAGGGTGTTTTTCTTTAATAAAAACTTTTTCTAGACCTCAATTCATTGACACTTCTAAAGAATATACTTCACATTTAATCAGATGTTTTAACTAAAATTCTAGAACCCTCACATTACCAGTGGGTTTAAAATGTATATCATTATTTGTGTACATTACTAACTCATAGAGTGACAAGTGAACATTAACTACAATCATATGTAATCAGTACCTCCGGTAATTTGCATGGTAAATTTGTTACCGTCTCAGTGCCATGTAACCACAGCTTTAAGCCCTGGCATAAGGAGCTTGTTAATTTTCCTTAATACTGTTTGTCGGTTAAATCATTGTTTGAGGTCAGGTATACATTAAACCCTCGAATAATTTGAAAGGAAAGCTGGAACATTGTTGCACGTTATGTGAAATATTGATGAACAGGCTTTCAGCGAGCCCCTTGTCAAATTTTCTATAATTCAGTATTATTCTGGATAAAAATAAAAAAATGACATTCAATATGTAGCTACATGTTTAATGCCAGTTTTTATTTGATTAGTTTTATCACAAGTTAGATAATCACTTATAACCTTCCACAGGACGCTCAGTCGCCAAGATTACACACGACACTGTTCCTGGTCTTTTTATGACTATGCTTAATGTGCGTCCTGAGTGGTGGCAAATCGAGCAAGCTCAATCCGCGGCTTATGATACAAACACTGGTCATGTATGAGGTATGTGCTCTCAATAAAATTATATTCCGATTCTGATTCATGTATTCGCGTCCGGAGTGCAAGCGGAACACGCGCAGAAGTCAGTTTTTATGACAACTTCAAGGTACATTTTTTGTTTTGGCAATCTACATTCCTCTTGGAAGTAATTTTTGCCAGTGTCAAGTGTTAAATAGTTCAGTGGTAGATATTGTTTAATTTTTCATTAGAATGCGGGTGCATCGCATTCCGATGCTGCTTGGAGCATTTGGCACCAAGTATATAAAGACAGTTTACTCGGTTAGTTCTGCCGAGGAAGCCACCACTTCAATAAAAGTCTCAGCTTCACACAACCAAGATCGCGCCTATTTCAATTATCCCACATATTGTTCAGTTGCGTAGATACTTGTACCATATAACTGCACCAATTTTAAGACACAATATCCACTATGAATCAATTTGAAAATAATTAAAATAGACACCAAACCGAATTCGACAAAATGGCGCCAAAAACTCAAGGTACACGTCATGGCAAAGTTTTGGAATTTGACCGAGGTGATAAACAATTTCTCCCCTTGATGTTGACAAACCTTTTCCGTTCCATTGAGTTCAACTGCTGAAGTTAAGATATGCAAATGAGGTTGCATTGCATGTGGCGGTGGAACGATCGTTCGTATGGACTGCCTTATTATGAATTCTTGTTAATACCTGGGTGACGAATTTCATTATTCCAATCGCGTGTTTAATAAATGAACTGTCACGGGAATTTCCATGAACATTGGGAAAATAATTAAATACAACAAGCACCAAGCACGTTACATGTTTATTTTTCGCTTACTTAGAAAAATGATTTATAATTTAGTTCAGGCGATATGGGTTTTTATTTACGAAAACACGCACATTTTAATGTGAAGTTATGAATTCGTGAAACAGAAGAAGTTATAATAGTAAAAAAAAAAACTAATTTTAGTTCAATTTCAAATTATAAATAAATACTAAAATGTATGTTAGCGCTATTTTAAACTCGAATCAATTAATTAAAAAATAACTTGCTGCCAATTACAATTTACACTAACTAAAATAGTTAGGTCTTAAATACGCTATTTGAAATTAAAACCGAACGAACAAGATTTTTTATGTTAAAAGCCTTTAAATCACAAGCTTAACAACTTTAATTGTCTTTGAAAAGGCATGATTTTACTTTTCATAATATTATGTTTCAATAGAAGTTAAGCCAAGCAAGTAGGTATTTAATTGAACTTATAAAATACTAGCGACTGCTCGCGACAAAAAAACAAACAGTTTTTTTGCTATCCCTCGGGAACAGTTACTTTTTTTCGGGATGAAAGTCTTTCTCTGTACCTCTGACAATGTGTATGCAAAATTTCATAGTGATCGGTTTAGTAGTTAAGACGTGAAGGCGTAACAAACAAACAAACAAACAAACGGACTTTCGCATTTATAATATTAAGTAAGAATTAAGTGCAGTGCGAGTGGAAAATTTAAATTTTATTTTATTGTATTTATATCCATTTCAAGCAAGCTATTCCAAATACTGAGGAAAAAGTTTTGATTTGGTTTGTGTTAGATTTTTATGCCAAAATTAATAATTTAATAAAGGTTTTTGATTAACCTAACTATGTGCTAATAAAATAAAAAACGATATTCATACATAGATTAGTGTACAAAATATTGGTGATTGAAATAATGGGCTTTCTAAGACCCCATGCGACCGACGATCTTACAAAAGTTAACGCGACCGACGGCAGGTTATTTTGAAGCTGTTTTTGTTTTTATTTTCAGGTTTTTTGATTGAATTTCTCTTTTTTTTTAAAAAGCTTTTTTACTTGATGTGTCTGAAAGCATTAGATAATTAATTAACGAAAATAAGAGTCAATTAAAAGTACCAGAAATAGCCTACAAACAAGCTTATGTTTTTAAAGACTACCATCGACCTTTAACTTTTGCAGTTACAGTTATAATTAAGAAACTGTAAATCCAAAATTACCTTTCCCAGGAGTAACTAAGGTGAAAATAATTTGAACAACGATACTTAATGAAACTAGCACTTCGATATTGCGAGATACAGCAGAGAAAGCCATTACGCTGTGCAATGATGGTAATTATACTTAAGCCTTAGTTAGATCTATTTAAGCTCAGCAATAATCCTTTGTTGCGGAACTAAAGACCGACTTAACTTACTTTATATGTTGCGAGAGAATAGATGTGTGCTATTTTCTTATTTTGAAGTTCTAAAAAGCTTTACGTTTCATTTATAAAAAAAAAGTCCGTGAATTCAGACGTTTTATGATTGTAGCCACGAGGAACCGAAATGAGTTAACAAAATGTCACGTATGTGTAAATATTAGAAAAAAGCCTTTAAAAAATATCAATCACTACCTTACCTAACATAGTTTATTTCTATTGATTATAAGTAACTCATTAGCGTGAAAAGCAAAATCTCTTTACATAATCAATTTGACGACCTCCCTGGTCGAGTGGCTTTGTACACCAGTTTTCAAGGTGTCGCCATCTCTGAGGTCCCGGGTTCGATCCCTGGTTGGGTCAATTTAGAAAACGAACTTTCCTATATTGGCTCGGGTCTGGGTGTTTGTAATACCACCCTTGTCTCTGATTTCCATAACACAAGTGCTTTAGCCACTTACTTTGGAATCGGAGCAATGTATGTGATGCTGTCAAATATTTATTATTATTATTATAATTGCACTAAGCATAATTATAATTACTACATTTTACAAACCTTATTGTTTTTACGTAGAATATTTGGAAGTCGATTCCCGCCTGAGACACTTCTGGTGACGAGTCGAATTTTTTCCAGTATATTATTTAGTATTGTATAATCATTGTGAATGCTAAAACATCAAATTTCAAAATACAGAATATCAATCATATTGAAGTACAAACGACGAATTCAATTGCGTAATCTGCCAGATTGTCAATACAACGACAAAACAAATACGTTTGGAAAGGTTCGATCTATTTAGACGTCGTCGCCATAGATTTATACTTCAGATAGATTTGATTTTTATTAAAATATACAGAGAGCTAAAAGCTTTGTACAAAAGGCCATACATAAAGTATTTAGGTTTATGATCAAATCCAGTGGGATCGTATCAATTTAGTCATCTTCAGAACGATCTACATAGAAAAGTTAAGGCGAGGCCAGTTCACGATCTGATGAATAGATTGATTTTTGAGCTTTCAATGTAAAGAACTGATGTAGAATTCTACTTCACAAAAAATACTGTAGACTGTAAAAGAAACATAAAAACACAATTACCGAATAGAATATTGAAAAATGGCTCGGTAACTCTGTAAAAAATCATGAATAACACCATAAAAACTTATAAAAATTAACTTCCAATCGTCAGATATCGTAATTTTCAACGAGGTTGATATGATTTTTTATGCTAAAGAGGTAGTGAAAGAGTCGATTTCGTAAACTGCCTTGCGTCAATTTCTTTAAACGATTTTCAATACCAATAAAACCTGCATAAAACATGTATAATAACAAATGTAAGTCTACTTTATTATAAGTTTCTGAATTAATAGTGAGAAAAATGGATTAGTTTTTTTTGTTTTATTCCCGTAAAAATAAACGTATGTTCATAATATTATCAATTCAGAAATAAAAAACAAGTGAACAATAAAGAATGATCTATTTTCGAGAAACCTAATTTTGCGTTAAATGATTAATTATAATATTATTAGGAAGTCAAAAACATTGTGTTAAGTTTTATTTCTTAAACGAATTATACAACATGTTACAAAAATACCCCTAATGGCGAATATGGTATATAGTAGGGACCATCGCGAAAAAAAAATCAGCTGTTTCATACATTTTGGTATTATCGATTTTAATTTTTGTATGAAACAGCTGTTTTTTTCCGCTATTTCAGAGTTAGTTCATAGTAAAAGTTGATCAGTTTGATGGTCCCTATATACCATATTCGGCATTAGGGGTATTTTTGTAACATGTTGTATAGAGAAAAATCTAAAAAAATCGAAAGCTAGCAAATAAATGCACACCTACTAGTAGCCTTCCTTGAAATGTGTCGCTTTGATAAAAATCCCCTTACTAATAAAGATTGTATAGCAGATGTATGAGTTACACAGTGGTGACTCTCTGTCAAACTATTTAAGTTTGACATTAAAAAAGGGTCAAAACACTGTGTAACTTATACATCTGCTATATACCTTTTTTGGTAAGGGGGTTAATAAATAATAAAAAATATTTAGCATAATAAGGTCTATCAATGTAAAATATCATGTCAAGCCTTAAAGTGTAGCCCCGTATAAGTGGATATCGGTAAAAGGTAAAAAAACCTCCTTATTTTCAATTAGCAACACTATAATTTGGTATAAATTGGCGTATCAGTCTCTCGATATGCGCTACCACAGACAAGATAATTGACAGCATGTAATTATTTCGTTATCGTTTCGCAAATGCGGTGATACTGTTTCAATGCAAATGCTGTTATCTATTGCGAAATTCTATTCAATTAGATTAATTATTGGCATTTGACATATTCAAATTGCACGTTAATGTAAAAATTTAAAAGTTCATTAAATAGATTCCATCTTAATCGATTGTGACGATATGGGAAAATGTTTCCTTCGAATGACAAGGGTAAGTAATAAGTAAGTACTTATTCACATTATAACGCAGGCTAACAGAAAAAAAACCGGTCAAGTACGAGTCGCCCGTTGAGGGTATTCCCTACAATTTTTTAGGTACATATTTACGTACTTTAAATAAAGACCATATTTTTTACGATTTAATTACAAATGTATAGTTTTCACGTTTTTCCCTGTACTTGTAGTATAAGATGATATTACTTGTCCAATTTCATAGTTCTAGGTCAACGAAAAGTACCTGTGAACTTTGATTCCCTTTAGATTGTCGAAATAAGCGTTTTTTGCGGTATAAACAGTCGTATCTTTTTCTTACGTTAAGAGCGCACAGTCTGCTAGCGCCGCCATTGGAAAAAAATCTAGTGCACTTAAATAAAGATGAAATTGTGAATCATTTCTCTGTAGTGCACTCCAAAGAAGCTTTTTGGCACTTATTAGAGCTTAAACAATATTTTCTAGCCTGTCGTTTAGTTTAATTCAGTTTTTTTGCGAAAAGTGCCCATTTTAAGCAATTTTGAAGGAGTTGCATATTTTTTTGCATTATGAAACATTATAATTATAACACTCGTTTGGATGATATAATGGTTACTATGACACTGGATTTTTAATGTTAGAGTTGCATTATGAATTTAGTACAACATTATATCACTCGTTTGGATGACATTATGGTTACTATGACACTGGTTTTTTAATGTTAGAGTTGCATTATGAATTTAGTACAACATTATATCACTCGTTTGGATGACATTATGGTTACTATGACACTGTTTGTTTTGATGTTGGCAATAAGCTAACTGTTTCAGAAGTTTTATAGGGGATTTATAGCATTAATGTAGATAAAGATAATATCAATAAGCTCATTTACTTTATTCACCCCAGTTTGTTAGTCACAATTTAGTTTACTGTAGTATGATTGTGTCTATTTATATTTTGCAAAGGCAATAGCTTCATCAGCGACCTGCTTAAGTTTACCCTGTTTAAATAATACACATTCAAACATTACTCGCTCCAGTTAATTCCGTAGCCAGTGTTACATACACTAACCAGTGTAAGCAGACTTCCTTTACATCTTCAAATGGCTCAGAAACAAGGGGAGGAAAGTCCCGCGTACGTGAACCGAGGGGTCATCAATACTGGTCTGAATTTGTAGTGATGTTTAGGCTTCTAATACACTCGGTAAACAGGCTTCGTGATCCGCTTACACCTCACGTGAGTATGGTTTTGCTTATAATTACTGAATTTGATTAATATTTATAGTTTGTTAACATGTATAACTCGATTATGAACACTGTCAAGGATTGAAAGTGATATGCGATAACTAAAATTCAATTCAATGAAAAACTATGACGTTTAAATAAATGTATTGTAGCTGGTGATTATTAGCTATTTATTTAAGTAAGTATTTGAAGACTATAAGGAATACCTAACTTTTTTTATTTTATAACCTACTCTTTAGTAATCTGAGGTACTTAACATCATTGTATGACGTATGTGTATTTTGCTTTATTTGTCAGTGTACTCCACGAAATAAATAAAATCTTACCATATTAAAAAAAAAGGCAAAATACAATTAGATCTTCGCAATAAAAGTGGAGGCGCCACTTTTTCATCAAAACATGTTTATGTATGATATTACGAACAAAGTCTTTTGCAGTCCGACGTAATATTGCGGCTATAAATCCTCACCCAGAGATAAGAGAGAAAATATAAATAAAATGAGTTTGTTTTGACATCTTGCACAAGTACCCTTATTTCACAGTCGCAGCTGTCGCCCGATATTAAAATGTATGCTAAGTCAACTCTCTAATGACCACAAGATTTAAAGCTGAAAGAAGATACTTTTTCGGCTTAAGTTAAATAAGGAAAGTTTTTTGTTCTGTCTTAGCGAGCGCGCGTAAGTTGATCAACATTTATTTCTGTCGATCTTTGTTATGTTGTTTTGTCAGTCACTTTTCGCAGTATAGAATACGTTCTATATATAATAATATTATTCTCCAAAGTTCTGGAACTAGCATAGTGTAAGTTAATTGAAAGTACACTAGCATAATAATATACAGAGTGTTGTAACTCCGTAATAATAACCCGTGAAATTTTGTTGTTTATTTGTATGGAAAACTGCAAAGTGAACCCGGACGTAAATAGACTATTGTTTTCGATATTCAATCCAATTAATGGGCAAAAACACAATTTAGGTTTAGGGTTGCCACTATGCAGCTTAAAGAAGTGGCGGTTTTCAGCATTTATAATAATTTTCTTCCGGAGTTATATGCATGGTACTTAATCTACCATATTTGGTTTTTTGTAACACGCATATAGTTATTAAATTTTAGATTTTTCGCATTCACAATGCTATTTTTATATTAAGATAAATAATATTAGAAAAAATACTAGAAAAAATCGACTCACCCGTAGCACCTCAGACGGGACTCGAACCCGCACCCTTGGGATTCCGGCCCAATGCACTGACCAATTATGCATATAGTGTTAACAATACAGTATAAAAATGTTCTTTTCTTTTCTCTAGTTAACTTTTGTAACTCATACAATAATTGCTAATTGAATATTTAGTCGTTCAATTACTAGCATAAAAATGTGTATTGTGTAACAACTAAATACCGTAGCATATTTTCATAATACATAAATATTTATTTGATAATATTTTTTAAATCCATCCGCACCGAGTGCGCCAGAGACTTTTATAAAGCAAACAGAACAAAAAAAATGTCTTATTTTCCCTGTATTTTTTACCCAATAACTTCGCAATTACACTATATTTATTCAATCAGTAAATTTTGTTCTAATTATGAATATGTTGGCCATATTCAAATACCAACAATTGAAGACTAAAACATTTTCATTATTTAGTTCTACGCGATAATAATCTGTGTTTCCCGATTTCCCGGGCGGACGCATGATGCCGGACGCAGGAGTCAACAGCAATTAGTGATTTTATAGCTGGACGCAGGCGTCCGGACCGGCGTTGAAGGGTTAATACCTCTAATAAATTATTTTTATTTTGCCGACCAAAACAAAAGCTAGAACATGTAAACAGCGTATCGATGTGGTACGCTCGTAGGTTTCCAACTAGCAGATAGTTTGTCGGCGTCAAGAACTTTATAGTCCAATATACAATTTTCCAATTCGCATTTTGGCACGCCCACATATCTCCAGCGAGCGGGCGACTCACAAATCACAACTATTGTGTTGTACGCGTCTGCACTGTTGTTGGGAAACAATTTTAAAAGTTGTTTACGTTTTTGTTCGGTTAATAGCGGAGAATGGTTTGTGGGTTAAAAAGATTTTCTAAGACAATAGCCGATGAATATAACAAATAATGAATAATAATAAAAATCTTTTTCAACCAAATAATATGTGCTTACAATAACTTAATAAACTATATGATATGGCGCTGGCTTGCAGCGTAAGAGTTGATATACTAGGAGAAATTCGACGTTCCCACTAGTGACTCGGTAGCTCAGCGGTCAGAGCATTGGACCGGATATCCAAAGGTCGCGGGTTCGATTCCCGTCCGAGAACATGATCTGGTGCGAGTCGTATTTTTTCTAGTATATTATTTGGTATTAATAAACTATACAAGAACCGTGATACCATTTTATTGTAAGTAATATTAAGTTATTTTCATATAACACGACATAACGCTTACTTAGGTACTTGAAAAAATGATGACCATCAGCCATTTTTAATGTCGCCAATGCTGGGGCACAGGCCTTCCTTATGTGGTGGATAAGGAGGACGGGCCATGACCCACCATGCGGGCCCAATACGGATTGGTGGGTGCTAACGACTGCAAATGCAGCCGGGCCCAACGGCTCAACGTGCCTTCCGAAGCACGAGATAATACATTTTCTGTCACCCATCTCGTGACCGACCCTTGCGAAAGTTGCTTAACCTTCGCAATCGATGGGTCAGGCGCTATACAGCTGCGCCACCGAGCTCCTTTTGCGTCATTTTACGTTTGTATATTTATCTGTTATCTACTCTTGACTTTTACTTTACTTTTGAAATCATAACTAATGCGTATAGACATTATGATGAGATTTTGCTGTCTCGAATAAATGTGAAAGTGTTGACATTATTAAAAATGAAAAGAAACGCTCAGACGGAAATACACGAGAAACTAATTTAGCTATGAGTGGGGTGGAAAATTCAGGGTTGTTTACTTTCTCAGGTTTGCCTCCGACACGATGCGATTAAACGACAAAACTAAGCAAAACGCTCTGCAAGACGGAATTTAAGAGGACCCTCCACACCGTAGGCGGTTCACATAAGGGTACTTGTACACTGCGCTACTGAAAACTGGTAATTTCCCCGAGTGTACCTTTTTTGTTATAACGTTTCACTAAAAAGGGCTTTTCATGTTCTTTATTATGCAATTTTTCATATTATATACACGTAATGTATAAAGCTTAACTTTTTCGCTAATACCCACAAAACGTCAAACATCACATTCATCAAAATCTCATAAACGCTTCAAAAGCCAACGAGATATCTTAGAATCATGTGTTTTTATGAATATCAATTTACATTTACTTATTTCAAATCCGTAGGGTAGCTACGAGCTAACTACACTTTGCTACCATCTTACTAACTTATTACTAAATAGTATAGTATTGATTACAATTTAAAATCAAAAAACACTGCCTGACAGAGATATTTCATAAACTACAGGCTAAACAACATGCGCGATCGTATACATCGATCGTGTACGAGTCCAAAAAATCGTATATTGTAAAATGTATCTGTTAGGGCGTATTTTTATTTTTATCTTACATTGCTGGTAATAAAACTTCATTTTAAATTCCGGGATTAGTGCGCTCTCACCTTCTTCAGCCTTATCGACACTTATGAGATGAAGGCCAAGCCTTGACTGATCCATATTGTCGAAAAAGTGTGATTTTATAAAAAAAAATGGTATACTGATGATCTCATCCCAGATGATTTCATTAGAGCTGTATCAAATGGCTACGTAAGGCATATCTGTCAAATGATTAAGATTCGATTAATGATGCTGATCTTCGAAAAACTAAATGCACTTAAATACTAGTAGGTATACTATAAAACCCAAACCATATTATGGAAAATCGCGATGTTTTCCATTTAAATTTTAGTGGTACAAAATTGAATACTCAGAGCTTGAATTCAATTTCAAGTATAAAACATTATTTGTACATACAGAATTTTCACAAGAATAAAATTACGGGCATCTGCTTTGAGCAGATTCTTGCTTTTGATAAATTATTAGCATAAAATATTGTTTGTATAAGCCGGGATTGAAAATATTGAATCAGCTGATTTGCAATATCGCTTTTCTTTGAAAATACCTAGGTAGTTGCACTTTACAAGCTTAATAATATTTTATTTGTAGCAGTATCTACTCGTAGATTCGAGGCTTTGTTTAGCTTTGTATTTCAATTGATATGATTATGACGTTGATACTTATAAATAAAAATATGCTAAAAGAGAATATTTTTGTTCTAGTTATTGGTTTACGTTATTGTTGAGTCTCAATTATAGAAAAAATGTTCGTGTAATTCTGTAAAATAGAATTCGTAATCAGAATATTTATTTAAACAGTGTTGTGGGTAAGTAAGATTATAACCTTACACTTTGTTGTAGAAGTGTGGGAGCGTATTTTACAGTATTTTCAGATTTATCTCCGTAAAATATCATGAAACAATTATCTTCCGATCGTAGTTCCGTTTAATAAAGAGAGCTACATACCCGCCACGGTTACTATGAAGTCAGACACGTGTTTGCCTGCTCCCGTCAATATTGCAGTACGCTGCGTGTTGATTTACTGCTAGCCTGTTTCAACATGTACGTTTACTTACAATGTTTTATTTGTAAGATTGTAATATTTGTAAAATATTACAATCTTACTCTTTCTCCAAAAATGAAATATAATAAATACCTATCGCTTAAATTACTATGTTGATTAATTAATTAATTAAATAACAATTTAAACCATTTAAACACATTATATATTTTGTTAGAGTTTCTTATTTGATTAAGCAAAAGCCTATTTCAATAGCGCTCACAGTTTATGCTTCAAGTAATAAAAAATATATTTGGCATTCGTCTCGAAAATGTTGCAATACTCCGCTTGTTGACTTATGTGGAATTTGTTTGAATGTATAGGTTTATTCTGAAGAGGTTATTTTTATAAATAAAGTACCTTTTTAAAGACCGACCAAAAGAAAAACAACCCTCAAATTACAATTTTTAACTCGATAAAAAATCAATTAGTTTTGATAAGTTTTAAGTGGTAGAAAAAATTAAGATTCATAAGCGCTTAATTTTTTGTTTAATTTAATCAAATAAAATAGTGGTTTTCAATAAAAACTACACTAGCATTCAGTTTTGCTCTTTCTTGAGTTATCTGTGAAATTACTGTAAAAAAAGGTAGTTACTATATTCTTTGGAATCGTCGATATGGCTTAAATTCTTTTTCTTTATGATATTTATAACGATATTTATTATGATAAAAGTAGCTATGTTTTTAAAAGAACTTATATAAAAAAGTGTAACATGCCCCGTCATCATTTGCTTTCGATATTGACTGACTGTACAAACACTGTAAATATCAACAGACAGACGAAGAGTTTTTCATTCATTTATGTGTTTGCCTCACTTCAATATTGCATGCTTGATTATTGATTTATTGTGAATGCAAGCAGACCACTCCTTTATGGAAAAGGAAAAATATCTACTCTACGATCAACAACAGAATTATATTGAGAAAAGTTAAAGAGTCTTATTTTTATAATTAAATAAAATTGAATAAATCACTAATACAATTTATGAGTATTTAAGCAGTTTTAAAGTATTCAAACATCATCATCACCATTTTTTTTTATTTTAACATGGATTTATTAGGTTGCTTTCTAGTTTATTTGTTTGTTTACAATTTTTGCAAACATTTTTATACTAGCTTCCCGATGAGCTAGAGACCTGAAACTTTGAACATAGAAGACAATACGATATTATGTTGTCAAGAAGCTGATCTGATGATGGAGCCGGAAGAAGACCACAGATACTCTGTAATATAACCATGCGTCTTGCATCATCGAATTTGGGTTCGCTTGATTCCTCTGGACGAGTAATCTGTTGGGAAATAGTGTCCAGGGTCTGATGATGAAGCCGGAAGAAGGCCACAGGAACTCAGTATCGAAACCACGCAACCCCTTCGAGTTTCGCCTCGTTTGATTCGTCTTGACAAGTACTCCGATAGGAGATGGTATATTCTAAGTTTTAGCTCGTTGACTAAAAAGCAGAAAATAATAATTTAAGGAAAAAAAATATTTTTTTTATATAAAAAACACGTTTTTAAAACGGACTAAAAAGTATATAATATTTTTTCCAGTATAGATTTATAAACCTATACAGAAGTTTAAAGCATTAAAACGTGGGACGCATGCAAAAGACAATTGATTATAAATCTTTCAAAGTGCGCCCCACGTTTTTAGTTTGAAACTTTTGTATAGGGTTATGAAAAAAAGTTTTTCTTCCCACTTACAAACAAAGGCTTTTTTATGGTTGTTTCCTAGTTAAATGAAAGAGCGGACGTGGTGGGTTAATATAAACCGAAATATAAACGAACAAAAGCGAACAAGACACAGAGTAAGTAAAAACAATACAATATGACACAGTAAAGAACAGAAATTCAAAACATAAATTTAAAGGTGAAATATCATAAAACTATAAAAAGAGGCAAAAGGTGGATAAAGAAGATAGGCTACTACCCACCACGTGGGTCCAATATGGATTGCTGGGTGTTAACGACGAAGAACGGAGGAGTCTAGATAGTAAATACTTTTGGTCACCTAACCTTTGGCAAGTTAAGTCATCACATGACCGACTCTTGCCAAAGGTGCCAACTGTCACAATCACAGAAGAATGACCCACTGCGTCATCAAGCTTCTCACTCTTAGCTCCAAACTCAGCAAAGATTGTGACAAATTCCAAATCTATTTCAGGCTTTATAACACTTTTATTGTCTACTCTTACGAACCAAGATGTGCATTCGCAAATATCATTTCACCTTTCCGATGCGACAAAAATGAGGAATTCGAATAGAATAGTCAGAAAAATGCTTTATCGGGCGCATAATAGGTCAACTGTACTGCATGTGCAGAAAGCCCGACACAGCGTTCAATCTCTCACGGGTAAACGGTCGCGAAAAACCAAGATGGCCGCTCTACAGAATGTCGGGAAACTTGATTTGTGACTCGCCCCAGCGTAATATGGACTGTCGAACGCTAACATTCGAATTGGAAATTTTTATATCGAGTTCGGTCTGAGGCAGAAAACAAAACATGGTAACAATAATGCGCAGGTATTTTAAAGTTTTAGAACTTTAACGTATATGATGGCTCCATTGGTAGATATTAGATTAGAAAACATAATCAAGGAACACGAATTGCACACTTCATTGCGATACCAAAATATGTTTTTGATGAAGATTCTGAAAAACATTTCGTCACCTAGTGAGACATCTTCTACTTGGCCCACTTACTTAAGATTTCGTTTACACAAATCATTAGTGCTGAAATAACGGACAGACAACGCAACAGGCAATGAAAAAAAAATCAGAGCAAAAAAATAATGTTCATAAGTGAAATGTATTTATAAGACGGACGTTAAGTGATAACGCAATCTCGAATTCGCGAAAACTCTCGCATTGTTCGTGTGAATTAATCCTAAGTGGTTGTGTTACACTGCCTTTGATTCGGGATTACTCAATTTGCCATTCTTTTTTATGATCCGTTATAAAATTTTGGTTGCTGGATTACCTTTTCTGCGTATAGTAAGTATATGTTAATTAATGAAGAAAAAAATAATTAATTAACTTTTATAACTCGTACTACGTACCTTTTAGGACTAAAGATTTTTACAGTAAAAATGTTATTCAATCATACAGTCCGTTCAACGTTTTGCTACAAGTGCTAATTAGAAAAACATTAGTTACTGACTTGTGACGTCAAATTTGAGTTACTGACTTGATAATAATAAGGAAATAATAAACATCATAACTTTGTAAAAGTCAGTTGTTTGATAGAGACAACCAAAAATGTCATTTTATTACCTTTCTTATTCGAACGCAGTGTACGCAAGTCGCTAACTTAGACAAAAGTACGGGAGCACGTAATAAGATGACATCCCAGATTGTTATTTCACTCTCGACTTTGCCCTTCTGATTGTCACGAGCATTAAATAAATGACAGCTAATTCTGGAGTGGATGTGTCTCGAGAAACGTTTAATGAACGAAACTCAAAGAACAATGTCTCCTTGATTTGAGGAGTCTCCAACTTCCTGGTTCTAGTGCCATCATTACAGCTTTGTTGGGGGATTGTTGTTTCATCTTGTAATGCACCAGTTTCATATTTAAACTGGTTGTGTTTTTGTTATTACCATACTTTGATTTATAGCAAAAGGTTTTGTCAATTCACAACTCACAAATTTTAAAAACACAAATCTGTCATTAATTATTTGTAATAATTATACACCTTATATACCTATTCTAAGTCATACAATTATTATTATTATATGGACAAAGATTCCCATCTCTTTTTTTAAAACGCCTGCACCGATTGACGGTAAAAATATCAAGACAAAAACATGCCTCAACAAGCAAACACGGCTTTCATAGTCCAAATAGGCTGTTATTCAAATTTGTTTCCTCAGAAGCTTGGCAAAGGCTTGCTTTTAAGAAAACATTGATTGCACGCCTTACATGCACGCTAAACAAAGGGCTATATGGGGATATGTAGGCTGCTGCAAAAGATGTTTAGGCCTAGTTTGCAATAAAAGCGCGGTCGCGGAAGAGGACGCGGGCACAGACGCAAATACAGCCTGAGGGCATGTGCGGTGGCCAAGCTTGGTGCTGGAAGGTGGTGGCGCAGCGTGGAGTTTTCGGCAGTACTTACCCTCTCGCACGACCATCATGAAACTGCTTTTGGTCAGGTTGCGGTAGATGTTTAAACTACACTGGCCTTTAAAACTTAGTACCATACTTTTAAAATAGCAATAACTTACTTTTGAAATCAAAAGAACCAAAAAATATTTTTATTTTAAATAATCACTTCGCAATCGATGACCTTCTTGAAAAAAAAACTTTTTTTATTTTAAACCTCTAACTTCTATTGCTTAAGAGAAATTGCAATCTTAAAAGTGTTACCTACTAAGTTTTGAAGGCCAGTGTAGCAGCGAAACTAAACTATTTTTGTTTGTGTCGTTCCGTCACCGTCCGTACATCTCTTAATCACCGCTCTCTATATTTTGTGGGCGTCGCAGCTTATACGATATGCGCTTTTGTTCACAGCACGCCGGACTTGCAACCGCTCGGCCGCCGCACGCGTCTGTAGCCGGAGACGCTGCGCCCGCTCATTCACTATGAATGCTTTCACGCGATCCCATTCAAGAGCTTGAGTGTCTCCCGCCCGCCGCCTCCGCGACCGCGACCGCGACCGCGCTTGCGATGTGGGAAAGCTGTAAAGGCAAGGAACGTATCGCTAAAAGCTAGATCCATCAAACCACTACACTGAAGCCGCTTTTTGCCTTTGCCATGCATATTGAAGAAGCGCAAGCCAAGATATTTTCTGTTTGACTGTGTTGTTTTGAAGCAAGGAGAGCTATGTCAAATAGGATTTTAAGCTTTTATTTATTCCACTATTGTATTGTCGACGAATGATAGATGAAAGTTACAAGTGAAAGAAACGAAATTATTAACTTACAAATTATGTCTAAAAAATATCACTGCATGAAGAAATAAGAATGTTACTAAACTTTTAAGGGTGTAGTACGACAGCAATATTTTAGTGTAGGACCTATTTGTGACTAGTTGTGCTCCGTGAGCTCGCGTTTGTAACATTTTTCGAAATGGCTGAATTTTTTTTTTATATTTCGAAAAACTGAATTGTGTTGGCAAAAAAAACTGTACCTCTAATTATCGAACCTGCTCACAAAATTTTCACGAGAATTGGTTGGGAAATGCGACCGTAGAGGAAAACGGCCGGACAGACAGACATACAAAAGCATTTTTGCCCAAGCTAAAACCGAGACGCTCGCTCGGTCAATTAGTGAATTTTAGAATCAGTATTTTTCTTAAGAAAATGATCTGGTAAAGAGTAAATTTTTTTCTAGTATTCAGTATTTTAGTTTATTGACATAAACTAAAATACTGAATACTGAATACTATTGACATAACTAAAAAATGATACACTTATAAACAGGTCTAATTCTATAAGCAGGATCTGTGATATTAATACATTTTTTAAATATTCTACTTAGTTTAAAGGCATACATCACATACATCTGTCGTAGTGTTAGGTGAGTGTCATGTGGAGTACTCAGCGAGTCTGGTCGGTCCATTTCCGCAGCCACCGGAACTGGAGTCTCCACCGGCCGTTATTGTCGCCGCCCGGAACCATGTCACCGATGTGAACTGATCCTACTAATGTAATGGTAGATAAAGACTTGTTCGAACCGGAATGAATGGGGCATCAAATATCTACGAGTTGTATGAGTGCAAGTATACTGTGCGTTATCAGCTGTTATAAAAAAATACTTACAATATTCGTAATAATAATGGGTTAGTTATAAAGTTAAAATTCTTAAATAAATTGATGACATATTACTTTTGGCTTTACAGAAAAAAGAAAGCTATAAATTGGACAACATCGCTTACTTTGCTCCAATTCCAAAGTAAATACTTAAGTAAAGCGAGATAGCAATGAGAAAACGTCATGAGCCGGAGCGAGACCATAATTTAACGCCATCATTTTTATTATTTGTTAAGAACTTATGAACATACTTAATTAAACTACATATTTTTTAATGAATGTTCTTGATATTCTATAAAATTATTGCACTTAATTGAATTGCCATCGTATTTTGCTTATTTGTTAGCCACGTAGGTATTTAATTTTGAGTCACAGTATTTGTGTTGCTTTCAACCCATTACTGAGTAGAACATAAATTTTCCCAGTAGCCTGTGGTCAGCAAAATAGAAACTAGTTGTCAGGACATTTGTCGCGGGGTTAAGTGAATGTCGTGTGCAGATCGCGGTGGGGCAGTCGCTTCATTTCCGTCCACGCCGGAACTCTTGTCTGCACCGGCCGTTACAGTTGCCGACTGTACTGGACTGTTTTTGCTGACCTCACTAGATGTTCGCTTGTTCGCAATTGTTTGTTGAAAAACAGGCACCGCATGATCCGAAACGGTTACCAGCTTTATCGATGTAGCAATCCATTTCTGGCAATTGACAACTGTAGCTTTGTGTAGACGTAGCTTTGTGTACACGGCAACGTAGCGTTGCCGCCCGCTGCTATCGCACCGTTATCGCAAGCATTTTTAGGTTGCGAAGTTAGTTTTGTTTTGTAGGTAACAGTGAAAATTAAAAACAACCCATTCGAAGAACTATGAAAGGAATTTGAAATGCTTATGGCATTAACATGCGTCAATCCGAGCGGGTCGATCCGTGATGGAATGAAATTGAACGTAACTCTACTCACTTTGGGTTCAAATCAGTGCGCGTTCCGACGCGGCGGTTGCGTCGAGACCGAGCTCCAAACTTTTGTTTTTTACAAGTTTTTATTACTTTTCTTCACTTATAAATTAGTTTTAAAAAAGTTATTGAAATCACTGATTTTAATACGTGGGTTTTAACATAAACAAATCTGTTTGCCAGAACAAATAAGACCAAAAACAGGGTCCACGGGATATTGTTTTAC
Organism: Catoptria pinella; assembly: GCA_963556745.1. Classification (NCBI taxonomy): domain Eukaryota; kingdom Metazoa; phylum Arthropoda; class Insecta; order Lepidoptera; family Crambidae; genus Catoptria; species Catoptria pinella. The sequence continues at coordinate 10,743,900 of OY750763.1, forward strand.
ATCACAGGTGATAAAGCATGGAAAAAAAATATATAATTTACTTGAAATAATATACAACATGTTTATGAACATGTACATAAATATGTTGTATATTATTTCAAGTATATTACATATTTTTTTCATAATAGCTTCACCTACGTAGTTTCTCAATTATTTGAATTAAACACTGGGATTTGACGCAAGTTAAAGCCTTAATCTGAATACTATCAAATTAAGTTTGTTTTGGTACGTAACATTAAAATTCGATATATGGGTGAAGCTCCGATGACTAGTTTAACACAAAATCAGAATCCTTAAAATAGCTGTTCCAATGAAATATGTATCAGTCCAGTTTTATTTTCAACTCAAACATTTAGTTCAGATGGAAAATTTATGTACGAGAAAATGTAACCCAAGTTGAATTTCAAAGTTGTCCGAGAACGCTACGAGCGGACACTTATAATTAATGGCCAGGGCTGACGGTGTAAATACGTCATTTTCGTGGAAAACAGGAGCATGCGAGGGTCCTTCTGAAAATCGTAAGATACCATCAAGCGACTAATTAGCATAAAATGAAAAAATAACAGTGACATACAAATTTAGATTAATTAGTTTGTGGAATCGTAAAAAGATTAAGTTGCCTTTTGTTTTTTTTACTATGATATTTCTGCTTGACTTATCGCGAATTTTCCGAACCATATTATTTGATATTACAAATGGTTTTTAATTAGTGCACAGTGAAAAACATTCGTAGGCAAGGAATAAAAATGAAAAGCAGAGCGAAATTTATTTATAAAACATAACAGTTTTAACTATTACAAAAAGTTTGATTCAATCATAGCACTCAAAGGCAGACTCCACAGATGAAAATTCGCGATAACTTTTTTGAATCCCGAAAATCTCACTCGGAAACTTGTAATTAATTTTTAATCCGCTGTCCTACTTCGCAGCTTCATATAATAAATTCATTTTTGCAGCGTTCGGATGGTTATCAGATAGTAAACCCCCTTTCGAAGGATTACGAGACATTTTTTGTTCAATTATTACAGATTAACAAGTTCTTTAAAAAAATAAAGTTTTTCATTCTACCAAATTGATTAAGTAGTTAATTCTTTGAAAGATATAGCGCTATAATTAGACTGTTATTCTATAAGTATCAAAATAAATTCCAAAAAAGTAATAAGGTAATTTAGTAACAAATATATTGTTATTTTCAGTACTGTAATATTAAAGAAAAGAAATAAAGATTAACTTGCCTTTCCCCATAAATGAACCTCTAGTTTTTGCAAGCCTAAATCTTGAAACGGCAAGTTTATCTCTATTCCTTTTTCTTTAATATTACAGTAAGGTAACTAAACACTGTTTCGTACTTTTGACCCAGTTTCGAAATAGTTAAAAACGATGATTAAAATGTTACACGCTACATTGGGGACGGCTAAGTAATGTTCAGGAAATTCCTTATGATGGATCGTAATTGTTACTGCCGCAATATATGAATAAGTCAAGTGGTTATGAGTCTTTTAAATAAAGTATTAGGTACAATAATTCATAAGTATCCTTTAACGGCCTTAATAATAAAGATCGTATAGTAGATGTATAAGACACAATGGTTACTCTCTGTCAAACTATTTAAGTTTGACATTAAAAAGAATGGGACAAAACACTGTTAGTTACACAGTGTTTTGCCCCTTTCTTTTTAATGTCAAACTTAAATAGTATACTATACAACTGTTATTAGTAATAGGGGAAAGATTATTATGAGGGACCAAAAGTATAATTGTTTCGAAGAAGTTTTGCTGTAATTATTCACAAAGTTTGTTTAATACGTAAAGTTAGTCTGTTATTATGTCTATATAGTTTTTATATTATTAATGTCCATGAATCTGAGACGTATAAAATAATAGATCAATGTCTACTTCATTTGAAACAACTCTTTAACAGTGTTTTTATATGAAAACGGTCACACTGCGATCACCTGCCAGTACAGAACATAAAAAAATTATCGCTGTTCTGTGCCTGCTCGCATGCCAGGAGTCTAGCCAAAGTAACATTTGCAAATCTTCGTTATCGCACATGTATGGGATTGACATAAAGTTTCGTTATCAATCGAAATTCAAAACGTCAAATCCATTCATTTTTCGAAGACATTGGCTACGGGCTCAGGCGTGGGTGACTAATGCAACATCGTTCCTCGGGAGAGGTCCACGTCGCAGTGGACTCAGAAATGTAGTGATAGTCTACCACTACTCAGGACAGGCTTGTTACAAAAATAATTAGTGTGAGAAACAAAACAGCTTTCGAAGAAACAGATACGTAATAACAAACAGCACGTAAAAAATATTTTACTTTTACTAAATTATTTTTGTCACAAAATATTATATTTCCGATGCTTCTCGAAAGTGTATTTTCAGCTCTTGATAAACTTCTAATTAAATATTTCAAATGTATCATGTTTTTCGCACCAATATCGTTGTCGCATGCTTACATAAGGTATAATTAACGTTCAAGTGCAGATCAATAAATGCTCTTGCGCAATTGAGATCGCGTTTGAATTGCTTCTTGACAGGTAGCCTTATTACTCATTAATGCTTGTAGATATTACATCGAGACACGAACGCTTTTAATATACAGGAAAAAAAGTAAATCAAACATTTTTACATTTAGCTTTGGGCACCGACTTTGTCCGTGATTTTTGGAAGTTGTGATTTTTGAGATGTCATTTTGTTAGCTGACAAGAAGAACTAACAACGACGGCAAATCCATTCTAATATTCTTCATGCAGCAGCAGTATTAGCACAAATAAACCTTTTTAATTTCTCATTTTCGGAAAGTGATAATAATGAAATATATCTTTAAATCTAAATTTAAAATAAAAATATCTAAATCTAAATATCTCGTATGGGAATCGCTTCCTTTTGACCCTTGTCTAACAATCTACTTTTTTGTACTATGTTTTTTTTATTAAGAAATAATAAAAAAACAAAGTAATTAAATGATACGATAAACAAATCGGATTTTCGGAGACGAGAAGATCCAGCAAGAAACTCTGGAGGTTTTACTTGCTTTTCCGCTCCCTCCTTTTATTTCTCCATTTCAAACAGACAGACAAACATATAATCAGTTATTAATAAAGAGACTTTAGAATAATAGATTCAAATCAGTTTCAGTAACTAATAACTAATGAAATTGACAAAGTAGATAACAAGATATCGTACCTATATGGTAGGTAATTCGAAATTATTCTAAGTAATTATTATGTCGCTTATCCCAAAAGTGGTGTGGATTACAGCACTAATGGTTTTTCATAATTATTATCTTGATGTTGCTTTGTAGCGATTGCGATTAGAACAAAATCGTTCTGTGGTACACTTTTTAATACAAGAGGTCCCCCGACTGCAATGAAGGCACCATTCAAAATTGATTTCGGTCTCGAATATTTTCATGAGGCGTAGGTACTTTTCGGAGCGTGATTTTTTCCGCAGTTGGGTTTTAGTTTTTATGACTCAGACAGTTTTAGACACTTTTTAGAACATTTTCCCTATAATATATTACTATATCCATAACTGTGAGCTTTAGATTAGAGCAATAATATCTGTTTAATATTATCTAACTGCGATTGCAAGGTCAAAACTGCCCCATTGATGAGTAGTCAAGTAAAAAAAATGATTATTGCAACAAATATCCTAAGGATTACAAAAACGTTAAAGCCCTGACTTCTGAGGTAAGTAAACTTGTGTTTTAGAAGTCAGTACCTTCCCAAGTTGACACAGTAGATTATATATTGTTGAAATATACAGGTTCTCGTTTTAAATAGAATAAAATTAACAATAAAGTAGTTTTACTAAGTAAAAGATACTATTTTTACACAAAAACAAATGAATCACTCTGCGAATACTTGTGTGTGTGTGTGTATTGGTTTTGAAGGTATCAATATAACTTGATGAGAACGTTAAAGAGCCTTTTAAATATAGTAGCATAGGTCAAAGTAATATACATGAGCACTTTAAGTCATCCCAATACAAAGATAATGATCGGGCGCATGTGCAAACTGCTAAGTTGTATTTTTTATCGCTACATCATTAGTGACAACACTAATATTTATGCCCTTGTGTTTGACAAGGCAATTAATAGAAGGAGCATTTTAGGTTAACGCAATGCGTTTTAAACAGCATGTTTTAAGTTATAACACTAGTGGCTCTGTACGCTATTATATTATATTGTACGGACAAAATAATTTTGGACTCTTTGTCCGAATTGTAAGTAACTCCGTGAATCATCTCTACATTTTTTTAACGGTTTCGACCCCCAATTAAAACCTTATTAAATTTGTTTTAGATATGCGACATGTAGAAGAGAACAGCCAGACATACGAAAGCATTTTTTACCAATCTGAAACGGAAACGCTTCGCTCACGCTTCGCGCTCACTCGGTCAATTATTATAGTTAAGTATATGGAGATGTCCGGGAAAAGAATATTCACTCACCTTCACCAACTTATTTTAAAATGTGAACTTAGTTAAACCTGACTTCAAAATGATGATGTATCTGTCTTCCTTTCCGCTAATAAAAGTGATAGTGTCAGTTTTAAATAGATAATCTTAAGTAAAGAGTCTCTATAACACTTTTAATTAAACAAGCAGATAATGCGATATGTCTAGGTCACGACTTCGGTATTTCATATTATAGATTCTTAAGTAACATTAAACTGTCTTTGGATACAAAGCTAATTGAATATGAAAGACCGTGACTACGAAAAAAATAACCTTGGGAATCATAACAAAGATTTGTGCGAAGGAAATGGTTAATCATGTTGGTAAAAAGTTAGGAATAGTCAGGTTTATCTTATGACAGATAATTCCATAGAAACTGTTCCCTTTTTAAACTAAACCAAAAAGTTGTTATCAGGAATCTGTAAAAACTAGGTTCTTATCTAAAATATTGAGTACGTTAGCATTAAACATGTCATTGGATTTTGAAAATAAATGATTAAAAACAATATCTACCAAGATGGCATTACATTTAGGCATTCTACCCTTCCCGACTCAGGCATTAAAATTAATCAGCACTTAGTAATGAATTCATTACTTACAAGTGTCTAATTTATGTCTAATTTACCAAATCTCTACAAGGTATTTACAGAAATATTAACATCAAACATAGGATTAATGGAGTTAACACTCTCGGAATTTTAGGACGTGTATACGTTAATATGTTCAACTAGCTGTAGATTTTTATCGAATCATTAATAGGTACATTTTTAAAAGATACAAAAAAACTTTAACTTCAATTCATGAAAATTGGTTCAGTTAGATGAAAGAAAAGGTGACAGACAGACAGAGTTACTTACACATTTTTAATCTAAAGTACCTAAAACTGGGGTGATTAGCAACTGCGGGGTGAATAACAACATGACATTTTGGAAAGAAAAATACAGAAATTTTAAATGATCATGTTAGTTTTAGAGAAAAATGTTCAATTAACAGACCCAAGTGTATAATTTTGATTTTTTCTTATTTTTGTCACTTTTGTGATTCACTCCGCAGTTGCTAATCACCCTAGGTTACCGGTATGGATTTCTGTCAGTTCTCAAAAGAGCCACCAACGTCTTTAGTGGTTTATGACCGTTGAATGTGCTATATGGCTCTCATAAACTATCATTAACTTTGTTTACTGCACATAACTCAGAACGTTTGTTTTTACGCAGCTCGAGGGAATAACAGTGCTATTATTGCTGCTTATAAAAAAAAGTCGTTTTATTACTCACACGTTACCGCGGTAAGTTTCAGGAAGGTTAGTTAATTTAATATAGTTAAAAAAACTGAAATAGCAAAAATAATGATAAAAAGACTTTAGTAAAAATTAAAGTGTATGAACTCAAAAAATAAAGTGTCAGGGATGAACAATATGAACATACACTCAGCTATATAAGGGTTTGAAGATCATTAATTAAAAGAAACGAGTAAGCAAGAATTAATTGGAAATACAAAATGTTGACTTAGTGCCGCTATAAAATCTTTTAAGGAAATGAATGTTCATAAAATACAGTTGCATTGAGATTTAGCAGCAACTATTTTTATGATAGCTCGCGACTAACTAGGGCGTGGTATTCCAATAACGTATAAAAAAGTTAAGGGATACATTTTTGTGTAAATTGGCTCCCGTCAAGTGGAATTGAGTTTGTGCATAACAAGCCCACTGATTGGTTCTGGTTTCAGATTTTTTAGGCTTGTAACAGCCACTTGGTGCAAATGTAACAATACTGCTAATTGATCCAATGATCCAGGTCGAATTTTGGCGGGACCATAATGTGTAATGAGAATTTGTTTCCGAACCATGGACATTTATATCATTGTTGTCACCTTGACCGCCAGTGTATCATTATTGATAAAATAAAATACTCTTGATAAAATATAATGTTTCCCAAAATGATACACTGTGCCCATTTCGTTTAAGGCGTTGTGTATCGCTAATGCACACGGTTTTTATACATTTATTATGAAGAAAAAACGTTGTAGCCTAAGCGGATCTTTTGGTGTGTTTAGGTTTGGCTGATGACATAAAGTTATAATGCAGCAGCAGAAATATACAATAAAACGTTATGTATGACGCGGCAATCACAATTGTGCCAAAATCGATGATAAGTCTCTCTTATTATTAGTACCCACATGTGCCCACAATCAGTAAGTTTAATATCAAACAGGAGGAGCTGAGGAGCTCGGTGGCGCAGTGGTATAGCACCTAGCCCAGCGGTGCGGAGGGTAAGCAACTTTCGCAAGGGTCATGGGATGGGTGACCGTTTATCTCGAATTCCTACATGCTTCGGAAGGCACGTTAAGCCGTTGGTCCCGGCTGCATTTGCAATCGTTAGCACCCACCAATCTGCATTGGGCCAATGTGATGGCTCATAGCCCATCCTCCTTATTCACCTATAAAGAATTTAAGGCATGGCAAGAATTTAAGGCCCCAGCAGCGGGGAAATTAAAAATGGCTGATGGTCAATATCAAACAAAAATCTAGCTATTCTACAAGTCAAAATAAAATAAAATTAGTAATTTATGTTCCTATTCCTAACATTCCAATTACCACAATCATAATTAGATTTTCACCAAAACGCCACCGCATCGTTGTGTTAGTTAGTACCAACAATCCGCATTGGGCCCGCGTGGAGGGTCATGGCCCATCCTCCTTATTCACCTATAAAGAATTTAAGGCATGTGCCCCAGCAGCGGGGAAATAAAAAATGGCTGATGATCAACATCAAACAAAAATCTAGCTATTCTACAAGTCAATATAAAATAAAATTAGTAATTCATTTTCCTAACATTCCATTTACCACAATCATAACTGGATTTTCACTAAAACGCCACCGCATCGTTGTGATAGTTAGTACCAACAATCCGCATTGGGCCCCGTGGTGGGTCATGGCCCATCCTCCTTATCCACCCATAAGGAAGGCCTGTGCCCCAGCAGTGGGGATATTAAAAATGGCTGATGGTCAATATGAAACACAAATTTAGCTATTCTACAAGTTAAAATAAAATAAAATTAGAAATTCATTTTCCTAACATTCCAATTACCACAATCATAATTAGAGTTTTCACTGAAACGCCACCGCATCGCTGTGTTAGTTAGTAATAACAAACTTTGTTAATGCAGTTCATTTTAACCAAATACACGGAGCATTCCGTTAAACTAGTTGGTGTATTTTGATAATTTTCGTCGGCGAAACTTTGCAATTAGAGTTGCAGCTGAAATAATCAGATAGTGCCTAAATATTCTAAAAACTGGCAAGAACGCTAACAAACAGCAACCACTAACCATTTTAAGCTGAAAATTGTATTTTCTATTTACCCTTTTTTATTCACAACGGGATAATGCTTGGCCTTCACTTCACCTGAGTGTGACTACATACTACATACATCTGAAATAGTTTTAATTTTGTGACTACATACATCTAAAACATTATTTAATATTAAAAAAAAAAAAATTCGGCGCCTGATCTCTCAAACAATACCCGGAAAGAATCGGCGTATCAATATCAATAGCAAACATTATGGCACAATTAGACAAAAACTTGTACGGCTCAAAAACTGTTATCACGACACAATCGGAATGTATGATTAGGTCAATCGGCAGCGATAAAGTGGGCAGTGTAATTCGTCATGTCGACTCGAATCAGGCAGACATGCAGTCACGAGTCAAGCTCAAGGCTGCAAAACCTTAACCCTGGTCGCCCAGTGGTATGATTGCAACACTTACATACAGCCACTGGATATGGTAGATCTTTGAATTAAATTTACGAACCACAGGCAAGTTTATATGCCATTTTTGAACAAATAAATAGTGGCGAGACAGTAGATAACAACCTGACTGAAATGACTGCAAATATGTTAACCGAATGTTATTTTTGCTTCCCGAAGCGTATAGGTCAGAAAAAAACTGTAATATCTTAATATAGGTTTTGTTAATTCACTTGTGTTGCTTGTGTTAATTGATCCATGTAATAATATGTAGACTACTCTATGAAAAAAAGTGTTGCACATATTTATATCACATGCTCAGGCACTATACAACTTCAAATCAGCTGTTTCATACAAAAATATCAAAATGTATGAAACAGCTGAATATTTTTTTCGCGATTTCGGAGTTGGTCCAATAGTAAGTTGTTCGGTTTGATGGTCGCTACCTACCATATTAGGCATTGCCGAAATTTGGTTGTAACCCTCCATCTAGACGGCTGTAAACCATCAAGGTCACCTTGGTTGGGACGTGGTTTGCAACCGTGTAGCAGGCACATAAGAGTGTAAGAAAAAAACTTTGAACAAGTAAGTTATTAAACATACTGCGGATTTTAATTTATAGTAAGTTAAGTTTAAACATTCTGCTGATTTAAATTTATACCTTCTTTCTTCGCACAAAACCAATCAATAATATAAAAAGTTGGAAAATTAGATATTTTTTTTGTCCCTTCTAGAACATTCCTATATTTGACAATACGCCAACTACTGGCTAGACTACAACTGGATTATTCAAATCTAATGCAGTGGGTTGAGATTTGTGGAAGCAGAATTAACTATAAGCATTACACTAAACTACTTATCGTTGCATTCCATCACGACTGTTGATATTTAGTTGTTACAATTATTTATGGTCATAGTCATGAAAGTGAACAAATTATCACCTGTTTATTTGTATAAAGCATTACACAAAGTAATTAAGTGTTCCATTAATTATAGCTTAGACATTTAATACTATTGAATCGACGGCAGCAAAGAAAAAGCGATTATCTACAAAATCAATACTTTTCAGGAAAACGTTTTAAACGCGAAACTTTATTAACTTTTGAAAATACTAGATCTTTTAAGACAAAGTTGTTGGCCATTAAATAAATAATTTTGTGTATCTTCGCTATAACAACTGCTAGCGATTGTTGCAGGTAACCCTGTTGTGTTTTCACATTCGCTTAATTATATGTAGGTACATCAATATTTGTGTCACTTATTGTATTTTCTTTTTTTAAGTAAGTTAAGTATAACTATAAATAAGTCGAATAATAGTTCAATACTGTTGCATGTCTGCTAATGCTAATTGTGGAAACTGTATTGGCTATTGCATTGTTATTCATACATGTCATCCTGTGTAAAAGCAGCTGTTTGTTTCCCTTAATAATAAATAAATTGGCAAACTTCTCCACGTTAAATCTTATTAAAAAAAAAAAAAAAAAAAAACTTTTACAATAACAAAGCTATCTTCTACTTTGTAGTTGTTTAATGCTGTACCAACCAATAATAAACCTATAACCTTGAAACTATAATAAAAAACAAACATTAGCTAGCTCTTTAGTTTCGTGATTGACAGTTTTCCTTAATGAAATAATTTATCAGTAATTAATTAAAAACTACTATGAATGTTTCTTCCAGCCTTGTACGCTCTCTTAATTATTAGGGCATTATCTAGGAATTGGTTAAGCCCAATTTACTTTGATTTATATTATTGTCATAATAATAATCTACATCGCACAATAAAAAAAAATACAGATTTCGCTCTTCTCGCAACTATCGGAGGACATTGAAAATGAACATCGAAAAATAAGAAAATACTATTAATAGTATCTAGTTCAGCCATCTGCTCATCCATTGAAATCGGAGAGAGTATCTACTTTTCTGTATCTATTCGTGTGTATGATGTATGAATTTCATATAAACAAAATATTTCATTGTTAGAAACATTACTATTTTATTGAAAGGTAGTACTATAACCTAAAACTTCTAAAAATTTCTAAGATATTATATATTATTCACAATATTATATATAAGATATTTTATTCTCTCTCCTCTCCAACTATTGTTTAAGATTTGTTTATTCGTATAAACTTCCACCAATTGCAATTTCAATTTTATATTAATTTCTAAAATATTGAATTTACTATATAAGGATTTATTTAGTGACTAAATTCAATGTTAAAATACAATAAACACATGTAAACACACTTAGCGTAGCCTATATTTTTAAACATAATTTACACAACTTAACCTCAAAATAAAACTCCAACACATCTTAAAATTTCCCCAAACGCGATTTTTTGTTCCCAAAAATTGATCGTTTTGTATGAAAAGAAAAAATCTACAATGTAATATAATAAAAATTTTTTGAATCATGATAGTAGATACTTAGATACTCTTTACCCAAACTATAAGATAGTTAAGAAACATAATAGTTTGGGTAAAGAGTCAAATTATGTAAAAAAGTATTTTTCGTAAAAAATGCAGATGTCTCATTGTTCTTTGCTGCTCTATAAATATCATTATTAAGAAATGAAATTGACGGTGTCCTTTATGAAATTGAAAATGTTAGACGGTCGGTCATTTGATAATAAGGACATGTTGCTCCGTACAAAGTGTCCCTTTTAAATTGCGGACATTTTGCTCCCATGACTTACTACGTTACGGTCGTTTTATCAACGAGGACAATTTGCTCTGTGGACCTCTGAATTGTTCTTATCACTAATTAAATTCAAGATGATAAACAGTCTTTATGAAATAACGACTTGAGAAAATGAGGCGAAATGATTTTTTTATTTTTTGAATTTTTTATAAGCAATGATATAAAAACTATTTTTAAACATGATTTTTATGGCAGTCCCATTCTGAGATTAGAAAAAAGGATTTTTTATCGCTCTCCTCTTTCTTACCAAGTAATATTAAACAGGTAGGTATTTACTTATGAGCATCTTTGGAGGGTCTTATGGCTTCTATTTATGGGTTTCTGCTCAGTGAAAACCGTTGAACTAACTCGACTCTTGGGAGATATATCAAATATTCAGGTTTGAGCAAACCAGTGCCGAATTCTAAAGGCACCGATGCGAGAGCATAACAAACAATCACGGCAGGATTAGTGACTAAAAACAAAACAAACAAAAACTACATTTGTGTGATAAATGTGGTGATCTGCGCCTGTAGTATGACCACCTAAACGTGATTACTATTGCGATTTATCGCCCTCAGCATCGATGAATCGTGTTGCAGTGGTCATGTTATGGAGTCTGTTATCTCACGCGTAAAAAATATTTAATCACTCAGTTTAATCATGATAGAAAAGTTTATAACTTTAGGACTTTAATGCAGTTTGGTGTACGTAATTACTTGAAATTTGATTTCAAATGCAATAAATAAGCAAATTGCCAATTGATACGTGATAAATATGTAGGTAACACGAATGTAGGCCGAGAACATATTGTGTCATTACCTTCTTTATGTTTTCCTGCAATGAAAACTACAAACGAATACCTACATTAATTTACACCACAATAGAAACAGGTATTAATACAATACCTTTCGAATGTTTGTATCCATTGTTTGAGATGTGTAGGAGTGCTTAAATGATGTAAGATTGACAATATGGTGGTGACAGACGGCTCTATTATATGCAATGTCATCCAGGAACACTTTGTAAGTGCAAATTATAATCCAATTGAAAAAGACAAAATGTCATTTCCTTGCTAGAGACCATAAACTTATTACACTAGCGTAGAGTACAAAAAGTTTATGCTAGAGACGCAATGAGATTAGAACCATTTGATTTAAAATATAATCTACATTACATAGTTCAAACGGTGATACTGTAAACAGTCTTGCCGAAATATTGTAGGGTATGAGAAAGTTGTTTTTTTAATGGTCCACTCAATACGTCTCATAGTTATCAGAGAATAAAGCAACCGCATGATCTTCGAAGTACTGATGCTTGAAAATGCTGCTTTTCAGCTCACCTCAGTAATAATCGTGATTTCAGGATTTCCTTTTACTTCATAGACATGTTTATTTCCACTAAAATTCTTTTGTTTGGTAACCATTCTCTTTACAAAGTTATAGAGTAAACAATTGTAAATCTCATACATTTTCTCTGGGAATATTGAAGTCTAAAATATTGTTGTTCAATCCTAAGTGTGTGATATAGATGTTCTCAATACAAATTAATTCCACGCCACACCGTTTATTTTGGGGGTTGGGGAAGATTGTTTCGTTAAGTTTGTTAAGCAGCCTGAAATTGTTATTCATTGCGTTTACATAACAGATAGGTATGAAAGTTCCGTTATTGTTTTAGAACCGTGCGAAATTAATTAATTCCCCCTTCGGTTAACATCAGAGTTTAAAATATTTTTGATCGCGTCTAAGTAATATGCGCATCTTAATTTGGGAACTCGATAACATTTCAAGTACGGCTTTTATGTAAAACGTTGTGTGGTTTTACTATGATGTGTGTATATCGTTAAAGTTAAATTGCTTTTAGTTATTTTGTTTATACCTAGTGACTTATGAAATTACTAAATTATGTTGGAAATATAGTAAACATACAGTAGCGAAAACTTTCAGGTGTAGGTACTTTAGTAGACTAATGATTCTGAGTCTATCTGAAGTGGAATTTTCCGTCGTAAAAAAGTTGAGTGCTTTTTTATAACATAGATAGTCTTAGTTGCATTTTAAATATCAAAATTTTATAAACCCTCAATGTAAGCACAACAACAGCTATTCGCTAGCGGTCGAAGTTCGTGGCTTTGATTTGACGCGCGCTCAATGTTATCGAGTCGTTACGCGTACATTGCTGCTCAATGAAAAATCAAAATCTCAACTATGCATTTGCGACAAGTGGTTCCATAGAAAAAGTTGCTTAACTCTAAGGTAGAATCATCCTTTAAAGTTTTCGCTAAAGTGCTACTAGCACCCTGTATATTGTATAACTATATACTTAAGTAAAAATAACTTAATTCACATAATGCGTTAAAACAAAACGATAGAGCTAAGCTCATTGGTGACTGTAGAAGTCATATCTAAATTTAGTTTTAGTAGTAGAAAATTATTAAAGTGGGGACAATTATTAATTATTAGGTACCTAAATACATACTTACCAAAGCAATTTCGCATTCGGTTATTGAGCTTTTTCTCTTCATTATGGCAAGGCAACCTAAATTGCCCTGTATGTGCTCAACTACATTAGTCTTACTATGTTATTTATTATCTAATAGTTCTGTAATCGATGTCATCACCGACAAACGTGCTTGATGATTTATGTAATTGGCTTTACGTAATTGGTTGCATGTGGATCTGATGAGGAGTATTTCTATGTAAGCGTGTATACGCTTAGAAGAAAACAGCAGTGGAAATATGCATAGGATAATGACATTAGTGCGATACTTACCTATGTTTTTAGGTAAGAGTTGTCAAACAATATTTTAACTGTTGTATTTTGATGCTAGTAGCCTTTGTTGAAGTTGAAATCTATACAGGGGTATTTGTAAAACACCAATCACATTACTCACATCATAAACAACAACGTTTGTTCTACGGCTTTTATGAAAAAAAAAACAAAAAAAGGCTTTTCATACAAAACTCGATGAGTTGTTCGGACATTAGTATGTAAAGTCGATTTTTTGTCTTTTTTCGGAAAAGTCATAGTAATCCACTCTTGCGAGGTTGTTGGTGTTTAACAGGGTTTTGTATTTTGTTATGCCTTTAATAAAAAGTTACTCTAGCATTTTAAACTCCCTAAACAATAAAATATCTAGGAAAAGTTTGACTTAGTTTCAAATTATGTGATTCTTTTAGTTGTGGTAACTGGTTTCAGAACTTTTTTTATTCTTCAATAAGAAGTTAAGCTTCCTTTATGATCTGGGAGTGACAGCAATTTAAATATACTATAGTGCTAATAGTAAAAGAAATTAATAATAACAATACTAGGCGGGAAGCACGTACAGTCACATCTATGAATATGTTAACAGTTTAGAACTTTGTCACTCTAAGGCTATTACTTTTTTGAAGAGTAATCAATGATAAATGACAACTACCAACAAAGTGTCAAAGTTCTAAAGTGTATACATATTTTTAGACGTGACTGTACATTCACTATATTAGTATCAAACCATTCCTTAATTGATCTCCATTTGTTTTAAAGCTTTTGTTTACGTCTTGTTTGTAATGCGATGTACGAGACCATGAACCGACGCGTCGGCCATGACATGCATTGCATATGCACGAATATGCGCACTTGTCAGGTTTGAATCACGGTGGTCATTTATGGCCAATAAAGGTAATGCATAAACGAGTTGCAAACAATGACGCTTTAAATACAGCTATTAAGTAAGTACCATGAATGTAAGTTTTCAAACTATTCAGAACTTTTTATCACAGTACTTATAAGGACTGACATCAATGTTAACTCAAACACGGTCATAACATTTTGGATATTTAAAAACTCTGAGAGTGATTTGCAGACTCCATATTTTTTTTGTTTTACTATTGTCATTCTTGGCTGATAGGCTTTGCGCTTATATTGCCACTAAAATGGGAATATTACCACATATCACTCACCTCAAGGTATTCTAAGATTCATGTTATAAAATAAGAAACTGGGTTGAATTTGTTTTTTTAAACAAAAGGTATATCCTAATTAATTGTTTTAAAAAATAGGTATATTATTTGAAAAGCCTTTGATAAAGGATGCGAGGACTGGCTGGCGAGTTGGTACTGGCCAGTAAGTAAATAAATAAATATTTGACAACATCACATACATTGCTCCGATTCCAAAGTAAGTAGCTAAAGCACTTGTGTTATGGAAATCAGAGACAACGGTGGTATCACAAACACCCAGACCTGAGCCAATATAGAAAAGATTGTTTTCTAAATTTACCCAACCGGGGATCGAACCCGGGACCTCAGAGATGGTGACACCTTGCAAACCGGTGTACAAAGCCACTCGACCACGGAGGTCGTCAAGTGTCATGCATGTAATGTTTGTTTTTACTGTTGTTATGTGTCCATGCTGTGTACAATTGTTATTGGGATATAATTTTTAAAAGTGTTCTGTTCGATGTAAATTGCAATGTAAAAGTTTGTATTCTGTTATTGTACCTTTAGAAATAAATTAAAATAATTTGCCACATTGGCTGATGTCACAACTTGCAATGTGAGGCTAATAAAGATGTCTAACTGTTCATCTGCTTATATAGTTGTTGCCGAGCCGGCCTCCTTTTTACTACTTTATGGTTTTTTACTTTAACTTATATTTTTGAATTCCGTACTTTTTATACTATAACATATTTTCCTTGTTTTGTACTCTGTGTTTTTTCTTATATGTGTCAAGTCGTGCTCATCAGTTTTCAATAAAAAAGTACATTTGCAAATAATTAACTCTCATTATTAAGAAACCCACTTAGCTCAGTTTCAATAGTATTTCAATAATGCTACTCTGCTAAAAAGCTGATTTGCAACTGCCTTGTTCCGCAAATATGTTATAATGTCATGTCATGTTATAACTATTTATAGTAAACATAAATGCCTTCATCCACGTTTTAGCACTATAAACAACTGATCTATTCGCGTGAAGGAGCCTTGGATGCAAATGGATAACATTATTTAGTTAACCGTGATCGACACTTAACAACAAGCCATTTTAACTGGCAGATACTTCGTGATTCAACCTTAAATGGCTTATCTGAGATGATATTTACAGTTTGCGCCTATCCCCATATTTTGTTCAAATGCCAACCCGTTGGACTGTCCGTTATCGATCAATGTTAATTAAACCGTTCATTTAATTAGCTTAAGACGAGCTTTTGGGTCACGAATGTTTAAATAGAGATATTGGGCCCTATCGTAAGGCTTATAAAGATAAAATCTGCTAATGCTTTGACAGTGCTTGTAAAAAGTTTGATTGACAGATTCAAAAAGGTTGGAGGCGCTGTTATTATAATTGACATAATGTACGAAGTATGCAGCTATCATAGTCGAAGTTGGGCGGTACGTTATCTATCGTTCTTAGGTCTGTTGGTTTCACCTAGAGGCTGAGTCCTACGAATGTTTAACACTAAATATAATTAATTACCGTCATCACCGTACTGAAAAATTTTAATAAAACGAAATTATTTTTGCTTTTGCTGTTAGTATAACTATCATGATACAATAAAAGTGCTATTGTTTTAAACATATCTGCTACGATACTAAATAATATACTAGAAAAAATTCGATTTGCATCAGATCATATTCTCGGACGGGAGACGAATGACTGACTGAGTAGCTCAGTTGTAAGAGCATTGGACCGGACTTCCAAAGGTCGCGGGTTTGATTCCCGTCCGAGAATATGATCTGGTGCGAGTCGATTTTTTTCTAGCATATTATTTAGTATTGTATAAAAATAGCATTGTGAATGCTAAAATCTCAAATTAAAAAAAATCTGCTACTATCAGTATCTGTACTATGAATACCGGTGGTTTAGGTAGACAATGGAACAATAGAATAATTAGCCCGCTCATGTCTGCTCATTTCCTATAAAATGTGCTTCCTTAATCTGGCCTGCTCATTTGAATACTAAATCAAAGGATTACAAGTATCTATGGTCATGACTGTAGAGACTGAATTATGAGATACATTTGAATGTGAAAGTAAACAATAGTATGATGCTGCAACAGAATGCTTTTTTAGTGTTCCGGAGTTTAGTCAACAAGATACCCTTTGAAATAAAACGCTTTTTACGGAATACAGCGCGTATATATTTTTTATTTAGGTGTTATTTCGGAATTATTTAAAAAAGAATTTCGCTTTTTTCTTTTAAGTTAAGTTGGAGAAAACCGCCTCTGTGGTCTAGTGGTTCGCCCACCCGTGTAAGACGCAGGGGTCCCGGGTTCGATTCTCAGGAGAGGGGTACATTTGTACTCGGTTTGGTTGGTGGTAGGGCTTATTTCAAATCCGCCTAGCTAGTTACCACCATCTTCCCTAAGTCTGACGCCATAACAACAATTAAAAAATTGTTGTGTTCCGTCAGTTAGAGGTAGGATAGCCAGTTCCTCAGTGGTGAGGATTCCGGGTGTAGTGCACTTCCACCTTCGGCCTTATAGTCACTTAACATCAGGTGACGTGAAGGCCAAGCGCTAACCCGTTGTGAATTAAAAAAAAAATATTGTTAATGTGGTCTAACAAACTTAAGGAAAGATTAGTGATCACTAAACAGAGTCTTAACTAACCTAAATACGTTCGAAAGCCAAGGATTATGTGGGAAACAAGAAAACTTTCCACATACCACATAATCCTGCACTAATGTAATTACGTACGGATTTCGTAGGAGAGTGTTTAGAGGGCACGTTCGGAAAATTATCTTTTTAAGGGCTGATTTTCCAATGCCTAGATAAAGCTTTATTCGTTATAGCGTATTATACCGCCAAATTGAAAATGTTTCTCATTCATTTGTCTGTCACGTATATTTAGAATGACTTTTATTTTGTCTGGTTAATATTAAAACTGACTGAGTCTTTTATCTGAGGATTGAAAAATCAGAGGTCCCGGGTTCGAACCCCGGCTTGGTCAATTTAGAAAACTAACTTTTCTATATTGGTTCTGGTCTGGGTGTGTGATCACAAGACTCTGATTTCCATAGCACAAGTGCTTTAAAAATGGCTGATGTCGATATATTATAAGCGATATATTCTGTAGGTACTGTTTTAACATTAATTTTCATACGAGTACTTTGGAAAATAAACTTAAACTTTAATTTTATATAAATACAATTTAAAGTCCTGACTGACTAACTGACTGATGTATCAACGCACAGGCCAAACCACTGAGACTTGACTTTTCGCACATAGAACCTTATACAGTGAAGGCATTCACTAAGAAAGGATTTTTTGGAATACTACCCCTAATGAGGAGGTGAAATAGGGGATGAAAGTTCGTCAGTTTCAAAGTTAGGATCTGCAAATTTTATGTATCGCCTTACGATTAAATAATAATTTTAGATAGAAAAGGGGGATGAAGTTGTGTATGGAAAGTCCTTCATTTTCAAAGTAAAAGTTAAAAACAAACAAACAAATAAGTACATCTATCGGAATTTATCAAAAATCAACCTCTTAGGGGGTAAGTAAACCTAAAAATCGATGTTTGTAGTTATTTAGGTTTTATGGGATGTTGATGGCAAAAATGGCATTTACTTTAAGTCCAACACAGCGGACATGATACAACCCCTTAATGGTTAGAATAGAGGTTAAAATTTTGACTTGAAACTTCGTAGGAGTACTTCTAAAACGGGTCGGGGACGGGGACGGTCTCTAGGAATGGGAACGGGAACGGGAATGGAAACGGGAATTTCATACTGGACCTAATTCTGAATACTATAAACTAGCTTCCGCCCGCGACTTCGTCCGCGTGGACATTCAAGAAAATCCTGAAATCTTAGACTTGGATTGAAAAGTATTCCCTGTTTTAATTTCATTAAAATCCGAGCAACCTTTTTTACAATATTAAGCGGGTCCCCACAAAGCGAGTGGCTACTGGCGAGAGAGGCTTCTAAGAGGCTTCTTGCGAGACCTGCCACACGTGGTAAACGACCTGCCTCGTGAGGCAGTGCACTTGGTGGGACCCACCTAATTACGTGAAAATGGCTGATCGGATTCAAGTTAAAGGTTTCCTAAGGATCTTCACGAATGTCCACGCGGACGAAGTCGCGGGCGGAAGCTAATTACATAATGCAAACAAAGAAAATAAATAATGACATGCATAGCTAACAATGTGCGCTTTTGACGCAAACATCACAAAAGAGTGTTGAGTTGAGTTGCAAAAGAAAAGATCTAAGATTTCTTTGAGTCCTCCTTTCAAGCTTAGTTTTCTTAAAATTTCCCCGAAAGCGTAAAATATGGCACTGGGAAAAATGTTTCGCACTTATTCAAACACCTCGTTTGAGACTTTATTTTAGTTTTATTTTCTCCGGAAAAATATGTGTGAAATAAAAAGAAAAGGTGAAGTATATCCTTTTTTTATTATAACCGTAATGTTTTAAATTAAAATGTTACCATCTGAAATTCTGTTTTGCAATATTGAAATGCTTGCATTTCAATATTGCAAAACAGAATTTCAGATTACATTACTTGTAATGTTAATGACATGAAACGCAAAATACATTATTCCACTCGCTAATTCAATGTTGAAATATTTTACTTATTACATTCAACGATTCTTTGAATTGTAATATTCCTAGTGATTAAACGAAACGACTTAAAGCATACTTTGGCAATTTGATGAATGGTTTTAAAGTTATTGTTATATTAATTTTAAATTCGTTTGGGCAATTAACTATTATAGTTTCCTGCCTTTGGCAGTATTCAGGCAACTAAAATATAATTTTGGATTGTTTGACTTCTCAAGGTAATGAACACCTACGCTCAAACATATGTGTTGACGGTGTTATTAAAGAAATATTATGACTTCGTAAATTCACGTTTCAAATTTATCCTTAAATTAAAGCGAGTATGGTAACATGAAAACATAAAACTAATTACTGTTAAAGATAAATAAAAAGATCAATATTTTATAAGTTATTCAACCCTCCGCCTCCTGATTATGTAACTCTGTTTCTAACAACTTTTGATTGAAACTGTCACAAATCGCAGTTACATTGCTGCTTAAGTAAGAATCAGTGTGACAACTATGTTACTTAAAGCAGCAATTTAACTGCAATTTCTGTCAGTTTCTTGATTGCAATAGTTACATAAACAGGGGGCCAATCATTCCCAAATTAAAAAATCTGTTAAAAAACTGTTTAATGTTATACTACGTTACGACATGAAAGATATTTTAGCTATGGTTTTAGTAGAAGAATTGTACTGTTCTATTGTTTTTAATTGTCAATAGTGAATTTTAGTTCAAATAGCAAAATTTCGTTTCATTTAATATTTTAGCAATTTAATACGCAACAGGACACTAAACATAAACTAAGGTCCAACTATTAGCATTACGAAGAATCTGTTACAGCCAAAGCATTTAGAGGCTTCCGTTTGTAATGACTTAAACACTTAAACGCAAACTACAAAGTACCATCTCTAACATGTTCCAATCAACTAGATTCCTTGTACAAATTACGGTACAATTTGCAAACCTTTTAATTACAAATCTCACTTTACTGGTTACCGAATAGGGGTTGTGCTAGAAAAGGCGAGCATTGTAAGCATTACTAACAGAGTCATGGTCGTAAAAAAAAACTATTTGCGAGTCATCAGGCCATGGTACATTTAGTCATTTGACCCATAACTCTAGTTGGCAAATGGTTACAAATACTAATCATTTTGGTTGCTTTGCTTAATTATTCTTGAAAGGGTTAAGCTTCTTCTAAGTAGACAGATATTTTGTGATCGTTGTTTTGTCTTTATGTCATTCCTTGTCAAATAATAGAAACTAATCTAATAGGTATACTGGCCTGCGACCACTGACGGCATGGTGCGGCACGGCGTGGCAAGAAATTATATTCGTGTACAAATGATTTTTGACCTTATTTCAATGTGAACTGAACTGAAATTCTATTTTTTAACACAAATAGGTCGTGAAAAGTAGTGACGTGCTGCAGCATCCCGCGGTGCGTCGCGACATTCTACAGGATACCACGGCATGGCACGGCACGCCGCTGCATCACGTGACTACATTCATGAGATACAAAACCCATAAAGTAATTAAAATAAGGTTGAATCTGTGGTCCGTCGGGGCGGGCTAGCGCGAGCGCCCAGTCCGCCCACGAGCGTGTCGTGTACGCCACGGGATGCCGCAGGGGACGCCACAGGATGATTCGGAATGCCGAAGCGTGCTGTGCCGTGCCATGCCATACCATGCCATCAGTGGGCGCAGGCCATATTAGTATGGCCTGCGCCCACCATATACCACCACCACCACTAATCCCATGGACACAAACTAATTATTTTCGAATAAGGAAAACAATTACTTAGTCATGACTTGTTTCAAACTACACTTCAATATTCAGATGAAACCTAGAAAACTTTTCTCACATTTAATTTAGATAAAATATCAAGACTAATGATAATGACTTTAGCAAGCTTCTAATTGACAAAGAATATAAATGGCCCTAAGCTGTGAACCTAACCAGCCAGAGTTTTTTATTTACCATTTCACCACTTTTCCATTAAAGTAACAATTTTTATTTTTATTTTTGACAACATCACATACTCCGATTCCAAAGTAAGTAGCTAAAGCACTTGTGTTATGGAAATCAGAGACAACGGTGATATTACAAACACCCAGACCTGAGCCAATATAGAAAAGTTCGTTTTCTAAATTGACCCAACCGGGGATCGAACCCGGGACCTCAGAGATGGCGACACCTTTAAAACCGGTATACAAAGCCACTCGACCACGGAGATCGTCAAATTCAGATTCAGCTCAAACGATTTGTTTAATGTGAACGTTTTTATATTGTAAGTAAATTGTTTTGGAATACCATTTTGTTCAAATGTGTCACCATGGCAACGTGACGTTTACGTAATATAAAATGAATGACAAATAATAACTTATTACTAATTTACACAGCAGAATTGGGTCCCAGATTATCCAGTCTTCGCCAGACGTCGAGCGCGAGTAGCTGAGTTATGTTGCAATACCATCAGTTACCAGCCCCCCTACTCAAATGGCCAACACTCTATACCAGGGGTCTCCAAACTACGGCCCGCGGGACAACTCCGGCCCAGGAGCACCAACAATCCGGCCCGCGAAAGCGGTCCGGATCGTGCCAACATACTGTTTTTTACAGTATATTGGTACGATAAGCTAGCTAGGCTCTGGCCCTTGGGACTTCGTGGAGGAGTTAATCAGGCTAAAAAGTTTGGCGACCCATGCTCTATACATTTAAACGCTATGCTTACTTTTAAGGTATATGAGCAATAGACGATTAAATCACATGTCACAATCTTATGTAAATCACAACTTTAGTGTATTGTATGGAATTGACAAGTTTACGGCACGTAATTTTATAGTTACTGCTTATTTAGTAAGCGTAGCGTTCAAACGCCTAGAGTGTTGGCCATTTGAGTAGGGAGGGCAGTATTTACGACCAGCATAACTGCTTCGTCGTAAATTCTAAAACAAATGAAACTGCACGTCTCTTGCGTGCTGCAAATTATTATTTCGGACACTGTCTAAGCACGTTCCTTTACTTTAAATTTACCATCACTACTAGGTACAATTTGTATCTACTTAATTTTATGATATATCATAATATTCTAAGGCCCGTATTTATAAACCACTCTCAACGTCGAGAGCTATCTTGAGATCATACCTGAGATGCTGTTCCTATATGAAGAGCATCTCAAGCATTATCTTAAGATAGCATTCAACGTTGAGAGCGGTTTATAAATACGGGCCTAACACTCATTTTGCTATCATCTTACTAAACTTATTTTATTTTATTTTGTTTATTTAAGGACAACCAACAAGTACATTCACCTTACACAAGTTAACATTTATATAACTATGGGTTACAATCTTAAGTGAAGACTTAATTAAAGGCTGCCACGGCATGCGTTAAATGCAAAGAATTATAAAAAAGAAAATTTATGATTCACAAGGCGTTAACCATAATGAATGATAAATTTATAAATTATTTATATACTTATTTAATAACATTATGTTTTGATAATACACTAATTTCAAAGTATTTGCACACTAAATACTTAAATCAAAATATATTTTTCAAACTCAAAACCTATCAATTAATGCTGCGGCAATACAAGTTACCTATTATTTTTTAGAACATTTTACTTAGTACCTATGCAATAGTTTTACTACCTATGTAGTTCAATGGCTAGGATTCCTGTTTACCTATCAGTGATAAGCTTGATATCGATTTCTAGTAAACGTAATCTATAATTAGTCCCTTCTAGAATTAGCGAAATCCAAAAACGATCAGCTTATTAGAAAGGTCGATCCGACCTAAATTACATTTGCGGTTAATCGCGTGGTCATGCGGTCAAAAATATAGTCTATGGACGTTTGCGATAAAATCATTGTATAGTTGTTTGATTAGGTTTCACGACATTGTTAAGGCTGTTACTGTTATAGATAAAAAGTATTCTGCTACTTGTATGTACGTACCCTTACACATATGTTTTACTAATACATTATAAATATAACATATACACATATTAAATATGCTCCCGTCTCCAGTTCAACAGTAATTGAAACACGCTCCAGCTAGAAAAAAATAAAAAAAACTAAAGAATCGATTGAAATTTATAGTATCTATGTATAAACATGATTGACTTAAAATATTTTTAGCTTCTACTCTGTCAATAAATAACACGTCTACCTGTAAGCAAAGAAAGAGCGTGTACGAAATCTTTCGGTAAACCGAAAGCACAGAATATTGTGATGTAAAAGCGAAACCCCTTTTTAGAAAATATGATTGTGAGTAAGTCGATTTCTATGATAGAGAGCCTTTTATCCAAATGAAAAACCCTGTCGTCGGGCATCTATCTCCTTTCGGGTAGCTGTCAGGACGTTGTTGGATGAAATGCTTGATTAAATGTAAGTCGCCAATAGTCCACACTAAACACCTACACACACATACTAAAATATTGTGGACTAAAATAATAATAAAAATACTTTATTGATAAGTTTCATTAAGCTAAAACAATTTTCCAATGTAGGTAGTTGTCTAGATATTCAAACAATGAAATTGGTAATCTAATCACACGATCAGTCGGCCACTCAATCCAACGAGCTAGGCACAAGAGACCTCTGTCTCTCGAGGATCGGGGAGCGAAGAGAGTGTGACAGATATTCTATTCTATAAACTATTACAATATTATTTTTAAATTTTGAGATTTTAGTATTCACAATACTATTTTTATATAATACCAAATAATATACTAGAGAAAATACGACTCGCACCAGATCATGTTCTCGGACGGGAATCGAACCCGCGACCTTTGGATATCCGGTCCAATGCTCTGACCGCTGAGCTTAGTGACTTTTGAGTTGGTTGTTCAAAAGTCAGATAGGAGTTAGGAGATCAGTGGCGCAGTAGTTTAGCGCCTGGCCCTGCGCAAGGGTCGGTCATGGGATGGGTGACCAAACATTTATTATCTCGAGTTTCTCCGAACTTCGGAAGGCTCGTTAAGCTGTTGGTCCCAGCTGCATTTGCAGTCGTAAACAACCACCAATCTGCATTGGGCCCGCGTGGTGGGTTATGACCCATCCTCCTTATCCACCCATGAGGAAGGTCTGTGCCCCAGCAGTTGGGACATTAAAAATGGCTGATGTTGAAAAGTCAGTTAATCATACCCGGACAAAGAAACTAATACTCAAATACTCTTGAGAGATATGAAATCGACTGAGCTTAATTTCTTTCAACTTTTTAGCACATATACAATTGATACAAATAATCAAAATTGGTATCTTGTTAAAGCTCTTGAATTGATCTCTGAAATGTATCAATTTAATTTAATTAATTCAACTAACTCTATGTCGGAAAGAATTAATCAAAACCTAGCAGAGTCGATTTCTTTGCTCTCAAGTGAAAATTACATGCCTTATCTTTATATCTGCCTGCATCTTAAACCAAACATCACTAACAACTATCAGAGATACATGTACCCATTTGTAATTATGTTCTTCTACTCAAAGCTATCAAGCAAAGAGCCTGTATAAAGGAGTCACTCCTCGAGGTAAACGCATAAGCTGTCAGTTGAATGGTACATTTCCCACTCGATCAGATATGCCTTAGTGACAGTCATACAAAGCCGGGTGGCGGATGAATATTTCGTAGGTTCAAATATCTATATCTATGTATATATAGATATTAGGTACTGCCTATTGTGGGAGATGAGATTGAATAGCCATATACATATTATAAAGAAGCTAGGTATCTTACTTCGGTATTGAATTTGTATATTACTTGTATAAAGGCAATAAAAACGGTACCCGACAAATATTTGAACAACAAAATAATTTTAACTTGATAAAATATATTTTTATATTTCGGCGCAAAACAAATTATGAGAATTATTACTTCTTTGTAAGACTGTATGATTGTTTAACAAATTCCTTCGACGCATCAAATAACAAATAAACATAGATCTGAGAGTAAAACATGGAAGTAAGTCAGCCCGTGACCACGGCCGATGCAACTCGGTCAAAATGTCGGGAAAATAGGTTAGTGTGAAAAAACTTATCATTACTTAAGTACACTTTTAATGCCTGTTATTTTAACTAAGTAAATTCAAAATTCAAAACTCATTTATTTAGTCTAGGCTGTTACAAGCACTTGTGAATGTCAAAGAAGCTACGCCATCGGTTCGCAAGCCCTAAGCGGGAGACCTTGTAACGAGAAGAACCGCAAGAAACTCGTCAAGGGATACAGAATAAAATTAATAAAATTTAGACTAGCTACCACAAGAAATCAATAAGTAACTTTATTTCGAATACTTAATTACTAAAATTTGTAAAACAGTGCATTTAATTGTTCACGCCAATCTATTTCAATACGGATATTATGTATAGTAAATAGGTCCACTTTTGTGCTGCAAAAAACTTGTCGGATATTATATCTACTGATATTTCAATCATTATTTATTTATCATCTATAGATATTGTAATGGTAGGTATGTAATTTTTTTAGCATTGTTTATATGGAAGAAAACGTTTGTATGAAAAAATATTATTTTATGCGATGAACGTTTATGCGAAAAAAAGCGTCCGCCAGCGATTTGACGTTGATGACCTGAGTGGTGCAGTGGTCAACATGCCGGTCTACCACGCAAGAGGTCCCAGGTTCGATTCCTGGCCGGGCAGTAATTAAAATGATGAATTGTAATTTCTGTGACTGGTCTGGGTGTTACTATGTATAATAAGTATATAATTAAATATACAACGTGTTAAAAAAGTAAAAATGCCGAATATGGTGTATAGGGACCTTCAAACTGAACAACTTTTACTATGGGAGCAACTTTGAAATCGCGAAAAAAAAACAGCTGTTTCATACAAAAATTAATTACGAAAATATCACATTGTATGAAACAGCTGATATTTTTTTCGCGATTTCAGAGTTGGTCCCATAGTAAAAGTTGTTCAGTTTGATGGTCCCTATCTACCATATTCGGCATTAGGGGTTTCTTTGTAACACGTTGTATATAAGTAGTATATCAGTTGTCTAGCACCCATATTACAAGCTTTGCTTAGTTTGGGGCTAGATGGCGCTGTTTGAATTATTGTCCAAGCATTTATTATTATTAATTTATTATCTTCGTGGACAGTAATTCTATATTCCTCGGGATTTTTTTAGATGAAAGGTATACTTTAGACGTGAAAGCGTAAACAAACAAACACACCTTCGCAATCATAATATAAGTAAGGATAATTAGTTTTACTTTAATGGTAGATGTTAAAATTAAGTAATTGGAGAATTTTCAGCATTTAATGTAGAAAATACAAAGCATTGTTCAAAAATATTAATAAAAATTATATCAGTCTTCTACAACCGTACCAAAATAAATACTATGTTAATATTCCATTAAAATTTAATACATACATACACAGAATAAACATTCGGATGAAAAACTATGTCTGTTTTTACTTTAATTTTTTTTCTATTGTCACATAAGAATAGTTTAAACTTTTTTGCCGTAAGTGATTATATTTAAGCTTGTCTCAACTTGCAATCAGACCACATGTAAATTAAATCATTAACATATAAAACCAGCGTGAATATGATGAATAGAACTGATCATAGATAAAACAACTTTAGTATTTGCCTGCGCATAATTTAATGGTCATTGAAATAAGACTTTAGTTTCAGATTAATTAAAAACTGGATTGATGATTTAAGCAATTTGTCTCGCTATCGGAGCCAATAATATCAAAATAAATATGGAATCATCCAATTAG
The DNA here is from genome assembly GCA_963556745.1 of Catoptria pinella. Taxonomy (NCBI): domain Eukaryota; kingdom Metazoa; phylum Arthropoda; class Insecta; order Lepidoptera; family Crambidae; genus Catoptria; species Catoptria pinella. The sequence goes on from OY750763.1 coordinate 10,771,076, forward strand.
CCTTTTTAAGGTCCTCACTAGGCAAATACGGTTACGGATTTTTTCACTAGACATGGTTTTACAAACGTATTTTATGAGTACGTTTACATTCCTCACACATAACCGTATTTTTTTTTAAATGAAACTTTCAGTTAAGTGTCAGTAACCTAAAAGTGTTTTTCAGATGAATTTACTTATTAATAAAATTATCTATTAGATATCAAGGAATTGCATTCCATCTGCTTATACACATATAAAATAGTAAACTCGTACTACTACCGCCTACTACACTACACTATTCACTAATACTGTATAAAAATTTTGTACAGAAATATTTGTTTTATTTTCAGACTATTTGGCAGGAGGAGAAATAAAAAAATTGAGCCTAGCGAAAATAAACAGCTGTTACATACTGTGGTACAAAACACTACGAACGAAACTGAAACCTGACACTGATTCGAATTGGCAAGGCTGTGTCGGCGCAACCACGCGCGAACGACACGTTCAAACATCCGTGTGAGGTTACTATGCGTCCGTTTTTATGTACAGACGGCTCTTGATGTAGCTGAATATTTAAAAGAAAAAAAGTGCAAGTTCAAAAGAACGAAAAAGGTTTTTGTTAATAGTTTATTCAAGTTATTCATTCTATCCTTTTTTGTCATTCTTAGACTTCTGTGAGTCTACCAAATTTTGGATTCAATCCTGAACCGGACTATTTTTATTCCACTTCATAAGTTTAAAGCAGATCAAAATTAAGTTACGTAATCAAATGACGAACATCGTTCGATTCGCGATTATTGTTTCATGAGAGAGAGCTTAATTACAAAGACTTTCTAAGTTATTCTTGAACACTCGGTCATCGTTATTCTTTCTTTCCGTAAAAGTGTATTGTTTTTTTATTTATTTAAAAGCTGACATTACTGCCTTTTGACCAAGGTAAGATGAAGCATACAGCCATTTCATAGAAGTAAAACTCAAATAGCCGAGCTAAATTTCAACAGTACCCTAAAATATAAAAATGATTTTGACGACCTCCGTGGTAGTGGTTTGTGCGCCGGTTTTCAAGGTCGCCATCTCTGAGGCCCCGGGAACGATCCCCGGCTGGGTCAATTTAGAAAACTAACTTTTTTTATATTGGCTCAGGTCTGGTTGTGTGTGTTTTCCACCGCTTTCTCTGATTTCCATAACAATAGTACTTTAGCTACTTACTTTGGGATCAGAGTAATATTTGTGATGTTGTCTAATGTTTCTTTTATTTTATTATTTCCGAGAAAGTTTCCAAGTCAATCGACTCGACTGAAACATAAATATCACGTTTTCAAAACAAGGAGCATATTTTATGTATGAAAATTCTGGAATAAACTAAACGTCTAGGCGGTTTGCAGGTTTCCATATCATTTTTCACCACTTTTAACATCTGCGCCTCTCACGAGACATCTCTATTATTGAGATTAAAAAAGAAAGAATAAGTAGGTACGACCTTAGTTAATTTTTAGGGTCCCGTACCAAAAGGGTGAAACGGGAACCCTATAACTAAGACTCCGCTGTCCGTCTGTCACCAGGCTGTATCTCATGAACCGTGATAGTTAGACGGTTGAAATTTTCACAGATGATGTATTATAAAATAAATATTTAAAGGGTCTCCCATACAACAGACATGATTTTTCCCCGTTTTTATAGATAATGGTACGGAACCCTTCGTACGCAAGTCCAAATCGCACTTGGCCGGTTTTTGTATCTATTTTAAGAAATTATTAATTGTAAATTACTATAAAATGTTTGTGGCAAGAAGTCGTCACTAACTTTAATTTTAAGTTTTTAAAATTTAGTTCTTGTTAATTTTAATAATAAAAATATACCACTATGACATAATAAAAATATAAACTGCACATAGTGTTTCTTGATCCTATTGTATTTATTACCATATTTGGCATGTCAAAGATTGAAATCATTATTTGATTTTGGTCTCTTAAGGCTCTTAAGGAGTTTTTGCATTTGTTTTGATTGGCCGAACTCGGCCGTCGTCGCCCAAGCATATTCCGACCGATAACGGGTAGGTATGATGAAAATCTCATGATTTCAACCTATTAAAAAACAAAGATCATCAAGCTCCAAAGTAACATTGATAAATAATTACCCAACAACGTTTCAATTACAGGCCTAAAAAACTTAAAAAGTGAACGCAAACACGATACTGTGTGCGTTAGTTAAATTTATGAGTGTCTAATTACCGCTTTGTTCTAATTTAGTTCCAACAAAAACGCTCAATCATGTTCGATAACATCTATGTGTCAGCGGTTAAGGTTTTGACACTAGTCAGCTACTGATCACTATCTGTAGATGTCGAGAGATAAAAATTAGCTTTTGTATTGTTAATTATACAAATTACAAAGATTTGATGCCCTATTTTTTAATCCTTCTGCTGGCGTGGAGCGCTTTTTAGTACTCATTTTCATTCGACACAGCAAAATCTGTATTTTTAATTCGATCGTTTTCCAGTTGTCATCGTCAGTCATGTCTTTGGTCAGCGGCAAAAATTCTAAATTCATATTCCATGACACTATAAAAATAAATAAATATTCGACAACATCACATACATTGGTCCGATTCCAAAGTAAGTAGCTAAAGCACTTGTGTTATGGAAATCAGAGACAACGGTGGTATCACAAACACCCAGACCTGAGCCAATATAGAAATGTTCGTTTTCTAAGTTGACCCAACCGGGGATCGAACCCGGGACCTCAGAGATGGTAGACAAAGCCACTCGACCACGAAGGTCGTCAAAAACTGTGAATATGAAATCCTTCTTCATCTTCTTCTTAATGAGTGGCTTGCTCTGTGGTCTATGCACAATTTCGCCTATGTCACGTAGTTAGCTTTACACGAATGGGATCCTTGGTCAGCGGTTTTAGAGTGACATTTAGTTGTCAATTGTTACATTATGCCGCATGCGTTATAAACAAGTCACACAAACGATTTTAAACAAATGATTCAAAAATAGGGCCGTTTTTTACTGAGGAGCTCGATGGCACAATGGGTTAGCGTATTAAGGCTGCGTACACACCGACAGTCAATCAACAGACAGAAAATCAATTAAATTAGCTCAATATTGTTTTCTAAATCAGTGAAGTATTATAGTGTGGCAATTACCTACTTAACGACCTCCGTGGTGGAGTGGTTTGTTCGCCGGTTTTCAAGGTGTCGCCATCTCTGAGGTCCCGGGTTCGATCCCCGGCTGGGTCAATTTAGAAAACTAACTTTTCTATATTGGCTCAGGTCTGGATGTGTGTGTTTACCACCGTTGTCTCTGATTTCCATAACACAAGTGCTTTAGCTACTTACTTTGGGATCAGAGCAATGTTTGTGATGTTGTCTAATATGTTCTCTAACAATTCTTTCGATTTGACTAACAAATTATGTGTGTGATATTTGCAACACGTTTATTTTGCTCTCATAATTCGGTTTCTGTGTTAATAGTATTCATAATGATTTGTGGAAATTGTAAACAGCTAAATTAGAAACTTCGTCATATGTATTGCAATAGTTTGAAACAACAAACTTTGACTTTTGCTGGCTTTTGCAACGTTCACTTTGCGTTGTTAGTTTGAAATGTTTTGAAAACATACCAAAGGTTTCGAATTTAATTTTAATGAGATGTATAAAGTCGTTGAAAAGCAAACAATTATTTTAGTAAGGAAAATATAGTGGTGAGCTACTATATTTTGCATAACGCATAAACAATTTGTATAAACCTATTTTCATGGTTTTTAATGAACCCTGTGAACTTCGTATCACCTACAATTTATATAATTATCAATTTTACCTTGACAATTTTAAAATATCGAATACTAGCGCCATCTGTTTTATTTGTTAGTTAGTTAATAACAAAGAAGCTGAATACTAAAACAAAAGCAACACTACATTCTTTATTTTTGCATGTTGATTATTTAGCTATTCTTTGGGTTTTTATTTTTTTTCTTTCCTAAACCACTCCAGTACTATAGCGAACAGAATAAAAAAACAAATATCCCAATCGGTCAAGAAGCCAGACTAACGAACAGCAATTCATTTTTATATAAGAAGAATAAGATAAATGTATAACTTGACGTGAAGTGACTCGGTAGCTCAGCGGTAAGGTGCTCGGTAGGTCAGCATTGGAACGGACATCCATCCTTAGGTCGCGGGTTCGATTCCCATCCAAGAATTCATATTCTCAAACGGGAATTATATCTGGTGCGAGTCGTTTTTTTTTCTAGTATATTATTTAGTATCATAGTAGTACATCTTGATTTATAAAAATACTCTCTTTGAAACTATATCTTATGTTATTCGCATATGTTATTACCCATAAGAATAATATGGATATCACTTAAGAATAATGATTTGTTAGAAATAAAACACTTTTTACGGATTACAGCGCGTATATTATTAATTCAGGTGCTGTTTTAGAATTATTTAGTTTGTATTTATTGGTTTTTAGAAATAAATTTCAATAATGATTTGGATTTCTCTTATCATTATTTCTATTGTTAACTAAAATATAATTAAACAATTTCTTGTTTGTAAGTCGAACAAGTGAAAACTGCGTAGTTCCAAAACTGTAACCTATTTGGCAATACTGGAACATGTTCGGTCTAATTGTAATTCGAACTTGTTGATATTGTTGCGATACAAATTGGCAGAGATTGTATCTTAACCCTTTACATGTACATGTACTCCTATTTCAAATTCACACAGCCGAATAACTCGTGTTAACCCTCTTACCGGTCTGTAACGAGTTCTATACTGTTCTAGCTTTATCAATGATCTGATTATACTACGAAACTAGTTTGAACTAATAGCTCCGAAATATACCTCGTTTCGGGAACGGAAATGAGATTGAATAATTTCGTCTTATTAGTTTAAAGGCTTTGGCGTTCTACTTAGTAGAAGTATAATTTATGATTGTTATTACAAAATCTAGACCATAACCGTTAAGTGGCGTATGAGTAAAATGATAGTTAATATACGATTATAAAAACAAAAGTGTGTTTTTTTGTTTGTAATCCAAAGATTTATATATATATTTATATATTTGACAACATCACATACATTGCTCCGATTCCAAAGTAAGTAGCTAAAGCACTTGTGTTATGGAAATCAGAGACAACGGTGGTATCACATTAGTTATTTATTGGTGGTAGGTATCACATAGATTTAAATCTTTGTTGTTATCATATAATTTTGAATACACGTTGTCCGGGGTACAAGAGACGGGGATTTCATCCAGAACAGAAGTACTGTTGCTGAGGATACAAAAACTGTCCACGCAGACAAAGTTGTGGGCGGTCGCTAGTTAGCCTTACTTTTAAATCGTTACTTATATCATAATCGCTCAATAGCGACAAACGCTTATACACCTTTAATAAAGTTATAGAAGGTTGCTGCCTATTTTATCCATGTTTTTAGTGAATAATATGGCCGACTACATAACAGCCATAGATACTAAAGGGGGATAACAGTTGATTGAAGTGACAGCTTTCACGTTATTTTCTTCTTTTTTTTTTTGTTATGGCAATCTACTTTCCTCTTGGAAATAATTTTTGCCAGTGTCAAGTGTTAAATAGTTCAGTGGTAGATATTGTTTAATTTTTCATTAGAATGCGGCTGCATCGCATTCCAATGCTGCTTGGAGCATTTGGCACCAAGTATATCAAGACAGTTTACTCGGTTAGTTCTGCCGAGGAAGCCACCACTTCAGCTTCCAACACCAAGTCTCAGCTTCACACAACCAAGATCGCGCCTATTTCAATTATCCCACATATTGTTCAGTTGCGTAGACACTTGTATAACTGCACCAATTTTAAGACACAATATCCACTATGAATCAATTTGAAAATAATCAAAATAGACACCTAACCGAACTCGACAGAATGGCGCCAAAAACTCCCACGTTATTTTACAAGTATAATGACATAGTAGTAGTTGTATTCATTTATTTATTTATTTATTTGCAAGTCACAAGTTGAAAGGATGTTACAAAATTGGTAGGTATAGTACAAGTGACGCCCTGCTAGGGCACAGCAAACATGAGGGGCAACTATCGCCTTTTACTTTACTTATAAATTCAAATTAAATAAATTAAACAATTAAACAATCTGCAAGAGTAGGTACATACTATAGTTTGATAATATTTAATTAACATTCATCATTATATTGTTATATAGGTAATTATTATATTATTGGATTATATAAATTATATTGCACTAAGTAGGTATATATTTACTTTTTATTTCTATTTTGTTCATTTAATTATTTATACTGTAAATTACTAAGCACATTTTAGAAGTTTAAAAGAATAGATAACTAATTAACATTCATCATTATATTATTGTATTTTATTATCATTATATTATTCTAAGTATAATAATATTATATTATTGTATTTTATAGATTATTTTGGACCATATTATATTTTATTTATTTATATTTAAGTTATATTCTGTTAGTGGAGAGATCGAAGTAGGTATTACGATTTTTTTTTTTTAATATTCTGTCGTTAAAAAAATCTGAAATATCGTAATAACATTTATCAATTAAAAATGATTTTAGATGATCAATGAATAGGGTGGGCTTTTGTATATCTTTTAGGCTATTAAGGATATGATTATAAATCATTATTACCATATGGTGAGGGCTAGACGAAATGAGTTTCATAGTGGTGAATGGTTTGTTTAGTTTGATGAGGTTTCTATTATTTCTTTCATTTGTGTTTTCCATTGGGGAGTATAGTTCTCCATGCTTTCTAACAAACTTGCACGCTTCCAAGATGTAAATGGACGTAAGGGTCAAAATTTGGTGTTTTACAAAAAAGGATCTACACGATGTCATTTCATTTACACATTTCTATTGCAAAATGAATAAATCGTTTACCTCACAGCAGTTTTCCCATAGTATTATACCATATGACATTATAGAGTATGCATATGCATAGTAAGCTGTTAGGGCACTCCTGAAATCAGTAGCGCGCTTAAGTTGGTATAGGGCATAGGTGAAAGAGGATAATTTGTTTTTTAATTTTTCTATGTGCGGTTTCCATGTCATATTTGTATCTAAATCAATGCCTAGTAGTGTAGCAGTGTTAACGATTTCTAGTTCGATATTTTTGAAGTTATAAGATAGTTTTAGTGGAATTTTTTGTGCGGGTTTAAATTGTATGATTTTAGTTTTCTGTACATTTAATTCTAGATTATGGTTGTGAAGCCAATTATTAATTTTGTTTAGGGTAGTATTTAGTTTGTTTTGTATTTCATTCGAACAAGAGATAGGGATGAGAATGGAAACATCATCAGCAAAGAGAATACATTCATCTTGAATTGCGTCGGGGAGATCATTGATGTAAATAAGGAATAGTATACATCCAAGGACGCTGCCTTGTGGAATAGAGCCGGTAGAAACAACAGTATGAGATCTGAAGTGCTGTATTTTCCCTGTTTCAAAGTTAGTATTTATTATTTCAACACATTGAGATCGTTTTTCAAGAAATGTCTTAAACCAGTTATGAGCAGTTCCTCTTATTCCAGATTCGGATAATTTGGTTAGCAAGATTTCATGACTGACTCTATCGTAGGCCTTGCTCATGTCTAAAAGAAGGCCTATGGCATATTTTTTTCTGTCTATTTTTCTCTATTTTCTCTTTCTCAGGACAGGCGAAGGTCTAAGCCATACTGCCAGTTCTTGAGTCTTGGTTTCTTAATCTTTAATGTCAGAATAATTGTTTTATTTTTTTGGAATATGTGGATATCAGTCAGTGGATTTGCCTGTATTGTCTATGGATTCGTCAGAACGACAATATAATAATGCTAAAGTAGCCCAATGCGAACTTTTTCTTAAAATATGTTTATGAATAATGAAAGTTACATGACGTTTAATAAGCCTTATTAACATTTTAGCTAAAATTTACTACAACGCTACAACTCTATTAAAAGGTTTTTATATGAATAATATTGTTTAAATTTATGAGCATAATATTAGCCATTAATAAACAAGGGTTGGGTTAGTAATAAAGCTTTTGAGCATTATTTTGATAATGCAATAGAATGCAGAAAGTCACAGCTTTATTTGGATAATGCACGGATGCACGGGTGGGCAAAATAATTAGATATTTCACGTTGTTGGAGAATGGGATTCACGACAATGGTGTGGGTTGTGAAACATCAAGAGCACGGGTTTCGTGATGCTGCTTGTGAGCTGTTGGGGCCATGAAAATGGCGATTATTAAACTTGATTGAAGCAATGAAATTATCAAATTAAAATTCAATTAAGTTTCAATAATTTGATACTTACTTTTAGAAATACTTATAGATATGGTTACTAAGGTTATTTCTATCTTTATAATGCAAAAAAATACTTCCAATTTGGAATTTCGCTAAATTATTAATCATTAAATTACACGAGAAATCGTTATTTAGTCACTAAATGTGTAGTTAAACTATAAATGTCTTTTGGTTTTTGGTTTAGGATTGATTGAATGGTATTTTTCTTCAGTTTTTCCTTACTGGAACACTAGCAATACCACAACCTTTTATAGAACGTCTATAATAATATTCTAATAACGTTTTTATATAAAATAGTAAATCCCATTCAGATTATGAAGAATATCTCTAAGTCCCGAAATCTTAGAAGAATTCCGAAAAATATTCACAGCGTAACATTCTAATACTATCACATACCAGTGTTTCAGATATGCACTCGATGTATATTTTAAGCTTCAGTGTTGAATTTAATAACAAATTACCTAAAAAAAAAAAAGATTTAATTACATAAATTTTGCAACTACCATTATTTAGTTTTTTTTATGTTTGCTGTCAACCCTCCGTCACCGTATATGATATTCTCAAAACATCATAATAGCAAGACATTATATTGTCACAATAGCACATTATTTGTACTTCATCATTTATTACTACTGCTTTTGGAGCTTGCTTGAGATTGAGGTTTATTTTTTTTTAAGTAGATACATGTAATTGGCCCTTAATATTAATATAAAAAAAATGTCAGTGTTGCTAATTTATTGAACCCGGTTAGTAATATCTTATTTTTTATACAAAAATAAAATGAAGATAATATGACAGGCTAACCCGAAATACGACCCTCGAAAAACAATGCCTATTTCCTTTCAAGGTCTTCAATGAGCTTGCCAACTCCCATAATTAGATTTAACGATTTATTCCGAGTTCCTGGCTGTTTTGTTAAGGTTAAGGTTACCTGTGACGTAAACAGGGAAAAAGGTTTCAGTGTAATACAATAGGACGCAAAATGAGAAATAAAAGTTTGGACATGTACCCATCTAGACCCTTCGCCACAGCCGATTCCCATCGGCTTACTTTTTAGAAATCTTGTACCCCACCGATCCACTATGTACATCATAGCATTTTTGTAGAACGGCTTACCTTCGCCATAATTTCACCCCTAGCCAATGAGGTAGCAATACCACAAAATATCTGATCGGATTGCTTATAAATGATAAGATAGCACTTCCGGCCACTGTTTTGTCAAAGTAGATCATTAAATGGCAGACCAAATTAAAATTCGTCTAAAGGTTCATCTTTCAGTACACACTTTGTGCCCAACACTGGGAATTATTGTTTTAAGCTCTAAGAACACGCGTATTTATTATTTATTCATAGCTTTCGCATATGAGTTATTTTCTCTTCTTAAATCGCCTATTTCGTAGCGCCTAGTAAATTGCTCAACGAACGGACCTGTGAGCTTATCGTCTTGCACCGCATCTCGGCCCAGCGCGTGTAATATTCATAATTTTAACAAGGATTTGATGCGAGCTTCCCTGTCTAAGGCGCTATATTTACAAACATGCATCACGTCGAAATCCATTTTGAAATTACGGAAGCAGAAGGTGCAATTTGTGGATCCAATGAACTCTGGGTATGATCGTACATAGCTGCAACATTCTTATTTTAAACAACCTATTCGATTTTATGCAGAAAACAGAAAATCCAATGCTGTTTGTTATAGAAATAGTTATTTGGGCCTGTCGCTTCTGTCGAAGGGTGAAAATGAACTCTAATTATATACACATTAGTTATTGTGTTGTGTAATTTGACAACAACAGCGGCATTTGACAGCGGTACTGCAATCATTAGAAGTAGATCAACACCCTAGTACCATGTCACACCAATTATTATGCTTCTAAAGCAACATTGTAACTTACTGTAAAAGTGATATTCTAAATCTGACAATGGTTTTAAAGTATGCAAACTACTCATTATCTGAGGCCAACTCAATTTCTACGAAAACGAACATTTATGTTTTTTTTAAGTGACTCGGTAGCTCAGCGGTCGGACCATTGGACCGGATATCCAAAGGTCGCGGGTTCGATTCCCGTCCGAGAACATGATCTGGTGCGAGTCGTATTTTTGTAGTATATTATTTAGTATTAGAACATTTATGTATCAAATACTCTTGATACTTTTGAGATCTGGGGAGCGATTCTGTAACCAAACTCGCATCTCACTTCGAACCTCATTTCACTTCGCGTGACCGATTTTTTTTCTTTACCGATTGCAAAAAGTTTTAAGTAGCTACCGTAGCTATCTAAAGTCGTTGGTGATTAAAAAAGCAGCCATTTATAATTTAAAATTCCGCGTAGTGAAGTGAGATTCGAAGTGAGGTTCGAGTTTGGTTACAGATTCGACATGCTGAATCCAGAAAAGCGCAGATTTATTATTTAAATATCTACGCCAAATTAAAAAAAAAACAAAACATTCTGAAAGCAATCAACATGTTGATTTGTAGCTGACAAATACTGCATTCATAATACTAAAGCCGATTTTATAACACAATAGATTTCTATCAAATTCCGGTAACACTAACTGATATCAATCATAGAGTTCTGATAATGGACTACCATTATTAGCTTGATAAATTAAACTTGGGCACATACAAAGAAACACCTTTACGAATAATAATTAGCAAACTAAAACATTTCCACCTATTAATTGTTGAATTGCTTACGGAAATGAAATTGTTAATGTTGTGTACGCAGATATGTCGAGATAAATAGTTCGCAGTAGGATATCTAGACAAGGCTCATAACATTAGTAGAATTAAATAGTTCTTGGTCAAATTCATAGCCTGCAGTACGCATACTATGCATACAGCAATATATTACCAGTATATTCAATAAAAGAACTTTTTACACATTTTTAAGTGATTTGAGTTTATAAGGTGACTTTAGTGCAAAGAAAGCTGTATAATTAAATAAGTAACAGAATCTCTCCTTCGGTGCTTTTTCGAATTCAAAAACGACAATCACAAGCTCAATTTACGATACCCACAACAGCCTTTTCTATTATTTCGCTATACTATACTGCATAATATCATTATTGTTGTTATGGGGACCAATAATAACTTTATACGGTTAATAATGAATTGTTACGGTTGCCAAAGCTCTGAGATTGATTCGTTACAAATGCATTATTTCCCCGTCTTGAATTCTGTAGGTTTCCAATCACACAAACAAATTCAAATGTGCCATATGCAAATCTATTGCATTTGTGCGACCTCAATGTGTAATTGTTATACAAATTACACGGCAATTTGAAAGTAACAAATATATTTTGTCTCATTCGAAAACTGCTTCCTTTGAGAAATCATTGCACAATATAGGTAATTTGCAGACTAATTGAGAAACGACGTCATACATTCAATAGTAATTTTTAGTTTAATATGATATAACAATTCATGCCTTAAGCACCGGTACACGGTATGAGCTAGCGTACGACGTGGTCAAATCGCACTTTGTTATCGAGCTTAGCAAGTCAAGCTACTATCGTGCGAGTAAACGGTAGAGCAACTACTGTCTACTAAAAAATAGAATAAAATTAGACAAGCTTAAATATCTTATTTATTAGCAAAACAACAAAATGTATATTTTTATTCAATTTGTTTTACGAAGGAAGAATTAGCAGTCCACGGAAGTGATACTCTTATCATGATAAACTTTTATTATCATGATAAACTTCATTTTGAAAAAGACAACACTTATTTACTATTATTAAGTAGGATGACTACTTCATGAATCCTGGCATTCAGCACACAATCACTACCAAGTTCACCTGACCTTTGTAAATTTATGAAAATTATTCGAGCTTGCGTCGATGGTAATTTGTCCTTCTAAATGTTCCCCCATTATAATGGGAGCTCAAGTGGGAAGCGAAGTAATTGAATGAGGTCACAGCCTAAGGGGTACTTATTTCCTCAAATACTCCCAAATGATAGGTGGGTGTACATTAATCAAGATTATGACAGATTCGAGAATGTGTATCATTAAATCGAACGTTGCTGCGGAAGAGATAAAATCTTATTTTTATATACTGTGGTACTTTGATCGTTATATTAAGTTTGGAAGTTATGCGTATTTTTTTTGAAGCAGAAATGTTTTTTATTTATTTTCATCTATTTGAATAAATGACAATTCACTCATTATAAGTCATAAATGTGAATAGGTTTGCCATGATTCCATGGTGTCAAGAATATTCGATATTTTTTTTATAAATAATTACAAGATTTTAATGTGGTTTTCGGTTTCAGTTTCATGCAATCGTATTCCGAGAGTTTGACACCATCTACTACTTTGTTAATTATTTCATTTAAGGAAGGTCGAAATAGTTGAACACTATGTCTATCCTGGCCATAAAATCTCTTTTGGGCTTAAAGATCAGACAGCAGAAGTCAAACGACGAGTGGCGCAGACTTGGGCAGCCTCATGGACCGTAAATAGAATAAGTGAATCCGGCAGAAAACTAAAAGAAGAAATATAAAGGAAAAAGTGGAGGTAAGCAGGACATATTGCCAGAATGAACCACAGTCGGTGGGCGAGAAGACTACTCGAATGGCGAACCCGCACACCCACGACAGAGGACGACCGCCCAAGAGATGGACGGATAACATCCGGCAGCAGGCTGGCATCAACTGGATGCACGTGGCGGCAGACCGTGAGTGGAGAAGCAGAGAGCAAGCCTATATCCGAAAACGGACTCTACAAAGGCTGCAATAGATAGATAAACTAAGTTAAACACTTGAGGCATAAAACTAAAGCAAACGTTTTAATATCACAGCGAAAATTAAATTAGAGACTAATTGAACTGTAGCTCTACCATGAGATGATGCAAACTATTTTGGCTACCGCAAACTATCGGATACATTGCTCACAGTCAATGCGAGTGAAATAAAGGAAACAATAGTTTACGGTAGCGAAAACAGTTTGCATCAACTCATGGTATAGTTCTTAGACGTGCACACACAATTTGTTTTAGTGTGCGTAATACGAGAGCGTGCAGACGCACACTAAAACAATGTGCATGTGCACGCTTAACACATTCATAGCAAAAGGGTCTTCGTGAGATAGAACAACTATTGGGCCACTGTACTGTAATAAATAGTGTCAAAAACTAATCAGAATTTAATAAACAATATGCTTCAGGACAAGGTTTTAAAAAAAAAAAAAAAAAAATTGTACGAAAAACGTAAAAAATGTTTTATTCTTTTCCGTCATTTTGAATCGCATTATAATAGATGGCGCCACCCGTGCGAAGCCTGGGAGGCCAGTTAATAACATTTATAAAATGTGTTGTAGTGTAGGTACGTACACGATATGTATATCGTGTCATTGGTTTAATAAATTGTTTTATAAACACAACATACATTGGTTTGATATGTTTTATATGTTATGGAAACTAGAAACAACGGTGATATCACAAACACCCAGAACCGTGACAATATAGAAAAGTTCGTTTTCTAAATGGATTCCAACCGCAGATCGAACCCGTGATCTCAGTAATGGTGACACTTTAAAAAGCTGTGTACATGCCACTCACGGATGTCGTCGATTTTTACGTTGCGTTCACTAAATACTTCGAAGTCTGAAATTATAAAATTGTATGTTGTTCAATGTTAAAAATGAAATTTTTACAACGCTTTTATTTGCCTTCGGCACAAGCGAAACTCGTTGTAACATTAAAAAAGTATAAAAAGAAATTGAGTATTTTGTGATAAATAATTATTCTATCCCTTTGACCAGTTTACGCCCCCACACACGTTATACAAAGCCATTTACAAAGTATATTTTATTTTTTCTAGTCTACCCTTTTGTTCGCTTTCGACTCTCATTTTTATTAAAAAACGAAACCGAAGCTAGTTTGTTTGAGTCCAAAACATTTTGCTCGGAACATATCACCTACAAAGCTATTCAATTTGGAATAAAACTGTGCGAAGTTAGTGCACAGCGTTTTTGTCAAAGCAGGACCTAACAAATGTCTGCTCTGTGCTCCCACAGCGAATGGAAATAGTTTACACAGCAGCAGCGTTATACAATACAGCGGGCCTATTACATAAAAAGGAACGCGATAATCGGTTCAATTGTTCATCCAATTTACTTGATATTAAACCTTTTTCTTGAGTCAGTAGAGTCACGGAGTGGTACGAACATCGTCCGCTTATCGCAATTGTTTTTATGTAATAGCCCTGCTGGGCATGCAATTATGTTTTATTTTTACAATTTTTTTTCATATAATATTATCGAGGTCTTATCTACGTTTTAGGCCACACTTAGCAATATAAATAAAACATCTTAGCCGTTTAAGATGCAAAATTGTAATAGCAGTTTTCTGGTTGTGTTTCCTGCGCAGTAGAATGTTTCTTCTTCCGACTGTACGCCAAAGATGTCTCCAGAACTTAAAAAAGAAGTTATAATTAACCGCTGGTTTCTGAATTGAGAGATTGAAGTTGAGCACTACTCAAAATTACTCAAGCATACAAATTGTATTTAAGTAGTGCTCAACTTCAGTTTCTCAATTCAGAAACTGGCCGTAAGTGTATGAGTATTTGAGTATTCTTAAAGAGTTTATGAACATACCTTTATTTACTCCCATAAAGTAAAATTCTTGACTCTGTGGTAGTATCGCCATTCATAAAGCAATACAAAAAGTTTTTTTTTCAATTTTGACTTTTTGTTGTACTGATTTTCGTAGGATTTTTAATTCTTGCTTTTAAAAATGTCTGATAGCAGTGAATGTGAAGAAAATTCTACTTCGCCCGATATATACCTTTCATTCATTCTATACAATTTCTGGTTCCATATTCATTTAACACCTTGCCTTATCTATGCCTCCGATAATATTCTGGCGTGTTTACGTCGTATTCTATTATGAATAAGCCCCCATGAGCAGGTACGATGGTATTATCGAATTTCCCATCACCGATAAACCCTTTTACCTAAATGGCATATAGAGTATTCAAGTTGCCAACCCCCACATAATATTGAGATCGTTCCAGCCTGTCCCGGTTAAATGGAGGATAGATCAGTATGACTTTGATAAGCACTTGTTCCATTGAGGTTACCAACATTAGCAACGTTTATATCTCACAATAGCAATACTGTGCAGTGCTAATCTTATTACTTACTATTTTTCCACTAAAAAAAACGAGTTGATTTTAAAAACCTCATATGGCACTATAAATAAAAACTACGAGGTTTAGGCTTTATAATAATAATAATATATATTATATCCCACGTGGTGGGTCGTGGCCCATCCTCCTTATCCACTCATAAGTAAGGCCTGTGCCCCAGCAGTGGGGACATTAGAAATGGCTGATGGTCAATAATAATATCAGAGTACCTATAACATTTTCTAAATTTATAAAAATTTCTCCACTGAAACCTAGTAATACCAAATAATATACTAGAAAAAATACGACTCGCACCAGATCATGTTCTCGGACGGGAATCGAACCCGCGACCTTTGGATATCCGGTCCAATGCTCTGACCGCTGAGCTACCGAGTCACTAGTGGGAACGTCGAATTTCTCCTAGTATATCAACTCTTACGCTGCAAGCCAGCGCCTTAAACCTAGTTTCTGACGATATACACAATGTTATCTCCGAAAGTCAATTATTTACCTAATATTTTCAATCGCTTTCTTATAGCTAGCTTCTCGAAAATTGCTTAAATTGCGTTCGCTATTTTTGCCCTGTAGACAGTGGCCTCTAAGACTCAGGTGCTCTTTGCTTCACGACGTTAATTCAAGAATGGCGACCAGGTACCAAAGTATGACCGCCATCAAAGACTGTCTGATAAAAGCTATTCATTAAGTAAGCCTGTCGATCTAAAGGAAGATCGTTGATAGTGTCATAAAATTAAACGAATGATAAGACGAATTTTCAAAGGTTAAAATGTTATAACATGAAATAATTAAACATCGATCTTATTCAACTCTCATTTGACGACCTCCGTGGTCGAGTGGCTTTGTACACCGGTTTTCAAGGTGTCGCCATCTCTGAGGTCCCGGGTTCGATCCCCGGTTGGGTCAATTTAGAAAACGAACTTTTCTATACTGGCTCTGGTCTGGGTGTTTATGATACCACCGTTGTCTCTGATTTCCATAACAGAAGTGCTTTAGCTACTTACCTACTTTGGAATCGGAGCAATGTATGTGATGTTGTCAAATATTTATATTTAACTGAAAATTTATACAAACTTTTAAATTGTTATTGAAATGCATTTCAATTGTTTGTTTATTATAACAACTAGCAACCCAACTTAGACAATATTTAATTGTACTTATTTGCCAAACTTAACTGTGCGAACGTCTAGCTAGAGAGTCGAGCTTAAGACAAGTTAATAATAGCTAGAGATAATTCTAATGAACTTCGATTAAAGACGTCAGAAATTGCAAGTTCTGATCGGGAAAGCCAAATCGTTTTCCGATTTCTCTATAGCGCACAATTATCTTGTTCCCTGATAGTGGTACAAAAGCATTTGCTTGCACGACGGTATAATGAAACAGCATCAACAGGAAGCCTCTGAGACCACGCAGAAGCCAGTCTGCAGCCATTTATTGTTTACTCCACCACAGATTATTAAGTTAACAGACCCGTTACTCGTAAAATTTTTGTTTGTTTGGGATTCTCGTCTTTTATAGTAAAATAAATATAAAGAAATTAAACTTTATAATATATTTTTTGCAACAATGACCCTTTCAGGTCTTAAAATATTCTATACTACTAGGGCTTGTGGGTAACATAATTAAAAGAGCGCTATTTGCACATTCTCAATTTTTTTTTCTCTTTTTTTAGGCCGCATAGTTTTCGACTTTTGATGAAAAATTTAAAAAAAACTGTTCCCTCTCCCCCCTTATCTCCAAAGTTTGCATAAAGGAAAATCTAAATTATTCTATGTGATAGAAGAAGAAAAATTACAGGAAAAATAAAACGATGTCTCTAATTACTTACACACTTTTTCAGAAATCATCAACAAAAACTACATTACTTCTAACTATCGGTCAAGAGATGAAGCTGACCTAAAACTGCAATATTTTACACCGCAGTGTATTTATTTAATATGGTACTCGGTGCGCGAGTCCGATTCACTCTTGACTTTTTTTTAAGGTTATGGTACCGAAATTCTTAAATTATGCTCTCCGAATATAAATTCGCACTTCATTAAAAAGCTTGAGTTCAAATACTAGGTACAATGTTAAAACATAAGTGGAACAGTTAAAGGACACGATTTACGTTTAAACTAAAGTTAGTTAAGTTTGAAATATTTCATTACCTTATAGCGATAGCTAAAATCATGACCGTAGTTAGACTAAAGCGTCTAAATGTGAAATGTTTTTGATAGTGTTGATACCTAGTATGTATGTTTAAAATTTTTAGCAATTGTCCAAATTTATTCACCTTTAACATCAAGTTAGTTTTTGAGCTTTTTAAAGTCATAATAATTGTAATGAAAGATTAAAACATTTTAGATCAACACACCAATATTTTTATCATTTATTAGGCATTTGCGTGGAAAAATTAAAACTTTAAATTTTATTACAGTGGGTTAATTCAAACTGATGCCTCCAAGTCCGACCGTACTAGTTCTTACCTACCTATACAAATGGCGGTTTCTATAATTTTTCACGTATTTTTAAAATAATTTGTATCTCTAATTTAAAAACTCGAGTCTTTTATGTTATTTAATCTTTGAGCATAGCGTTGACCGTTCACAGTCCAAGCTCCCAAGAGAGCAGTGAATACGTAATGTGATAAAACGATGCATATTTAAAGCGAACTGAAATGGCACAACACTATATCCTAAATTATTTTCCTTTGTAAAGTTACTTTGACGTTTGAAACTCATGTTTCTAAGTTATGACGAAATCTTATTATTTGTTGATTTAAAATTTATAAAACTCTTACATTAACGGCTCACTACGAAGTCTTTTTGTCAAGTTATTCAATTACTAGTGACTGTGTAGAGCTGTAAACCTCGCGATTGTGACATTTTTCAAAATTTTTCGAAAAAGCTGAACAATTATTTTATCCGTATCTCAGATACCAGAAGATATCCGAAACCTGTGAAACAATCCCATAATATGTGGGATTTACAGGGATGATAAGTCAGTGGCTTAAGAGGTGCGGCGACTTTTGTCGCACGGCGAAAATTGACAGTGTACAGCAGCGGTGTAAATGGCAATTCGGCCTCCTCCGCAGATGACTAAAATCGACCGTGTAAATGCGCGTGGTGACTTAATTCGACCGTGAAACATACTTATCTGACCCGGTGGCCAAAACTGGAACTAAGTGTTATTAGATATTGTTAACTAAGTTACGCCGTCGACTACATAGATGACAGCGACGCCGTCACCGATGTGTCACTAAGTTGCATGAGATCTGCTGGTCGACTATAGTCACCTGTGTCGGTCGACTTTGTCACCTAGCAAGTCGCTTGTATAATTGAATCGCAGGTGACATATCGATGACGACAATGCTTTCGTCTTTGTAGTCAATGGCCTAGGTAAACTAGTTAACAATATATAATAACACTAAGTTCCATATTTTGCCACCGGATTAGATAAGTTTGTTCAGTCACTAACGGCCTAGGCCACTATTGCTATTTACACAGTGGATTTTCACCGTGCTGCAGAAGTCGTGTGGCTTTAGTCACCCGTGCAAATACTACATTAGTCATATTCGAATAAAAAACCTTTTTCTATACATTACTTTATATGAGCGGCTGATTTCAATAAGCTAGCTCTGGCAATAGAAAGTCAAACGATCCGATCGCTGCGTACAGCTTCCAAGATTTTTGTTCTTATTGAAACTCATTTATCAGAAGAGCAGCAAAGTTTTTATGTATTTTTACAAAGTGAGTCCATTGGGTACATATTGCATTGTTGGAGAACTTTCCCGATGGAAACATTGTTTTATTTTTGAAACTGCACTGTTAATGCGAAGCTATGCTTGGATAATTAAAAGTTGGCTCTTCTTTTGCAATATCAGCAGATAATGGCGGCTAACTTTCAAACTACGATCTTTTTTAGGGTTCCGTACACAAAGGGTAAAACGGGACCCAATTACTAAGACTCCGCTGTCCGTCTGTCTGTCTGTCCGTCTGTCACCAGGCTGTATCTCATAAACCGTGATAGTTAGACAGTTAAAATTTCACAGATGATGTATTTCTGTTGCCGCTATAACCAAAAATTATCTAAAAAACAAAATAAAATAAATATTTAAGGAGGCCCATACAACAAACGTGATTTGTCGCTATTGATAACGACAACAGGTAGACGCTTGAAATATTCACAAAATATTTAGTTATATATTCACATTAAAACTAATAATTAAATAAAAATAAAACAACAACATGTTGTTTGCCGTTTTTACAGATAATGGTACGGAACCCTTCGTATGCGAGTTCGACTCGCACTTGGCCGATTTTTATGTTTTACGCATAAAACAAATTATTTTCACATCGTAACGTTCTAGGCTGTTGTATCGTGCTTTTGATGATGGTATCCTTATACTTATGAGGTATTGCTGTGTCCTAGTTACCGCACATAAATAGTTGACAAAATTGAACTTCATACTTTAAACCATTTCATTTTAGGGTTCCGTACCTCAAAAGGAAAAACACGGAACCCTTATACTTTGATTTCCGTCAGTCTGTCTGTCAAGACCCTTTATTTCGGGAACGTGTGAAGGTATCGAGTTGAAAAAAAACCATGTAGTCAGGTCTACAGTCCCTTGAAGCTGTAAATAAATAAAATTTCTAAGTTACGTAAAAAAGATACGGCTGTTTAGGCCGCAAAAACACATATTTCGACACTCTCAATGGGATCAAAATTTATAGGGTACTTTCCGTTGACCTAGAACTATGAAATTTGGCAAGTAATATCGGCTTATACTACAAAAACTATACATTTGTAATTAAATCATTAAAATATCGAGATTCTTTGAATCGAGGAGGTCTTTAATCATCGAGGCTAAGCAACGGTATGCGTGGTCATAATTTCACTGAAATTTAGTGATTATGTTTATTATTACGTATATTTTAGCAACAAACGACAATATATTGATATTTCTGTTTATTTTTCTTTTAAATTCCCTCATTTTCCTATTACAAACCAACTTAATTTTGCGGTCCAACGCGTAGCACACATACGCCCCGCACCTTAGCCCTATTTGGTACGGAACCCTAAATGTGCAAAGTCCGACACGCACTTGGCCGGTTTTTATGATTTGTTCCACGTTCGCCCCAAAAGTTCGCCCCACATTCCAAAATTTTCCTGGTTCGCCCCACATCTATGTAAAGTCTTGTTTCGCCCCAGTTTACTAAAACTGAAAAGTACAGCCAACAAATAAAACAAGTAGGTACTTTTATATCAACAGTTTACAGAGATGACCATATGTTGAAAACTTTATATTTAATTATAAATACTATTTCACCCTTTTTAATATAGTTTCTCATATAAAGTTCATTTTCATATCCTTTTTATTAGCTATAAGCTCTGTGTAATATGATAACAACCAATATGAAATAGTCTCACAAATCCGTGTTATAGCCTCAGATGTGTTTTATTGGGACATTCGGAGGCAGTCCGGCAATAAAAGTAGAAAGAACTTCCAAGTTATAAATCTAGATTTATTAGTTCGTCTGGGATCAGTTTGCCTGTTCATAAATGTTCGTATTTGGAAACTTTTGTTCTCTTGAATATGAAAGTAAAATGTGAAGTTTTTTGCAGTATATTAGTTACTTCCTAATAATCTATATTTTGATAATAATAATCCCACACAAATCACAGCAGAACATATACATTGGCTGCTAAATAGACTACCTAAATAGGAATAGGTAACAAACATTCATGTCTCGGTATTGATTAAACAATAGTAGTTTGTTATACAAGAGACCAAAGTCAATTTGTACTGCGAGTGTCGATTTTAAATCACGAACTAGTGAAGTAGTCTTGATTCTAATATAGACTACGAGAACAGTGAGTGATTTAAGACGCTGGCGAACAGTGAACTTCCCATACAAATGTAATACCAAAATGATTTGCAATTTGAGCATAATTAACTCTTCTTGTGATGTTATTCGGATAAGACAGTATTTTTCTAGGTTTCTGTTAAATAAATATTCCAAAATACTAACCCATTCAAAATAAATGCCAATTAACTCAATCATACAAAAATATATTAATTAATTATTTTTATTTAATTTAGTATTTAGGATTTTTTATTTAATAGAAACTTAGACAAATACTGTCTTAATCCGAATAACATCACAAGAAGAGTTAATTATGCTCAAATTATCAAATTACAAATCATTTTAGTATTACGTTTGTATGGGATGCTCACTGTTCGCCGGCATCTTAAGGGCACGAGGCATAATAAAAAAGGCCTGACGTTACAAAGCTGAATTCGCCATCACTTAGAGCATTATGAAATGTACTTCTAGCCCAATTTTCAACTATACGCAGCAATGGCAAAATATTAATAATGAGATACATTTTAGGTTATGTGTCATAACGTTTTAGGTTGTGTAAGCGCGAAAATTATTAATTAATAAATTAATGTTACGGTATTATCCAGTAAGGAATGTGTATTGACATTTACCCAAAGAGTAAATGAATATAATAAGGTTTACATATTCCGTTATCTATAGATTGTTGCACAGCGGTCTATTGTAAACGAATAGGTACATAAGAAACATTTTTTTATTACCTTTTGTCCTAAGAAAAAATATACAGAATATGCTGTGTTTATTTGATTTTTAAGTAATAGCAAATTTTATAATATTGTAAATTATAATAATATGACGGTAAAATATATAATCATCTATGTTATCGATTACAAAAAAATATCATCATTTGACCATTGCAGACGAGGCTAAAATCGAGAAAACAAAGCATTTTTGGTATTCATTTGATTCTTGTAACGTCAGGCCCAAAACCGGGGTTCTCCTTTAAAAGCTGATGAAAAGCTTACCTTCTATTACTAAACAATCTTGCATTAATTGTAACATCATAATTAACATAGAACATACCCATTAATCTTTGCGTCAACAAATCTAAAGCGATCGGATCGAGGCGTAAGCTTATCCAATAATACTTTAGTCTTGAGCGTCACATTGGCTCCCTCGGGTTTAAGTGTCCGGCTCGACCGATACGAGTTAAGTCGCCGCATTTGCCTCTGAGACACGGCCCTGGGAAATTAAATCGCTTCGTCTTAGTTAACTTTAGTGCTTTCTAGTGCAAGGGAAACCGACACAGCTATTATTACCACCCGTTTGCACATAGCACATGGGGCACAGGCCTTATGGATGGATAAAAAGGAAAGGCCACAACCCACCACGTAATTTCCCGAGTGTAAAATTTCAATTGCGAGATTCAAATTTTTCAGAGGTATTACAGACGCTTTTTTTACTTATCCTATTCTTCTCTTCCATCCTATTGAATATTTAATAAACTTCTAAGTTAATTGTCCCAGCTGGTTTTATTCATTGCGATACTAATTACAAATATTTTCCAATAAAGATTTTTAAAATATGATCACGATTGAACTTTTTGTTTAATCCTATTGATTACAATAAATTGAATACAAAATAGAAGTTAATGGCTCAATGAACAAGTGTCGCACAAAAACTACAATGGAGGACATAAGCTCGGCAATAAAAAGCATTGTCATTCTTAACAACATCATTCGTGTTATAAAAATATGTGGCAGTTCCTGGGTCACGTCTGAATTCGTTAAGTGCCTAAATGGCACGCCCCTGTCAAGTTGAGGAAGCCATTTTGTTAAGGCTCAATCGTATTGTTACATTATAGTTCCTCATAACAAAAGTCAGAAACCTTTTCCTGAAAGTAATTTTGCTCATAATTTTAACATTGTACTTGGTAAAATCAACAAAAGGAAAGAGTTACATTTTCATGATTTAACAAAAGCTTCGATATCTCAAAATTTCGGATCTTTAAAAAAAACAATGTTATTTATCTCTTCCGAATCCAATAATATTCCGATTATCAAAATACCAACCTAAGAAAATCGGATCTTAGAGTAAATCCGAAACGATATACTTAACTAATTAGTACTAATTTTAATTTGATTAATCAACTAATTATTTACTTGTTATCTTACTTGAAGTTGCTGCAGCAAAAGTTCCCTCATCTCGGATGCGTGACACCGTGTTTTTGGATATCCCAGTGGCTGGCCGGCGTACCGTGCGCGTCTCAGTTTGAAAAGGTTTCATCTTATTCTCATCGCGCGCGGATTATACTCACCTATTATTTGCAAGGGCGAAGTCAGGATTCTGTTTAAGGTTCTGTTTAGGCTTTTTATTTGCTTAGCATAGATACACCCTTTGCTACGCCCTTGGTTTGCTAACTTTAATCCCCTTACTAATAAAGATTGTATAGAAGATGTATACTTACACAATGGTTACTCTCTGTCAAACTATTTAAGTTTGACATTAAAAAGAAAGGGACAAAACTCTGTGTAACTATACATTTGCTATACAATCTTTATTAGCAAGGGGGTAATAATTTAGTCAGTGTGCAAGCACCGTTAATGTTAATTAGACTTCAATGCAATACAGTAAAGTTAGAGTTCTGAATACCAGCAAACAAGCGTTCAAGCAAACAAGAGTCCTTAGCCGTCACAAACAGACCCTCTCGACATATCTCAGGCCATTCATGCGAAGTTATGGCCCGTGTGTGCCCGACTGCACCTAATAAATAATCACCCACTAGTTGTAACTGATGTTGCTAGTATTGAAATTGCTATAAATTGTAATTGAAATTGAAGTTGAAATTGAAAAATTCTTAATTCAAATAAGCTCACAAATAAGCATTTTCAAATCGTCAAATCTTTTACCCTACCACCCATTATGACGTCTTTTAGCTGACAAGAAAAATGGGCGCAAAAAACTTATCAGCTTTATCAGAAGGAACGATATTTACAAAATGTATATCGTTTCCAGACATACACCTATTTAATAAGATGTTATAAATATGAACATCTACCTATTACCTACCCTATAGCATTCCGAAATCCTATCAACTGTTAGATATTTAATCCGAAATGAACGATGTGGATTATTTCTGGGATATACTACACTAAATAAAATCGAACATAAAATAAATTGATAGGTAAGTAGGTACTTAGTTTATAAAATATGTTCTTAACTGTAAAAAAATCTTGGAGCGGTTGTAGAAAAAAAATGCCCATTATTTAAAAGCGCTTGAGGCTTGATCAAAAATGCGAAACATAGATAAAAACAGTAAATCCAAAAATCACACATAAAAAATAATATAAAAAAATACAAGTGAATGCTATCCCTTTATAATAACGTAATGCTTGCAGCACAATAGCGAATAAAACATGTGTTAATAAATAATTGAAAGTGACAGCCGCTAGTCGGTGGCGGATTCGCTGGCCATTCAAATCTGGTCGAGTAACATTGAGTATAGGAATATCCATAGATTTAGTTTTTTTTATATCATGTTTATGATGACTTTAAATGACTTCATTTTCTTTCAGGCATCCAAGTTTAGTGCAATCGGGCTGTTACTATAACAGTAAGTAGTAATAAAATGATTAATCTTTTTAACCGTCTTCAAAAAAAGGAGGAGGTTCAATTCAAAAAATACTGTCGATTTCGTTACTATTATAAATGTGAATTTTCTCTTATTATTTTCATTAATTTTAATATATTGTAAAGTTTATAACAAAGAAGATTGTATGAATGGTGTTACTTACAAAATTTACTGGGTAACCATTTTAGAGAGCCAAGATTTAATATGAGTAAATTAGTTTCATTTTTAAAAAAGTTTCTGATGAAACAATATTATTTTCCTTTTCTTAAAATATAACGTACCTAATATTTCTGAAATATACCAGCCGCTACACAACAAGAAGAAAATTTACATAAAATTGAATTTAGATGTTGTATAAATTAAAACAATGCAAACAAAACAAGTAAAATTAAACAAGAAACACAGAATGCTTACATAATCCCTGACCTTTTAAATAAAGATGAATTTAATCAAAACTAAATAAAATAACAGCACCCGACGGCCTCCTTCAATTCTCGCATAATAGGAAAATTTCGAGCTAACAAATGGTTCAAATCAGAAACCGAGAACAATTTGAAGGCATTCCAAAGGCGATGGAAGAAATAAACAGGCGGTATGAAATGAAATGAATGAAGCAATTTGCTTTAAATCCTTTTTCTGTAACCTAATTTTGTAATGCGAATTCTCGGAAACATTTTCGCATCATGAAATCGGCATTTTGATAATTCAATTACTCTTCGAAGTTTTCGGAAACGGAAGTGAACCGATCATTATTGCATGAATGCTGCGATACATTCAAAGCGCCTAAATATTATTTAATGCAATTTGAATTTGCGTCTGATCAAGTTGCAGCTGTAAATGCCAGTAAATTCTTCTTCTGTACTAAATACTCACAATCACCCTGAAAACTTTTGTCACTTTCTTTTTTACATTCATTATTTTTGCATGCCGCTAACTTAGGCAACATAACTTAAGCGAGAGAAATAAGTTGAGCCTAAGTTACAATGGATAAAGTGGTAATTTTTGCTAATAAACAAATAAATAATTTTAAGGTATTTTGTTAATGCCAAGAAAACAAAATAAATGGATTTTTATTATGCTGATAGTTGACGGCTATGGTCATAATGTGATGTAAATCCAGCAACTGATAAGTATTTTAAATCACAGAAGTTATGAGGTTCTCTGTGTGTGAGAAAAAACACCAATTCCATATATGTAAGAACCCAATCAATATATGCTGAAATCAACCCTTAAGCGTATTATTTCTTACAAAGAACTCTCCACAATGTATTTAAGCCGGTGAACGGAAAACAAAAGGCACATAAAGTAGCTTTCTGAAACAAAAGCACAGCTAAGTGGTTGCATATAAAATAAGAGATATCTTTGCGCCACGCTCGCGGGAGCAATTAATAAAGAAACCCTATACGCTTGTTAGCATGCAAATGCTGCAATCCTCAGAAGATTCCCGCAATGTTCCAGTCATTAGTGTTTGCGAATGCGACTGCAAAAAGCGACCACCACTGTAAATGACAATTTAATAATTGCAATGGCAATGGTTGTTAGGCAAATTACGCGCTACCGTAGGACCTGCTATTCGTTTTCTTTGCAGATAAATGTTTATTATTTATGGCTGCCATGAAATGCATCTGCCATATTGCATTTATTTTTTAAAACAGAACTGCCCTTTCAAAAACGAACTATAAAGTTAAATGTCAAGTGTCATTGCAATCGGGGGATAATTTTGTAAATCAATTTTTAATCAAAGAAGTCCCCCGACTGTAACGAGACCTGTCTTTAACTTTTTAGTTCGTTTTTGGCAGGACATTCATAGTTTTATTATTTTTTAAATTATTTATTTTTATTTCACACATTTTGGTGACAAATTATCGTTTTGGAATGTGCTCAGCAAGGCTTTTAATTTGATGCCAATACTGTAATATTTGAAGATATTTTTTCACGTTTGAAAATGGCATCATACAGTAGCCATATTGTTCTTTTTTTATATAGCCAGTGTCACTCGAGTCGAGATGATGTATGGCTTCTAAGAATACTCCACACAGTCAAATCTGTTAAGGCATTTAGAAGTTAAGGTGGAATAAAGAAACTCACAAACCCACATACAAACATAATATACAGCAGTCGTCTAAAAAAGTGTTATGCTTTCAGGATTCATGTATGTATGTATGAGAGTTTTTTTACTATGTTGTCTGTCATTTATAACGAAATATTTGAGCGCGTAGTCTGCACAATAGCGCCGCCGCCATAAGAAAAATCGCCACTTTTCGTAAAAAAAAAAAACTCTATTAAACTAAACGACATTCTAGAAAATATTGCTTAAGCGATAAAAAGTACCATAAAGCTTCCTCGGAGTGCACTACAGAGAGATAATTCACAATTTCAATTCTCTATCAAGACTCTTTTTAATCAACGGAGTTCGACTCTTTACAATTAATAAGTTATTAAAACACTACATTCAGCTACAAGAAATAATATTAAGTACGAAAAAAATTACGTCTGCAACTAATTGAAACACTTACCAAACAGTAGTTTACAGAAAGTGCTCGTATTTCTCAAAAAAAATATCTATTCAGCTAACATACCTTAGTTTCATACAAATATTACAATGAATACGCTTAATAGTCAAAGTACATTATACCACAACATCTTTTGGTAATTGCAAACAGCATTCTTCATAGTTGACCGAGTGAGTGCGAAGCGTCTCCGCTTAGTTTGGGCAAAAATGCTTTCGGATGTCTGTCCAGCTGTCCGTCTGTTCTCCTCTACAGACTACATTTTCTCAACCGATTTTGTGAAATTTTGTAAGCAAGCTCGATAATTATAAAGATACTTTTCAGACATTTCGAAATTTTTTCAAAAATGTTACAAACGCAAGGTCCATACTGCTCACAGAGCCACAAGTATCTATGTTAAAATTTGCATGATTTATTTTCAATTTTCTATTTTTATTAAGTAACTATTTGATTTAAGACTATTCTATATAAGCTTTAATGTCGCTATCTATACTGATTAACTCATCAACGCCCGAGCGGACTCATGCGGCCGGATAACAATAGAATATAATAATATATTGTGTCTTATTTTCTGGGCGTTGAAGGGTTAAGTTTTGAAGACTAGTCCGGCATCGTCATATTCTATTTATTCTCAAGAAAAATTATCAGAAGTAACAAGTATACATATATTTTGAGAAGTTTTTTGTTTGTCCCATAAAAAGGACTAACTTAATAGTTTGTCCTTATTATGGTACGTGCGAGTTTTCCAACTTATTCGATTATCGTACACCTCTATTTTTATGCCTATTCCAGTAGATTCTGGACCAATCTCATACGATGTTTTGATCGAATGAGTAAAAACTCGAACGATCTCATTTTGAAACAAAACACGAGCGATAAAGTGTAACTATTATCACTTGCATCGAAGTCCGTATTTTCAGTGTGTTCTCAATTAAAATGTATGGGCTCAATGAATATATCAGTACCAGATTGGAATAACAAGGTCTGTTGTGCAGGGCCGGCTTTTGTTATCATTCGCCCGTTTGTGTCCGGACGGACCGCTGAACAAAGAAGATTATTTTTATTGCACTCTAAAAGGTGCAACGGACCGAAAATGTGTGGAATTGAGAGTGAAATCGATACAGCCAAGCTTTTATTTTCGCATGATCGCTCGATAGCACCGCGGGGACGCTCTCTGCGTTGATGTATTGCGTTGGCTTTGACGCAGAATGCCATTTTATCTGCCCTACCGATTTAAACAGATAATATGTTTTAGATTATTTTAACGGTGCTCTTGGTCTTGGTCAAACGGAAGAAAACAAACATCAAAGCCACTATTTTTTTCTTGCTCTAATCAAATAACAACTCTTCGAATCATAAATAGATACATGAATGGATAATGGTATGGGGATAGTATTACGCTAATAACTGTTGTGTATCTTGTTTTCGTTGGCTGGTTTGCAAATCTCTTTTCTGTAGTTTTTTTTATCGTGAAACCAGCGTCCGGACTTGGAGCTGTACCCATTAAACAACTAAGTAGTTTCAGTCAACTTTTCTCGGTGGTAAGAAACAATGTTCTTTGCCATAAAAAAGCTAACGGTTTGTGGCTATGTGAAACAAAATCTTAAAAGGGTTTGTTTAATTATAAGATCCATACTTTATAAAATTGTCCATTGAAAAGACAAAAATGGAAATGAAAAATCTGACTTTCACTTTAACTTGCGAACAATAGCATAACTTTCGTTGTTGGTTTTAGAACTGAGTTTAGCACATTATTATTATGATAGGTTTTATTGCTGCTCTTTGAGTTACAAATACTTCCTCAATATTTCCATTACATAAGGAAAATCTCTTGCACACACAACGGCACCTCAGACTATACATGTTGATTTTGAGACCGCCTTTATGCCCTACGTAATAAAAGCTGTTTTCACAGTTTAACTCTATATCCTGACATGCTCTCTTATGTACCATACGATGCTAATGTTAACACGTTCTGTTGTTACTTTAACAATTCCTAGTTACGACATTTATTTCAAAGTAATTGTACCTACAAAATTCTTGATAATTCCATTATTATGCACAAACCCTCGTCAAAGAAACTTGATCCTTCCCTAGGACAAGACGAACACCGCACTGGACAAAGCCCCGTATGTACCACCATTGTACTATTCACGCGAATTTCTCTTCAAATCCCTTGTGTCACATAAAGTGCACTATTATTCACAGAGCACTAACCTAGTTCAAAATGACAGAGATCCTGGCGATGATAAATCGAGTCTCTCTTTATGTCTTTCAGTTTCTTTGAAGGCGTAAGGAATGAATTTGAATCTCTCGTGTGAAAGCTAGTTTACAGATTAAATTGCACGTCTCACTTGCATCAATGACAGTGTGGTAAATTGAAATACGTTTTTAGGGTTCCTTCAGTGCGGCGCGGATGACCTACGCGTATATCCGCGTCGGACGATAAACTAAGCATCTACAGAGCGTTTAGTGCGACGCGGACGGTCTGCCTCGCGGAGAGCTCCGGATGCGGACGGGAATTCCGTCCGCGTTCGGAGGAACGTCCACGCGCGGATGCTCTATGATCCTAATGTAGTTGTTCAGTGCTTGACTGAGGGTCCGCGGCGCACTGACTGTTTACTGTATAACCCGTGCAGATAAAGAAAATCTATAAAGCTGGCCCCAGACCTACCGGTTTCATTTCTTTGCTTTGCTGTTCTAAATTCAAAAAATTCAAAATTCAAAACTCGTTTATTCAGTCTAGGCTGTTACAAGCACTTGTGAATGTCAAAGAAGCTACGCCATCGGTTCGCAAACCCTAAGCGGGAGACCTTGTAACGAGAAGAACCGGCAAGAAACTCGTCAAGGGCTGCTTTTTTCTCCCTGTATATTTCATACAGAGTCGTCAAAATTTGAAAAATGAGGTCGGCATTTAAAGTGACGTCATTTTCCATTACAATAATTAACAAAGTTAACATTCAATGGGTAGGTAAAATAAATTTCAACTAGTTGAGAAATCGCTGTCTACTACTCGATAACTAAGAAAATCATTGTATGATATGAAGAATTAGCCCAGGTGAATTAAGTCTACGACGGGGCAACAATAACTGGAAGTTACTTGACATACAAGTTAAATTATTAAAAAAATGCATTTATTACAATTTCTTGCACAATTTACATTTTCAAAAGAAAATCTACGACCAAGCTGTTTTATCAATTAAATAATCTTTAACGGTATAGTAGCCTTTTTTGAGAAGACAATTTTTTATATGAGTCTTAAAGTTTTCACATGGTAAATCCAAGATATTACTTGGAATTTTATTATAAAACTTTATACCTAGACCTATGAAAGAACCACGGACTTTTTCTAATCTATACCAAGGCATTACAAGTTTGTCTTTATTCCTGGTGTTCCGATTGTGCCAATCACTATGTTTTGTATACAAATTAATATTGCGACGCACATAAGAATGCAGTTTAATATAAATTGAGATGCTGCTGTCAATATACCGATCTCCTTGAACCTATCCCTAAGAGATGTTCTAGAACTTAGTTGATAAATAGCTCTTATTGCTCGTTTTTGTAAAACAAAAATAGTATTTATATCGGCTGCTTTTCCCCACAAAAGAATACAGTACGACATAATGCTATGAAAATAACTGAAATACACTAATCTGGCAGTATCTATATCTGTTAACTGTCTAACTTTTCTAATGGCATAGGCAGCAGAGCTGAGCTTGCCAGCCAGAGCTGCGATATGCATATTCCATTTTAATTTACTGTCAAGAGTTACACCCAAGAAAACTGTTGAATCGACCAAATTTAATTTCTCATTATTAATTACAATTTAAGTAAGATTCGCCTGTACATTACCTAAAGCGAATTTAACACATTTGGTTTTTTTAGCGTTAAGCTGGAGATTATTTACATTAAACCAAGTAAGAACCTGCGAGAGTGCTTTGTTCACATCGTCATAATCAGTTTTATTCCTGTCAACGTTAAATATTAAAGAAGTATCATCTGCGAACAAAACAATGTCACAGAACCTTTCTGCAAAGAAAGGTAGATCATTTATATATATTAAAAATAAGAAAGGACCCAAAATGGAGCCTTGTGGCACGCCCATTTTGATATGAGAACCGGACGAACTTACTCCACTTATGTTAACTGTTTGAGTCCTGGAACTGAGATACGTTCTAGTTGAACAGGGGCTACTGGCTAACACATCGAACTTCGGAAAGTCTGCCGGGCTTCAAATTAAAACACTATAGAACTTGCTCAAAATTTTACGATCAAAAAAACTCGGTAATCAAAGAATTTTACGATTAAAAAAAACTTGGTGAACAACTCAAATATTTTTGAAATATGTAATATTCAAACCTCGATGATCTGGTTCTCCTAGGTTTGATTATCCCAACCTCAGGTTTGACAAGAAGTCAAAGTCAAAGTCCAAACCAATAGCCTGTTTCGGGCGTTGACTAACGAACTGATGTCTAATCGTTAAATAATTTGCTTTTAGTCGCTCTTAGGATAGACTAGGCAAAGTCCAAAACAGCATATTTTGCTTTTGAGGATAGACTAAAAAGTTGGGAAATTCTAGGTTAGCAAAAAATATATCAGTCAAAGTCAGAACTTGGAATTAGATTCGGGGTTTGCCTAAAAGCATTGGCCAAACCTAGGACAAACCAGTCATTTAGCGAAGTGGCTACATATCGGCCTTTGACTATAACATATATAATTTGACTTTAATTTGCCGTATAGAAGTACATCCTTTTTAATCTCTTGGTACTTATATTATTAATTTGTAAAGTTAATTTGCTTGAACTTTTTTCTTCTAGGCAATCATAAACTACCAATACCAACAAAAACTAAATGTTAAAATATTAGTTTAAGTAAATTATCTTTAACAATAATAACATAACATTAATAACGAGACTAAGATCAAAATGAATTTCGTAATACCAAATAATATACTAGAAAAAATACGACTCGCACCAGATCATGCTCTCGGACGGGAATATTCAAACCTCGAAACTAATTTCGTAATTTCAAGCTGAAACAATTCATTTCTTTATTCTTTTCACGAATGTTACCTGCCGAAACACAAAGAGTTTTCATTTAAAAGATCCATTCTTGCTTTCTCTATCCCACGTCTAATTTTAACAAACGGAAAAGGCATGTGCCTTGTTACTATCGCTCAAAGAATATTTTATGAAACTCACTGTTAATGGTGGGTTCTTTCTTTTGGACTAAGTGTAGTTAATTACTAGTGGCTCTGTGAGCTAATAGATCTCGTGTTTGCATCATTTTTGGACACTTTTAGAAATGGCTGAAATATGATTTTGGCTGAAAAACACTGGAGTTCAACCAAGGGGGGGCCCACTTCGCTCGCTCTACCTACTACTACTGCTGCTCGCGGCTCACTTAGTCGAGCCAGCGCACGAGGAATGTCGGGTGTCGGTTGAGACAGAGCTGCTCGACTAACGCGACAGAAAGAGAAGGTGCATACAATAATAAGCACGAAGCGCTGTGCAATTTGAAATTGTACTTTATTGCCGTGCAGCGAGAGTAATAATATTTGATTGTCCTCGCGCAGAAGGACTTCTGAACGTAGTACACACGACGACAACTCAGACTATACTCGTACATGTTGACCTTGAGACCGCCTTTATGCCCTATGAAATAAATGCTCTTTTCGCAGCTTAACTGTGTAACCTGACGTGCTGTCGCGTGTATTTTGTGGTTCAACTTAGTATTTACACATTTGCTAAACTTCAATATTGAAAGTATTGGTTTCATTCCGATAAACTTTGATTTCCATCAAACATTAATTTCTACTTGCTATTTACTTCTAGATAAGGAATACGGTAAAATTAATTCGCGCTGGAAAATTGCGAGGAATATTTTTTAGTAGTCATTTTATTTAATCTCAGTTCAATCTTAGCATAGGTTGGTTGAACAACCGGCCCCGCCTGAAATATAACCTTCTAGCGTTACAACTTTGATTAAAACACGGGAGATGCTGCCGCAGATATTTCGCTGCCTGCATAAAAATATCTTGCATTTTAATAAAAGTTTCTGCGATATATTTTAATATTTTAAGAAGAAAATAAGATCAAAGTCAGTATAAGCTATCATAAAAAGATTCAGAGGCAGATCCGATTACAGCAATCCTTTTGTTTGAGGAGTAAAATAAATAAGTATCGTCAAAGTAATTTCATTTTTGATAAAATATTTGAATTCGTAGTACTATCTGAAACGTAAATACACTTTTCGTATTCCAATTAATGTTAACATAGCGATTTCACAAATTGTATCGTTGCATACTAGCAAACACTATATCAAGGAAGACTGGAGTTAGCGTCGTATTTATACATATTTGAGTTGTATAACACCAAATAATATACTAGAAAAAATACGACTCGCACCAGATCATGTTCTCGGACGGGAATCGAACCCGCGACCTTTGGATATCCGGTCCAATGCTCTGACCGCTGAGCTAGTGACTCGGTAGCTCAGCGGTCAGAGCATTGGACCGGATATCCTATATAGATAGTATATTATTTGGTGTTATATAAAAATAGCATTGTGAATGCTAAAATCTCAATATTTGAGTTGTTTCACAAACCAAGCTTAAAATATTATACACACTGTTAAACACAGTCATTACAATTTATTGACATGCAAGTGCTTTTTTCCCGTGTACGTTTAGCTTACTGTTATAGCATAATACTCATTTCTCGTGTAGACAGAGTCTGGTTTTAATGAAATTTTTGCCCAACCATTTTGACATGTGAAAGATTTCCGCCAGGATTTTTAGGATGAGTGCTCACTAGCATTTAAAAATGTACGGGTAATTGCAACAGAATGTATTCTAACAATCTGCATGCAATTAACAATAATGTTGGTATAGAATTAGAATAATGGCAAATTTTATTAAATAGAAAAATGTGCGAATTCATGTCACTTTTTGGATCTATCAAATAGGTAGCTAAGCATATTTTTTATTTAAATACTATCATATATTTAGCTATCACAGTCATTATAATTATAATATCTATTATGAATGTTCAACATCATCGCGTGTTTCATAATAACTAATTTAATTACGGTCGCTTACCGCCAGACCACGCACTGTCAAATATTTAGCTGATACGTTTTTAATTCTAAATTACATTTTGTCATTTTGTTTGTTTCTTGTTTACAGTTTGTTAGAAAATGCAAAAGATCTGAATAAACATATTATAAGGTCACAATTAAGAAATCGAGCCTCATTAACATACAGAATAAGATTCTTGTTTATAAAGAAAAAGTATTATTATTTCTTATTTTATTTATTTAGTTAAATTTAGTTTTTAGTTTTTTGCTGGGTACTACCTATCTTTTGTTATAGCCTCATAAAATGTTGTGAAACTCTGTAATTGGCTTAAGAGTTAATAATATTATAAGTTATATAAGATACGTTTGTAAAAAAAGCTGTTTAGTTTCTAAATACAAAAAAAAAAAAAAAAATTAGAATACGTTACGACGTTGTAAGACAATTTGTTACATTAAATTACAGAACGCTACATCCAGGACTTACCTTTATTTGGCACGGTGGGTGTTGCCGCGGTAGCGAATGCAATTTGCTTAGTTGTAACCTCTTTACCTCCTAACTGTCGGGAGGGTGTTATCCCCCAGGATTTCTCATTTCAAGCTCAATTTGAAAATTTGGCGTATATCGTTATATTATTTTATTACTTAAGAATCATCGTATCAACGTCAACGAAATCTACAAAATAACGTCTTAGTTATTATAAACATGAAACGTGTTTTTTTATATTTTATTGTAATTTTTTTTACATCTGATTTTGTAATTATTTCAAGACTCACTATAAACATTCACAGTGTTAGCTGTAGCAGTTTAGGGAAAGCGCATTTTCTTGCGAAAAGAATTTAATAAAATAAAATTTTATTTATTTTATTATCATTTTATCTATTTTACAGTTTATGCATTCAATAAAATAACAAAATCGCAGTTACTGAAAATATTGTAATACAGACTATATTAGTTAAATACATACGATTCAAAAGCGCTTAATTATTAAGTTTATTTGAATAAAGATATTCTTTACTTTACTTCTTTTTTTTCAGTCAAAGTAAAAAGCTGATGTCGGAGAGTTTTAATAGTAAGTAATAAATTCAGAAAAGGTCACAGCTCACACATGCAGCCATTGTGAAGGGTTAAAGGGGTCTACTGACAAATTGGATTATGAGATCTAGTGTTTTTCACATAGAATCGGTTTGGTTTTCAATTACTTAAAATTCAAGAAAGGAATGAAGAAAAATACTTAGGTAATGGAATAGACTGCATCTTACAGAACAATTTTTTTTTTGTTTTAATGTAAATAAAATTTCCTTCAATATAACTCGCAACATGTCCAAAAACATTATCAAAAAGTTATATTCTATCTTTCAAATTATAAAGAACACCTTGTTCGTTCGGTAATTTATCGCCTTTTTGACAAGAATTAGTGTTTCATACGCTTACTACAATTTCCGTAGAAATAAACGATCAAAAACCACAAGCTCAATGATAATAACAAAGCCAGCCAGGAGCCCAGAGCACAGCATACTTCTCGCGATACGGTGCTGAAAAATAAGCAATATTCCTGTGAAATAACAACGCATTGAACGCGAGGAATTCTTTTTGATGGAATATCCGATAACCAACGAAATGTTCATCAAAAAATCTCAAACAAAGTTCATTGCTACAGTCTGTCTTTTTTAACCGACTTCAAAAAAACGAGGAGGTTTTATGTTCGTCTGGTTATTTGTATTTTATTTTATTTTTATGTATGTCCACCGATTACTCGAAATTGCCTGGACCGATTGAAATCTGATAAAGTAATTCAGACGTTACTTTATCAGATCTATTCCCAAGTTGGTCCCATGTTTTGAATTTTTTTAGTCTGTTCAGTAGTTTTTAGGTAATCCTGAAGATACGGTAATTTTTAAGGTAACAATTGCACAATTTTTTACAGATCTTCAGGTATAGCTTGTTTGTAAACCGATTTAGATGATTCTTGTTTTTATAGAAAGGGAATACCTTAAGGGTATTCTCATTTTAATTTCATTGGTATTGGACCTTAAACTTTGAAGATACACAAGAGAACTGTTCAAAATCAAATAGGATAGTGAATAACTGATTACATTACGGTATTTAAAGGTTTCGCATCAGCCATTTTTATTTATTGTCACTGTTGGGGCTGGGATACAAGCCTTACTTATGGGTTGATGAATATGATGGGCCATAATCCACCGCGCGGGCCCAATGCGAACTGGTGGTGTTAATGAGTGCAAATGCAGCTGGGACTAACGGCTTAACGAGCCTTCTGAAGCACGGAGGAGCTCGATATAATAAATATACTTTGGTCACCCACCCAATGACTGACCTTTGCTAAAGTTGCTTAAACTCTACAATCGCTAAGATACTGTTCAGTCGAGTTCCTTTCGCAGGTTTATGAAAACCAAAAACAAAGATGTAATAAGCTGTGGTCAGGAACTTGGACTGCGAAGGCACAACAATAGTCTGACCTGGTATGTAAGTACATACGAGTAATTTTTTGAACAAGTTGCACTTTCTGTTCAACATTTCAATTGATTAACCGACTTCAAAAAAGGAGGATCTTTTATGTTCGTCTATGTATTTTTTTTGTGATTACTCGAAGACAGCCGATTGAAATGATTCAAACGTTATTACATCAGGTTTATTCCCATTTTTTGAAATTTTGAAATCGGTTTATTAGTTTTGAGGAAATCCTGAAAATACTGTCGTTTTTGCTACCATTACATGAACTTATACGGATGATCAACCATAACTTCTTTCTTTATGAACTGATTTAGATGATTCTTTTTTGTTTGAAAGAGGAAACTTCAAATATAAGACCATTTTAATTTCATTGGCATTGGGCCTTGGGTTTCTAAGATACGCACGGGAACTCTTCAAAATCAAATAGAGAGATTGAAATATTGGTAGGATTATGACAATCTTAAACAAGTTAGGTAGCTAACTATAGTCAAGGATGTTTTGGACTAGACTTGAACTTCGTAGGCACAAGAAGACTTATGGGACTCCTTAACAACAAACAGCGCGCAAAATGGAAATTGAGTTATTAGGAGTATTATACCAATGAAAAGTGTGAAATATTAATAAAATATTTTTATATCATCGCTTACATTACAAATACATTCCTACCACAAAAAAGTTCAAAATAAAAAAGCTTTTAAAAATTGAAAAGAAAAACCTTCAAAAAACAAAAAAAAATGTTATAAAAACAGCTTCAAAAAATATATAAAAATCATCCCTGCTTTACAAGTAGGGGAAATAAACTTAAAAAACTATTTTCTATATTTTATTCTACTACTTTTTAGGCGTAATATATTATAGTTAGTTATATACACGTTATGTTAAATTACAGATTTTTAGAGCTTAGGGCCACTGAGCTAAGCCGCATCATCCGTTCGCGGCTTAGCGGTCGGACGAACGGACAGACGGACATGGCGAAACTATAAGGGTTCATTGTTGACTCGACTACGAAACCCTAAAAAGATAAAGCATAGAATTATAGTTTTTTTTTCTTTTTTTTAAATATTAGACAACATCACAAACATTGCTCTGATCACAAAGTAAGTAGCTAAAGCACTTGTGTTATGGAAATCAGAAACAACGGTGGAACTACAAACACCCAGACCTGAGCCAATATAGAAAAGTTCGTTTTCTAAAGCCGGGGATCGAACCCGGGACCTCTGAGATGGCGACACCTTGAAAACCGGCGTACAAACCACTCGACCACGGAGGTCGTCAATAGTTAGTTATCATTTGTTTGTTGCCGCATCATTTTTAATACGATGAAAAGACGGCTCTGAGAAATGGTTCTTTATCATATCCATGAAATACATACATAATATGAGTGGCTAGTGCCAGAAGCTTATACGACAATTTATTCTTTAGAGTACTGTCACCCGAAAGTTTATTTGGAAACCGCCAAAACTTAAGGCCCTCTCGCGTTATTGCTTTTTTCTAAGGGACGACCTATGGTCCCCTTGAGTATCGAAAACACATCTGTAAATTGAAATGGAAAAGGGTCGAAACTCGTAAGGGTAATATCTATAAGTTTGCGATTCTAGGTAGAAAGTCGTCCGAATGAAAACTACCAGTCGATATTAGGTGGATTCACCTATCTCGACCCATCGCAACCAATCGGCTTTTAGATTTGTACAGCGGAAACGAGCATCCCTATCGAAATTCATCTATTCAATTCCGGGTTTATAAGAAAGTATAGTTGGCCTCAAAAGTATCTGAATATTTTAGTACTATGCCACGCCAATTATTGCAATAATAGTAGGGTGCAATATTGAACAAGCGTTACAGTTGGACAGTGTGACAAGGTACTTATGTTCAGTCACTTCTAGGGTTGCCACCTTTTTTTGGACTAATAAAGTACATTGGTTGCTAAAGGTAAAAAAAAGTACATTGTAAAGGGAAAAAAAGTACAGTGTATGAAAATAAAGATTTGTTTATTTTTGCCTTTAAAAACATACTTTTTTTACTTTTGGCAATTTATCCTAGAGAACTAACAAGCCAAGAAATAAAGTATTTTCAAGTACTTTATTTTCCTCAAAAAGTATAGAGTACAATTACCCCGAAACAAAGTATATACTTTATTATAAGTACGGGTGGCAACCCTAGTCACTTCTAACGCCCAACGTACTCGTTATATTGTTTACTTCTATAAAATTATCTGTTATTGACATTGAATTTAGTAAGTAACAATGGTTTTAGATAGCCTCACGCTAATGTCACAGAATGATAATATTCTAATGTTAACAATAGCCTTGGTAAGTAAATGTATGTATTCTATTTTAAGCTGTAATGGATGTTGACCATACTTCAAAACTGGACAGAGTATCAAACACATCCGGGGGCTGATTACGTAACTCTGTTGCTAACAATTCTCGATTGAAATCGATTGAAACCGCAGTTACATTACTGCTTTAAGTAAGATAGTTGTCACATTGGTTCTTAATAAAGCAGCAATGTAATTGCGATTTATGTCAGAGTTCATTGCAACAAAGTTACATAATCGGGGGGTCGGGGGCTGATTATGGGGGCTGATTTGAGACCGCTTTTATGCCCTACGTAATAAAAGCTGTTATCGCAGTTTAACTGTTTTACCTGACGTGCTGTCGTGTGTACATCAAAATTCTCAATATAATGTTTTTTTCCATGGTTATTGACGTTTTTTTAATTTGTTTTAAATGAAGGTATTTGGTAACGATATAATTTCTTTGTAAATATCGTTACTTCTGATTTCTGACAAAGCTGATAAGTTTCTTGCGCCCATTTTTCTTGTTAGCTAAAAAAGTTCCGAATACCCATTCGGAACTTAGTAGGAAAATATAGACAATTCAAAAGCACTTAATATCCAAGTTTATTTTCATTTTATTTCATTTAATATTAGAATAATATTGTAAATCCCGATATAGTTTATTCTAATGACATCAAAATTCTCCTATCTTGGATAGATAAAAGAAAACTAATTGGCACACTTCAAACAGTATTGAAGCAAAAAAAGGTTTTGAACCTGCGACCTGAATACCGTTGACATTTTTGCGACATTTAACTTGCCATTTCAAGCATATTATAATGATGTTAACCCCTTCCGCCCTGAGGAGTTTGAGGCAAGTAGGTTAATATTCTCATAATGTATTCTGTATAGAGCGCAAGGTTAAAGCTGTTGATAATGGTTGATTTTTGACAATATATTCTGTTATTTATCTAACTAATGTAAGATATAAGTAGGTATGTGCATTTGTTTATAAAACAATAACATAATATTTTTTTATAAACAGAACTAATTATACAAATACTAAATAAAAGCTGTACACAAGTATTTATGCCAAAGAAAACGTCAATACTCATCTGAGCCCGATTTTACTTGTCTTATACAATCCAACCCAATCCAAATTTACTTGTTAATTATACAACGTGTTACAAAAATACCCCTAATGCCGAATATGGTAGATAGGGACCATCAAACTGAACAACTTTTACTACGGGGCCAACTCTGAAATCGCGAAAAAAAAATCAGTTGTTTCATACATTTTGATATTTTCGATTTTAATTTTTGTATGAAACAGCTGATTTTTTTTTCGATTTCAGAGTTGGTCCCATAGTAAAAGTTGATCAGTTTGATGGTCCCTATATACCATATTCGGCATTAGGGGTATTTTTGTAACACCTTGTATAACTTTGTTTATGAACGACGTGAGTTTAGATGGTGTGGATGAATAATGTAGTAATTTTTTTTAATCCAGAAGCGAGTCTAAAAGTCCTAGCTTAGATAATATATTATCATACTCAACAATAGAAATGTCTACAATGCGGTTACCCAACTGTTCAGTGTTGAGTTGTGAAAAGGCGCATCGGAACTCAACATGCCTGACAAAGACAGACAACCGAAAAATACATATAGTTATTATTGAAATCCATATGATTATAAAGTTCTTGCTCAAATCTCCATATTATGATACAAAGTTCTTGCTCAAATCTATCATTAAGTATTTCAAAAAACAATCCATCAACACAGAATACTATGCATCACATAAAGCTTGAATATAATAAATTTCAATGTCGCCAATAACTTTCCAACACTCGCGTTTCAGATATCTATTCTATATCTTGTCAAAAGTGGAATTTGAATAACGGCATTTGGTGTCGGAGTTTCGACGAGGGGGCGACTATTGTGGAACTTAACGGAACTTCTCTAATATTTGGAGTGGAAATTTATTTTCCAACGACCAATTCTCTGTTTTAATAATGCGAAGAAAACGTTTCTTCAACTTTGGCTGTGTTGGTAATAAAGCAAAGTTTATTTCTCGTTTTTGTGGTGGAAATAGAATAAAGTTTTGTATGACACATATTGGGTCTGTGCATAAAGAATTATGGTCTGGCTCGATGGTAAAATATTTCCATTATGTAAAAGGAACTGCAAACGAGAAAGGATAATAAAAATATTACTAAAATAGCGATTTCCGTAACAGCTAAATTGGTTTTAAATTTTAATTACTTCTAAATGTATAATAAATCAATTTTAACTATGTCATTATTATTATTATGTTAAACATACACTTTGGGGTGCTTTTGCATGAAGATTTATTTCAAAGCAGAAACCGAAAGCTTTCGCCATTGGTTACGAATGTCATAATACATAGCAAAATTTTCATCCAACTAATTAACGCAGGAAAACACATTTTCTGTAAAACTTTTAAAAAAAAATATTTTCTGTATACCTACGGAACTACTCGTAGGTACCTTATTCAAAATCTATAAAAAATAGTGTTAGTTAAAATGTAGTGCTTATTTCAATTAAATTATTGAAGTCACAATGTATAAAAGACTATTGACAAATCGAATGGTAAAATAGTGTCATATTTTAAAGATATACTATAATGTTTTATTCACATTTAAGAATACTACAAATTGACATCATGAAATTTTGAATTTTATTTGTTTTCATCTATTATTATTTATATAAAATTCAAAGTCCTGACTGATTGACTGACTGACAGACTGAAATATCAACGCACAGCCCAAACCGCTGAATATAGAATAGTGAAAGCATCCACTAAGGAAGAATTTTGGGAAACAAAAATAGACTTTTTAAATATGAGATTTTAGCATTCACGATATCCTATATTATACAATACTAAACAATATACTAGAAAAAATTCTACTCGTTATCAGGATTGTCCTAGGCGGGAATCGAACTCACGAATGATTGAAAGTTCGGTTACCAACTAACCAACTGAGCTACCGAGTCACTAGCATCGCCGTAATTCCTTTAATATATCCCACTCTTACGCTGCAAGCCAGCGTTATTTCATCATGTGAGGAATTACCTCGACATTCAATTGAAATATCTTTCCAGATATTTTGTAAATATAATCATAGTTATGGAAACATTTCGACTTGAAACTTCGTAGAAGTATTTCTAAAAACAAAGAAGCAATCATATATTTCGTTATTTTCCAAAAATCTACCCCTTAGGGGATAAGGTGTAAATTGGTAAATCAACTTAAATTCAATATGGATGTCGATATTGAAGTTTTATTGGAGGTTGATTGCGAAAAAGGCATTTATTTTGAAGTCCAACACGGGAACGGAATGGGATATTAATATCACTGGACCTAATTCTGAATATTATAAACTAGCTTGCGCTCGCGACTTCTTTTGCGTAGACATTCGAAAAAGGAACCTTTAACCAGGATACAAAGTAATGTATGTTTTAATTTTATTAAAATCCGATCAATCGTTTCTATGTGATTAGGCGGATCCCCACTAAACGAGCAGCCACGTGCGAGGCTAGCCGTACGCGTTAAGGCTCCTATAAACCTCAAGTGGCGCCCTCATTTTAATTAAATTTATTGTTCGCTAAGTACATAATGTATCTAAAATTCACATGTACAGATTGAAGCTATGGTTCTATAGTTTATTTACAAACAATAACCTCAGTAAAATTTTGTTCGTTGTAGTAGTAGTTCGCAAAAGTGCTAAAAGTGGCCACTTTTAGCACTTAAGGTATATAGGGGCCTTAAACGTCCTGCCTCGCGAGGCAGAGCACTTTGTGGACCCTCCTAATCACCTCAAACGGCTGATCGGATTGTTATGAAATTAAAACATAGAATACTTTTAATCCTAGTAAAAGGTTCCCTAGCGATTTTTTCGAATGTCTACGCGAACGAAGTCGCGGGCTGAAACTAGTAAACATAGAAAATCCAAATAGAACAACAATAAAATTGCTTGTGGAACTAAATTAGCCCAGATCAGCTACCGAACATTGACGAATTTCTACCGAAGCACAAAGCCAAGAAATTTACAAATAGACCGGATTAACAGACTTTCGTAATCAGATTTATGACTCAACTCAGGAGGGTGAATTTCGCTCCTCTCGCGATATATAGGATTAACAAAAAGTAAACAGTTAGTGACGCCATCACGAATGTCAAGTGAAAGTAAAAGATTTAATTTCTTAAAGTCAGTGTCGAAAATGGCACAATCTTCGTTGTTATACACAAAGGTGAAGATAAGAATTGTGTGAGATAAAGATATTTTCTAAATGATGCGGATGAAAATTTTACAGAGTACAACTGTAGTGTTGAATTTAAAGAACTCTGTTATAATTTATTTTAAAATCATAATTTTGGATTG
Source organism: Catoptria pinella (assembly GCA_963556745.1). Taxonomy (NCBI): domain Eukaryota; kingdom Metazoa; phylum Arthropoda; class Insecta; order Lepidoptera; family Crambidae; genus Catoptria; species Catoptria pinella. The sequence goes on from OY750763.1 coordinate 10,814,717, forward strand.
ATAAAATAGCATAACAATAACAAAATAATGACGTAAAAAATAAAAATAGATAATGAATTATTTAATTAAGTAGGTAGTAGGTAATTTTTACAAAATACGAAAATAATCTACATAATGTTTAAATTGAACTTTATTTTACTGAACTTTAATTTTATAACAAAATATTTAACTCAATAAATACATTTTATACGATATTTTCTTAAGCTTACACGGTATAATTTTAAGAAAAATAAAAAATCTCAAATTCTGCTATGAACCTGGTTGTTCTAGTTAATAGGTGAAGTTGTACAAGTAAACAAACAGTACTTCACACCTCGGCGCTGCCGGTCGTCAAACAGAACACCTATTCTGGAGTAAGATCCCAAATTTCCACTGTCCTACATTCTAGTTTTAAAGCTTTGTTCAGAAAATATTACGTATGCGCATAACACGTGTGAAGTTTTGCTAAAACTGCATACCTATTTATTTAGTTGGCAAACTCACGTAATTGCAAACTTGGGCGAACTTTCGTCGTTTAATTAGTATCGCTCGCAAATGCAATAATCTACATAATAAATACAAATAAGAATTCACTAACTATAAAATAGTATATTATACTACAAGTGAAAAAATGGAATTTAATTCGAGGGACTAAGTTAGATCCCGCGAGAGCAGCGAAGGATAGTGAAGAACTAGTGAAGAAGAGAGAAGAGAAGAAGAAGAGCTAGTAAAGAATCCAGAGCGTAGCGAGGAATTCTAGAATAGAATCCTGAGTGAAAACAGGGATACAAAGGACCGAGATGATTTTTTTTACGAGTTGTGTACTTTACTTTTTACCATTGCCTACGAGAATATAAATAGTATAGTGTTAAAGTTATCACATTTTATTTAAAACCTATAAAAAGAGCAAAGGATGAAATATAAGGGCGCGTTTCCACTGAAGCGGAGCGGAGTGGAACGGAGCGGAGTGGTGCTTCGTGATTAGTCAATTCATTACACCGCGCAACACCGCTGTGCGGAGCGGTGCGTAGAGGGGTGGTGCGGAGCGGAGTTTTAAGTTTGGCATCTGAAATTAAGATCACCAAGACCTTTCATTTCTTCACAGACACCATCAGTCTAGGATGAGTACTTTTCGAGATATTGCTGTTTTAAGTTTGACAGCTGTCATCTGAAATGAAGATCTCACCAAGACCTCTCATTTCTTCAAAGCCACCATCAGTCTAGGATGAGTATTTTCCGAGATATTGCTGTTTGAAGTTTGACAGCTGTCATCAGAAATGTAGATCTCACTGAGACCTTTCATTTCCTTAAAGACACTATCAGTCTAGAACAGTTTAATCAAACCTATGCTGAAAAAAAATATTCAAAGAGTAAAGTAGATTCTCGTCATTTTGTTTCACATTACGTAGGTTGTGTTTTTCTTTTATTTATTAATATATAAAAATAAACTTTACGGACTTAATGCTAATAGCATTCTCTGCCAGTCAACCTTTGGGAAACGGAGAAACCATGATTGCGGTACACATAGTAATAATACGAATATTAATTAAAATACATAATTATATGTACAAAATATCCAAAAAGGAGAAGGATACAGAAATGACAATGAGTTCCACATTATGAGCTTTCCAAGAGGATAGTGTAAACTTTCTTTTTAAGGGAAAGTTTACTTGGAGATTGACTGATAGAGTTCCATCTTATTTATTCATTTACAATCATGGAGCACTAATATTTCAATACTTTTTCTTAATTTATATTTGTATCATACATGCGATCTCATTTTGTCCATACTCTTTATTTCGTATTATCATCCTTCTTTTTCAACAATCCTTGTTTAAAACTCCTTAGTATATCCGTGTATTTTATTGTTTATAATTTTAACCTATGTCCGACAACATAAAGTTATCTACCTATTATTTTCTCACATATCAATTTTACAGGTCTCATCCTTGTCACTCTATTTTTTCTTAATTATTTCAAAAGGTCTTTGCCTTACGCTTTTCACGCGCCAAGAGCGCCCATTTTGTGTGGGAGAGATGAAAATCATTTGGCCTTCGGGACCTCAAGCGCATCAGTAGGTGTCACAGCTGCTATAAATAATTAATCTTACCAAACAAAACAATTTGTGTAATTACCAGGAATGAATTGGTACCTTTAAGTCACTATTTCAGTTTGCTCTCTACATATTGAAACTCTATGTAATATTGAAATTACCAATATTTCAGGAGTCGAATTGTAGACCCGACCGCATGACCGCTGCATAGTCGCATCTCCATTGAAATGAGCTATTCAAGCGACCGCCAAGCCTTTTATTACGGCAAATAATGTACCATTTGCTTAAATTTTCAATTCGAAACAACGGTAAAGGGGGTGAAATGTGACTTTTATTCATTCCGCCACTTGTTCGATTTAAATCGATTCTGAAAGGTGCATTTGATAAAAGATACAAAAACGTCTTCTTGATTGCTTTTCAGATATACGAAAAACAAAGCCTAAATAAACATGTACAGTACCACAATACTGTTACAGTTTATTACTTCAAATAATAATTACATTGTGTACCTTAAGTAATCAATATCATTACTTTAAGTCAAATACTTAAAGTAATACCATCCTTAATTTAATCATGAAATCATAAGACTACAAACAAGTAAATATAAATATTATCCCGGAAAATTCCCATGAAAAATATTTGTAATTAAACAGCGCTCCGTCAATAGCGTACCGCAACAGCCACCAAAACGTTCAAAAGCCACATTCAATTATATTAATGTAAAAATAAAAAAGCTTTTGATTTATTATCCAGTTTCATTCGTTATGATTTACGGGAGCGGCGCGCGAATATTAAAGATTCGTATTGATATATTATTCCTTTATCCTATTCTCCCCTCCATGCTATTTATGAGTCGCCCCTACCCTTATAACTTTCATCGTCCTTTTTTACGTTGAAACTTGTAAAAACAGCCAGGCCTTTCATAAAGTATAAATAATACTTACCTTCTCAATGTGGTCGGTTAATATTTGGGAAGCTTATTTATTAGTACTAAGCTACTCTAGAGATGAAATAAGTGTTGTACGTGATGGTCTTTCTAATATCTCGCAAGGCTATAATGTTATTTAAATTATATTTTACGGTATTATTTTGAATTGTGAGTTTTTAAGCAACTTGTCGGCAAAGTAAACACCAATACTTAAGACAATTATACTTTTACACGACTGCCAAAAAAGGAGTGTATTGTTTACTTTTCCAGGAATACGAAATCGATGATGGTACGTCCTACCCGGTCTGCTAAAAACTCCACCTCAATAGCCTTTTAATAATTTTAAATTTAAATGTGTCTTTGAATATGATAAGTTATGGACACGATATAATTTTGAATAACACAACGGTCTATGGCTTCGATTGGATGGGAATGTGAATTTACTTTTTGCTGACCATTTCCGTCAGCTATGAAAACCACAGACTTAAATATTTTTTTTACGATTTCAAAAAATATTTAAACCGATTTTATGCAAGTAATGTAATGATTAACCGATTTAAACTTAACACTTTCAATAAACCTATATTATTTTCACTGATAAAGTACATAATTTGAGTACGTGTAGAAGTCTGATATTCTGCTGCTTCTATTTTGTTGTCAAGCTTTTTCTACACGTAGAAATAAAATATATATATTTTTTACTGGTTCAATTCGTTTTATTTTATAAAGTTTTACAGTTTTATATATTTTCACACTGACTGTTCACAATGACAGCGAGCATTTTACATCATCTCTTTTTTTGCTAGAATTTTTAATTATAAAACTTAAAAGAGGTTTTAGTTCAAGTTTCAATACTTCACGCACGGCGTATACAAGCCTTGATAAAAACAGATAAAACAAATGTCACCACATTTTTCGTACGTTTCCCATTGGGATAGTTAGTACCAGTCACTCAATGAAATATACACAAAATAGAAAAGCATGTCATATTCCATCAATATCTACCTGTGCCTGCGATATGTCATTGAAGTAATTCAATAATATAATACGATTTATTTATATGGCATTGCTTATATGAGAGCATTTCTATTATTCTATAAATTATTAAGTCTATGTGGTTACCAAAAGCTTACTCATCAACCTCCTAATACTGTCCGATTGTGATCTTTTCATTTGCAGTCAGCCATGAGTAATTTCTTAGAGCCCCGTTAGAGCCTATAATAATGAACGCCAAAATTATATTATTTCTGATTACTTCATTGTCCTGTGGATTTTGATTAAACGGGTTTCTGATGTCGACGAATTTGTAGGATAAGTCGCAACGAATTATTTTGGATTAACGAGATTTCGTTACTAAACGTCTATTACAATTCCGTTTTAATTAATAAATATCCCTTTCATCTATTCTTATTAATTCGTTACAATGGTTTGCAAACGAGGATTTAAGTATCTTTTGCTTTTTCATTCCTAATTGTAATTAGCTGTAATTATTTGCTTTAGTGAAATGGAATTTAAAAAAATATTTGCTTGTGAAAATGGAATTCAGATTTTGAATTTTATTTACATTTGAAATATTATGTAGTTGGAAAATTTCCCGGCTTTTTTGTATTAAAATAATAAAGATTACAAAACCTGTATCTGCTGAACAATTTTTTGCAGTTGTATTCGACAAAGCATCTTTTTCATAAACATTACAAACCATTTTTGGAGCACTAGCAACATTCATTTTTTTTTCGTTAAGGGTAACCCTTATCGAATATTTGCGTATCTAATTAAAAATATGAAAAAGCAATACAATTATCAATTTGTTTAAATTTTACCGCTATTACCAGAAAGTCAGCTGTTACACAATATATTACATCCCCGCCTAAGTTTAGTATTGCCAGAAATATAACGCGCAAAATTCATGCTTCAAAAAGGCCGTGAACTTTTCCGAGTACCTATTATATCATCATATTCTTTTTGTTATTTTAATAATATTGAAAGTAAAAGATGCTCAAAATACATTTTATCAGTTTACCTAAAATTTTATCTGATGTTTAAAAACATTATACTTACGTTCGCCTGTTTTTAGACTGATATTAGTAAAAGTTTTATATTTTCCTCAAAAGAAAGTGAATTTTAGCCTTAACATAATACAGTATAGTGTAGCTTAAATAAACTTATAATTTTTTGCGCATATTTTTCTCGTACCTTCACACCTAGTAAACGTTAATTAAAATAAACTAGCGAGATAAGATTCGTAGTGTCAAGCAATAAGTTGCAAAGAAGACTCCCATAATGTACCATAAAAAAGTGTGTTAAGACTTTATCACCCTTGTAACGGGTGTCACGACATGCGAGTTAGTACCATACCTCACTAGGAGACCGGTGGCAGTGCAACTAGTCGCGCTACCAACAAATACAGATGTATAGAGAGTACCTCACCAGACTCCTAGCCAAAGAAACGTTTGCAAATCTTCGTAACCACTTCGCTTTCGAAACATCGAAGTGATTAACATAAAGTTTCGCTATCAATCGAATTTTAAAACGATTAATCCATTCATATTTCGATTCAAAGCTGTAACGAAAATTTTCAATGGTTACTTTGTCTAGGGGGGCTGATGTCAGATTGGTTGCGCAATCATTTGGGGGCAGCAAACGAATCACCCGCGCTGCGCTGGTGGCGAAACCATAGTATCCTAGTGAGATGGGGCCCCTGTGACACAACGCCGCAAAGTGTGGTAGATAAAACGTATGCCAAGACAGTGTGCATCTATGAATACTTTTTGAAAATTCTTCTCGTTTTTTGATGAGAAATTGTGTAGGTATATCTGTGTATTTATAAATCCCATGGCATTGCTGCACACTCTTTTTGTGTGTGTTGGTAAATCATGGCAACGTGATATTTTTATGGCAACAAAAGACAGATGATATTCACGAGAAGGCCTATACTTTTGGTGACCTTAAATTTTGTTATATAAAATACGTTCACGTTTAAAAGAAATCGGCCCAGTGTGATTCCATCCGTACAAACTTGTGGGTATGAAAATAGTTCGTACATACACTATAAAAGCATCGTTAGGCTCAAGAATCTAAAGACATCGACCATTTCCCATACAAACGTTGACCTGTCAGATAGCTTTTTTTAAAGTTGATGTATAATGAATATAATGATGATCAAATTTTATTTCAAAAGTTGCTATGAATAACATGTATTTGTTGAATTTTAATTTGGCAATCAGAAAAATATGTAATGGTAAAATCAATATGTTATAGTTTATATTAATTGTAATTATTGCTAATCTTTATTATCAATTTTCTCTATATTGTTAAAATTGCTGATTTTTATTGTAGTTCGCAATTTATAAACTTTCTAATTACAATAACTATCGGTCATAGTAGCTTTAGTATTTTTTAATAAACAAGTTAGTTTTGTTTATTGTTTATCTGTCAAGCTTTATTTAAAAAAAAAAAAACCTGATCGAAGAATACTTTTAACACTTTGATTTCCTCATTGATACACTTGATTTTAGTTGATCATAGGTATTAATAAAATCGTAATTTACTGTTTTTAACTGTTTTACTTCCGAAAACAACAATTCTTGAACTCTTAAGTTTCAACTCAAAGTCGAAACACGTTTCAACTTTAACGTCAGCAAGCTCATCTTGGAAATTGAAACAGAATACCTAGTGTAGCATTAAAGTTCCGTTGTCAATTACGTTGCCTGAACGAGTCGACGCGACGATACACGAACTCGCTCGGTAAACTTCAGTAAACTTTGTACGCCAAAGAATCATTCACGATGTGAAACATACTAGCTATTCACTCCTTTCGTGTGATAAGCTTTACAAATAACAAAGTATAAAAGTAACGCCCTTAAAACTTTAGAGTTTGGATGTGCTACTTAAGACTGTAGCAAGAATGTTTTCGATACAAGTAATTTGCTTTTTTTGCAATATCTAACAATAGGTAATAAATATTAAACACCGTCACATACCTACATTGCTTTGATTCCAAAGCACTTGTGTAATGAAATACAACAACAAGGAGACTACGATGGTAACACACATTTTCAGACCTAAGTCTCAAATACCCTATACTACATGTTACAAAAATACCCCTAATGCCTAATATGGTATATAGGGACCATCAAACTGATCAACTTTTTCTATGGGACCAACACTAAAATCGCGAAAAAAAAATCAACTGTTTCATACAAAAGTTGAAGTCGAAAATATCAAAATGTATGAAACAGCTGTTTTTTTAAATCGCGATTTCAGAGTTGGTCCCATAGTAAAAGTTGATCAGTTTGATGGTCCCTAATATACCATATTTGGCATTAGGGGTATTTTTGTACCATGTATACTCCGGCTGTTCCTAAGACCAGCCGGGGTATATAGTTCTATAAGTAGAACTTATCAAACAATCTATCTATAGTAATATACATACAGCTAATGAGAGTTATATTATTGTGTCCATCATACACGTATAATTTCTGTGGAACTCGAAAACACAATTGAAAGTTAATCTTTTAACGTCACGATTTTCATTTATCCAAATAGCATGTATTCAGAGGTGGGAACAGAGTTTTGTTTGCAGGGGAATAATTATAATTTATCCTGTGGCAATCTAGGAAAAAGAATAACGTTTCGCACATAAAATCCCAAAACAAAAGCGTGCTATATCCAAATTTGCCGCAATGTCTTCTTTCCCTCATTTCCTGCACCAACGGCAGGAAATAAAATCGCCATCTAGCCGGTGTTAGTAATTTAAAAATAACGCGGCTAAAATGCGCGGGACGTGAATTTGGAACCAAATTGTGGAGTGCTCGGTCAGTTTTCCGCATCCCGCAAAGTTCTGAGCGTTTTTAACGTTTTAGAATTCCGTTTTTAATTTTTTTGTTGTTGAAATTACCTGTTTGTATGATTTAAAAATGTTACAAAGCTATTCATTAATAAATAGGTTTGAAACTAGATGGTTGTTTTGTCTATGAGCAAATTGTTGCTGTCATATTATAATTAGGCGTTTATAAAGCTATTGTGTTTTAGTACAAAATATGTAACTGTTATTCTTTTAGAGAAGTTTAATGAGCACTGATAGAGCTACTTACCTATTTTTAAATTACTAAGTTCAAATAATTGCTCATAATATTCAGCTTAAAACGCATTGAATGACTCATAGCCTCTTAAATACAGTAAGTAAATGGTCGTTCTAAATTCAACACATTCGAGTTCAGACGGGAATAAAGTTTACTAGCACCAAACTTCGGTCCCAACTAAATAAGTACCTATTCCAGAAATTATGATTTGTCGCTCCCCAAAGAGCGGAGCTGAATAAATTTTATTAAATCCGGGAGCAGTTTATGAGCGGACACGTCAGCAACGCCGTCTTCCTACGGGATAACGTGGGTTTTTAATAAAATAAATTACTGCTTACGTTTGCTTTTGCGGAAGAACACTTGACGTTATCGTCTTCCTTGTCTATCACTTTCTCTGTGGCAACAGTTTTGCGACAATAACTGATAATAGGCAAGAAATTTGCAAAATTGATAGACTAGTTTTGAATACATAAAAATACAACTTCTAATACTTATTAGAAGGAGTATTTAGTCGTTTCGCACCACAAGCGATTCGCACCATGGGTTCTTTTGCACCGCGGTGCGAGTGGCCCAATGTACATATTATTAGAAGATATTATTAGAATCGGCTTTTCCAAATATTTAACATTTATCAGTAACAGAACCCTTGTGTCAGGATCAGGCTTGACATGTAGAGTGCAAACTTAACATTCCTCTTTGTGACTGTGGGAAACAAATCACCATGGAAAAGAAATAAGGAGAGGCAGGGATGGTGATGTGCGAGGGTCATGGCGTGGTTTGGTTCGGGATTCGAAGCAAGGCCGTGGAGACGAACCACTAGACCACAGAGGCGGTTAAATACTAAGTTCAAAAGCATTATACGTAGGTATTCCAATCTTACACGTGCTGAACGTGATTTCGGTTTGTTGATTTCCGTTTTATGCTGCTAACCATTTTGAGAAAAGGCTACTAGTAGAATGTATCGATGTTAATGTAACTATATATTTATACTTTTTAGAACTTAATAATATATACAGATTTGACAAGAAGATAGCAGAAACAGAACTATTTACAAAGTTGCAATAATAATTTGACTATTCAGGCTAAGGTACACTTTATCAAATGCGTTTGAAGTCAAATTAGACGCAAAAGCAACGCCAGATTAATTCGAAATAGTTTAATTGCTCAAACAAATCTACAGTACCTAAGCTCTTGATCCAGAGAAACATATTACTGTTCCACTGTCTCTTTAAGTGATATTACAAATATAAACCTTAAGTGAGAATGCAAAGGGTTCTTTATCAAAGTACAGAAAAGACCAGCGATATATTTGAAAACATCTAGAGCGAGTGGGAAGGTTTCCTTTTGAAAATCAAAGTCTTTGTGACAGAAAAGAGATGTCTGAAGTTTTTACAAAATCAAAGAAATATTTTTTTATTTTAAATCAGAGCAACAACGAAGTAACATTTCTTTTGGAATTTCTTCTTTGCATTTATAACAATCACTAAGTGTAATTTTTATATTTAGTTCGTTTTATCACACAAAGGGCTTATTTATCTGTAACTAATTATTACTTACATTACTTACACATAGTGTAAAATAGAGCTGATTATGATAATATGATTTCAATTACAGCACAGTATTGTTACACACTTATTACACACACAATTATTACACACTAACAGAAAATTGTCATGACTAATTTCATTCACAATAGGTAGTTTGTAAAATATACAAACAATGTGTAAGGTAATCTAACTTTTATTTCATTTCATTCACGGAATTGTATTTTCAATATCTGAAGATCGAACGCCTTCGTTATCTAGTTTCGGAATGCCTACAATTAAATACTGAACCAACCAAAAGCCACTGTCTATAATGAACGTTCCAATAAATCAGCCAAATTGCTCTTTATTAGACATCTTACATCACTTTAATTGAGACAAGGAGAGGCAACGGAACGGAATTTTCCTATGTTTCATTTGCCTGTTAGCTTACGGCTATATTGTGAAGAATAGCCTTGTATATGGGAACATTCATGGGGATATTTTGGGGAGAGATAATAGAAGGGAGCCTTTATGAACTAAAGTAACGATGTACTAAAAAGTCGAAGAATACAAAGACAGCAAATTTTTTATGCAATAACTTCTTGGTTATTATGGTTATGACGTTCAAAACATTTCTAAGCTTGTAAGGCATGGTTTCGTGCAAAATATTACATAATTCGAAAGAAAACAAACATTATTTTTGACGATCTCCGTGGTTGAGTGGCTTTGTACACCGGTTTTCAAGGTGTCGCCATCGCTGAGGTCCCGGGTACGATCCCCGGTTGGGTCAATTTAGAAAACGAACTTTTCTATATTGGCTCAGGTCTGGGTATTTGTGATACCACCGTTGTCTCTGATTTCCATTTCACAAGTGCTTTAGCTACTTACTTTGGAATCGGAGCAATGTATGTGATGTTGTCAAATATTTATTTATTTATTATCAGCTAAGAAAGTTGTAAAAGGCCATTTCAGGATAATATCGGTTTATCTGTTATCATGTCAATGCATGTCGCCTAGTACTAGGCCTCCCTGAAGTTTTGCACGATGATTGACCCTGAGCTGCTGTTTCCTGCGACCTCCATCCATAAAGAGCAAAAAACCGCTACTAAGTAGGTACACAAACTACTCCGAGGCTGGATGAATATTTTTGTAACTGCTAAATAATTAATGTATCTCTTTTTATTTGACGTGCTTCTATAAAAAAACAAGTTGTACGGTAGTCAATACTCCAATTTTAGTACTCGTGTTTTCCATTGAGTTTTTTGCTATCTATGTAATGTTTCAAAACAAAGTACTCAAGTACACTGACTTGCCCGTTTTTCGAATCGTTTAAGCCTCATCATGCGATAATTAAAACATAAATTACGTTAAACTGATCGCGTCAGACTGAAAATATGGCGCCGCTGGGCGCCGAATTAACGCTCCGTGTCTACAGTAGAAAAAAAAAGTTGGAAGCTGTGACGTAACTGATATGGTGAACAACAACTAAGGACAGGGAACTATCATTCATTATCCTGAACATTTCGTCCATTTCTTTTTTATAGCTGAAAGGGAAACTGGTATAAAGTTGGACTGTTTTTTGTCAGAACTGCAACTTTTTTTGTGATTTCATGCGCAACAATTTTTAGGTAACGCTTAGTATAAAAAAGTTTAGTTTTTTTTTATAGTCTCCTAGTGACTTTGTAATTTAACAGTGGAAGAAATATTAATTTCCGCGGTTTCCAAAAGGGAACCACTTTGGATCCCTTCAAATAAACACCTTATGAATCTACTTATTCTAAAAAAGCTGTGGGAAGATGTTGCTCAAGAGATAAACAAGGATCGATAGTGTTTATACGCATTTAATTTCAATTAATATTAGGTATTAATTATATTTTCGAGAAGTACTTCCCGAAAGTACAGAGGAATGTATATTCTTCTTTAGTTTAGAGAGTGACATAATTTTGTTCTGTACTCATCAAAGACGGCACGAAAGTGAATTGTGTGTCACCAAGCTAGGCGCCTTGTATGTGGCCATTGTGTATCTTGAACACAAGTGTAGCTCCTAGCTTATCTCTAAGCTTGGCATCTATAGTGTGGCCTTAGCTTTAGCTGTTTCTTGAATATTAATACACTTACGCAAAGAATCGATGCTTACAGTCATCATTCCTTAAATGATTTAGTTCGAAATATTATATTCAAATTGAAGTTACAAACAGTTTAGAACAATAGAGGTTTGACAAAGTAGCAAAAACAAACGGTCGCAACAAACAGGATAGTTCTATGGTCTACAATGGGCCATTAACTCTATGATAATGGGAGGCAGGTGGCTGTTGCCCCAACACTGGGTTCCGTACTCTCTGTTAATCGGTTTTTAATTGCTTTTCTATCCCTAAACTAAGGCAATTTTGGAAAATTTCACTCGACTGTTGCACAGTTCTCGTTCGACTATCGTAGATTTGATGGCGTTATTTTGATTTAGCGGTAAAGTTCCGCTATTGTATCTATTCAGCCATTTAGCTTAAATACGCAAAGTTAGTATAGTTTGTTTTAATAACGATGTAAGCTATAGTGTCATTTATTGATTACCCTATTATAACACTAGGTATTCAGCCGGGCGGTTTAGAAACGAAACTTACGCAACTCTTCGCATGAGTTTGATATTGGAAATTAGATAACTGTGGGTTACTTTATCAATTGAAAATTAAAATTAAACAAATATATAAGCAACCTAAAATCTCTAGCAATTAATAAATTAGTCTCTTATTATCTTATTTCTAATATCAAACTCGTGCGAAGTCAGGTGACTTTCGAAGTGAGTTGAGAGTTTCGTTTCGGAATAGCATGGCTGTTGACTCCAGCAGCGCTACAGCTCTCTTGTATTTAAGAACAGATTGTAGGAATTATGTTAAAAGCACCAAATAGAACTAATGAACTTATTTCTGAGCTGAGAATTACGAATCTGACGTACTCGTACGTATAATATGGTGCTCCCAGAGCAGTTAATTTTTAAATTTAAGATTTTAGCATTCACAATGCTATTTTTATACCATACTAAATAATATACTAGAAAAAATTCAACTCGCACCAGATCATATTCTCGAACGGGAATCGAACCCGCGACCTTTGGAAGCCCGGTCTTACCGCTGAGCTAACGAGTCACTACTTTCTTCTAGTGTATCCCATTGAACATTACATACTTGAAGCTTATTAAGATAATTAAAATCCCCAAAACAAAAGACGATTTTTTGCTACGAATTGTGGTTAAGCCCTTTCTTTGCTACAATCCTATTCGTACACACATCTCAATGGTATCTCTCTAAGTGTAACTGTACGTCACCCCAAGTTCCGACCGCGACAAGGCTCGGCACTCCAACTTTGTTCCCGGCTAACTCGACAGTATTTGTTTGACACTTCCACTTTAATTTTCGCAAACAGCCGAACACTTTCGAGATGATTCGTACGTTTTTCCAACGTTCCCAGGGGTGTGTTTTGCTTAGATTGTTTTATATGGATTTTTTGTTGGTAAAACAAGTTAATTTTGTTTTTTAAAGTAGATTGCATCCATTATAATTATTGGAATACTATCGAATTCTTGTTCAAATCAGAGCTTAAGATTATTGTTCACTAAAAAGTATTCGAAAAAATATATATGAAGGTTTTTTCAAAAAAACGTTAAAGTGTTATTTTCTGTCGTTTTTGTCTATTTTATTACCTTTACTTTCTTTACAAGAACACTTAAAACAGGCATCTACCTGTCTAGATAAATAATTCTGTAGAAGACGTAGTCTACAGTCGCTTACCGACATGTTAGCAGCAATAATTTAAGGATAATGTTCTCATAATTTGGCCCGAGCGGCCCCCTAAAATCTATTGCCTTTAATAAACGCGCAGAAACTCTATGGAAACAATTATTTAACGAAATTACTGCTTAACACACGTTTAATGAAATTACAAACAATGCATTGCCAGCAGGATTTCATTAAAGGATTTTAATGAATACGTTTTCATTACTTCTGTTCAGGTCGAACCCTTTTACGAAATTCATGGACTTAATTATTTTGAGGTAAAATATCGAATAATCCAGGCCCGTCATTATACGTAATTAATTACTAAAACCAGTGTTGTACTGTTCATTAAAAAACACTCGATTTTAAAAAAGAAGGTCACAAGAATCACTGTAAAATATTATTTCGAAAATAAATATTTGATCATTTGAAGCCTTTCACAACTTTTCTACACAAAGAATTTCCCATCAATGGAAAGGATGAAAAGTCATCTTCAAAGAAAATTATCAAAGTAACTTAACTTCAAATTATTAGAGCGAATGATGGTGCCAAAATTAACAAAAGAAATATTAAGTCTAATAAAGAAGTTCTTACCGAAGACAAAAATTAATTACCGAAAAGGAAAGTTATGAGAAATTTCTATAACGGAAAATATTACAAGATTCTTTACTTAAGCTTCAGCATGTTTCATTATGAGAGAAGAAACAAAAAATACTGGTTGGCGAACAAACTAAAAACCTTTTCTTTTGATATAATATAATTTATAATCCAGAAAATACATCAAAATCGGCGATTTCTTGTACAATCAAAACGTATTGACCTTGAAAATTCACGATTTTATATCCTGCTATTACAAAATAGCGATCACGGAAATATGAATTAATGTAAGGGACAAAGGTCTACTTTTCAGGAGGAGCAAAAAACAAATTTTATTTATAATAATTGCTTGTATTTTTTTCACTTTTTATTCTACTTACTTGATGCCTATGGCAAAGTTGCTTAGGTTTGAGAGCTCTTTAAAGCTATGCAAGCAAAATTACAATTATCTTTATGGATTCCGAAATAGCATGTCTCTTACATTAAAAATAAATGTAAATACGTTCTTTACCTTAATTGCATTTAACACAAAAATACTCCGCATTAATGTATCAGTCATATTGACAAAATAATATTAGTATTTTTTGAAGTAAGGTACCCTTTTGGGTTTAGTTATTGCTGTATCTTAACTAAATACTATAATAAAATTTTACTTTCAAAAGCAAATTGGTTAACTTGATTTAATTTAGATCAAAAAAATATGGTATTATTGTGAATACATAAAAGAAACAAAAATTAATCATTAAAAGTATTTATTTTTATTCAGCGTTACACATAATCAGTCTCAATGTTAACAATGATGGCAGATTATAGGAAAAATCATTTTTGAATGATAATCAACTGTTTATATAACTAAAAAATAATTTCCAAAATTTCAAGTTCAATAGATTTTTCAAGTAATTATGGTTCTTAAATTATAATTAAAAAATCAATTCAATTTGAAATTTTAGTAATACAGCAATTTACTATAAAGAACTTAAGTAAGATAATAACAATGTTCACACTACTAATTTATACTTAACCATATTAATTAAGGGCCGATTGTTCCAAAGTCAGGTAAAATTTAATCGTAGAGTAAAATTTATAATGTAATACGAACGATTTTTAAATGTCACGTCAAATATCAAGGTATTAAGCGATTTTTAAAGCTTACTCAACGACTAAATTTTATCTGACTTAGGAAAAATTTGCCTGAAGCGAAAATACTACAACCTAATTGTTAATTGCAGCAGTTTGCATTATCAACAATCCAACGAAACATTATAAACAACATAAAAACGTTATCTACAGTCCAAAAAAAGAGGAGGAAGAAAAACAGGTCGCGATGCGATTAAAAATAAGAATGAAATCATAAAAATTTAATAAGTGGGAACTTATTCCCTACTAGAGCAAACTATTTAGTAATCTGTGACTAGAGTCTTCGTCATCAAGTTTAATGATTTAATAACACTTTGTGAAAAAGGTATTATACCTAAAACATATCACAAGGATTACTTAAGTATTCCTTATGAAACTATATTAAAGACACTTTAAAACATAAGACTAAGACGAAGAGTCTAGTAGGGAATAATTTCCTCCAATTAACCTGTTTGAGCTTTTTTTGGATAGTTGAGAACGTTATTATGTTGTTTATAATGTTTCGTTGAATGGTTGATAATGCAAACTGCTGCAGTTAACAATTAGGTTGTAGAATTTTCGCTTTAGGCAAATTTTACCTAAGTCAGATAAAATTTAGTCGTTGAGTAAGCTCTAACCATCGTTAAATGCCTTGATATTTGACGTGACATATTTAACAATCGTTCGTATTACATTATAAAGTTTACTCTACGATGAAATTTTACCTGACTTTGCAACAATCGGCCCTTAATTAATACGGTTAAGTATAAATTAGTAGTGTGAACATCGTTATTAAATTACTTAAGTTCTTTATATTAAATTGCTTTAATACTAAAATTACATATTATATTGTTTTTTTTTTAATTATAATTTAAAAACCATAATTATTTAAAAAAATCTATTGAACTTGAAATTTTGGAATATATTTTTTTGGTTATGTAAACAGTTGATTATCATTCAAAAATGATTTTTCCTATAATATGCCATCATTGTTAACATTGAGACTAATTATGTTAAACGCAGAATAAAAATAAATACTTTTAATGATTATTTTTTGTTTAATTTTTTGTATTCACAATAATGTAAGGGACATCATTGCCAAATAAATAAATCATAAAGTAACGTAAGGCTGGTTAGTTTTAGAAAAAACGAAAACGTGGTTAGAGTAAAGGCCATATATAAGTTTTTATGAGACATACCTTAAAACTAAAATGACATTTTGTACAAGTGCATGATACGTCAAAATTTGTGGTAAAGATTTGTTTAGGACCTTCTAAAATGTGTAATGTAAGGGACAAAAAATTGTTTTTTTTTCAAGATATCAACATTTCAAGTATACCATTCGATGGCGCGTAAAATTCCGAATCCAACGGTGTATATAACTCATTTTCGGGATATTGTCCCTTACATTAATTCATATTTCCGTGATCGATAGGTAAGATTTTTTATTGTTCAATGTGATTTCTATCCATCAACATACCACTACCATAGAGACAATAATTCGTATAGGTAGATAGTAATATCGCCTTACGCTAATGACTGCATCTAACAACATGACTAATCTTGTAATTTATTTGAATGGTTCCTCATTTTGTGATAATCGCCTGCGTTTAGCGAGCGATCGCTATCCATATATTTTTAGCTATAAATATATAGAGATTCATTTACGTATAGACGTAAAGGCGTGTTTACACAGAAAGTTGCATTTTAATTTTACTGGGTGTTCTGTTTTTACGATCGTTATTGGATATTCTTTGTCTTCGTGTAGCAATTTTAAACCTTGTGTTATATTTTCCGTTTTCAAAATTCTACTTTTACAAATGTTTTAACTGTAATCGGTGTAATGCTAGGTTTTTAAAGGGAAAATTCCTGTATTTTGAATGAGGTGTTGTCATTTCATGAAAATGACCTCAAAACGAAGGGGAAGGGCGGCAATTAGCACGCATATTAACGTAGGCTCAGGGGCGAGCAGTTTGACGCGGGTCACAGCAATTTGGCTCGGCCCTAGCAATTTACATGCTTCGTCAAGATTTGGTGAATTTATCTCCTTTGACCAGCCAGCTAGTATACGAACCACGACTATGTGAGGACAGACACGATGAACAATCTTCGATTCTGCATTAACTAATGCTATGTATAGCTGTCATAGTAATAACCTACCTCAAATCATAAAAGCAGAGGTAACAACTATTAGCAATCATACTAACAAATTCTCAAAAGCAAACCATTTTGCGGCATATGCAATCCACAAGCCTTAACTGGATTTTGTGTATTTTTCAGCGACCGGCCTCTCGGTTCTGCTTTGTCTCGAGTTAGCTTTAGATGATGTTGACATTAGAAAACTTCTTTAAATTAGGAGAGGAGGGCTAACAATAAACCTATATTAACCCCCGTCCACATGACACATGGAATAATAATCTGATCATAAACAAGTAAAAAAAATGGTTAATGTTTTATTCGAATTCTTAATTTGTTTAAGTAACATAAACAAAACTACATTTCTCTTCTTGCAATTACATTCCTAGCAACAAAGCTTTAGGTAAGTCAATCTATGAATATAATATTTGCAAAGCTTTTTGTAACTCTACATTGTAGTAATATATGTTACATTTCTCAAATAAATAGTTGGCTAAATATTTCTGGTATGAAGAATAAACTAATATTTATTCCAAGTGAAGAAATGCCTGGTGGTGACGTCAGCAGCACCCTACGATCAGTCTTGATCCGTTCAGGGCAGCAAAGTGACAGATCGCACGTTGTCGTCGTGCGGGCCGCGTCATACTGACAAATGGAATAAGAGGATTCCCTTGACATGAAGCCGGAGTGCTCATAAAATCATACGGTTTCCGTGGGACGAATGTATTATGAAAGTAATGTACCATGTGTGATAGCAGTAGTAGAAGTGTATTAATTTAAATGTCATTAACTGTTTATAAGTAGAGGAAGGCTTTTATTAATTTCTATCAATTTATTTAATTTAATTAAAACTAACTTCCACCTGTGAGTTCGTACACGTGAACATATTCGGAAAATCTCTAGGGAAGAATCCTATATTTTAATCCAGGCTATAAACTATCTGTGTGCCAAATTTTATCTAAATCCGTTCAGGCGTTTTTTGCGTAATTAAGTAGGTACACCTAAACGTCCAAATATTCAAACTTTTTCATTTATAATATAAAAACTAGCTTTCGCCCGCGGCTTTGCTTACTTGGACCTTCGAAAAAACCCTAAAGAACCTTTGACCGGAATAAAAAAAATAAATCCTTAATTATATAACATCTATATATATAAAAGGGTAAATCACTCACTCACTCACTGATCACGAAATCTCAGAAACTACAAGTGCTAGGAGTCTCAAATTTTGCATGGGGGCTCCTTTTAGGGCGTAGGTGCTCACTAAGACGGGATTTTGCGAAATTCAATCCCTAAAGGGGTGAAACAGGGTGGCAAAGTTTGTATGGGAGAACGCGATTCCTTGGCCCGATTGACTTGGAATTTGGCATAGACATTCTTTCACAAAATTAATTGAACACGTGTTTCGTATTTTTTTAATATTTATTACCTAACTGGGTTAAAAAGTGATATAAAGTTACTTTTGCTGTGATTGACTTCGACGTCGGAATTGAAACTTTTTTGTGCATTTGATTGATTAATTAAGAAAAATAAATATCATTTGTCATCTCAACGTAGACATTCTCTTTGGTAGTATTTATAATAGTACCTATGGCGTTATGTTGGCAGTGCTGTCATTTTTTCCTTATTGCGTTGTAATAAGGTGCAAAATTAATTAAATAATTATCAGTTTAATTTTCAAAGAATACAATATTCGGTCAAGCGCCTATGCTATGACAATTAATAAAGCACAGGGACAAAGTTTAAGAGCGGCTGGTGTAGATCTGCGCAGTGATTGTTTCTCCCATGGCCAGCTTTAATGTCGCCTGCTCGAGAGTCAGCTCGCCGAATAGCCTTTTTATTTTGCAACCGGATAACATGACAAGAAATGTGGTAGGTATACAACATGTTACAAAAATACCTCTAATGCCGAATATGGTATATAGGGACCATCAAACTGAACAACTTTTACTATCGGGACCATCTCTCAAATCGCGAAAAAAAATCAGCTGTTTCATACATTTTGATATTTTCGATTTGAATTTTTGTATGAAACAGTTGATTGTTATTTCGCGATTTCAGAGTTGGTCCCAAAGTAAAAGTTGTTCAGTCTGCCAGGGACTTTCTCGATCGTAAGCAGAACAACTCACCAAAGTTTCATCATAATCGGATCAATGGTTTAGGAGTCCCGTCGTCTGTACACTTAGATCTTTTAAACTATGCATAAAAAACCGCATCAAAATCGGTCCATAAGTTTGGGAGCTAGGTTGCCTTAGACAGACAGACACACACAAGTCAAACTTATAACACCCCTTGTGTATGTTGTGTACGTCGTATGAACATATAGTGGTGGCCACATAATTAAGGACACAAGTCGATTTTCATACAAACGAGGTAATTTTGAAGTCTTGGTTTTCCGCTAGGGATTGAACTAGCTGTGATCTGATGAAGGCCATCCAGGGAGTGAATGGAGAAGATTCAGATAGCAATACACACCCAACTGATCTGGTCAGCATTCTAAGAGATGTAAGCATAAGAATTTTCAGTTGCAAGTTTTCATACATTTCTATACTATATTCGCGGTTTTTTTAAACATATCCTTACATCTCTTAAAATGCTGGTCAGATCACTTTGGTGTGCATATAAATCTGGATCTCCTCTATTCACTCCCTGGATGGCCATCACCAGTTCACCGCTCGGTCAATCCCTGGCGGAGAAGCAATGCTTAAAAGTTACTTCGTTTGTATGAAAATCGACTGGCGTCCTTAATTTTGGGGCCACCACTATATATAGATATCCTGTAGTATAGTCTAATAACTTCACACTAACCACATTAGTAACTACATTGTACCCGTGCGAAGCCGGGGCGGGCCAATAGTAATAATATAAAGGAGGATAACATAATGGCTAAGCTAATGAAAACCGAACACAAAGACAGTACGTACCATACAAAAGCCCATACTTTTCAGACTTTTGAACATTACAAGAGCTAATATTAGTACTAAATTCCTAGCTTGCACTATATAGCTTAATAACTGTTTCGCAAGCCAGCTGTCGGCGGCTGCCTTGGAAGCTTGCAATTAATTCAAGGCAATAAGCCCCCGACACATTTTGTGCACATGATAATGCATCACAGACAATTCCGCGTGCTGTCGCGAACATGTCACCGAACTGAATAATGGACACGACTGTACAATGGACAGCTTGTTGATAATTGTTCTATCTGTATACTTGATTGTACACACGACGGCACCTCAGACTCAAGTTGATCTTGAGACCGCTTTTATGGCCTACGTAATAAAAACTGTTTTCGCAGTTTAACTGTATAACCTGACGTGCTGTCGCGTGTACGTTGATAGGTTTTATTCAGTACAGAGCTTAGCTTAAAAAAATCATTGACAATAAAGATAGTGATAAGCGATTTCGTAATTATTGAGTCTACATCATTATCTATACAGTCCAGTTTAATAATATGAAGTGTATCAGGTATTAATAATGAACTTCTATTATTTTGAACTCGACTTTACCTGCATTTTTTTATTAAAAGTCCAGTTTAATAACAAAAATAACTTCCGCGAAGCCATAATTGGTTATCATACATAGGTATCAAAATTTTCCTGTAGCAAATTCAAATGTTTAATATAAAACAGTTCCCATTAAATAATCAGAACCAGGTAGTGGAAATGGATTAGCCGGAGTATAAAACCCACTGAGTCTGCGATGAATTGAATTTTTTAATATAGCACTATGATCCAGTTTTTGCTTGACGCAGATTAGTGCAATGTTGGAATACAAAAAATTCCGAGCATTAGAATTTAGATCAACATTTATATTTTGTTCTTAGCTTGACTTAAATAATTTCAGACTTGCTAATTTATTTGAAAGTACACATAAAGGTACTTTAAAAAAAAGGGCTATGCAAATCAATACCTACCTACTTGAAAATAAATAAAAGTCAAAAACACACAAGTACCTACTTAATTATTTTCTAAAAAAAATTCATGGCACTCTAAGCTTAATATTTCGCAATTATTTCGGATCCCTGTCTTAACAAACCTATTTTTTTTCAAAAGACCTGTCCAATGACGCTCCACATTATAAGATTGACGAGAAAAAAAAACATCCCCACTTTACATGTACCCACAAAAAAAAAAAAATAAAAAAACAAAACAACTTTTTCGGCGTCATTAATATACACATATGCTAAATTACAGCTTAGTAGTACTAAGGGCATCTGAGCTAAGCCGTGGACGAACAAGATTTGATTACAGACAGACAAACCGGACAGGTGAAACTAACCAAAAGCTTGTAATAACTGAAACAAGGATTATGTGTTTCAGTATGACGTCAAGTATTTACATGCCAAAACGTTATGCTATATAATTTTTAAGAAATTTGCGTCTTTGCATTGTTAAGAGAGCATAGTCTGCACACTAGCGCCGCCATTAAAAAAAAACATAGTAAGATAAATAATATTACAAAAAATCGACTCACCCGTAGCACCTCAGACGGGACTCGAACCCGTACCCTTGGGATTCCGGCCCAATGCACTGACCAATTATTACCAATTAGCGACTCTGTAGCATAATTGGTCAGTGGATTGGGCCGGATTTTTTCTAATATTTCTAGATTTTTTTGTAATATTATTTATCTTAATATAAAAATAGCATTGTGAATGCGAAAATTCTAAATTTATTAAAAAACATAGTGCTTAGAAAAAGACGAAATTGCGAATTATCTCTCTGTAGTGAACTCTGAGGAAGCTTTGTGGTACTTTTTATCACTTACTTCTAGCCTGTCGTTTAATTAAATGGAGTTTTTTGCGGGAGTAAGCTACATATATTTCTCTTTTCACAATGGTTTGGGACTTGTGTACACTATGCGCTCTTAAGAGTTGCAACTTTCTCCACGTTTTCATATAAGTAGGTACCTACTGTAAAACTTCGAACACAAGGATATGCTAGAAGATTCGACTGTACTCAATATGCGACGGCACCTCCCATTTTTTAGAGAAAGCGCCTTTTACATCTTTCTTTTTATGATTGTTCTTCTTTTATTAGAGTACTTTTGTTTCTTAAGTGAAATTTCCTAAGTTAGAAAGGCGGAGCTTTCGTTGTAAATCCGTACTTACTCTTTGAGTCGTAAAAGTTGCACGATTGAAAAAATCGTTTCTCCGTTCCTACTGGGGTTATTTAAGGTACGAAGTTCAACTTTGATTTGCTCCTTCCGATTGGAAGACGTGTCTAGGGCAAAGAAGTTCAAAGTATTATCTTCACGAACTTCAGGATTTTATGTACTGTATAAAATCGTATGAATTCAATTCTCTGAAGCGAATAGTTTCAGACGAGAGACGGAAGTTATTAAGAATCCTAATGTTATTACGAAAAAAAATGACCTGTTGAAGGTGACAGAAAGTCGTTTTATAGGGGCAGCGCAGATCAATTATGTCCATAGTAAGAAAAAAAAGAAAGAAAGAAAGAAACGTTTTTAACAGCACACAAAGTAAAAGATAGCAGTATACTAGAAACAAACAAGGATAGATAAATAAATACTTAATAAACAATGAAATAAAAACAAAAAGTGCTGCTAATGGCCCCGTCTCATCAAAATTAACATTTGGGTCATTCGTTGATTTTCAGAATGACCCAGAAGCACTGTTATTCTGACAGGGTCTAAGGAGCGATTAGATATACAATAAAAAATCATCAACGCCCGCGCGGACGCAGGCGTCCGGGTAACAAAGGACTATCTGTTGTGTCTCATTTTTAGTAGACGTCATGCGGCTGACCTGCAGTGCTGATGATGACACATAAAGTTAAAACTGTAATAGTTTACAATTAGGGAGGCATTTCCGCTCCAACATTATACAAAAAGGGGGTGAGAATATTTTAGTAATAGGTTTTTTTTTTTTTTTTGCACTCTCAACCAGAAGGGCTCGGAGCAACCTTCCCGGACACGCGAGGGGAAGGAGGCGGAAATCCTCATTGGACTTCCCCCATAGACGGTCTATGGGGGGGCATGTCAGACTTCTACTGACTAAAACCGCCTTTGAGGTTGGTTTCGACCCGACAGCTGTGAAGAGCCTCGAAACCTTCGTCTAATGCGACCGCCCCCCGAGGGTATATTAAAATACTATTTATTAAAACTTTTCCAAATAATTGTGAGCCTATTTTAAAATGCTTTTGTATGAAACACGCAACCGTGATTAAAAAGTTTTGCTTTAGGACAGGATCGGACTGTACGTAGGCACTTTTCATTAAATATTTCAATTTTTCAGTCGTAGGTCCTCTATTTTTTTACGTATGTAAAGAACATTGTCATTTTGGAAAAGATAAAAAAAAAGTGAACCAAAGTATGCAATTTCTATATCACAGCCTTTTTCATTTTGCCGTTTCATTATTGGTACATATTTTTTAATAAAACCAATAAATTTTAAAAAAAATCTTGGTTATTTAAAAACTTAAACCCAAGAGCTAGAACGATGCAAGTAAACTGTAATATTTTACTTATAAGCTGAGAGGACTAACATTGTTCCTGCGTACTGCACTGTTTTACAAAACGCGCGCATAAAACTGCACCGGCGAAGTGGATTGACTAATAAGATTTGCATAATTGCGGCGAGCAAGTGCACGCAAACCCATTGCTTTTCATAATTAACGTTCCTTGTTGTATATTGTTGAGGTGTTGCCGTGCTAAAGCTTAAGATATAAAAAGTAGACGGACAACATGCACATATGGGGCGAGGTATAAGCAGTCGCAAATAGCTAGATTTTTGTCATACTTTCATAAAACTTTATGATTACCTACTTAAAAACAGGAATCTTTGTATAGAAAAAAGGATATTTCTACTTATAAAATAATATGTCCTGACTATTAGAAATAAAACACTTTTTACGGATTACAAGCGGCTTTATATCTAAAAAAGGGTTTTTTTACTTATAAAATGATATGTCCTGACTATAAGAAATAAAACACTTTTTACGGATTACAGCGCGTATTAATTCAGGTGTAATTTTAGAAATATTTTGTTTGGATTTAATTCAGTAATAAAAAATAAAAATCAGAACGCAGCTATAAATAATTTCATAAACTTGAATGCATTTTTATCAAGTTCCAAGCGGGTAATTTCATAAAAATATGAGCAGCCTTTTTCTTAAGTCCTCCCGTGGCCACTGCCCCTGGAAATGTGTGGAAATGTCGTGAATTCAAAAACCTTAATTAAGAAATAATTCTAACCTGAATTAATAATATACGAGCTGTAGTCCGTAAAAAAATATTTATTTCTAATGAGATATTTATGTCCTGACTAGCTCACTGACTGATACATCATCGCACAGTACAAACCATCTGGATGGGTTGGGCTGTAACTTAGCATAAGAAGAGATAAGAATTAAGACATAAATATCCGTTATGAAAGGAATTCTCCAAATTCTCGAGGGCAGTTAATTTCTACGAGGATAAAGTCGCGGGCGAAAGCTCATTGGAATTACTAGCAACGTAAAAAACTTTGCAATGATAATACGCTCTATTCAGTGTCTTTGGCAAAATCATGATATATCAGTGAAATCAAAAAGGAAAATGAACAACGTCTAAAATATATCACAGTAGAGTCCCGCAAAGAATTTAATAAAAACCTCAACCGCTGTTTAGTTTGCCCTTCCTTCAATATAGTGATTTGTTTCACAACATAGAGACCGGGTTCGGGACAGAGCCTCAAGGCTCCAGCTTACGCTGTCTGGACTTGGAATGTTGGAAATAAGATGTTGTTATTTCTCTTGGGAAACATTGGTTTCACAATACTAAGACCGCAAATTTGGTACGAGCGTGCGGCGGTTATAGCGCGCAAACCCTCCTACTGATTATTAATACAACTTGTCTTGGCGTCTTAATAACAACAGCGTTTTTAAAGGTCTTAGAAAATGCTGATTCAATAAAAGGTGTTACAAAAATACCCCTAATGCCGAATGGTATATAGGGACCATCAAACTGAACAACTTTTATTATGGTACCAACTCTTAAATCATACATTTTGATATTTTCGATTTTAATTTTTGTATATTTTTGATTGGAATTGAAATATGTATATTCCAAAAGGATATTTCAATTGATATGATGTGTGTTAGCACATTAACGGATTTGGCCACTCTTCAAATTGACATTCAGTTTAGTAGTTTCAAACACGTTTTTCACGTTTACATTTTTGGACTTAATCTAAAAAGCAATGAAATTTTAGTTGTATTTGTAAAATATTTTCAAGGCTTTTACTAGTAAATATTAAATAGGATTTCATATGGCGTTGCCCTCTCGACTTAGTTTGTTCGCTGTTCAATACAACGACATTGTTGTTATTGCCGGCGCAGTCGACAATTTTTCAGATCGCAGCGCACAGCATTTGTGTCACTACAACGCCAAATGAAATGGTAACAAATCTTTTCATTTTTGTATGCGTGTGTAGAGTTGTTTGTTGCATTTTATAGAATGGTATCACCGAAAAGAAAAGTACATAAAATTTGATAACGACCTGAGTGGTGCAGTGGTCAACATGCCGGTCTACCACGCAAGAAGTCCCGGGTTCGATTCCCGGCCGGGCAGAAATTGAAATGATAAATTTTAATTTCTGTGACGGGTCTGTGTGTTACTATGTATGATACGTATATATTTAAAAAGTATATAAGTAGTATATCAGTTGTCTAGCACCCATATTAAAAGCTTTGCTTAGTTTTAAGCTAAATGGCGCTGTGTGAAATTGTCCATGAATTTATTATTATTATTAATATAAAAAGATTAATGTTTAATTTGAATCAATTACATGACTTCTTCTCCTTTTGTTTTTGCGTAAACCATGTAGCAGTGGCGAAGGGACTTACCTTTTAGAAATCCCACCCCACTGATCCACTATGCAGATCACAACTTGCAGAACGGCTTACCTTTGACATAATTTCACCCCTCGCCACTGCTATGTAGTCAAGCGTTAGGATTTTGAATAAATAGTGTGCCTATCTGATCGCAATCACGCAAAACTGCAATTAACTGTCAGTTATAGATGATGCTCAAACTCATGGAAAAGGTTAAAATTGAATGGCATCTAGTGTCACTAAGTATCTTCTACCTATCTGGCTTTCACGAGAAAAAAGATCCGAGATGCTACTTTGATAAAACTCCTTCTAAATTAAAATAATATAGCTGGCACGTTCGTTTATATAAAAAACAAACATGCAGCAGACCAGTCTTTTCATCCAAATTCACTCGTAATGAACTGGCTAGACTTTTCATTAGAACGTTCTGTAAACAAAAAAAGAGGAAAGTTTCAAAACTGCGAACTCCACACCTTAATTGGCTGTGAATGGTATCACAGGTAGTATAGTTGGAGTTACTCTGACGGCGCTGTTCGAATTCTAATTAACTTTAGGTGAATTTCAATGAACTGGGTAAAAAAAAGATTTAAACACTTCAATAATATTTTGTTTTAGAAATTAATTATGCTTTAATGTATTTTAATAAAAAAAAATATATCTCTACCAATCTACCTGAAAAAAAAATATGTACTTAGTTTATTAGCTTCTCAATAGGCACTTAACCTTTCAAAAACCTCTATTAATGGAATATTTAAGGCGTAAAGTAAGAACTAGCCTAAAGTAAGTTCTGTTTGATAGCATTGAGTATAAATCGATAATTTTCAGGATCATTGCGACATTCCAGCTTCATATTGAAGGAAACGTCAGCAACTTGTCTTCTTTTACAAATTGGGGCCACTGATTGGTTGGTGTGAACCTTTAGAAATGAAATTGCCATGCTGATTGGGTAATCTAATCCAACATCTCCTTTGGTTGGCGTATTTTATCTTATACCTTTTGACTGTACCTTTGCTTAACTTGTAAATACATGAATACCATAATTTATAACAATAATAATTAACTTTCATTTCTGATTTATTAACACTACATCATAAATAATATTCTCTCAATTCAAACACCTATCTAAATTCACCTTTCCGATCAATATTTTTTAATCGTTTTCATTTTCAATCACGAAGCTCTCATTCTCTTAAACGATGCCAATGTGGTATTTATACGGGTCGACTTGGCAGGCGACTTGCTGGTCGATTTGAGTCAATTAGCGCTTTTTATCGTCAATCGCTTGTAAAATTTAATAGCAAATTTAATTTCAATTATTATTATTATTATTTATTAAATTCAAGTAACAAAGACTCATTTTTGTAAGTAACAATGTTTTAACTTAACCTATGTTAGTAAAATCATATTTCATAATAATAATTGTTAAATAATGGTGCCACCAGTCCGCACGCGAATCACCGACGCACCACCCCGGCAGATGTTACGCAGCAATGATTCACGGACGGACAGTCCAGCCTGCTTGCAATCATGCTCAGGATGCTGTTGGCGCTGCCCCTCACCCTGCGCACCAGGGAGGCGCATCGCTTCCGCATAGTCGCGTAAAACCAGTCTACCCGCGCTTCTGCAAATGAGGTGACAATTTGATTCTACATACGATTGTCGATAAAAAGCGCTAGATAACTAAAACCGACCAGCTAGTCGCCGCTGCCAAGTCGACCCGTGTAAATACCACATTACATCCACACCTTTGCTACAACGATTTTATTTTGGTACGTACATCAGGTTATTCTTCAACTTTTACAAAAGAATACCCTTATGTAAAATTGGAAGCATAACCTGATGTACACACACGCATGACTTACCTACATTAATTTATACTTTAAGCAGCGGAGGCGGTTAAAGAAGTCATAAGGAACTATGTGACAAATATATTTACCATGCATACAAAATCAGTTGGAACCAACGGGTTTACGTACCTCTCAAACGATGGAGGATCTTGCGATGACAAAATTTTGATCACCCATCCGATGACTGACTTTTACTTGCGCATCGGTTACTTGCGCTATGCGCTAAGCCATTACCATGGAGTTCCTCATCTCATTTTGCATGATAAATTAAATTTAAATTATTTCAGCAGACAGTCAACACAGCTAATTTTAAGCCTACCAATTAAAATAAACGATAATGTTTCATCACTGTCTCCATTAGATAACCCAGATTTAGGCAGCCAGCCTCCCGAATCATGCGCGGTATACGTCACCAGTCATTTTATCAATTAATGAGGGACGCACCCTCAGCGGCCATTACAATCTAGTGCGAACATAAATTGTGATAGAGGTCGCCCCGGGCCTTGTTTCATTTCACGACTGAATAAATCCAAATGTTATGCCGCCGAGACTTCGGCCGGTGATCATTCCATCTGCGTTTCGTAGCCGTCTATAAACTCAAAGGAAATTTATCACCTCAAAGATGATAGAGGACAGCCTTTGGAGACGGCTAAAATACAATCGTCTTTTGTTCTCTGGTGCTGCAACCAAAAATAGAATCTTTGTTAGAACTAGGTTACTAGAACGAAGTTAAAAGAAAGATTTTTTAATCTTCTTAATTTGTTCTCTGGAGTTACATACAACACAATGGGTGCAGACTATCGCTAAGTCATCGATCACCACAGAGTAAATTTTAACTGCTGCTAGTCTGCTGGAATGCACCTAATTAATCTCAGATATTTATATGTAAACTTTCATTGTATACAATACCTTCCACGAATTTTGAAATTATTTTAGGAACTCTTTTACTTAAGGCTGCATAGTCTGCACACTAGCGCCGCCATTGGAAAAAAAATATAGTGCCTAAACAAAGACGAAATTGTGAATTATCTCTCTGTAGTGCACTCCGTAGAAGCTTTGTGGTTCTTTTTATCGCTTAAACAATATTTTCTAGCCTGTCGATTAGTTAAATGGAGTTTTATTGTTAACGGTGGCCACTTATCGCAAAAAATCTCCATCAAACTAAACAACAGGATATAAAATATTGTTTAAGCGATAAAAAGAACCACAAAGCTTCTACGGAGTGACTACAGAGAGATAATTCACAATTTCGTCTTTATTTAAGCACTATGTTATTTTCCAATGGCGGCGCTAGTGTGCAGCCTACGCCCTCTTAAAACAAAACAACTGATTTCTACAAACTTTATTCCATTCTAACCGTCGTTAATGCATTCGCATTGGCAAAACTGCACAGATAATAAAATGTAACATTGTAGATTGCAGCGTGCAGTTTATTTACGAGAACCAACTACGAAGCACGGTGACATTTATAGAGACGATTGTGTATTTATGTCCTTTTAATGGCCGTTCACATTACCAGTGCCAGTGGGGGCGACATTAGCAAAGAAAACATCACAATTGAAGTTATTTACTGAGCATCGTTTCGAATCTATGTTCCGTATCCGTCTGCTAAGTGAGTTAGTACTTTAGTTGTGGAATTAAGTTACATTATTGAAGGTAAATAAAACGTAAGTGAGTAGTGCTTAACTTGTGGAATCGAGTTACCTACCTACATTATTGAAGAAAGATACCTTATAGTCTGCTGTTGGATTACTCTTTATACATTTAAAGTAGTGCTTTTGTAAGATTGTTATAAGTAAGTAATAAGTTTTGAACCTCTAACCATAATAAATTTTATATTTTGTGCTATAAATAAATAAATATATAAATTCCTTTTTTTGCTTTTTTTAATGATATACAATATAAACGAAGTTTTATCAAAATGAAAAAAAAAACAAAAGTCATAATCATTAAGGTCACTGCTTGAAATTATAATAACGTCGTCGCATATTAAAAGGTGAGAACAGTATAATGTAGTAGAAGGCAAACATTTCTTTATTATTTTATCATATCTATTCGATTTTAATTTTTTTTCTTTTCACCAGAGGGTTTTTTTTAAATAAAACTTACTTTTTTCTGTATATACTCACTTCTACGTGGAAAGTTTTTTTATTATCCCTCGGGAACAATATTTTTTTTTCGGAATGAAAGGTACCCTATAATGTCCTTCTCTGTACCCCTGACAACGTGTATACAAAATTTCATGATGATCGGTTCAGTAGTTAAGACGTGAAGGCGTAACAAACAAACAAACAAACGGACTTTCGCACTTATAATATTAGTAAGGATTGAGCGGCACATAATTATGGCCACCTCTTTCTGTAATTAAATTTACTAATACTAAAAAAAACATATATTCTAGTATGTGCTAGTATTCTATCCGTCGATCGACCCATTATCATTCCGGACTCAACCATGAAGAGTTTCATTCTATTGAGGTCGTCAAAAGAAATACAATATCCCCTCGTGGCGGAAAATAGGCATAACCTACGGAACATTTCATTTAGAGTACGTTAGGGCTCTCACCTAGGCGGAGAGTCAGGTTGTGGGCGTGGACACGGAGACTACCGGAAAGTTTTTTTTTAAATTTAAATACCTTTTTTGGAAAATCGTCATCGTCATTAACATTACATTTATATTATAAACATAATATCTTCATAACATAGATCTCCTCGAAGGATTTTCCCATTATCGATACTACACTGCTCGCATCCATTTTCGCGACCTTCACCAGATCGAAAAAAATGGTACATCCTGTAGGGCGAACCTACCTATACTCCGTATGAAAAATTATAATGATATCAAAAATGTCGAGGAATATGACAACATAGGTATTAGTGCAACGATGAGACTTAAGATAGAGTTTGAGACGCTCTCTGACCAGTCAAGGTGAGAAGTATTCGACAGCGGTATTTTGCAATTTTATCCACAAAAGGTCCTCAGTAAATATTTAATTGGAATTTGTAATTTTGCTAATATAGACCATGGTCTAAAATAAAAATCTTTTATTTTATTTCTAAATAAATAAATTCATAGCTATTATCCCCGCTAGTCGCTGTGTTGTCGACCACCACCTCACGTGCTCATGTCTCGTAATATCGCCGGTGTCATGACGAGGGTGCGAGGTTCGAGGGCTGTGCTCGTAAATATTCATTACCCAACATTGAACTCTTGTTTAAGAATAACATGGCCGCCTTATTTTTTGCGCCCGACTTCACTAACTCTCTTAATTTTGATTAGGGGCCAAAGTTACCCAAAGTTTATTTGCTTTCATGCACGTAAATAACATTTTCTTATGAAAATTGTGAGTTCATATTCAGATGATGGATCTAATTTTTTTTTAGGATTTTACTTTTAGTGCTGTTCTTAAAATATGTTTCTAACCACTTTTTCACTAATGTTTTATGTACATAAAAGCTACAACCAATTCACACTCCAGGTTTATTAGTAACTTAAATTAGTTTAGTTAATACTAAATTAACAGAAAGTTCAGAAATAATTTGAAAATATTTGACCGTAGGTCCAAACCTAAAATAAATTTTTACATCCAAAATTCAGGGCAAATCAACTACAATTTAGTTTGAAAGAAAACACATGTTTCAATTTTTTTTAAAACAATCACGTCTATAAATATGTATACAGTTTAAAACTTTGTCACTCTAAAAGTAATTACTTTTTTGAACAGAAATCAATGACAAATGACATCTGCAACAAAGTGAAAGAGTTTTAAATTGCATACATATTTTTAGACGTGACTCAACATTATTCATATCCTTTTATTTGTAGTGTTTCCAAAACGTAAACGTAATAATAAAAGTACATTGTTGATGTACGTTAAAAACCCATTCCCCTTTCTTCTTATAGGGGAATGTAGTCAATGTAGCCCTTCTGGGGCGCATAACAATATGTGAGGCGAGGTACTCCGATAACCATTTATAAGAGGTATCAACTTAACTCATGATAACAATTTTATCGTATGTTTTTCATTCTGTCTTCGAAAAGTAAATAGAAGGGCATATTATATTTTGTCGTATTGTCCATTACATGCTACAGTAATGTTTTACTTCAAACGAAAATGTTAGAAATAGAAACTCCATGATAAAAGCATTTCTTAGCACTTTTATTTGAAAACTGCATGCAAAGCACTCCTAGCCACATTTTTCTTATCAAACAACTACCGTCACTTGTGATTTTAATTGCCTGATACCTTGTTTATTTATGTCCGTAGTCGTCTACAGCGTAGCAGTGCTACGATAAAACTTGCCTTTATTTGAAAGGGTCACGATTTTGAGAGTGTATTATTCGCCTTTTATTTTAAACCTGATTTATATTGTTATTTCGTGCGTTGTGAGTCTCATGTTTGTCGCTTGCGTGTCGCAAGACATTAATTTGAGAACGAGAGGGTTCAAATGCTTTATATCCAGTAGGTGCGTGAGATGCTATAACTGCTAAATGACCTTATTAATTATAAAAATAACAATAAATTGCTATGTATTTAATTAGCATAAAAATTAAAGATTTATTACGTACTTATTAAAGTTAATTTAATTCTCATTTAAATATTTCTCTTGTAATGTATCGATCGAAGACGATGCTTGTACTTATTAATATTGGTGATTTGGCAACCCTAACTCTATGTATATCAGACAGAACAACAGAAACATAATTATCAAATTATATAAATATTGTTACCTATTTATTGCAGATTTTGGTGGAATGTTCGTCTGAATATAAGCACAATTTTTTTTATTTTTTTTAGAGCTGCGTCAACTGCTTATAAACTTTGATTTATATTACAGCTGTGAATCTAACTTCTTACTATAGCATGTAACACTATTACATGTTTACACTAACTATAAAACTAAACACTACTTTTCTACACATACAAATCCATATTTGATGAAACTTTCAGTTTATACAATTTACCAGTGCAGTATGGAACATCAAAGTAAATTGGCTTTATTTTCACAAAATGCATACTCTGACTGACATAAAATAAAGTTATTCTGTGCGCGTGCTTTCACGATGCGTAACAGTGTGAATAAAATCTCTTCCGATCCCTGCCACTACTACGACTAAGTGCATTTAAAAATTTAATAACTAGGTATGTTGCTTACAGTTCTCATTGACAACATTCGCTACACCCGATGCTACGACTGCCATATCTAATTAAAAGCAAAAACTTTATGAGTATCTATTTTATTATTGACTAGTGGACCCTGTGAACTTCGTATCAATTATCGTAAGTACAATTTATATGACTATCAACTTTACCTTGAGAATTTAAAATATTGAAAACTAGCGCCATCTATTTAATTAGTTAGTTAATAACAGAGCAGCTGAATATTAACTCACGTTCTAGATCATCGTTAAAATTTTCCGATCAAACCTCTATTTGACTAATGGCCGAATACTCAAACGATAGTCAACTTTGAGGGGCGCTCAAACATCATGCTGTCTTTGTCGTATCTTTGACATTTAATGCGCCAGGACGATGTTTGAGAGCCTCTCAAAGTTGAGTGACGTTTGAGTATTCGGCCATAAACCTCTTTATCAAATTAAGCTGTCAAAAGTAATCCAATATGACGATGCCAATACAAAATTAACAATGTTGAATTTTCGATTATTTAGCTGTGCTTTTGGAGTTTTCCAATTTTTTGTTTCTAAACCATCCCAGTTACAGTACTGGGGTGGTTTAGAAAACAAAACAAAAAAATATTATTCCAATCGGTCAAGCCGTTTTTGGGTTTTAGCCAGACTAACGAACAGTAATTCGTTTTGATATATAAGAAGAAGATAAAAACATAAAATAAGATCATTTCTGAGGAGTAAAACAATAAAACTTTGACAGAAGCATCGTAATTACTCAAGTATATTGCGTCAAGTAAGAACGTCTAGGCACGTGGATAGTTTTATAAATTATAACAGCAGTCAGTTTCAATATTAACCAAATATAATAAAAGATATTCTAAAAATGTGACAGACATATGAATGACAAACATTTTTAATTTGGTAGTATAATACGCTATCAAACGGATAAAGGATCAAGTTATACTGGTCAAATTTTTTCATAATGTTCTTGTTAACTTACATCTTACCAACATCGTCACAGGTGAACTTTATCTTACAAATGTTTGTTTTCTGACGATCTCTAAAAGTTATTTTATTTTAATTAATTTTAGCTTTCAGAAGCCTCGTAGTAGAGGTCCAGATAGAAAAAATGTGATTGTTGTCAGCTTTTTTAACGTAGCGTGCTATTTTTCACTTAACCTAACGACCAGTAACATAGAGAATCGTTTATGTCGCGTGACCCGTTATCGTGAAATATGAACAAAATCCTAATAATTAAGAGTACGAAAGCCACAACCTATGTTTTACGCTTTTATACGTGAATGTCCTTGGAGCAGTGACGGACTGGAATAGTTATTATTAATGTACTATAAAAATAGCTAATAAAAAAAAAGTAATTATTGTTAAGTTGACATAAACAGCTTTATAACGCTATTGCATTGTTTGGCGAGTGTTGTTGCTTCAAAAATATTTTTTTTGGCTCCACCTGAAAATCAGTGTCGCACAGGCTGTGACTATAACTGAGGCTGGAGACCATTTCGGCTAAGTTAACTTTTATTGTATATTTGTATTAGTTGTGTAGTAGTGTTTAAGCACAAGCTAATTAAATAATGTTATTTATTTATGAACCTATGTTAATGGTAACATGTATGAATGTAATGTCTGGAAACGATATACATATTTGTAAATATCGTTCCTTCTAATAAAGCTGATAAGTTTTTTGCGCCCATTTTTCTTGTCAGCTAAAAGACGTCATAATGGGTGGTAGGGTAAAAGAATTGACGATTTAAAAATGCTTGTTTTGTGAGCTTATTTGAATAAAGAATTTTTCAATTTCACTTCTTTGTAAACTTTGGCTGAATAAATGTTTTCACTTTCACTAATTCTGGAAAAAATACTATCCATTTTACTAAAATATGATTTTGCCTTCTTACTTGAATTTCAAAATGCCTTAAAGTCATAGTCGTGACGACAAAATAGAAACAAATGTTTTTACTAAAGTTCAGCAACATAACATTTATAGTGTAAAAAATCAGATAAGCTTTAAATAAAAGATTTGACAAGCACACTACGCGCTTAAAATTTTTTTCATAAAGTCTTCATTCATAACTTGTTTAACATTTTGACAACAATATTCATTGAATATTGTTTCAGAATGTCATGTAAGTAAACATTCCCTTTTACCTACTATTAAATAAAATACAGTCCCTTATGCCGATTCTGTTCTAATTTCTAAACATAACAAGCTTATTTTCATAAATCTACACTGAACATGTTAATGACAAATGGTAAATATTTTTTACTTTCAGCCAATTAAAAATTATTTGTATACAATGGCATGCTAGTTACAGAACAGTTGTAAAAAACGTGACATATCTTAATTACTCTATAGCGTTAAGTACACAAATAAACTTGAATATAAAGGACTTCAACTATTGTATTTTAAAGAATAAAAGTCAGAGTTATCTAGAATTCTAACATTTAGAAAATTTGACCAGCTGAAATCGTATGTTAAGTTTTAAAATATTCATTCGAGCAATGTATTGAAATTTGAAAATAGGTATTTGCTACCGATAAAAATGTGTTACAGCTTATAAAAGATTCAGTACATAATAGATACAAAAATATATAGTTTGTACATACTATCGTATCGTATGCCAATATTTAATGAAAGTTGACATTTGCTTTAGACAAACCAAATCCATAATATAAAAATGTAAAAGCCCAATACGTGCTTCGTGCTACACAAAATATTTTTTACTAGTAGTTTACCCTATTTAAAATACTTACATGCTTTCTAATCTGTAAAATTGCTTAAGTTATGTTTAAAATTACCTGAGCTTTATCGAGTTCAACGGCATAAATAGTGGTCGCGTGCATAACAATAGGTTTGCCAACTGGTACCCCACACCCAAACCCCTTACTCACTAACGAAACGAAACACCGAAACGCGCAAATGCGCGTTAGCAAAAACAAAAGCGTTAGCAAAACCTTAACACGTGCAGTCTCGCTCAATGATTCCAAGAAAAGGGGAAAGAAAACGCTTCGATAAGAGTTCCACTTGATGGGCAATTCAGCAGGCGGAGAGCATTACGGATTTTTAAAGTTATCCTAAATAGAATCTCATTTAAATCCGCTGACACAGAGAAAGGATTTTAAATTTAATTCGTTCGTGAATCAGAAATCGTCGATTGGGATCTCGGACAAAATTTTAATGGAACGTCAAAGATTGGTAATAGTCTGGGGCGTTGAATGATGGTACCTTTTAGGAAGACGAAACGGTGGAACGTGATTAAAGAGCTCGAATCATGTAAGCCGGGAAGCCACACCTCAGAGCGCGCCCGCGCAAAATTAATAAGCAGAATTACTCTTCTTTACCGTCTCATAAATTACATTGATGGTGACTGGCAGCAGTAACAGAAGCAGTAAAACGCGCGCTTTATTAGAATCGAACAACCGGCGAAATTTATACGTGAGTGACATTACGACTTGCTTACGTACATAGGCCTTTACATGGGGTGAATTTGTGAGACGCCATAAATACCAACTTAATTGGCAGAACCTAAAGCTGATAGGTTAGCAAAGAAAAAAAGCAAACATGAGTATTGATGTTATATGAGCTTAATAGTCAGTTTATTAATTAAGTTTTCTCAATAAAAGCCAAAATACAAAACACGAATGTTGCTAAAGTTTTATTTCAAAAGAATACTGTTTAAAAACGTTTCAATTATGATATTGAAAGTTGTTGAAAATAATACGAAAAAGAAATCATAATAATTGATATCTTCATTTCCATTAAATTTTTTGTGTTGTATATTTTTATTGTGAACATTTTCTGAGCTATCGGAGCATTGTCAGACGTAAGAGGGAAGCTATTGTACACTTAAATCAACGAGGGGACAACGCCATGGTTTGAAACAAAGGCTCTTTCTAAATCAAGCCCGACGCTTTTAAAATGTCTTTTCATCGCGATCTCTTTTGTGTCTTGCATGAAATTCAATATTTTAGAATCACATGGAGTCTATTATTATACTTAATTATTATAGATATTATTAACGCGTTATTATATGATATTATAAAAGATGAATTTATTTTATAATCGACAACGACCGCCGCGGCAGATGGAAATTTAACCCTTAGCTAAGTCTGGCGATTATTTTTATTTTATATACAAATTATGGTAGGTTATGTTATAGGGTAATGAAAAAACTAATTTCTTGCTTTTTTATTTCTAAATTAAAAAAAAAAACTTGTGGTCTGCATATAGCCACTGCCCATTTAATGAAATGTGAATTATGTGGTTTATATCTGGCCACTGCCCTGCAATGCAAGCTATGTATAGAAAAAGACTTAGCCAAATTACTGTGAATCAATTTATTATAATAAAACCACTTCCGATTAATCAAATAAATGTTTCATTTCATTTTGGATGATTTCTTGCAGAATAGCTTCTATATATAAACCACATTACTCTACTTTTTCAGATGGGCAGAGGTCATATGTTGACCACATAATTTCAAAATAAATTATTTTAAAGAAAAAAAAATATCATGCAATACCAAAACATATTAGATAATTAAACTTATCTACTATTATAAACTTACGAAGTATCACTTTCCGGAATTATTTTCGGCATAATTTCAATATGTTACTTTTTGCACACTTTTTGCTCAAGTGGTGGATACAATTTGAGCAAAAATTTACATTGACAGTCAAAATTAAAAAAAAAATGTTCAGAGACCTCTTGTATTTCTTTCCGAAATCAACTGTAACTGACAATATATTATGAGAATTACATTTTGTGGTATCTGTCTTAACTTCTGCTCGACAAAAAAAATGTGGTCACTATAGGATCACTGCCTGGCTAAGGGTGATGATGTGATCTGTACATTAGATGCATAAAATGATTGACAAGTAACTTTCTTACAAAGTAAAAAATGTACCTAACATGGAAAATAACACCTTGACCAAATGAATCTTAGCCTAAAGCTAAATTACTGAACTGAAATTTATACTTCGTTTTGTCGGAACCCTAATTATTTTAGCGCCAAATGCCACGATAAAGTGAACTTTATTATGTTCGGTGGTGGATCGTAATTAAGATTATAACTTCTTAAATTTAGGGTGGGCACCTGACATATAAACACGCCTTGCTTGTGCCACATTTTGAAAATTGAGCTTTCTTCTTATAGGCGTAAGGTTGTTGTTATTTTTGCTAAGTAGATAACGCTCAGTGCGTTGGTTTCAATTAATAAAGATGACACTAGATTATGGAAATGCGACATTGCGTGTGGCACGATGGTTAACTGTTTTGGGTGTCCAATAGTAATGTCGTGACAGACAAATTACATGTTATTAATCTTTGTTATCACTTCTCTATATTTTCATTAGCTAGAACATCTCTTTCATATAAGCCACCTTACCAAGTAAGGTAGGGAGTTTACTTTGACTCTTTTGAATATTGTAAGTCACAACTTGGTATTATTTAGTGTCCAAGTTAATATTCCTTATAGAAGTAAAATATTTATTATAAAATATAAAAAAGTCTGTAACGGGTGGTAGGAAAATATAGACGATTCAAAAGCGTTCAATTACTAAGTTTATTTGAATAAAGATATTTTTCACTTTGATTTAGACTTAGATTTGTTATACCTAGCTATTAAAGATTTGCCAGATTCTAGCAGATTTCTATTAGCTAGAAAGCCATATAAAAATAATCAAAAATATCAAGCTACATTTAAAGAACGTTTTCCTAAAATATTATCCATACAACAAACACATCATATCCATACTTTTGAAAACCACAACCCGTAGCATTTCCTCTGAGAATGCATATTTGATTTTCTATACGCTATGGTGGTGCGAAAATACTCACCGACACGGTACAATATAATATAAATTTTTACCCGTTACAGAGTACACAACCTTTTTTCCTATCCATTTTGAGTCGACCTGCGAAAATGCTTGGACGCCGAACAACATTCGATTTTAAAATAAGGTGTAACAAAATTATGTGACTATACTGAAACAGGTGATAGTGTTGCTAAAACTGAACAACTTTCTCGAAGGAACAAAGAGGTGGAAAAACGAAAAAAAAAATCATACTCTCATACAAAATTGTTTTGATCAGCTGACCGATTTCCTATGTAAAAGCGAAAAAAAAATAGTATTTCGACTTATGTTCTTCTTAGGTAGTTGTTCAGTTTAAGCAACAGTATAGCTTGTGTCAATATAGTCACAGCATAATTTTGTTACACCTTATATAGTTAAGCGATTTTCACTCTTTTTTCCAGTGCCCAAGATCCAGGACAGAACGTTCATTTTACTAATTTTAAATATAAAGGGAAAAAAAGCAGCCCTTGACGAGTTTCTTCTCTGTTCTTCTCGTTACAAGGTCTCCCGTTTAGGGTTTGCGAACCGATGGCGTAGCTTCTTAAATATTCACGAGTGCTTGTAACAGCTTAGACTGAATAAATAAGTTTTGATTTTTTTTTAATAATAACGGCTTATCGTGACCTCAAAATGCTCTTAACGCTTATCTGCCAATATGTCAACCTGAAAAACTCCAAAAGTCCACAAGCTTGTAAGTTTCTAATAAGCCACTTAACAACATTCATTAATTTAGCTATTTTATTAAACTTTACAAGATTAACTTTTAAGTCAAATTTCCCTGATAATTGTTAAAAGCTTAGTTTGAACTGACTGCAAAACGAAAGTTACGCGCACCGCAACAGTTTGTAAAGAGCACAAGGTTTTAGCAAAAAAGTAATGGGAAAACTGCGAGTGACTTGTTCAAATGAAAGCTCACTCGATTAATTGTAAGTATCAGTCTTTCTATTTCCTTGCTTTGAGCAAAATAACTCACTTTTGAATAAATCAAAGAGAAGGACTTTATTGGATTTTGTCTTTAAGTCGTATTACGTAGTGATTGAATTAGGATTTTTTATTTCTTAGTTATTAGTGTAAAACTTTTGACATGTTTTATTTTAGCTATAAAATAATTTAATAATCTTGAATCGATTTTTAGGGTTCCGTAGTCAACAAGGAACCCTTATTGTTTCGCCATGTCCGTCTGTCCGTCCCCAGCCTAGCTCATAGACTCATAGTACTAGAAAGCTATAATTTGGCATGGATATACTATATTAATCACGCCGACAAAGTGTTGAAGTAAAATTTTTAAAAATATTTTTTTAGGCTATCTCCCCTACGGGATGTATTTTTTTTTTCTTGTCTACCCCATAGTGTGGAGTGATGTTGGATAGCAATTTTAAAAATATTGCGGGTTTGTGGAAACAGTTTTATGATCGAGGCATCCGTTTGTGAGTTATTAAGTTTTAAAGTGCAAAATTTTGTTAAAGTCAAATGTCAGACTTCATTTCTGAACTAAAAGTAAGTGCAAAATTTAAATAAGTAGATAAATTACTTATTTGCTATCGTATTTTAAATCATTATTATTATCAATAGCCAAACATATATCGGAATTGTAAACTGGAAACAAAATTAATAATTTACCGCATTCATTTTCAATATAAATATTACAATTCATCGGAATAAAATATTATTCCGATTTTTTTAACAAGACAATAGTAACTCATTATATTGTAATTTTACGGCATTTACAATTTTATTTTCCGGTGACAGATATCCAGCATAAAACCACTGTCCCGAATCACAACCGCTTACCCTAATGAAATTAGCATGTTTTATAAACGCATTCCCATTCCGCATATTAAAGCGTTGTGCGACGTGAAAAGTGGAATGAATAAAAAGTCGGCCACTCCTCGCGATGTAGGCGCAGCATGCAATGCTGGGAACTTGACAAATGAGACGGGCTTTCACTGTATTTTTTTTATTTTTTCCTCTGATTCCCTTTTTTAATGAGGCCGCGCTGAATGCCTTATCTACTGCGATTCATAATCCGTGATAATGCGCTCTGATGTTGTTTTTCACGAGTCAGTTAAAGTGTTGATTTAATGTTTTTGTCAGACGAGTTTTTGAATTATTGTTAGTTGGAACAGCTTCACGACTTAAGACTGGTTGCATCAAATATTCCAATTGTAATTCCTGTTTTACTTTTTCCTAAGTATAATTTTTAACTTATTGCATCAAGATGTATGCAAAATCTGACGCAATTACAACAATTTTATATTATGGCAGTTAGAGCCAGTTCTTCAAGGAGGTTGGGGATTCCGGTGTGGTCTCTGT
This sequence comes from Catoptria pinella, assembly GCA_963556745.1. Taxonomy (NCBI): domain Eukaryota; kingdom Metazoa; phylum Arthropoda; class Insecta; order Lepidoptera; family Crambidae; genus Catoptria; species Catoptria pinella. The sequence continues at coordinate 10,855,892 of OY750763.1, forward strand.
ACACTTCCACCCTCGCCTTATCGTCACTTAACATCTGGTGAAATGAAGGATGAGCACTGATCCGTTGTGAATTAAAAACTATTTTGTGATCAACTTTAATAAAGCAAAAAGTTTTATAAATGAAATGCAAAAGATAAATAAGTTATTCTGTAACAAAAAATAATGTAATCGAAAAAATTATTGGGACAACAAATAGAAGTAGAATAAGGAATCTCATACGTAAACAATATTAAAATTCATTTTTCTGGATTACCCTAGCACAGATTTGTTGGTGCAGGGATTTTGAGCTGCAAAAACTTTTTGGTCAATATTTATGGACCACTTTTCTCCGAGCGTTCAGTTCATACTCCAGTGTTGCCCCTTTTTGTTTTTGCTCAGCATTTAACGATGCACTGTGCAATCAGAGCGAGCAAATACTCTCAAACTTGCTGTTTGTATTCAAATGAGTTATTGTATTATTTGTGATCTAGAGTTAAATGGAGTTTAACGAAATTGAGTTATTCCTCCTTAATTACAAGCAGATTGGATTGAGTTTATTTGGAAAGCTATCGTGTTAAAAATAACCAGTATATTATTATCAGTTCACAAGTATTTCTCTTAGATAAAAATACTGTTAGAAGAATGAGCCATGATCCAGTTTCTAAAAATCTAAGCGCAGTTAAGTAGTAGCAGTAACAGTCTAAGTGCCAAAAAAGAAAAAAATAATTTATTCTTTCAATAACGACATAATGCACTTACAGAGTCGCTATGTACAAAAATTATGCTCTCAAATGTCTCTTTATTCAACTACGTTTAACTATTTAGCATAAAGTGTCGTTTAATTGAATTATTCAATTATTTTCCATTTTATTTGATTATTTTAATTAATCACGTTACATTAAGGCTTTCAACGATTTTATTAATTAGAAAACACTTACGTTATTTATTATCCGATCAATTCAATCTAAGTAAAATGTATTCCACGTATAATAGGAACTACTACTGTTACTATTATGGTGGCCATAATAGTAACGTTTGGCTAAGAAAGCCAGCCCAACTCAGTTAATTGAATTGAATCTACTGATTGTTCGTTATTGTTACAGAAATATATTTTGGATTTTCTTGGTTACAAAAAGTAAAGAACATATGGTCCTTATTATTAGTTATTTCATTTCCCCTAAAGAGTAGGAGAGAATACAGATCAACTCAATTAAAAATTCAAGTTTGCATTGTATGTACGTAATTGAAATAATTTCAGATTCTCTGGTTAAAAATGAAAAATATGATCCGTTAAGGTAGTATTATCTATTCTGATGTAGTATAATAGTTTGTGTCAAAAACTAACTAATGATTTTTAAAGCATAAAACTTTGCAATATCTTTCACAAATATAATTAAAAATATTCATATTTATTTAAAATGACAAAAGCTATTATTTCTATGCGAAAACTTGAAAAGCTACGTCGTTTACATGTCCAGTGTAGTAAACAAAATACCTGTATTAAAAGAAGCAAATTACATCCTTATTCGTTTTACAAGTTAAAAGCCGGGGAAAGGCGAGTGGGATAAGGTCCCTGTTTCGGGATTAAGGAACCCTAAAAATGTAAATAGGGTAGAGTATTGAGTCCTGATACCCTTCCCATAAACAGTCATCAGACTCGAGGCTTCGCAAGCATCGAACAAATTCTTTTGATCTTGTTTAGGGTAAAATCTTTTCGATTTATATGTTAATTTATGAATTTGAATCTTGAGCCGGTTCTTAGCTCTACACACTTGTTACTCGCTAATCTTATGCTTGCTCTGAGATTTAAATTTCGTATGTATTAGGTCTTTCTTTAGGCTTATAAGTTTGGGATCTCTTCAACGTTTCCAAAGATTATTACGAGTATGAAGCTTAGCTTTGAATATAAACATGTTGGATTTGAATTTAGAATATGGTTGCACCCACCAACAACTTTTGTCGGCTAAAATTATCGGATTGTAGGTTATCTTAGGGTACACTTTTATAGGACAGTCTATAAGTTACGACATTCCAATCTGTGTGTTGAATTTTGCGCCGACAGAAAATCAGCCAACGGTTGTTGTTTAGCTCTAAAAAAAACTTTTTTTTCTTTTTGCTCCATCATTAGCATGAAAAAGGCAAAGCCATACACCACACAGCCAGTATTATTCAATCAAACTGATAGGACTAGAAAAAGGATCGAATACAGCGATCGCATCGTTGACGAATTACTTCATAAGAGAGTGTGTTGTCACTTAGTATACCGTAAACGCTAGTTTAACCGATGCAAACGAGCGTGGCGGGAGGTGGAATTTCTTTGCGCAGCACAAATTTTATCGAGCACTCGTAATTTTCTTTGATCCCTCATCTATATTCAATGATCCGAGGACCGTGACGCTTGGTAAGCGAATTCATTATATTCTCCTGCTCTTTATAACAGAGACGAATACTTATGAGAATAATTTAGTAAAGCACCTAGTTTTTCAGTCATGAATCTTCTTTATCCTAAAATCAGCAATCTCATTGGTTCCTGAAATGTAAACCGTTCCAACCGATTTCTTCAAGACTTATGAAGTTATAAGTAATAAGTATTTTTTTATAAAATTTTTGTTGTAACTATAACAAAGGGGAAACAAACTTACGCAAAACAAATTGTTGTTTTTAGGAACAGAAGCTTTAAAAAGTTGCTGACCTTTCGAAATTATATTGAAAAAAAAACTTAATAAACTTTAAACGAGTTGGAAAGTGGTTGCTGAGTAAAGTTGTGATTGCAAGAATATTATACTACGGCATTATATGCGCCCATTTACTCTAGACGACGCAACAAAAAACCTTTTTTTAGATAGAATCAGACAGCAATGTAAGCGGGAAACGTTTGATGCTTAATATGTAGTAAAAGTGAAAAATGTTGCCAATAGAATGTACCGCCAAGCGCCAAATAAATTTACACTAGCAATAAACTTGTGACGTAAAGATCTGTATATCAAGGCATGTGACATTACACAATTTTATGTTCGCAAAAAACTCGACGCCGTACGCCGAATCGTTTTTGTGAAAACAACGGTGGCAATAAAGGGTCTTATTGTTATCCTTTGAATTTATATCCAGATATTATCGCTCTCATAAATTGTTACCGCGCGCACGTATTTCCTAATCGGGATGTTTGAAAAACTGACCGAAAGATAACCCTTCATTGTATGCTAATCTCGACAACCAATATCGGCATGGGCAAATATAAATAAAGTCTCTGAGCTGTTTGCGAGTAAAGTTGACATTTCCAAGTTATGAACAACTTTAATCAAAACAAAAATTTTTTTGGCGGCCATTTTGTTTTTTTTTTTCTTGCACCTCTATTCATTTTATTCATTCATTTGCCAACAAACATGTTACATTAATGGTAAGTAATATCTTAAATACCTATATTAGGTTTATCTAGATACTAGGTTCTCAAAAATAACTTAAAAAGAGCAACCAACGACAAAAATTTAGATAAAACAAACAATCAACCTCAATTTTCCCAAGGTTTACATTATTTTAGTCAAAGCACCATCTCTGTATATTTTACCGTTTCGGAAGGCAGTTGACCATCTCCATAATGGCTAAATGGATTTCCATCAAACGTGGCTAAGAACCATCTCGATTAGATTAGCTTTCAATTAAAAAAAATGCATTGAAATAGCTTGATCCGTTAAGGCACTACGAATATACGTACAGACACACAAACATAGGCTTCAAACTTATAACACCCCTTGTTGCCGAGCCGGCCTCTTTTTTACTAGTTTATGGTTTTTTACTTTTAACTTATATTTTTGAATTCTGTACTTTTTATACTATAACATATTTTCATTGTTTTTGTACTCTGTGTTTTTTCTTCCATATGTCAAGTTGTGTTCATCAGTTTACAATAATAAAAGTACATTTACTACCAACTAACTTTCATTATTTAGAAACACATTTAGTTTAGTTTCACCCCTCTTTGCGCTGCGTCGGGGGGCTTAAAACTAGTGAGCTGTTGAGTAGACCTCGAGATTGTGACATTTTTAAGCATTTTTCGAAATGGCAGTCATATTGTATAATATTAAGCGAGGTCTACATCTCACAGATCCACTAGTATATACTGTGTATCAAAAGCTGTCTTGACTATACTTACTTTCGTATGTTTGAATTTCAAATAACGTTTGAGCAAAATTATGAATTGAAAAAAAAGTTTTCCAACCCAAGCAAAAATGGATGCCTCGATAATTTACATACCTAAAAAAATATTTTTTAAAACCTAATATCTCCTTCCCAAATATATTCAGAAATAAGGCACGCTGTCACCGTTAAACCATTGCGCAAATGAAAAACAATTAATTCGCAATTCGGGGCGCGCAACATCTGTACTCTAATTGAGACATTAAGCGCGAGATCGCCTCAACGGGTCTTTTAATAACGTACATATATAACTGATGGAGGGTACGTATACTGTACCATAGAATAATTAAGTAAAGAGTATTATGAGTTCGTCCAAATGGTCCATACAACGTGCTACGAAATCTCGGTATACTTCGGTACACAACAGTCGTGACGTGAGTGTGTCGCAGTTGCGTAAGGATGCGGATGAGTGAGAGAGGCTCAAAATTTGCAATTTTTTGTTCGAAATAAATGTTTGAATTTATCTGGAACTAAACCATAAATTAACATTTTAAAGGCAAGATAGTGTGGGGTAGCTCCAGTGCGTGTTTATTCACTGAGCGGTGGCAGGGTATACAAAGGACAACTGCCGAGACAACATACTGCTTACTGAATTATTCTGTGGTTGTACGGCGTACGGTTAAATGATGGCCATCGAGCGCAATCGTCGCGAGGGAAAACTCCCAGATAATTGACACAAATGTGGCGAAACGGTGGGTGTACGGTGTCCCATATTTGCGACCGTGATATTTCTTGCAATGAATTTGACACATCCTGGGCGGTGGGTTAGATACGTTATTTAATTTTTTTTCTCTATCCGCTATTGCCTTTTGAGATATGATTATTTTGTTTACATCAGTGAGACTTTTCAATGAAGTGTAACTTTTCTTCATTGATTCCAATAACGCATTATCAAAAAATAATTTATATACACTTTAAAACTAAAACTAGAGACTTTCCATTATTTAAATATTTTTATAGATATACGAGTACTCTTACTAAGTAGGTAGGTATATAATCAAATGGCTGAGTAATACAACAACTTCAGTTCTCCAAAAATATTAACAATGCAAAAATATTTTATATAGGTGCATTTAAAACGTAGCGCAAAAATACGTATTTCTATTTTTGTCACAAAATGAAATATCTTTTTCTGTAAGCTTTTAATGTAAAATACTGGCAACATCGGCAGCTAATGCTCGGGACTCGGCGGCCTCGGTGTTCTTTGTTTGTTTTTCGTCACCGTGCCAATAAGTTAGCTAAGTGAGTCTAAAAATATACTGCACAGTCTTTTGTCTGCCGTGATAGTACGAACATTGGTTTCACGTGTATCTTTTTGCAGCTAGACCGTCTCGGCTGTTTTTGCCCACGCTGCGGTGCCGCGAAAGTGATTTATCATAAGGCAACATGCTGCGGTTGAGACGAAAAATAAAAGTAATTCCTTTTGTATTTGCTGAGTGGGTCGGGCGCAGAGAGACATATTTGCCAAACGCGTGAATAATGGTCTTTTGCTTTGACACGACCCTTGGGTTTGTTCGTTTTTGTAATACTTACCGTGAAACGGTAAAATTAAACTTCGAGTTTTTATTTCTGTTAGTCTCAAGATTTCAAATCAATGTCAAAATATGGAAAACAATTCTATTGTATGCCTACTAGAAGTCATTTAGTCATTATCAGTAGTAGCAAAATGTGTTTATGCCGGCTGCACGTGCACACTCTCGCCAAGACACCACGAGACAGGCCAAGTGCGAGAGTGTTATGCCGGCTGTACACTCTCGTCGAGACAACACGAGACAGGCCAAATGCGAGAGTGTAAGGGTAGCTCTCGCTACTTCCCGAAGTGCCTCGGTGTCACTCGCTTGCCCCGTATTAGTTTTTTTGCGCACGAGTCAAGGGGTTGCTGTCTTTCGCAAGGCCGAGCGAGCGCATTCCTGTACACTCTCGCGTCTCGGCTTCACGCATCGTCTTAGAAGTTTTTTCACGGCACAATATAGTAATTTGTGTTTTAAAAATGTGAAACATCGAATAGGAACATAGTTTGTTAGAATAATTAATGATTAAACGAACTTACCTGTAAGTGAAGTTCTATCATAATTATACGAGGGATTCGTCCGAAGATATTAGTATAATGGATTTACTTGTAGTACCGCTTGCATGTATCACCACTTAGCACGTTATTTTAAAGTAATAACCTAAAAGAGAAAGGTTTTGACTTAAAATAATTAACTGTCATTTTGACATTTCCGGTTCGAGTTCTCCTTGCCATTACTAGGCGCCAACCACTTCATTTCGTTTAAAGTCCAAATTGTATGATATTTCCTCATTTTTCTTAATGGGCGAATACTTATTGTAATTTACAATAATCAGCAGGGAGGGAGGGACTCCCTCGTATAATTATGATAGAACTTCACTTACAGGTAAGTTCGTTTAATCATTAATTATACTTCGGATTCGTCCTCGATATTAGTATAATGGATTTACTTGTAGATGTTGAAAGCATTATAATAAGAAAATGGAAATATCATCTCTTGTGTATTAGTTTTTTAAATTTAAAAAAGAATACCATTTAAAATAATTCTGAATGTTTTACATGATTATATGTAGGTACCTACCTACTTACATGTACCCACAGACGGTTGGTACAAAAAGATAATAATGAGCAAGATTGGTTTGGAAATCTCAGTTTAATTATCAATAATAATTATAAAAATGTTTCTTTAAATATTTTTGATTTTAAAATGTTTGTTTTAATATCTTGTAAATATAGTGAAGCTATCGAACATCCCGTTTTTGTTATGGCTATATAGGTATCGGCGTATGTTGAGTGCTAAAACTAATTGAACACGAGCCTATTCCACTATCATTAAATATTACATTTCAGCAGTCTATTACTTATATTACATTGGAAAAGAAGTGATTATGAAATGTTTGTTATAATATAAATAAGCATTCTTGAAAAAGAAGTTAAGTAAGGATGGTATTGTAAAATGGTTTGTGTCAAATTAAGCAGAGATGTTTTATATTTGAACTGTTATTCATTAATTAATTTTATTGTGTGCATTGATTTTGTATATTGTATGCATTCTATGAGCAACAGGCAAGGTAATCAATGTTAGACTCTCTTACAAAAGGAACAAAATTGTAAAATATTTAATAAATTTTATTAAGTAATCTAAGAAATCCATTATAAATGAGTAATAAATCAACGCAATGGCGTAGTTAAATTCTTTATCAAACCTTGAGATAAGCTCAATTTTGTGCATTCAATAATGAACCCATATTGTCTAATACTGATAATTGTGTTATACACTTTTATGAGAAAATTTGTGCCTATTCTGTCTATATTATTATTTGTTGAATAGTTAAACCGTTTCAGTTACCAAACTGTATACTTTATGATAGTATTAGCACACAGGTAAGCTTCAATAATATTATAAATAATATACCTGTAAAATAATACCACCTTAATAAAGTGGTAAAAACCTGTTTATTTGTGCGATGAATTTCTGACCCTGGAATTTAAAGTTATAAGATGTAAATACTTTATAATAGCCACAACCTTATATGTGAATAAGGGGTACCAAGGTTCAAGGTAGTAACGATCATGATAGCACAATCGTTACACATCTATTCTAAGAAACTGGTGGAAAAGAATAAAAATAATAGCTTGTACGATTAATAATGACAGAATCGTCTTTGTACAATACAAAACATAAATAGCATTGTGAATGCTAAGATCTCAAATCCAAAAAGAAGTGTCTTTTGGATCCAACTGATAGGAATATAATATATATAAATATGTTTATACTGTAATTTATTTATACTACCTAATTCGAGTTGTATTCGAATTTACTGAATTTCAATCTGGAAAAAAAAAAATATATTGTATGTTATACCTATAAAATTATGAACATCAATTCTTTAAGAAATGTTCTGAGACCCATTGTTATAGTAAATATTATGTCCAAAAACAGTGAAATCATGCTGTCTAAAACGTCATAGCTATATATATATAGCTGCATATGGTTAGTTTTGTAAAAATACAGGGCACTACAATGCCCAAAACTTAAGACTTTGAATTTGTGTATTTCTATCACTTTCTATTATCAATAATAAAACCTCGTAGATGATGGGATCTCTAGAATGTGTTTTTTTTGCAAAAAAATGAGCAATTTTTTTTTTTTGTACAATGGATATACAACAATTTTTTTAAGTTTAGCTAAGTTAACTTCTAAACAGTTTTTGTCTAAACCTGGTATGACAACCTTCATTAAACCTATAAAGTCATATAGTCCGCTAAAGAAAAATAAAAATAATCTAGGCGCCCTGCGTAGCGTGGCTAAATGGTACTTCTACACACATATGCTGAAGAATGTTGACGATTACCGGTGCAAACGACTGTGTGGACGCCTATGCGTCTGTATTCGCTGAATACAGACAAATTTCTCACCATCACGAATACCTATCCTTATGAGTGTTCTTACCCCACGTACGATGAAGGTGAATATTGACGAATGCATCATCGGCAACTGTTTGGATGGGCCGTAACGCCCGCCTGCGGGTCTGCTGCGGCCGATGAAATAAATCGCTGATGGTGCTCGCCGCGTCCCGCTGTTTGTTTGCCGCCAGAGATAAAGCATGTGGCATACCTGACTACGTTTTTGTTTGTTGTTCTCAAGTTAAAATTATTTTAAACGAAAATGTATTAGCAAATCAATAAATCAGTTTTTAAAATGTTTTATTCGAGTCCTGCGGCCGATTAACTACAATAGAGTTGACTGTGTATGGTATAACCGAACGTTATGCAATGCCCCACATAATATAAAAAGTGCGAAATACTGTCTTAAATTACTGTCGTAACAAGGTGTTATAAGTTTTGTATTGGAAAACTGAATTGAAGCTGCCTTAAGCTTCATTGATATTTGAGGCTAAACATTTCTGAAAATCAGAATCATTATTTTGCACACACTCATACAAATTAAATTTGAAAAGTAATAGACAGATTATTTTCTATATTGTACAAGGCCATAGCTTAGAAATAAACATACTAATCAGTTAGTGATTAACAAGTTCTTCAACATGTTAGTACTACTATTGGCTGAACTTTTGAGTCTTCTAAAGATAAAGAACAAAATTTGCTTTGCGCCTGAAACACAGGATTTCCTTGTTTAGGCAACTGTTTAAATTTTTTACTGCGTGTGTACCAACAAACATTAACTACATTTATGGATAATAAAATGTTAGGATTCTAATATTCCATTTCTAATTGAAATTTCTATCAGCAGGCCCATGTTTGAGGCTTACCTATAGTAATAGAAGCCATTTCACATAAGAGGTGTGAGGTATCAGGTATCAGCTAGTCGCTGTATAGCTCATTATCTGCTTTCATGAAGTTGATGATAAATTTAAGCATTTATAGCTCTGCTCATGCACGCAATTAATGGCAGTTTTTTATAACAGATGTAACCATGTGTATAATAAAATAATACATAATATATTATGTCAATTTTGCAAGCTAGAAATTTATCTCAGTACCGATGGAACTCTTATTCCGTTGGGATCAACTCAACACCAAAGATATCTATGATATCAAAACTCATACCTGATGAGCAACGCTGTTGTCAGGGCTGCTGCTGCAGCTCCCGCACAGCGGCCGCCTGCCTGGAAGGTGGGTTCGGCGGACGACGAAGTCATCTGAATGGTGCTTGGCAGCGGTTTCAACGTGGAAACCTTTGAGCAGCCTGATCTTTACAATGTCGCGTCGTCAGTAGCACTTTTGAGTTTCTGCAGTTGCCTATATATGCGGTGAAATAGTCCATGGCTAGCTCGAGAACAATAATATCTTGTTCATGTCTTAGACATGTCTTATGACAGAAAGTACCCAGTGTGGTAAGTTCGCATCATACAAATAATTAAATGGTAAAGGCCCAGAGTGGCAGTTACGCATTTTTTAAATCTCGGCAAACAATATTCCATAGTTTTATCATCGTGACAGTATCTGCCCTGTAATATAGCAGTAACGCATCACTGATAAAATAACACGACAGAGACAACCCTAGTTAGTTAGTTGCTCGCATCGTAACCAAATAATTTGATTTTAAATTAGTGACAGTGACAGCCCAGAGTTAGCAGCACGCATCACATAAATTAAAATGTTCTCCGTCTTGACTTCTTCTTCTTGTCCTCTTCCGTCTTGAAAACTTTTTGCTTTTTTCACTAAGCATTATAATTTCTAAAGAATTCTCACTCTGAGATTGTATACGTGCGTTCGTGGCGAAGCACGAAAAGCGAATGAAGTGGTTGGCGCCTAGTAATGGCAAGGAGAACTCGAACCGGAAATGTCAAAATGACAGTTAATTATTTTAAGTCAAAACCTTTCTCTTTTAGGTTATTACTTTAAAATAACGTGCTAAGTGGTGATACATGCAAGCGGTACTACAAGTAAATCCATTATACTAATATCGAGGACGAATCCGAAGTATAATATCAAATGGAGCCAGTCTATTAACTGATAGGCTTACAAGACAACGGCAGCAGACTGAAAAATAATGAATTGGAAACGGCCACATGTCCTTTATTAATAACACTCACCACTCACGTGTTGCCAAGTATAATCCCATATATTTTATCATAGGATATAAGCTCCTATTATACTTTAGTGTTTTTCAGTTTCAGTGTTTTCACATTATTAAAAATATTTTTAGTATCATAGGCACGGCAGTATTGTTCTGGCTCGCATTGAGTTATGGGCATTAGAATAATATTTACTTTTATGCTATGGGCTCAATGCTCATTTTCTTAAGAGGCCGGCGAACAGTGAACTTCCTATACAAACGTAATACCAAAATGATTTGCAATATGAGCGTTATTAACTCTTGTTGTGATGTTGTGACCTAATTCAAAATTAAATTCAAAATTAAAACTGTAAATTGCATTAATTTTTATTTGGTTTGGTATTTTGGATGTTTTTATTTAATAGAACCCTAGACAAATACTGTCTTAATCCGAGTAACATCACAATAAGAGTTAATTATGCTCAAATTTCAAATCAAAAATTTAAGAGACCGAATTTTGAGGTGACACTAAAATTGAATTTGAATGGTGTAAAATAAATGCCGTTAATATTCAATTGCAATGAAAGCCAATATCTGCGGTGGTTTTATAAACCATCAACGCCTAAAAACAATATTTTGAGGACAATAAAATTCTTTCTTTATGCCTTCATTGTCCATGAAAAAGATATTACATCGTGCGTTGAATTTATCGTAGAAGACAAGGGCCCAGATGGCTCTCCTCATAAAATACTACGAGTGGTACTGTAGCATCGCTGTACTTAAAGATAATCACAATTTACGGGAGCCTTTCGTTGGTATTTCGGGTCCACTTTCCCTTCGTGAACAATTACTTGGAGTGTAATGACGTAGTGCAGTTCTACGCATTGGTAGGCTTAGTTTTATGGCGTGCGAAGGAACCTTTTATTACCTGTAAAGGTGAATTATATAGACACGAACTCCTTATAAAATACCTCTTGAGAGTGACTGGTTTCTTAATGTGGTAAAATGAGCTAGTGAAGAAAGTTTTGTCTCCGCTATTACTCCTATGAAACTAACTTAATAATAATAATAAATAATAAAATTGACAACACCACATACATTGCTCCGATTCCAAAGTAAGTAACTAAAGCACTAGTGATATGGAAATCAGAGACAACGGTGATATCACAAACACCCAGAACTAAGCCAATATAGAAAAGTTCGTTTTCTAAATTGACCCAACCGGGGATCAAATTCGGGACCTCAGAGATGACGACACCTTGAATACCGGTGTACAAAGCCACTCGACCACGGAGGTAGTAAACTTGATCAAAGTGTCTTCTTTTCATCTTGAGTATGCATCTGCAACGTAAACTAAGCGGTGGACTGTACCCTTAGCACAAACAGCTATCGTTAAAAATAACTTAAATATTTTTAAGTTAAATATTTTTTTTTTAGATACATTGTAGAGTAATTTTTATGATAAACAGCGCCATCTATCGCCGAAAAGCGAAATTATTTTTCCCATTGAGAATAACTCTATTGAGAACTTTTACGCACGTTTTTGTCTCGATAATTGTTTGTGCTAAAAGTACTGTATACTGTTACTACTGTACAATGTATTAATTTAAAAAACCCGTTGGGGTAAACGATTATCGTTGCTTTGCTTAAATACAAGGTACTCAGATCGAAATAGAGCGGTGTAGTAGTATTCGGTGTAGTTTTGTGATCTTACAAAATTCGTGTTTATTTTAAATTTTTTCGTGTTGAACATTTCCACATAATCCACAACGCCTTTACCACTTGACGACCTCAGTGGTGCAGTGGTCAACATGCCAGTCTACACGCAAGAGGTCCCGGGTTCTATTCCCGGCCGAGCAGAAATTGAAATGATGATTTTGAGTTTCTGTGACGGGTCTGGGTGTTACTAAGAATGATAAGTATATATTTAAAAAGTACAGTTGTCCCATATTACAAGCTTTGCTTAGTTTGGGGCTAGATGGCGCTGTGCGAAATAGTCCAAGCATTTATTATATTATTATTAACTTTGATTAAATTTTATAACTAGCAGATATTGAGACAATGAGCACAGAATATATATAAGAACAACTATGGGTTACTATAGAGAGGTTATTTAATGTTATCTATCTTTTCAGAGTTTTGTGTAATTAGAAAATATCCTTAGTTCTCTGTATGCCTAAAACGTAATAAGTCTAAATTTCATTTTGCCTAAATTTCATTCGCATACATCGCCATCGGGCTATAATGCTTCTAAATATAACTATACTATTTCATACGTGCTTACAAATATTCTTTAGCTAGGGATTCTTGTCACAGTGCTGAGCACCAGTCTCGTGGAAAGCGTCCCAAAGACGGAATTATCTCGGAACTTCGAGTGTAAATTCGAATCTAGCTATGAGGTCTTTCAACTTCGCACGAATACACAAGCGGAGATAGGTCAGATCTTTGAACCCGGACTGTTTGAAGCGAAAATGTGTTATTTCCATTCGCTTAACTTTGTATAGAAATAATGTTGGTAAATATTGTGTTGTTTACTATACAAGGTGTTACAAAAGTACCCTTAATGCCGAATAAGGTAGATAGGGATCATCAAACTGAACAACTTTTACTATGGGGCCAACTCTGAAATCGCGAAAAAAAAATCAGTTGTTTCATACATTTTGATATTTTCGTAATTAATTTTTGTATGAAACAGCTGATTTCTTTTTCGCGATTTCAGAGTTGGTCCCATAGTAAAAGTTACTCAGTTTAATGGTCCCTATCTACCATATTCGGCATTAGGGGTACTTTTGTAACACCTTGTATATTTACGTCACAGGGTATGTGACACTGGTATTTTTCAAATAATTTTACAATTTCGTAACATGTGAGGGCAAGAATTTACGTTGATAGCTACCGTCGTGGAGTTCCTTAGGTGAGGCATTGTTAAACCCAGCAGTAAGCGTCTGATAAAATTTTCGATCTAGAATATCCTAGATAAAGTTTCACTAAAAACATCTATGTGTACGAAGTCATTGCGTTTCACGAACACAACCTACTTAATGTGGCACTGACTGACAAAACAAAAAGCGAAAAATTTTGAAATTCGAATCCCCAAATTAATATTTTTATCTGGGTACAAATAACTATTCTTTCCAAATTCAATTTTAAAGAGTAAGGAAACAAAGAAGACAATACATTGTACAAACAAGCACCCAGTTTGATAGTGGGGCGTTATTTCGAGTTGCCGTTTTTGAGACTCTGACCGGACATCTAGGCTAGTCTTAATCGAACGATAAAATTAAAAAAACTATACAAACAGTATTTAACTATAAAACAACTATAATATTATTGACCATTGTATTCTGAAACATTTAACAACTTTCACGTCATCAGTCAATTTTTAATGTCCCCACTGCTGGGGCACAGGCCTTCCGTATGGGTGGATAAGGAGGATGGGCCATAACCCACCACGTGGGCCCAATGCGGATTGGTGGGTGTTAATGACTGCAAATGCAGCCGGGACCAACGGCTTAACGTGCCTTCTGAAGCACGGAGGAGCTCAAGATAATAAATTTTTGGTCACCCATCCCATGACCGACCCTTGCGAAAGTTGCTTAACCTCCGCAATCGCTGGGCCAGGCGCTAAATCACTGCGCCATCAAGCTCCTCACGTATGTACCTATAGCAAAAGAATAAAACTAATTTAGCAAAGTATTTAAGGGAACAAACGAGAAAAAAATAAAGTTATATTAAAGTTTTAAATAACTCCTAACCCGAAATGTAATAGTATGATAATAATGGCTATGTGAAATTGGATTATCCCAATTGCTATTCAAAGAACAAAGGGGCAAAATGAACAAAAGATATCGGGAAACATATTGTGGTTTAGATCACAGTTTTGTTTTTGTTGTTGGCGTACAGTACGTGCGGTCGGTACGTAGGTTTTTGCGAACGAGGTTGTTGGGCAAGATTTGTGTGCTTCAAACAAAAAACTGTTCGTGTAGGTACATTAAACAAAACACGATTCTCTTTATTTTCCCACGCAAAAGTGAAATTTATTTCAAAAGCCTTTATTGTATTGTTGTTTGACTACCTACTTCGCTTTAGCAAATAGTTCTATTCTAACTACCTACCTAAAAAAAGGTGTCACAGCTATTATAAAAAAGTAAGGCGCGAAATATATAGTATAGTTGAAGAGCATTGTATTTTTAATAGTTTGCCATCGCGGTAATTTGAAAATTTACTGAATCTTGAGTAACTAAATTAAATTACCAATAAATATTCATAATACAACGTGTTACAAAAATTCCCCTAATGCCGAATATGGTAGATAGGGACCATCAAACTGAACAACATTTACTCTCGGACCAACTCTCAAATCGCGAAAAGAAATCAGCTGTTTCGTACAAAAATTAAAATCGGAAATATCAAAATGTATGAAACAGCTGATTTTTTTTCGCGTTATTAGAGTTGGTCGTCGTTGGTCGGTAGGGGTATTTTAGTAACACCTTGTATAATACCAAATAATATACTAGAAAAAATACAACTCGCACCAGATCATGTTCTCGGACGGGAATCGAATCCGCGCATTGGACCAGATATCCAAAGGTCGCGGGTTCGATTCCCGTCCGAGAACATGATTTGGTGCGAGTCGTATTTTTTCTAGTATATTATTTAGTATTATAGTATATTTATATTTATCACAAACAAGTATTACTTACCATGTTTCTTCTAGTACATAACTTAAGCAAACTATAGAAGCCAAACTTAATAAACGCCTGTTCTGACAGGAAAATTTACTGCAGCGAATCATGATTAAAGAAAATTAGCTACTTAACTGCGGTCAGTTGAACTTTTACATCATTAGAACCATAATAATATAGTAGGGTTCCGCTGCCCGGGAGAAAAATACTCTCATATTTTTCATTTTCTACGGTACACCGTTCAGGAAATAGAAATATTGTAAAATTTTCAGGTCGTACAAGCGACTTAAAATCTACATTGATAATGGTTTCTGCGAAGCTTTAATTGCTTGATATTAATTTATTACGAATCAGTTCCTAAGGAATTAATTATTCAAGAACTGCATTTTTATAAAACTCAGAAACAGAAAGTATTTACAATACAATACAATAATCATTTTTCGTCAAACATGAGTATACATTTAATGTGGTTTATTGCAGTTGTCCTTACATGTTTGGCCTTGTAGGGCATACAAGATTACAATGTTAAAAAGTACCTACCTATAATAAAATGTCCAAACTGTCTACCCTATTTTTAAAAATGTCAATGTTAACCCTTCATCGCCCGGAAAATGAGATACAATAGATATTCCATTGTTATCCGGCCGCATATGTTCGCTCGGGCGTAGATGAGTTAATTAAATTGATGTCTAAAATTTACATACTTATACGGTGGAGACGACAATACGACAGTAAATGAAAACATTTGTGACACTAGTTCATAGGAGTATTTTAAAACTATCAAATAATTCCTAGGAACGAAATATTTTTTATTTTTTCAAACAAACTAGCATTAGTTTTATTATTTTATTATTTTTCAGTTAATTTTCCTGTGACTAAACTATAGGAAAATATTTCCTGTGACTAAACTATAGGATATTTTTATTGATTTTTTATGAGACTGCATGGGAGCGTTCTTAGCTATACGACATTTAATTTATTGTCGCATTGTCGTCTCCAGGTTGTATATTATAAATTAACTAGACCTCATCCCGATAAATAGTCACTAACGCAGTAACCCTTTTTATAAGGAAATAAGTGATTCATAAAGATTTTTTAGTAACACAGCATATTAAATAAAAGAAAGACCATTAAATTTAACATTTGAAATTTAATTAATACGTAATACGTAAGCAAAGAATTGAATTTTACATTTTCCTTTTCAATTACAATTAATAATAACTAGAGATACTAAAAGGTACTTTTCATAAAGGCACGACATGTTTAATTGAAGTTTAACTTGCTCTTGTAAAAAACTCAAATCATAAAATGAGCAGTCCGATAAAGAGCATATTATTTAAACTCCAACACAAACTGTAACTCAGTGAGAGTCAACAAAAACAAAGTAAGAGTCCGCTCGTAAAATTACTGAGCGTCGCGACGAGGCGCCCACGTTCAATACCCTCTCAAGAAGTATTACCAGTATTATGAGGGGTCACAAAGTGAGGACGGCGATATTGGCCACCCTTACAACGCACCGTAAGAAGGTGAAGAAACTTCTCATAAAACCTAAGGAGCCAGGTGCATTCCATTTGCCGGGCGCCGAAATGTGGAAGTATTTCACGCGCTCTCACCATTACTGTCGGTACACTGTGTACGCTGTTCCGAGGGAGTGGAATAATAAAAAATCTTTGAGCAAACGTGTTGATGTTCTGAGCGGTGGAATGTCAAACGTTTATGTTGACGCTTTTTGTTGTTCCCGGTGCCGTTTGTTCCGAATCGATGTTTGTATCGCTTGTTTTCGATTATTTGTTTTATCTGCACTTTTTTCATGAACTCTTTCTATAAATTGCTGTGTAATCAATTCCAGCATACCTTTCAGTGGTTTATAGATACATGTTGAATCAAATAGATACATTCAAAAAGCTAAAAGAAATAGTTTCGAAGAGAATGCGTGCTATTTTCAGTCTGCTGAATTTCCTACATCTTCTCACACCTTAAAGCCACCACCCTGGTTTATTTGCCGACCAGCAGGATAAAATGGAAAATATTCCTAGCACTGTATATTCAAAGTAAGTCCCACAGAACACCGTATCCAGATATGGATTCCAGGGAAAAGAAATAAGGATTCACTATGAATACTTGTATAAATAAACCATTTCTTACATCTGAGGAAGTTTCGCATAAAAACGCGAAAATAAAGGGGATTGCAAGGCTCTGTATTATCCACAACTATGATTTACGATTAAGGTAGTTTTCTGGTGTATTCGTGATTTATCGATGCGGTATCAGATAAACTTGACCGCAGATGCACATTCTTTTTTAAAGAAGATCGTAGGGATTCCTTGTTGATGGTGACGGCCTATTCCCGTTGTTCCCTAATGGGGGATATCGAGAAAAAAAAAATGTCACCATACTTTTTCCCGATATCCCCCAGTGGGGGACAAATAGGCCATAATGACGACGACGACTTGTCTGAACGCAATTCTATACATTGTTCAGATCAGACAGTCATACATAATAGTCATAATAATATATCATTTTTTTTATTTAAGTACAGTTTTTAGATTGTATATGCAGGACAATAGATTTTGTTATAAACTTTTGGTATAAATAAACATCTTTCATTTACACTTTAACAAATTGCCTTCATTCAGCGAAAACCAATTTGCGAATGCGGATCATTCTATGAGCCATATTACCAGTATATGGTTCCCTTCAATAGCATAGAAAATTTCATTGCTATTGTATATGTAAATAATATCATCTTGCTGCCTTGAATTGCTATTGGCTGTATGATCACACGGTATTGAAAGTAATAAACAGTTCGCATTGAACAAATTTCCAATTTAAAAGGTTGTAAAAGGATTTGGACGAATGGAAAGTTTTTTTTAAAACATATATTATTATTGGATGGTGAGAATCCGAAACCTGTAATACAGACCCTAGTACAGTCGGTAAAGTACAATTTCTTAACTAATATACATTATAAAGAAAATTAGTTGAATTATTATTATTTATGACAAGACAAAAAAAATAATCTCCATCATCACAATAAACATAAAATGAACCATCACAGCTTAGATAATATCCTAAAAAATGTGTAACTCGGTAAAAATTTACATCAATTTTGCGACGACAAGTTATAAAAGTTTGGTGTCTGCGAGGCTGCTTTCAGCGCATGAGCTCTTTTTAATACAAAATTCAGGCTATTCATCAGGAGTATGTATAGTGGGATAACCGCTGTATAAATAATTCGTGAAATGAAGGTGCCTCCATGTCATAGAATAAAGATGAGCGATCATATAGGACGATTTCAGCCCGTCTTATACCCAGTAAATAGGAGCTTTACGATCAAGCTATTCCCTGAGACTTCGTAAATCTATACATATTAAATAGATAGAAGTTTTCAGGGTTCTTGCACTTTTGAGATTTCCACTATCTACCATTTTTAACCGACTTCAAAAAAGAAGGAGGAGGTTATCAGTTCGATTATTTTTTAATGTTTCACCACAGTACTCCGTCATTTATAGACCGATTTGGATTTTTATTTTTATTTTCAAAGAATAAACTTCAAGATCCCATTTTTTTTAATTTTGTAATCGCTATGAAGTTTTAATATCTTGAGTATTTTCGTAAACTTTACGAGATTTTTATGGATGATCGAGCATAACTTCTTTGTTTATAAACTGATTTAGATAATTATTTTTTTTGTTTCAAATAAGATACTTCAAGGATGATATAGTATTAATTTCATTGGCATTAGACATTGGATTTTGAAGATACACAAAAGAAACTATATAGTGATTAAAATGTTTGTAGGTTTATGGCAGTCAAAAACAAGGTACCTAGGTAGGTACCTACCAAGGTACCTACCTAACTAGTAGCTTAGTGAGCTGTAGACCTCGCTCAAATTGTATATTGTTTAAAAATTTAAAATATGTCAAAATGCCATTATGACACATTTTAAAATTGGCCATGGCCAATTTTAGTGTGGTGCTCTGCCGCAGAGCCACCACTTTAGAAATCGATCATTTATATCTTAAAATGACGTTCGTTAAACGTACATGCTGTACATGTGCTTATTATCGCTGTACAAGTACGAGGTTACAAAATAATAAGCATTGATTGTGGCTCTGCCAGGGAGTATACTCTCCAGCAGAGCCACCTAAAATACGAGCTCAGGGATGTTTAAAGCTGCCGTTTTTTCATGAAATCTGCTGTACGAACTCTGTGAATCGTGTACGAGTTGAAAAATATCACTAAAAGACAGTGGTTTTATTTCTTTTAACATAACTAAAATTTTCATAAAAAGCGCCGTTATTTTATGTCAGCAGGTTATTATCTAGACATTTCTTTCTAGAATGCCTCTCATTTTAATTAAAATCAAATTACATATTTCGAGCAAAATACTTAGAACATTTGTAATAGAAAGAGCATCATGTGCTTTTGGCATATACCTAACCTACCTGTCCACCATTTTGAAAAAAATCACATTCAAACTCGAATATCTCAGTAAGTATATCACCTATACTTTTTGTTTGTAATTACTTATTCTATCGATTGACACTACTTTTAGCACAGGCCTCCAAAACCGACTTTTTTCAAAATGGCGGACAGGTAGGTATGCCAGTCTTCATACATAAATGACCGATGGCTTTTTCCCTTTGGGGTAAATAAAAAGTTTGGGATATAAAATTTACCCCAAAAAGAAGTTACTTAAGTCGGTACAGCAATGATAAGGGGCGACGTAACTCAGACATCCATGGACCAAAAATAAAACCTATGGGCGCCGTTAATATAAAAAGAAAGTGTCCATGAATCGAAGTGAATTGAAGTCGGGTGGGCTTTAAGATTTAACACATAAAATTGAAAAACATAACTGCTGACATAAAATAACGGCGCTTTTTATGAAAACTTTAGTTATGTTAAAAGAAATAAAACCACTATCTTTTAGTGAAATTTTTCAACTCGTACACGATTCACAGAGTTCGTACAGCAGATTTCATGAAAAAACGACAGCTTTAAACATCCCTTAGCTCGTATTTTAGGTGGCTCTGCTGGAGAGTATACTCCCTGGCAGAGCCACAATCAATGCTTATTATTTTGTAACCTCGTACATGTACAGCGATAACAAGCACATGTACAGCATGTACGTTTAACGAACGTCATTTTAAGATATAAATGATCGATTTCTAAAGTGGTGGCTCTGCGGCAGAGCACCACACCAATTTTACGCATCAATATCATTGTCCATAGCAATGGCCAACAGCATGTGCTAAGTTAAAGGGTAAAAGTCTAAGAGGAAAGTCGCAGGCGGTGACTAGTATTTATAATTTTAATCACCATTAAAATTCATTGCATTAATACGTCCCAAAACTTTTTATCATAACTCACATTAAAATTTGAGGTCGAAAGCACAAGTAAAGTTCGCGTGATTATTTCAATTAAATATTAAAACAGACTGAACCCACGTCACCCAGTAAAAATTAGGTGGGGCCTTAATCATTTACTCCTTATACGTGCTAAATCAAGTAATACATTAACCTAATGACGTCCGACTCCCTAATTAACTTAGTTCTATAATTAAATGAATAATTGAAAAGTTGCCTACTTTCTGTCTGAAAGCTAATTTCTGTTCACATGATTTATTTGCATTAAATCAGTGATGTCATGGATATGCAATTTCGGATTTGGATACGAATACGGATATAGAAATAATGTATTATCGGTTTCGGATATTAAATTATTTTGGATTATCCGTTAGTTTCGGATTGTTTCGGTTACGGATCTTAGATTTTAAAGAAATTGTAAAAATAAAACACCATAGAAATAATAAATAAACATGCAAGACGTGACGCGCGCGGTGTGTCAGCTCGGCTGGGCAGAAGAAACTGTCATAATATGTCATTGTCTCATTTAGACTCCGTCTCTATACGAAATTATTCGCAACTTGTATTTCGAATTCAGTTATGGTTACGGATAGATTTATATTTCGAATATCCGATAGTTACAGTTACGGTTACGGAGCTCCTTAACATCCCTGATAGAAATTTAGCTTTTTTGACCAAGCTTTTTAATTTAAAACAAATCTGATTGTTCAAAACAATTAAACATGAATAACATGCTATATTTTTTTATTCGTGAGACTACGAATTTGCTAATATCTGAATAACTCTTGTCAAATAAAATACCTACAATTCATTTAGAATTCCCTAAGAGTCGGCTCTAATTTCCTCAGAAATTGTGCATTGAACCAAACGTTTTATAACGATCTGTTCAACACAGGATTTTTTTTGTTTGACAATCTCGTTATAAAAAGGTGTCGCTACATTGTTTTAGCGCCTAATGGGCATTTCCATGCGGATACTTACCTTTTAAAAGTCAACGCTTATAATGATATGGGTTTGTTCGTTTGATAAAATATATCACCATTAACGCTAAGAATATCATAATAATAATATCTTTGATTCATTACCTCTTAAAAATATTTGGAAATTTGATAAAATCTCTCTCGCTCTCTTCACTGTATATTTTCTAATGCATTTTTTAATGAAAACAAATACATCTGCTAATTAAATTGCATCAAACATTTCGTTCGAAACTATCTATAAAGAAGTAGGTCACATAGAACAGAGTAAAATGAATAATTGTCTAAAGAAATTGGTACAGTATACCGTGCCGGATGCATACTAAAACTGCAATACCTAAATTACACTGTATACTTTGATTATATACTAAAATTAATTAATTATCGATGTACAACGGTCAACTTATAGGTTGAAATCAAATATTCCTTAATTTCCAGCCATTTATCACTATTACCCTAAGAAGACATTTTTCGTTCTATTTCGACATCAGCCATTTTTAATGTCCCCACTGCTGGGGCACAGGCCTTCCTCATATGAAGGCCTGTGCCCCAGCCCCAGGAGGATAGGCCCTAACCCAATGCGGATTGGTAGGTATTAACGACTGCAAATGCAGCCGGGACCAACGGCTTAATGTCTTCCACAGCACGGAGGAACTCGAGATACTAAATTTTTGCACCCATTCCATGACCGACCCTTGTGGACGTTGCCTAACTTCCGCAATCGCAGAGCCAGGCTCTAAACCACAGCGCTACCGAGCTCCTCGTTCTATTTAGCTGGAACGAACCATTATTAGGAAAGTTTCCAAAATTTTAAAAACAGCAACAACATATGAATGGAAAGATAAACAAAATACATTAATAATGGTGAAAGAATTATTCCGACAGGTTCACATCTACATATGTCTGCCTAACTCATTTCTCGGACGTTCCCGCCTCCTCCCTAAAGCAATTAATTATCGTAAAACATAATAGAACGTTAGGGAGCGATAGTTATAGAGTCCAGAGATAGGACGTCGATTGCCGTCACCGAATTTATTCGTCCATGAAATTAGGAGGCACTTTCCTGTCACAATTTATGTCAGCCAATCTCAAAAACTGATGCTACCCTTCTCGCTACTCGTTAACGTTTATTACTTCTAATAAACCAACTGAATCGTGTTATTTACCTCCGACCATGACACAGCCTTTTACATAATCAAATAAATACCTAATTTATATATCAGAAACACAAATGCTATTTTTCTTTGAGTAATTTCATTAATGGACACAAATAACTTCCAATGTTAAAATTTATGGTGCGTAAATGTTTTACGTACATTTTTTATAGTTCCTTTCAAGAAAATAACGAACGTTTGAAGACAAAGCGGTCTCCTATTTTTCCTTTCGTCTCAATACAGCGAATGTATTCTCTAGGCCCAGTAAATGGGATGGGTGTAAAAAGGCTTTCCAATCTGAACCTCTGAAAGAATAGAATAAACAATAGTACCTCCGAGAAGGCGAAACTTTTCTTATTATTTAAGAGGTCTTGGATGTTTAATGCATGAGGTACGATTTATACGCGAGACTGAATAATGCGTACGGTATAATTTCGATGATTGCGTTTGTGCAGTAAGCTTTCTTTCCGAACCTTCTGGGTTCATACATTTTTATAGGATTTCTTAGATTTTGTTACGAGGTCGCCACAAAAAGGCATTATAGGTGGTTGGTGCGATAAATTAGGCTCATTATAGCTGTATAACAAAGCGGTGCGTGGAACGAGAAGTCGCCAACTAATAATATATCACGGCCGGCCACGATAAGAGCTCCAAGGGATTTATGTTTGTCGATTTTCAAACGATATCGATACACTGAGGTGGTTCGGTTGGCTGCCCGATAAATAGCTAATGCGGTGGGTAAAATTTATTGGAACAAAAATGTAGACTTTTTCAAGACTAGTATATTTATAGTCTGCATTGCAAAGCTTTACCTCTGAAAATGTTTGCTCTTTTTTAGGTTTTTTATGTGATTCCACTGGCTGTAAAATTTAATTCCGAAACGTATAAAGAAGATCAGTAAAATATTATGAAAATGTCTCGGACTGTCTTACGTCGCTACATCGTTGCGCGCACTGAGTTTTGTGGTATATGTACGAGACACACAAGCCGCCAACGGCCGTACTTTGCAGGGAAATTTATTTTTCAAGTGTTTAAAGTCCTGTTTTTACTTTTTTGACCAACTCTCCGCAAGCAGATTATAGACCGAAGATTGAATAGGTAATGATAAATATAAGATGAACATTACAATAAAATTATTACTGTTTTATAACTCCTTACACAGTGTCACTTATTACAACTAACAGTGAAGAAAGGGGCAGTCAGAATGATCTGTAGATAAAGCTAACGGCACTATCAACTGTATATTATGCTATCATAAAAGCATGTTAAAGATATATAAATATTTTACGACTTCTAATAACGTCAAATATATTGATACGAGTGTTTGAGAGCGTTTACTTTGGAACAGATGTAACTAAATACTTATAAATAGTATTTGTTTCAGATTATTTGAGTATTATTTCTTCCCTGAAATGTAATAACCCATTAAGGCCCTGAAAATGAGACAATAGATATTCCATTGCTGTTCGGCCGCATTCGGCCGCTTGGGCATTGATGAAATAATGAGCAAATCCTTTTTAAACCTATTTTTACAGTTGTAAAAATAATGACATTGATAATGTGCCGTCTGCAATCAATTGAAATCAATTGTCGTAACCTGATATGTTCTTAACTTTTCTAACGAGTCCAAAACCTTAAATCCTAATGCAAATTAAATACTTGCTTCGTAGTCAACTTTACACTAAAGTTGGGTAGATTTACACGGGTGACTTTTGCCACACGGCGAAAATTTCAACGCCTAGGCCGCAGGCACAGTTTAAGACTGTGCCGCAGGTGATTAATATCGACCGAGTAAATGGGCATGGTGACTTAAATCGACCGTGTAAATGCGTGTCACAAACTTATGTAACCCGGTAGCCGAGACTGGATCTTTATGTGTTACATATTGTTACCTACGTTACGCCGCCATCGACTACATAGACGACAGCGACGTCATCACCAATGTGTCACTGCGAATCAATTTTACAAGCGACTTGCTAGGTCGACTAAAATCGACCCGTGTAAATCCCACATAAGCGTCTACCGTACAAGGAATATTTAAACTCGAATGGGCGGTATTTCAGCATTTTCCAGCAGGCGCATTTACCGTGAGCGATTTATAAGCGATAAAGATCTACCGTGCTCGTGAGACCGGAGTAATTCGCAACACGACTTCTACGTCCAATTTAACGCTTAAAAATAAAACCAATACCGAATGTTTCCTTAATTTAATGCTTTGTAAACAAATAATCGATGACCAATTTTCTGAACAGCAACCAACGTTTGGTGTGATGACATAAATTAAGGGATTTGTTTGTCATTTACGCAACTCTTTTCGATGTTTCTTTACTCGGTTTGCCGCTGCTGGACCTGAAACGTGCTAAAGACATTTATACAATCAAATATTTCTTGAGAAAGCCGTTTATTATACTTATTATTTTTTATACATTTGACGACCTCCGTGGTCAAGTGGTTTTGTACACCGGTTTTCAAGGTGTCGCCATCTCTGAGGCCCCGGGTTCGATCTCCGGTTGGGTCAATTTAGAAAACAAACTTTTCTATATTAGCTCAGGTCTGGGTGTTTGTAATACCACCGTTGTCTCTGATTTTCATAACACAAGTGCTTTAGCTACTTACTTTGGGATCGGAGCAATGTATGTGATGTTGTCAAATATTTATTTATTTAATCAATAATCGTGTTTCGGCTATGTGATGAATATTGTAACATTGTCTTTTACGTAGTCGTTCTTTAAAATACACTTATACATATTATTACTAATGATTATTATTAACTAATAAATACATTGAGCCTGCTGGAAGCAAAAGAAATAATATGAAGGTATTTCTATACCTATCCTAAATTCCCTTAAGATCATTTATACTATGGGCTGTAAATGATCTTAATTCTTGATCTAGTCAAAGTTAAAATGGCTTAGATTGTGTCATCTATTCCAAGTACATCGGTACCTACGGTCAATGGTAAAAACGCTGACCTAGATAAAACTTATCCACTAAGTCTCGGAGAGCTCTGAGATAAATATCTCTACCACAAAGGCCTAAGAACACTCAGTTGTCTATTGAAAGCGCAAGTTTCTATTAAACCTAGCACCCAATAGCGCTAATTCTGAACGATCAAACCAAAACCGTTACGTTGTCATTAAGATTATAATTTGCCTGAAAATCTTTGGTTTAGCTTTAGAATTCCCATTTAAATTGTCCAAGATCCAGAATTTTGACGAAACTTGAGCGAGTATTTTTCTGTAAACTAAACTGAAACAGTAATGATTGACTGAGCGAGCGCGAAGCGCGAGCGGAGCGTCTCTGTTTCAGCTTGGGCAAAAATGCTTTCATATATCTGTCCGGCGCGGCTGTCCGTTTATTCTCCTCTACAGGTCGCATTTCTCAACCGAATCTCGTGAAAAATTGTTAGCAAGTTCTTTAAGAATTGAGATTGAATGGAGGTGAGGTGGTCTAGCAGTAGTTGGTGCTAGCACGGAGAAGTAGTGGGGATGTTGTTCAGTAACGGCGCCGAGTGGTGTGGCTACGTCACTCGGAGGAAGACCACGCCGCACGGGTAAGACTGCGTCACTCAGAGGGACCAGATAGGTGAAATAAAGCGTTGTCTCTGCCACCCTGTCGTTTCGTTTCAATCCCGTAACCCACTCCCATAACAATATGTTTACAATATGAAAAATACCTCTTAAGTATATTTTTTATTCCACCTATCACACAATCTCATATCAACTCCCTGAGCGAAGCCGGGCATCGGAGCTAGAGCTAATTATAAAAATACCTATTAAACTCAATCTTTAATAGGGCAATGACTTAGTCAAACTCTTAATCCGGAGTGCTTTAGCACTATTTTTAAGTAGCAGTTTATGTTTGTTCAAATCAGCAAAAGTTCCGTAACACATAGTCCTTTTCTTCTGAATAAGCCCTTCATTAGTTTTCATAACACAAAAAGATATAATTGAGTAATAGAAAACGGGTGAAGAATTTAAGGTATCTGTTTTACATCTAAATTACAATTACATTTTATGGACAAGAAAAAAGGCAAATACGAATTAATTTAAAACAAGTCTCCATAAAAAGGCCTATTAAAAAGGGTTCGGAATAAAAAACAGGCCCTTACCCTAAACATCTGGTGGGGGTTCGTGTAAAGACAAAAGTTAAATCAGATAACTGTAGGTATACATTATATTATAAGGTACTTTCTATACAAAGAAATACGTGTTTCGTTCTAATTTTCATTATTTTTAGTGAAAGTCAGCGCCACGCAGTGAAAGTACTTACAAATACTATTTTGACCCGCGTAGAGAATACTGTAAAATTATTTAATAAACACGTTTGATTTGAATTTTCTACTAAGACTTAGAATACTAAATAATATAGGTACTAGAAAAAATACGACTCGCACCAGATCTCGGACATTAATCGAACCCGCGACCTTTGGATGTCCGGTCCAATGCTCTTACCGCTGAGCTACTCTAGTATATTCCTCTTACGCTGCAAGCCAGCGTTATTTCATCAATGTTAGGAATTACCTCGACATTCAATTGAAATATCTTTCCTGATATTTTGACAAATTGATTAAGATGAAACTGCTGTATAATTTGTATATTTGAATACTATCTATTTTTATACTAAATAATGTACTAGAAAAAATAAACTCGCACCATGAAGTTTGATCGTTTTAATGCTCTATCTAGGATAGAGTAGAGCCAAGTGTTCATTCCAAATTTACCTCTATATTCTTATGTTTGTCCGTCAAGCGAGACAGATAAACAGATAAACAATAAAGGTTTTTAAAAGCGTTTTTTGAGGCACTGAACCCTTTTTCTGCGACTGTACAGCAAAGGTGACTTTTTTGCCACGTGTTTTAGTGACCGTGACTATAGTAGCAGGTTAATGAACTTTTAGCTACCTAGTTGAATATTTTAACGATACTCAGAAATGATTTACAAAATATATGTGACTTCTTCTACTCTCTTGATTATAAATAAATTATATTAAATTTCTTTTAGTACACGATGAAATTGTAAATATAGTTACTTATTTCTGTTAATGCTGATATGTTTATTGCGCCTGTTCTTCTTGTCAGTCAAAAAAGTTTGGAACGGGTGGTAGAAAAATATAGACGATTCAATAGCGCTTAATTACTAAGTTTATTTGAATAAATTTTTACTTTACTAATTTATTAGTCTTGATATTTTAGTAACCTGTTAGTAATTGTGAAAAAAGCAATAAAATAACAAAGCCCCGATGCTTAGTAGCGCTACGTAATAGCAACATATACAACAAATGAAAAATATTTAACCCATTTGTGCCTATTCAGTTTTATAGGAGCATTCGTTTACCCGTGAGTTGAATAGGAAAAAAAATTAACAATGTATTTTGCCTCGTTCCATGAACCATATAAAAGTTCGCAGTATATTGATTTCATTGAAAAAAGAGTCAATAAACGAAAGCGAAACGATAATTTAGAAATGGTATAGTACTAAACGACAACGTCACTGCTTTGCTTCCAAACTATATGCAGCAACCACTCAGTTGCGACTTAGAAAATGATAAATTTGACACTTGATACCCAGCCACTTTTTAGGGTTCCGTACCAGAATGGTAAAAAGGAACACTTATGATGCGACTCAGTTTGTCTGTCTGTCACAGCTGGATATCTCGAGAACTACTAATGCTATCAACTTGAAGTTTTAGATGACGTTTGCTCAACTATTTTGCAAATAAGAAAGAAATAAAAATATTTATAGTTTTTGACTTTTGATGAAAAATATAAAAAAAATACCGTTCCCTCCCCTTATCTCCGAAATTTGCATAAAGAAAAATCTGAAATTATTTTATGTGATGGAAGTTTATGTAAAGATTACAGGAAAAATAAAACGATGTCTCTAAATAGTAAACTTTTTCAGAATGATGATGGAAATGATGACGGAACCTTCGGTGCGCGAGTCCGACTCGCTCTTGACCGTTTTTATATCACTGCCAGCCGCGTGATGCCCGCTGCTGGGTTGGGCTTCCCTATGTCTACGATGATCCTGCACTTCCCACATGCATCGGATTCCTGAGATGAAGTCGCTTAGCAAGAAAGTCGAACAGCCAAGCTCAATAACTTTAATTATTACCTATACATTTTGCGGCAAATATTGCAGTTTATTGTCTTCGTATGTCCTTGAATCTTGTTCGGAAACATCATCTTTTGTCGCAGTCTCGAGGTTGAAGAAATCTTCTGATTTCATCATCGTCACCGAATCGGAACTGTTTGGTATCACTTTCATTGTCACCGTACGGCTGTTGACCTTGACACTTTGTATCTGTTGTGCTAACAAATTAATTTGGGACCTTTTCTTACATTTAATAATTAAATATGGTATTAGGTCTCTACTTCGGTAAATTTCGTTATAA
Source organism: Catoptria pinella (assembly GCA_963556745.1). Classification (NCBI taxonomy): domain Eukaryota; kingdom Metazoa; phylum Arthropoda; class Insecta; order Lepidoptera; family Crambidae; genus Catoptria; species Catoptria pinella. The sequence goes on from OY750763.1 coordinate 10,885,182, forward strand.
AGTTTTGTTTTTTTTTGCAACTTCTATTAGTAAGCAACTTTTTTTCTACCTGTTTCAATTATGTTTCTTCTTCTGCAAAAGTTATAATAAGCATGACTTTCTTAATTTAATGTAAGTATTAGTATTCTAGAAGGTTTTTACTATCTACTTCTGCTAGTATATAGTATAGTAGGCGTATGAGCTCAAAATCAATGGAAAACTGCAAATCGATGGACAGGATAAAATTCAAAATTCAAAACTTATTTGACGACCTGAGTGGTGCAGTGGTCAACGTGCCGGTCTACCACGCAAGAGGTCCCGTGTTCGATTCCCGGCTGGGCAGAAATTGAAATGATGAATTTTAATTTCTGTGACGGGTCTGGGTGTTAGGTATAATAAGTATAATATTTAAAAGTATATAAGTAGTATATGAGTTGTCTAGCACCCATATTACAAGCTTTGCTTAGATTTGGGCTAGATGGCGCTGTGTTAAATTGTCCAAGCATTTATTTATGATTATTATTATTTATTCAGTCTAGACTGTTACAAGCAAACAAGGCAAGAAAAGGCAAGAAGTTACGCCATCGGTTCGAAAACCCAGCCGAATAGCCTTTTGGCTACTTGAGATCAAAACAATTTTTATGAGCCGCAGTTCTTAAAAAAAACTTCCTTATGAGAGAAGTTATGGTGTCATATTTTTTGTAAGGGTTTTTTTTTTGTTCTACAACCTATCTTGTATGGTATCCAATTATAGGGCTTTCTGAGCCAGTTCTAAAAATATATCACATCATTACAAATAAAATACGTTTTACGGATTACAGCGTGTATATTATTGATTCAGGTGCTATTTTAGAATTATTTAGTTTGAATTTTTGAACTCCCGACGTTTCGACACCTTTCCAGGGGCCGTGGTCACATGAGCAACCTTTTTTTTAGTCCTCCCGTAACCACGGCCTGTACACGAACTGTGCACGTGGAAGACTTAGAAGTATCATATCACATCATTACATTTCAGCCACTCGTTTTAAATTAAACCAAACAACATTTTCAAAACATACCAATTTTGGGCTGATACAATACATACAATTGTTTCGAGCTTTTTGCACATCCTTTTACACGTGCAGCCTGTGGTCTAACTACACCCAAAGCGCTTATCACGCCCTCCGAGTCCAATATAATAATGCGTTCAGGATGCTTTTGGGATTGCGTCGCTCCTGCAGTGCATCCGGGATGTTCGCAGAGGCCAGCGTGGCTTGTTTCTATGCAACTATGCGCAAAAGACGTGCTTCCCTGGTGCGCAGGGTGCGGGGGAGCCCCAACAGCATCCTGGACATGATAGCGAGCAGACTTGACTGCACGTATATAAATCGTTGCTGTGTCATAGCAAGTGGCATGGCAAAAACATAATCAATATTTTTATAATAATTATCCTAAACATAAATACTAACATACATAGTTTATAAGAAACATTGTAACTAACAAATTGAGTTATTTTAATTACTTAAATACATAAATTATTATTATTATTAATACGGTTGATTTATTTTGCGTAAGTACCTCAAATGATAAGTAATATTCCAATATCTAACTTCAAGAAAGCAATTTTGTAAATACTTTAATTTTATTATTACAAAGCTTTTACGAAGTGATTGATAATGTAAGATTAAAAAATATAATAATAAATATCGAGTAAAAGGGCTTTCTGAGCTGTTTCTAAAAATTTATTACATAAATACATTTCAGCACTTGTTTTAAATTAAACCAAAAATCATTTTGAAAAAATACCATACAAACGGGCAACGCACTTGCGGCGCACACGCATGCGGAAAATTGCAAGTTAGGAAAAGGGCATTCACTATACTTTGGAATACAGTTTTTGTAAGAACCTAATAATATACAAAAAAATATTCTTTGTATTTATTTGTATATATTAGGTTCTAGGTTCTTATTTTTTACTCAGGTGATAAAAAAATATATCATTTCTTTATAGGAAAAAGTTCGCTTATCAAACAAATTGTTGCTTAATCGCCCTTTATCAATTACGATTTCCAGGTTTGCTATAAAATCAAAGTATGTTTTTAAAGTATGTTTTAATATTTTGTCCAGTGTCTAGCAGATTATAGTATTAACAACTTAGAATAATAACAACCTGAAACGATAGTTTCATACAAAGCGCACTGTCAAAAATACTGAACCAAAATAGCTTAATTTTCAGATTTTTATCCTTAATACATTACCTAATTGTACCAATAAGAACGAAACAGTTTCAATTTCCCTTTAGAGGATTAGTTACCATTTTATTGAATTTTGGTTACGATTAGGTTACGTATGAAGGATATACGACCTGACGACCTCCGTGGTTGAGTGGCTTTGTACACCGGTTTCCAAGGTGTCGGCATCTCTGAGGTCCCGGGTTCGATCCCCGGTTGGATCAATTAAGAAAACGAACTTTTCTATATTGGCTCAGGTCTGGGTGTTTGTGATACCACCGTTGTCTCTGATTTCCCTAACACAAGTTTAGTTTTTTTTTTAAGTTTTACGACATCACATACATTGCTTCGATTCCAAAGTAAGTTGCTAAATAAAGCACTTGTGTTATTGAAATCATAATCGTAACAAGTGCTTTAGCTACTTTGGAATCGGAGCAATGTTTGTGATGTTGTAAAATATTTATTTATTTACGTTTGAAAACTAAGTCATTTTGGTTCAGTATTTTTTGCCTCACTTTACATACAAGGACTCGGCTTCTAGGTGTTATTATTCTAAGATTAGCACTGAATAAATAATAGTACTAGGTATTAACGATGGCATCTAATTTCTACAAAAAAAACAATAATTAAGGTAAAATAATTATTGTCCTAAAGTTTTACTTGGAATGCTACAAAAGTGATTTATTTTCCACGAAACTTTCCAAAAAGTTATGAGAGCTTTAATAAAATAAAGAGTTAAGTAGTTTTTAAAAATGATATTGAAAATATTTAAATTCTGATAGATTTTATGATTTGATTGGTGATAGAATATCGTCGTAATTATACAAAATAGGAATTTAATAATTTGGTCATATTGGCGTTATATTTAGTTATTATATTTAACAGCAAATCAAGTATTGAATAAATGGAAACAAAATATTAAATTATATTTCTTTTATTTTCATAACAAAAACGATGAAGAAAAAGTAACAAACAATTATTTACTAATAAAAACAGTTGTGCCTATTCAATTTAAAAAGGAGTAACAAAATCAGATTAATAACTACAGCTAGTTTGTACATCAAACCACATAACTGGTTTTGATAATCCTTTTTAGTAAATTATAACAAACTTTCAGTCTTTCCTTTGATGAAGGGAAAACACAAAAACATAGTCAGTTCAGGAGAGAAATATGAATGATGATACAGTATTTAAATGTGGGTGAACCTTTGTGGTTACAAATCGAAACCTCTTTAGAAAAAAGTTAAAAACAAAATAAAAAACAAAATACTGTAACAAATCAACAAGTAACAAGGGCTTAGTTAACTCCTTAGTGACCTTTCTTGTGGTCCCAGTGCTTGTGGTGCTCATGACCTCCCTTCTTGCCATGATCATGATGATGGTGATGATGTTCGTGATGACCACCGTCACCGTGATGACCCTTGTGGTGATGATGGTGACCCCCGTGATGATGGTGATGACCCTTACCGTGATGATGTTCATGATGATCGCCATGCTTGTGTCCGTGATGATGGTGACCTCCCTTTTTGTAATGACCTTCATGGTGATGGCCTCCGTGATGCTCATGGTGTCCTTTTTTACCATGGTGGTCATGGAAGTGCTTGTCCTTCTTGAACTCGTCATGTTTGTCAACTTCGTGGTGTCCCTTTGTGTCGTGTCCCTTGTGGTGGTGGCCGTGTTCCTCATGGCCGTGACCGTGGTCTCCTTTCTCGCCGTGATGATGGTGATGATGGTATCCGTCATCATGGTGATGATGCTTCTTGTGGCCGCCGTGTTCGCCGTGATGGCCTTTATGACCTTCATGATGATGATGTCCTTTGTGTCCATGGTGGTGGTCATGGTGGCCCTTGTGTCCCTTGTGGTCATGATGATCATGATCGTGATGATGATGGCCGTGGTGTTCGTGGCCGCCACCCTTATCCCAGTGACCCCCGTGGTGGGACGCTGCCGGCTCTAAGTCGGCATCTCCCGTTTCCCTGAGGTCCTTGGCTGTGGCGATTGCTGCCAAGGCAACAATGCCAAAGACTACCAGAAGGGTACTTCTCATGGTTGGAGACTGCACTGTTGAATGATACTGTTTGGCTCTACTGTGATTTTATATAGCTAGTATCGTTCGCTGTTGAGTAAGTTGTTGTGCGATAGTGTCAAGGTTGCAATAGACGTCGGAAGAGATTTCCAGTTTCCAGGTCATTTACACCGTGCACTTCCACGTCACTATAGATCGTAGTTTCTAATTATTTTTTCATTATGCTTATAGTGTTAAGGAACTTTGTATGTATATAGTTTTAAATGTGTTTATGAATTATGTTTACTCTGATTAAAATAAAGTCATATATGCATAGGATTTGGTGGTGTTTAGAACTTATTCACAGTATTTACTTTTTAATATATATTTAATTATATGGGTTCGTTAAAAAATGCCACCACATCAATTCACTGAGAAATAATTTTAATAGCTATCAACCTTAGATTATTTATATGTCATCAACTTTTTATTCTGACAACCTTCTCTTTTCTATAATTGAATATTTTATTTTAGTGATACAATAAATTACTGTAGGACTGTGTTTTTGTGAATAATTATACCTATAAAATACCTACTTCAGTTTTTTTTTTAAACTTTTTATATAATATAACAGTGTATGATTAATAAATTTCCGAAAAAATAGTACAAAAAACATAATATATTATTCAGTGTTGTCAGTGGATTGTCGTAAAACCCAATGTTTCTTTTGATCACATTTGATTTACCTCGCTTCGAAACATTGTGCGAAATTGAAGACATATTCTTCCCTAAAATGTGTTTGATTTTAGTCGACCCTTTCCTTAATACACAGAGAAACCCCGGGAACCCCACCCTTTAATAATAATTCGGATTGACGTGAGAATAGCACAGACCATGCATAAACAATGGAAATGGCGTTATTTATTCACGAAAGTAACAAAAGCTTTTTTTCCTATTAAATAACTGAACAGTATTTAAATTGAATGTACCCTTTACGTTCATTTTAATGACATTGAATATTTTCCTGCTTTTGAAAGAGGACCTTACGAATATTTTTGTATAATTACCAAATAAGTTGGGATTAAGGGAACATGAACTTGATTGTGACGGGGTTGTTTATACATTAATGAAACAAACATAATAAAATATTAACTCTTCGTAGCTAAATTATTCAAACACAGTCACTCCTACTCAGATGAACATAAACATTTTCTCCGAACACACAACTAAGAATAAAGGAAATTATAAAACAAACAAACAGTTGATCACAGAAATTAATTAAAGCATTTCAAATCTATTTTCTTTTGAATTTCACGGTAAAAACAATCTATGAACATCCGTATCCGGACCGTTATCGCCCGCGTCGACGTTCGAAGGCTTTTGCGATAAAAGCAACTTAAAAGATAAACCATAATTGAAATGTCAAAAGCATTCTTTGTATAAACGTTTTAAAGGCAACCATTTTCGAGTTTTATGTAACATTGAAATTGAATTCTCTGAAATAGCTGGTACTTGAATTTGGCAGATTGTGAAATTTAAGTACAATTTTTGTGAAAAATTGCGTTGTCACTGAGATTTTTAAAATGTGAAAAATGCTTCTATTAGATTAACTTGAATCGTAGGTATTTTATTAATAATGTGTTTAGAAAATTAATAACAATGAAAATAGACCTTTTGTTTCGTCAAACTTTGTCCTAGCGGATACAAAAACTTTAGCAAACTCTGCCTACGAGTTACCCACCCACGAGCTTCCTACATAATGGCAAAACAATGTCCATAATATTACACGTAAATCCTAAAAAAGAAACTCGTATGAAAATTATTAACTTGCACCCACAACGCATCTAGGTAATCATTATTAAGACCTTACCTTATTACTGAAATGGCAAATTTTCAAAGTTACAAATCATAAGAATCGATATATTTTAATTAATCTCGATGAGCATCATTCGGAATATTCTGAACTGGAAATAAAATTTACAATTTACTGTATTGTTGTTTTCGAAAGAAGTTTTACAATTTATTGTAATATTTTTTCCGAATACATTTAAATGTAATTTAACGGCTTTTACAATTTTCCAGTGATATGTGAACGTTTACGCAAACTTTTGAAATTAATAAAAATCCTTAAAAAATTCTATTCCTAATATATACTTTACCATATTAAAGCTTGTTTTATTTTAAAATACTTACACAAAAAATACAATGAACGAAAAAAAATAATAGGTTAATTTGTCGAACATCGAAAAAACGCAACAACTATTTAACCGACACTTTAAAGCTGGTCCGATGACAATTAACAAGCACTTGATATCACTTTGCACTCATGGGAGTGTCCATTAAAGTTTGCATTATAACGTTGCTTTTACTTTATATTCAGGCAATTTTCAACAGTGTTTATTTTATGCCGCTGTATAGGCAGATGAATAATCAATATATGATTTTGTGAAGATTTTTTAAGTGTAATCAAATGTAAGTACCCCTATTTAAAAAAACGGTCAAGAGCGAGTTGGACTTGCTCACCGAAGGTTCCATACCATCATAAGTTTAATATTTAGAGACATCGTTTTGTTTTTCTGAATCTTTACATAAACTTCTATCATGTAAAATAGTTTTTTTTTTACATTTTTTATCAAAAGTAGAAAACTATGTGGTCTAAAAGTTTGAGAATGTGCAAGCAGCGCTCTTTCATATGATACCCCATATGCACTAGTATCCTTACTTCGAATTTCTAAGACCCCCTTCAGACCCTGTTGCAAAAAAATATAAATATTTTTACTTCTCTTGATTTGCAAAATAGTTGGGCAAACTTCATCTAAAACTATTCCAAATTTCAAGTTGATAGCATAAGTAGTTCTCGAGATATCCAGCTGTGCTGATAGACTGAGTCGCACCATAAGGGTTCCTTTTTACCATTTTGGTAGGTACGGAACCCTAAAAAGGATTAGATGATTAATCTTTTCTTAACATACTCTATAACCGATCGTTTGCAAAACCTTTAATCAGCGCATAGTAAAAATATAATCAGGAAAAAAGTCGATCGCTTCCATGTACAGTACCGAAAAAGTTACGGTGCATGCACCTCAACTCCTTTAGTCTATTGCGAGCGACCGAGAGAAACAGTTGATGCACCGAAAAGGTTGGTTGTGACACAATTTTAATTTTGAACAGCTCGTTTATGTAATTAAAGCCATTGCTTCCATACAAAAAGTTTAAAGATTTTGCTTTGTTTTATTTACATGTTGTATGTAAGCCTTTTAAAGAGTTTAATATTAATTAATTGGAACAAATAATTGAGCTATCAATGCCAAGACAACGAAATTGAATTGGCAATTCCTTTGTCCGAATTTCCTGTTTATCCGAGAGACTGCGGACAAAATATGATCAAAACCTATACTCCGATCGTATTTATTTGCCTTGTTAGTTCAAATCTATTGGAAATACGACAGTACCACTGTGACCCGAGACACAGCGCAAACAGGCAGTTTCAATTTATTTGCTGTTTATTATTGTGATTTATCGATATGACAGAGTGCTTTTTAAAGCTTAGGGATCCTTTAGTTTGTGTAGTGGCTGTAAGCGGTTGTTATTTTATTTGTTGGAATTGAGAGATAAGGATTCATGATACAGTGGTATACTTACGTAATTTTTTTCACAATAAAATGTTCAGACAACTTCTTTTTAGTTGTTGTCTTTCTGTAGTTTGGTGGCTTGACACACCTTTCTTCAATTCATCAACGCCCGAGCGGCCGAATGCGGCCGGACAACAATAATATCTATTGTGTCTCATTTTCCGGGCCTTGATGTGTTAAGTGTACAGGGGTCAATCATTTACACTTAAGTACAGTCACGTCTAAAAATATGTATACGGTTTAGAACTTTGTCACTTTGTTGTACTTGTCATTTGTGCTTTATATCTGTTCAAAAAAGTTATAGTTTTTAGAGTGACAAAGTTCTAAACTGTATACATATTAATAGACGTGACTGTACCTACTACAAAACTGAAAAAGTTTTTATAATGTATCTTTATATTATTATTTATTTCTGTCTTCTATAAATCATCGTTGTTTCGCCGTTACCGGCTTATCATAAGCTTTCGCATATTATCATGATAACTACAATGTAACAAAAGTAATATACAATCTGTAAAAATATATTTAATGATAATTATGTTTTAATATAAGTTAGAAGTTTTTCAAAATTGCCTCATCTGATGTTAAAATATTAACCTTGTAATTCATGTGGAAGCTTTGTACACACGACGGCACCTCAGACTATACATGTTGACCTTGAGACCGCCTTTATGCCCTACGCAATAAAAGCTGTTGTCGTAGTTTAACTGTATAACCTGATGTGCTGTCGTGTGTACACTTAATCCTATCCTTAATTCTAGGTATTTATGACTGAAGAAAAACATCATAAAACTCAAGTGCTATGGCAACAGACAATTAATAAAATTCCTTACACGTGTATATCTCTACCTTTCGTATAAAAAAACCATCTATTGAATTTCATTACCAAACCAAAACATCAACATTAGAACCGTAGCCTTTCAAAATCAATTTCAGTGAAACCTTTCACCCAATACTATTGGTAATTAATAGCGGTTATTTAACAAAACTTCGTGAATAAGAACACACTTTATCGAAGTCAACAGAATTGATGGTCTTCCCAAATAGACGCCTACGCTATGAATGTAGGCACTTAAATTATGTTCGTTTCCCTCGTCGTTGAATTCATCAAGCTCTAACAATTATTCGTTAACGGAAATTGTTTTTCTGTCTTCGAATACTTTGTATTGTATAATTAAGTTCTACAACTTATTACTTTATTCCAAGAAAATACGTTGTAGCTGTGTAAAATGTTGTGTTCAGTTTTTTGAAAAAGTTTCAGACTTTGTAATAGTAGGAGCATTAAGGCAAGACCATTTTACAAAATTTACTATTTTATTATCTCTTTAGAATATGGTTGATTATTGCATAGCTTTAATTGTCGCTTCGCCAGAAATTTGACGAAATTAAGTACATTTTTATTGATTTCTGGAATATTAGGTCATTATTAAAAATCTACTCTGCTATTGTTTTAGATCAATAAAAAAGCTATCCTTTTTAAATTTTGAGATTTAAGCATTCACAATGCTATTTTTATACAATACTAAATAATATACTAGAAAAAATAGGACTCGCACCAGATCATGTTCTCGGATGGGAATCGAACCCGCGACCTTTGGATATCCGGTCCAATGCTCTGACCGCTGAGCTACCGAGTCACTAGTGGGAACGTCGAATTTCTTCTAGTATATCAACTCTTACGCTGCAAGCCAGCGCCATCTCACCAATGTAGAAGGAATTAACTTCGACATTCAACTGAACATCTTTCCAGATATTATACTAAATAATATACTAGAAAAAATAGGACTCGCACCAGATCATGTTCTCGGACGGGAATCGAACCCGCGACCTTTGGATATCCGGTCCAATGCTCTGACCGCTGAGCTACCGAGTCAACTGTTTAAAAATATCTTTCCAGATATTTTTAAACAGTTGATTAAGATGAGAAAGCTATATAACTTTTTAAATTTTGAGATTTAAGCATTCACAATGCTATTTTTATGCAATACTAAATAATATACTAGAAAAAATAGGACTCGCACCAGATCATGTTCTCAGACGGGAATCGAACCCGCGACCTTTGGATATCCGGTCCAATGCTCTGACCGCTGAGCTACCGAGTCACTAGTGGGAACGTCGAATTTCTTCTAGTATATATATATAGCGCCATCTCACCAATGTAGAAGGAATTAAGGAAATAGCATTGTGAATGCTTAAATCTCAAAATTTGAAAAGTTATATAGCTTTCTCATCTTAATCAACTGTTTAAAAATATCTGGAAAGATGTTCAGTTGAATGTCGAAGTTAATTCCTTCTACATTGGTGAGATGGCGCTGGCTTGCAGCGTAAGAGTTGATATACTAGAAGAAATTCGACGTTCCCACTAGTGACTCGGTAGCTCAGCGGTCAGAGCATTGGACCGGATATCCAAAGGTCGCGGGTTCGATTCCCGTCCGAGAACATGATCTGGTGCGAGTCCTATCCTTTTTGCATAAAAAATAATATCACTGTCGTTGAAAATTAAGATATCTGACGATAGGTAGTTTATTTTTATAAGTTTTCATAGTGTTATTTAGATGGGTTATTTTACAGAGTTACCAAGCCATTTTTTAATATTCTGTTCGGTTATTGTATTATTTTGTTTCTTTTTCAGTCTGCAGTAATTCTTTTGAAGTAGAATTCTACATCAGTTTTTCACATTGGCAGCTCAAAAATCAATCTTTTCATAAAATTGTGAACTGGCCTCGCCTTAAGAACTGCAGGCCTGGAACATAAAAACAATCGCGGTAAGCGGTAGATGTTCGTCCCACTCCGTGGCACTATTCACTCACGAATAAGGTTCAATATCAAGTAAATTGAACGACGAATTACGTCCGATTATCGCGATTATTTTTATGTAATAGGCCTGCTGATACGTGGAAGCCCTGGGTACCCGTAATCCTCAACCACTGAGTAACTGTTACTAAACTGGTGATATCTAAGTTACACCTGTTTCGTATTTATATCGTTGATTTTTAAGCAAGTTAGATTATTTGGAAACGCACGACAGAAAGTAAGATGTTGACCGTCAGCCATTTTTAATATGCCCACTGCTGGGGCAAATAGGCCTCCTTATGGATGGATAAGGAGGATGGGCTATGACCCACCACGTGGGCCCAATGCGGTTTGGCGGGTGCTAACTACTGCAAATATAGCTGGGACCAACGGTTTAACGTGCCTTCCAAAGCACGGAGGAGCACAAGAAAATAAATTTTTGGTCACCCAACCCATGACCGACCCTTGCGAAAGTTGCTTAACCTCCGCAATCACTGGGCCAGGCGCTATACTACTGCGCCACCGAGCTCCAAAGATGTTTTTATTTTATTATAATTCACACATCTACCAAACATTTCTCAGAAGTCAAAAAGTGAGGATAATATTTTCAATACCCGTTACATACATTATATTCTCCCATTACACGTGTGAAAGACTATTTCATGTCGAGTTGAACATTTGATACTAGAGCTAAAGAGCTTTCCTACTACGTAAAAAGTAAAGCAAGCTGACACTGAACAATAAACCGGTGAATTTATCCCCAATAAGCTGTCACGAGAAAACAAAAGGGTTAACACGATACCCCTTTATATGGGATGACATCTCCATGAAAATTGTCCACAGCACGCACACATAGGGGCGAATGTTGCCTAAGTTATTTGTCGACTCCTGATTTTATCTAGACGGTAGCGGGCTTAATGATATTACTAACAGTCTTATCTTTTAATTGGATGCATTACTTTTTAGTAAATCAACTCGTGATTTTCGTTTTATAGATCACAATCAACTGTATTCAATTACCTTGAATCTGTGAGGAGTAACTATTCCGTGTTTATTTGTTACTTTATGATTGGTTTTGGTTATTCTGGGTAAATAAGTAGGTTGATTTAGCATTTTGGAAAAATTTGTGGGTCGTACCTATATGTTGGTACCAAAAAATTAAGGGTAAAAACACCATCAATTTGTGTTGAATCAGAGTTAGTTAGGGTGATTTTTACAAGATGACATTCACAAAAATTTACTACGAATATTGTGCACATGTGAATGTCGGCCAAGTTATATGTTGTTGACTTGCTCCTGTAGATTCCTTGATTGTATCTCCGAGACGTAGCAAAATTGTATGTCTGGAACTGGCACGGACATTCTTTGTAGGGATTCATCTGCGATTCTATCCATTTTATGTTATATTTTTTCATTTTTTCCTATCACTGAATGTAACTCTTACCTGAGTTATTAATGGAACATCAATAAGTTTAATGATATGGTCTGTCTTCACCGAGTCGCTTCAACTTTTAATTCAACTAATGTGAAACGCATGCAATATTGCCTCAAAACTATGTGCTTTCTCTTTAATTTTCTGCTATACCATTTTTTTAGAAGATGGGGCATGCGCTATTACATGCCCTGGGGCATGCCTCTGTTAAAAGCGCCAGAAGAACGGTAAAGCGACTGTGTGAAGACACACACCCTTATAAAGATTATTTTTACAATTACTCAAGCTATGCGTATCCGGAGTTAACTGTCACTGTCCATACAATTTAGTTTTGTCCGTCTGGTGAGCGCAAAGTTGTAATGAAGCTAAGAGAACAAGATAATTTTCGATCAACCACACTTATTCGTTTTTTTTTCTTCTGTTAAAGAATAGTAAATTATATAATAAGTGCATAAAATGGGTTTTATGTACGAGTCATACGAGTACGCTCTGCTTTTCACTTCGATTGTAAGGATATTAAATAGCAATATTGCATAAAAAAGTTTATTTAACGAAGTTTAATTGCGTGTGTGGCTGTTTACCTGACGACCTTTGTCTTAGAGTCTGAGACTTAGACGAAAATTTTACGTTATGCACTAAAGCATTAAAAGCTATTTTATGCAGTCTATACCCAACATAAAGACGAACTTAACAAGAATGAGAAGTGAAAATTATTTTTGTTGCATTCGTTATTTCTTTGACGTTTTCAAAATTAAAACACAAATAGGTGTTTTACTGCGTCACCAAAAAAATAAGTCAGAAAGCGTTGTAGCGTTGTTAAAGCTATTCATAAAAGTTGATGATATCAAATAAGAGCTTTTTTCATAATGAATTTTCGGTAACTGTTTTTCGATGATCGAATTCTGTAACAGAATACCGACATAACAATGTATATTCACGATTATGACTTGATCCTCTAAAAGTGCGCCACCTAATACGTATGCACATCTAGGGAAAACCAATATCATTAGGGTAGGGGTGGCAATCACATAATGTACCGATACGATACTTCCCAAAAAATCTAAAATCCTGCGACACGATTTCGACACACAGGATAATTTTAAAAATAATATCTATTTACATATCTATTTGCAAGTCTCCGACTTTCATATTTGATTTCAATGACTCGTGCATTTCGTCAATAGCAAAAGCGATGTCGGATTTTCACTCATGGAGTACCTAATATTTTTTAATGAAAGAAATGCCACATAATCTTTGTTGACTCAAACTCAACTTTGCGATGTGCTTTTGGTTGACAACCCTTGAACATTTTCTCTGTATTCGGATGTAACCTTCTCGGAGTGGGCTTTTTGATCCCGTCGGGCTAGGATTCAAATAATAAGTATATTAGAATTGAAAAATATTACTATGGAATACAAAAACCTTCTATTTACTAATTAATGTTAAAATGAATAGCGAAAAAACCTTACAGTCCAAACTCATTAACCGCGTTTCTACTGAAACTTTATTCATTTTTAATATCTCATGCATTTATTTCTCTCGAAGTATCCTTTTATTAGTATTAATTAAACAATAACCCAACTTTCTTACTTTAAAACGACTTTAATATTTAGCTACAAACTTAAGTATAAAATAACATCCCTTTCGATCTTTAATATTAAATATGAAGGCTTTTCTAATATCAAAAAACCAGTACACAGTACCAATATGCAGAAAGATTGACTCACAGAGAACGGAACGAAAAAGACACAATACAGTGTAGTGGGTAAAAACTGAATTCCCAAGTATTCGTTGTTTATCACGGCCAGCTTAGTGATCGGAGCATTCGGCAAATGCCTGCGGTACCGCGGGTGTATTGGGGCCTTAGGTTTCATGCACGTTGTAGGATTTTCAGTTCGTGTGATTTGTTCCGATCGCTAGTGTTTTGTTTTTCATTTAAGCTTGTATTCATGAACATTACTATGAGGTCTCACAGTGCCTGCGGACGCACAGTCCCAACTACCGTAATACGTTAAACAAACGAACCAATCACAGAGCTCAATTTCAACACAGTGCGTTCGCGTAGTCAAGGGTCGTTTGAGTATTGTTTTTGAATACAAGTGTAAGGCTTGACATGACACAAACTTATCTGAACCAGTGGCCAAAAATGGAACTGAGTGTTAATTCATTATTGTTACCTAAGTTACGCCATAGACGACAGTAAGTTTGTGTCAAAGTTAAGGTTAAATCAAGATGATGCAACCCAGCTTTCCTTCACTGGGTGTGGGATTTGGGCGTTCGATTGTATTTTTACAAAGAAAAAAAAGAAAAACCAAGCTCCAAAAATCAAGACAAAGCTACGGAAACTGCAGTGCCAAGCAGGTTAGTGTGGGATATCAAATGGTTTTTCCATACTGTGCATATAGCGAAATGATAAATACAGTAGTGAGCTGATCTGTAAATGTTCAAGAGTCCCAAAACCAATACACGTACACAACTTCCGATTTCCCGACACATTATCCTCTAAATGTGGACGAAGCTTAAGTTCCCAGCAGCGGATCAGCGCGACTTCAATCCACTCGGCACACAAATCTCGCCGCCGCCGTTGACTTTAACGGAATATCGAACGGTGTTTCCGTATCGTGAATTTTGCGGAATTATTTCCGTTCGCTGTTCGATTCGGATGTGATTTTGATAAACGGTACACTGTTCTGTCCGATCGTACGTGAAATTATTATTTGCTCTCCGATATAGTGGGCGATGCCGATATTTTCAAAGTTTCCGTTTTCAAACAATAGATTTTTCATATCACTGAAAGATTGTATAAAACTTCCATCGTATATTTTTCCTGTTTGTACCTTTATAGCAATTAGATTAAAACTGTTACTGTGTTTCGTATATGATGAAAAATTTTCAGAATAAACAACTAGGTGTAGATATATGATATTTCCCAAAACAAACCATTCGTAATACATTTTCTGTTTACGCATCCGCTTAGCCTGTAGGTATATTCGAGTTCAATAATATGTACACACCTTTGACAGTTCATCAACCTTATGCTTTTGTAATAAAAGTCGATATCTGTCAAACGTGCTTATATATTAATGAACTCGACTGTACCTACAATGTGTAATGTCAAATGGCTGCAACAAGCTTAGAAACTTACAGCCTCATTCGTAAAAAAACCTTAAAATAGAATTATATTTTTTTTTGTTAAAATGCTGATAAGGGTTTTTAAACTTTATACGGGGTGGAGACGACAATACGAGAATAAATAAAAAAAAAGTGAAACTAGTTCATATGAGTATTTTAAAACTATCAAATAATTCCTAGGAGCGAAATTTATTTTTTTCAAACAAACTAAATTAATTGTACTGAAAATCGTAACTGAAAAGTATTTCCTGTGACTAAACTATTGAATACTAAATAATATACTAGAAAAAATAGGACTCGCACCAGATCATGTTCTCGGTGAGATGGCGCTGGCTTGCAGCGTAAGAGTTGATATACTAGAAGAAATTCGACGTTCTCACCAGTGACTCGGTAGCTCAGCGGTCAGAGCATTGGACCGGATATCCAAAGGTCACGGGTTCGATTCCCGTCCGAGAACATGATCTGGTGCGAGTCCTATTTTTTCTAGTATATTATTTAGTATTATATAAAAATAGCATTGTGAATGCTTAAATCTCAAAATTTCAAATAAACTATTGAATATTTTTAATTATTTTTTATGAGACTGCATGGGAGCGTTCTTAGCAATACGACATTTAATTTATTGTCGCATTGTCGTCTCCAGGTTGTATAACTTTAATTGTCGTATTTAAAGAATTGTTTGCATTGGGCTATTTTAGCGTTATTTTGTTGTCGTTCTGACGAATCCGCATAGATCAAACAGCAAATCTACTGGCTGTATCCACGTCTTCCAAAAACAGAAAACAATTATCTGTCATTAAACGTCAGTATGTTGTAAAATAACGTGAAAGCTGTCACTTCAATCAACTTTTATGTAGTCGGCCATGTTATCACTAAAATAGAGATAAAATAGGCAGCACCCTTCTATAACTTTATCAAAGGTTTATAATTGAGCATTTGTCGCTATTGAGCGATTATTAATAATTATTTTCAAGAAACTCCTTATAACATAACTAACTCTTCCATAACTTTTTATGAATAAGACGGATAGTTAATTATTAAGAAAAATAATATTAGAAAAAATACTAGAAAAAATCGACTCACCCGTAGCATCCGTCTGACTTGAGGTGCTACGGGTGAGTCGATTTTTTCTAGTATTTTTCCTAATATTATTTATCTTAATATAAAAATAGCATTGTGAATGCGAAGAATCTAAATTTAATAGATAATTATTGATTAAACGAACACTGTGGCAACTGCAACGATAATCTTGGAAAGGCAACGATGTAATCTGAGAAATATAAACCCAAGGAGTGAAACCAAAGTGAAACCGATTAGTTTGTAAACTGCTTACGAGTTTTTTTTAATCTTAAGATTGTCTATATTATTACAAATAAGTAGTTGTTGGCGCCATCTAGCGACGTGAGGAATGGAAACGAAGCTGCTCACCGGTTCGCGGTGAACGTCTTTTATGAAGACCTGCTTCAAAGAAATGAAGACCTCCATTTATTCGGTCCCCTTTCGTTCATTCGTCTATCATTCATTTCCTTCTGAACTACCATTTTTGTATTATACTACTTGCTGTTGTAATATTCGAATAAAATTTATTTTAACTTAACAAAACATACTTCCTTTTGACCTGATTATGAGTTTCTTCAACCTTGGAAAGCTGAGCTACGAAACAATAGGCTAATAACGTTGAGTTACATAAATTTGGGATTCAAAACAAAAATTGTTTTCGTTATTTCGCGACGAATCAAAGCAATATGACGTATCAAAAAAAAACATTTCAATTCTGGAAGCAATTTATAGCTAGATGAGTTCATATTTCAATAGCTCGTGACATAACGTTAATAAAATAAATAATGTCTAATTTTAAAAAAATCCAATAGACTAGCTATTTATCCCCTGTAACCGAAACCGAGCACGAGCGTTTTTTCTAAATTGAACCAACCGGGGATCGAACCCGGGACCTCAGAGATGGCGACACCTTGAAAACCGGTGTACAAAGCCACTCGACCACGGAGGTCGTCGAAAATTAAATAAAATCCCGTTTATTGTACTTACGTGAAAACGTCAGTGAAGTGAGACAATTATGTGTTTGTTCACTACATTAAATCGATACGAAAAAACCTTTGAACACTTTGACTTTGATGTCAACCCATAAATATTTAAGGTTCGTCTTATATCTTTCGATTTCAATAACATCTTTGACATGGTAATCAAATATATTTCGTTTTGTTTATTTTATTACAAATTGCTAGACGTTTGAACGAGATCCAATAAATATTATATCGTTAAGATGACTAGACAAATATAGAATACAATTTCCTGTTACTTTTATAGTAAAAAATATGAAATATAGTGAAACTAAAAAAAATCAGAGTTACAGGTCTGAAAAGCCAAGATTATATATATATCTTTCATTATGTTTCATTTCCTAAATCTTAAAATGATGAATAACAATATCGATCCGACAAATTAATGACATAATTTTGGGATTTTCAAACGACAATTTACAATTTAATTTTTTTCGACCCTTGATACATAGTACATTAGTAGTACAGAATAGATATTAATCTATTCGTTCGTTCTATTCTATATCGTTGATTTGATTATACTTTCGGAAATCACTGAATACCTTAACAGTGGTACAGAATAGATATATATCTATCACAGAATAGATAAATACAGAATAGATTAATATCTATTCTGTACCACTGATAAGATATTCGGTGATTTCCGAAAGTATAATCAGATCAACGAAAACGCTATATTCACTTAGAAAATAGTAAAACAAATGATTTATGCCAGCTCGCATGACAAACGGAACTACTTTTTCCCCATATAAAATCTGAAAAACGTGTTTTCATCAATCATGCCCTCCTCGCATTCAGAGGATCGCTTCATTCACGGGATTTCTTTGTAAGCGAAATCAGCAAGTTGTTTTTAGGTTCTCTACGTCTGTCCTCGAAGCTTTTGTCTTGAATGAATTTTTGTCGCTATATCTAATGTGCTTGTGAAAATTTGAACTCAATGCAATGTAGGTAATATTGTCAAGTTTCGATTATATTTTTGAAGAGGTTTTCCTAAAACGACTTAACTGCGTTACTCATATTTCGAATCATTTTGGAAGACTTGAAGTGAAAAAATAAGTTTTGGCACTTTTTTTTCAACACATATTTACTATGTACATGTAAAACATATTGTCTCTAAGCAAGGGACCAACACCAACCTACAAATACCTTGTATCCATTTTTTGTTGTATTTTGTGAAAACCATTTTAACAAATAGATTTCCGAACTGATGGAGTAGCTTTTCGATATTCACAAGTGCTAGTTGGTAATTGAATAAACTATATTGAAATTGAATTTTACTTTGGTACGCTGGCCGCAGTAGCGATTGAACTCATTTAGCTGTTGCACGTACAAATATATTAAAACAGTTGACAACTGCAAAAATATAAAAAGTTCCCTTTATTTCGTGTTTCCCAACGACTCACGATCCACAACATATCAAAATTTATAAGTTATATTGTTTCTGACATCCGAACCTATATTATACAAGGTATTACAAAAATACCCCTAATGCCGAATATGATATATAGGGACCATCAAACTGATCAACTTTTACTATGGGACCAACTCTGAAATCGCGAAAAAAAAACCAGCTGTTCCATACAAAAAATAAAATCGAAAATATCAAAATGTATGAAACAGCTGATTTTTTTTCGCGATTTCAGAGTTGGCCCCGTAGTAAAAGTTGTTCAGTTTGATGGTCCCTATATGCCATATTCGGCATTAGGGGTATTTTTGTAACACCTAGTATATCAAAGTTGGATTGCAATTTCATGTTTCC
This sequence comes from Catoptria pinella, assembly GCA_963556745.1. Classification (NCBI taxonomy): domain Eukaryota; kingdom Metazoa; phylum Arthropoda; class Insecta; order Lepidoptera; family Crambidae; genus Catoptria; species Catoptria pinella. Next base: position 10,904,202 of record OY750763.1, read on the forward strand.
AAAAACAATCAAACAGACTTTCGTATCACACCACTATCACAAGTAAGGATAGTGCTGGCTTAAGGCTGACCGCAAATGTAAAAGTTTAAAACGTTTCGCCGAGCCTCGTACATTATCGGCTTAAGACTTACCTTTTAAAGTCACATCTGTTGAGCCCCACGAGAGTTTCTAACAGAGCTTAGGAATGTCAATGAAATATTTATTGCGATTGAAATATTCAGCAAACTTGAAAAAATGTCACTAACATAGCTTTTTAAGAAAATAAATATTCACGAAACTAAAATTGCTTAAATCAGAGTAAACAAAATGTATGGTCACCTTCTATTTGCTACATTTCGAGTGTTAAAACATTAATTATTCATTAATTCTGAACATTAAGTAGCTTTATTAAGTTCCATTTAGTTTCGCTAAGTTTAGTTTTGAAACGATGCCCTCTAAATTAATGTGGGAAGATTATTTGAATACTGAATATTATTATTTCAAACGTCACCCTAGAACATTTACTAGATATAATAATTCATAAATATAATAGTAATAATTCTATCAGTAGTCTAAATTCGGTCTGTTTTACATTATATATTTTTCCAATCTGCACCTATTTGTTTTCAAATAGTATGAATAAAATAGCATTCAAAATGTATTTGAAAAAAATGTAGAAACTTGTCCTTTGGCCATCTTTCTTCGGAATGCAAAACTAACAATTCTAAGAGCCAGCGCAAGGGATAGTCACTAAACCATTTTTCTCCACGTTCGCAAAATCACTCAACAACTCGAATTGTCGAGATGGCTCAGGCTCTTGGACCCTCGTCTATCACCTGATTGCGGAACGCAAATCGTGCCCACTCGAGCCTCGCCCTAAATGGCCAGAAAATAGAGCCTTTTGTGCCGCGAATGGAGGTGACAACAACGGGCAGACCGTGACCGGCAGTGAGTAGCCGAAACTGCTCTGAATAGTTTATAACACATTTTCCTCCGTGTATTCTATTATTTAGTGAAACTTTTGTTTTATTAGACAACATACAAATAGGTGAGCAACCTTTCCTGACTCGTCACAACCCTTGTTCGCTTTTCGGAAAAGGAGTGACGTTTTTAATTGTGAACCCAATGAATGTGGGTTTGTAAGGTGATGAAACTGATTACTTAATTAAAATAAATTTAGATTTTGGTGTCTTTATGAAAGTTGCGAATTGCAAACTAGATTGTCAACAGCCAGCATTGTTAAAGGAAAGCGTAAAAAAAATACGATCAGGCAAAATTCAAAAGATTTTGACTGAAACTACTGAAGAAAATACAAAATCAATTCACGAAGATGTACTAAAGCATGATATAGTGTCTAGTAATAAAATACGAAATACGTGATACACAAAGCGTGCAACGCCTTGCAACTCAACACTCTTCAGTTTGCATGTTGAAAATGTTCCATTTCTTGCCACTATTACGTTGCGAGTAGAGATAAAACTGTACAATGCTCGAAGAGATACTGTTATGTCGAAAGAAGGTTTCTCCAAATAGAAAAATGTTCGGTGCAATGTGCAGATGTTCTGCTCTCGCTTTTATGTCAGTCATTATGAAGTTGCTGTTAATGTACATTTATTGTAAAGAGTTTAATAACAATTTATGTGAAAATTGGAGATAAAGGTCACTATCGTAAATGTTTTCCTATCTTTTATAAAAATGCAAGTGGAATTTATTTGCAATGCCACGTACGCACTGACAGGCGACTTGCTTAACGCCTAGCGCCTAGTAGCTTACTCCTATGCCTCGTGCCTACGATACACGCTAGGCGACTAGCGAGGCACCTAGCGACCAGTGCGGTCGGTTGCAAACATTCGTACACTATCGTTTACAAATGTTCGCAACCGCCAGATCCTAGAGAGTCACTTAGCGTGTAGCAATGAAAGGAACGAAAAGGAGTCTTCGCTAGGCGACTAGCGAAGGCGAACATTATAGAACGTTCCTTTTCGCTTCGCTACACACTTCGCTACACACTAGGTGACCCGCTAGTCTCTAGGCGCTAAGTCACCTGTCAGTTTGAAATTATTTATTATTTTAAATTCAAGACGTATACATTGATTCTTATTTCTTCATAAATAAATTAAATAAAAAAATGCTTATTAGGTATACGCCTATTTTTAACTTAAAATTCTAAACTTTCTAAATAATTTTTAGTGAAAACATAATTATTAGTAATTACTTTTTCATAAAGGCCGAAGAGCATCGCTAGGCAAGCGGCAACTTCATAATAAATCATTGTTAGGAACTTAAAGTATTATAAGGTGAAAATACACTTTAAACTTAATAATTCAAGGTCGGCCCCATTGTCTCTGGAAACTTAGCGAGAGTGGCCTCGAGAATATATAATTATACAATGTCTTCTCCATTAAGGGTACAGTCAGTTTTAAAGGCATCGTGACCCAAAAAGGGCCAGATGTTCCGATGACCTCGGAGGTTACTTGATTTCATTAAAAGGGGTTTGCTTGTGTCAAAACTGGTGTATGATGGCTCTTAAACTGTCATTTTGTATCAATTATGTTGTGAAGGTAGGGAAAGTTTTAGCTTAGGTACCTACTATACTAATTTTATGGTTATGGGTAAATTTTTCCCTCCCGACCCGTCCACCCACTAGACTTTTCCACTGGTGGGTGGACGAGTAATTCACGATTACCACTCCACCCACTACGCTAGTGTGAACCGAATTAAGTACGTCTAGTAATCGACTAATTTATAAATTCGATTAATTAATTAATAATAAATTCGATTCAAAGATTTATTTTGCATGATAATGCATGATTATTTTATAAATACGTGTATAGAAGTTCCCCCTCTAGATTTATGTGACCCTGGTACTATTTACACATTTTATTTCATTAGTGGCCGTACAAACAGGATAACTTTTATTTTTATTTTGAAGACTTAGTTCTACCTATTTATAATATATTTTGGCTATTGCTAACCAATTATACATTCACGTACCATGTTTAGGTTTTGCTGCTCTGGTTTCCATCTGCTATGAGCTCGCTTCAAGAGCCTTCTCTCCTGTGACAACTATGTTTCTATTATGTGTCACAAATACTAAATATTTGTTAACAGATTTTTCCCAAAGTAAAGAAAACTTTCATTCTTGTTCGGTGTACGTAAATAATAAGTTTTGGTAATATCAACAATTTTCTTAACTGATGTACCGTGAAAGCATATTGAAAAAACCGGCCAAGTGCATGTCGGGCCACGTGCAGTGTAGGGTTCCGTAGCCCATCTTGGTTCATATACTTAAATGTAGATACTTAGTCTACCCGTTTCACACACCTGACAACGTTATTTAAGTGATTCCAAATAAGGAATTTGTACTGCGCCAAGTACATTTTATAAGTTAGTCGACTGTTACTCGTAAACTTGTAAAGTAATAGTTTTCCTTTTAACTTCGTTATATATACAACTTCGTTATATAGGCAGGGGGTGCGGACCCTTGACTCTAACAAAATTTTGAACTTTAAAGCTTAATAACTCACAATTGGATGCCTCAAACAAAAAACTGTTTTCACAAACCCGCAATACTTTTACAATTTCTATCTATCGACATCCCGCACTATGGGTAGACAAGAAAATAAAATAACCCACTTCACGTGTAGGGGAGGTAACCTAAAAAAATATTATTTTTAATTTTACTTCACCACGTTGTCGGCGAGATTAATACGTATATCCATACCAAATTACAACGTTCTAGTACTATGCGTCTATGAGCTAGGCTGGGGACGGACAGACGGACAGACGGACAGACGGACAGACGGACAGACGGACAGACGGACAGACGGACAGACGGACAGACGGACAGACGGACAGACGGACAGACGGACAGACGGACAGACGGACAGACAGACAGACGGACAGACGGACATGATGAAACTATAAACTCTTACTATAAACTAGGAACTCTCCTTGTTGACTACGGAACCCTAAAAAAATAGCACTCTATCATCTTTTTACTTGGATCCGACAGAAACAAGAGTAAGTAAAGTAGTCGGACCCGGTTCCAATGGTCTTAATTTCGAAACTCGAATAAGAGCACTAAATCATTTTGACATAACGTCACCAAACGCGACATCCAAAGTGAAGTTATCGCGATCCTATTCCGTCCCGCGCGAGATTCGTAGTGAACCTGTCGCAATTTCATTCCGTTCCGGCAAACACACCATTGTTACCCGTATTTCTCAGATGTTTTCGTATGCTTTAGCCGAGAACCGCCGAAGGGCATATTGATAAACGAGCGCTTAGACCGCACGACACGCATACAAATATATTGCTCGAATATTTCATGTTTAACGTCTGCCGGTCGCGATATGTGTAAGCCGACGCTGATTTCGACACTGGGAGATTTTTGTTACAAACGACTGGATTTTTTATAGAAAATAGGATTTGTGATATGAAAAATGGCCTGTCAGATATTTCTGACCTATTTTGGGGTAGGTTTAGAGAAACTGAAAAATAAGCGATGTTCGTTGAGAGTAAACCAAAATATAAAAAAACCTTTTTTTACATTTAGGTATATATTAGTATAGGTTATATCAGTTTTTATTTGATAAACTTCCAATGAAGAGTCTGCAAAAATAAACTAAAACTAAAATAAACTAAATCATTGTGAACTTTAATAAAATAAATTTTAATTCACAATGTTAAAACAAGTACCTACTACCACCTTGTAGTAGGTGAACTGATTACTGTTTCAGCCGACCGATAATGTTCAATTCGAGTGGCCGTAACATTCACGATGACAGCCCACTGTCTGCCTGTCATAAAATGGCAGGAAAGTGTGCGCCGCGTCACTCACCTACTGCCATTTATTGGGTTGAGACCACAAAGATAGTTTTTTTTTTTTGCTTGGACAATAATTACACACAGCGTCATCTAGCCCCAAACTAAGCAAAGCTTGTAACTTGGGTGCTAGAGAACTGATATACTACTTATATACTTATTATACATAGTAACACTCAGACCCGTCACAGAAATTAAAATTCATCATTTCAATTTCTGCCCGACCGGAAATCGAACCCGGGACCTCTTGCTTGGTAGACCAAGCATGTTGACCATTGAACCACTCAGGTCGTCACAGGATTATCTTTGTGGTCTTCTTTAACACTTATTTTATTCATGGTATCAATAGGTAGTAAAAAAACTATCGATATTATGAAATAAAAACAGGTCAATCTTCGTTAAAACTGTGGAACTTCAGCCGGCCGAATGTTCAATTTGAGTGGCCGTAAAATATTTTATGATGACAGCCAGTGTCGCGGCGCACTCTCCCCTGCCAATTATTGGGTTGAGACCACAGGACTCACTATAGGAGACAACGTGCCGATTCTCATCGCACGATACGATTTCTCTAAGGAAAATGGAATTATTGTTTTTATATTACTGAATGAGACTTATTTGTGCTCAAGATGAGATTGATGATGGAATATTATATCAGAAGCTCTCTGTTATGATTACTGCATTTACTTTCAAGTAAAAGGCTTTAGTTTAAACTAAAACCAAATACTCTTGTAATCGGTTACGTAATATATATTTCATGTGATATAAATACAAAATTTCTAGTAAGTAGTTAACAACCCCAAAAACATTATGTTTTTCTCTTTAGGAAGAACAAATTATATTATAGGAGTCATTTACTGACATTCTTTTACTCTAAATAAAATAGAATTCAGAAATATTGGTTAGTTATATTATGGCATTAATAACAAACTCAAATACAATATATGGTTAATTAAAACTTTTCGAAATTAGCTCGTTCGTATTCAACATTGTAGTTTGAGAACTAACTATGAAAGCAAACACATTAGTACTTTTACAACTCTACCGGGAAAGACATGAATTTCGGAACGACGACGGAGTCGTTATGTAGTCGTCTGCATACAATCATTCTACCTCGATTTTAATAGGTCAAAGTTACTAGACTATGAAGATTTATTGTTACTTTATTGTACTTTATTGTTAATAACCTGTTGTATTTTTTTGTATTTGGTAACGATATATTTAAGTTTGTAAATATCGTTACTTATTTCTGTTAAAGCTGATAAGTTTCTTGCGCCTGTTCTTCTTGTCAGTTAAAAAAGTCTGGAACAGGTGGTAGAAAAATATAGACGATTCAAAAGCGCTTAATTACTAAGTTTATTTGAATAAAGCAATTTTTTACTTTTACTTTACTTACTATTTATATTCGTCTTGGCGAAGGTAAAGGGTATCGTAAAAAGATATAGGAGATAATAAAATCATTTTCAAAGAAATTTATAAGTATCACTTAACATTTTGCTGTTTTTATAGTCACAAATAAAAAAGTTACTGCGGGAGTCTCATTGTCAAAGTTAGATGATGACGAACCTTGTGGGACAGTTTACGGAAATTATAAACTGAAAAGTACAAACGGAAAGAAGATAAAGCTTTAAAAAAAATTTAGTTTCTATTTTACTTTTTCAAAACTAAATGTACAATTAAATCGTTAAAAATGTGTTAACGATTTTACGTACAACTAAAACCGCATGATTTTCAAAGTTGAGTGTCGATAAAACGCGATATATACGTATTTATCGTGTATCTACGGGGGCATATGCGCGCAAGCCCAGTATGTTGTTGCGTGCCAATGTAGGATCCGTTTAATAATTCACATATTACTAACCGACTTCAAAAAAGAAGGTTCCCAATTTTCTGTATGTTTTTTTGTATGTATGTTACTCGATACCTCCTCGAATTGTGAAACGATTTTCAAAATTATTTTTTCATTCGATAAGGTATACGCTCGAGATTGACCCACTTTTTTTTTTGGTTCAGTAGTTTTCAAGTAATCCTGAAAATACCATGATTTTGTATAAACTACCTTGATGACTTCGTTTTTAACGAACCGATTTAGATGATTATTTTTTGTCGCAAAAGAAATACCTTAAGTGTTTTACCTTTAAACATTGACCAGCCTTTTTAATGGGCATTGTACCATTGAAAATACAAAAAGTTAAAAAATATTTACACACTTACATGCCATAAAAAAGTTGAAAATAAAAAAATAAATAAAAAAAAAAACATTCAAAAAATTGGAACATAAAAACAAAAACAGCTTCAAAATTAAATACCTCTTAAAAGCAAGAAATAATATTCAAATCATTAGATACGCATATCAATTTCAATGTCTTATGAAGTTTAGAGAAAGTTTAGAATTTCTTGATTTTTAGAGGTATTTAATTTTGAGGCTTTTTTGTTTTTATTTTCAGGTTTTTTGAAGAAGGTTTTTTTTTACTGAAAATAAAAAAAAATAGTAGATGCATTTAAGGTTTTTTGACTGCAGTATAGTGGAGGTACTGAACAAGTTCAATGCCCGAATAACCTGATATTTAATCAAAGAAGCTTTCTTAAAACTAATTAAAAATACAATTATCTACTATAATATTGGAAGTAAAATAAAAATATGCAGCCCGTTAAACCCATAAAATCATCAAAGTAAAAAGAAATCCGCACTGTAATTTTATGTCTGAAAACCTGTTTTTTGAATAAACATGAATCATAAACGTTTATGGCGAGAGTACCATAGCGCTTTTATGATTTAACAGAATCGATGAGTTGCGAATTATAGCAGAAGCGTAAAGATAAAACCGTCTTTTTATTCGCCCATGGCGGTAAACAGACAGGCGAGTGACAACTGCTTTTTATCGCTTTGAAATGACGAAAATGAGCGTTTGTGATAAAAAAAGTATCTGTTTATCTGTTTCCGTAAAAAACCTACGTCACATTTCTGTGTAAATTTTGATGATGCAAAGCTTTTGAACGGTTACTTAGTTGAAAGCATTCGTATAAAGATAGATGTAGGTCGTTCGGTATCCCAATTTATATATTTTCTTGGATGATTTCATATAACTTTCATCTATCTATACCGATAAAAATAATCTTTTTGGTGTCATTTCTCTATCAGGATATGTGCAAATATTGTCAATATGCGTAAACTGACTCTGTTTGATGGCAAGCTCTTACTGAAATGTTTATACGAAATTCTATCTGCGAAATTGTTAGATGTAGAGAGATTGTTTATCGAGTTTCTCTTTCAGTGCCATCCATCATTCGAGTTAAGTCTTGTTATTGGTGTTTACAATGCGTGAACAAACAGACATAATCCCGAGGGTGTATGTATTTAGCGCTATGTGATTACTTACGGTATTGGTAGCGGCACAGTACATTATATAGCTAAAGCAGTAATTTTAAATAACCCTAAGTAGTCAACTTACGCCGCCGTAAGAGCTTAAACACATAGGATGCGTTCCGATCCACAGATGGCTGCGATCTATGCGATGTATGGAGTCCTCTTATCTCTTCCACACCGATTGCGTTCCGATCCCATAAATCGCAGCGACCTGAGATCGGATTGCATGACCGGAACGCATCCTGTGTGTTAGAGCTCTAAGAGTGCTATGGCATTGTCAGTGCACGTTGACGGGGCGGGCGGAACCAGCAGTCACAGTATACTACCACAATTTTACCTACTGACAGAGATGACACGGCACAGTGGTGGTACTCGCGTCGCGAGTGTCGCGACTGGCTGGCTACGGGCTGCACTGCGAACCTTGTTAGAGCTCTCGTAGTGACGTGGAACTGTGTGAGTACCTACGCTTGTTTCTATGTAGTTGCGTTACCGCTTTAGCTATAATTGTTCCATGGTAACGGTGAGGCACTTTGTTTGCGCAAACACTCGGAGATGCGACGCGACGCCGAATATCAATGAGAACATAAACAAACAACATTGACATAAGATTTTTGTAAATAACACACAAGTATCGAACATTGTGAACCCAATTTAGACCCGGTTGTTTCAATAAAAAGATACGTGAGGAATTCACACGAACTTTTTGTTTGCGAATACAAAAAGTTCGTGTGAATTATTTAATGTTTCCGTCTGAAAAGGTTTTTTAGTTTATAACTGTTTATTTTGGGTTAAAAGCTTTTTATACTTAGAAAAAAACAGACGACTATTGTTTTTTTTTACTTCGAATAGACATTTTGATTTTATTTGAGGAATTAAAAAGTTAACACACGGTGACACAAAGCAATGATTCGAAAGCGTAGAGTAAAGGAACGTCAAAATTCAGCTGAGTCATGGCAACGGAACAATTAAGGACAATAGACAATCGCTTGCAATGTGCATGATTGGGCACTATATTCAACAATGGAGTTACGAAATTCTCTTCTAGAATAATCTATTTCTGTCCTTTTACACGTTGTTCAAATTTTACGTCATTGACTGATGAAAATGATTTTGTTTGACGTTATAATAACACATATTTACTTTATGACTTACGGTACACGGGCAAACTATTCTAGAAATAATCCAATGACAGAAATGACGATAAAATCAAAAATTCGGTTCAACACTCGTACACGCCTGCCATTCCGTTTTCGTGTTGTCCATCCTAAAGTACTATAAATAGTAAAGGAAACTCAAACGTTGTCGACACGAGCCCTATCGGATCAGCCCATACATTTTACATTAGCAAGCGAAACAAATCCTCATTTTGTAACACGGAAGTGGGCCATTCCCGTTTGGTACTTACATAAAAACTATTTGGTCGAAGCGATATCATACGCCGACCAATCTTTTGGATAGCTGGAAATTCTACACAGAAACATGTGAGCTGAATATCAAACGGTTAAATCGAGTGACATTTTGGATGCCGGTGACTACACCTTAGGGAGTTCTATAACGGTGTCTAAAACGGTTTATGGCATTTTCATTTAGAGTAATGTCGTGATCTCGTGAACGTTTGGAGTCGCTAGAGTATTTTTGATATCCTACTGATATTATAAATGCGAAAATTTGTGTGTGTTTAGTGGACAGATTAAAACCTGGATTAACATATGGGCTACTTTTTATCTAGGTCAAAGGTTCCCTAGGGTCCACGCGGACGAAGCCACGTGCGGCCGCTAGTAAAAAACGTTTATTCCTTTTACAATTAGGAATGGAACTGTTTTTATGTTGACAGTGATTTTTTCTGCTGTTAGAAGGATTGAACTTAAAGTAAGATAGGACATAAAAGGCCAAGATGATCTTAAAGTTATAAAATTGATCTTTCAAAAATGTGAAACAAACCAGCCAAATCAGTCTTTAAGTTTAGCTTTTACATAATTATTATTATGCAACTAATACCACAGGCCTTAAAATATTAATAAACGTCTAATACGATAATTAAGCATAATAATTATTTTAATATAAACTTACATAATAACAGCAAAAGTACCTGTAACAAACAACATTTGAATTACTAAAAGAAAACCACTAAAACAATAATTCGAAACATGAAAAATCTCATTCTTCCGTAGCAGCACCAAAAGCTTAAAGTGCTGCTCAGTAGTAATTAAAAATGGAGCCCTACATAAAGTATGGCAATTGCTCAATGTCGAGCGGGCGACTTTTTGAAATTTATATCCCTCCAGAAAAATATATTATTTTGCGCCCACTACATTAACCAGTGCTTCTTTTTCACGAGGAAGGAGTTTTGTTAGATATCAAAGTACCTAAAGCTAATTTGTATCTACAAAATCAAAATCATCATCATTGATAACCGCAGTACCACAATCCTTAGTTCTACTAATATTTTCTGTTCAAATTTTAATAGGACTAAAATGACTTTCTTGTCCGTTTAGTCCTATTGAATTTTTGACAGAAAATTAGTTGGACTAAGGGCTGATAGTCCTTTTTTATCAGTCCTCAGGTAAAAGATATCAGTCAGTTTAAATAATAACCAAATATAATGGAAGTCATTCTAAAAATGTGACAGGCAAATGATTGACAAACATTTTTAATTTGGTGTTTTAATACGCTATTGAATGGATAAAACTTTATCTAGGCATTGAAAAATCAGCCCTAAGAGGACTTTTTTGTCCGTTTAGTCCTATTGAATTTTTGGCAGTAAATTAGCAGAACTAAAATGACTTTTTTCTCCGTTTAGTTTTACTAGTACAGTCACGTCTAAAAATATGTATACAGTTTAGAACTTTGTCACTTTGTTGTAGTTGTCATTTGTCATTGATTTCTGTTTAAATAAGTAATAGCTTTAGAGTGGCAAAGTTCTAAACTGTATACATATTTATAGACGTGACTGTACAACTAAAATGTAAAACAGTAAAAATCACAGACACTGGGTATTGGCTACTAATTTTCAATAATTTTGAAATTATCTATCAGGACCTTCGAACTTTATTTAGACAACATTAATCATTTATTTTATTTCTTTATACATTCTATACATACACACAATGATAAAAGAAAAGTTAAGTAGTGGACAGAAGAATAGTATAAATATATAAAGTGAGCATATTCTTGTTTAATCTTTATTTCAATTTGTAAAGAATATGATAAGATAAATAAAATGAACTACCCCTGGTTTCTAAGGTACTTTATCGGAGGGGTCCACATTATCTGGTTTAGAGTAATGAAAATAACTTTGATCCAGATAATGCGAAAACCCCTCCGATTAAGTTAACCTCCGATAAACCACCGAAAAGTACCTCAGAAACCGGGCACTAATGACTAGTACAGTGGGTAGACTGTTCATTTTAATTAAGTGAATTCGATTAGGCACTTACTATATTATGATTTCGCGTGATAAGCACAGTCAGACCGAGAATAATATATGATCAAAGGAACTTCTAAAAGTGAAGTTCGATCATTATTATATGAGTCGCTTCATTCGAAGATATTATTCACTAAGTAGTTCCCCTAACCTACAGGGTAACGATACGCACGTTTAGAGATTCCTTTGCTTCACTTTTTTTTTTTTTTTTGTTGCTACTGTTTCGTCGCTTCCTTCGTAATTAACTGTTACAATTCGTCATTCTGTTTAGAGATTGTTCTTGCAACAAAGCTGGGGTCGGGAGGGTCGGGGTGTAATATCTTCGAATGAAGCGACTCATATAATAATGATCGAACTTCACTTTTAGAAGTTCCTTTGATCATATATTATATATAGTCGCTTCATTCTTCAGATATTATTCACTAAGTAGATATTTAGAGACAAGACAAAGCTTTGTTGCAAGAATTTTTGGTATATAAGTAAGTAGTAAGGAACTAAATAAAATACTATTCAGGTTTTTATCTAGTTTTATTTAACACACTCTTTTAATCACCATAACATATAATAATTATACTTAATCATGTTATAATAATCATTTAGTCTAGGGCCGTAAACAAACTGATTGGGCAAAATCATTGCTGGTAATTATTAAAAAAATTAAAAAAATTAAAAATGTTTATTTCATACAAAATCAGTAAAAACAATAATCCGAGACTGGAACCAACCTAGTAGGTATATAATAATACCTGTATTAGGTGGCACCGCTCTCCCATAACAATAGGTACATAATGTATGTTATTAAAGAAATAAAAAGAAATTAAGTTAACAATATCCCTACTAACTATTGGAGTTAATTTTTATTATTACATATATTTTGTTTATTTATATTTATTTGATTTGTGTGTGTGTGTGTGTGTGTGTGTGTGTGTGTGTGTGTGTGTGTGTGTGTGTGTGTGTGTGTGTAAGACGCGCATGCATGTATTTGTAAGTGATGGTGACTTTTACAAGTAAGAATATTATTAAGGTAATTATATTAAGTTTATAGAACCGAGCGAAAGTGTTGATGTTGGTCCAGCCTGCCGTCTTTCGTATTGTGTCTATGCACACTCCCACTGAACTAGCTGTGGAGGTAGACGCATGTCGCGTACTGTGTGCCGAAAAAATTGAGATGTCTACACCACTCTCCGCCAGTACAGACTTTATCCATTTGCTGATCGTTTGGGATGAGACCTGTCTATGGGGTTTTTTGATCGTCAGTAATACCCGTTTTGTATTGCAGTCTCTTAAGTTTTGAGTGTAATCAATATAATCTAACAAGGTCGTAGCCGGACAAATAGGTCGATTTTCTTCGAAAAAGGGTAAAAATAATTGGGGTTGTTCTCTGCCCGGCGCAGAAGTTTTTATTATATCTGTAATAATAATTGAAATTCCATTTGAAAGTACTTGAACGTTATCTAATTTTATAAGGGATAAAGTTTGAACCCTCTGTGCTGTACAAAGCGCTATTAACACGACTAATTTTTTGGATAATTTGTCTAAACCGATATCTTTATTTGGGTACCATTGAGATACTAGGTTTAGGACCACCTGTGGGTCCCAGGTATGTCGGTATTTGGGTCGTGGCGGCTTTATTTTATAAACACCCTTGAGAAAACGTTTTACCGACTCCTCAGAACCTATGTTGTTCCCGATGAGCAATGACAACGCAGATCTATGTGAATTAAGCGTACCATAGCTAGCTCCTTTTTTAAATTCACCTGTTAGAAAAGATATAACTTGCGCAACACTACCCCGGAAAAAATCTGACTGTTTTTCCCTGCAGAAATGCCACCATAATTTGTAGCACACATTATATTGCTTTTTTGTATTGTTGGAGAGCGATGAAAGCATTATATCGGCTGCTTCTGATGGGACACCACGGATAATGAACGCCTGCCTGAGAGAATCGCTGCAGCCAGCGTAAGGTGCCCTTGAAGTCGGAGTGGGATGTGATTCCTGAAACAGGATTGAATAACATTGTCATTAGGTTTGAAGTAAATTATGTCGGAGACGATTAAACTCTTTAGCAAGGGATACCATGGCTGTGATGGCCATTGAGGATACACAAAAATCCCGTAAGCTTCTTCATTAATGATCTTGCGTAAGCATTTTAAAATTATGGCAAAAGGTGGGAAGGCATAAAAATAATTAATATTCCAGTGAATAGTAAATGCATCGACACACAAGGCATTTGGGTCTGGCAGCCAGGACACATACACATCGCACTTCGCGTTAGTTCTAGAAGCGAATAAATCGATATCAGGCTGGCCGAATCGTTCTGTAATTTTGGTAAACGCTTCAGGTGACAAACCCCACTCAGTGTCTGGATTTATTTTTCTTGATTCAAAATCTGCTTCTATATTGTCTTTAGTATTTATGTAAGATCCGGACAGCGTAATATTGCGATTTTCGCACCATTGCCAAATTTTTCTAGCCAAATTATTTAAATGTGGAAATTGTATTCCCCCCATCCGATTGATGTAACTCAGAGCAGTAGTATTGTCAATTCTTAATAAAATTGCGCAATTTGACATGTTTCGACATAACGTTTTTAAAGCAAAGAAGATTGCCAACAGTTCCAGGTAATTTATGTGAAAAAACTGTTCGTTTTCCGTCCACGCCCCATGTACACGACCGTTTTTACAAGATGCACCCCATCCAGTCATTGAAGCATCCGTAAAAATTTCTAAAGCAAATTTTTTTGAATTTAAGTTATTATAAGTTTTGTGAACATTATTCTTCCACCAGTTTAGGTCTTCTAAAATGCATGATGGAAGGGTAATTTTGCTTTCATAATTGTAGATGTTTTTATGTAACATAAGGTATTTTTGTCTTTCCAATACCTTTGTATACAACCAGCCATATTTAACTGCTGGGCAAGCGGCTATCAGTACTCCTATGAGTTGCGAGTATTCTCTGATGGTACATGAGGGTAGAAACGAAAACTTTTCAACTAATTGTGCAATTTTAGTCCGTTTATCATTTGGTAATGAAATCGTACATTGTTTTGAGTTAAAATTGAAGCCTAAATATTTGCATTCGTTTTTAGGCTGTAATGAACTTTTTGTATAATTAATAATAAAGCCAAGACATGTTAATGTTTGTAAAGTTCTGTTTACATTATTCGTACATTCCATATAATCTCTACCTATACAAAGAATGTCATCCAAATAAATAACCGACTGGAATCCTTGATTTCTTAAGTGTTGAATAACTACTTTTAAAATTTTTGTAAAAATTCTCGGTGCAATGCAAAGGCCGTAGGGCATTGCATTAAACTCGTAAGTTACTAATTCAGAATTAACATTTTCGAATTGAAATCGAAGATACTTTCGGTAATTTGTGTCAACTGGCACCAATAAATAAGCTTCCTTGAGATCAATTGTTGCTAAGTAACAGTCTTTTGAAATAAGGTTTGAAGCAGTCCTATAATCTTCCATTTTAAAATGTGAGTTTTTGATATATCGATTCAGTGATTTTAGGTTTAAAATGAATCTTTTTTCACCATTTGATTTTGGTGCTAAAAAGATCTTTGATATGTATTGACCAGATACCGGCTTGCAAACTGATATAGCTCCTAAGTCTAATAACTTATTTATAGCTAATTGCATATCGTGTTTTTCTTGTTCTGAAAACTGAGTATGTGTAACCTGAATTTGAGTAAACAAACTTTTAAACGGGATGTCTATGCCGTGTTTAACCCAACGTAAAATAAGAGGGTTATTTGTTATTTTTTGCCAACATTTAAAGTAATTTTGAAGGTTTCCAGCATGTACCTGTGCTAATGGTGTTGCTGTTGCGGCCGAGTTGTTCCCCGAACTTTCGCTTGGTTGTATCTCGACGGTGGCGGTGGTGCAGGTGGTGGTATCGCCGACCGTTGGTTGGGCCTCTTCATCCCTCCACGCCCCCCCCTGTTCGGTTGGAAACGGGGAGGGCCCTGCCTGTTTCCCTGGTTGTTGTTCCAGGTTGGAGTTTGAGAGGTGGATGGTTTCGGAGTAACTGTCACATTCTTTTTAATATGGTGACTTTGTGTGACTATGGCTTTGGAAGCCTTTATATTTTCGGAAAGTTTATTTCCAAACAGAGTCTCGTCTCTGTCAGAAACCTGCACAAGCTGCAAGAAGGACTTATCCAAACTAGGGGTAATAAATCTTTTTCTAGTATCAGTATTTTGCAGGTGGAGGTCACAAAGGATACGACACCCGTCACTAATAAACTTGATTGCATCTACCTTATTTTCTTTTGTTATTAACACGTTTAAACCCCTACTTACAGCCGTAATACCTAACCCTAATTGATGTTGTGCCGTTGACATTTTCTTGTCACGGTATCTACCGGCTTCTGGAATGGCTGCCATCATCTCAGGGTTTAAAGTCGGAGACTTTAAAAGTGGACAGTTTTCTGGGATAAGATACTCTTTGAGTATTTTGTCTCGATTTTCTTTCGGTATCCCTTTTTTAAGTATGGGTGTAAAAATTTTTGATAGGCTATCATGGATTTTTTCCCCAAAATCCGGTGAATCGTCCGTTATCTCTCCGAGCGCCGCCAAGATATTGGGGTCAAGATTGGGTTCAGGTTCGGAAACTGTAGTCACCGGTTCCATCGTGGTGGGTACATCAGCCGTATTAGCCACATCTTCAGTGGTTGCACTGGTTTCTGCCTGCGGCGATGTTTCCAGTATATCAAGCTCTTGTAAAGGCATAAGCTCGTGTTCTTCAGCATTTGGTGAGGCAATTAGCGGTGAAGGAACAACCTCAGTGCCTGTAGACAACAGGACTATGTTAATAAAAGTGTAAAAAATTGATTTATTTTTCCCTTAAACACGATGCTTTTTGCATGTGTTTAAAATACCTTCGTGTTGTTATCTCGAACAACCTCCAGGTTCAAAGAAAACGAGTGTCAACTCGATAATTTAAAATAGTAAATGAAATGAAACAATAAAATTACCAATTTTTACCATTGTATTGACATCACGGTCAATCTCTTGGCTTAAATGCACCTTCGTGTTACCATCGCGGGCAACCTCCCGGTAATAAGACAAAAGTTATATCAAAGAGGGTACTTACAGTTATTGACTTCTGCATCCGACGATGAAGAACTAAATCTTATTTGCTTCCTTTGAAGCTTTCTTATCTTTCGTTGATAATGTTCAATCCTTTCCTCTGCACTACGTTTTGACATTGTAAAGGAAAAAACTGTTGAACTAATTTTGAAGCACACGTCCGAACGTTACCGCGCACGAAAAAGGAATGACGAATTGTAACAGTTAATTACGAAGGAAGCGACGAAACAGTAGCAACAAAAAAAAAAAAAAAAGTGAAGCAAAGGAATCTCTAAACGTGCGTATCGTTACCCTGTAGGTTAGGGGAACTACTTAGTGAATAATATCTGAAGAATGAAGCGACTATATATAATTTCAAAATTTATTGTAATTCTGCAATTTTCAATTTCTTTTTTTTATTGGAAAAGTTTAAGTGGAAAGTTGAATAGATGAATTATAATTAACTCAGTTTTGTTATGTTAATATTATTTGTTTCTCTTTCGAGCTATTTTACAATATTGTTATTTTGTTTCAGTTGCGGAAGGAAAGAAGCAATTTGATACTTCTGACCATTGTGGATCACAAAGGTGAGTATTAATTATTAAACATAATGAATTGAGTTTTTACGATTTAGTTGAAAAACTTATGCTTTGAATTGTATTTATGACAATTATGTTTAGTACTTAGTTAGGTATCACTATTTTCTTTAGAACCATTTTTTTACGTTAAATGAAGTGTTTGGATTAATCGGATTAATTTCAAGCTCCGAGGCTAAGCTCAGAAACGTTAGAGGGATACTGAAAGCGTTTATTTAATCAAAATGTAAATTTGTGAAAATTTCGTTACAAAGAAATGTCAAATTAGACTTTACTGTGCCGGAAATTGAGATTCCAAAACTCTTATGTGGATTTTTAAAAGCATAGCCAATAATTCATTACATGATACTACAAGTACCTAAACCTACAAAAATAAATCGTTATTATAAAATTAATTCAATATATTAATATTCCCAAAGGGTAATTTTAGAGACGAATGTCAGTTTAATTGTCTGAAAGCCAGTACAGAGGATTGGATAGGGTTCCGCTGGCGTGGGTAAGTTTTTCATTAATATTCTCTTCATATTCAAATCTTATTCGATGAACGTTATCGCTACGATATTCGAATCACGCGCGCATCCACCTCTTTGTCGAACCATGCCGTGCTCCCCAGAGATCGTAGGGTAACTGAAAGACAGAGATTACTCTATGCTTCAAATTGTTTTATTTAAAATATTCTTGTTTCGTTGTCGTCGGTCTACCTCAAAGAGTAAACGTCTACATAGTCGTCTTGTCTTCAGCTCCAGCCACAAATTTTATAGTTATTGTACGCCCCAGCTGTCTTTCGTTTTATCTTTCGTCTTGCTCGCTCGTCGTCTGTCTTGTCATCATATGTCAATGTCATCTTGTCAGTCATCAGTCATTCGGAGGAGGCTGGACGCTGCGACAATTCTAGAAAACACCTTTTGTGGCTGGTAGGGCGGCAACATTTCTGAATGTGAACGTGATAAGGTTAGATCACCGACAAAGTGAAGTGAACCGACGATTTGGCCACAGGATGTGGGCAGTGCATGACCTATCCTCATGGAGATCCTTGGGGAAGCCTTTAAAGGTACTGTAGTGGGTTATTGTGCACCTGAATTATACTCGTAATAACAGTACACACACTTTGTAACGTTACATTTTCACTGATAAATTATCTTTTTGGTAGGCGTTTTGAGGTAAAGGTTACTGTATCGGGACTGATAATTTATTAATCAGGTATGTGTTACTTATGTGGGAGTTTATAACGAACTACGTTATTACTTATAGAAACTAGTCACCTAAAGTCCACACAAAGACGCGATAAGTTTGTGGGGTATGTTGTGGTGGTTTGGTCTCTGTTCGATAATTTTTCACTGCGCTACAGACAGTGAGCCTCGTGATTGCCTACATTTATGAACTTTAACGATATGATTTAACCATGCTGTGTTTGCGTACTCTTAATTAGAAGGTTGTTGCTTAGCGAAGCTAAATTAAATTCCAAAGCTAATTATTTGACGAATAAGCAAGTTGGAGTCGTATTGATGTGAGGTGTTGAAATTAGAATGGTACTAAGGGAATAGGATATCGAACTAGATACTTTCTTACATATAAAAAATACACTCGAATCCATATTGTGGTAATCGTAATTCTTGTTTACTAGGACATAGCGACTTTCATACCCCTTAACCTTTTGAACGCCAGAGCTCAAACGCATCGGCGCCCTTCCCACGCCAAGCCATAAATTCAGAGCAAATACCTACAAATAAAATAGGAATGCCAACGATGTTATCGATAAGTTGTCAATAACCGATTTAATCTCTGCTATTCGTCACATATTTTTGAAATAAAATATATTTTTTTGATTTCGTATTATTTAACAGCAGTTACAAAATTCTATACAAAGTAAAAGTAGACATTAGAACTACAAACGAATAAATCAGGTAATAATAAGATACATCACTAATCTCGTTCGTGTAGGCATTCGCTGTCGGGAAGACCCGACTCTGGCGTGGTTGGCACGACCTTTGACAGCTTTCTTGCGTGCGAGGTAATGATGTGACATTTCAAGTAAACTTATAATTATTATTATAAATTATAAACAACAAGGTAAAGAAAGGGTTGTCTATTAGAGTACTAATTAATTACTTAGCTTTAGTTGATTTTCTCCGTTTTTACTTAAAGAGGCCTGTTACATCTCGATCATGATTTTTGCGTAAAATGCCCCTTTTCACATTTTATAGTAATTTTCCAGTTGTATTTATCGTTTTTATGGAAATAGGATAATAAATTCATGCTTAGTATAACAAATTTTCACTCTGCGAGAAAAAGCTGAGTTCGGACGGCCGGCACATATTTTGTAGTAATTTTGCAGTTGTATTTATAGTTTTTATCGAAATAAGATAGGATAGGAAATCACTAGCAGTCTCCCGTAGCGCTAATGACGTCACCGCTTGACGTGTCTTCCCGACTGTGGCGTACAGGTAACTGTCTATGCGCTGTTCCGTAGGGATGCGCGAGAGTGAACAGTTAACTATCGATCGATAGATATAAATAGTAATCATTTTTCAATAATTTCATAAATATTACGCATTAAGAATATTCAGATACAAATAGTTGCTATTAAAAAATAATTATCGATGTAGTAGTAAGCTGCTTTCAATAAAATATTTCATAAATTCAAAATTTAATTTACCTAACTTACCCATCACTAGCTGTCGTGTCTTGCCGACTGTGGCGTGAGGAGAACACCATTTCGGTTAGCAATATTTAGTGATAATTTTTGCTAGTGAAATGTAACTGATGGATATATCTTCGTGCCATTTTACAATACATCATTAAAGTACTTTTAAATAATAGGAAAAAGAAACACAGAAAAGTTGATTTAGTATGTTTTTTTTGTGTTTTAAAAATGTCGTTTTCTCGTCGGCCATACACGACGGTGGCGTGTTGGGCACTTTTTCATTTGTCGTCCAGTGCCGACCGTGGCGTTCAAAAGGTTAAAGAAGCATAACATATCACAAGCTCTTAAAACTTGCCAGGTTTATGAATTGCTATAGTTACATCTCTTTCTCCCTGTATAGCTAATTAAAGAGACGCACTGATAGCCATTGAGAAAACCGGCATGTTCGAAGAGATTGTCGAGGGCAGGTAGTCCTTATGCATTGCAGGCAAAGTTCCGCTGTAACCAGTAATGTATAAAATTAGGTATATGTAAGAAGTCACACTGAAAATGTGTGCATTTTATTCACACTAGTATGAACATTGTTTTTTTTTATATTGAGAAGTTGGATGGTGCAGGTGACAATCATTAATTGGCCGGCCATGCAAGCTACTTTGCAAAGGTCGTTCGTTAGGTGGGTGTCCAAAATGTAGTAATTTCGAGATTCGACGTGTTTTAAAAAGTCCATTCAAATCAAATCAAACTCGTTTATTCAGCCTTGGCTGTTACAAGCACTTGTGAATGTCAGAGAAGCTACGCCATCGGTTCGCAAACCCTAAGCGGGAGACCTTGTACTAAGAAGAACAGGCAAGAAACTCGTCAAGGGCTGCTTTTTCTCCCTGTATATTTCATACAGTCGTCAAAAATTTAAAAATGACCTCAGCATTTAAAGTAAGGTAATTTTCCATCACAATATTTAACAAAGTTTACATTAAATGGGTAGGTATTGGAATTATTCAACTATCTACATATCGGATAGGTAATTGTGAGAGCAAATAACTTTTAACTAGTTTAGAAATCACTGTCTATGTCTACACTTCATTCTTCATTCGTCATTAATACTTCTACTCTTCTCCCTAAAGTGTACCAGCAGTAGTGATGATGACGAGCTTTTGAACAAATGTTGTTGACGATGCAACCTCAACTTCACCATAGGATGTATGTATTCGCCAAGCGGAGAAGAATAAAAACACCAGCTTACTGAATGCCCATATATTGTGGTCGGTTACTAACAAAGAAATGGACGATGCGAGCTTACAACTTTTCCTACGCCCGCACGTCCTTAAGTGTAATTTTGCCTGGTGGCAACTATGCACTAATAGCGTGAGCTAATATTCTTTACTTAACTTGGGTATTCTAAAAATCGTATTTACATTTTACTTCTTACCTCTCTTTCACTCATTCAACCCTACCCGCACAAACAGTAATAATAAAGGTGTAGGGTCGAATGAGCGGCAATACCATAAAGAGAGCCCCGCCTCAGCCGCGCGAGGATGTTTAGGTATTAGGTTCCTTATTTTACTATGAGAGACCTATACAAGAGGCCTTTATTTTGACAAATCTTACCCAAATACCAAGTCAAAACCTTAGGGCTTTTAGGACAAAGGCTGGCGTCTGACCTAGACTCATCCATAGGTCGCGACTACCACCTCCTAGACCTAAATTACCTAGCCCATTACCTCAAACCATGAAACGTTACCTTTTAGGTCAATAAAAACGACACACCTGAATATCATTTATTTTCTAGGATACCTAAATACCTAAACAATACCCAATTGAGCTAAAACTTAATTATTTCATAAACTATAAAACTTACAGCTACGTTAAATACTTCATTTTACAGCACTTTTTATAAGCTTCAATTTAAAACCAAATAGAACATTACATATTAATAAACTTTAAAGAAATTAAAAACGCAAACTAATCGTCTTAACTAGCTACTGCTTATAAAGTGCGTACTTACATGAGATATTCACAAACACAGATTTTATCACTAGTAACGCACTTAGTGTCCACTAAACAGTCTTTTTGCTAGTCACATTTTAATCACTTTTTCCACTATTTGCACTTGATCGAAGCTGTCCGTAACAAATGTATTAGTCCGTTCTTCCATAATTAAGAATACATTAAATTTCAAAACAGTTATTAATTAAAGGTCGTTGAACATTGTACCCGAACTAAATTACAGGTTCAAAATGAATATCAAATTCCATTCTCAAAATATGACCGGTGTACTAAATAATGAAAGCTGACACGAATAAATTAATTAACTCGACCAAGCCTTTATATAAACTGGAATGTGAGGGTCCCAAATAAGACAATAGTATGAGATTGGAGAAATTGTTGTGTTAATAGAATCAGGGTCGGGAGGGTGAGGGAGCCTGAATATGTTACAATAGTATGGTCAGCCACGCGTGAATGGTCTCGGTGTAGAAATATAGCGTAAACAAGAGAAAATTTTAAGGGATTAAAAATGTATCTTGTTTCTTGGGTATTCTGCCTTTGATATTTATTTTTATTTGGTACAATAGCTATTAGAAATGTCTAAATATTTAACACGATCGCTAGTAAGTTCATAATAAAATACTCTTTGGTGAGTTCATTATTATGCTTCAAACAAAGCTGATCATTAACGCTTTGAACACGAAATCTTCGTCAAATATAATGTTTTTTTTTGTTTGTTTTGGAACTCAAAAACTGAGGAGAAATCGATAGGCAGTCAAATACAACTGAAATCAGACGATTTTGTAATCATTGCGAGCCTTTATTAATATTATGTCTTTATTATTATTAATAAATTATTATTACAATAATTTATCTACATAACTATGGAAGAGAGTGAGTGAGTAAATTCATTATACACTTTTGATCAACTAAATTAGGGATGGTAATACAAAAACATATGCATCGTTTTACCGTGGTATAATATACTGTAGGTAGGTAATATCAATTAAGGATAAGTATCTTCTTTTGTGAAGACTCATGTCCAATTAGAATTGCATGAGCCATTCCGACTTTTGGCCTTACGCCACGCCACGTATACGTAAGCTTTTATTAACATTTTAATAACATTTTTCGTAGGTAAGTGCACTTAGAAGTAAGTAAAATTATGAAAATATATTGAAGTCATTACGACGTGATCAGTTATTGTATATCTAGCACTCTTATATAGGTACTCGTATATCTCAACTGTCTTAACTCTTTATAACATAACTCGGTGAGATGAAGACCTCGCTCAAATTGTATGTTGTTTAAAAATTAATTTAATAGATGTCGCCACGAGGTTGACACTGCTTTTGAACAGCAGTACTATGTGCTGTTTGGTAGGTTAGGTATTCTTTTATTATATCTATTCGAAGCTAGATGGCGCTTCTAATTTTGAATATTATTCGAATAGGTGAATTTTGAAACAAAAAACTTGGTCGACCAAAAAATAAATATATTATTTTTTTTAATATTTGACAACATCACATACCTTGCTCCGATTCCAAAATAAGTAGCTAAAGCACAACGGTGGTATCACAAACACCCAGACCAGAGCCAATATTGAAAAGATCGTTTTCTAAATTGACCCTACCGGGGATCGAACCCGGGACCTCAGAGATGGCGACACCTTGAAAACCGGCGTACAAAGCCACTCGACCACGGAGGACGTTAAAAACTTTTAGGATGAAATTATTGAACTTGCTCGTATTTCATGAGAATCGGTTGAGAAATGCGACATGTAGAGCAGAACAAACGGATAGACAGCCGACGGACGGACATAATACGAAAGCATTTTTGCCCAAGCCGAAGCAGAGACGCTTCGCTCGCATTTCGCGTTCGCTCGGTCAATTAAAGGAATTCTACTTCCGCCAAATTCTATAATTATTTTTTTTGGATATAAAAATAAAACTACTTTCCCAAAAAGAGTAGCTGGATCAAAATAAAAAAAGAATATTGGATATAGAAGCTTGAAGAACTTTATTTTATGTTTTGGGTCTTCTCCAGATAATTACATACTTCTATCCCTCTTCCATGAATTCATTTAAGGCTCGCTTTGAACCAACGGCGTTAATCGCAGCCCTACACCCAGAGCTTTGCTAAATATTTGGCCGAAGCAACGCGTCCATTACATTTCCTCGAACGCCGTGCACAATTTAATTGTACTCTACACCTGTGTACGTTTTCCCTAAAGGTGGTTTTTGACCGGCGTTCGTTAATCTTAGTTCTCTTTACAAAGGTAGGTGGCGCTGTATAAACTTCAATATTTGAAATTATAGTGCTTGATACGATTTCGATTGGAACTCTTTGTCACTCGATAGTTTTTCGTGCTAGGGGCACAGAGCGAAACTTGGTAATGTGTACAATGCGATTAATTTAACAATATAACATAGAAGTGGCTAACTTTAGAGCGCTTGCGGTACAAAACGACACACCTATTTTAATTTGTAAACAAATCTCTTTTCCATATATTCTTGAGTGAAGATGCAGCGGATCATTTGTCTCTTGTCAATTTAATCGCATTGTATGTCAAATTCTCGTCTCGCACATCCTTGCGCTTGTTCGGTAAAAGGCTATTGTACCAAATATTGAACTGCTTTAATGAGTGATATTTACTTACTTTGCGTAATTTACTTTACGTCTCGATAATAATGCGCGAGATTGGATTTTATTTTACTGGACAACATCTCATATATTGCTCTGATTCCAAAGTAAGTAGCTAAGACTTGTATTATGGAAATCAGAGACAACGGTGGAACTGACCTGAGTCAATATAGAAAAGTTCGATTTCTAAATTGACCCAGCCGGGGATCGCACCCGGGACCTCAGAGATGGCAACACCTTGAAAATCAGTGTACAAGCCACTCCACGAAGAACGAATTACTTCAATTCTCTTTTCACGCGCCCGCAAAACCTTTACTCGCACTCCTGCTGCCGAAGTTTCTATTCGTATGAACGTTGACGCTAATTTAAAAGTTCAAAAGTAAGCCATAAACGAATCAATAACATTTCGCAAGCTTGTGTCGATCACAAACAATTATAGAATATAGCTGGTCCTACGGTCTAAAACTACCTTTACACATACAAAGCGAGACGTCTGAAACGCTCAACACTATTTCTCTTAATAGCCACCGTGCCACATTGCTCCTTTATTTTATTGTGCTCCGTTTATAATTGTGTACCATCATGTGGGCTTAGCTTACAGTCATTTATAAAGGACCTACCATACAATAATAATTCAATAATATACAGTACCTACATAAGTAACATTCAGTTTCGCTAAATCTGCAGGCCTATTAAATAAATAAAAATTTAAAAGAAAAAATTCCTTCAAAAAACCTTAAAAAAATTGCTATAAAAACAGCTACAAAAAGCGACAGCTCTAAAAAGCTAGAGATAATATTCAAATCTGCATAATTACCAATAATTACTATTCAAGTACGCATATCTGATATTAAAAAAACGTTTTTCCTTTGTTCCGTTGAATCCTGTCAATCAGTTCAGCCGTTTTTGAGTAATCGGTAGACATACATAAAAAAAACAAATAAACAGACAAACATAGAACCTCCTCCTTTTTTTGAAGTGGGTTAAAAAAAACACGATAATCGGACGCATTTCGACGTTCAATTTACTTGATATTGAACCTTATTAGTGAGTTAATAGTGTCACGGAGTGGGATGAACATCGTCCGCTTATCTCGTTTGTTTTTATGTAAAAGGCCTGCTTGAGACTGCATTTCGCAACACGTCATCGTTGATATGTACCGAATAAAATAAATTAAGTACCTACTATAATTTCTAATATTTATGTTAATCTATAAAGTATTTATAGGATCATTAGTTGCCTGAAATAAATGGATAAATAAATGAAAATAAAATTAACGATGTGCAAATGAGCTCTTAATCGTCACTAAACATTTTTTCTGTGATAGTATTCTTTTTTGATATTTCAACAAGCTAAAAATATAAATACTTTACCAGAAAACCAGTAAACTTCGACATGTTTCATAAATTCAACAATAAAACTTCAAAATATGAATCTTATCGATATCTGCAAGCGAAGCAAATAACCGTAAAAATAACAATAAAAAGAGTTCAAATGAAAATATCTGAATTGCGTTTCCTTTACAGCACTGCAGCGGTCTCACCTGAACTTAAAATCAAATGTATTTCATATCGAGTTCGAAGCAGGAAATCAAATTGGACCTGCTAGTAATATAATCGTGGCGCCAACTACTCAAAGTTGTCATGGCATCGAGAATCAAAAGATGTTTACGCTATAAGTTCCAATAAAAAATGCTGCAATGATAATAATGCTAATATTTGAAACATAGAGGAGGGACTATTTAGATATAAAAACACTGGACAACCCAAGCACGCGACGCTTTTTAAACGAATAGATATGTCTCTGTTCGAGGTCGACAAATAAAAATACGAGCTGTCAGTACAGTGTACGCTCTTCTGCATACTATCCACATCGATATCAGCAATTTTTATGACCCCACTGCTGAAGCACAGGCCTTCCTTGTGGGTGGATAAGGAGGATAGGCCATAACCCACCACGCAGGCCAAATGCGGGTTGGTGGGTGTTAACGACTGCAAATGCAGCCGGGACCAACTGCTTAACATGCCTTCTGAAGCACGGAGCAACCCGAGATAGTAAATTTTTGGTAACCCATCCCATGACCGGCCCTTGCGAAAGTTGCTTAACCTCCGCAATCGCAGGGTGAGGCGCTAAACCACTACGCCACAGAGTTTCTCATTATAACTTAAATATTGAATAAGACTTCCGCGCGTACAGTTCATTTGAATTAAAACACTTTTATGCGCTGTAATCCGTAAAAAGTGTTTTATTTCTAATTAAATATTGAAGTTCGTGGACGGTGACTACAAACTATACTTTAATGACTTTGAACACCAAACGTTTTCTTCGATAAAGACAACTTAAAAAACTGTAGAAACGATCGTCTAAATGCCGTCTTTAATATTTTGCAGGGGTCGTGAAGTCGCTTCGCGGAAGCGGCGACGGGGCGCGCGGTAATCAAGAAAATTATTTACTCATGTCTCCGAGTCGCCTTGGAAATACAACCAGGGCTGTTACTGACGGCTGCCTCTGAGCTGAGACGCAGAAATTAAGCTTTCTTTACCAGACATTGGGGATGAATTAAATGAAACACTTTTCTGAATTTAAACGGGTATCTATATTCTTTCGTACGAAAACGCATCAGGATATTAGATTTTTTATTTCTCATAATCGTAATTATGCAGGTTTGAATATTATTTCTTGCTTTTTAGAGCTGTTGCTTTTTAAAGCTGTTTTTTATAGCAATTTTTTTTTAAACAATTTTTTTTATTACTTTGCTTATATTCCATACTCGAACTATAGCCGCCCTCGCTGGGCTTAGCGTCTAAATATCTCGTATGGGTATTGCTTCTTTTCGACCCTTGTAGATAACAATCTACTATTGTAAATCACGACTACACATTTTTAGAAAACTTAAGATTTCCAATTGTTTTCAGCAGCCCCAGCAGATAGAGACAGTATTGTGTAGCTAGTGACGCTACTTTTATGCAACTTGTGTACCTATTTCTGAATTGCGATGTTGAGCAATAATAAAAAAGAACGTAATAAGAAACCTGGTTTTATTTCGATGTCGTTCCTTTAACTGTTTTTGTCACTAAAGAATATAAAAAAAAACAAATAAAGTTACCAATTGCATACCTATACGCATTAAAAAACTCTGGCTAGTCTTTTCAGTAAAATGTTGGGCAGGACTTGAGTGACGTGCCTAAATCAAACTTAGTATTTGTTTTTCAATACATTGTTTTGGTCAAAACTCAAAACACCAACAGCATAGACAACTGCACTTAGCTTGAGTTTCAAACTCTAATTCAAAAACATTTCATGCGCAACTATTATTATCTTATCTTGAAATTGTTCTTGGCTCATACTTATTTGATTTTGATGACTCACAGACACATTGTAAGATCCACTACAATAACGTTAAAACAGCTACATCAGGATCTTGGTTAAAAATCTCCAAGAGTTTTTTTGTTGAATAGTAGAGTAGGTACTTATTTCGTTAATAGGTACTCCTGTCGTAAATGAAATTAATCTCCCAGGTAGCCAAACTTGTTGGTATAAAAGCCATGAGCACGTATTTATTACAACTTTTGGCTGCAGTGGTTATCATATAATTGTATATGTAAGCTTCTATACAACTTCTATACAGCCGGTTTGGGCGCACTTTAAATAGCCTTTCTCTGCTGCATACAAGCTGTGAAGTAGCTAATTAAAAGGCTTTTCAATTGTCAAATAATTGCTTAATACGCAACTTTTATTTGACTCAAAATGATATAGATGTTAGTTTTTGCAACTTGAAGTAATTTAATTAATGCCAGAACAAAATGAATCAAATTATCTGTCAACTAATTCACAATTGTAATGCTTTGTCAACTTTAATGACGAATATTTATTAAAATGTTGATATTTTTTAAGGTGATTACACTAATAACAAGCATGATTTCTTATGCAAATCAAATTTTACTGATAATTTATACTCATGTTTTATGTAAATTTTTAATGCGCTGTTAATATTCTGCTATTTCATGAAATATATATAAAAAAATAAAAATTGGTAAAAGCAGTAATTTTATTATTTATCAGTAAAAGTGTAAACAAACGTTTTATAACAGCTATACAAAGCTATGGGTTAACAGAACACAACATTTTAGTAGTAATTACCAAGGAAAATACATTTTAATATTGTTCAATGATTTATTCTGCAAATAGAATTTACAAAAAACATGGCGTTGATGTTTATATCACAAAAAAGTGTTTTATACTGTTTATTGCAATGAAGGATGCTAAATTTGAGCACTTACATTGCTCTTAGCTACAATATTTGCATTTATGTTGCTGTTAGCAAGAAAAGAAGCTACTAGCTTTGGCTTTAATATAAGCAAAGAGATAGCAAAATGAAATCAGTTCCGTGCAATTTTATCTGATCGAGTGGGTCGTACTGAATTGTGAAAGCAGCACTTGAAGCTTTATAATATTATTTGGGTATAGCATTTTAATAGTGTTTTATTGCTCTAAAAGTAACAAATTTGTCACTTTTATAGCTGCTGGCAAATAACTGACAATAGTAACAACTTTTAACCGATTCCGCGTGGCAAAAAGCTATTTAAATGTAACTTACAGTGCTTCTTTATGATAATTGTATGAAGCTAAGTGTCCGTGATTATTAACACTGTTAAATGTACGTTAAGCAATATAGAAGTAAATTACTCTACGGTTATACAGAAACTAACAACTTAATGCCTGCGTAAGAAGCTCTTTTACTATTGCTTTTCAACATTAACATAAGAACGTTTACATGGCTTATTTCAAACTCTGTTAAATGGCAGCAATTTAAAAACGCTGTTGAAACGTTTACACCGCTATTTTATTAAGCTTATGATGAAAAAAGATAATAAACCATATATTATGTCTCTATCCGGCTGCGTATTTTATAAATTGCGGCTACACAACCTTCTTAAGATTCTATGCTATATAAGACAAATCATACACAGCGTTTGTGCTACCTGGGCTGAATCTGTAAGACTTTGAAAAACAAATACAGTATCAACAAGATTCAATAAAAAAAATATTGATGTCACACTTTTGTGTCTTAAATTGAATGCAATTTAACCTAATGAGGTTACGTAAATGTGTACTAGTTAATAATAAAAACAGCCGTGTAAGCACTAAATTTGACATTCATCGCCAAAGATTCAAACGAAGTCAAACAGGACAGGACTTATCTTCACACTATCCATACTAATATCCTTACTAATATTAAAAATGCAAAAGTCCGTTTGTTTGTTTGTTTGTTACCTCTTCACGTCTTAACTACTAAACCGATCATCATGAAATTTTGCATACGCGTTGTCAGGGGTACAGAGAAGAACATAGTGTACCTTTTATCCCGAAAAAAATAATTGTTCCCCCGAGGGATAGCAAAAACTTTCCAAGCAGACGAAGTCGCGGGCGGTCGCTAGTATAAATATAAAGCGAAAGTAACTCTGTCTGTAACATTTTCACGCCTAAGCCACTGGACCGATGTTGACGAAAAATGGTATGAATATAAATGGGACCTTGGGGAAGAAGACAGGCTACTTTTCATCCCTTGGGTTGGGTACGGGACTCCACCCGCACGATATAACCTGTAGTCCACGCGGACGAAGCTGCGGGCGGAATGCTAGTACTTTATAAATAAGTAAGTAAAGATTAGATTTTTATGACTTCAAAACCTAATAAAAAAAAATACACCAACCACCCAATTAACCAACGATGAAGCTCAACATTCCCTTCACAACAAAGGGTACAGGAAAAAAGGTATTAAAGCGCAACCCTAGAACATTCGTCAGCAGAATGAGGTGGAGAGGGCCTGAGTCCGGGCGCTTTGTAAATAGTCACCGCTATGGCTTCTTGCAGATTAATTTCAAGTGAGAGTGCATCGTCGCTGGTATTGAGAATGTCGCTGTGTAGCTTGGGAATTTTTAAATATGTCGCCAAAGGAATGTTTGCAAACTTGCAGTGAGCTTGCAGTATACTCTTTGGATGTTTAGTGAACTGTGGATGGTTTTTAATGGAGCTGTCTTCGTTTTGGTTTAATTTTAATACTGATAGGGATTTTCCTTTAAGAAATTTAAATAGAATATAAATATTTTGTGTTTTTTTTTATTTAAAACGACATTTTCGTATGGAAATACTTCACCAAAAGAAAATAAGGCGATGTATGTTGTTCTATCCTTAAAGTTTAAAGGTGTTTATTTATGATAAAGTTTATAAAACTAAAGACTTTTCCTCCACTTATGGAATTTTTATTTGCTATACTTTTTTAGGTGTGTTGAATATGGCAATTCCAAAATCAAAATTATCTCAATAAACATAAAGTACAATACACGGAAACACATGGTTATTATCAAGGGATCTATAATCATAAATCTCATTTTCTTTTACTATAATATAAAATCCCCAATGTTCCAAACACAACCCAAGCTATCCCATCAAGAAACTCGACGCCAAGAAACCCTATACTTACTCATTACCATTACCGCTGTCGGCTACAAATATTTGCCGAGACACAACAAGATTTCAGGTCAGTTTGATCGATCCTCCTGTGTACAGTATAAAGGTCTGGTTAGACAGAGGACAAGGGCGCGGCGGCGAACGATCCATACGGTCTTAGCTAAGGAACCGTAGTTTAATTAGAAACTATCAAGACTCGAGTTCACCAACTACTATAACAGTCGATTAATTTTTTAACTTTCTGATTTTTTCCATTTTCCCATAAATAAAAACGTCAAAAATAGACGGGTAAAACATATTTAGCTGTTTAAGTGTTGGTGAACTTCAGCCTTACTCTGTGAGATATACTTACGTATTCAGCGATATATATATATAATATTTTTTTTAAAAAGGTTGTGCCATAGGTCTGGTTCTAATTAGGTATTGTCTTTACATCATTATTTAGGGGCCATGTTTTTGATAGATGGCAAGCGCTCTTTACTAGGTACTCATTTTTATTTGACATAGCAAAATCTGTATTTTTCTACTACAAACTAATCTGATATGGCCAAACCTGGAACTATGTGTTATTATCCTAGGTTACGCCGTCAACTATATAGACGACAGCGACGCCGCCGACACCGAGACAGAAAATTTTGTGCTCGAGGGCGTGTTGTCAATTATGACATTACACCGCATGTGATGAAAATGAGTAGCATACGGAGAGCTCGCCGCCTTTCAAAAATAGGACCCCTGCTCGTGTATCGTCGTCTCGCGCTCTTGCTAGTTGTCTGTCCAGACCTTTAACTTGAATCCTCCTGTTTACAATAAACTTGAAGGCGTAACTTCCAACTGGATTTTCGTATCTTCGACAGGTTCTCAAGCAAATGCAAATCTGCCGAGCTCGAATATAGCTTCCGCATTAATTACTTCGACAATATTCGAATACGGAACGAAATACGTATTTAATTACAATTAAACTTTAGATATCTCTTTGGTCGTTCCGCTTTCTTCTTTGATGCACGTATATGTATGTACTTTTAAGTAGTCAATAGAGTTTCTGGGCTCTTTTGGGAAACAATAAATGCTGTTAATTTAATTCATTTAAAACAAACATCTAAATTGTTTTAGCCAGGTGATTATTTTGATTTTATTTATTCATTCAAATTACTATATATTTGTATAAGATATGACACGATTTATTTAGTCTTTTTTACTACATTATACACCGTACAAACAACCTTATCTTACAAAATAATCTTTAAAATGTAGACTCCCAAAAAACGTCAAAAGAGCAGCAACAAAATAATAGTAGTGTTCCTAAAGTATGCTTATCGTAACTTAACATAAAGGTCGACGTGGGCTAGGTGCAGGCAACGAATAATCGCTGTGATTTTATTTCTACCTAGACGTCTATAAATTGTTTCTTGAGCTTGAGCAAACTTTTTTTTTAAAGGTTTATTCATAAGTTTTGGAATTGAACTCAGCGTGTGTGTTTTTAGTTTAAATCTTGTCATTTTCTGATGTTGTGGTGTCTCATCCTATGCCTAGTTCTTTTTGATAGTAAACACATAGATAGTTGAAGTAGACCTATAAAAAATTGGACGCCTACTCAATTACTTTATTTGAAGAAAATAAAAACCACATTTTCTGCATTGGAATACTCGTATACTTTTATGCTGACGATCTACAGATTTACACGCAGGAACCTTTATCTTCTAAACTTTCCAGTGCAGTAGCGGCTATGAACTCCGATCTTGCTCTTATTATGAATTAGAGTAACTCATTTGGACTAACCGTTAGCCCGTCTAAGAATCAGTTCATTATTATTGGAACTCCACATTTCGTATGTGTGTGTGTGTGTGTGTGTTTGTGTGTGTGTGAGTGTGTGCGTGCGTAGTGACATTTGATGACAATGTATTCCATTTTCTAAGACTGTCAGAAACCTCTCCATAGTCTTTGATCAGTGCTTCCGATGGTGCCCTCAGGTCAATTAATTTCGAAAAAAAGTATTTACAGCGTACAACTTACTCAACTGCTTACGTAAATTTTGTCAACAAAACTAAAATTACTTTGGCTCAGCCTCTTCTTCTCTTCATTTCAGATTACGCTGATGTATGTGACACTGATCTATCCAAGGCAATGCTTAATAAGCGTCTGCAGAATAATATGTGAATCTGTTTTATTTTCAACCTACGCAAATTTGACCAAGTATCTTCGTACTAACTTAATTGGTTTCGCATTCACCGGTGCAGAGACTTACATACTTTATTAACCTATCATCTTCCTTCCAACTTCTCCACCCTACCTTAAGACCGCTCCTCATCTTCGCAGTGCACTCTTCGTTCTTCTTCATATCTTACTCTTGAAATCCCACGCCATATAGCTGATTTCCTCTCCTGCTTCTTCTCTATGCATGCCGTCCGTTTGTGAAACGCGCGGAGAGCGATTTAGATTTCATATCAATGTATCTACTTACGTTATCCTTCTATACTTGCACCCACTCTCCCCTTCTCTTCTCCTAATGCTCAAGGTTGTATGAAGAGATTGCTATTTAGCAATAAGGCCGTATTTTTTGTGCTACTTTTCTGTTAATCGTATTTTTCTATTTACTACGTGTTCTGTATTTGTGTGCAATAAAGTGTTTATTATTATTATTTTTATTAGAATCTAAACGAAATCCTTGCAAATCTCTTTCTCAGAATATGGGAGTGCAATGATTTGAAAATCTTTCTGAATTTAGCTTGAAAGGTTCGTGATTTTTTATTATCAAAGGGATAAATGCAAAAGTCATCGCGAACTTTTGATTGCTTAGTGAAGACGTGACTAACGAACAGTAAATTTTCTATTGTGTCTAACATAAAATGGCTTATTTTGCTTGAGAAAACTTTAGACTATTGTATGTACGTAGCTTTTCATTGCCGACAGCTGGTCCCGCGCAGATTAAAGTTTGGTCTCGCAGTCTTTCGAACGAATACTAAAATTTATAACGCTGCAAGTGTTAGATTTACGGCGAACACTCCGTGCGTGGGGATTCTCTAAAACCCCGTACATCTTCTTTATTTATGTTTACAGCTTATACCGGCCGCATCCATTTCCTATATAGTTTGAATCCGTTTATCGGATTTCGAACACGTTTCGCTCGAATCCCATATCGTTCGACTTGATATATTATAACCGTGGTCGGCTACCCTTACAAAATTAATGCGCGCCAGAAGAATTGGAATGATACTGCAAAAAATGAGGACATAATAAAATATTCGATAAGCTTACTGAATAAACATAGCAGATAACAACGAAAAGTGGATACGTAGGAAACGAATAAATCACCTTTTCCTCAACTTTACTATAACTTAGACAACACGGACAACAAAAAGAACTGTTTCACGTGCTTAGGAAATGAATGTGCTTAACAATGCGTGCTTAGTGACGTACTGAGCACTTATGTTTTCATATAAGTTTTATTCCTACTTATGTTTACTTTTACAGCAACTTCTGAAATTAATAGCTCTTTTTCACATTTTGTCACATCGTGAATATCGTGATCGGAAACGCGTTAGTTAGATGAAATACAAGGTTGGTTCATTGTGGCACTGTGGTGTCCATGGACCGTTTACTATTGGTCAAACTGTTTGATACAAATGTGCAAATTAAAAGGTTTTCAGAAGTACATTAATTATTTCATGTCCATTTTGTAGCTAAATAAGTTATTGCAACATGTTCCGTTAGAAATAAAAATAATATTATAATTGTTATTTACACATTATTAAATTATTCGTAGTTAGTAATGAATCCCACAGGTGCAATATTCGTTCGTCTATCGACTTAATTGAATAAAAAAAAACACTAACAGTGTGGCAATTCATAAACGCATATCTTTTGGTTCGTTTTTATCTGGACAAACACAGATAACCTAGCTAAGTATTGCTTATCTATAGATAAACACTCAGTCACTACTGGATCGAACACGCGAGTGTACAACCCTACACAGGTGTGTCTCTGTGAAGTGAAAAATAAGTGTTTTAAGTGATGGCTGGTGCAGGGCGCGGGGCGGGGCATGGCCCAGCGGTGGGAAAACTTGAATCCCAAATCTATTGCATAAAGTACACACTATTTTGTTTCAACGTCGTTCTTTGGGTAAGTACTAACGGCAATGATATCATCGATCTTATGGCAGGGTTCCCAGTATGAATTTTATACGTTTTCCCAAGACTTAACATAATTTTATTAGTAAATAAGCAACGTCCTGAAGGTAAATACATGTCTTCAGTTGATTAAAAAGGAAATCGTTGAATGAATCGTACATGATTTTAAAACTACAAATCAATAAACGTATGTACGTTTTTAAAGGCGTACTCAAAAGTACAATTATTGCATTTATTGGTAATCGTTACATTCCTTCTCAATATTTTTAATGGCTCACTTTCTTGTGTATATTTTGCGTATACCTAGTACTTTTGCATCCAAATATTGTTATTTGTCTTCTTATAAAAATGCCGGCTTTCAATAATTCAAGTTTGTAGCATCATTTCAAATGTAACAACTATAAAAATCATTTTTTTTGTTCGTACATACATTACTGATAATACCTAATGTTGCTTATCTGATACACTATAAACTAACCTAAAATAAAAGGGCGAAGCATAAAGAATTCCTTATCAGGATTGATAACACTGGCCTGTTTTCTACGTACCGTGAATCACACGGACGTAGAAGTTACAGGAATTCTTCATATGACATCCGATTTCTATGTAGAGAATAAGTTCACAACAATGACTCATTAATAAATAAAAGTGGTAAAGTTATGTGAGTTGATTAATACGGACTCGAAGAAGGTAAATTAAACCTACTTATAGGAACAACAAAAAAACAATGAAGCTAGCTGATTATTGTTTTTGAATAAACGCACAAAAGTGCACAAGTGGATTATCTAATGAGGTGCGTTCTTACAATACGAAATCATTCAATATTATAAATGATATATTAGAAAAAATACTAGAAAAAATCGACTCACTCATAACTTAATATAAAAATATAAATGTGAACAATCCTAATACTTTATAAAGAATCAGCATTAATGGCACTTGTCTATAGTCAAGTGTCATAAATGCCGAATGCCATATTATACCAAATTGGACGGCTTCTCCCCCATTCTAAAGTCTTACCTCCAACTACTAACTTTGTTTGGGTCAATTAGTAGGTTCCAAATCCAAATTTATTGCCTCCGCCATATGTGACTTTGTCTGAGTCTTGACAGGAACTTCCTACAGTGATCTATGGAAGCTTTAAGTAACGCACTATGAATTTGAAACTTGGCTTCACATAATCTTAGTTAAATCGCGTGTATAGCAGTACTTATACTAAAATGTCTCGTGACTAATTTATGAATGTGAAGTAGGTATGGATCGATGTATAAAGTCATTCGATAAAACACTCTCTCTACGAAGATGTCAAAATACTGATGAAATAGTCAAAATATTAAAATTTTTAAAATGGCGATGTAGTTTCTTAATAAACTTGACTAGTTGATTTGATTTGAAAAACATAAGCACTAACCGCTACCTCAAAACTAATTTCACCAGCTTAACTTAATTTACAAAAATGTCCCATCGTTTCAAATTGGATATAAAATCGGACTATTAAGTACCTACAAGGTACTTAGTTTTAAAAACCTCTATCAGGACACATCAATAAAAAACGCCACACCAAAACCAACCCAACGCTTTTGGCGATTTTTCCACGTCCTTCAAAAGGAACCAATGTAAAACGCATTTCCCCTACAGTTTAATAACACATTAACTCATCCACAACAACGGTACGGATTTACTGCGACCGCCGCGTGCGGCTAATGCTCGACTTGACAGCGACTTTGCCGTGATCTATGGTGTACTCAATTACGAACTCGCCTATTGCTTATCAAAGTTGCTTTTGACCTGTCTTCTAAAGCTGTAGTCCCAGAAACCTGGTTATATGTTTATTAAACCCTTCTGTTTAATCCTGCTTAAAGATATATGATTCACCAACGATTGACTCACGATCGTTTTTGACAATTTTAGACGTTGCTGAAAGCTTTCTTGCAATAAATAAAACATATTTAACAGTAGATTCTTGTATTAGCTAAAGATTTGGTTTATCAGCAGTTAGTCCGTGAGCCCGCTCCAAAATCGCGATATGACATTACGATAAAATGTATTGCACACGGTCGGAAAAGTTGTGCTGAGCGAGGGAGGATCAGATCAGAAGATTATCAAACTGAAAAGTGGCCAGAAGTTTGGGATAATCCTTCACTTCCGGTCAACATTTTAAAGTTACATCATGTGACGTCAGTACGACACACGTATGCCATTTAGCCCTTTAATCGGTAGAAAGTGGTACTTCGTTAAACTCATATTTATTATCATAGAACATCCGCTTCGTAATCTTTAACTTCTGAGTATTTTCTTTGTTTCCTATAAATATTATTATCATTTTTCTTTGTATACGTTTTTGTTTACTAAGAAAACAACAATATAACGAATTTGTAAGAAAACACCTTCCCAAAATTTCGTCTAAACTCCGCGCGAAAATATGCGTTCATTAAAAACTTATTTGCTAGAAATCCGATAGCTTTGCTGATCTTGAGCGTTACTTGACGTCTTGCATCATTTAACCAATAATTACGGGCCGTTCATTTGAAGGCTTAACAAGCGAGCAGCTGAGGAGCAGCACAAATTGGAGTGGCGAGACGACGCCAAAAACGCCACGTCGAGTGGCGCTTAACACCTGAGTCGTTGCGATACGTTCCCACAGTACGCCGAACCAAGAAGACTTTTTTTACCGAAAACATAATTATTTTATCCAGTCTCTCGTTTGATTATTTATTTATTATCACAAAATCCACAGCACATAAATATTAACAATAATTATCTACAAACTTAGCTTAATGCCAGTAACGGATTTACATTTTGTTTAATGTCTGACGTCTGAAACTACATCAGCGCTTGTAACGAACGTCCATTTTTTTGTAGTCAGTTGGTAGTTTGCGGCTTTCGATCACACTTATTAAATAACTAAAAAAACATTTTTTTTTATTATGTCTTGTTAAGTTTTTTTGCGCAGCTATCCCTCTAGTGCCAAACCAGGTACTTGGTTACGGCTTAGCTAGCTTGTTGGACTTGGACATAAGGTATAGGGTAATTATAGTACACACGACAGCACATTAGGTTATACAGTTAAACTGCGAAAACATCATGTGTACCTTTTTTATTGCAGTTTTTTTTTTCAATTGAACCAAATTTTTGTGACGTTTGACTTTTTATCTTATGGCAATCTTTTCCTGTCAACACATTTTGCAAAACTCTTATCAAAATAAGACTGACCAGCTTTCACAACTGGATGCAATGGAAACAAACACATAAGGTGTTCCAGCACAAATGAGGAGTAATTGTTCGAGCACCGGCCTGGGCAGGCCCAATAATTGACTTTTGGATTTAAGCCAACGCCATTACGCGACCATCGTCGACCTGGATTCCGGGATTCGATTGCGGCTTCGTAAAAGGAATAAAAACTCTTTTGAATATGCTATGAATATTCCTATTCAGCCTTTAAGTATTGATAAAGGTTTGAAGTAATGCAGAATCTTAATAAACGTATTTGTTTCATTATACAACATGTTACAAAATTATCCCTAATGCCGAATATGGTATATAGGGACCATCAAACTGAACAACTTTTACAATGGGACCAACTCTGAAATCGTGAAAAAAATATCAGCTATTTCATACAAAAATAAAAATTGAAAATATCAAAATGTATGAAACAGCTGATTTTTTTTAGCGATTTCAGAGTTGGTCCCATAGTAAAAGTTGATCAGTTCGATGGTCCCTATATATCATATTCGGCATTAGAGGTATTTTTGTAACATGTTGTATAAGACAAAACGTTGGCCTGAAATAGTTAAATATAGTATTATTTTGTGATGTAAAGTTTTATGAAGCATATAAATGATGAATCACAAAATTTGCAATTGTATAAAATAAAAAATAAAAATTGTTTTAAGTATGAATGAGTACTATGATTATGATAGATATTATGATTCACCCACGATTGACTCACGATCATTTTTATCAATTTTAGACGTTGCTGAAAGCTATCTTGCAATAAATAAAAGATATTTAGAGATTTTTGTATAAGTTAAAGATTCTAAATACAAAATTGAAGTAAGTTTAAAGCAAACTATCCCAGAACAGATTAGATGTGACATACCTATTTCGAGCTAGCAGATACGACGTCATCTCAAGCTTCTGATCGAAACTTCATTGTAACTTGTAAGTAACATCGTAACTGCTGAGAATGACGAACTTCCCTTTAGTACAATAGTAAACAGCGTCATAGCCTTATGGGAGATATTGCTTGAAGTCATGCTTGTAGCTGGCTACTATATCACTAAACACTCTATTAGGTAAGTTAGGTACATTAGATTTAACAACAAAACAATTAAGTAAATAAATATTAACGTTTTGACGCAATAGAAATTTTTTTTTTTGGAAAATATTTGTTAAGTATTAAATATCTGTTAATACAAGATTTGGGGACTGAGTAGTAAAAAAATAATAAATAATAAAACATATTATAATGCTTCGATTAGTCATTATAGAATGGTCAAGGCCATTTAAGTAATGCAACTAACTATGCAAGTAAACACTTACGTACATAAATAAAATATTTAAAAAAGGTAGGTATCTAACGCCCTTAAAGGAAAAAACCTCTCACCCAGCTACTATGAAAAATTGTAAATTAAAAACTATCAACGAAAGAGGAGACGAAAATTAAAACTTCTTCTTTGAACTGGCAACTCAACTCGGGTGGCATAAAAAGAGTTTAGGTTTTCTACGTTGCACTTTCGTTTTATTAATTATACGGTTGACTGAACCTGTTAACTTAAAAAATAACATATTTTCGAATGCGACAATCAAAAATGTAATTACCGAAGTCGCGTTTATACTCTCATAAATATGTATGGAGACTACATGCACGGGAGTGACATCAAAGGAAAAAATTCTGCGCTAAAACAAGGATGGAAGACTCGTATTCCAGTTTATTCGCGGAGCCGGGCGCTTCATCCCATTTATGAAATTTATTTTCCCGCAATCTTCACGGTAAACGGCAGGGCTAAGTCGCTAAGCGTAAGAACTCCTACATATGATTGCGATATATATGAAATTGAAATACCCTGACGGCATTAAATTATGTTTTCAACTGCAGGATAATATTCGAAATGTTTAAACGCGATCGACTTCACAACGAATTTAATATCATCGTTGAAATTGCCTTCATGCCGATTTGCTGCGAGTCGCATTAGCTCCGCTTATATTGGTAAAAGAGACGTTCATAAGGAGAATACTCGTCGATTTTTATAATCCAATCATTTTCCCATGGTCCTTATATAATAATAAAAATAATAAAATAATAATTATAGGTAAATTTGCTTGCCGTGAATTTTGATTGTCTAGGATTTCTTTTTTAATATTTTTTAAATTTTTGAACACATAATGTGTCACATGATCCATTAGTTTACGATACTTGTGACAACTCTTTATGAAGTCTCTCTCAATACATTTCAAATACCTAGATAAACGAATATTTAAAAAAATACTAGGAAGAATCGACTTGGGTCACTTAGCGACTTGGCAGCATAATTGGTCAATGCATTAGGCCGGAATCCGAAGGATGCGGGTTCGAGTCCCGTCTGAGGTGCTACGGGTGAGTCGATTTTTTATAATATTATTTATCTTAATGTAAAAATTGCATTGTGAATGCGAAAAATCTAAATTTAATAGATAAAAGAACTCGAACACATCCGTTTAATAAACAAAGCAATATTCACCTCTCAACCCAGGGAACTTAGAT
This sequence comes from Catoptria pinella, assembly GCA_963556745.1. Taxonomy (NCBI): domain Eukaryota; kingdom Metazoa; phylum Arthropoda; class Insecta; order Lepidoptera; family Crambidae; genus Catoptria; species Catoptria pinella. The sequence continues at coordinate 10,945,080 of OY750763.1, forward strand.
TTATTCCTAGAATACTCCGCGAGGCTATTGATATACATAAATATCCTTATTTCAATAGAGATGATGGTTGAAAAATTCCACCAGCTTGGGACCCCATAATTCACAAGTTAAAGCCCCAAACACACATTGCAGGATTTAATGATTAGTTACTTCCTTTTGTAAATAAATAGATAAATATAAAAGACAGAGGTCGGCAATCCTCTCCAAGTTTTGTTTCGCCATTTCTTTTGTGGAGGGACCTTCAAATTTTGTGAAATGGTGGTAGATTCAGTATATTCTCTCTTTTTAGTATTAATTAATTCACAAAGACAAATTATAACATTAACTTAAACCAATTAAAATTTTTGTTCAATATAAATTTCTGAACGTCTTCATAAATTTTATTTTTTTTCTTAAGTCCCCCGTGACCACAGCAGCTGCAAAGGTGACGAAACGTCAGGAAAGTCAAAAATCAAACCAAAAATTATCAAAGTAGTTTCAATAAAACCGCTTTAGTATCCGTTAAAAAGTGTATTATTTCAGAGAAAGCAACCGTACAAAACCGTCAATCACCAAACGCTCAAACGTTAGCGGTTAGGGGAATTGTTTTAGAACTTAAAATACGGCTCGAATCCGAACTGCCGAGAGTTGCGTGGAATAGATAAAACCTTCCATATAAGATATTCAAATCCCTTAAGTGCAGGTTGCGGTTGAATTGCGAGAAAAAGTCCCATTTTGAAACGTTGTAAAACTCTTTATTATTCCAGCTTCAGGTGTCTCAGGAGATACAAGCCGGCTTGACGGCTGCCACTGCACGGCGTCGAAATAATAGTGTTTTCCCCTTCCCTAAAACGTTCGAATTTTAAAAAGGATGATCTAGGCCTACGCAGGATTGTTTTTTAATTCAATTTATTGCGTAATGCTTGCTGGCTTTTTCTTTTGTTTCTTTACAAGTTTTTTCTTTTGTTCTTTACAAACATTCGCTTAGGGATATTTTTGTTAGCCGTTTTTCAGTCAGTGAGTTCGTTGAAAGCTTTGTATCATATATTGCTTCGAAAGGATCTAGTTGGAATACTGATACGAGCATTATGCTTAAATGACAAATTTAAATATATGTTTGATCCTCATCAGTAGGTTTATTTTTAATACAAAATCTATAGTCAGAACGTCCTGAGTTCAAAAACTACATATCCCCAAGAGTAGAAAATAATAATATGAAGAACATCAAATTATGTTCATTAAGCGTTCTTCATTAAGAATAAATTCATTTCATTAAGAAAAATAATATATTAGGAAAAATACTAGAATATAAGGATCAGAGTTTTCATTTCAGGATTATTATTCATTTTGATGCTAATTTCGCGGTTTACTTAACATTTATTATATAATTTATTTGAATCGTGAAGATTTTCATCGAATAAAATGTTTAGTGAGAAACAAATTTTGACAAAAAGCGTTGTGCTTTTTAGTGAATAATCCATAACGGAAAAGTCCCGTCGACGAAAGAGTTGTATGCAAATCATTCTGTCGGCGAAACGTCCATTGGTGAAAGGCTCTGACGACGAAACTCCCATAAACGAAACGTCCTATCGGCGAACAGTCCAACGAAGAAACGGCTGTTGGTGAATGGCTGCAGAATCTTTTCAAGTCATATAAAGGTCACGAATATGTCATTTAAGTAATTGTACTAGATCACAACACCTATAGGTAGCCAATAAACTCAGCCTTTCGGAACGTTCTGACCTTTTCCCAAGACACCCATTCCCAAAACATCCGTTCCAAAATTAAAGTTTCTTAAAATGAACGTAGGCCAAGAGACCCGTTTCTAATCGCATAAGTTTGTATGTCAAAACACCCGGTTTGTTATAAAAGTAATTTAACAAATCTAATGAAAGCTCAAATTCTCATAAAGTTCATTATTATAAATATTATTATAATATGAAGCTTGAAAACATGGCGCTATCTAGGCAAACAACAGCCAAGCGCGCGTTCTTTCAGTTAATTCTAAATGCTGCGCTCGTGCATACAACAAACCGATTTGTGGTTAGACACGGACAATGTATCTGTAAACTCCCTAGTTAGTCAACTTCGCTCGCAGAGCTCCCATTCATCATCAGGAGACCGTGTATCGGGGTGTAGCGAACCATTAATGGCCGACCACAACTCCACTCGGCATTATATGATTTTTCCAGCACCGTACGCAGGTAAAACATGCACCCTTAACACGATTTCAGCAAGGACGAACATCGCTTGCACGAAAACCATTCCACGATTTGACCGAACAAGTTAACTTTACGCGTCATTTGGCGGAACACTAATGGATTACGGTGCTGTTGTCTCGAACGTTTTTACAAAACATAACAGCACGGATATGCTCCAATTGCCATAGGAATAATTCATATCGATGTAAGGACAAAGGAGTCAACGAGATAATATGGCAGACTCTTCGGCGTCTAATCTGACATATTACATATTAGACTCTGCCATTTGGAACTAAGTACAACAAACAACCAATATAATAGAAGGTAGTAGCTATTTTGGCAAAAGTTCTACATCATTGAACCATCTTTCATTGTGTGTAGACAAACACAATTCACAATTCGGATGCGGATGATCTGAGTAATTAATAAAATATTTTTATTTCTTCATTCTTTAGAAAATAAGGCTCGTTTTTGGTACGTGGCTATTTTAAATAGAAAGTTGTTGATTATTTGAATACCAAAAAATATCACATAAACTTTCTTCAATCTTTCATTAATTGGCAATAAAAGGTAAACAAATTTAGTAAGTATGTTATTCTTTAGTATCAATTTATATTATTCATCATCATGGTTTTTTATACTCCTGAAAATAACACAATAATAAATAAGTAAGTACTTTTAAAACCTTATTTGTCTGTCCTGTGATATGAATCACTGCAATCCAAATAGTTGAATGAAGCGTATCCGAAGGCTGGAAGAGGCACCATGAGACAATCACATACTTGATATTGCAACAATCACCACAAGTAATAATTTATCTCTTATGAAACACTAGACAGAATAGAAATAACACGATTCATAATATGCTCAAAACTACCCGATAGCCAGACCGAGTACCTATTAACACGAGCGACGCGCAACCCGAATCGATGCGTCTGATGCTAGGGTCACACTAACCGCCAACGCCGTTGAATTTTCGAATTGATGAACCTTATATGTATAAGCATAAGGAAAATTAGCGCCATAATTAATGCCGTTAAGCCTTAGTGTGGCCCCAACATTACAGATCTCCACGAACGAGATAATATATTATTATATACTAACTACCCTCACCCAAAAAAAAAATACAAGTAAGTACGCGGTTCCAGTTCATGTATTTAAATTTTATTAATAATTTGGACACCATTACTTTCTTTCTTTTGACAGTATTGATTATGTCTGTCTCTGTAAATAATTATATATGATTGCTTAAAACCATAAACTTTTAACTCCCACTGGCCATATTCCATGGAATCCCCTGAGTTTGAGCAAACAAACAAAAAGTCTATTTCAAAGAAAAACTGCCATGAAAGGTTAAATATTGTTAAAGTTTGAATAAGAAACTGAAGTTTCCCCTGAATAGATGCCCTATAATTTGTTCACAGGGTGGACGGAATAGTTATGGGAATAGGAGAAGCTGTTAAATATTAGAAGAATATGTTACTGAAAACTATTTTTTATGAAATTAAGGGCATGTTCCACTTATTATTATTCTTTCAAGTAGTTTTTTGAAAGCTGTGATACAAGCAAACTTTTGAATACTTAAAAGCAATAAATATTTCAATTGAACAACCTATGAAGCAATTGAAATGTGGATTTATTAGACCATCAAAAGAGGGCATTATCTCGAATGCCTATAAATAACCTTAATAAGAATTCCCTAGATCCCAAACAAAATAAGAACGTTTGCCAAAGATCCTGTAACTAAACATATTACCTTGTTATACATTGCCAAGGCAACTGTCTTTATCTACAGCTATTTGGAAGGCAAAAACAAAGCTATTATGAGAAACTGGGATATCTCATCCTGACGTAACTCCGGAACACTCATAGCATTAATGATATTATAAAACTTTTAGATCCTGCCATCACTATTACTCGTGTTTTCATCACAGATATAGTTTTATGACTTACAAGGTTCTTCAGGTTTGATTGGATGGCATTTTTATTTATCGCCGTGTTCGAGAGATTACATAAACTTCTTCCACAGAAAATTTTTGTTTACCCTGTGCTTCCTCTATTAGTTCACGTATAATCGAACAAGTTTAGAAGTGGATCTATAATACCAACCATATTTCGACGATTTCTATCATATTTTTTGCAAATTACCACAACTATTTACTATCAACCACTTATTCAATGTATGATAACTAATTAAAAATATTTTCTCAAATATAATATTGTATTCATTTTTTTTCTCTTTACAGCTGTTCGGGTTGTCTATCTTCGCCCTCTGCTTATGGATCTGCATCGAGCCCGGCTTCAACGAGTGGATGACAGTCCTGGCCCTGCAGAAGTTTTTCATAGGCATCTACATCATCCTCATTGGTTCCCTGATCATCATGGTGGTTGCCTTCCTTGGATGCGGATCTGCGCTTATGGAAAACGTCTTTCTTTTGTATGCTGTAAGTTTCTTTCATAATTTTAGTAGCAGGTCTAATCAAACCAAATACTAACAGGTAGATATTATGAAAACAGGCAAGCCACAAATTACCTATACTCCAGCCAACTTACTGAAAGAATGTTCACAAACAAACCGTCTATAATTAACCTCAAAAGTACTTTTTAATTGCAAATTTTATAAATATATAAATATCTTTGATAGCTTACCTATGATATCCAAACTGAACTGACTGTCCAACGCTGATTTTGTCTATTATCAATAGGAATTTTTAAATTCTCTCGACCGTGGTGTATACTTAAAAGTGGAATTGGAAAAAATTAATGCATACTTATTTCTTTTACTTTCCCCAGTACATTGGCAGCCAGATCGCCACATTCGTGTTCGGTTTGATAGGAGCGTGTCTGCTCCTGGACTTCTCGACGTACAACTCCAGTATCCAGCCACTCATCAAGAACTCCATCACCAATCTGATGAACAACCCACAGCATGAAGGCAGCCGGATGATATTAAGGATGGTACAAGAAGGTGTAAGTATTAATCATATCTGCCTGCAGATAAGATACACTCAATCTGAAACAACTGACTGTCATAGTACATTGGTAGTGCAGACCATTGTGCAAGTAAGTACTATTAAACATTCTGTGCTAATAGACCCAAGAGTATAGGACTATGGAAATTAAAATTACTATGACTGATGGGAATAAGGTCAAAATATGCCCTTAGAGAATAAGGATATGCATCTGAACTGAGAGCCCGCATTTTTTAAATCATGGCGAATGAAATTGAGACTTATAGGGGATTTAGTAAAAAATTCTAGAAACTGAAAGCAAATGATCAAAAATTTCTAAAACGTGAATTCAAACTTTTATAACTGAATGTGTTTGGCCCTCAATCCATACGGTTGCAATAAGAGGCATAGCTTAGATCTCAAAAAGTACAGGATTTGTACACACGAGTCATGGGAATGTCTCGTGTGTGCAAACATGGTCCCGTAATTTCACCCAGGCAAACAACATGGATGAATCCACATCACATGCAATAAATGTTGAGGCCAAGTTATAGTAAAATCATACTTTTTTAAACCAGACAAACAATTTATTTTCTACTTCTTATAACCTATCTTCAGTAAGAGATAGCCTAGGTTTACTAATAGGACCATTTACTAGACAACTATTGTTATTTCCAGTCATATGACAGAAATAGGCTACAAATCTTTAGTAGGCTTATCGCTTATTGTGATTAATTGAGATTATTAAAAGGTAACAGAAAAATTACCTAACCGACCTATATTAGATAAAAAACAATATATTTTTTTGCACAGGCATTTTTTTCGTGGAAGCTACAATCAAATTAGAGCGCAAAAACCGAAACTTTTCGTTCGTCAAACCTAACAAAAAATGACTGGTACGGTCACTTCTAACGAAGCAAACAGTGAAACGCATTTTACTGTGGTATGGAACGGTCGGACGGTCCGACGGTCGGTCGGTTTTACTCAGTTGATGGTTTTATAATTTTGTGTCAAACTTTGTATGTAAGGTTGAAAGCTCGTTTGAACAGTTGAAAATAATTATTGACTAATATGGTTGACTAAAAAGTAAACGTAATTCGAGTTCGTTTTCACAATGCGAAAAAATGCACTCTCTGTATTATGTCCGGTTAAAATTTGGCAATGTGCCTTCCTAGTGATTCTTGTTTTATTGAGAATGTGAACATAAAAAAAGCTTGTCTAATTCCAACTAACCCTATTCAAAACCTCAAGAATGAAAATTCCGAACATAAGGTAGAATTAAGCTTAGAACAATTAATTATCCAAACAATTCTTCTTTTGATAAAGATAAAAATGTAATGTTGGCCCTGAATGCCACGGTTTTATTCAAATTCTTCCGTTTTTTTTTTAAAATGAAGCTTAGATATCATCAATTTATTTCAGATCGGCTGCTGTGGCGCAGACGGACCCATGGATTACCTTCAGCTAAACAAACCCTTCCCATCTGAATGCAGAGACTCTGTGACAGGGAACGCATACTTTCATGGCTGTGTGGATGAGCTGACCTGGTACCTAGAGGGCAAGAGTGGTTGGCTCGCCGGTATTGTCTTAGCTTCTTGCATGATTGCAGTGAGTATGACATAATTCGTTACTGTCTGTCTTCTCCAACTCCATACCGGAAGAAGTGGAGATGTCTTCTAAGAGCCATATGTCCCTGCTAGAGGATAAGAGGACGTCATCATCAATGCTTCTCCATTATGATGGTAAAGAAAGATAGTAGTTCTCGTCAAACTTCCTGTTAATTTTTTTGGCGTAGAATAACACCCGACAGATTTAAGCTATCAAATTGCCGATCTCTTATCCTCCGAACATAAATTCGTTAACGGGTATTGGATTGGTTCTGTTGTCTTATCTTATAATTAGGAGTGAATGTATCTTGTGAGTTGGGACTTGGGACGGATAAATAGTAATGAACAAAAACTAAATAAGTATTAATTACTATCTCTACTTGGATGATAAACGAACCATATATGAGCATGAGCTCCTTCGTCTAGATTCATTTTCTAATAAGTATTTTTCGTTTATTACAGGTTGTTAATGCAGTGGTATCATTAGTCCTTATTCACGCGGTGAGGAAAGAAGAAGACGAGACGATAGCTTACAAGTAAATGTAAACTGAACACTTAGCTATAGGTCTATTATAATAGTTTAAAAGTCTTCGAGTTTTTGAGATTTTATATTATTAAGTTTAAATAAGTATACTTACTTTTACGTATGGTAAAATTATAACATCTAAATTGTATGACACTTCCTTACATCGTCTATATCCACCGTTTTGTATTTTAATAAGTTAAAATATTTTTAGTTGTAATAAAAGTTTTAACACAAATTGAAATTATTTTAATTCACCACTTTTTATGCTAACAAGCACACAACCGCCACAGTCTCGGTCTTACTACAAAAGATTTTAAAACTATGTTTAATTCAGACACTTTTAATCTATATATATAAAAGGGAAAATTACTCACTCACTCACTCACTCACTGATCACGAAATCACAGAAACTGCAAGTGCTAGGAGTCTCAAATTTTGCATGGGGGCTTCTTTTAGGGCGTAGGTGCTCACTAAGACGGGATTTTGCAAAATTCAACCCCTAAAGGGATGAAACAGGGTGGTAAAGTTTGTATGGGAGAACGCGATTCCTTGGCCCAATTGACTTGAAATTTGGCATAGACATTCTTTCACAAAATTAATTGAACACGTGTTTCGTATTTTTTTAATATTTATTACCTAACAGGGTTAAAAAGTGATATAAAGCTACTTTTGCTGTGATTGACTTCGACGTCGGAATTAAAACTTTTTTGTGCATTTGATTGATTAATTAAGAAAAATAAATATCATTTGTCATCTCAACGTAGTATTACATTCTCTTTGGTCATTTCCCTTGAGAGTAGATAGAATGCATTTTATTGAATAGTACCTATGGCGTTATGTTGGCAGTGCTGTCATTTTTTCCTTATTGCGTTGTAATAAGGTGCAAAATTATTCCATCTAATTATCAGTTTAATTTTAAAAGAATACAATATTCGGTCAAGTCGCCTATGCTATGACAATTAATAAAGCACAGGGACAAAGTTTAAGAGCGGCTGGTGTAGATCTGCGCAGTGATTGTTTCTCCCATGGCCAGCTCTAATGTCGCCTGCTCGAGAGTCAGCTCGCCGAATAGCCTTTTTATTTTGCAACCGGATAACATGACAAGAAATGTGGTAGGTTTACAACATGTTACAAAAATACCCTTAATGCTGAATATGGTATATAGGGACCATCAAACTGAACAACGTTTACTATTAAAACCAACTCTCAAAGCGCGAAAAAAAATCAACTGTTTCATACATTTTGATATTTTCGATTTGAATTTTTGTATGAAACAGCCAATTTTTATTTCGCGATTTCAGAGTTGGTCCCGAAGTAAAAGTTGTTCAGTTTGATGGTCCCTATATACCATATTCGGCATTAGGGGTATTTTTGTAACACGTTGTATATTATAGAGAAGTGTTGGATGATCGAGATTGATAATCCTGATAATGCACAACATATTTTTATTTAGAACTAGCTCTGCACCCGGCATGCGTATTGCAATGTTCCGTTTTTTAGCCAGGGACTTTCTCGGTCTTAAGCAGAACAACTTACCAAAGTTTCATCATAATAGGATCAATGGTTTAGGAGTCCCGTCGTCTGTACACTTAGATCTTTTAAACTATGCATAAAAAACCGCATCAAAATCGGTCCATAAGTTTGGGAGTTAGGTTGCCTCAGACAGACAGACACACACAAGTCAAACTAATAACACCCCTTGCGTATGTTGTGTACGTCGTATATACATATAGTGGTGGCCACATAATTAAGGACACAAGTCGATTTTCATACAAACGAGGTAATTTTGAAGTCTTGGTTTTCCGCTAGGGATTGAACTAGCTGTGATCTGATGATGGCCGTCCAGGGAGTGAATGGAGAAGATTCAGATAGCAATACACACCCAAGTGATTTGGTCATAATTCTAAGAGATGTAAGCATAAGAATTTTCAGTTGCAAATTTTCATACATTTCTATACTATATTCGCGGTTTTTTTAAACATATCCTTACATCTCTTAAAATGCTGGTCAGATCACTTGGGTGTGTAAAGAAATCTGGATCTCCTCCATTCACTCCCTGGATGGCCATCGCCAGATCACCGCTCGGTCAATCCCTGGCGGAGAAGCAATACTTAAAAGTTACTTCGTTTGTATGAAAATCGACTGGCGTCCTTAATTTTGTGGCCACCACTATATATAGATATCCTGTAGTATAGTCTAATAACCACACACTCACCACATTAGTAACTTCGTTGTACCCGTGCGAAGCCGGGGCGGGCCACTAGTAATATGTAAAAGTGTCACTTTTTTGAAAAAGTCAGCTTCACATTTAAACAGTGCCTAAATTAAACATAGTTTTAAAATCTTTTGTAGTAATACTGTTTATTTTAAATCCTGATCCTACTCTTCAAAGGATTAAAACTACAAATACCTAGTCCAAAGGAAATATACTTACGGAGCATGGTAGCCAATATACTTACGATTGTTACCGGTCCAATTCTGCTTTTTAAGGATTTAGAAGGTCATCGAATTTTTGTAAGTTAGAATTGTGCAATTCCAAACATCAATATGAAGATGGCACTGAATGATTATTGATATTTTTATAATATTTATTTGATATTGTTCTTAAGTAAATTAGATTGTCGTTTTAAGCTAAATGCACAACCAATTAGAAGAAACGACAAAACAATTTATATTAATCAATGCATAAGCATTGTTTTTGAATAAAACGGCCAAACTTAATACTTTCCTTTCAGACGCGTTATCAAAATAGTTAGATCAGTTAATTCTGAATTTATTATTGATTTCGCAAATTATGATAAATTACTATAAAACGAAATATAAGTTTCTAATACAAATTTATTACACCACTAGAGATTTTGAGTCAGGTTAACCGAGTTAATGAAAGTGAGTAACTACACCTATATCGCGGGTGATTTCGCATCCCTCTCTGATTTATTGCCCCTCAGGCCCCCAAACTTTCGGTGACAAATTCCAGAAGTTCATTAAAGAATGTTTTCATTTGTCAGCGGTAATTAAAAACGCGCCTCCATTAATAACCATTAACTTAAGCCCAACGAAATTTCTAGAACTACCTATTTTTTCTGTTACAAAAAAACACCAAGTTTTTTTACTTATTGTTAATTTAGGAAGCTTTGTTACTATAACACGCCTCAGTTCCGTTCGAGAAAGTTTTAATTAATAGCTAATTTTAATTATATGTGTATTTTTTTGTTTTTACTATATATAAATAATTCATGAGAATGTACATTGCTTTTAGTATTTGAGTTACAACAAACTTTTCTTTCATTCATGATACTTAATGATGATATTATTAATAAAGTAAGCAAGTCTATTTTATTGCTACTTAATCTTATTTTACAGAACTAATTTTAGACTATTAAGTATCTTAACACTCGACAAATTGTCTTCCCTATTAAGGTTTTTAAAACACTGCTATCGAAATACATATAGGTTTCTAGTTTTGCATATGGTTGCTCGTACTTTGACGACCTCCGTGGTCGAGTGGCTTTGTACACTGGTTTTCAAGGTGTCGCCATCTCTGAGGTCCCCGGTTGGATCAATTTAGAAAACGAAATTTTTTATATTGGCTCAGGTCTGGGTGTGTGTGATACCACCGTTGTCTCTGATTTCCATAACACAAGTGCTTTAGCTACTTACTTTGGAATCAGAGCAATGTATGTGATGTTGTCAAATATTAAAAATATTAAAATATATTAAAAAATATTATTTAATCACAATCGTAATTAAATACAAGCAAGCATATGCAATAATGTCAACAAAAGCATTTAGCCTAGTCCAAATATTAACAAAATTATAATTTAAAACAATATGCAAACTCAACGTAAGCATTGAAGCTTTTTTAATTCCCACCCAAGCTAGAATGCACCTTCAACTATATAAAGTTAAGGAACATATTAGCTTAGTTGAGATAAGAAAACTAATTTAACCAACATCCGTGAATAAGCATATTATAACTAGGGAGCGCTTAATACCGAGGCCACAGCTAAGCGTTTGCAATAAAGTTGTAATTGTCGGTAACTTCAGAATTAGGTCGACCTTACTAGTGCACACTTTAATTTAAAGTAGACACATAAGACCGTAGACGTACTTTAAGTCACAACGAACATAGCAAGTTATAAGATAAGATTAACGTTTTTCACACTTTCTAAGGTAAATAAACAAATAAGTATTAGACAACATCACAAACATTGCTCTGAATCCAAAGTAGCTAAAGCACTTGTGTTATGTAAATCAGAGACAACGGTGGAACTAAAAACACCTAGACCCGATCCAATATAAAAAGTTCGTTTTATATTGACCCAGTCGGGCATCGAACGCGGGACCTCAGAGATGGCGACACTTTGAAAACCGGTGTACAAACCACTCAACTACGGAGGTCGTCACGGAGCCACAGAGGCAACACAACAATCTTGACACGTTTTAAATTATTCACTGGTATAATAACTGTTATAGAAAAAGTATGTATTTCTTTGATAAATAAACCCTTAGAGCATTAAGAACGGGAGATGCCAACAGCACTCTTCTACACTAGATTTTGTTCACCGATTTTGGAGGGGGACGAGGTAGGTATACACGCACAGCACACAACTTCATATTCACGCACACTCTTGTAGAAAAAATTCTGACAGATCACGCTACGGCAGCGCCAAACTTAACAACAAAAAGCTAGTGATGAGCCGTCAAGAGACCGATGAAATTGAATGATTGGAAGATGAGTGATTGATTACGAACAAGATTATGTTAATATGGTTTTCATTTGATTTTGTGATCTACCTACACCAACAATCACTAAAATGCGCTTATAATTAAATGTTCAACATTCATTTATTTTTATTTATTTATTAAACAAAGTAAAACACAATTTATAGAAAAACCCAGCGACTAAAACGTAAAACCCGATTAGGTTTGTCCAGTCACTACGTATTCGTCAAAATAGATAGTTGGTATACAACAAAGCAGTATTGAAAAGAAAAAACAAATTGAAGCATTGTGAATGCGAAAAATCTAAATTTAATAAAAACAAATCGCTTCATTCTTATAAATTAAAAAAAAAAATTAAAAAATATGTATACAACATGTTACAAAAATACCCCTAATGCCGAATATGGTACATAGGGACCATCAAACTGAATACTTTTTCTATGGGACCAACTCTCAAATCGCGAAAAAAAAAAACAGCTGTTTAGTACAAAAATTAAAATCGAAAATATCAAAATGTATGAAACAGCTGAATTTTTTTTTCGCGATTTCAGAGTTGGTCCTATAGTAATACGTCATACTTATCTTTATAGATATGATTTACTTTCTTACTAACAATAAGCTTTAATATTCGTAATTGTAGATTTTAAATTTTCTCTAAGTAGGTTGAAATGTGCGTCCGTGGCTTGAAATTCCATATGAAATTATAGGATCTACCAAGGATTTGTACAAGATAATAGAACTTGGAACGGTATTTTATTTCTGATTATGACGAATTTAGCGATATGAGGACTCCAGTTGTTGCGGTTGTCAATTGATAGGCCTAAATATTTTTGCTGTTGCACCGTTTCTATTGGTTTGCATTGGCAAGATGATACTTTATTGTGCATACAATCGTGATTGTGTATTACTATTGAAACGTCGTCGTGGTCTCTACAATATAAGTTGTTAATAAAACATAATAGTACAAAAAAGTTAAATAAAATAATAAATGCTTGGAAAACAAGTGATTTGTGTTTCATTTTTATTATTATTAAATTTTTGTAAACATGTTCTGCCAAATCACGATTAGTTCGTTCCGATGCCAAGGTAGGCTTTATCCAGAAGCCTTGTGTAGATGTGCTGGAAGGCTCACAGCTCCGTTTTTCAAGCCAAAATATAAGCAGTAGTGAATGCTTGCAGCCACCTTAAAATGAAAAAGTTGGTATGATAATTAAATATGTTAATACCTCTACAAATAAAAATGTATCGGTTGAATTGAAAACCTCCTTTTTGGTAGTTAGTAATTTTTTTGCAAGGAAAGTTTAAGTAAACAAAAGTTTTGAGATTTCTTACCTGCAGAAGCTGCACAATCGGAACAATTTGACTTGAGGTTCTCGGCATCAGTTTCCTCTATTTTGGTTAATGATTTTTGTGTCCTATACTCGGGCTTTGACAGGACTGATTCATAAGATTCTCTCCACTTCTACATAACTGACAGACACCTGAGGACTAGTAACTATCCCGGGATGACCTAAAAGAAAGAGAAGATTAAAAAAGGAGAACATCACACCCGTAAAACAGTGTTATACTACGTAATACTATGTATAGATTTTGCAAAAAAAGTAAATACCTACCTATTACATATTAATTATAAAAAATAATCTTTGACAATTTATGTGCTGGTCTGATCACATCAAAATAATAGTTAAAACTCATTCACTTGATCATTCATTCGTTCTTAGAGCATAAGCATTCGTTCTCTTTGTCGCAGCACTAAGACTTTTATTATGGTATTTGGCATGTGTTTGGTATCGTTTTGCTATCGCAATGTCGTCATTATCTTACACAAACAAAGTGCGTTTTCTTTGTAATTATATTATAGTTTGGTAATAAAATTATACTTACGTGTGATAGAAAATCCCGTTCTTAGTAAAATTTGAATTTTCAGATCGTCTTTTGCACGTAAACACTGCACAATTCACCATTTTGCGGAGCTGCGATCGGCGACATGTGTTCTTACAAAATGACGGGTGTTCCAGACCAACTAGTTTTTATAAACTGACACGATCAAATTGGTCATGTACTTTGGTGAAAGGGGAGCGTGTATATGCCATCTCCCGTTATTAATGCTCTAAGAATAAACCCGAGGGAAGATAGATCGGTAATCGACATTTCATTTTGGCAGGTCTTAGAAAAATGTTGTCGATTATCTTTATTAATTGTTTGTAATTCAATTTGGAAAATGTATAAAATTTGCTACAAACAGTACACTACTGTTTAACTGTTTCCAATTGACGCCCAGTTGTAAACTCGTGTTGTAATTACAACGTATTCGACTCGGTACTTACATTACGGAGCGGTGATTAACGTTTACGTATACAGTCATAAAATTAAAGCAATTACATGTAGTGCCAAGGAAATTGTTCAATATCCTGTAGCGAGAGGCGTCTGCTGTTGCATATCCACTGCAACTGTGGCATAGACTGTATGCATGTGTTTCACGCTTGGAAAAATATACTATCCCCCTTACTAATAAAGATTGTATAGCAGATGTATAGTTAGTGTTTGGTCCCTTTCTTTTAAATGTCAATCTTAAATAGTTCAACAGATAATCACCATTGTGTAACTAAACATCTGCTATACAATATTTATTAGTAAGGAGGTGTTTAATAAAGATTTTTCGTCAGATGCGAATACAAGCTATACTTGTGAAGTATGAAGACTGTGATGTGATACTAAATAATATACTAGAAAAAATAGGACTCGCACCAGCCCCCTGATTATGTAACTCTGTTTCTAACAACTTTTGATTGAAACTAACAGAAATAGCAGTTACATTGCTGCTTTAGTAAGAATCAATGTGACAACTATGTTTCTTAAAGCAGCAATGTAACTGCGATTTCTGTCAGTTTACTGATTGCAACAGTTACATAAATCAGGAGGCCGATCATTCTCGGGCGGGAATTGAACACGACCTATAGAAGTCCGGTCCAATGCTCTTACCGCTGAGCAACGGAGTCAAAGTGATGTGAGTTCGATGAAAAGAAAGAATATAAGTATTAAGGGTCGTAGCAAGTGGAAATAAGTCACTTTTGAATACCTCTATGGGGGAAAGACGTTATAGGATAGGTAAGTATTTAATAGAGATAATAGAAAAATAATAAGGAACACAATATTAAGAAGCAAAAGTAATAATTATCTGCCTATATTATATTGTACAAATAAAACAGGAATGGATTTTTTCAAAATTATTTTTCCATTGTTCTAATTTTTTAAATAGATTAATCTCATACTATAGACAGCTCATTCAACTTCAGTGTTTGCTATGTAATATAATGTTAATATTTTTGGATCCGTTGCACCTTGTACCATAATATAAACGTTGTCTGCTCATCCCGAACACATCGCACAGTTTATCGCAACATAACCCTAAACCCATGCCGACCGCAGGAGACGCTAAATTTGCCACCAGGACTGAAGATACCTATAGGCTCACAATGTACAGTAATTACTGTACGATGTGCCTAGAAATACCCAAGCTTACGTCTGCAGGCTTCGTGCTATTATTGGTTTATAATAGGCCGATTAATCTAGTCTCGGGGGAGCGGGTAAGCGATACTTAATAGAATCTCTCGTAACGTTCGCTCAGTTGATAGGGTTGTAATTAATGTGTATAGCCTACGCTGAAGGATTTTTTTCCGAGGGAATAACGTTTTCTTCTCCCTTTTATTTGACGTCGATAGGAAATTTATTGTTGCTTGTTTTTTATGAAAAAAATGCAGAGTGGAAAAACTGTATTTCATAATTTCCTTTTCTAAAAAGGATAACCTATAATGTCGAAATTGATATCTTTCGTTTTAATTATATAAAAAAACGTACCAAATAATATACTAGAAAAAATACGACTCGCACCAGATCATGTTCTCGGACGGGAATCGAACCCGCGACCTTTGGATATCCGGTCCAATGCTCTGACCGCTGAGCTACCGAGTCGTATTTTTTCTAGTATATTATTTGGTATTATATAAAAATAGCATTGTGAATGCTAAAATCTCAAAATTTAAAAACAAAAAAACGTGTTTTAACTGATACATTATTCCTGAAAGCTTAAGATAACACGTTAGTTACAAACCTCCTTTTTCAATCGTGCCAACATATTGGCTCTTAAAGTAATGGAACTACCAGCAAAAAATCAGTTGAATTGTTCTTTTTCCTATAGACCTGAGTTGGAATAACCCATACCCTATGCTTTTACTTGGCTAAGTGGCACTTCAATTGGCACGCATTACATCGTTCAGGCCGGATATTGCCAGTGGCTTTGCTCTCCAATGCCTCTGAGCTAATTGGATAAGAGCCTAGTCCACTCACTCTACTCTCGATTGACAGACGGTTCCTTAAATTTTTGTATGTGAATAACGATTAAAAAAAATCAAATGCAATGATAACAAAACAAATAGATACTTTTAACTCACATCAATCATTTGCTCCTCAAGTAAGCATAAGGGGAATTTGTATGCAACACTATCGCTACTCTAATAATAATCGTAAATAATCGTAAAAATAATTACCATATACCATACACAATTTAATAAAAATCCAAGCTTATGGTCCCCTCGCAAAATATCAATTGTTTTATATAAACACAAACTCAGTGACTAATAATTGTTTGCAGTTTTGGTAGTGAAGAAAGCTAAAAACGGTGTCATTTTTTTTTTCGTCGAGAAAAACTTTAAACATTTTTTTGTCATTAAATTTGTGTGTTTATAAATAACTATTGATATTTTGCAAGGGGACCATAAGCTTTGAGTTTTAATAAATTGTGTTTTAAAACGTTAATTATTTTTTTGCAGTAGTGGCGCTGGTGTTACATATAAAGTGGCTTTTCATTAAAAAACGGATAGTTTATTTAAATAATAATATAAAAGTCAATGTTGCCAACAACTGTAAACTGCGGTCACATCACATAAACATTAACAATACCGTTGTTGCACCAAACGACGGTAAGCACAACGCTGAAGTATTTCCCACTATTCGTTGCTCTTTTGAACTTTGACTGCTAAGTATTTAGCGCAAAAAATATTCTTCTGTCTGCTACATTACAATTTTGTTCTTGACTTTTTTGACTTCTTGACTGTTTTGTAGTCTAAATGGAAAAATCCACTATTTTCTTTAAAGAACCAAAAGATTTTCAGCAATTCTTAAACTGATGAATCGTTCCAAATATCAGACAATAACATAAATGTATCACTGTGCCACAGCTTAAATTTATAAAACTCGCTTTCTTTACTGCGTTGCTGTGATAGGCAGTTCGCAATCTGAAATGAGAAATCAACTATCATACATCCGTGGCGCGTCAATTTACTTGGCATGCGTACAGTCGATGCGGGATATGATTGGGAGTTTAGGAGAGTCGAGCTGAGTCACTATATACATATATATTTCTCTTAGGTATCTATTAGTCTTAAGTTAGATAAACTTCGTCTGTACCAGTGAATGAGATAAAAGCGTTCCAACCCAATAAACAACAGACTTCTAATAAATAACATGGACCAAGGATATTGTTCCATGTAAATGGTGATGTCTTACGGCATAGTCAAAGTCAATGTATTTGCATATTTCAATATTATTATAGACTTTGTAGCGTGTTGCCTGTCGCTTATTCTTAGTTATTAACAAGCTTTAATTAGTTTTAAGTTTTCTAGTGAATAAGTATTTTTGGCAATAACTTTCTAAATTCTTTGAATATAAGTGCTCACCTGGTAGCAAATTAATCACCAATTCACGGCGATTCTTATTATGTTTATAGTTTTACCATCTCTCGTACATTTTTATTTCCTTTCATACAAATATTCATATTTTATTAAAAAAGTGAGGTTATAATTTTGTATTTATTTTGACATCTTCTTGTTTTTCATGACAGTTTATTTTATTTGCTTTTTCTCTGAGTTTCTTCACATTTCAGTAGGTTGTATATCTTTTTATAATTCTTCTCGCTCTTTCATATTGTTACCGAGTGAGTACACAAATTCTCATTTCAAGTAGTACTAACACCTTTACTGGTTGACTGTTAGAAAATGCTTTAAGGCTAATGCCATAAAGCATTCATGGCAAATGCCATAAGGCGGCATTTGATGTATTTTTTTTCAATAGAGTTTAAAATAAATAACTGCTTTATTCAAATAAACTTAATAATTAAGCACTTTTGAATCATCTTTATTTTCCTACCATCCGTTCTAGAATTTTTATTTTTTTTATATACCAGGGCCCCATTTAATAACGTGACAATTTGTCAATTGTCATGACAAATTGGTTAACGTTGCGGTGTAGCTATGAGTTGTTAGTTCTATTTTTAAATTGGTTGACGCAATGTTTATAAAATTGTCATGACAGGTGACAAGTTGTCACGTTTATTAAATAGGGCCTAGATAGGTACCACTAGTTCAAAGTAGAGTACGTCTACACTCTTACACATCAAATAGGATATATTAACGAGTTCATAAATCATGAATACCATGTTCAATCAAAGCAATCAGTAGGTCACTTTATATATGTTATACCAACGTAACATAGTTAATTAAAATGATGAAAAGCCAACTAGTCTCTTGGCTCCAGTAAATTGATCAATAGCTTTAGAAATAAATATATTACTACACAAATCGAGAAATATTATTTATCCAGAAAATATCCTATCATACTGCATCGTCGATTACTCCTTCCATACACAAAAATATATAAAAGGATTACGGACCAATAGTAATCTGTTCAATCGCAGTATTAATTTCAATGGGACTACCGCGTATCAAGTTGGTTCCTTTAGAAATCGTAAAATCGTTCGTAAATCGAATACGATTGGCCACAATATAATCTGCGGATCAATTTGCGATTCAGGAGTTCTCGGTCGACGTAACTTATCCGAAAATATTCGTCTTACCCGCTTTTTTGCGGACCCTAATTTTAATGAATACTGCCAATTCGTAGCTTTTCAATAGAGACCCTTATACCTTTTTACTCCATCTTATTTCTTATATGAATACTTATGGATTAATATAGTTTTTGGCCAGACATTCAATTTTTTTTTACTGTAGGAATAACTATTCCATTTTATGCTTTTACTGCTGTATTAATTACTACCAAATTCAACAGATTTTATTCACCACAAAACTCGCACTAAATAGAATCTCATTTAGTGCGTTTTGTGGTGACTAAAATCTGCTGAATCAATGAATCAAAATGAGATTCTATGTCAAAAATGTATATAAAGTTATAGCTTTTGACACAAAATATACGTTTAAATATTTAAAGATAAAGCAAACACATAGAGCAAACAAATCCACGTACATACATTATTTATCAAATAGTTATTACATCCGAAACACATTTTGCTAGATTACTCCTGATTTACACTAACCCAATAACGCGAGCGATCCAGGTGGGGCAAACAGAACAATTTGATTTAACGCACATAGCAAATTAGTGGCAAATTATATAGGTCTATTTGTAACAAAGTTGCGAGCCAAACAATTAGGCGGAGTAAGTTAGCTGGAGGATACTGTTTGCCCTAAGTCTTTGTTTGTTGGCCATAAACATTCCACCGGATATTAACTGCTGTCCGGATGTGTGGAAGAGTGTTCAGCTTTATTGTATCTACCGTATAACTTCTATTATTCGAACAATGCAGGGTAGAGGATCATTCTTTGTTTATCTGAAAAGGGGACACGAAACATTTTTCGATAAATATTTAGACATAATTTTCATCTGGCTAATGATAAGTATATTGTAAAGTAAGGTGGTATGTATTTTTTTTTAATAAATGCCTGGACAATTTCACACAGCGCTATAATATTATATATACGTATATACATAGTAACACCCAGATCCGTCCCAGAAATTAAAATTCATCATTTCGATTTCTGCCCGGCCGGGAATCGAACCCGGGACCTCTTGTGTGGTAGACCGGCATCTTGACCGTTGCACCACTCAAGTCCTCGTATGTTTTTTATGAAGGAGAATGGGACTGAACCTGACTACACTTATATGTATAACGGGTCGTATAATTTACTTAAAAATACGAGGTGTCTAAGTCTAATTCCTAACTTAACAATACTGATAACGTCTCCATAAATTATTGAGTTGTGCCAATTCTACCTCGACCATTCCGGAAGTCAGTGTAATTTAATTGCGGTCATCTGTTGTGGAAAATCCTCACCAGTTTGGAGGTTCCAATTCGAGAACAAAACAAAAATACTTTGTCCCCGTGCATCGAACCGTGTACAAAACTCATTGTGTATGCCAAAAGAGCTTTTATACAACCTTGTCACCGGTTTCTTGTCGAAAGAACGATTCGCTTATATTTTATTTACAACTGACATCGAGACGTTCTAATTTCCTCCTGTAAGTAATCTATCAAGCGCCGACGGATCACAACTTATTACGGAATAAATGAAACGATAACAGAGCGGATTTACGTTCCTAATAAACCAGTCCATTTCCTTTGAGCTGGAGACGGCTAAGGGAACTCCCGATTCAGTATATCATCACGGGATCGTAGTAGGCCTACCTTATCTGGTCGCGTGGATGTAGGAGAATTCATACAAAGCTGACGCGCCTTCCTCCGCCTGTTATGTCAAGGAAATGGGTCCATGCCCCGAACGGAAAAGTCAAAGTGAAAACGCGTCGTTAGTATTGTTTTCATTGCGGTGGTTGCGTAAACAACAAACACAAAGACAGACTGACGTTGGAAGCATTGTTTCTAGAGATAACAAATTCGTCACTGACCGTTGGCAGGCATTTTAGTCGACTTCTTGTTTGATTGTTTTAGGTGGACGCTTACAACCCGTCGGACTGACCGACCAACCGCGTAACTATATTGATATGAAGTTCATTAAAAATTTTGACACTTAAAGTTCCTATTATTATTGATTTTTTGTTGGTTTTTTTTTGTTGCAACGAAACTGGTCTCGTTATTACGAACGTCGTCAAAAAGAACAAAACCAGTTCCTAAAAAAACATAATAATAGGGACTTGAAATGTCAACATATATTTACATGAACTTCATATCAATGTTCTTACGCTGTAGGGGGGGCAGATCGATCCTAATATACTATTCGGTAATAGTAAAATTTTGCCTTGATATTAGGAATTAACTGTTTAAAGTTAAAAATATGCCGAAACAGACCACATTTCTGTTCAATAAATTCTAAGAAAAATGTCTTTTACTTACACATCTCAAAGAAACAATTTCAAATAAGAAAATTACTTCCTCCTTATGTAAATGTTTCAAAGGAACGTTAATATTTATTTCAATTACGTGAGATCCTTTCATAGAAAAACACGTAAATGTTTTTATGACATGGGTATAAAAGTCAAATGTTTACTTAAACTGTTGCGAAGTATGTATTATATCTCAATTTTTTTTATTTGTATTTACATTCGTTTGATGAAATTGTTGAAGGTTCGTGCGGAAACAGAGCACGTAATGGATGCGATATTTAATATTAAACTATGTTTACTACTAACATATACAGCAGAACATTTTTAATTTAATGTTGAGGGAAATTGACAAATTATACACAGTCCAATACTTCTAATTTTCGCGCTAATGAACCTTGGATGGACCTTCGCGCAAATTATGATTTGACACCCCGAACCGCTCCTCGCAGAAAATCTGTTATAACCATAATTTGTTTTAAGTCTATGGTTATAACCATAGCCACGCAACAGAGCGAACTGGCAGTGCGGTGTGCTATTCTATTGTTTACGCTACGAGTTGTATCTTATTGTTTTTAAAAATCTCCATATATTATATCATAATAAAATAAAACTGGTTGGAGTTGTAGCATTCTATACCTCCATAAACACCTAACCGGGTATAAAGTAAAATATTGTTGAGCTTGTAAGAGTCGTGTAAGTGTAACCAGAAAATCGAGAAATAAAAAACACGAAGCTTTAATACTGTATCTTTTAGAAAATAAATGTTAATACATATTGCCAGAACGTAAACAGTTGTAAATAGCTTTAAAATAGACAGCACCCTAGTAATTTAGCATTGAAGCTACGGTCCAATTGAGATTTATCACCTTGCCTTTCAAACTAATGAAGTTGTATGGACTGTATCGAACACGGCGTGAATGTACCCAATAAATACAACTGCCAGACTTCGATTTTCATTTACGGTTGATACTGTTTTGTTGTTGATTAAAATTGCTTTTAGCTGAAGTCAATCTTGCTACTGGGCTTTGCTACAGTGTGTTTAAATTTCTCCTGTCAATAAATAAAGTGCTACGAGTGAGTGTTGTTTATACGTGCGTCTCTAAACAACAAAACTGACGACCGATGTGTTGAAAAAAAATCTTTTAAGGGTTCCGTACCAAAATGGTAAAAAGGAACCCTTATGGTGCGACTCAGTCTGTCTGTCTGTCACAGCTGGAGATATCTCAAGAACTTGAATGCTATCAACTTGAAATTTGGAATAGTTTTAGATGGCGTTTGCTCAACTATTTTGCAAATAAGAAAGAAATATATATATATATATATATATATGTTTTTGCAACAGGGACTAAAAGGGGGTTTTAAAAATTCGAAGTGGGGTTACTAGGGCATGTGGGGTCATCATGTGGAAGAGCGCTGTTTGCACATTCTTAAAAAAAATTTTTTTTTAAGACCGCATAGTTTTTGACTTTGATGAAAAATGAAAAAGAAGTGAAATAAAGTTATACCTTGCAAAGTAACATTGTCGATTATCGTGACTTTTTGCTCAAATAGGATACATCACTAAGGGCAGTATTTAAATTTTTATGAAATCATTTTATCCCAACCTGTTAAACGTTAAAATCTCAAAGGTTTTTTTTATTACGTTCGTTATTTTTACCCTTATGATCACATATTTTGAAATAAATCTAACATATTTTTCCTACATCATAATTTCCAATAATTTTATTTCATGGTAGAGTGTAATTAATTAGAAACAAAGGTTGAAAACGAAGGCTTTAAACAAATTTGTTTTGATAGGACCGTAAAACAATGAATAAAATAACAGAATTATGATTTCAATAACTTAAAATTAACAATAGCTATATTTCCAAGGAAATTAAAACACAAATTCAATAAATTGTTCGGAATAACATTCCAAGCCTTTGGAATATTTTGTTATTTCATCGCTTGTTTTTTCTACACATCTGAAATGTTTCTGTTGTTAATTGAAATCCTTGAAATAAGTTAAGGAATAAATTCTTAATTCTTAATTATTATCATCCTATATAGTTCGTTTTGGGATTCCGTATCCAAAGAGAATACCAAAGCAACTCTATATAATTATACCATCATCTTGCTTGGTATTTTCCCATTTACTTGGGGTCGGTCTTCCTTCTCTTTCTCTTCCACTATGCACGGTTGAGTGCCAGTTTGGGGTCAACGTCGGCTTCTTTCAGGTCGCGCTGAACCGTCGTAAGCTAAGTGGTTACTCTATAATAATAATAATATAAAATATACACATTTATATTTTCTCGAAAATAATTCCACTTCCTCTTCTTTTTTACAATACGGGCAGTTTCCACCTATTTTATGTCTGGAGGGCCAGGTCACTCCAGCTAACCCAGTTCAGCCAAGAACGATCTAAGCGCTTTCAGGTTCGTGATTGCTTCCTGGACGCTGCCCAGCGAGCCGATGTACCTCGCTCGGTAGGAGACCAACCCTCTGCATTCTAGCAGTACGTGGGCGGCTGTTTCTTCCTCCTCCATGCAGCCTCTGCAAAAGGGACTGTCCATAATAACTGTCCGTAATAGCACCTGTTACCAGGGGGAGTTGCGGTCGACACAGTTGTAACACAGTTATAACGCGTCCACGCGTGGACTATCGCGTGCGTCAGATCTTATTTGCAAACCAGCTCGCCGGTATGTAAGTCCACTTACTATTATCGATACACATTACGTGCCTTTTCAAATTACACCGTCATTATTGCTTCTCCTTAGGTCTAATCGCTTAGAACTATTGTCTTTTCTACAACCACGTCCAACCGTTTGAAAATCTACAACGTGAGTTTATTACTGCAAATAATAAAAGTTGTCCTATACCGGCAAATCTCGAGCGTAGGAACTTGTCGGTCTGAACGACGTTTCGATCAAGGCTATTCGAACGTAAGTGAAGTATTGTAAAAGTTATAGGAGAACGAAATCGAATTAGAGCTATTTCGTACGAGAGAACGAAACTCCTTCGAGAAGTATGCTTTAACTTGTAAGGCTTTTTGAGTGATTTCTAATGAAAATCAACTGTTCTATATAGTTCAGATGAATTAACACTTTGATATGACGATCAACGTTCGGAATAGATGTTATTATGTTATTTGTTAAATTTAGTTTACTACAATAGTAGATTGTACAACAAGTGCATAAAACGCACCATTTTACCCGAAATATTATATCACAACAAACACCGTCCGCTTATAACATAGCTTTCTCTTAGATCTGCCTCAACTTTAAATTATTTCAACGGTTTCTACATCAATATGATAATATAAAATTGGAGCGATAGCAAAATTAACACCGCCTACAATCAACAGAATTTATTTTCTTGCGAATACGGTATAATCACCGAAATCCCTTGATGTCCCGAAGGGAATCTCTCTGATTATTCAAATTCAAGAATCCTTCGCAAGACAAACAGTAGGAACAATCCCAGCGAAAGATAAACAATTAGAGACAAGACCGATTCTAAAATAAATAGACTTAGCAGATATACTTTTGTTCTTAAGCAATCATAAGTTTACGGGTGGTGAAATCATTGTTTAATTCGATTTAAAGGATTACAGAATCGCCGAGTGTGGCAAAATTTGGCGTGATAATGTACTGGTTATAGAAGTTGTGTATCGATGAAATTTTGATGCCTGTGCTAAAAGTAGTTGCAATACTTGAAACAAAGCTTTCACTATTAAAACAATAGGAGAAAAACTAACACGTTTACAATTTGAGGTAGGTATTTTGCTTGCGTTTCATATCTTTGTCTTGATTAGCATATCGAGTTCTCATATCAGTCAGTGTCTTGGAAACAACCTTTATTTGGTAAGTATATTATATATTTGACTTTTATCTTGAAAATCTTGACATTAATCCCAAGAAGTATTCTCTCAAGTGTTAGAACTTAAGTACAGTTTGGTATAACAGTCTAGGAACTCTATCAAGAGCGTAACCACGTTTCCGTAACTTAAACATGGTCGTTACAAGGAAGTGACTGTAGTAACAGCTTGCTAACAGGTTCAGGCGAGGCTGAGGGAAAACGCAATTACGCCAAACCCTTAAGGCATCCTTATTATATATTTGAAAATACGGTTAAATTTCCACTTCTTGCAGATTTATGTGGCACTCACTGAAGATTCACTAATAAAATTTGTAGAACTTTTTGTAGATATAAGGGGCTATTACATACCTCTATTACGATGGTCTAATTTATTTCGAAGATTTTTATTCACCTTCATCTATATTGACATATTAAAAAAATAACTAAAAAACGTATATAAACTGCTTATGAATAAGAGCTAAGTTGCAACCAAAAATAGTTTCTTAATCAAGAAAGCCTGTCTGTTAGCCCGTAGAAAAATACCCAGTTTTAGTGACTCAAAACTTTTTATTGAAAACTACTAAAGCTTTTGAAAAGCTTCAGTAATTTTCAATAGCCAATTTAATTCACCACGAAACATTTTGTTTTCTAAACTTTTTCTACTTTATGAGTCTGTTCTTCCGACAGTTAGGAGTAAGTTAGATGAAGTACGCTTCAACCTTCGGCCTTATCGTCATCGACATCGAGTTGAAGACCAAGAGTACTTACCCGTTGTATATAAAAACAGACGAGCATAGAACCTCCTTCTTTTTTTGAAGTCGGTTAAAAAATCCTCGCATCCTCCAACAAAAAATTCCTCACGACGTCACCTACAATTTAATGTTACGTCCGGCATCATCTTTCCGAAATGTTAGGGAATAATAACATGCACGATAAAACTCTTCGGGTTACGTAACCACGTGTGGGAGGCTTTCACAAAAGGCCGTGCCTTAATTAAATACAACGCCCGAACATTTCACCGGGCATTTTGATGTTATTAAATTGTTCGACGGATACTTAACCCCCAATTTTACGATGTACTTAAATGCCTAAGAGATTTAATTTACCTGAATAATGAAGTGTATAAATATCAATTTTCATGTTTTCATAAGCAATTAAATTGGAATTCGTAATAGCTTAATTTAAATGTAATTAATAAGTGTGGTCAAAACCTGTCAAAAGCTTAAATCTTTCCGTGTATGTCCTGGCTACTACTTGAATTAGTAATAACCCGGTGGGTGTCATACAGGGAGCACAGCCATCGGGAGACGGGCATCAGCGTCTCCTAAAAACTTGTCCCTACTGCGATCGCTAACCCGCCTGCCAAGCGTGGTAATTATAGGCTATAATATAATAGGTATTTTTCAATTATAATGGGAATTGCTATAATTTATAGCAACTCCCATCCTTAAATAAAAAATACCGATCGCTGCAGAGATCCAACAGTAGGATCCAACAGCTATGATGATGATGATGGAACCTTAAAGAACACGTGGGAAGTATATTTAATTTAAAATCAACAGCGTTATACAGCTTAATTTGAAGGTGGAAGTGGGAAGTATCCTTACCCAAGCTTAAATGAAAGCAAGACTTATTTATAGTAATGGGTAGGTACCCTCTTTTAGACAAGTTCTCTCAAGCTTGTATTTGTTGGGAAGCAAAAATTACCGGATACAAAATATTTGTTAGTGTGGGAACATACAGCTGAACAAATCGCAAAGCCTACGTTCCTGCAGAGGGTAAACAAAGAAATATCTGGTGTTTATTTTGTGCGTATATATTTTAAGGTTACTTACGAAAATCTGGTGGTAAATATTTGTTTTCTAATTTCTAGTAAGTGATAGTTGCTTATTTGTCGTAATACGATAATACGCATACTTCAAAAATCAACGTACACTCGCTGTCCAAGATCAGTTTCCTAAAATTATCACAGTTTTATTTTGACATATTATTGTAAAGCAAAAGTAATTAAAACAGTTTCAAATAGTTTGTTTCAAACAGCTATGGGCATGTTATGCCTGGATACTCCATTAAAATTGTATCCAAATGCAAAGTACCTCGATGGTCATCGCCTCCGAGGTGTAGTGGTTCGCCCACCTGTGGTCCACCTGGATTTGATTCGCAGAAGTGGGGCAGGTACATTTTTGTACTTGGTTTGTGAAAGGGTTTATTTGGGTTTATTTCAGCCAGGCTAGTTAACACCATCTTAACTAAGTCTCACGCCATAACAACAATAAAAAAAAACTATTGTGTTTCGGCAGCAAGTTATAAAATAGCGGTTGCTCAGTGGTTAAGGATCCGGGTGCAGTGCACTTTTTGAATAAAAAAAACCTATGACGTTATACCTGCAGGTCCATTACATAAAAAGAATCGAGATAATTTGACACGGGCCTTCCTTATGGGTGGATAAGTAGGATGGGCCATGACTCACCACGCGGGCCCAATGCGGATTGGTGGGTGCTAACAACTGCAAATGCAGCCGGGACCAATGGTTTAACGTGTCTTCTGAAGCACGGAGGAGCTCATAAATTTTTGATCACCCATCCCATGACCGACCTTTGCGAAAGTTGCTTAATCTCCGCAATCGATGGGCCAGGCGCTATACCACTGCGCCACCGAGCTCCTCTATTTATTTATTCGTGACCTTTATTTAATCGTGAGTAAATAGTGTCACGGAGTGGAACGAACATCGTCCGCTTATAGCGATTGTTTTCATGTAATGTAATAGGTCTGCTACTGCGTTGAGTTTCTCTTCTTTCACATTGTTTCCAAAACACGAAATCCATCAAAAATCATAACAAGTCGCCATTTTCTTTTCCATATCATAGCTGCTATCTTCAGCCATGAAACAGTATCACGTGCTCAGGTGTGTTTGTCACAAAGATTCAATAATTTGACAGCAAGATGACATGAAAGGAGGGGTAGCAAAAACGTGAGCTGAATATAAGTTATATTATTTATCACTGTGGGTTTACTTTGCTGTGTTGCTCTTAGCTTTTGTTTTGAATTATAGCCGTCCTTTTTGACAAAGGTCCTATAAAATATACCTATAATTTAATTTGTAACAGGAAATTGTCCTATGTTTCATGGGATGGCGAAAACATTTTTTATTTATTTATACACACTACAACTTAAAATCCCCAGACAAGTTTTTATTGCAGTATGTTTCAAAAGACTGAACAATTGAAACATAGACTAGTTTATCTAATGGTTCGCGTGAAATTATGACACAACTCACATTCATTCATGAATCATGTATTATTTTTATCATCGCCTTAGCTTCACCTAATTAGTGATATTTCAAGGAAATCCTGGTACCATCAAACCGCTATGTAGCTACTTATATTAGGGATACTATTTTAAATTCTGTAGTTTAAATATGAAATTCTCCTTACGCTCTATACACTAATGTTCTAAAACTTTTATTCAGAAATTTGTTTTAACAATAAAAGCTAAATAATGCCACATGATATGTTATGATCATAATTGGTAAAAATAACAAGCAGCTGAAGCATCTACGTCATAAAAGATATGAGGGTCTGTGTGTGAGAAAAAATAGGAAATTTCAAACTTATTTGTTTATTTAGATGAGTCTATACCTGTTTGTTTTTCATACAAAATAAAATACATATTTCTATTTTCAAAATTTCACATAATTACATTTCTAAATAGCTAACTACATAAAAATGTGTACTACAACCGCATTGTAACAAAAACCCAGATACATTAGAGGCATTAGCTTGGCTTCAGAGGAGTCGAGTAACGGGACTAATCTGAATTAATACTCCTTGCCGCCACCCCTACGACTATTCCACAAAATTACAAATCCTCTACAAAAGTGTAAGGCCGCGTTCAGACGACACGCGCCCGCTAAGCGCACGATACGCGCGTCAGCACCCGCGTCTGACTCGCTTTGAAATTCTATAATAAATTAAAATATAATTATTGCTTCGTATATAATTTGAGTCTTATGACACATCAATAGATCTCAAATTGCATTTATCGAAGTCTACCCGCATACGCCATGCGCCTGCCTCGCGCCCGCTTCGTGCCAACCCCGCGCTCACCTTGCACACGCTACACCCGCGCTAGTGTCTACTGAAGGAAGTAGTCCAGTCACTAGCGGGTGCGAGGCGTGCGCTGATTTTGCGCGTGGCGAGCGCGGGTGTAAGGCGAGCACAACGCGTGTGCAGGTTCTGTGCGTGATCGGCCCGTGTCCTCTGAACACGGCCTATCTGTGTTCCGTTTTAATTCAAACGCGGCCGCGAGTTTTTTGAGTGGTATCGCAACATGGCAACCTCTGAGTTTTATTCTAGTGAAGGCCTTTTCCGAATTCCGTGTCATCAACACTTCACATCAGGAGATGTAACCCAAATGAGATACTTTCCGGGAAATAATAGAACAAAAATTAGCATACAAAAGTAAACTTGACCAAGAAAATCGCATTACGAAATAATAAAGAATGAAACCCTCGCTCGCATTCGCAGTTAATGAACAAAGTACAAAGTCGCCATCGGGGCAAAACAATGAAGCAACAATGGCAGATCTCAATCTTTGGCGAATAAAGCTAACGACAATGTTTTATCTTATCCCGAACAGTTTATGGCGGTAATTTCGGCCGACGAGGGACAAGTAACGTCCATTTTTATGTGCCGAATAAAAACATTTACCTTTATTTAAGGAAGATTCTTTTAAACAATCATACGGATTAGATTTTTTCGTTTTCATTAACAACATTCAATTGGTCAAAGAGTACCTCAATACTGCAGTCATTCTAAAAATGGTACTCTTAGGACAAGTGATTAATCCTACTAATATACGTTTGTATATTCTGTTGGATGCACTCCAAGCGTTCTATCTCTTATAATAAGATTGTAAAGATAAAAACAAACCAATCTCACCAAAATTAATAACATTGTGACAAAACTCCAATAAAAATGTATTCTTATTATGGTTATTTGCAATTTTGCACATAGCGCGTTTCTGGTTAATTTAGATAAATTAGGGAAGATTCTACATTAAATAAAAATGTCAAATGAAACTACAACATATCCGTAACCTGTGAAACTAGCTCTAAAGTATTTCAAAACTGTTGGCATCGCAAAACGCTGACCGAAACAGGAACGAAATGGCAGTCCAAAATTAAATCGGTTGCAACGTTAAAGTAAGTGCAAGCTCACTGCAAATCCATACGAAAGCTATGAATAGGGGAGCATGAGGATTGCTCAAGCAGTTTTATTCTATTACACGAGTGAAACTTTAAAGAGGCTCTCGCGGCCGGTATAGTCATAAGCACTAAATCAAAACTTACCCGGGATGGCCCGGCTAGTTTTGCTGAATGCCAGGATCGGCGGTCTCATAGATATTATATGTATAGAAGTAACCGGATCTCAGGATCTATTTAAATTCGCATCCCAGTAGTAGAAACAAACGGGGATTCCACCAACACGTATTTGATAATTTCTCAAGGTGAAATTCCCGTTTCTTTCAAACATCGGGACAGCAATCCGTAACTTCTCTAGATTATCCTCTGTTATAGCCACAGAGGTGAAGGCTTGTTAAGATTTCGTAACTTTGCTTTGTTTGTAAGCGGAAGAGGGCGTTTGGGTTTCGGAGTTATTAATTTCATTGTCGTATGGGTTCAAACCTTTTACGGATATTAATTCGGATTCCAGTACAATTATGCTTTCACCGATATTGCAAGCTAATTCCTTGTTAATCATGTCTGACAGGTGCTTCTTACTTTAGGCAAGGGGAAATGGGAAGATTGTAAAGCTTTCGGGAGCTCTCGTGGAATCTTTAGCGAAACTGTATTTACAAAAGTCTAAAGATAAGTGATAACACCGTTTAAATACTACCTGTGACTAAAAAGCACAATAAAAACGGTCAAGAGCAAGTCGGACTCGCGCACCGAGGGCTCCGTACCATCATTCTGAAAAAGTTTTATGTTTAGAGACATCGTTTTATTTTTCCTGTAACCTTTACAATGCAATTTTTTTTTTATTTTCATCAAAAGTTGAAAACTATGCGGCTGAAATAAATATTTTTATTTCTCTCTTATTTGCAAAATAGTTGGGCAAACGTCATCTAAAACTATTCAAAATGTCAAGTTGATAGCATTAGGTAGTTCACGAGATATAGCTGTGACACATAGATAAACAGACAGACTGAGTCACACCAGGGGTTCCTTTTTACCATTTTGGTACGGAACCCTAAAAATTCTCTCTTTAGCATAATATTACGCATTGTCGCTAAAACTACAGTTTTTATTATTATGCTATGATGCCGATGTTCTAAAACTAAAACTGATAAAAATAACTTTTGGAGGGCCCTATAGTATGCAGTCGAGGGCGCATCGTGAGTCCACTAGCATCAGCAGGCTTACGCAAAATTTTAATCTGGAGTAACGCCAGAATGGCCACTTTAGTCGTTAATCCATATTGTAACTACAAAAACATAATAAATAAAACACTTTTTACGGATTACAACGCGTATATTATTAATTCAGGTGTGATTTCAGAATTATTTAGTTTGGATTTATTGGTTTTTTTAATTGCCGATGTTTCCAGGGGCCGTGGTCACGGGAGGACTAAAGCAAAAAGGCTGCTCATATTTTTATGAAATTACCCGCTCAGAACTTTATAAAAAAGCAAGCTTGTTAAATTATTTTATAGCTGCGTTCTGATTTTAATTATTATTACTGAGTTAATAGAAAACAAGATCTATAGCTACTGAATCTACCACCAGTTCACAAATTGGGAGGCCTCTGAGACAAAGAACTGGCGGGAGAAAACTCAGAGAGGTTGGTTAAATTATTTTATAGCTGCGTTCTGATTTTAATTATTATTACTGAGTTAATAGAAAACAAGATCTATAGCTACTGAATCTACCACCAGTTCACAAATTGGGAGGCCTCTGAGACAAAGAACTGGCGGGAGAAAACTCAGAGAGGTTGTGTCGGCCTCCCTTTTGATCCCTATCTATAAAACGAACTAACTGTATCTTTAGAACCTGCAGTGTGTGATTTAGGATGGGATTTTAGTGAATTATGGGGTCCCAAACTGGTGGTACTCTCCAACTATCTTCTCTATTGAAATTTGGATATTTTTTGATTTCAATAGCCTCGCGTAGCATTCTGGGAATGAATTTGTTTTAAAGATTGATATTCCCACCCCCTTCCATTTCCCTTTCGCACATTTCTAAAGAAAGATGTCGCCACCAGTCTCTTGGTGGCGATGACACCGCAACACAAAACGAATTGTCGAATGTCTGGCAAACGGCTTCCAACGCACGCGCATCCTTTTACGCAGTAAATATGGAAAATAATAGCCTAAATACAACGCAAAATTATGTGTTAGTGCTTGTAATGCGGCCATTGGAACAGCCAGCAGCAGAAAACAAGATCGGGGACGTCCCTTAAGAGCTTCATCTTCGCTAACTCCGGTACCTCGCAGCAATCACACAGGTAAAGTGCGCTTCTTTTCATCCTTAATTAATTTGTTCAATCTTGTGTATCTCTTTTTGTGAATTGTTTTTATCTTTTTCCGCATACATTCCACTGCTCATTGAATCGCCCGCTCAACCAATACTTATTTTGCTGTAATGTTTTTGCTTGATTGGTGGCGCTAGTGGACTCTGATCTAACCATTACGCGTGTTTAATAAAACAGTGTCACACGCACGTTAATTGGGCAACAAATCACATAGCAAATAAATGATTAAACAATGTAATATTATAAATACGAACGTTGTTAGTGACATGTCACGCACATTAGCGGTCTCTTTGTCAATTAATATCAAGCCTCATTACCGGTGGTCCGATGTTCACCACAGAATCATGCCTATAGACATAATTATAATTCTAGTAACAGGTATATTACGCTTTCAGTACCTACAAAAAGTGTTACCGAAAAACTTTTCATGACATTGAAAAATAAATGATATTTTAATTACCACTTATAGGTATACATACAGGGTTTTAAATTTCCATGGTTTTTCTCCGAATATCGGAGTCTCAAAAATAAACAGGTACATGGTGTAAATCCCGATGTAGTTTACATACAGGGTGTTAGTAGCACCCTAGCGAAAACTTTTAGGGGATAGTCGACTCATGATTCTGAGTCTATCTGAAGTGGAATTTTTCGTCGCACAATTCATGAAAATTTAGTGTTTTTTATCTTTTTCTATCACACAGAGTCTGTCTGAAATATTTACAGAAAAGTTATTAATATATCAAATTTTTATAAACCAATGTATGACAGCAGCTATTTGCTTGCGGTCGCGGCGGCAACGGCAAGGTTTCTTGTAAGCGCGCGCGCGCTCCCGCGATGTTATCGAGTTTTACGCGTACATTGCTGCTCAATGAAAACCAAATTCTCAACTATGCATTTGCGACAAGTAGTTCCATAGAGAATGTTGCTTATCTCTAAGGGTAGAATCATCCTTTAAAGTTTTTGCTAGGGTGCTACTAACACCCTGTATTTATTACAGAAATTGTTTGTTACTCTACGAGGGTAGGTAGTAGATGTACAAGTAGTTAAACAATATTGCAGCGTAACAACCTTATTACTGCTGAAATTGAATGTAATTGAAAATAAGGTAAAACCATAGATGATTATGGAAACTTTTGAAATCTTCTGGTAAGTAATGGGAAATAGGATATATCTTAATAATATAAGTTTTACCACAGATTGCCATTTACCAGGGGCAAGACAAGGCAGTCAAGTTATGTCATATATATATATTTACGAATCAGGCGATGAATTACATTTTAATAGGATTAACAAAATGTAAACTGTTACGAGCTTTTATAATTTCGTCATAATTTAGTCCTAATAAAAGTTATATACTTTATATTAACATAAAATAATAATAAAAAACTCCAGAGTAGAACTATAAGTACGACGAAACTAGAACTGCTCGCAGTGTAAGATTTCTTCGGAACTTTCCAGACTAGACTCAGTGAGGATATTTAACATAGAACTGAAAATACGTGAAATACAGCTTTCGGAATGGTGAGTGCCTCTACCATGAGTTTCTCAAACAATATTTTACGTTAGGTGTACCCATGAAAAATTTAGATGGCGAGACTTTTCTAACTTATTAACCAATATTAAGGTTTTATTATTCTAGGTTGTTGATTAGTTTTCGAATTCATTTTGATGTTATATTAATTCTATAAACATCATTAATATAAATAGTATTTGCAGCCTTTTTAAGAGTTAAATATCTAGTTCCATTTTTAGGTACAAAATATATCTTATGGCATAAAAAATATTTTTAGGTAATTTCTTTATTAATTCAAGTTAAATCAGAATTTAAAAAGTAAAACTATAAACATATCACATATTTAAGAGAAATATCTCTACCAACTATTCGACTTCTAACATAAGGAATGGGCACATAATCACGCATAACATAAAATATTGAACTGTTGAATTGACTTGTTCACGTTGGTTTGATAATAAAAACCAAAGACCATTTTATATGAACTCAAAAACACGTAAAACAATTAAAGTCGTTAGAAAACTTTATTTATACAGGGTGTTAGTAGCACCCTAGCGAAAACTTTCAGGGTATAGTCGACTCATGGTTCTGAGTCTACCTATCTGTACCCGTAGCACGAATAGCTATCGAAAAAAACGCACGTGATAGTACTCGATAAAGTAATCCTCTATGTTGAGTGTATTTTTTTATTTTTTTCTATCCCACAGTCAGTCTTAGTTGCATAGAAAAGGAAAGTTATTAAAATTTCAAATTTTATAAACCCGCAATGTATGTACAACGACAGCTATTTGCTTGCGGTCGAAGGTCGAGGCTTTCTTGAAAGTGCGCGCGCGCTCCCGCGATGTTATCGAGTTGTAACGCGTACATTGCTGCTCAATGACAACCAAAATCTTAACTATGCATTTGTGACAAGTGGTTCCATAGAGAAAGTTACTTAACTCTAAGAGTAGAATCATCCTTTAAAGTTTTCACTAGGTTGCTACTAACACCCTGTATATTTATATAGGGAGAGATTTATATACAAAAAGTCTTTGATTCTTCTACGTTTTACATAAATGTTTTGTCCGTGACTCTGAAGCACAACAAGGTTTCGTTACGATGCGTGCGTGTTCCTTGTAGCGATTTGTTACCTCTGTCATTTGTTATGTAATTCTTCTTTTTTCCTAATCAAAGGAGAACAAAAATAGTCATGATATTATGCAACCTTATTATGATTGTCTGGTTGTTATATTTACGGCGACAAGGTTTCATGAAGAAAATCTGAATAAGTTAATTGACTAAGTATAAGTACTTGAGGTTGTAAGTTTAATGTTTGTTGTACTACGTAAGAACCACGCTATTAAACAATGATTTTGATAAGTTTATAAATGCATAAATTACACTGGTTCCGAATCAAAAATTGATAATTCCAAACCTATCGCGAGAGTTTCTTAACTTTTACAATTTGTGAATCAAAGTTGAACGATTATAATGTATAGTTACTACATATTTGTAAATTAGTAGAATTCGGTCCCTGAATGAATATCGCATAAACACGACAAAACGTAATAAATCGTTTCAAAACATTCCCAAAGACACTAATATAATATGCACATAGTTGAAAGCCGTCACGTGTTGCTCACCGATCTGTCTCCGACATTCAGGACGTGTCCTGACGTGATTGATGGACTATATATTAAATAATAAGCCACCCCGATATTACATTTCAAATATATCGCTTCTATCACATTCGAGATTGATTGATATGTATTCATGAAAGTAAATATTCATCTGCTATGAATACGCTTTAGTTCTCATTATATGTCTTCCATGCTGTTATCAATTCAGTGATTCAAAATCTCATTTGGTGTTTTGGCATGAACTTTTTTGCCTATGACTGTGATGTCATCCATCTTTCACATGATTCTTTTACAACATTTGGGCTGCGGCATTTCATTTGCTAATGTCTAGTTTTACAATTTTCCTACCATTTTTTTTAGAAAATTTCTTAGACAAGATTACAAATAATTCTTGATAACTGATTTCGCTCAAAAAGGGAGGCTCACTATTGGAGAAGTTTCAAGGTTCATTTTATCAATCGATCATCTACAAGTTTCGAAAACTATGAAACATTTACAACCAATAAGTTTAACCGTCTCAGTCAAAACAAAAGCAAATTAAGTATATTAATCCTTAAACGGCGAGTCTTCAGGCGTTTAGCTTCAACAAAAGCCCCCACGATCAATACATCAAATTATTTAACAACCTGCGCGTTACTTTCCTTTAATTCCACTTTAGTATTCCAAGTGCGTCTGTCCTGTATGTAGAATCAGGAGCGAAGCTATAAGGGTAAACTTGTGATTTGTAAGGTACCGCAGTGAAGCCAGAAAACAAAGAAATATTTCACTCGTGTAATGGATTGAAGTGAGCTTCAAACTTTTCACATTGAGCGAGTTTCCGAACAAATTTATCTCTGGAGGAGCGGGCGCAAATACATCAAACTTGAAGCAATTTCAGACACTTGTTTCGTGTGGACGAATTAATACCACTGTTTTAGTTGCAATTCACGACTTTGCAGTGTTTAGTTAACAACTCAAAAAATGTTAAAAGAACTACTATGATTGGAGGATCATTGCGGATCAAGAAATTGGTTCAGAAATATGAAGCTTCTAAACAACTTTTTCTTTAAAAAATAAACTTATTTTTCGATTAATATTGTTAACATTAATAAATTTAGAGCATGTTGGAAATAGTTTGTGAAAAGAAAATATATTAATAAGTAAAAAGGTTTAATATAGTTTAAAATTGTAAAAACCAATTAAGTAGCTACCTATACTTAAAGTGAAAAAAGT
Source organism: Catoptria pinella (assembly GCA_963556745.1). Taxonomy (NCBI): domain Eukaryota; kingdom Metazoa; phylum Arthropoda; class Insecta; order Lepidoptera; family Crambidae; genus Catoptria; species Catoptria pinella. The sequence continues at coordinate 10,981,970 of OY750763.1, forward strand.
TATTACAGAATCATGAATAGCTTTTATTCCAGAAACGCTTCATTAGCAAGATAATCGTTATAATAAAAATATCAGAACAGATACTAATAATTTTGCGCGGAAATAACTTCCTGGAAAGATGTTATAAACTCGACTTTGCTCTCATAAGTCAATTTCATAATTGTTGCTCACTTTACTCCAGCAGACCAAAGGCATCCTTTTATAAAATTGAGCACATGAAAAGTTTATAGAGTTCAAAAGTGGGAGATATGAAACAAATATATCTTTGTCCGAAGATGGGTGAAGTAAGGGTTGGTTAAGAGTTAAGTCATAAAACTTTCAAGACAATAAAGTTTGGCGAAGAAGTGGAGTTGAGATAGTTGATCCGATGGCCGCGTAAATAGAACACAGTAACTCAAAGCAACATGGGGCATGATAATTTTGAACGTCAAACTAAATCTAAATGTAACGATAACGATTTCGTTAGTAAGAAATAAAACACTTTTTACGGATTACAGTTCGTATATTATTAATTCAGGTGTTGTTTTAGAATTATTTCGTTTGGATTTATTATTAATAATATACGCGCTGTAATCCGTAAAAAGTGTTTTATTTCTAATGAACTGTACGCGCGGAAGTCTTAGAAGATTTCGTTAATTTAATATTAATTTCGTTATTAAATTTCGTTAATTAAAGTGTGCTCAAAAGCACAAATTTTTCCGTTAACATTAAATATATTTAATGTTAACCGAAAAAACACTGATTTTCGTGAATTTCTTGCAGACTTTTGTTTACTTAATGTTCTGTTGCTTTGTCGTTAATATAATTACTAAGTATAGTATTGCCCGAAATAACACGTAAAATCCATGCTTCAAAAAGGCCACGAACTTTTCCGACTACCTATTCTTAGGTACGCTCGAGACTGATATAAATACTAGGTAGGTAAACTTTTAATCTATCCCGTTTTCACAATAAAAGCTAAAAAAAACTACTGTACAATGGATTACTTCATTGAGTTCGTATCGAAATCGAAAAATATTGGCATTGAATTGAAAGCGATACATCGTTAGTTTTAATTTCGTGTATTGTGTTGGTATTTTCATTCCCGAGCTATGCTAACCGAGTTAAGTCTGTTTCGAGAAAATTACAACTAAACTTAATAAGCCTAGTTGTAATTTTCTCAAAACAGTCCCTGGCACGAACATCCTATCGAGAAAAAAAAATGCGCGTCAAAAGATTAGATATGGGAAATTTGTACAGCGCCATCGAAAAGTGAGATGAAATTTCTCTTCGAGCACCTATTATGTGCGTTTTTTTCCTCGATAGATGTTTGTGCTAGGGGTACTGAATACTGGAAACAAAAGCATATACGATTAAACATAGTTTAACCTCTATATTTGTATCTTATCAAAAACATTTGAACTTCTCTGAAACCTTCATCTTATCAGCTACGCGGCAGTGACGTCTTCTATGAGACCCACGGCATGAGAACGGGTAGTCCTATTTCAAGCCGACTTTTTTTTCGAATAGAACTTCCCCTACCCGCCTTTCGGCCAAACTAGTCTGAAACCTTGAAACAATAAAAACATGTTATTTAAAGTAACAATCGATTTTATTGTTTCCATAATTTATGGGATCAATATTTACTTCTACAATATTTTAACTATCATTCAATAAATAACAACACTCAATCATTCACCTAAATTAAGTACTTTCAAATCCAAGGTACTGGGTTTCCCTATAACTTAGCGCTCGGTCCCGATGTGTCGCGGTCGCACGTTCTCTAATGGGAAAGTTTTGATTTATCGTCGCTCCAGGATCACGGCCGCAGTTACTCTAATGCTTTTAATCAAATTAAATATTCGCCCGAACAACCTTCGTGCGATAATTGGGAAGTAACGTTTTGGGAACTCAAAGTTTTATTCTACCTCTGAGATTTATCACGTCCTACACCTTTGGAAATGTAGGGCAACCTTACACATTATAATCATGTAAACAGCATACGTACGTACCTAACGTGATAACTTACAGATTATGGCTTGTAACGTGTTTGAAGAAGTTTGTAATATTACTTACACATGTGGAAAAAAACGTTTCTTTTTTAATTTTACAGACGTATTTCTCATTCCATTAGGCTATACATATAAGGATATGTGCATTATGTGAAATTTTGTTTATGTACTACCATAAGCTTTTTCTGAATCTCGTTATCAGTTTTGAAAAAAATATACAAGGTGTTACAAAAATACCCCTAATGCCGAATATGGTATATAGAAACCATCAAACTGAACAACTTTTACGATGGGACCAACTCTGAAATCGCGAAAAAAAAATCAGCTGTTACATACATTTTGATATTTTCGATTTTAATTTTTGTATGAAACAGCTGATTTTTTTTTCGCGATTTCAGAGTTGGTCCCTATATACCATATTCGGCATTAGGGGTATTTTTGTAACACCTTGTATATGTCAATGTTAATTATTTCTAACTAAATAACATTTAATTGATAGAGAAACCTGAGCCTGACTCAATAAAGTATATTGTGAAATAAGATTTAAATTTCATTCTCACTGCCGCTAAATTTTCTTTTGTTTTTCATAAAACCTCATTTCCCTGGCCAGGAGCTGTATTCGCTCCACTGGACTGTACGTTAGGAATTATTACGTGGTTGTAATTGTGTTAGCATACCTGCCCTCGTGGAAATTAACGCTGTAATGAGGCGTAAATCCTTATGGCATCTCGAGCAATAGAATTAGAACCTGCTTGGTAGTCTTGCGCGATACACGATGTTTTTGCGAAACAAAATAATTGTTGTGTGGGTGTGATAGAGCTGAAATTATTGTGTTAAGTTGTAAACAAAAACGGTGAGTATTGTAAGTAAATGCGATCCGCTTACGATTTTAATCGCTTTTTAACCAATTTCAATGACAAAGAGCAGGTTTCATTATACGAGTGGTTCAAAAAAAATTGCTTTAGCACCAAGTTTTCACATAATTTAATTTAAAAATAGAACAGAATTTGTTCGTACAAATTCTGTTTAATAATTTCATGATTATCTGTCAAGTTAATATCCAAAGGTATACCCGGCGGTCCAATCACGCTATTCTTAACGTTAAAACCAATCCCGTTGCGTTGTCATTTAAGTTATATTTGCCTAAAAATCTTTGGTTTAGCATTAGAATTCCCGTTTTATTTGTCCAAGATTGGCATCTTAGGCTCCCTAGGCATAGTTTTCAAAAATTTTAAAGCGACTATTTTTCTGTAAACGAAACTGAAAACAGTAACGATTTTGTTTGGTTTTATCGTTGAAAATGGTCTTATTTTTGAACCGCGATTGGGCCCTGGTAATTGTAGAGCTGGCCCTAAGACTAAAAAAACACTCTGACATTGACAGACGATGTCGTCGGTAACCCATGACTTTCCGTCTGCAAAATAATGTTGACTAAATGACAACAATTTTTATTGTAATATTATATATAGCTACGATATAATCGAAAATATTATATCTCTTGTTTTACTCCTTGTAACTATGCCGCAGGTCAAACATACTTCTACACTTAATTATTTTATTCATTGATTTATCAACATTTGTATACACTATTACATGAATTTTAAAATCATGCCAAGAGTTATAAACTAAGTGAAACAAACAATTACAGATAAATACCTCATGATCAGTAACAACATATTAATAAAGTACTTAACTAAAGTTACATTGCAAATAGGGTAAAAACATACACCGCAAACATCGTCCATCGCAGATTTAAAAACAAAAAGCCGAAACACCTGAGGGTCACGACTAGGGACGTGAGGGTATGTTTATTCGGTGCTTATACGCGGTACCCCATCAATCACGGGACCCCAGTTTTTCGCATATCGCTCCCACAGGACCCTTGCATCGGACGTCCCTTGACAGACTCCGTCCAAAAAAGTCGCATATGACATCCATTTCCCTTGGGCGGAATTAGCATGTTTTGTCGGTTTTTAGTGCTATGAGAGCGTGTGAAAAATTAAGTCGTTAGCTCAGAGGGTATTTGAGCCAGTAACATGAGAAAAAATGTAAGTTACAAATTAAAAACAAATTCTCAACATAACCGGACAAAGATTGTTATGTTAGGTTAGGTTAGTTAGTTTTACGTTTATTCAATCTGAAAAAGAACTTAATTGCCAAGTATTTTGTTCTTTTAATGTTTCATCTCGTCACATAGCAATATACATGTTTGAATTTTAAAATACTATCATTGAACTCCGTATAAAATATTAATTGTTACACACATTGAAGTAAGTAAATAACTGTCCTCTAACGAACTTGGTAAGGGTCAACATCGCCGGAAGCACAGCGACATTATCAAAACATTACCCTTTTAGTACAAAAGTTCATCTTTTAAGGGGGAATGAAATTAATTACCCACCTTTGGGTGCGCCCTTTAATTTGTCCACCGTTTTAATAACACACGCAATAGCTTAATATTATGCCCGTGACTCTGTCTAAAGTCTCGTACTCACTATACTAGCGGACAAATATCCCGCGACACTTAACCCACTTGAAGTCTCGGACGATGTCACCGCAGTCGCACGACAAGTCTGGCAACATTACGCGACTTGTTCCTTGTCACCGCGGCGTTCCAGCTGTGAGACAAAAATCTCATAGTCAAGGGAGCACTTAGGATACTTACATTTTGTTGCAAAATACATTCTAATCCACTCCCTTTTCTTCTTCTTTTCGGTGTAGTTTGAATACAAAGTTATAAAAACAGCATCTAATACCTACCTCTACCTACCTCTTCGGGAGACATGGATGAATCGACTAAATAAATGTGGACGACAAAGTCCGCAAGACAAGGTCTCTGGCGACGTCGGTTAACATCGCCCATCGTCGCCCGACTTCGCGCGTCATCTCAAGCGACACGTGTCGCGAGGCATTTGTGCCCTTGTGAATACGAGGCCTAATATCAAGGTGGTACGTACAACAAACTATATACCGCTGTGCGTGATAGTGTGACGCGTTTGAATTAATTAAACAGCTGAAAATTTCGTGAATTTGCATTTTTTTTGCTGATGTGTTGAAAGGTACAAATGATAAATCTTTACGAATTTTCGGGTTCCGCATCGAGGAACTTTTGGAAAAGTTCAGATTAGTCGCCGTATTAGAAAAAAAATAACATACTTACCTCTTATTAATCTATCTAAATTACTTAGTAACTTAATTACGAGCCATAATGTTTTAATAGTAGGTAATTACAGGCGAGCACAGGAAGTTAGCATTTACATTGTCGAGGATGGCTTTAATCATTCGAGGCAATGTAAATTGCTTTGTCGATAGTACATTTTGGTATCAGTACTTCTAATTCAGCATTTTTAAGTTTGCTTCGCCAAATAACAGGTAACCGAATAAAAACTCAATACAATACTTATTAATTTACTTACAGAAAATTAATTTGTTAAAATAGAAAATGTTTTCCCAGAAATAATTTATAAGTATTCCTTGTGGATGCCTGTTAAACGAACTTAATATTCAGAAATATTGCCAAATTACCCTAAATTCGATTAGGTATTTACAACACATTCATTAAAAGAAGTCTGTCAAGTGTCATTACAGGGGCCCTACCGGCTAACTTTTCGAACTTCGGCGGGTCTCGGCAGACCCGACTCTCTCTCAACTTAAAACAGATAAATCGAAGTAAGGAGTTTCGTATTGTACTATACGCCGAAGTTATTTAAAAGAAACCGTGTGATATCTTGAATTGGGGTTCGCCATTTTGACTCCATTGCAGACTTTCCGAAGTTCGATGCGTTAGCCGGTACGGCCCCAGGTTAATACAGTCTGTATTTTCTAACAAGTGTTTTAATAACATTGAAACATGTTTTCGAATTTTGAAAGTAAATTTAGGTAGGTAAAAATATCGAATACTAAATAATATACCTACTAGAAAAAGTTCGAATCATCACCAGAATTCCTCACATTGATGAAATAACGCTGTCTTGCAGCGTAGAGTGGGATATACTAGAGAGGTTTCTACGATGCCACTAGTAACTCGGTAACTCAGCGGTCAGAGCCGTCGAACCCGCGACCCGGTCGCGGGTTCGATTCTCACCTGACACAAATCTGATGAGTCGATTTTTTTCTAGTAGGTATATTATTTAGTATTGTATAAAAATAGCATTGTGAATGCTATAAAACTCAAATTTGAAACTATCTATATACATGCTGTTTGGTAATCTATGCAAGGTGTTACAAAAGTACCCCTAATGCCGAATATGATAGATAGGGATCATCAAACTAAACAACTTTTACTATGGGACAACTCTAAAATAGCGAATGTTTCATACAATAATTAAAATATTAAAATGTATGAAACAGATGATTTTTTTTCGCGATTTGATAGTTGGTCCCAATAGTAAAAGTTGTTCAGATTGATGGTCCCTATATACCATATTCGGCATTAGGGGTATTTTTGTAACATGTTGTAAATTTTACATCGATTTGCGTTTTTATGTTTTGCGTATACCTAATACTACCATGAAACATAAGTATTTATTATGTATGTAACGCCACTATACTCATTTTAAGTACAAGTACCTCCATAGGAACGTTCGGTTTTAGAATTACGTAATCATCAACCAATCAATATTTTGTCAAGAACTGAAGTATAACTGTACCATAATATCGAGAACCCTTGAACGAAGTTTGAGAGTCCTCAATAAGCGAACGGTATTTTCCTGTGCACAGATTTTTCACATACCTACGTCACAGTATTATAAACCTCTACGTTTCTTATTATTTTGTCACATACCTATAGGCTAAACTTGATTTTATCAATAACTATTATTGGTACCAACTTGTTTAAACTTTAATAATATTATAGGTACTGTTTAATTAATTATAATGGCGTTTATCTTTTTTTCAATGGTAGAATAAAAGTTCAGTGATTGTTTTGCAAGGTTTATTAGGATTTAAAAAAATACTTAACCCTTTACTAATAAAGATTGTATAGTAGATGTTACATAATGGTTACTCTCTGTCAAACTATTTAAAATTGACATTAAAAAGAAAGAGACAAAACACTGTGTAACTATGCATCTGCTATACAATCTTTATTAGGAAGGGGGTTATGGTTTAACGTTTAAATAGTCGATGGGTAGTCGATGGTAGCGAAATCATAAAGTCAATTCCAAACATCGTTCGATTAAATTCCTAGGTTATGTATAACCAAAGTCTATCCAAAGTGGAATAAGCCTTAAACAAGGAAGATGGCTAGTTTAAATTAGTTTTTAAAACGAAACTCATCATTAAAGTAATAGTTATTTTTAAACATTAACTTATTCTTGAACGTAATTCTTCAGGTACAGACATATTATAAAAATCCAAAGGACAATGGTTAATTAATATTTCCATTCAATTTATCACCATTTCTAATAAAACTTCTGTTTAACTTTTACCAAGGAATTGAATCCCCATTTAACGTGATGAAGTTTAAGTGGCCGTAAATTTTCTATTCGACCTTCCAAATATAAAGTCCACCATTTGTTATTTGAAAAGAGTGCTAACAATACCTGCGAAGAAATTCTATAAGAGCCTCCCTAGGGAGGAAATAATTAACACGATTGAACGAAACTCTTCAACTAACCGCTGTTGAATGTACCACAAAGGATCTAAAGAAAATCATTATTGTAATTGAAAAAAGTCCAAATTGAGGCGATTCAGTAGATTTTTTGTCCGGAACTTTTTTGATTTGGCTGTCTATGTACCTACGTAATAATTATGTCATTATTTATGACTAAACATTTGGTACAACGATAGCGATCCTGCATTATGGTATGCGTTTGTTTGGCCGCATTGGACATTTATACGTTTATTCTTATTAGTGTACTCTATCTATTATATAGTTGCCTTATCCAAGCCCTGCTTATAGTATGCAACTATATTAATAATTTATAGTGAACTGTCCAGCTCTAATGATCAAGATCTAGGTACCTACTTCAAAAAATATATATGCTAACCCCCTTACTAATAAAGATTGTATAGCAGATGTATAGTTACACAATGGTTAGTCTCTGTCAAACTATTTTGTTTGACATTAAAAAGAAAGGGACAAAACACTGTGTAACTATACATCTGCTATACAATCTTTATTGGTAAGGAGGTAAGTTATTAGCTTGCACGCGCGCGCTTTATAGTGTAGCTTTAATCTAGAGCAGTTAACAATTTGTCATACCTATTCAAATTCTTCATAATACATCGTATTCAGGATGATGGTTTTGCGTATTTATACAAGGTGTTACAAAAGTACCCCTAATGCTGAATATGGTAGATAGGGACCATCAAACTGAACAACTTTTACTATGGGACCAACTCTGAAATCGCGAAAAAAAAATCAGCTGTTTCATACATTTTGATATTTTCGTAATTAATTTTTGTATGAAACAGCTGATTTTTTTTTCGCGATTTCAAAGTTGGTCCCATAGTAAAAGTTGTTCAGTGTGATGGTCCCTATCTACCATTTTCGGCATTAGGGTTACTTTTGTAACACCTTGTATAAGTAAAGTAAATATTATTATTCAATTGAAGTGGTAATAGCACATCGGGCGGGACTAGTGTCATATTACGTGAGCTCCCGTTTCGATTCCCTGTTGGGAAAACGTTATTTTTATCATATCTCGGATTTTATTTATATTGGATTCGTTTTCCTTTGGACTAGGCTTATAAACGAAAATATTTGGGTACAATTCGATACCTAATTCGAAAAAAGTAAATAGTTTTACTATCACCCTTTTTTCCACTCATTATTATATAATACTAAATAATATACTAGAAAAAATAGGAAAAATTGGAATTATTAATTAATCACTAAAATAACCACACAATAATATACAACGTGTTACAAAATAACCCCTTATGCCGAATATGATAGATAGGGACCATCAAACTGAGTAACTTTTACTATGGGACCAACCCTGAAATCGCGAAAAAAAATCAGCTGTTTCATACATATTGATATTTTCGTAATTACTTTTGGTATGAAACAGCTGATGTTTTTTTCGCGATTTCAAAGTTGGTCCCATAGTAAAAGTTGTTCAGTTTGATGGTCCCCATCTACCATATTCGGTATTAGGGGTATTTTTGTGTGTTGTATAAATCTCGCATTAAAAATAAAACTCGAGCACAAATCCACGCGGATAGTTCTGCACAATTAGCATTATACAAGCATCTATACGCAAATTTGCCGACGCTACGGCTACGGCTGGCCTACGGACCATGCGCGTCTCAGTTCCAAAAGGTAGCATCCCATTCTCATCGCGCGCGGATAATACCTAACTAGACCTGTAATATATGTCACCCGGTCCTCCACCTCTCGATATCGTTGAGACAGTAATTAATAGCCAAAATCTAAATACATTGCGAAAATGATGGGAGCAATTTTAAATAAAATTAAGTTAATTATGTTACGACTATGCTAAATTAATACGACCTGGGTTGAGGATAATTAGGTTAATTTCTTAGGTCCTATTTCACAACAAAAAGTAAATTCGTAGCTTATACTTGACAGATTATTTGACATATTTTCATATAGCAACTGTCAAATCATCTGTCATGTAAGCTACGAACTTATTTTTTGATTGTGAAACAGACCCAGTCTTTGTTGATTAGAAGTAAAGATTTTAACTATCACATTTATTAAACCAATCATCGACAATAATTGAAAGAACTTACCTAGTAGGTACCTATTTTTTGGTTTAAATTAAATCGCATTATGTTGGAATCAAGTAGATAATTACGTACGTAATGATTTCCATTCGCTTCCCATTTTAATCTGTAAATATTACCCTTGTTCAGTAATAATGGACTACCTCGAACCTAATTAAATATTAACTTAACGTCGATGTTCATATTTTAACTAAAAGGGTTTAATTAATATTGAGATTTTGTCTCTGAATTCCATCGAAAGTCACATAACTAATAACTTTCCGTTTTAAAAAAGCGAAAGAGAAGCGACACCGAAAACCTTTTATCGGAGTTCATCATTCGCCTCTGGGGGGAGAAAAAGTGAATCCAAATAATGCTCAAGAAAATTTATTATAACACAAGCTTTTGAATAGCTTTGTGATGTATTTACTTACGAAACAATAGACTGTCGCTGCTCTTGATCCTCCTAGCTCTCAGTGCCCTTGAGATTGGCCGTCCCCTATCCCATTGACAGTTTGACAACCCCGAGCGAGACCCCAAGTACGACCTATATAGTATCTATTCAATAGGAATACACAGAGAAGTTGAAATACCCATCATTATCAACCCAATACGGTACCTATTAAAGTGCATTTATTAACTTACGTTTGAAAAAACATTTCGAAATTCAAAAATAATTAAGCCCTAAAAACAAGTGATGACTAATCGTGGCCGACGACTCTGAACCCCGTCTCGTCTCCCCTATACTCGGGTCCTACCTACCTAACCGAATGTCGTCATCAAAATTTACTCCGGCTCCTGCCCCCTCCCCTCTCCCGAGCATGCGCCCGTAGGACGCAAACGTAATCAAATTGCGATAATATGCCCTTAGAGTTTAAACCCACACTAAGATTAAAACATGTCGATCAAGCAAGGGTCAATCATAATATTATCCTCTTTATCATCCTTTGTTTCAAAGCGATTCTTTTTTTAAAACTTACTTTACAGTTTTAGACAATTCACTTCATTATGCCCTTAGTAAAAACTTGAACCAAAACTAAGTAAACAAATAGCTATTAAAAATAAATAATAATTATATTATGATTAGTACCCATTTAATTTTTCTTATTTTTAATTGATGTAGTATTAATTATAATTCGTAAAGCAAAATATTTTGCCGCCAGCAATCTTCATATTATACACGCATGCGCCATCTCAAAACGACCCGCAGTAAAACGACTGGTCACGTGACTTGACGCGGCATTCGCTCGTCGCACGTCGGCAGTCGTCGGCGAACCTGCCTAGTGGACGGGTGTGCCCGCGCGTGTCAGAACGAAATCACTACATAAATGTCAAATGAGATGATTTCGAAAAAAAATAGTGACATGTGCTTCGTTGTAACCTAAACATTCACAGTAACGTTGCGTTTTTAGTGTCCTGTAGTTGAGATCGCGATTATTAACCGTTTTTACTCGCGATATTTTGTAGCAAAAATTTGTAGTCCCAGTTCTGTTCGTGATCGTGTTTTTGCTAGCCCATAAAACATTTTAGCTTGTGGCGGGGCTGGTACTGTCAGTGACTATGGGATTAATAATTATTTAGAGTGTTGTGTGATTTTTGGTCTGTAGGATCCCGGTGTAGTTCAAGATGGACCGCGTGAGTGGCGTGTGTAGATTTGGCGGAGTGGTGTCGGCGGTGCGAACTAGGACAGGTCGAAGTAGACGCCGGCTAGGAGGTCACAGCCAGATGCCAGAAGACTCGCCAGAAGCGCCAAGAAGAGGCCTAGGCGCGGTTTTAGTCCTTGCCTGTATCGTCGTGTACCACAACTGCTTATACTGTGGCTTTGTATTCGATGATATCAGTGCCATAAAGGACAATAGAGACTTGAGACCACAAACACCTATCTCCAACATCTTCCTCAACGACTTTTGGGGAACTCCCATACATAAGGTGAAAATACTATTATAGAATTCATTAGCATCATAATCAGAAGCACTTAAAACTGCTTCAAACTACTCTTATTTACGTCAAATATATGATACTCTTACCCAACCATTCAATTAAAATTATAAACCTCCTGTTAGTTTTACTCAAACCTCGTCTTGTTCTAAAAACAAAGAATGAAGGCAAATTAAAAGCATATGCATCGTTCCAAAATAAATATTAAAACGCGCCCCAACCAACCCATCCCTATTTCCAATCTTCAATGTTATTGTTCGAATATTTTTTTGCAAAAATAATAGACTTCTCTGCTTGTGACGTTTCCCCCATCCATTTCGTTTTATTTCTCAGAAGATACGTCTCCTCTAATAAGAACGTCGCGAACACAATATTTAATATACCTACTCATGTATCACATCCTTCTTACATCATTCACGTCTTAATATAATGCTTTGGTTGAATTCCTTTCAATGTTTTTGTAGATTGAGAATACATTTCAGAATATAATTAAAGAAGACTTTTATCGAATTTGACAAAGAAACACATGCAAAACTTTTAAATACCTTATATACATTTAACTGAATTGTATTTAAACCGAACAATATTGTCTTTGACGAGAGACACATAAATATATTTTCATTTTATATTCAATTTAGTCATGTTCATTTAAAGTGTCAAAATTGAGAATACTCTGATTCATTAGTCATGAACAAAACATTTCAAATAATACTGAATTTCAGTTATAATTGTGTCAGCTCAAATAATTCGCAAGATAAAATAATTCAAAGGTTTAAAATACTGCGACACATTACCTCTGTGCAGGTGCCGTAAATCAACCATTTACGTGTTGGTAACCAGTAGATTTATGGGTGTAATCATCATGAATGTTTCAGCCGTGCACAACCTACCCAACCCACCAGAATAATACTAAGTACTTTACCAAATAACTTTTCAACTCTGAAATGTTATTATGATGTCACATTTTGAACAATACTACCGGATATTATTTTGACAAAAATTTATTAAACATGTCCAGATTATCTCTTTATCGTTAACTCCTCCAATTTAGAAGATTGGTATTTATTCCGTATCCGGATAAAATAGGTGACAGGCTTGCAATTGAAATCTGACTAAGGTGATCTTATCTGTGAAACTACGTAACTGTGTTTCATATTACTTAATTTATATTTCTAACCCAACCATTTGTCTACTAGTAGTGTCACTCTCATGTACTGTAAATCTGCTTAATCTTTGGTACATTATAAGGGTGATGATTTGTTTCATAAAATTATTCCCATGACATGTAATTCATAAATCCAGTCAAGGCTCGTCAGCTACCTTTACGCTTAAATATTTTAATCTCCATATCCTTCCCAGGACAATGAGGGCGCACTCCGGTCGAGACATTGTAATGGAAAGCATAATCAAAATAATCGCTCTCTCTTATTCAAATGTATTCCTCGCTAAAATGGGAATATACAACGCCCTGTGCAGAACCGACTCGCCTGGCTTAACTTGTATGATGTGCAAAAATTTGTACTTACCTGAAATACCTCTGCAGGAAAATATTAACTCCCAAATCTTTCCCTTTTTGTGCTATTATAGCTTTCAACGGAGGGCAAATGATATATTGCCGTGGCATTATGTATTTTAATATCTTTGTGCTTATTCAAATATTCTCGACTCCATTTAGCTGTTGAATGGCACAAGTTCGTGATTACATCTTTGGGAGGAAAGATTAAATGACACAAGAGTGAATAAACTTCTTTGAGAATCGAAAATTCCTATCAGATTTATTTAACAATAAAAGTATTACTCAACTTGTCGGAATTTACGGGTTCTGTTACAATTTGGAAATAAGAGTGAAGTAAATTCTCTTTTGCTAATTTTAAAGGCATTTTAATAATTTAATGACTAATAACTTCAAAACAAATAGGATGTTCTGAATAATCCACCTTCGATCACTTTCCTGCCCTGCTAAAGCCTTAAAAATTCCAAAGGTCCGAACTCAATTTTGCTTAACATCCATAAAACGTAATTACCCTTGCAAAATGGTTGAAGAAAATTGCAAAGAGCCATAATGCTACACACTGAAGTTATCAAGCTAAGTGCACTCTTAACCAGGACTTCGGGCCAAGAGCTGCCTTGAAAAAAAATTATTAAAAACGATCAAGCATGAATCGGATTACGTAGTGATTCGGGAAGTAACAAAATAAGTGCATTTTAGTTAATTATACAAGGTGTTACAAAAGTACCCCTAATGCCGAACATGGTAGATAGGGACCATCAAACTGAACAACTTTTACTATGGGACCAACTCTGAAATCGCGAAAAAAAACATCAGCTGTTTCATACATTTTGATATTTTCGATTTTATTTTTGTATGAAACAGCTGATTTTTTTTTCGCGATTTCAGTGTTGGTCCCATAGTAAAAGTTGATCAGTTTGATGGTCCCTATATACCATATTCGGCATTAGGGGTATTTTTGTAACACCTTGTATAAAGCATAATTCACATAATTATTAACTACTTACCAACATTTGGTTTTGCATATATTTATCTCAACCTAATTAGAATGTTAATTACTGAAATAAGATACTCACGTTGTATAGTAAGTACTTTTCATTAATGATACTTACTGAAAAACATTTAATATTACTATAAAAATAATTTGCGAATATTTTATAAGACCACCCAATTGATGTAGGTATATTTCAGAGATGTTTTAGAAATAATTTTAATTATCTATCGCTTAACGTCCTACTTAATTACGAATTAAAAAAACAGTGAAACCCGTATTAAACTTAACTTAGATATATAAATACCTCATTAAACTTAACTTAGAAATATAAATACCTATATTAAGATAAATAATATTAGAAAAATTTTTTTTTTTTCTAATATTATTTATCTTAATATAAAAATAGCATTGTCAATGCGAAAAATCTAAATTTAATAATTATATAGCTGTTTCATCTTTATCGATTGTCCAAACGTCTGGAAAGATGTTTCTTTCGAATGTGGGGGTATTTCCTCACATTGATGAAATTGCGCTGGCTTGCAGCGAAGAAGTAAAAAGTACTAGACAATTTCGCCGCTCCCACTAGCGACTCGGTAGCATAATTGGTCAGTGCATTGGGCCGGAATCCCAAGGGTGCGGGTTCGAGTCCCGTCTGAGGTGCTACGGGTGAGTCGATTTTTTCTAGTATTTTTTCTAATATTATTTATCTTAATATAAAAATAGCATTGTCAATGCGAAAAATCTAAATTTAATAATAAATACCTATGTTTAAAAGGGCCTAATAAAATCACCCTAATTGATTTTTCCTCTCTAATCTCATTTAGAATACATTAATGTATCAGTTTGTGTTGTGAATGGCACTTTATAGGAACCTTACTCATGTCTATGAAAAAAAATATCATTAGTCAAATATTTATTAAAAATACCTACTTTTAACTGCTCATAGAAAATTACTTACACAACATTAATTTAATTAGTATATCTATTTAATTGGTATATCTAATCATACTTATAAACTTAATCATATACTTTACAACTCTCGCATTAGTTAAATTGAAACCAAGTAATTGTATTTAAATAGTTCCAATAAAGTAAAATCATTTCAACAAAGTAAACTGTAGGTAACATACCTATATAATTAGGGCTCTAGTTACAAACAGTAATTGGTAATAAGTAGTTGAAAGATCAATATGAATACATTGTTTACCTCTTACGTACTTACTCCAAAAAACTGATAACATCGAGTGCGTAATAAATCGCTTCAATCAAAGAAACTAGATACTTAAAACGACATGACTGTATGTCTCTAAAATTAATCACGACCCCTTCTGGAAATTTGTCAAAATAGACAAAAATGTTTCTCAACTTTTCGCGTCGAAACTTTTCACTTAGGAAACTCGACAACAGCAGGTGCTTGTAGAATGATTTCATGTTTCAATTCTGTCAGTGGCTCCACGACTCTGCGTAAACAATCAAATCTCCAAAAATGGGAACTTTGCCCCGTCCGTAAACAGACTACTTATTTGGAGGCGAAGTTTGAGCGAAAGAGTTTGCCGATTGTTTTCCCCGATCCGGTCGGCGGTGTGATTATTCAGATAACATGCCTGTCGAGACCCAATCCCGTGGATTAAGAAAAGAAATGGCGAGGGATACGAATGCCGGGAAACCCGTTTTTGGAGCATACGCAGGAAAATTGCTTTCGTGTTTACCATTTTTTAAATCGTTTCCGTGCTACATTATTTTATATACAAACACATCTATTGCTAAACAAGTCTCGAATGGGTGGTAAGAAAATATAGACAATTCAAAAGCACTTAATATCTAAGTTTATTTGAATAAAGAATTATTTCATTTCATTTAAAGTACCTATTAGATGGGATCATAGGCAAGTCAATCGAGCACATCGGATTTTAAAAAGTAATAGACACCACTTGTCGTGCCCATCATCAACTAACTTAAATTAATTTAAAACGCCGTTATGATGTTATAAGAGGTTTAAAAGTTTACACACATACTTACACATTAGACTCAACGAGCCGTTAAAAGAAGGTTAATGCTCACCAAATTATTGTATTTATTATAATTTAATATGCATTTCAGGTGTGACATCATTTATATTCAGTTTTTTTCAAATATATCAAAGGTATATTTTATTGACTTATTTCCGTTCTTTTTATGTCGGTAATTAATTGTTTGTTTGAAAATAAATCATGTTGGATTAATGAATTGTGAAGCTTTTACGAAATTTTTAAAGATTTTGAATTTTACTTCATTGAAATAAAAAATAAAACGAACCATTGTTTTCAAAATATTGTCCATATACTAAAACAGATTTTGGACGCAACGGACGAAACTAGCATCCAAATATGAACAAACTTCAGAGCACGTCTAAATATTATATCAGCAGTGAGGTGCTAAACGTGCAAATTAATCTTTAGAATGCACACATCCAGGATGGATGGGGTCGACAGGATTACAAAGCATTTAAATAACAGCTTAATGCCGTTTCACATGTCAGCTTAGCCGAATGCTCTGACTACCGGTATATCCAGAATGCAAATAAGATATCAAAATACAGCAACGCGTTTATTTATAAACGTCTACGGTTGGAGGGAATCCTTTATGTAAAGACATATTTTATTTAACGCCCCTTTACGGATTTTCGTTTTGCGCTAAAATGTTTATAATATTATGTTGAGACATTTAACCGCATGGCCTTGTGAGGATGACCAGGAAATCTTCTCACTGTACAAAAATGGCACAGCTTGGACCAACAAAAAAAACTAAAAAATTCATTATTTGACCAAAAACTCTACAAAAAGCAGAAACATTGAGCTAACATGAAGTCAAAAGTTTAAATGAATAATACCAGTATCACCATTAAAACGAAGCTTCTAAAAGGGTGTATTAATCATTGAGTTTTATTTCCAGTTTCCAGCAGTATTTACTCAGAGTTTACCTTTGGCTTGCAAAATGGTCGCCGGTTCGCCACTCGCATCCATCAATGTCAACGAAGCAAGTTTTTCTTTGGGTTCCGTTGAAGTGTTGGCTCTCTGTTTTCGTTTACAAACTTTCATCCAGTGTCATTTTAAATATTGGCTTCGTAAAGTTCGATTAGCACGGTGATTCGACGATACCGGGCTTGTTCGGAAGAATTTAATATCTTTACACTTCAAGAACTTTTATATTTGAGAGTTTTTTGTTTTCGTTTGTTGTGAAACAGTTAGTAAACTCTCTTTAATGAAATTGAAAATATTATGAAACAAATTCTATAGATTTAAAAATAGATTGATATCATCTTTTTTTTTTAATATCATAACAATCTTAGTTTTGGTTAGAAGTTATAACATGATTGAAACTCTTTATTTCTTCGCTGCAAGCCATCGCAATTTCAACAATGTGAAGAAATGCCCCCATATTCGAAAGAAACATATTTCCAGATATTTTGACAATCGATAAAGATGAAACAGCTATATAATTATTAAATTTAGATTTTTTTTTCGCATTCACAATGCTATTTTTATATTAAGATAAATAATATTTAAAAAAATACTAGAAAAAGTCGACTCACGCGTAGCACCTCAGACGGAACTCGAACCCGCACCCTTGGGATTCCGGCCCAATGCACTGAGCAATTATGCTACCGAGTCGCTAGTGGGAGCGGCGAATTTTTCTAGTACTTTTTATTTCTTCGCTGCAATTGGTCAGTGCATTGGGCCAAGTATTTTTTCTAATATTATTTATCTTAATGATGAGCATTGTAAATTCGAAAAAGAAAATCTAAATTAAATAATGATTGAAACTCTCTCAAAACTAGTATGAAATGGAGGGTGTATAATTTGATAGTTGTGTCTTCATAATATACTTATACTAATTCAGTGTATTTTACTGATAGATTAGCAGTTAACTCTGCGATTATATCAACTCTAATTGTGTTTATATATTTATGTTCAGCTTCTACCATAGCTGGAAAGCAAAAGAAACGTTGAAAACAAATTCAAGATTAAATTTGTACCCAACATATACAAATATTTAGTAAGATTTTATAAAACTTAAATATTAGCCGAATTACACCTCTAGCTTATCTGAGCCGCAGGGTAAATCTTCTTAGCTTTGACATTATTTTAATCTACAAAGTTTGAATTACACTCCTAACATCCCTTTGTTAAAATAGTACAATAACATTTCACATCAATAGCATGTTTTCGGTGCCAAAAATAGCACAATTTACGCGTTAAGGGTTATATTCAATTTATCATCGAGCGGCGTTACCTCCTATAGCGTTACAGCATTTTTGACACCTATGGAGGAAACTACACGGGTTTTCCTCTGATATTTTCCTTTTTTATTGTGAAATACATACTAGAAGAAAAATCTTCTATTAGTTAGTCTTACAAATAATTTGATTTGACTACATCATTTTTGACACCTATTTTTGAAACTATTATAGGTTTTCCTCTGTTTTTTCCTTTTTTTATTAAGGAAAATACTGAATTAAAAATCTACTTACCATTAGGTTAGAAGATTTTTAATTTAGTATTTTCCAATATTACAACATAATCTTCTAGTCTTATCAGATTATATTATATATTGGTAAAGAACTCTTGTGAGTAACCTTTGTGGTACTCTAGTATCGTTCGCCCGTGTTAGAAGCAGTGAATCAAGAATTTTAATCAACGACCCAATAACTGTTATCTACTATCACCTATAAACACTCTTTCGATTACTTCTTCTTTCTTGTCACCAATATTGAGCCTACTTACTTACTTACCTACCTCCATGGGCACATTGACCTTTGAAAATCATAGTAACAGAAACACGACACTATCAAAAGTTTATTTATCTCTAGTTAAATGTCTGAAAGGTTGCATAACTTTTTAAAAACTTTCATAAAGCCCGATTCCACTAACTTGAATTAAAAATCGGACACATTAATTTAATTAAACCTTTCCCAGAGTCAGATGATTGTATTCAATAATTACACGTTGAATATTTTATTCCAATGCCCGTTTAATTGGTTTACCAAAAAAGTGACACAGTAACCAATGTAATTGTACCATTGAACACCTGCCGAACAAAGATCGAATCGTATCGAGCAAAAATCGAGAATAAATTATTCACCTACCGTAGAATGTATTTCATATTGCTTATGCATGAAAAATCAGAGATCTATGGCAGCCGTGTATTCTCTACTCGATTATTTTGTTCGGCATTCGATGATTTATAGAGGTAGGCCAGAAACTCATGAAACGGAAGTAAAATTATTTTTACTTGCAACACGTGGTTGTTGCATTACAAAAGTAGTAAAGTGTTGCCATACAATAACACTAATGTCAAAGAAAGTCATTTTATGACTTGACTGACTGTAAGCAACAACCACGTGTGCAAGTAAAACTTTTTACTTTCGTTTCATAACTTTCTGGTCTACATAATTGCTTTTATCTATATAAATGAAAATGAATCTCCATGTATGTAAGCGCATAACTTCAGAACGGCTGCACCAAATTAGATAATTATTTTTTGTTGTGTTTGTTATTATCAGGACAAAGTTTGTATAAAAGATAATTTTCAAAAATTGTACGGAAAGGCGAAAAATATGTTTTTCTTCTCCGTCATTTTAAATCGCAATATAACTAATAGATGGCGCCACCCGTGCGAAGCCCAGGCGGACAGCTAGTTGTAAATAAAAAGAGTTTTTTAGACTATCACTGCGGTCATTACAATGTTTATATTCTTTGCAACAGTACATAAAGAAGTAAATCTATTCATTACAAATATCTAAAGTTTAGGTACCTACTTACAAAAGAAAACTGAACCAACTTCTAAAAATAGTCCAGCAAAAGAAGAAGGAACAACCCTAGCACGTGCTGAAAGTCAGGGCTGCTACTACTAAATAAAACATGCAGTAAATATTTTAAAAGAGATTCGATATTCGAGTGACGGCGCGGCGCGAGGCTCGAGCCAGTGAACTTGTAATTTCTACAACCTTTTCAAGAAACTCATTTATACTGGAATTATTTATGAGCTCACGTATCATCGCGCGATGTGGAACAGTCGGATTTTCCTTAGCCTTAATTATATTTTGAGTGCTACTTTGACTAAAGTCACTGAAAAAAAATTATCTTCCCTCGAGCGGAGTGACCTATTTTGCTGGAATTAGCTTAAACATTGTAGATCTCGAAGATGAAGCAAAGCTAAGCACTTTGGTTGGCAAAGCAATAGGAGGCTAAGGCTCCATGTAGGTACATTAAGTGAAAAGCTAGTAAGCAATTTTTGCGTCTGTAGTTCTAACTTTACCTCGGGTGGAGTTTTTGCTTTAATTGACTGACAATATAAACTGTTTTGTATAATTAATTATACAGAGTAATTTAATTTTAATCAATAATTTCTTTTTTCTTTTTAAATAGCGAAAAATACATTAATGAAATAACGCTGGCTTGCAGGGAAAAAAGGAAAAATTACTAGAAAATTTCGCCGCTCCTACTAGCGACTCGGTGGCATAATTGGTCAGTGCGTTGGGCCGGAATCCCAAGGGTGCGGGTTCAAGTTCCGTCTGAGGTGCTACGGATGAATCGATTTTTCTAGTATTTATTTATCTTGATATAACTTTTTCGTTACCTGCATCCAAAAAAAGTAATTAAATGCACATCCCTAAAAACGCGCGTGTAATGGCTACTAAGGATGTCGTTTAAAAATACATGCAATAACTTGGTACATCCGTTCCGTACACGCCACGGGTTTCAGCGTTTACGTGATCACTGACATGAATTTTTAATGCGTACTAGCTTTTGCCCCGGGTGCGTCCTCGTGGACTACAAAAGAAACCTAATAGGCCAAAAGTTTTTAACGGAGGGGTTTAAAAAGAAAGCCTAATGTGAGAATGCAAATTAAATAATGACAATAAACTACGAATGTAACAGAAGTAGAATATCGAGTTTAAAAAGTTTACTTTTCTAAAAAGTATCCACTTACTGATGGCCAGTTAGTAACAATTCTAATTTTATACAGCTATTAAACGTCCGAATTCGAATTGGAACATTCAATTGATCCGGATATTTTCTACAAAATTGGGCGGTTTTTTTCGTCCTACAGAACAGCGAAGTATTTCGGCCTTTGACCTATTAGCTGATTTTTGTTTTTATCGTTCAAACTCCGTTTTTTGTTCTTATTCTACCTAAATGCTAATAAACAATAAAAAGTTTTTGCTTTGTTCCCTGTAATGTTAAGATTACAACACAAGGAAAACATGTGTTTTCGCCGCGCTCACGTGCCGCTTTATAAAAATCGATTTCTCCCAAACAAAGAACTTCGTACGTGCTAGTGGAATTAGTGGTAATTACATAATTAAATAATAAATTATTTCCCGGTATTGCCACGGTGTAAGCGCACGTGCCGGGCGGTTAGTAAATAATAACACTGGGTAAATATGTAAGTTTTCGCGTGACGATCACTCACGTGAAATTGTAATTTCTACGACCTTTTCAAGAAATTCATTTGAATTCGAGTTATTTATGAGATCGCGTGGGCCCGGCGAACTCGAATAAAGCAGTTAAAACTGTTTGCGTAATCAAATTACTCTGCTTAACCCAACCTTTATGTCCGGTTTTGTTTAATTAAGTGTACATTTAATAATACTACATTTAATGACTTCATTTTGCTATAGGTATTCCATTATTAATTCCATAACGAAAATATCAAGAGCCTAACAGAAAAAGTTTAGGATTAATGATAAATTATTTTTATCTGATTTTGCCAGATAAAAATCGTAATTATAATAAACTAGCGACCGCCCGCGACTTTGTCTGCGTGAACATTTATTTTTCTATCCCTCGGGAACAGTAAGTACTTTTCCTGGATGAAAGGTATCATTATGTCCTTTTCTATGATAATCGGTTGAGTTGGTAGGTAGTTAAGACGTGAAAGCGTAACAAACACATTTTTGCATTTTCAACGTGTTACAAAAACCCCTAATGCCGAATATGGTAGATAGGGACCACCAAACTAAACATTTTTTTCTATAGGATGGGTCCAACTCCGAAATCGCTAAGAGAAAAAGTCTGGTGTTTCATACATTTTGATATTTTCGTTATTAGTTTTTGTATGAAACAGCTGATTTTTTTTTCGCTATTTCAGGGTTGGTCTCGAAGTAAAAGGTTGTTCAGTTTGCTGGTCCCTATCTACCATAAGTATTAGGGGTTTTATTTGTAACACGTTGTATATTAGTTCGATTATTATGTCTAAGTAGGTTTGCTTTAATCGAAAGTCCATGGTTAAAATAGTAAAGTTTGTGTAAATAGTAAATAAAACAAAAATGCTATTATACTATTGAGATCATCGGCTATGTTAAGATATTCGGTAGGCAGGCAGGTACCGCAGGTAGCTGATACTTTTTTAATTGTTTCGTGTTTACTCTTGTCTTGAGTCATTGACCTTTGTGGCTAGACGATAAAAAAAGTTGAATAAGATCGCGCGTTAAGGACTAAATGTATTTTTACACAGGTAGGTATTCATAATGGCGTTGTCTGTTCAAACCATACTTTTATTGTAATGATATTTTTTTACACATATAAACATCTACACACCTGAGTGTTTATAAATGTTTATGTGTACGGATACATCTACGATACAAACACACACACACACACACACACACTTCCAAAGATTCACATACATAATAATAAATAAAATAAAATAAACATACATTGTGTAGGTAGTGCGTACACAAACAACAGCAACAGTTTATACAACACTAAAAACTGGCCAAGTGTGTGTCAGGCCACGCGCAGTATAGGGTTCCGCAGTTACCTTATACAATAAGGCTATAAACTTATATTTACATACTGTTTTACACGACTATAAAGTATAATACT
This sequence comes from Catoptria pinella, assembly GCA_963556745.1. Classification (NCBI taxonomy): domain Eukaryota; kingdom Metazoa; phylum Arthropoda; class Insecta; order Lepidoptera; family Crambidae; genus Catoptria; species Catoptria pinella. The sequence continues at coordinate 11,004,947 of OY750763.1, forward strand.
AACTATTCAATGGTTCTACGAAAACTTTTCCAATATAAATTAATTTTGTAAGTTGATCGACTATTACTCGTTAAATTGTAAAGCCTACCTAACAGTGATAGTTTTCCTTTTAACTTCATTTCCAAAACATTTTCACATTTCCAAAAGCAACCGTTTACCTGGTAGGGGGGACAAAATTTTGCACTTTAAAGCTAAATATTTCGCAAACGGATCCTTGAATCAAAAAGTGGTATTTTTAAACTTATAATATTTTTGTAAGGCCTATCCAACGACACCCCACACTATGAGATTGATGAGAGAAAAAAATCTTCCCCACTTTACATGTAGCCCCCTACATGTAAAGTGGGGAAGATTTTTTTCTCTGCCTACGCTTAAAAAAATATTTTTTATTCTACCACTTTTTTAATGGCGTAATAAAATTAATATACGCCTTCATACTTAATTACAGCTGTATAGTGCTTAGGGCTTCTGAGCAAAGCCACGGACAGACGCACATGGCAAAACTGGCGAAACTGTAATATTTTTTGACGACCTCCGTGGTCGAGAGGTTTGCACGCCGGTTTTCAAGGAGCCATTACCATAATACAAGTGCTTTAGCTACTTACTTTGTAATGCTGTCAAGTAATAATGTACATATTTATTTAAGGGTTCCTTGTCGACTTGACTACGGAACCCTATACACGATCTTTTTTTGCATTTTACTATCATTAATGTTGCAAAAGTTTTGCATAGCTTAATTTTAATGCCATGTTTGGTGTTGTCAAAGTTGTTTATATGGAAATATTTTAGTAATATTTTAAATAATTCAAAACCAATATTCCATTGAATGGCAATTATGTATTAAATAAGCCTTTCCAATATTATTGAGAACGTAATTAACAACATAATTTTATCGTTACATTATTAACTGCGTTTATTAGTTCTGATATTAATTGTGTTTCACTGGTATTTACACACAGCAAATAGAAAATATGTATACAGCTTTAGAAGGAAAACTAATTTTCTGAAAATAGCATCAATAGATAAATACCTAGCGTTTCACGGCAAATTAAATAAGATTCGAAATAGCGCGTGAAAACTCCCACTGTCCCCACTGCTGGGGCACAGGCCTTCCTTTTGGGTGGATAAGGATGGGCCATAACCCACCTACCATGCGGGTCCAATGCGGATTGGTGGCTGCTAACGACTGCAAATACAGCCGGGACCAACAGCTTAACGTGCCCTCCGAAGCACGGGGGAGCTCGAGATAAAAAAAATTGGTCATCCATCCCATGACCGGCCCTTGGGAAAGTTGCTTAACCTCCGTAATCGATGGGCGCTAAACTACTGCGCCACCGAGCTCCTTATATTACATACTTACATTTTATTTATTTGTAAGAAAATTATCGTCTTTGTTTTAATTTTTTTAGGTTAGTTAGTTTGAATCGGCACTATAGGTATAAAATATCGCATAGCGTTACGCGTCCTAAGCGTCCTCTCAATTCAAAGTTCATTTCATACAACCATGGTTCATCATATTTCAGTATTCAAATATTTTATTTTATTTTTAAGTAGTTCCAATTTACATCTAATTAATGTAAAGTTAATCAACGCAACATATATTAACTCATTTGTTTTGCAATACTCTGAAAGTACAATTTGTAATCTGCATTAGTTGTTATCTTGGGCAATGCCTAGATGAGTTGAGGGGACAACCGTACCGGAACAACCGACGGAGACATAAATCAATGTCAGCAAGTTTATCGCACCTTCAGGCTCTGGCTGAGGCAAGGCCCTTTAATGTGTTTGTTCCGGGAAAAAGTTCCAACTTCTATGCAGATAGCAGAGTTGCAAAGAAAACGTTGGGAAGTAATGACTTTAATTATGAGATGAGCGTTTGGATCTCTTATATACTTCATTCATCACACCAATCAATGGTCTGATGAATGAAGTTAAGATGTACCTACTACCTTTAAGAAGTAGGAACATTTAAACTTGAGCTGCAGTGCCTGCAGTGCAGTCATCATTAACAGACACTAATGAGACAAATATAGATGGACCAAAAGTTATAAGAGTACCTGAGCGAGCATTAGAGAGTTCAAACTGTTTAGTTAGAGCAATCGGTGTACAGTCGACCAAATTGAATCATTACCCACCGTAAGGAAATTTTCTTACAGTCATTCAAATACAAGTAGGTTGAAATTCGCTTGAACAAACATTACCTTGGTAACAAACCTGTTATTATTTTATTAGACACTGGCAGTCATTGACTAGGCTATGATAAATAGATCGGACAGACTCGACTATCTATACTCGTTCGTGACTACAGATTAATGCTATTATTGTCTCTGTCATTCATTATATTTTTTTCTCATTGACTGACTTCTACATGACATGACATTTGACACTGTCATAATGTCATTTTATATTTAAAATTATAATGCTTTTTCTGCAGTCAAAGGAGTTATTATGAAGCATAATCTTAATCGAAATTCACATGACTGCTTTATTTAAAAAGGTATCTCGTGCAGTGATAATAAAGGTTAAAATTTGTAATTTAAAAATTTTAAAGTTGCAATTATTTTCAAGAAAACTAACCATATACACTTGTAAAATCCTAGACTGCAACAATGACTACGATGCTTTAAGTGGTTTACAGAAGAAGTAGTAGAATTCTAGGATAGCTTATTGCGTACATTATTTTCAAGAAAACTAATCATTTCTCAAGTATAATGTTTGCACAAAAACGTGATTTTATTATATTTGAGTATTTTTTTTAACCTATACTAACTTCGCCATCAAACTTTAACAATGCCAAAGATTTATGTAGTCTTTAGTATTCAGTGAACAACCTGATAACACTATCTGTCCAAATCACTGGGAAGGAAACACAACATGCCATCGTGTATCGTATAAAAGGATTGAACGTATCAGACAAGTTGAACAAAGGAGCATACAAAAAGTCTTTGATGCTACATGGTGCTTGCTACTTCATGGAGCATAATCTTTAAAACATGACGAAGAAACAATAGACGGGTACCAAGACAGCAGCTCTAGAAGTGCTAACTTTATATAAGACGAAACTGAAGCGACTCTGGAACCTACTAAGACACTTCACCCGACTCAAAACTTTGCTTTTGTTCTCAAAAATTCCCTACAAGTTTATTGAAAGTAAACAAATTTGCACAATAGACTCCTTCTGAAATTGCGTTTCTATGAGAATAATGGGGGAAACATTGATTTTCTCGTTGCCTCTAGTCTAGAGCCATATAACTTGTCGGTTCTAAAACGGTACCATATTAACAGATTTATTATTATCATGGTTGCTTCTAGAGATTAAATATTATTGTTCCATATTAAACAATTAGGCGCTGTCTCCACGGGCGAGAAAATCGCGACGAGTAAGCGCTTTTTCTATCGTCGCATCGCCGCGATAACATCGCCGTGTGGAGACGCATTCATAGAGGGTATATAGAAATCTGTGGCACGATGATAATATCGCCGCGATTCTCTCGCTCGTGGAGATGGCGCCTTAGGTAAACTAGCGGACGCTCTGTAAACCAATAATGACATTCTAAAATTATTATCAATACTGGATGACACCATAACTTCAATTATCGAAATGTTAAATACAATGGTTATGTTTAACTAATTTCAGTTGTGTTAGAGCCCGGGGCGTATGTTTTCGATTTATGGTGAGCAAATATACCTATTTTACGATGAAAGGAAATAACTTTTAGCCTGCAGTGCATCCGGGGGGATGGATTAAAATACAAATACAGCGGTTTATCTGCGCATTTTGTTCTTTTCCGTGTTATCTTTTGAGTTATGAAAGTGCACACATTTCACTGCTTAACACGACCGACGTTATTCTTTATTTTAACCAACTTCAAAAATGGAGGATGTTCTCTGTTCGTCTGTATGTTTGTTTTTTCCATTTCCATTTCCGGACACACAGATTTTAACCTGAATGAACTTTTTATGCCAGTCAAAGGTTCCTTAGGAATTTTCCGAATGTTCACGCAGAAAAAGTCGCGGTCGTAAGCTAGTCTAATATTATACATGTGAATGTTTATCTTACTCAATCACGCAAAAACGGCTAAACTGATTTGGATAAAATTTGGCATAAAGATAAAATATAACCTGGACTAGCTTTCCGCCCCCCAGCGTCATCAATAATCCGAATTTATCACTTAATCAACCTAAGTATTAAATGCAGACAGTTGGTAAACATGTTAACATTACAATACTCGGCGAATTGTACCAACTAGCTACCATTTGATATTGTTTAGTTAGAACTTATTGTGACATTCCATTATAACTGGCCAACAATAGACGGCTCACGTTACGGAAACCAGAAAAGTCTAGATTTATCTACATCACGATTCGCTCGTTAACCACCAAAAACATTATCCGGCCACAACATTCGTAGCTATTAATATACGGGGGTGCACCATTAAAACACAGACGGGGTAAATCTCCCAGTTGTTGGCGCCGAATCACAATAAAATAGGTAGGCGAGCCAAGGCGCCGTGCCAAGCAAGTTTTGCACAGACCAACTACGATTTCTAGCCCTACTTTTAATGCAAAAGTCTGACTCCTTTCTGTGGAAACAGCTGGACAAAGTTTTTTTTTCTATAAATAATGGTTTTTCTTTCAAAATTAAAAAACAATCTATGTCTTCATCATTTAGTAGATCTAGAACAAGAATCGTAGTTGATTACTATTTAATGAAATGTGTGACGAGATCGAAAATAGAGGAGATTTATTTCAAAGTACATCGTCATATCACCGATACATCGCTTAGTTTCTTTATTATGTAAAAGTACCTACGTGCCTTTTGTAATACAAACACATTATGCGCATTACGTGTCAATGACCTTATGACACAAAAACAGATAGTTAATCCTTGTTCTATTTGTTTCAGGTAATGAATAGTCCAGCCACTCGTAGCCGGCCCATCAATCTTGGTAATAGACATCCACACAGTATTATACTATCGTAATTAATCTGTGAGCCTTTGGACTACCCTTAATACAAATGGAATTTCTGAAACGTTCCTCGAGGATAACGCAATGACTTCGAGGGAGACAATGTGCTTGAATATATGACCTTCTTTTGTGTTGTATGTACATTTAGATTGATATGAAGCATATTTATTTTATCTATAATACATATCAGATTTACCTCTGTCAATTTTCCTACTCCTTGCATTCGTCCGATAAGAATTGGAACAGTGGCATACCTACCATTATTACAGTCCTTTCTTCAAAGGCAGCGCGAAGTGTTTTATGTCGGAATGCCCGGCCAGACGAAGTTAAAGTGGGTCGCGCGGCGCATTGTGTCAGCCTCAAAATTGAGTTACAATATGGAAAAGGGGAGTCGTCCTTTTCCGAGGCACGTTCGAAAATTGCACATTTCGCGCAGAAGGCACGCGGGCCGGCCACTCGGAGAATCAGTCATTGTCAACAAACTTTATCGCCCGACGGGATCCTATGAACGTGTTTGTTGTGGTTTTGGAACGGACTCGCTACACAGTTTTATACATAAATCAACGTTCGGATTTCAAACTTGTGTCAACGCTAAATGCGATTTCGATGCTGGTGTCCGTTGCATTTTCTTGGTAAAGTTCCAAATAATGCAATGTGTAGGACTTATTCTGTTGAAAACGCAATAAAATGGCCAAGAGCTAAATATGTACTTATTTTCAAAGTACAAAAAGAGTTTCAATCTATTATTATACAACGCTGTCCTATACTTACGTTATTAAACCAATTCCTTAATAGAAGGTTGGAATCGAGCAATCTGTTAACTGTCAAATGCACAGAACATAGAGAAAAAAAATATCTTTGTTCTGTGGTCAAATGCAAAGCCTTTAATAAAAGGCTTTATAATTTAAATTGTAAGACTTTGACCAATGAGATACAATTATGTCACGTCTATGAATACAGTTTAGAACTTTGGCACTCCAAAGCTATTACTTTTTTGATAAGAAATCAATGACAAATGACAACTACAACAAAATGACAAAGTTCGAATCTGTACTTATACATATTTTTAGATGTAAATGAACCTTAGGAAACCAATGTACCTATAGACTGCTTTGTAGGTACTTTAGCAGCAGTTTGTTTGAATGCCGAGTTCATGATTTAATTTATTGAACTCATTAAGATAAATTATATTAGAAAAAATACTAGAAAATTTCGCCGCTCCCACTAGCGACTCGGTAGCATAATTGGTCAGTGGATTGGGGCCGGATTCCCAAGGGTGCAGGTTCGAGTCCCGTCTGAGGTGCTACGGGTGAGTCGATTTTTTCTAGTATTTTTTCTAATATTATTTATCTTAATATAAAAATAGCATTGTGAATGCGAAAAATCTAAATTTAATAATTATATAGCTGTTTCATCTTTATCGATTGTCAAAACATCTGAAAAGATGTTTCTTTCGAATGTGGGGGTATTTCGTCACATTGTTGAAATTGCGCTGGCTTGCAGCGAAGAAGTAAAAAATACTAGAAAATTTCGCCTCTCCCACTAGCGACTCGGTAGCATAACTGGTCAGTGCATTGGGTCGGATTGCCAAGGGTGCGGGTTCGAGTCCCGTCTGAGGTGCTACGGGTGAGTCGATTTTTTCTAGTATTTTTTCTAATATTATTTATCTTAATATAAAAATAGCATTGTGAATGCGAAAAATCTAAATTTAATAATTATTGAACTCATTCTAAATTATGCTTTACAACCTCAAAGAATAAGATACAATTTTAAAAACTTAAAACTACATTAGTTTTCTTCTTAAATTATCAGTTAATGACTTTAAAGCCAAATTAATGCCCCTTTTCTCAAAACCCTGAGCTTACCCTCAAGTGAAGATTTTGCCAGCTTGCCTCATCAAAATCTCACGTGAATGCTCTGTTTAGCTACTATCTCTCTATCTATAGGAAAAGACTTCATTTAGAACGGCTAAGGTCGGATCACCCAGCTTATTGATGGCGCTCACCGGCGGCGTACGCGCCTTAATCCTTAGATTACCGAAGATACACTACAATTATATTGGCCCCTTCACTCTTACATAATACCTTTAAGAAAAGGTGATGTCTTATGTTGAACCTTAGAAAAGAGTCTATTATCAAACCAAATAAAATAAGTAGGTATTTGGAATAAACAATCAAAGTAATATTGTTTTGGAGATAATAGAACACAATCATCAAAGTTGATAATGTTTGGGACGTTAAAACTAATAAGTATTTATTTGGTAATTTCACTATTTCGTGGAACTGATGTCAGTTTCAGAGAGTTCAAGAAAGTTTCCCTTCTAGAAATAAATATTGGAGAAGTTGACTTCCGAAAACCGAGCAAGTTTCTTGTAAAACAATCAATATCCATTCAACGCGTTCACGTGAGTTCCCAAATCCCAGATTAATGAGACGGAGGCGAGCGATTACGGTAAAGATCGGAATCTAAATCTAAACGTCGCACCGTGCCGCAAGCATCCGCAGTAATCCGGCGATGGAGTGGTGGGCGAGGGCCCGACCGCCTCAGGCCTTATTGATAGCAAGAATCTGCAGAACCGAGCCTCGCCTGTAATTACTCACGTCTTACTGTGGTAGTGACATCTTTAAATCTTCCTACGTTAAATAGGTATTGTGTCGACGTAGCCAAAACAAATGACGACAAATAATACAGCAACAAGATTTCCGAGAAAGTGATATTGATTAGTTGAATTTGTTGGGAAATGAGGTTGATTTTACAAAATGAACTGTATAATAAAGAATACGTAGCAGATTTATAGAGGCTGTATTAGGAAGACAAAAAGCAGTAATAAAAGCGGGCGTTATTAAGTCATGGAATTCAAACAGCAAGGCCAATTTTTCATAATAATCAAACATCTTAGTCCAGAAATTAACAAGCTTGCACTGTAATTAAAAAGGTTCAGCGAGACTTATCTGCGTGCTTTTATGGATAGATATAACGATTATTATCTACCGACGACTCAGTCCCGACTCCCGAGTATTATTCATATTTCAACTTCCTTCATCGTAGACTCATAATAATGCTCTGAATAGATATCGTTAATTAGCTTTTCATAGCGACTGCGTATTCCATTCTGAAGTCTTTCAGACGAGTGCTTTTTAATTACGTTTGGAATAATGAAGAATCTTCACTCAAATCCATAGTCCATTCGAAAGTTATATAATTTATGTTACATCATAGAGATTAATGAAAATATTACCTACTGGCTAATTTTCAAATTAATTATATTGTTCAATAACATAATTAAATAATTTTAATGATGAGGTGATTGCACTTTCCCATCTTATGTTTTATGTAGTAAAAGAAAAAGATCAATGAAAACCTTGCAGGAAGGGTTTAATGTTGTTATTAATGTTGAGCAATAATGTTTTGTTGTAACAATATTCCATAGAACAATGTTATATAGTAATTACTTTACTAGTGCCCTTAGCGCTTCTAGTGTGGTATGGCGTATATTATTAGATTTATCGACGCAAAACCACAGAATACGCATAAGTAATAATATCGCGAAACTTGGTACAGCAAGCGAGCGTGAATGTCACTCCTATTTTTTCTCTAAGCGACCCCATTTTTACCGACTTCATTCAAACTTTGAGTTTTCACCATATTTTTATCGCCGCCCGCGCCGTATAATGTATCATGTCTATTTAGATTTTAATAAGAAGTTTATTATGCCAGTATCGTACGTTCTATTTTTGTATTACATAAATAATAACAATATAATATAATAATATTTGACAACATCACATACATTGCTCTGATTCCAAAGTAAGTAGCTAAAGCACTTGTGTTATGGAAATCAAAGACAACGGTGGTAACACAAACACCCAGACCTGAGCCAATTCAGAATAGTTCATTTTCTAAATTGACCCAATCGGGGATCGAACCCGGGACCTTAGAGATGGCGACACCTTGAAAACCGGTGTGCAAAGCCACTCGACCACGGAGGTCGTCTAATAAATACAAAGGTACATCATCATTTGAATATATATTGGTTATAGGTAGCCATTACGCAGTCAATCCAGACTTGGTCTAGTTGCTGATCGCAGCAGATTGATGCAATTTAATGCAACGTTAGACGGTCAATCCAGCGTGATCTGATCAATAATATACCAAAAACTATCTGTGTGCCAAATTCTAACAAATCAGTTCAGCCTAAAAAAATCTGTCACTCTGTATGGCTCACTGAAAATCGTTAATCAATACAAATATTGTAAGAAATACCTTGATATAATTTACTTTTCACAAACAATGGTGGTGTTATATTATAATAATTAATGCAGGATAATTATACAGGACGAGTTCTTCCCATTTACCATGACTTTGACTTCTGTACAGTATCACATAACCTATTCTGTGGTTGCACAGACCAGATGATCACAGAAGTCAAACAGAGTGGGCGAAAGTCTTAGAAGCAAGTTAAAGTAAAATAAAGTGTAAAGTTTGTGCGCACACTCTCTGCAGCCTCATTTACTCATAGACACTACAGTCGGACCACTCACGCTAAATGGCAACGCATTGCTTCATTTTTTTTTTTTTACCATTAAATATAAAGTCCATGTTCTACTAGAATTTTTTATGTGCTAATCGTTTTGTTGCACTAGGGAGCTGCAACAGTTCTAATAGGACGGTTTGATTCAAACTTGACTGTTGTTATTGTTCCGAGCGGCACTTCTGTTAACTTTATTATTTGAGACAAAATCATAGTAGTGGTCTTGTGAAAATGTTTACAAAATACCTCTTTGAAGATGCGTACATAAGTCACAGTAAAGCTACAAATAGAATTCCAAGAATTTGAATAATAGCAGGATTACGTTGTTTTGTTGCAGGAATCTTTCTTGTTGTACCGATTTTGGCAACACCACAGAAGCTTGGGGGAGACGTGAATAATTATCCTGAGACCTCAGCCCCGGAATCTCGCTATCAATAAAGCCTTTGCAAGAGACCTTCGCGCCAAATAGTCGGAATTGCGTCACAAGTCAAATTCTAACAGAATGTTTCATATTAAAGTTGCTTTTTTCGTAAAATTCAATTTATTAAGAAAAACCACTTAGCTAAAGTTAAGTATTTTGAATATCATTAGCTCGGTTTAAGAACCTCCGATAAGTACGCATCACTACTACTAGTACTACTAGTACAAACAAAATTGCAGACGTCTCGTTATTCAAAATACAAACATGTTAATTGACCGAGCAAGCGCGAAGCGTCTCTGCTTCTGCTTCGGCAAAATTGCTTTCGTATGAAAAGAATAACTAAGTACCAAACAGTACGTAGTACTGCTTTTGATCTATCAGATAAATTTTTAAACAACATACAACTGGAGCTACTTTGTAACGCAAAAACGCGGTCTACAGCTCACTGAGCCACTTGATATTAGTATAAGCGTATATTATCATAGGTTTAAACAATTTAAAAAAAATAGAAGAATAGCAGAACTATAAAAGAATAAAGCTACTTCGACAAAAAAACAAAGGAGAATCTTTCTTCTGTATTATTAATATAAACTTGGCAGGGCCATAATTTCGGTATATACGTAGAATAGGTAAGTTATATTAGTTCAGTAAACACTAATTTACACAACTCAACCCTATTAAAATTAATGAGTTGATGTCCCAAAAGAATTTAGTCGGTTGAATTTGAGTCAAATTACTTTTCAAATTTGTTTGTTTGTATCTGCGTTCAAAACAGTAATTATCGCCACACCATGCAAAATTAATGAGTAGGAAAACATAATGACAAGGTGATGAAGTGAAATTGGCAAATTATGTTCGGAACATCAATTATTAGAAGAGGCCGCGTGGTAATTTCCATCAGGCCTAAATCGCGTGCGCATTTATATTGGCGTATTTATACAATAATAAAATTATAAAAACGCATAGACTGCCTTTTAGAATTTTGATTTTTTTTCAACTAAATGGTGCCCCATACATGAAAAATACCATACAGTCAAACAAAACGAAACACATCCAAAACTTCTTTACTTCCTATTTGCACTTTCAGTTATTGTTAATCTGTCGATTTAGTGGTATATTTAGTCTGACACAAATATCAAATGCATCCGCCACTTTGTTTAAAACCCATTATATTGTAATAACACATTTTGCATAAACCGATATGAGGTACAGGCCGATGTATTTGTAACATCGGACGTGAACAAACTCAATTATGCTCAGTTAATAGCGGCGTAAGTTAATGGTGCCACAACATGCAAATAGCATTAAAATATCGGTGGGATGGCAGTTTTAAGTCGTAAACTTTAATTGATATTCATTGACTGGTAATGGGAAATGCAGCTTTAAATTTAACGAGCCCGCTGAAGAGCCTAATTACAGTAAAGCGGCAGCACTAAGTACATTTGACTTCTATTTTTGTTATCATAAAATCTCCGTTTCCACCTACGAAATGGTAATGAAATTACCTGAGTGATAGCTCGAAAAAAGGTATCCGTTTAGCTAAAATAGTATATTATGCAATTAGTAAATAAAATACGGATTTAAAGCGAGGGCCCTAGATGCATCACGAGCAAGTGAAGGATCCTAACGATTGTTGATAAGTTTTAGAATCCTGAACGACGCGAGTGATTCATGGCCCTCGATATAAATCCGTTTTATTCAAGAGTTGCATAGGTACTATATTTTATACCATGACTCTCGTAGTATCCTATAAAAAAGAAAGATTTAAGCGAAAATATTTTTTTTCCACAAGGAGTTTGTATATCGAATACTCTTTGTACAAGGAGTTGGTATCGAGTATTTTTTGCACAAGGAGGTTGAGGTTGTATAGTATTGAGATGGAGGTCGAATTGTGTTCTAAATTCAAATACCAAAATAGAAGTGCTTTTTATTCACTGTTTTCAGTGAATAAAATAAGCTTTTTAGAGGGGGAATGGTATAAAATATGTTTAACGAGCTTGAACGAACTCAGTCCTTTCTGTTTGGCTCTTGGTTGTTAGAAGTGCTTGTAACTACTTATGCAGTTTTGCGGTACAGGGTTTGCTCCGCAGCAGCAGTCCGTAGCTACAGAGACAACCTATATTAAGGACGCCGATGAACTCCCCCGAGAGGCCGACCTGATAATGGTGTTTTTTTATGATTTCATGTGACAAACACAACTAATAGGTCTTTTTACCCATGAAATTGCCGATACATAATATGGAGAATTTTTAAGAAGTTGCATTTTTCATATTAACTTTTTCTTACTTTATTCAACAACCATGAATGTTAATGTTACAAAACTTTTATGTACAAGTGATTGAACACTTAGCTAACTTATGTTATGACACTTAGGTTATGTGAAAAAAATAAGTTATAACTTTGTTAAAGTGGTCATTTCTGCTAACAAAAACTCACTATCGAGATATTTTTTATATTAAAAATACTATAATTAATATTTTTTTATTATTGATAGTAATCTATCATGGTCATATTTCGATATAATGTTAAGCAATTGATGAATATTTTTAAATCTGAAAGTTATGAGGTTCTCTGTTTGTGAGAAAAAATTGGCAACTTCATTAAGAATGACGTCCATGCATGGATAGTGATTAGAATATGTTGATTGTGTAGTTCTGTCTAATAAGCATGCTTATTAGAACTGCCGAATATACTTTATTACTTACATCTTTTCATCTCAATAAATTTGCATAGTATAAAAACAGTACTGTTGCCGAGCCGGCCTCTTTTTTACTAGTTTATGGTTTATTACTTTTAATTTATATTTTTGAATTCTGTACTTTTTATACTATAACATATTTTCCTTTGGTTTTGTACTCTGTGTTTTTAATTACTTATGTCAAGTTGTGTTCATCAGTTTACAATAATAAAACTACATTAAAACTCACCTTTGATTATTTAGAAACCCACATTAGCTCAGTTTCAAGTACCTATCAAATAAATATGACAAAAAAGTTCCATACGTAAGCAATATTGAAAACCTTAATCCTTTATACAAAAGTAATACAGCATTTGAAAATTAAAATATCGCAAGAAAAATTTGAAGAACTTAATGTAGTACAGTCAAATCACGTTCTTCACAAAAAAGGTACAGTTTTTGAAGTACCTACGCAAAAGGAAGCTCACAAAAGAATTGATTAATTTTCTCTTCTCCTCGACAAAGGGAATAAAATCTCTTTGATAAATATTAACAGTAGAGACGGGCCTACTAAATACATAATTTGGATAATTTTTATGCCTGAAAAAAGCAATTTCTTTAATTTTTACCTCGTTATTGGAAGTTTTATGTTATTTTTGTTATTTGTCGTCAGACAAAAAATATTTCGAACAACATTCTACCTTCTTTCCCCTGAGTTAACCTATTTATAATTATAGCAATAGCTAGCTTTCATTGAAAGAAACAAAACATTATCAAAATACCTCAGCCTATACTTTCCTAAGATTTTTTTATTGAAATTTATATTGGGCTGGTTTAATGTCGAGATTACTAACACACCGAGACGTGCTACGAAAATCTATTATTTTACATTTATCCATCATAAAAATTATTTGTGCACAAAAGTTATAATCAGACATGAAAATGAGGTTTGCAATAATATTTGAGTGATTGTTCAGTTTGCTTTATTACGAAATCAACTACACCACATATAAAAAAATTAAGAAAATTTTACTATTCTATCCGCGCAGTTTTAATCCAAAACAGAGCCTTTATAAAAAACAAAAGAAAAACGTCAGTAACGGGAAAAGCTTTTGTTCGGCAGCCATTGACTAGATTTTTGTGGAAAAAAAACAAACGAGTCTGGATCTCTATTGATTTAAGTAATGCTACGGACGTTCAGTAATCGAAGGTTTTCATGAAGGCTCCAATTACTGAACGCGCACCCTTCGGTTGTTGACCTACATACCGTACCTCGTCCCTTGTAGGGTTGTCACGCACCCCTTAACGCACAACTCCCGCTCAACAAAAATAATAAGAGGTTTAACAAGCTTATCGTTCCAACATCGGAAAACATAATTGTTTGTCACCGCAGAAATATGAGGTTGTGATTTTCTTTTTCCGATATCCAACTGCGAATTAATTCTTTGATTCTTCTTTATAACGTTACCAATTATAAGCTTGGAATAGTAAAAAAAAAACAATAAAAGAAAATAATTTTACAATCTCTTTATTTGTAAGGTTATTTATGTTTATAAAATGCATCTGCTGTGCTTAGAGAAAATACTTCTTAGACTGCACGCACACAGTGCATGTTTATCAGAACAAAAGTATTATTTAAAATTTTAGCAACCCTATTCCGAGCCTAACCAAATTCTCAAATCACTCATTTCATTAATGTTCCAATCCAATCTTAATCAACGTTTGAAAATAGTACATTACTGCCGCTGTCTATAATGACTGCGTTGCTGGCAGCGATGATGATGGCCGAAAGCGGAGCTTAGCGCAGGTCCAGGTCGTTACAGTGCGGTCAGCAAGGGCTGCAATGATGACTAAGCCTGAAGGCCGAGAGTGCTTAAGCTTAGCTCGAGGCCATCATAACGTGACCAGCAGTGCAGTCATTGTGGACCAAGACTTGTATAGTGCTTTTATTACTCAAACAATGCGAGTACTAATACTGTTTAACCTAATTTAAAAAAAAAGCAAAAATGCAAATATCTCAGAAACGGTGCGTCGGAACCAAAAAATAATATAGATAAGAGGGGTTTACTTAAAAGTCAAAAATCGGTCAAGTGCGAGTTTTTTTTATATTTTGCTTTACTAATTTTATATAACAGTACAATAACGTCATCGTTGTTCCTCGTATCGAGATTATGTAACATGCGAAGCGATAAGAAATGAGCACTTTTCAACATCCAAAATATTCCTGTATTAGTGTCTCTTGAAAAACCCTGAAGCTTTATTGATTATCACGCTGAATGTGTAGTAAAGAGTAAACAAACGTCCTATATTTATTTGTAAAACACGTGTTTTTTATCCAGTTCCTTATCGGTATGTATTTTTCATTGTTGTCAATAAATAGTCAGACTGTTAGCAAGGTGAATTTAGAAACAACCCCTAAAATCAAAAGGCAATTAAAATGGATAACATCCCGAATAATGGAAGTCAACCATCTAATATGAAGATAACGACATAGTAACACGTAATAAGGTTTCATGTTTAGTGTGAGAAGCAAAGTCTGTAGGTATAAAATAACAGAGCAAACCACCCAACACTGGCGAAATTCCTTCCGTCCACTTGAATCCACCGCCAGGCTCCACCGGTGGATCCATGGATACAATTTTCTCCTCTTCAATCCACCAATTAGGGGATCCAAATATAATAATGCTTTTATACGCCACTTAAATCCACTAATGAGGGGATCCAAATATTATCCACCGGTTGATTGACGAGGAATTCAAATTATCCATGGATGGATATTCCACACCTGTGGAAAAATTTGTACTCTTCGATCCAATGGTGGACCCTGGCGGTGGATCCAAGTGAACGGGGGGGCGAAATCCACTAGGGAACTGCCTAAAAACATTCTGCTTCTTTTTATGCTTTGGCAGTTCTTCTGAACTAGTCATGTATTTACTTAACTTTTAAAGTGTTTTAATTTTTTAAGCTTTTTAAGCTTTTTATACTTATATTAAGTTAAGCTCTCTATTTGTAGTTATGTGAAGGTTTATAGTAAAAATCGTACACGTACGTAAATTCTGTGATATTTGTTTATTTGATATCTGTTTAAACTAAAACCACGGTAATAGTTATATTAGCTTGCTAAAATATAAGCATAAGACGATATTACTTGCCAAATTTCAGAGTACTAGGTCAACGGAATGTACCCGAAACGTGCGTTTTTCGCGGCATACAGACGTATTTTTTTACGTTAACTTAGAAGTTTGATTTTTTAACAGTTTCAAGGGACTGTAAACCTGAGTATATGGTTTCAACTCGATACCTTCACGCGCTCCCGAGACAAAGGGTCTTGACAGACAGACAGACGGACAACAAAGTAATTCTATAAGGGTTGTGTTTTTTTCTTTTTGTGGTACGGAACTCTAAAAAGACGATCGATCGATTCGTAAAAACTTCACAATAAACAACACAACTTGGGTCCATCAAATTAATTGAATGAGACACAATTTCTTATCACTGACGATCGGTATAACTACAGTTGCCTTTCAATGGTGACTGTTATTTGTCTACGATGACGTTGCCTTAAGGATAATTATGGAACGTGTAACAAAAATGATTATTGTACGTCAATGATTATTGTTTTATTGTGTAATTTAAAGAAAAGTTACGGTATGCTTAATATGGAAAGAGCACCAATATTCTAATTAATAGTACGGATTGAAAAATTTTAATACTTCTATAATGTAGTTTTGTCTTCATTTATAGCGTTCGTAAAATAGTAGCCAGAAGAATCAACATTCAAAAGAGATTGTTTGATAAAAAACGGTTGCATAGTATACTCAGTTTACCGATGGTAATTTAGTAAATAAACTACTTTGCGCACTAGTTTAGATATAGGATCAGCTTATAATGACACATTGATAACTATAATTAATTATTATAAAAGCATTTAGCATCCAAATGTTGTTTGAAATGTTTGATTTGATGACTGAAATCTACACGGCTATATATCAATAACAGATTATACGCAGAATCCACTCAAAAGGTAAAACACGAATGAAATGATGAAGCGAAGAGGTTTGCGAAACACTGAAGTCAATCACACAAAAGCTATTTGAAAAACCGGACTAGTGCGAGTCGAACTCACCCACCGAGGGTTCCGTACAAACTACGTCAAACGATGACTAATTACGTACTTTATATTTAAAAAAAAATGATTTTATTATAAATGTATAGTTTTCAGGTCATCCCGTACTTGCAGTATAGACGATATTACTTACCAAATTTCATAGTTCTAGGTCGACGGAAAGTACCCTATAAATTTTGATTCCCTTGAGAGTGTCGAAATATGCGTTTTTTGCGGCATAAACGGTCGTATCTTTTTTTACGTTAACTTAGAAGTTTGTTTTTTTCAGCTTCAAGAGCTTTAATTTCAACTCGATACCTTCACGCGTTCCCAAGATAAAGGGCCTTAACGTTCAGACGGACAGAAAGACAGATAGACGAACAACAAAGTGATCCCATAAGGGTTCTGTTTTTTCCTTTTGAAGTACGGAACCCTAAAAATCGTGAAGGGCAGGTCGGTGAAATGGAATCACCATTATAGGTTGGCGGAGCCTCCGCTTTATCGGAAATAGACTTAACGGTGACTTTTCGGGCCTCAAATTGACATGAATATTTATGAGTCGCCCTACTTTTTCCGCTCCAAAGACAATACTCCTCGGCTTGTTGTGTTAAACTTCCATTCGCAGCCTTTTCGTCAAATTAATCTTGTTGGCTAAATAATACCGGAATTCTGTGAGCAAACTACCAGAGTAGCAAACAAGTTAAATCAAGACAAATTTGCTTTGCATTGGGAGAACCGAAACTGGGGCATAAATATGAATGGGGAAAAATGGAACAATAAGATTGGTGGAGTCGCTTTATGTGGTGTAGCAACATAAAGAAATATATGCCACACTTGAATTACTCGGCAGATTTTGTGTAGCGCCAACTGCTATTTTTATTTGCCACAATATTCGTACGCTCTGGCTGGCCGTGGTGGTTGAAATATGAATCTCGTTTTATGTCGAGTACCTAGTATGTTTTTATGCTAATGGGAATGTTGTTAGTTTAAAAGTCAACATAATTTGTCAGATCGTCATGCCAGCAAGATTTATAAAATAAAAAGTGATATCGTATTATAGGTAGTATGTTAACTTAATGCACAAATATTAGGTCCTTACCTATGAAATTAACGTTTTATTTGAAGAATTTTTAACAAATTGCATTTTCCATACTAGCATTGTCATAATTTATTTAACAACCGTGAATGCTATTGTAACAAAACTCTTATGTATAAATGTTTGAACATTAATCTAACTTAGGCAACATAACTTAAGCAAAAAAAAAGGTTTCGGCTAAGTTACAACGGATAAAATGGTAATTTTCGCTAACAAAAAAGGAGTCACTTTCAAGGTATTTTTTTAATACTAAGAAAACATAATAAATAGACTTAATTGATGCTGATAGTTGAGGGCTATGGTCATAATTATGAGACTGGTAGAGAATGCTTTTAGCATTAAGTCCGCCATTTGTACCTTACTTTGTGTATATATACAATAAAGATTTATAAATAAATAAAATAAAATAATTTGATGTAATATCCAGCAACTGATAAATATTTTAAATCACAGAAGTTCTCTGTGTGCGAGAAAAAAACACAAATTTCATAGGTAAAAAAAAGGTAAGGACCTAATACAATGTCCTGTGTGGCAAAAAAACGAGTAAGAATGGTGATGAAATAATAAACCTAGTCAAAAGCAAAATAGTTTATTACAAAACTTGTTTCTGAACTTATTTCATTTTAAACTGAAATAAGATGTGTAAAGGATAAATAAATATTAACTGAATATTAATCATCAAAGGTAGGTTTTTAATTTTAAAGCCCAATTGCTTGCCAGTCCATATTATCTATCCTATATTTACCGCTTTCGTAATTCAAAAAATCCAATAGCTCAACTTACTTCCATCCAACCCCACACGGTGTTAATGTAGAATGTAGCAATAATTGCTACATTAACACCGCGTTTAAATCTTATTAAAAGCATGGTCTAGAAACAAATCAATTCGAATCGGTTGCGTTGAATCCTCTGCGGTTGGACCGATCTACAGAGTTTCGTCTTCCAACAGAAATACGACACAAGCATGTAGAGAGGTAATTCTCCACCGCATCAAGTTATGTTTGATGTACGTGAGCTGTGTTGTGTGCTCTCCGAGTTGTCGACTAAACCATTAGTGTGTGTGACGCCTAAATGATTTATGTGATATGTAATCTCTGAATGAACTATTTACTCATATCATATTCGAGTTTAACCTGAGCGCGTATTTGGAAGTTGATATTTGTTTAAACGTAAACAACCTTTTAGTGGGAGTTAACAATTCGTCCGAACGTCTTGTCGTCGTGGAGATCTTTGGGAAAGCCTAAAGCCATTAGTGAGTATCGCGCAGCTGATATGATAACAGTATTGTATGTTTATCCTTACTTGTCCTATATAGTAAACAGTGTTTGGGAGTTTTTGGCGCCATTTTGTCGAGTTCGGTTTGGTGTCTATTTTAATTATTTTCAAATTGATTCATAGTGGATATTGTCTCTTAAAATTGGTGCAGTTATATGGTACAAGTGTCTACGCAACTGAACAATATGTGGGATAATTGAAATAGGCGCGATCTTGGTTGTGTCAAGCTGAGACTTTTATTGAAGTGGTGGCTTCCTCGGCAGAACTAACCTAGTAAACTGTCTTGATATACTTGGTGCCAAATGCTCCAAGCAGCTTTGGAATGCGATGCACCCGCATTCTAATGAGAAATTAAACAATATCTACCACTGAACTATTTAACACTTGACACTGGCAAAAATTACTTCTAAGAGGAAAGTAGATTGCCATAACAAAAAAAGAAGAAGAAGTACAGTGTTTGACAGTTGTCATACGTCTTTTAAACTTAAATAGCTGTTTAAAAATATTCTAACTTTTTAAATCAAATTGTCATTAATAAGTAATGATATCTTTTGTATTCTATGTGTGGAAAACCATTTGTTGTATTTTATAAATGATTATTTCAATAAAGAGTTGGGTGAAGATTATTTTACTAAATAGATTATTTTACAAGTAAGGATAATCAGACTATACTTTTATCAGCTGCCTGCGCCCGTTGCAAGAGTACGTAAAATTTTGTCGCGAGGGGTGTGACATAAATGTTAAACCATAGTAGATATATGTCGCGCAACAGTGCATGAGTTGACAGCGCAACATATATCCACCGTGGATAATTTTATCTAACAAGCGACAAAAAGGCATTGCCATTGTAAATAAAAGGATTATTTTTTGCTGTCAACACTAAAGTGTTGTCCTAAATCATTAAGTCAATCTGCTATTTGAGCATTGTTCTTGGGTAAAGGCCGCGACATAGATAAAATATTTCGCGGCTTCGTGCAACGGGCGCTGATGTTCTTTGACGGGCTGTGCGTTTTGTTTTTTTTTTTAATATTAATTGTAGATTTGAAAATAATTTGCAACACAACAGAATAAATTATGACAATGCTAGTATGGAAAATGCAATTTGTTAAAAATTCTCCAAACAAAACGCCAATTTCATAGGTAAGGACCTTAATATTTGTGCATTAAGTTAACATACTACGATATCACTTTTTATTACTTATTATTTACTTTTTTATATTGTATGAAATCACTAAAGTGCAAATATTTCAAAATCTATAATAAATGTTAAAAAAATCAAAACATACAGCCCTAGTTCTTATGCATTTCAATAACATACCGAAAATTTATTGCTGTATGGTAAGGTTTAGAGGGTGAAAAACGTTACCGCCATTTGTATGGCGACCGTTTGTTTCACACTCCTCTTAAAATAAATATCAAGAAGTTATTAATAGTTAAGTCAATTCCTTTTTAAAATACGTTTATTGCGTAAGTATTCATGACAGTAAGAAGAAAAGTAAATGACGTTTATGTTTATTCTAGAATTCTCTTGCTCCCCAAATAAGCTTTTAGCTGTATGTAAATATATTCAGTAAACAGGTAGAGTAGACAATGAGATTACGAATAATCTTATGAAGACACCTAAGACAAGGTAAGATACGGAACCAAAATATACGGTTTGACTCAAGTTACATGCAATGTAATTTCAGATTTGTAGTAAAACCATTAACGGTTTTGTAAGACTACATTATGACAGAAAAAAATCTATTCTCATACTGAAGGGATGGACACAAATATAAAAAGAATCAGTTATTAAAAATTGATCTCCAAAAGCTTCAGCTACTGTCATTCTAAAAAATGTAAAAATTACCATTTATATAAACAAGGGTTATTTATTATTTGCCACCTTGTGTTAGCCAAAAACACTTCGTGTTAAATGTATACGTATTCAAAGAAATTATCGTATTTTTTTTTCACTTTCAGTAAAGAATAGTGCTTACATTAAAATATTATTTATTTATATTTATTATTTTTTGACCTACAAAGTTGATTAGTAACTTATCTCTCAACTCTTCTGATGAATCAGTATACTTATAGACGCCTTCAATCTGAATCCGGCCCGAGTTTGACTTCGAGCTGGGGCTCTATCGGCTAAAAACATTGAAGTTCATGTTAACTGTGTTTTGACAGATGTATGTGATACATTGCTCCTTCGTTTTGGCACAAATAAAAACTTACGAAAGAAAACTTTAGCCGATACCGCCGCTGGTCAGTAAAAATTACCAACTTCAACAGGACGTCAAAACATCTAGTTCAAACATCAACTTAATAAACAATGAAGACTTTTGAACTGTTGTTTTTATGATTTATTTGCGATCACAAACTTATTATTTGGGCAAATGAGGTCCAATGTTAGGTGACATTGACATCGGGTTCGACAAGTACCTAAGGTACCTACTGTCAATATGATAAATGGCCTTACTATAGAAGGAGTTTCACTCCTTAAGATACTTTGTATATCCGTTTTATGCCTTAGCTAGTGATTTGAGGAGTACATTCGACGTGCCCACAATACGCTAAATGCAATATCACATTTACATAGAGCTAAATAGTACATAAGCTTCTGGCTAACTTTTGGATTCTAAAAACTCACGTAAATTCGTCCGACCTATTCTTTCCTGTACTTCTCTCTTACAGCTACTTATTGGGACTTTGTATTTTGCAAAGCTCTTATAATATCCATAATCTATAAGCAACATAAAGCGCAATGTATCCGAATCGAAGAGATCATTATTGTAGACTTTCCAACTTGCCATATTGCCATATTTGCGCTAAACGAAGCTCTTGAAAATAAGGCTTGAGCCTAAGTGAAAACGGTAGATACGCGTCGTCATTTGTTAAAATGTAAATTTATTCTGAAAAACAATGTACGTCTCTCGGCGGCGCGCGGTCGTAAAAACTGTTTAAGGTTAATGCACAGATGTGTTTCCGTCGGATTACTAGAATTCCCCATTCTTCAGCCCTTCGACTAATTTTGGGCAATTCGTCCACTAGACCTTTTTTGGCGAGTTGCGTCAAATGTGTTGAGTTTACAGTTTGCAATAGGGATCAATGTTAATTGCTGAAGTTATAATATATATATCGTAAGCCAGGGGTATAAATTTTCACTTTGTAATTTATTCCGCTATGTTAGTGTCAAACAAAAATAAAAGTGTTTCATGAAACATTATTTTGTTAATGTAAAAGTAATCAAAAGTCCGACTATATTAAGTTAAATTAGGGTTTAAGTACGAAATTGCCGTTTTGTATGGAGAATTTTAAAGAATTTGAATTTTCCATACTAACATTTTCTCAATTTATTTAACAAAAATGAACGCTAATGATTTAAAACTTTTATGCAATAATGTTTAAGCACTAAGATAACGTATGCCATTTAGGTTACGCAAAAAAATTAATTTCAACGAAAGAGGTCATTTCCGCTAACAGAAAAAGTAGTTACTAAAATTAAAGTACTTTTTTTAAAGTTAAGGAAAGAAAATCAGAGATATTTTTATTGCTGACAGGTATTTGGCCGTCATGATCATAATTCGAAATAAACAACCGAAGCATCTTTAACATCATAAAAGATATGAGAGTCTCTGTGCGTGAGAAAAAAATCGGCAATTTCATTCTTTAACCCCTATTATAATGTTAAATGACAATTTAGTGTCTACACGTACCTACTTTACTGAATTACAGGGAAACTGAACTCGAGATAAATAGTAAACCACTTATGTCAATAAAATCAGAATCAGCAACGATTCCCCAATCACCAGAGTCCCGGAACCAAGACAATATAAAAATGCAAACTCGCCGAGAAAACCACAAGACCACGGCATGACAGAAAAGCGCAATCCATTTTACGCTATAATATAACAGTATAAAGCATATAGTTCATAGCAAAATAATATCGCTCACCATACATTTATGTAGAACACGTGCAAACTTAGCTATACTATATGCCATTGGCTTGCTAATATCATGAGATTGAGCGGAACGCTGTGCATGGCTGTGCTATCGCATGCCGTATTCTCTATCCCGCTCGCTCCGACGAAATGTCTCGTTTGGATGAATCGTTCGTCTTGGCATCGAGCGCTCCAGACAGTCCAGACTCTGTCAATATACCAGTATTTTTTTGCTTTTGTAGCAGCAATGCCAAGCTGGAATCAAATCCGCAAAAATCATCATCACTTGATGAGCTTTCAAGACTATCCAGTATCAAACCCATTGTATGCACACTCTGACAGATCGCTGTCAACTAAGCATGTGATTTATATCGCTTAAAGTGAACGCTATGCCATACAATGCTATATAGTATAGCTTTGTGACGTATAATGCTATACTATATAGAGAAGATGAATGAAGAAAATAAGTATCTTCATTCATCTTCTCCAACGCCTTGTTGCTGTTTCAGTCAGGTTTCTGCCCAGAGCATAGTACTACCACAGCACTCTTCAAGGTGACCGAGGCATAATGGGCATCGAGAATCAACTGGGAGTGAATGGTTTTAGCATAAAGTCCATTGTACATTATTTTATTGTTGTACAATAAAGATATTAAATAAAATAAAAATGTGGAATACCCCTTAAGATATTACATTTTTATCAACCTTTTTGCAGTATTCAAAGGAACTTAAAAAGTTACTGAAACGTTAATAGTTATTGCTGTTGCATTTACAGTTGCAGGTCCCACCCACCCATCAGATAATGAGAACTAACTGCCTCTAAAGAGCCAGTAATCGGCGAAGTTATGGCACTTTGTAACAACACTGCGGATTAGAATCGTTAATTAAGGTTACCTACGTTTTATCCCAGCTCACACTTACGTAATAGTAATGGGTATAACAAACAGCTAAAGCCTTTTATTCTTGTAACCAGTTTCCATTCATTCGTCCATTTTCCATATATTAATAATATATGAGGTGAACATTAAAAACTGAAACTTCATTTATATTGCGAGTGCGACATATACCAATATTATTTACGGTGATGGACCTTAAGGGTAAGTGGACATAAGCGTGATAATTAATGACATAAGGCCTTAGCCTAATGAACAAAAAAAACAAAACAATGAAATTCTGTACATCTATGAAAAATAACAGTTTTTCCTGCCTTTCTTGCTTTAAACCCCCGTAGCAAATCTGATTGGTACTTACCATATCCGTTTGCACAAGTCATCTGATTAGTCCGAGATTGCTTATGACGTCGTAATCCCGTAATTGAACGTCTTAAGTAAACCTCCACCAAATCAAATCTGTTGTTTTACTACATAATTTCGCCAGAGATCATTTGAATTTTCTTGAAATATTCAGCAAAGCTGTTTAAAAGCTATTACTCAGCGTTAAGGTTCAAAGTTCTGTGGGCATGCGAGAGAAAAGTTGTTTGCTACTGGAGTTTCGGTAGCATGGCAGCTACAAATCAAATGGTGAGAGCGCTGACCTGGTTTTCGGGAGATGCGGGTTCAAACCGCACTCGTGGCAAATATTTTCTCATCTCTCGGAATCCTTTGAATTTCAAAACGATTCACGCGTAATGTGAAAGCATACCGAGTTGTCTAGCGGCTAATTAAATTAAAAACAGATGACAGATTCAAGTCACTTAGACTTAGGAGTTAGAACTTTCGAACTTTTAGTAACTTTCAAATTATTATTGGTTTTAAATAGACTTGTCTCAGGTGATCTATTATCTAAATCTATATTTAGAACTTCTGTATCTTTTTGCAGCCATGGGAGTCACGAAGTCACGAGCAATACATACAAGCTGTCTGTGTGCATAGAAATATGGAATAATTGAATTTAACATAGTTCTAAATTTCGCTATCTCGAACAATGTGACCATTCTAACTAAACTCTAGTTTCAATCTTTAGGAACATCTATAAACAAAGGAGTTCATCTTTACAGCCATTAAAGACGTGTTGTTTGTAGCTCACTAGCGAACTCTGTCTTGAGATTGTTTGCACTGTGTGCAAATATTTACCTGGCTGAGGTTTCTCTTTGAGCTCAACGTCATTTTCTGGCTTTACAACCGTAAGGAGTGAGTCGTTTCGCTCGAAAACTTTAAGAGTTTCCTTGTCCCTTAATGCGTACCCCTACTTCAACATAAATTACGTGTCAAATGTATACGTGTTGTTCTGCAAACTAAATGTGCTTTTTTCGTTTTCAGGTACGTAATTTGACGGTGCTATATATCTCTATGCCCTCATTTTTGTAAGTAAACACTACAACTACATTCCTAGTACTTTTACACAGTTAGGACGTGAGGGCGTTAGTTATAATGAATAAAATAATAAATTTGACAACATCACGTACATTGCTCCGATTCCTAAGTAAGTAGCTAAAGCACTTGTGTTATGGAAATCAGAGACAACGGTGGTATCACAAACACCCAGACTTGAGCCAATATAGAAAAGTTCGTTTTCTAAATTAACCCAACCGGGGATCGAACCCGGGACCTCAGAGATCTTGAAAACCGGAGTACAAAGCCACTCGACCACGGAAGTCGTCAAGTTGCTATTAAAATAAATAAGTTGGTACATTTTGATGGTTTATTTACAAAAGTAATTGCGTACGGAAACATAACAAAAACGGAAGCCCATTGTTTCGGTCTTTTCATAATTATTTGAAAATACTGTGTTAGTTGACGCAGTAGCACATACTGTTTGCTATTTTTAACAAAACTCCAATTTTTTAAGATTATGACAATTATTTAGTAATTTTGTACTTCACCATATAAAACAACATTTTTTAATATAGATACTTACACTGATTTGAGCACGCGATTCCTAAATAACAATTATGCCCACTTATCGCCATTGTCCACGCAAAACAATCCATCTCAAATCCAAAGACAACACATCTTAAAAGTCTCCCCCTTTTCTCCTTCATTTCCATTCCTTTCCAAATTTATTCCAAAGTTATCCCAATTCCGAATTCCGGGCAAACCGACCGGTTCTCAAAGTCAATTTCCCAGCCATAAGAAATCGAACAAACTATAATAAATGGCGCATAGTTGGAACCTTTCAAGGAGATTAAATTCCGGGTCGCCATACCCTTGCACCGATATGATCAAATATCTCCTTCCTCAGTGCATGCTGGCAACCGAGAATTTATTATCATTTAAGTACTATGGAAATTTATCTTTAATGTTGTGGTAGCCGAAAGAAATTACTTGCAAGCTTGCTTCTGAATTTTAACCGACTTCAAAAAAATTAGGAGGTTATCAAGTTGACGGATTTTTTAATGTATGTTTTACCTTTACTTCACCAGTTGTTAACCGATTTAAATAATTCTTTTTTTATGTAAAGAACATAGTTCAGATGGGGGACTTTATGATCCGATTTACATGTTTCTTTTTTTTGTTTGCAAGGGTATACCTCAAGAGTTGTCACATTTTAATTTCATTTATATGGGACCTTGGACTTCGAAGACACACAAGGGAACTCCTCAAAGTCAAAAAGGATAATTATGTATAGTGATTGAGATATTGGTTTAAAAAAACATTTTTTTTACTCATACATCCCTACCACGAAAGAGTTGAAAATAAAAAGCTTTTAAAAAAACTCCTTCAAAAAAGCTAAAAAAAAAACAACAAAAACTGCTTCAAATTTAAATACCTCTGCAAGAAATAATATTCAAATCGTTAGTTACGTATATCAATATTAATAAAACACGTCTAATGAAGACGGGTAGGGCATTTAGATTTAAAAAAAGTTGTCCTCCAGCCCCAGAAGAAGAAGAATAATATTAAAAGAATAGAAGCAACCTGACTGTATATTAAGCTAATAAAATATCAATGGATATTAATCGAAGGTGAGTTGAAGAAGCTATAATTCAAGGTACATACAAACATAAAACACAAAAAGGCTGTGATGATTCAACCAACCAAGCGAGCGATACTGAGTTCGTTTGAACACAATTTGTAACATTTCGGTAGCCAAATTACTTATAAGTACTTTCCCGTTATTTCAGAGAGACTTCCCCCAGGGACAGATATACAAGTATTGTTCCCTCTACATCAATTCCTCGAATTGGTGAAATAAATTCGCCGTTTACTGTATTGTGTACTAACACTTTTTATTACAATTTATATTTCGTCACTGTTGTGTGTGTTGTTGGCAGGTGGTTGACAACTTATTGATTCAGTTAGTTTCGTTCACAATTTTTAATTCATCAAAAATTTACAAACGTTTAATGTAAGACTAGCTGGAAACAAGGTTATGATATCGTTATTTTATAAAAAGAAACATGTTTCCAATAATTTCTTTTTAATAAAAAGGAAAGCTGTTTCCAAGGTATCATAAATTATTTAACATCTATACTATAACTTCAAGAAATGGCCATTAACTAGATACACAAAAGATAGAACAGAATAAATAGGTAATCACGTTCCTTCATAAGTAAAATGTTCTGAAGAAGTGACAATATGTCTCTGTTCCAAGCTGATTCTTCGTTGAAAGAATCTTTAGCGTCACAAAGCTTTGTTAGCAAGGACGAGGATCGCGAAACATCAGGACATCAATCAAAACTGAACAAAGCCGCGATACTGAGAGCATCATTAGTCTTTTACAAGTTCCACGATAACTTCTTTGCCGATAGTTCGACTTAAGAACTACGACTCGGTAATTTTCACCCGCAAGATCGTTAAAATGATTTCTGCTCAGTACAATGCGAGTCGGGAAAAAAGCAGACCAAACTACATTTTCGCATCAAGAACCGATTCGATACGCGATACGTCGAGCGAGAAATCTCAGAGCGCGTCAATGTTGCCGGCGACAAGCCATCAATCATACAAGACAAAAAGCAGTGGCCCGACAGGGCACAACTCTCGCCTCTGCTCACTTTGTCATTGCTAGTTGACGCTTCGCACATATTCACGAACCGAACAGGGACGTATGCGGTGGGGCCCGAGGGCAATATCAAATCTGTATAAGGGTTCGTGTGTCATAAAATTATAACTCTGGCCGTACCTGTGCTCTTAATACGGGCATTTATTAATTAATGCATCTTATTCATGAATCTCTACTATCATTTTACTATTATACAAAACCTGAGTATATTAACCTAATCTGACTTAACCTAACCTAACGAAAGGTATTAATGAAATTCTCCACTTAACTGACTGCGCTTTTCGTTCAACCTTTTTCTGATTAGTTGATTACTTAGTTATTCCCTACTTTTGTGTGTTCTCTGGCACAATTCACACTTCATTCAAGATCTTGATATTCCCATAATGTCAGAGTATGCATGAGTGAGTATAAAGAAAATGTGGACTATCGAATCGTGGCATGTGGTTGGATTTACCAAATGTCATATTCAATGAAAGGGAACAAGTCTTCAGTCAGTAATTCACCAAGTGTCACCCATTGTACTGTTCTAAATGGAACATTTTCCGTTATCGTGAATCCTCGGGCTGTTGTGTCGCAGCCATTTTATATCTTCACAAACAAAACTTTCAGTCCCCAAAGAAAAAGCTTTTTAACAGTCTCACAGAGTTCTCTAACGATGTGAATTACTTTTTTATGTTATCTTAAAACTCCGTAACTAAAATTTTTGTTTTTTTTTACTCTAACAGCAAAATGCAAAGAGATAAAATGAAATTTGCTTATAAAAAGGTTGTGTAATTAAGAAATGTTAATATTAATTTTCATCGTGAACAATCAAATACTTTAATTTAATCAACATTTATTTTTAAAAACTTATAAGTAGGTAGCAGGTGGTAGTAGTACTAGTAGGTATGTAGTATGTAGGTGTTTCTAATAAAACTCTTTATAATTTGTAGAAACATGGCCGTAAATTGGTTTAAAAGCTTTGGTGCACTGCAATTGACGTTTTCCGGTAACAAGCTTGCCGGAACGCTAAAACTGGACTTCCGTTTAGGTCCCGTGACGTCGGCGTGTCAGGAGTGTGACGAGACTCATAGCCTGAAATCCACATGTGTCACTTTGAATTTTCTAGATGGCTCACTAACTAGAAAAAACTTGAAGCAAAAACTTGCATACAGCTTTCTGCGTGAAGGAATTAACCCATTATTTGGAAAAATCCAGTAGTTAATTTTGTGATTATGACAGAACATAATATTCGGCTAGCTAGAACATACTTCCACATGACACACCTTCGATCCGCCGAACAAGTTCATATCGAAGAAGGGTCCTGTCGAAGTAGTATTTTTCGAAGGTGTGTGTTGTCGGGCTAATGCTAGTCGAATATAAGTATATGTTCTGTTGAAGCAATGAGTAGTCCAACTATTGTTTTTCGAAATTGGACCGTATCGAAATAATAAACTGTTGCATTTCAGTATGACACTTGAAAAAACAAGCTTTTGCAATTAAAAATGTATAAACTCATATAATTAGCTACTAACGCCCGAATAACTGAAATGTCGGCGATAACAATGGATGATGTAATTATGAAGACAGAAAAAAACAGACGAAAGAGAGTGCCTTAAGGCGTTACAAAACTTGAAAGAGCGTTTAACAAATGATTTATGCCGCATTCATTATCTCAATCGTAATTATAACTGCGGAATGAATATTATAATTTCTTTAATCTATTCCAAAGTTTGTCTTTAATTCTGTATACCAGCACTGTGCATAAAGTTTTCCTGTTCAAAAATGCTTCTGAAAGTACCTATTTGATGTATACTGGTTATTCAATGGCGTCACGCAAATTTCTCAAAATTAGCTGTCCAATGCGGATAGATCTTAACTTTATACTTACGATAAGTAATGGAATTCTGTTAAATATAAAAAAATGGTCAAGAGCGAGTCGGAGTCGCGCACCGAGGGTTTCGGTACCAACATTCTGAAAAAGTTTACTATTTAGAGACATCGTTTTATTTTTTCTGTAATCTTAACATAAACTTCTATCACATAAAATAATTTCAGATTTTTTTCTATGCAAACTCGGGAACGGATTTTTTTTTACATTTTCATCAAAAGTAGAAAGTAGAAAACTATGTAACCTAAAAAAAATTAGTTTCTTTTCTTCAAAAGCATTCTTGGTTCTTCTATCAAAAAAACTCACAACTAGCTTTTGATACTTACAAGCATAATTACACAGAAGCTCAGACTGAAAAAATGTTTTACTGAACTCATATTTTTTTTTAACAAAGGAAAGCGCTCACGCCTTTAAGCGTATGTCAAAGGCATTTTTTCACCTCGCATGCGACACAATTCCCCTTTACAAATGTCACGACTCCTTAATCGTATCGTGCGTTAATCGCCAACTCGCAAAACAAAGACCGACTTGGCAGAATTCCCGTCCCGCTGAACTTTTTCTATCAGTGCCTTAGTGAATTTATAGCGACAATTCCGCTTGGTATAATCGCGTGCATCGTCCGCCTTATAAATGTTTTAAGTTCAAAACGGAGACAACGTTATTTGCAAAGAATAGCTCGTTGCGGTTTTGACATCTTTGCTGATTGGTTTGTTATTTAAGCTTTACTGCAAATTAACGCTGTATATATAATATATGTATTTTTGTGCATTGACATTTTGAGGAAATAGAATAGCGGTAGTTAGGTAAATGGTTGGGAAACAGTATGAACAATAGATAAATGTTTTGTGTGACAGTACATTCATTCCATCATTATGACACGCCCCACGATCACTGACCGGACGAAGCGACACCGCAAAAGCGCCCGTATTAGAGCATGCTGCAGGGAAATACCGGTACCGATTGTTCCCGGGAATTCCCGGTAAATTGACTTTTTACGCAATACCGGTAATGAGAATTTATTTCCCGGGAAATTCGGTACTTTCGGTACTTTTAATAATAACTTAAAATTATGCCATACTAAATGCGTTCGATCGTTAATCAAGCGTCTATTAATTTAAAATACTGACATTTTTTTCGAACAAAAATAAATGAATAACGTGCGAAGTTAACCAAGTTGTAGTCGACAACAGCCGAGCTAGCTTTTGCCTTCTCTTTAGATTGAAACCTTAGTTTAGTCAGATAAAAAATTTCTTTTGAATATCAGTCGCATGACACCCACTGTTGGGTATAGGCCTCCTTCACGACGATCGGTCCTGCGCTGCTGCATCCAGCGGCTTCCACCTTTTCGGGGGCTTACCCACGGAGCGTCATCCATGGTCACCGCTCTAGAACCTTTCCGCCCCAATGGCCATCGATTCTTTTCGGTTTTTGTCTCGCCCACTGCCACTTCAGCTATCCTTCGAGCGATGTCGGTTACTTTAGCTATCCTACGGATCTCGTCATTACTGATTCGAAAACGCAGGGAAACGCCGAGCATGGCTCTCGTAGCTGCAAGCTAGGTGATCTTGAGCCTTCTAATGAGACTATGGTTAGCGACCACGTTTCGCTGCCGCCGTAAGTCAACAGTGGCAACACTGAGGTAACTAAGTTGGACATGAAGATTTTCATAAGCTTACCATGAGCTGCTGCCCATCGGAGCTGAATTCGACGAGAAACCTCCTTCTCGAAATTGGACTGTCTGTTTAGGTATACATAATGGTCAACAGCTTCAAGTGTAGTGTTTCCAACATAAACTGGAGTGGGTACAATATGGACATTCGACATGATTTTCGTCCTATCATCCTAATTCCCACTCCAAAGAGTGGTTGAGTTCCCAAAAGAAGCACAAAGGAGATCTACAACTTCCAGGGTCTCAGCCATAAGAACTACATCGTCGGCAAAACAAAGGTGAGTTGTTGCCATCAATGTTGATGCCGAATCCTTTCCAGTCCATGATCTTTAAGATGTCATCCAACGAAGCGGTGAACAGTCTATTTTATTATGATCAGTAAAATTAAATAAAACCTCAGTACCTACCGAATTTCCTGGTTTTCCCGGTACCAGAGTTAACCCAGTACCGGAAATCCATTTCCATCAGTTCATCCATCATCCATCAGTTTTCTCCACGCAATACCGTTACTGCAACCCTTATGTGTTGTTCAGAGCTATCGAGATTATTATCTGATTCGTATGCAAAACATAAATGAGTTTTAAACTATTTAGCTTCCAATGCAGAACAACACTACAAAATAAATATTGACATGGAAGTTTTCTATACCATCTAGAATATTCCAAATTGTCATTGTGACGCACTGCAAAAATTATGACACACAAAACTAAAAATTACAGAATTTTGAAAGTTTCAACTAAAACTACAAAAAACGCTCCGTCTTTGCCCAGCACAGAGATAAATGAATTATTGAACGCGAGCTGATGCGGCGAAGTGGCGTCATCTTTTTCCGCTGTGGCTGTTCTCATACTGTGAATTCTATACATTTAATTAACGTATATATGTTTTTGATATGGCAGCAAAAAGTTTTAGTGCCTGCTGGATGAAACAGCGCTGTAAACAGTGTTTTAATTAAATCATTCAGTTGATTGCGTTCAAACACAATATGTTACCAAGCAATATCAAAATCTACTATTTATGAGTCTCCATATATATTTATATTATATATTTTATCTTATAATTTAACTTTGAAAGAAATACTCCTAATTGCCTAAGCCAAGTCAAAACAAACAGAAACACCGCGAAATTTCATAAAAGTACTGGCATATTTAATGCGGTACTTTGTTAACTCAAATCTTAATTTTGTTCATGCCCGCTTCTTTTTAACCCCCGGCGCAAAAAAGGGGTGTTAAAGGTTTGACGTGTGTCATGTGTCTTTCTGTCTGAGGCAACGTAGCTTCCAAACTAATGGACCGATTTTGATGTGTTTTTATAATTGAAAGCTTGCGTGATCGAGATGGTTCTTGCTATAATTTATGAAAATCATCAGCTCAATTTCTATTTGATGAGCTGATGAATTTCAAACGGCTGAACAGATCTTCATAAAATATAGCTAAGAACTAAGAACCATCTCGATTACGCCAGCTTTAAAGAACTTGTGGATTTCGGCCAGCAAGATTTTTCATTGCATTTTTCTATTTTGTGTCGAAAAGTAGTTACTTACGTGAATGAACGTCATTCTTTATACATAATACAAAAATAAAGCACTAAGTTCATTAGCACAGCTATAACTACAAAGCTAAAGCGATACAATGCGACACCGCAGACATTGGGAAACACAATGTTTCAAGTTTATTTTTGTGCTTGTCTACAACGAGCACAAACAGAGCGCACCAGCTGCTATAGTAATTAGATTAGAGGAATGCTGTAGCCTGTAACTTAAACTTAGGAGCTAGTCCGCCAGCACAAGATATGTCTGCGAACATCTAGTTTGACAAATATTTCACCTGTTAAATTATTCACATATATTTTTTTGCACACCAAATAGCTAAGTATGTTATGTATATTTATGTAACGAATTATGTTAACTGGTATCAAATATACTGGGTCCTTACCTATGAAATTGGTGTTTTTTCTCACACACAGAGAACTTCATAACTTCTATGATTTAAAATATTTATCAGTTGCTAGATATTACATCAAATTATGACCATAGCTGTCAACTATCAGAATCATTTAAGTCTATTTATTTTGTTTCCTTAACATTAAAAAATACCTTAAAAGTTATT
Source organism: Catoptria pinella (assembly GCA_963556745.1). Classification (NCBI taxonomy): domain Eukaryota; kingdom Metazoa; phylum Arthropoda; class Insecta; order Lepidoptera; family Crambidae; genus Catoptria; species Catoptria pinella. Next base: position 11,038,532 of record OY750763.1, read on the forward strand.
TCTTTTTTTGTTAGCGAAAATGACCTAAGTTAATGTTCAAACATTTGAACATAAAAGTTTTGTTATAATAGCGTTTACGATTGTTAAATAAATGATGAAAATGCTAGTATGGAAAATGCAATTTGTTAAAAATTCTTCATACAAAACGTCAAATTCATAGGTTATGACATAATACATGCTTGCTTATTTTTAACACTCGAACATTTGCCGCTATCAATCTGAAGTCTTGGAATCAAAAGTGCAAAAGCTATAGCTAATATTATCCGAGCCACCTTCAACTTTGAAGTTTTGAATAAACAAACGGAAACCCTAGTACTATTAGCTCTTTCCTGAGTTATCTTAAGACTTATTCTTCGTCCTCTCCATACAAACTTTAATCGAAATAAAAGTCGCTTCGCTCGTTCTCTACCAGTGGAACTCGATCCCTGGACGCGGCTCCCATTAAACTTTGCTAACTGCTGACAATAAGCGGGTCTGCTTCCTAAGCCGTTTAATTCGATTTACTTTTCCCTGACATGTGTTTTTAACTTTTAAAATGGCTTCTCACAGTTTGTTGGGTATCCGCTGTTATGTCCCATTTTTGTAGAGTTAGGAGCAATTATGTTTTATAAGTATAGCTATAATATCTCAAGATTAATATTTAAAGCCGTTAAATAGTCACCTATTTTGGTATAAGTAACCTGTCTGTTCAAACTTAGAAGAGACAGTCGACCACGTGATCGTGAATATGATCTTTTTATAAAGAATAAAGGACAACCTTAAAAATACACAACCTTTTTATTTAGGGTTAATATTCAGAAACATTAAATGAAAAGATTGCATTCTATCCCATCTAATATTCCCCTGGAGGAGCATGGGGCTACGACGAGTTAATTTAAGTTATTACCCCTAATGCCAGGGTTAACATCCAACACAATAACTTGGGAAAGTTCTAAAGTCGGCCTGTTAATGGAAGTGTACCTATTCAAATATACGTAAGGGCAAGAATACACGTGACCCTCAAGATATCTGTTAGGGGCTTTGTGTTGTTAAAAAGGAGTTTGTGTTGTTAAAAGCTAAATAAACTAAACGGAAACGGTATAAATGGTGATAGTTTATAAATACATGTCAATTCTTTAGGCGAACCAAGAATAACTTAAGAAATACAAAACGCAACCAAAATGTGGGCAGAAAATCCTAGTTGTGTAGCATTCTAAAGCCAATCAATGACACTTTAAAGTAGAACATATTCATTGTTTTTCTAAGGGTTACAACCATTAAAATTAATGACAGGCTGATAAAGAAATATTTATGCATATTATAGTCTAACTTCGCACTAATTTGGCAGCCATAATACTGCGAATGGTCCGTATGTTACTATTCGACCTAAGGGCTAAGGGCTCTTTGGTATGAAGCGTGCCGCTGTTAGGTCCCTATTAGATTTTATGTCGCTATTATCGTCGACGTTACTCCTTAGGGCAGGCGTACCTTCATTAATGTTGGTATTGCTCATACCCTTTATTCATTATTCTTAAGCGGCCGGCGTTTGGTAAGAAAAATGTTTGGCGTTTACGTTGATTACTCATTTCCGCGGCAAATTCACTTTCACAGAAGAGTGAGTTTGAGGTTCAATATGCGAGTGTTAAATTAAGACACGGAAGAGTTTACTTCCTATCTTCATTTTTCTTTACCACCTATCTTTTATCTTTCTAAATCCAAACTATCTAAATTCATCTTCATCTATTGAACTAGTACATAGCACGGATATAAAAGCAGCGCTATCAGCATATTACGCATATGCTTATTCACAATTAAAATACGGAATAACGTTTGGGTAAACAGCACAAACGTAAATGATCTCTTTATTCTACAAAAAATGTGTTAGAATAATAGCTCAAATAGATAATACTCAAAATTCAAAACTCAAAACTCATTTATTCAGTCTAGGCTGTTACCAAGCACTTGTAAATGTCAAAGAAGCTACGCCATCGGTTCGCGTGCCCTAAGCGAAGACCTTGTAACGAGAAGAACCGGCAAGAAACTCGTCAAAGGCTGCTTTTTCTCCCTGTAGGTATATTTCATACAAAGTCGTCAAAAATTTCAAAATGACCTCAGCATTTAAAGTGAGGTCATTTCCCATCACAATTTAGAAAGTTTACATTAAATGGGTATTATTGCTTAATTGTGTAGACTCTACTTATTAAATTTAATCTACTCACTAACATCTCTATATATCTAAACGACATTATACATCATTCTCTAAGTAATCGAAATCTTACTTAATAGAAAAATGTTACTACTTTGTAAAAGAGTAGGTATCTAAATACATACAATTTGTTAATACATAGAGATCTGCACAAAGACACATTTTTTTATTTTAATCTCATTGGTTAAGTGTCTATTCCTAAGGTAAATTAAAAGCTGTTCAAAAATTTTCTACACCGAAATGGTCACCGAATCTTAAGTACTTCATTATTGTAACACCTCTGTATACTTACTATACAACGTGTTACAAAATAACCTCTAATAACGAATAAAGTATATAGGGAAAAATCAGCTGTTTCATACCAAAATTAATTACGAAAATATCAAAATGTATGAAACAGCTGATTATTTTTTCGCGATTTCAGAGTTGGTCCCATAGTAAAAGTTATTCAGTTTGATGGTCCCTATCTACCATATTCGGCATTAGGGGTATTTTTGTAACACGTAGTATATCAGTTTCTCATCAGTCATCATCGATGTTCGGGCTCAACGTTCGGTCTTGTACCCTAGTGGCACTGATTTTGAAATAGATAAAACATTTTCTTTATAAATACAATACTTTTTGATATAAAAGGTAACTCTAACTTGAAGGTGGGTATCGCTATATCCGTGTAGGTCGATATTTAGAAATAGATCAGTCTAACAAAGGAAAAGACAAGCGTTCCATAGAATCGACTCGCAAAAGGGAACATTATAAGGCTATTCTGAAGCAAACAAAAACATGGTCGCTAAGTAAACGAAAAGAAGTGACACTTGAGTTGTGAAAGGAAATTACTTAAACCTAAGTGCGCCATCGGCATTATAAGCTTTTTGAGTCGAACAGTTTAGTCACGAACCGGGAACATCCAGAAAACGTCAATGAAAAGTATTACGCCTTTGTAGCTAGAACTAAGAACTATTCCACCCAACTTGCGCTATACAGTTCGAAAACGGACTTCAGTTTTAATTCTATTAAGTAGGAGATACTTACTGAAACCTCATCTTAAACTACTTCAGTTTCATTTAACTTTACAATATAAAAACTGCGAAGAAATGCAACTTCACAAATTGACCGTAACTTTACAAAGAGTAATAATATTAAACTGTGAGAGCTGTGTGGCTGGCTCAAGTTTCAGATCTTAAAATATTTTAATTTGTGGCGACTGCTTCGCCAGACGGTTTCCGAGGCTGAACGAACAACTCGGTAGCATAGCATTGTGACACAGTTTATTTTCTTTTACATTTCTGTCGGCTACAATTTCTTGTTCTCGTTCGAAGCGGTAGCAGGATTTTAATCTCCATGTGCCAAAGAGATTTGAAATACGATTCCTTAGTGGAGCTTAATGTTGTTAAGCCTGCGTAATTGGACATCCATTATTTTGCCAAACGACATCCAGTGCGGTGGCTTCAGAGAAAAGTTGCCTAGCTCACGTTTGAAACTTTATCACCTGCTCGAAACCGCTTTAAACGTGGGATTTCATTGCAAATTATGTATTTAGGGTCCTTTTATTTTAATGCCTATATTGGTTTATAAATTTAGAAATTATAATGATATTTTGTTTGACTGAGATTTAGAAATTGTTAAATCAAAATAAGAAAGCAAGCCTACTTACTATTGGAAAAGTCAGGCTTCTAAAGTATTAAGCAGCATACTTTTTTTCACCTTATTATAGCTATTGTTACAAAAAAGAAAACTTAACTTTTTCAAATATCTTATTTAGTTAAGAATTCCTTTCATTGTGCACGTTTGGCACTTCAATTATATTGTTTACAATCCCTAAGTGAATTCGTTCTGGTCGGATGCTGGTTATCAAACCACTCCTCCCCTATTATTCCTGCGTAAAGTCGACAGATGGAAAAATTAAACATTTTAAACAATGTTTTAATAATAGTTTTAGTTGTAGTCCCACTTTTTGTTATTATTGTTTTGTACACTGCGAAAATGGGGCCCGGTTGATTGCCATTTTATATAACAATTTTTCTTACGATTGCGTGATACCTAATTTTTTGAGATTTTATTACGACTTTAATTAACAGCAGGCGAAATAATAAAATATCATACGCGGATGGAAAAAAGATAGTCTATGATAATAATTTATTATATAAAAAATATCCCGGTCAAAGGTTCCCTAAGGATTTTCCAAATGTTCACGCGGATGAAGTAGCGTGCGAAAGCTAGTAAAACTTATATAAGCTAAAACAATTGAGGGGAAAGCTTTTTCTATTGTTATCCTTAATTTTATATGATGAGTACATAATGTATTTCATTATCACTAAACCAGTTTATTTGCTTATTATCTCATCCTAATCCGAACTAACGCCGATCACATTCATATTGAATCGAAGCGCTTCAGAGCTCAGTGCAATTAGGTTCATACACGAATTATACATATCGGATCCTCAATTCAGATTCACTCGCAAAGATGAAGTTACTAATCTTGATTGCCTGTACAAGTTAGCCAAGTTTAATCAGCTGTGTTAGTACACATATCGGTTCGAACAGCCACGCTCGAATTTCAAAGGCCAAAACCAATTTAAATGTAGTTGCTTAAGACCCGTGAAACTGAGAAAGCTGATTTTTATTCGGATAGACGAAGTTTTTTTGTTTTTTTCTTAGATACTGGGAGTAAGTGTTATTATTGATAATACGTCAGTTATGGAATATTTTATGGTGTGTTTTTGATGATTTGACAATTATATTTATTTCATTTTACCTCAATGCATCCAAATATTTCAAAAAAATACAAAAGCATTTGACAAAAAACAGAACCTAGGCTTACGCATTAGTTACGCACAACTGTCTATAAAAATATACAGGTAGGACTGAAATTATAGGGCTTTTAGTAATAATCATAGTATTAAATAGAACACCCGACCTTCATTGAAATTACTACCCTATGTACGAGGGAGCATTATGAATAATTAAACTAACGTAGATCCGTTACTATTCAATAATAAATTAAAGCACAGTTAAATATAGTATTCATGCCAAAATTTCCTTCCCAAATACATTTGAATATTCTCGGGACATATCGTTCTTTTCATTAATGTTATCTTCATCATAACAGCCCATTGTAGTCCACAGCAGGACTTAGGTTCTCCCAAGTTGCCATCACTTGATTGAGGGGTCGGAGTCGGAATCGCAGTGTTGGAGCATTTTCATCAGAAAACGCTTCTGCTAATTTTTACCGACTTCAAAAGGAGGGAGGTACTCAATTCGACTTGTATTTTTTTATTATTCTGATCCACGGAGGTATTAAGGACTGGTACTAACTACCATCTGTCATTATTCGCCTTTTTCGAAACCTCCATGGACGACGCAAACACTCTTCTGTTTTGAACAATTAACGATTACATTAAATTTCTATACATTCTATTTTATTATGTGGGCAAAAGAAACATACCACCTGTCAATTTCTGGTCGTGTTGGTAATTAAGCCTTCATTTCGGCCATCATTGTTTACAAACGAGGCGATAGCCTTTGTGCTCAGGACAGTTGATTGTAGCATACATTACGAACACGCATTGTGATCATAACGTTAGGAAATTATGGATTCAAATCGAAATATCCACCCGTTAATAGGCACGGATGACTGACACAATTTGTGGCCTAAACTCGTAATGCGATAATAGAATTGTAATTTATGCGACCGGCAAATGTGCAATACCTAATGATAGTGTATTAAAAACTATCATTGTACTATACCTATTACTTACCTAATTATTTTGTTTGATTAGACTGCGTCAAAAATATAACTACTTATAATAATTTGGACTTAATAGTTGTTATGGGAGTGTTAGCAGCGCATTATACTAAGCTTTTTCTTATAGTTTATTTTAATTTATGTCTAATAAAAGTTCCGTTCAGTTTCTAAATCCTTGTCCTTATTTCTAAATAATTTAAATTTTATACTAATATAAAAATATTAAATTAGTTCTATAATGGGGACATTAAAATAAAAGTTCTAAAGCTACCAAAATCTAACCATTTTCTAGTTGGGCTGATGATGCGTTCCGTTGTTCACAAATGAATTTTTACATTGTGAGCTGAATTAGGGCATTTCCTACTCCCCATTCAAGAACAGGAACGTTGGTTACATAAGTGGCACTTATATCTATTCTATGCCGTAGACCATCTTGGCGGCCATGTTGAATATTTGTACGACAATGTTTGCTGGCGCGGCGCCTGCCCGCCTGATCTGATACGCTGCCACATACTGTTCAAATGAAGCAACGAGACGTGCGACACTCCAACGACAGATTCGGATTAAGTTTGCTATTAAGTCAATCCACAACAAAAGTTTATTGTTTTAAAAAAGTGATATTATATCAAGCAACCTAAGCGAGCACTTAAAAGCCTTTAAAGCTACTGCTTTATACTTAAAGAGACACGCTGCAATGCAACAGAATCGCGCTAATTCAAAGAGTTTCCTGCACAGAACATAAAGAAAGTTTCCGTGTTATAACCATTCAACTGTTTCGATTGTAAATATTCATACTACAGATTAAGGCCTGTCACATACAGACGGAATCTTATTCGGAATTCCGGAACGGTATTCTGTTTTGAAATAGCGATAATGTAGAAAATTCCGAACGGAAAATTACGCATGTAGGTAGGTCCATAGAATTATTAGCTGCGTTTGGAATGATATTCTGTTTCGGAATTCTGAATCAAAATTTCGTCTGTACCAATGTTCAATAGCTTGAATACTCGACAATGCTGACATCTGAAGTCACAAAAAGGCAGTTTATATTCTCATTGTATAACTAAATCCCGTTTGTTTCATCCAGTGGGCCGTCTCAAAGCCATATTGAATATAGGCCCAACAATGTTTGCTGGCGAGGCTCCTGCTCGATAATCTTAACTGTGCATACTCGTCGTGTTATACTAAATAATTCGTTATATTTCAAACGAGATCTAAAATTACATCGAGTCCTGTGACAATCAATATTTTGCTATATGAGTAAAAGTTATCCATGATAATAATGGAGAATGTTTGAAAAACACAAATTGGCTGAATATTTTTTATAGGTAGGAATAAGTTCCCTTATTAATATAAAAAAAGTTTCAAAAGTTTTGAAAAAATAAAGATTGCTATAAAAACCCAAAAATTAAAAGTTACTTCGCTTTCAGAAACGTACAGAAGTACCTAACAGCAGAATGATAAGCCCTTGCTATTCCCTAATCACCATATATTAAAAAAGTTCAAAATTCTTAAACGTTTTTCTTTAACATTTTTCTTAACCATGTCTTTTGCAAATAAATTTTCATTCATTCGTTTTATTCATTCATTCATTCATTTCATTCATTCATTTATTAAAGAGTTTATTCCTTTTCCTACTATAAAAAAAGTTCAGCCAATTCAATTTCTTTTTCAGACATTCTCCATTGTTAAAATGTTTGTGATTTATGATAAGTAAAAACAACGTTACGTGTAATATAAGTTAGCAATATAATTGCTTTAATAGTGTCGTTTTACGTCAACTTAAATAGAAAATAACAATCATGAATTTATATGAAAATAAAAAGGTACCTTATCTGCGAGTGTTGGTTGGCAAATTGTGAAACGATGTTCTTGGCGAAACGCCTAAAGCCCGATTGTAAAGCCTTTTTTTTTTTTTTTTTTTTTTTTATTTAATTAACTTTACAAAAACAAATAATTTCATCGTAACAAACCAAAAACCACGGGGGTTTGTCCGGAATGCTAGATTTAAACTTATCATTAAAATACATACTTACATTACTGTATATATAAGGTAACAACAAAAAATATATATAAAATAGGTCACTAGTAATAGTAAACAATTTAACATTTACCTGCGGCGAACGTCCCAGCTACTCGCCGCTGGTGCACAAAAACAGGTTTCATACCTCACATCTACAGGTTGTTTATGAAATGATTTTTTAATTTAGTTTTAATATTACATTCTGTAATGCTTTGTATAAGAGATGTATCCAACTTATTAAGTAGACGAGGAATAACATACGGGGTGGTTCTCTTTCCGTAAACATTAGTTGCACTAGTTGTTAGTAACCTTTTATTAGTTTTATTACGTGTCTGAATATTGTGCGGTATTTCATTTTGAATGTTTTTATTAAAGAAATTTTCTTTAAGAAGGCTGTAAATAACCTTGGTATGTATCGGAAGTACTTTACAGTATCTAAATAATTCTAATTCATTGGATTGACATTTTTTTAATATATTAGGTGTGACAACTTTTTTTAATATTCTAATTTGTAGTTTAAAAATACAGTCTAAGTAAGTTTTAAAGGTTCTGCCATAGCTCGTCAATCCGTATGCAATAATTGAGTCCACAAAAGCATTATAAAGCATAAGTCTTACCTTGAGAGGAATTCTATCTTTAATAATGTAAAGGATGGCGAGAAAAGCTTTGAGTTTTTCACATATCCGGGTGACTTGCGGTGACCAGTTAAGTTTATTGTCAATGATCAGACCCAGATAGGTGTGTTTGTCAACGGTTTGAATTTCTGGACAGTTGCAATTGCTGTTATTGTTGTGCAAGCAAAGATGTTCATGAGCCACAAGCCTTTCATCTCTCAAGCGTCCGATCTTGTTGTGTGGACTGCAAATGTGAACAAGTTTAGTTTTTTGGGCGTTTAGGACCAGACCATTGTCATGACACCACTTGTTAATATTGTCAAAATCAGTTTGCAGTTTCGATAGGGCATGTCGAGCATCTCGGTCCGCGATCAGTAAACATGTATCATCTGCGTACTGGTAGGAAGTACAGTGACTGAGAACATTGTTCATATCATTGACATATGCAATAAAATGGAGAGGACCGACCACTGAGCCTTGGGCAGTACCCTCGCTTACAGAAACTGTATCGCTATAGGTATTGTTAACATTGACACAATATGATCTATCCCTTAGGTAGTTTTCGCACCATTTAAGCAGTGGACCTCGAATACCAGTGTTTTTTAGTTTGTTGACAAGCCTGGGATGATTTAATGTGTCAAATGCGCGCGAAAAATCAATGAAAAGGGCTAGGACATGTTGCCTAGAGTTTAAGGAAGAATTAACGTGATCTGTGAATTGAGACAGAAGAGAAGTTGTGCTTTTAAGAGGTTGAAATCCAAATTGGTTTTTAGTTATGATGTTGTGATTTTTATAGAAGGTATGAATTTGTTCACATAAACATTTCTCCACAATCTTGTCAATGGACGAAAGAAGAGTAATAGGACGATAATTTGAAACGTCGGTGTGACTGCCCTTCTTATAGACAGGACGAACACAACCTTGTTTCAGCTCGTTTGGATATTCTCCCACCTTGAGACTGACATTAACGAGATTGGCTATAGCTGATGATATTTTATGACTTATACTTTTGATATCAAAAACCTTAATCTTATCTTGGCCTGGGGCTTTAGAAGTATTAAGTTTATTTATAATTTTTTGTATTTTATCCGGAGTTGTTTTTTTAACTAGAATACTAACATCTGCGCTTTTAGTATAGCTATTTTCATTAAGTAAGGGTTTATTACATCGGGGTAAAATTAGTTTTACCGAATTTTGGAATTCATGTGCAAATTTGTTAGCTATGTCTAAGGATGATAAATACTGATCTGAGAATGCTTTTAATAAAATTTGGTCAATCGAGAGTGTAAGTCTACCACATATTGAATTAATCAGTTGCCATAGCTTTCTGGGATTGTTGTAGTTATTTGTTATAGATTTTTTATAATAATTATTTCTATAAAATTCCAACACTTTGTGTGCTTTATTACGCAACTTATTGTATTGTAATCTTAAACATTTATTTGTTGGGTCAGATTTCCACGAGCTATATAGTTTATCCCTCTTCTCAGACAAATTTAAAATATTTTGGTTAATCCATGGAAGCTTACACATCAGCACATTATTTTTCTTTTTAGTTGTAATAGATTTGTTTAGTGCAATATCAAAATTTTCTTTTATAAATTTATATATTTGGTTAGGGCAACACATGTTATTGGTAAGAGACCAATCCGCACTATTTAGCTCCTCCACTAGTATTCCACTGTCATGACAATATATCTTGGCTTTTTTCTGAGCACCCTGTATCTGATCGCAAGCGCTGCAACATGCGATCAGAGTGACGCGGTGATCCGCCAGAACAGTGTCGACCGCCGCAGAGTACGCATCTAACGTAGATAGCCTAGCAAAAATATGATCGATGCATGATTTCGTAACTCGACCCGCTCTAGTCTCAATTCGAGTGTAGTCAGTAATACCACTTTGAAAACCATTCTCAGAAAGCATATTTGTGTAAAAGTCCCGATGTGAAGTGTATGATTTTAAATCGATGTTAATGTCGCCAAGTATTATCATGTCAGTGGAGCCATATTTATTTATAAGAGTGGATAGTTCGGTGACAAACATTGTTTTGTTAGTGGACGGAGGTCTATAAATTACGTATGCCTGCGACATACTGTGGGAATGGCCTGAACTATATCTTATTGTCCAAGCCAAATGATTCCTTATACGTCATAAATTTTCATAACAATTCGATGGTACCGGTTTAGCTTTTTGTTTGCTTTCTGCAAATCAATGGCAGACTCACTGACTTCAAAATTTAATTTCAAACTTACGAATGACGAAATGATCTTTCATATAAAAAGTTATGTGGGATTTACACGAGTGACTAAAGCCGCACGACTTTTGGAGCACGGTAAAAACGACTGTGTAAATGGCAATTCGACCTAGGCCGCAGGTGACTGGACAAACTTATCTGATCCGGTGGCCAAAACTGGAACTACGTTATTACTCATTGTTACCTAGGTTTCGCCATCGACTACATAGACTACAGCGACGTCATCACCGTTGTCACTTGCGATTCAATTTTACAACCGACTTGCTAGGTGACTTAAGTCAACCGTCACAGGTGACTAAAATCGACCCATGTAAATAGCTCAGTATTAGTTATTTATCTACATTACACACACTCATTTAGAAAGTCGTGTTTTACTTTCCTGTACCTATTTATCGAACCATAGGGTTTTAAATAGTTTTATTTAACGTTCCCTAAGAAATAAGAAATAATATCTAATTTAAAAATCGCAACTACAGGTAGAGCTAGGGCCAAGTTGGGAACAACTCGATAAAACTAGCTAAAAAAAAATTAAATTGACGAACCCTTTAATATCATTTTTGTTTGCCAGTGATAGTGACTTGAGATTTAAGGTTACTAATACTCGAAACAAAACAACTGTTCTGTATTCAACGGTGATGTTAGCAACATTTCTAATATCTACTCTTACCAAAGTAAGAAAACTCGAAAGATATTTTCGAGGTATCCTGTTCCTCATTAGATGCTTTGATAATGCTAAGAAATAAAGCCAAAATAACTACTAAAATAAACTTTCTATCTAACAAAAAAAAAGTTGTCGAAAAAAGAGAGGTGCTTAGTAATTTTTCATTGATAACAATTAATAAGTAGCAAAGATTGTCACTAAATATTGTCAATACTTCTAAAACAAGGCGAGTATTTTGATACAATTTACCTTTATAGACAGTTAGTACTTGAATCGCTCTCCCTGAATTTCTAGAAATAATTGGACTTCTGAAAGTGGATTAAGGCCCTCCATTTGTCGTCTAAAGCTATACCAGTCTACTGGGTTTCATGAATAACATTTTGATGAAGTACACACGACGGCACCTCAGACTATACATGTTGACCTTGAGACCGCCTTTATGTCCTACGTAATAAAAGCTGTTTTCGTAGTTCAACTGTATGACGTGCTGTCGTGAGTACCTACGAAATTTATTCAATTAATTTATCTCAATCGTGACAAAATAGGTTAATTATTATTTTATTTCAAGAATTAAAGAAGCTTGCTAAGTAATTAGTTACTTAATTAAATTAAATTAACTTCTATTTGCTTTTGCAGATGTCTTTCGAAAGCGAGCTACAATTTAATATTCCAACATTATTTTATAAGTTATTAATACTATTTTACGCAAATGCATCAAAACGGTTTGATCTTGTTTTTTTTTTAACTAAAAATCGATAGTCGTTTGAAAATGTGTTTGCTATTTTAATACATAATCTTTATTATTAATTGATTTCCCTCTCAGAAATCTAACGTGGGAAAATACATGAAATTCCACAAACTAAAATATAGTTTACGGCACAATTTTCCCTAAACGAAACTGCCGCAAAGACATTTCCGCGCACTACACGTCAGACGCTTTAAGTAATGTAGATAAATCATTAATATGTATGAGTCCGTGGTTTGTGCTTAGATTTACCCGATGAATAAAGAAGACTAGGCGGCCTAGTTAAGGGTTGCGTGACTAAGGGTACCCAATCAATTTGATACCTGCAGGCTTGTTATCAGTGGGCAGTTTTAAGGCAGGAAATAAAACATCCGAGCTACCTCCAAAGTAATTATCCAATATTGTTTGCTGGATAAGCGAGCGGATAGATAGAGCGGCCGAAAAATGTGGTTGCAATTATATGATCAAAGGTTTGGCTGCCTTGAGATAAAGAGGCTCATTTTCGCTTGAAAGATAAAACGGGGAACGACTGGTTGTGTAGTCATGTGCAAAATAATAATACTTTGTCTTTAACCATAGCTATGATGACACTTACCGTTTGAATTTCAAATTATAACCGTAAAAATAGTGTAAAATGTAAAATAATAAACGTGTGAGAATAAGAAGTATATATTTTCTATTATTTTACTTATCTCTTATTTCTTTGCTAAAAATGTTAAAATGCTTTTATTTAAGACAATTACAGCTATTAGTCAGCTTAAGGTCCTGTTTTAAAATGTCCAACATTTCTTTTTAAGTATTACTTATACAGAGTACTTAAAACATGTTTTTTCTTACTATCGAAATATAATACTTTGTCGTCCGTTCCTAGCTCAAAAAGTCTAGCCATATCAATATCTTCTCCGATATTGTATTACTTATTTGTACAGACAGAGATAAAGTTATCCTATTTTCCTTATGATTAAAATTGTTGCGAGGTCTAAGGCAAATTCAGATTTCCCAGAAGACAATCCGTTGTTCAATCCTCGCATATTATACTAAAACACCCAAACATAATGGAATCTATGTATAAATTGTGTTATTCTTATTGCTTCTTTTTCATATTTACGTTGTGTATAAGCTAATTTAGATTCTCCTAAGTTATTATTATTTTATTTTCCTAAGGTGCTCGTTGTTGGCGCAGTTGTTCAGCGCCTGGCCTTACGATTCCGGAGGTTAAGCAACTTTCGCAAGTGTCGGTCATGGGATGGGTGATCAAAAATTTACTATCTCAAGCTCCTCCGTGCTTCGGAAAGCACGTTAAGCCGTTGGTCCCGGCTGTATTTGCAGTCGTTAACACCCACCAATCCACATTGAGCCCGCGTGGTAGGTTATGGCCCATCCTCCTTATCCACTTATAAGGAAGGCCTGTGCCCCAGCAGTGAGGACATTAAAAATGGCTGATAGTCATTTTCCTAAGTACCTATAATATACAATTACTAGTATTAATATTTATTTTGTGTTATTCATAGCACAGAAGCTAGCTTTAATTTAAAGAAAACTTAATCTTAAATGTCTTGAGCTTGAATGGCAGATAACATTGTTTTGCTTTATATTTCACATTTATACTATATATACTCATACCAATACTTTCAATGAGAAGACATTTTACCTGGTTTCCCAGAACTGTAACAAAGGACTATCGGTGTTGTAATAGCCGAACCAAACATGACGTTCTCAGCTAACAAACAACGACCGGACAAGCTGTCCAGAAGCAGTCGTCCAGGGGATTGGAATAAATGAGCCCTGACGTCCATTTTGACGGTAAATTGAATCCGAATAGCACGGAATCTCGTTTAAACCCCGGTAAATAGAGACTTGTAAATAGGTTGGGCCGTGGAAAACATTTACGGACGCAATCCACCCTTTGCCTTTTCTGCAAATTAAATGAGTATGTCTACTTAGCTTGTGGGTGACTGGCGCAGAAGAAAGTGTATAAAAATAGGACGCAACGCAATACATAACAAATAGAAAACTTACTACTTGCTTGGTGCTAACCGATAAAGTTGGCAATATTTAAGTTACCAGAGTACTACTAGCTATTTTATCATCATAAAGAAGAACAGTTTTAACGAAAAGAAACAAAATCAGAATAAAAGTGTTATAGAAGTCGCAGTGAAATATCTTCACAGTCAAAGACAGTCGATTTATCCTCAATTTAAAGTGCACAATGCGCTTAGTATCACCTGGCCACGCATATGCTGTGATACATCATCAGATTATTACTCCCCTGGGAAAAGCGGGAGTCGGCAACAATTTACATAGTCCAAGATTACAAGAGCAATTTGAAATGTAAATCACCGTATCGCGAACATTCTAGAATGTCTGGGGACCACCTGATCCGTGTTGAAGTTTATAAACCTATAAACATGTATTATGGTGGGCTCAAGACCGCCTTCACACCTGCAAACTTTATGTTGTCGTTATACACACGTGTTCAATGGTAAGAATGGCTTTAGGCACACATGTATGCTCTGGAAATGGAATTGAAAACTAAGCTCTGGCAACCATTTCTTCAATCGTTTAGGAAATAGATATTATACTTAACTATATTTTTTTTTTCGTAAAAAGGCGTATTATTTTTTATTTTTAAATTGTGTCTTTAAGCCATGAACTTCAGTTCGGTTCATCAGTTCAACAAATTATTTCTTTTGTCCAAGCATGATGATCTTTAATTCTTACTTTTACATTACTTCAGAGAAAAATGCCACATTATTCGAAGACACGTAGCAAAGTGGAAAGACTAAACTACACGCGTGTGTCGCTTTTGAAATAAAGTGGTTGGCAAAAGGACACGTCTCAATGTGACGTCACTTATGTTCACAAGTGTTGATAAAGGACCGAGAGCGGTCAACCACATCTGTTCCTATCCTTTTTTTTCGCATTTTATTAAAGCTAATATAAAACGTACACGTTTGTCTTCAGACACCAACCCTTTTTCTAAATAGCACTCAAAGCGTGAAATATTTGCAATTTCTTTTCTCGATTGACACTAATAACATTAACAAGTTAAAATATTAAATTAAGAACCCAAATAATCTGAAAATAATTACTAACCACTGACCTAGTTTCGGCTATTCCTGGTTCAAATATTGCTCTTCCCGTGACCCAAACTTTACCCCCAACTTTTTCCTGATTCGTCCCTTTGTTGAAGCGTGAAATGAGTCGGAAAGGACAATTGGAGTTATACCGTAACTATTTGTATATACTAGTATTTCCTTACGTATACTTAACAATATTATACAACAGGATACATTAAAAAAGTTGAAAATAAAGTCGTAAAAGCAGCATAACTACACTGGCCTTCAAAACTTAGTACTAAATACCACTAAACAATAGAAGTTAGGGTTTTGAAATAAAAGAAAGGTTTTTTTTCAAAAAAAATATTCCTTTTTATTTTATGTGTATTTTAAAAGTTATTACAATTTTAAAAGTACTTAATTTTGAAGGCCAGTGTAGAATGTTTAACGAACCATGCAAGAACAACAATGACACAGATTAGCAGTGCAGTCATTATTCGAAGGTAGAATACATTTTTCTTTTAGCGAGTACAATTTCGTTCTCAAAAGTTACTTTTAGCCGAGCAATAAATTCTATGCACCCAATCCTATGTCAACTCGAATTCGATTCGTTGCATTTGGGAGGGCTTTAGACGCTGCTCCACTGACTCTGAATGGATAAATAGAATTTCTTCCACAGGAAATAGCAGAGGCTACTTCTGATTCAGTGGAACTGCATAAAAATCACATATGCTGTTTTGAAATATTACTCTCCTGTGTCACAACAAGAAAATAGCACTCCCCTTGAGAAATCACAAACATGTAATAGGATATTTGTGTGCGTACCCCGAAGCTAATCTCAAGTATTGATCGTGCATCATTTGCGTTCGACTGCGAGATATTTCTGCTTTTATATTTCATATCAGTAAACTCGGAAGTGGAAGGAGAAAGCAATAAAAAGAATTCGTTAAGTATGCTGAGCTCAAACGGGAGTATTATATTAAAGTCAATCTTCATATAAAAAGTAATAAATACATTTGGTAATGAAGCCAGCAGTAGCAGAATAATTGTATTTCGAAACAAGAAACTTAACGTGCCCCAGACATATTGAAAACACTTTTAATTATTCAACTTTTTGTATGTAGAGGCTTTTTACCCGACTGCAAGAGGGTTATATTTTTCGCGCGTATCTTGTATGTATGTTTGTATGTAATATTCTTTATCTATTAAAGGACTAAACGGATTACTATCATTAGTATATCGTTAGATTTGTCTTGACAGCACAAGTGTTCTTAGGTAAGTGACGTTAAAAAAACCAACATGAAGTGAAAAAAAAATTTTTTTTAGCTTACTGCAATGTTGGTATCAAATTAAAGGGCTTTTCATTAGGATTTCAAAAAGGTATATCAAAGGTATATAATATAATATAAAAAATAAAAGACATAAATAAAATAAATAATAAATAAAAAATCTACCTGCATCAAAAGACAAGTCAACTGAAAAGATGGAAACAAGGTCAAATATAAAAGGCAATATAATAACATGCAGTCGGAGGCATAAAATATAACGATAAGTGAAATCATTCATAATGTCACTTATACCTACATACCTCCGACTGCATGTTATTATGTTGCCTTTAATATTTGATCTCGTTTCCATCTTTTCAGTTGATTTGTACTTTGATGCAGGCGGGTTTTTTTTTAAATTTCGCTTCGTTGAAGATGTTGTAAATCAAATTCAGTCCGGACATGTGAATGTTAGAAGAGAGCCCGACAATATCTAGGACTCTGTGTTGATTGTGAATTAAGTTAGAATGTGCTAATCAAGACCGGCCGTCCCAGCAAGCTAAATATATGCGACCGTTTCAAAACGCAGAAGATAGATCGCGAATATTAGATTTTGTTGAGGTCTCTCATTTTTCTTCATTAATTAAAACTGAATATAATCTTGGCTCATTGTATTCTGAATCGTTTGTAATATTATTTTATTTCAGTTCCAAAGATGCTTATAGTCAATAGTCAAAATATCTTTATTCAAATAAACTTAATAATTAAGCACTTTTGAATCGTCTATATTTTCCTACCACCCGTTCAGACTTTTTTAACCGACTTCTTGTAGGAACAGGCGCAAGAAACTTATCAGCTTTAGCAGAAATAAGTAACGATATTTACAAACTTAAGTATATCGTTACCAAATACAGTACAACAGGATTATTAGCAACAAAGTACTTGTGTTACATGTTACATCATTTCCACGCATTTCGGTCTTTTAGATAATCGTCTACTTTATAATAACCTTTACCTATATAAGCGTCTTTAACATGATTTTTAAATTCATGCAAATTAAGATCAATCACTTGTTGTGGAACTTTATTAAAATGGCTATGCCTTTCCCCAAAAATGAACCCCTAGTTTTTGCAAGCCTAAATCTTGGAATGGCAAAGTCAAAGAAGTGTGTCTTTTCTTGGTTTATCGTAGCTTTGTCTCGTTTTCCTTAACTGTTTCAACTATTCTACTCTTAATATTGATTTGTGATAAATGAATATGTATTTATGTTATGAGTTTATCACAAATATATACCGTTAAAACATTTCTGTCCTATGCTACAGTATTAACTTTCAAGAATACACCAGTCTTAACCATAAGCGCATATCTTCGATCGAAACCATCGTCAGAACATAATATTGCTTCAGTACAATAGGAAAGTTCGCGATATTGTGAATTTCCAAACAAATTCGCTATATATTTCACCCCCCGCGAGGGTACTGCAGATCTGATAGTCATTTCATACAAATGCTGCACAATATCGCTATTCTATTGACTGGATTCCGACCTGGATGGAGCGCATAAAAGCAACGGACGACAAAAGCGTTCGGGGCTTGTTCAAAATCAGAGAAATTAAATTTTGTATCTCGGGAGAAGTTGCCCGGCTGGTAGGCGGCCGACGGCTTTATGCCGACAAACAATGCGCCATTTTCTTGTGATAACAATTTTGCTTCAACCGATATTCAATATACTAGCAAAACCAATTATAAATCCATTTCAAAATTAAATTATCATATATGTCTATCTTTAGATCTAACTAGTAGGTATCAAATGTGGTGGTGTATTCATGGACAGAAATATATCAATCTGTATTACACAAGGCTTAGTGATAAATAAGGGATAACCGAAATTCCGAATCTTATTCGTCCATCCTGAAACATCCAGCTGCCACAAATATCGCCCAAATATTTATTGTTACTACAATACTAAACGACATGGGAATCCTTTCTGCGCTTTCATTAATAACATCTAATTTACGATGCTTAAACATGGAAGCCTTGTAAGCCCACGAGGCGGCCCAAATGTCGTTATCCGTTCGTCACTTCGAAACAAAGGTCCTTTCAGATTGCAAATTAAATTAGAACATCCTCCGATCCTGCTTGTATAAGCTCTTAAATGCAATATTTAAAGGATGCTTAATTCATGAATCTTCACGAAGTTTGACCATTCAATTTAAATTTTCAAAGTGATGCTCGCCGTTGCAGCAATTTGCATTTTAGGAGCGCGTGTGTTGCATGTATTCACAAATTGAGCGCCCAAAATTATGCAGCGCTTTAGACGAGATTAAAAAACAGGGTCGTGCAAGGGTACTCCGCAAAACACATTTCAAATAAAAAACTACACGTGAGATATAATTTGTTATCACATCTCTTCAGAGGTAACGCACAAGAAATGATTATCTTTATGATTTATGCGTTTTCCATTATTACGCAACGTTCTAACGGACGTCACTCAGTGTCACAATTTTGCAGATTCTCATTCTTGGATACTGCCTTTTTATCAGGTATTTTTGTAATTACAGAATGATGCTGTGGCACAGAAAAATAAATAAAAGGTTACTAGGGTATCAGAAAAAGTTGTATTTTTACCCGACTGCAAGGATAGGGCTATGTTTTACGCGCGTATCTTGTATGTATGTAGGTATGTATGTTTATATGTAATATTTTTTACTACCTCAAATGTTTGAAACAGCGGCTTGACGTATTTCTATAATTAAGATATCGTTAGATTTGTCTTGACAGCCCAAGTGTTCTTAAGTAAGTGGCAAACATAGCAGTTAAATCTTCACATAGCAGGTGTGCGGTGCTATTATTTGAAGTGTTTTTTTTTTAATACTGTAATATGGCTGTCAAATTAAAGGGCTTCTAAAAAGGATTTCAAAAAAATATTCGTATATCATGTCCGTAATATATAATAAGTAAAAAGACAATTTAAAAAATAAATTAAACAATATAAAAAACCCGCCTTTATCAAAATACAAGTCAACTGAAAAGATGGAAACAAGATCAAATATTAAAGGCAACATAATAACATGCAGTCGGAGGCGTAGAATTGAATGATAAATCAAATCATTCATAATGTTACTTTATGCATCCGACTGCATGATATTATGTTGCCTTTAATATTTGATCTTGTTTCCATCTTTACAATTGCCTTGTCAGGCGGGTTTTATATTTTTCTATTTTTTTTGCTTATATTAATTATTATTGTCAATAATGTTAATATTAAATCACGCTAGTTACGTTACAATTCCTTTTGTAAATAGAATAAAAGCCCAGATTCCCATTGATAGAGACATATCATCGAAATACTGATAGTTATGTTGAAAAATTGAGTAATTTATAGGTTCGGTAACGCGATCCGGTGTTTACCAGTCTCCATCGCCCCTCGTAAATCGTTTAAAGGCTGGGCGTTCCACATCCTCAAGATGAATGCCCTTGTCAGCCTGATATATTTACTGTCCGTACATTGGTCCCCCTGCCCACTCTTTAACATATAACTGCACTAACAAATAGTCTTCATGAATAATAAGCGGCGATAAGTTTGGCCGCTCTATAATGTGGCGGAATTCCTAAATCTGTTTATCAGTTGCTTCTACCGAATATATGTTGGCTATGAAAAATTTAATCTATATTTTTCAAGGCAACTTCTTATTCATTACTGGTTCTTGATACTATTTCTATTATGTGAGTTTGAATTAAATATGTGTTACAATAAAGTTAATTTAAGCATAATTTTATTGATAGCGATATCATTATTTTCACTGTGCTAATGAATTTTATTTAGAAAGTCATGATTTTACGCTATCAACGAAAAACTGTAATGTATGAGTATACTTACAGTAGATGTTTTATAATAGTAATCGTCGAAATATTACAAAACAGTTAGTTTTGTTTTGTAATTTTTCAATCTGTGTCACTATCATTGTGTTCATCAGATATGTTACCGCAGCTAATAAAATTGTGAAAACTAACCTTCGTACTCACAAATACAGTGTACGATGGCATATTACCCATTTTTCATCTAACTCGCGCATGTAATGTCGCACGATATCGCGTAACGGCCCTCCTTTACCATTCCGACTGTTCATGACTGTACCAATATTGTTTCAGCGTCAAAGTACTGCGGAATGATACTAGTAAATTGCTCGGTTGTGTGAATGATGCTAGTAAGTTGCTCGGTTGTGTGATAAAGATTTTTTTTCATTCCACACATAGATATCTTGAAGTCGGTAAAAAATTCATTGATAAATATCTTTTAAATTTATTTAAATCTTCATACAAATCAGAGAGATCACAAATAATCGGTATGTAAAGGAGGTCCAAAAATGGTAATTAAGTTTCGTGATAATTTTTGGTAAATAATGATAAAGCCTGCAAACGTTTCCAAATTTATCTAGAAGTATCTAGACTTATTTGTTGCATCTCTTTGAAGTATAATCTCGTCGCATAAAGTTCTGTAAAAAAAGCTTCGGCCTTAGTGCAAAATACTAAGTCAGTAACTTTTGTTTTCTTTTATTGCGAATACCTCCACCACATTTTTTCAAAATTCCTCTGTTCCTCTCGGTTCAAATTGGCACTTTTAAGGTTGAAAGACTAAGTTAATTACAAAAAAAAAATACAATTTAGCTGCTAATTTAGCGGTGAAAAAAACGAAAAAAAATGTAGCGGTGCGATCATACCGCTACATAAGCAATCGACGAATGACAAAGAAATGCAGGATCAGCGAAAAGTACAATATGTAAACATTACGCAGACGTGACCTTGCACTACGTCAAGCTAACATCAAGACAAAATGTATACTACCTGACTCACGATATCGAAGTTTTCTAAGCGCTTCGGCATAAATACATATTCCAACACCTAACAGTTGGCTCGTGGTTCCCGAGCACAGACACCTAGCTCGGCGGAAGTACTTCCCTTTTCGCTGAATATATGGCGAAGAAATCCTGTCTCAACAAAAATATTTCAGTTTAGCATTTATGAAACATTATCGTGATATTAGTAATTATATTTTTAATGACAAGGTCCTTATTTTATTAACAACTAGGTCCTTATTTTCTATGATTCACGAATAAAAATATAGTGCAAGTAAGCATAAAGCCCGAGACTATCGACCCTCGTATTTTCAAACACTTTTTTAAAAATACATGTTTATAAATAAAACGCAAATTATTCGTATCTCAGCAAATACGGTTCTCTTAATTGGTTGAACCCACAAATAGTTCAGAAACCCGAGTAACATTACTGCCTTACTGTTTATTACATTGCTGAGCGAAAGTTCCCGGAGAGGTATAAAATAGTTTAGAAACTAATTCTCTGAATACATCTCTCAGGGAATTCTTTTCCATTACCCATAAAAACATACTTATTAAATACCTTCTTGTTCAGATATATGGAAGTAAGTTATATCGTTATTACTCGACTCATTGATCTCAGAAATTTATTTCATGCATAGAACTTCTATTATATAAGTGATCCATACCATAGGCTACGTTTTATGCTAACATGTGTCTTCAAAAAATCCGATGTTTCCTTCTTAACTCACACTTGATTGCTCGGTTTATACAGTTTTTAACCAAAACAGCTATGAGAATCTCATGTAGGTATCAATTTATGAATATTTAAACTATTACCGCAGGAGTTTTAAATCCTACTAATATTATATGCGAAAGTTTGTGTGTGTGATGTGTGTTTGTTACCTCTTCACGCCTAAAAGACTGCACCAATTTGGATAAAATTTGGCAGATAGATAGTTTATAAACTGGATTAAAACATAGAATACTTTTTATCCTGGTCAAAGGGTTCCCTAGAGTCCACTCGGACGAATTCGCGGGCGGCCGCTAGTTAGTTAATAAGTCGTTAACAGGCAATCAGTAATAGCAAAAAAAAAACGAATATTATCGATTTTTAGAAACATGAACGAACATATCTCGTGTCATAGATATATCGCAGAACTCCCACGACTCGACCCTTGTCACACCGTCACATATCTGTCCAACTTAATTTCAACGCCCGCCGCTCACTTGACACACGCGCCCTTAAAGGAAACTGACTTATTTTGTTCTAAAAATCCCTTTTATAGTGCATCACACATTCAACCCCATTTCGATTCAGATCACATCGTTGTTTCACATTTTCGTTCCAAAGAAATTCCCTTCACGTTACAAAGGAAATTTGGCCGAAGTCTTTTTAAACATTTCGCCCATTGACTGCCGAGTCGGTCTAATAGTTAGTGGATACTTGATTCAACTTACTAAAAAAGATGTGAATTAAAATTTGGGTAGGTAAGGCATTTTTTTAATTTGGTTACACATTCGTGATAGTTTACTTCTTGTTTGAAAATAAATAGACAACTTCTGTTTAGACAGATGCAAGTATGTCGTGATTATGATTTATGAGTTTTGAGTTGCTACTTTAACTCTTTATTCCTTAAAGCATAGAGTTTGCATTTAGGCTGAGTTAATACACACAATAATTGGATTGTTGCTCCTTATGGTTCATATTCTAATTCTAAGAGAAAATATTCATCATACCTTTTTAACATTTAACCTGGAAGAAGAAAAGCCATAACCTACATGGATAATAATATGGTATAAAAGTGATAGCTTCTCTCAGCCAAGGTCATATCACCGACAATAGATTTAACTGCCATCCTTACAGCCACATATATTCGAGTTTTTTTTATGTATCGAGTAACATCTGCCGACCCTCATTTTCTTTAGTCAGCAACATTGTGGAAGGAATTTAGTCGAATGACGGTGTAATAAATTTCCTTCATATGATCCATAAAACTCCCTTAGGGAGGCCACAGACGACCCAAGGACGACGTAATAAAAACGCAGCGATGAGAATTAACCATGTATTAGCATAAGACATAATGCAATACTCGTCCATCGCCTGTTAGAGTTGCATAAGTGAATAGATCCCGCATATAAATTTACGACTTTGTTTAAAATTCTGAAGTCGAAGCGCTGAATTTGCGAGAGTCACTTGTTCATAAAATATTTACCACGACGTAGTATTAAGGAAACTTTTCCTTGTCTTGTCTTGTTCAGATCGGGGAAATCTTAGGAAGTTGTCGCCTGCTTCAACATAGTTTTCACAGCGTAAGCCTTAATAAGGGACACGTATTTCAATAGAAAATTTTGAAGATAACAATTGAATTTAGGCACAGACAATGTGGATGTGTCAATTTTAACGATTCATTGGAGCAAGTACGAGTACATCTACAACCACATTCATCAAAACTTCTTTAATTGCCACTATACTTTAGCGATGCGTTTCATAAAAATATTGGGTAGAAATTCTGCATGCATCCTGTTTTTTAGTAAACAAGCGTCCATAATACGGTTTTTTATATTTAACTCTAAATTCAAATTTTTTCGTGATCTTTTTTTCACTTTGTTGTGCCCTACATTTAAGGCTACATTTCAGTGCATCTTATTCGTAAAATAAGGAAGGCAGGCAGGCAGGACTTATAATACGAATTCGCCCAGTGTACGGTTATTTAGTTAGATACCCTTATTCCACAGAATTTTCTACTATACAGGAAACCACAAAGCTATATTTGATAAGCATATACCGTTATGCTTTTAGTAGAAATTGCAATTTATTGGGCAGAGGGGCCAAACCAGATTGAGTTAGGGGGCTAGCTGATGTAAACAACTCCGGAATGGTATTACAGCAAAACTGTGTGCACCCTTGTATTTGCTTTTAACTAAATTGAATTGTATTGGGATTTCAGTATCTCGTGTAAATACGGTGCAAGTGAATCGCCAAAGCTTTTAGCCATGAATTTTGTTAAAATTTCCGGATCGTAATGGAATCCATTTTTAAATTTAGACACTTAGAATACCAATGTGCTTTTTTTACCTGTTAAATCAACACTGAATACTGTTATCGTAAATCAATGATACGGCAATGGTGCTACATTTATGATATTTTGTTTTACTGGGTTGCAATTGCATGCCAACTATATCAACGCATTAATTTGTTGTAATTCTAGTCTAGTGTCAACCTCGCTAAGAATTTAAATAAGTGATGTTGACAAATTCAAGAACAAGATTCTTAACGTCTTGCTGAATTATTCAATCAGCAAAATAATGAGAATTAAAAAGATTAGCCTAATGAATGATAAGCTTGCTACCCTCCAATGTACCTCTTGTCTCTAGGGTTCCAAAAAGGGTCGTACCTACCCTACGACAACCCGTCAACAGTTGGAAATGTTGACTAATCAATTAAATACTTACCTCTGGGAAGTTTTCCATAGACGATTTTAAGATTCTATTTCTTTTCACCGATCAAGATCTCTATCAAGGTCACTGAAAATGCATTTATTAGGTAATTGATAAAATCATACCCTTTTATTTATAGGTAGGTACACAAAATATTCCTCTAATATTTTGTGTACCTACCTATAAATAAAAGGGTATGATTTTATCAATTACCTAATAAATGCATTTTCAGTGACCTAATAAATAATATTTGTTCCTAAAATAGTAGATCTGTCACTTAAATTAAATCACCAAATAATATAAAAACGCTTACCTAAATAATAATTAAGAATTACTTGGAAATAATATCAATCATCAAATAATTATATTGGGTTTCTAAATAATGAAAAAGTCACTTAAACTGAATCACCAAACAATTAAAAATGTTTACCTAAAAATATATTTGATCATTGAAAATAATATTAATTTATTACATAATTCAACTGAAATTTGACGATATGGGTACAATTAATTAAATAAAACTACAATAGGTTTTAATCATATAATTTACATTTATAATCGAAACAAAAACACTACATATCTAAAACTAAACAAAACACTGCAGTTAAGTGCGAGCTGTGCGAGTTAGTTAGGTATATTTGTTACCGGCCAAACCGGATTTTCAGGACAAACTAGTTTGGCCTAGGTTAAACTAGTTCTTCCTATACGCGATGAGATTAACTGGTATAGCCTAGACCAAACTAGTTTGTCCTAAGCCCGATAGGATAAACCAGTTTAGGCTAGGCCAAACTAGTTGATCCTGATATAAGCATTATGGCCAAACTAGTTGATTCTGATATAAGTATTATGAAGCTTCGCTCGCTTCGCTCGCTCCGCTGCGAGTGGTCTAAACACTAACCTAACCTAACCTACCTAGTGCATTTAAATTTTCATAGCCCGCCAATTTGACTCCGCCCCTACTTAGGATTTTTTCTATGAATTAAGTGACACATCTATTATTTTGATGATTGAACGATTTAAATGATACTAATAGTTTGTTGATTAGATTTATAAGGTGATAGATTTACTATTTTAGGTACAAATATATTATTGCTGCCAGGGACTTACTTTTTAGAGGACAGATCTTATATTTAGGCTATAGAAAAAAGTGATCAAACTATAATTTAAGAGACATATTTACATTAATACGGTGATTCATACTTAGAGACAGTTTTGATAAATATGATGACTAATATATTTCTTGGGGATAGATATTATAATTAGGGTATTGCAGATTAGTGACACATCTAAACTTAGGTGACAGAAAATATTGTTCCCTAAATAAAATACAACCAATAATTTGCTAGATACTAAAGGTGAATTATTCTAAGTCGTCAAAATCAAAAGGAGGTTTCCAATGTACTGCTTTTGTTTTTAGACTAGAGATTGTGTTTAATGTGTCAAAGTCTATGGGCTGTTATGGTCTACTTTAGCCACCTAGCAAGACGCTTGTAGAATTGAATCGCAGGCGACACATCGGTGACAGCGTCGCTGTCGCTTATGTAGTCGATGGCGTAACCTAGGTAACAATATAGTTTCAGTTTTGGTCACCGGATCGGGGCCTTACTGCCATGTCTTAGCGCAGTATTTTTTTAATCTTACCATGCTAATTCGTACTACGATTCCTAGAGTAAGATTATTTTATTAGTGTTTCCGTTAGAAGTCAGTTAGGTTTGTTCAGTCACCTGCGGACTGTTTTATATAATTATATAATTAAAGGTTTACATAACCTTTATTTAATACCTTTATTTAATGTCATTATGTTGTTTCAATCAGCCACGTGGGATTTACATGACTTTCGCATTCAATACTGTGACCGACGGATGTTTTCACTAATATTTGTTACAAAAACGTATCCACTTATCCAATATAATAACATCGTATTTACAGAAAGCTAGATAAAATGATATGATAGTACTACCATATCGTTGTTTCTAATTACTCAATAACGAGACAGTGGGGAACATTTCCAGTGGTTCTTTCGAGAACTAGCAGCCATTTGTTTTTCGGCCGCGATCCAATTATTTTTGGGCGCGTTAGTTCCGAGTAAATCTATGTACGATAGGCACGCACCTAGGGTAGGACTGACAAATGCGTTAGCTTGAAGATTTATCGCCCCTATAATTAATAAAAATTGTTGTAAGCCGAAGCTTTATTTCTTAGCGCAATATACACAAATTGGGAGGATTTAGATTAGAAAGAGGTGTGTGTGTGAATTCAAGGAATGCCTATAATTTTATTAATTATAAGAAAATTTAAGCAAGTGAACGTTTTTTTGCAGTTTTATAACTAAATATTAATGATATTTTATATTTTTGTTGCAGGTAAAACTTTAACATCATGAGCCTCCATGTAAGTGATCTTCACATTGCAAGTCTGGAAAAAACTACTTCACACATCCATTGGCAGATGAATCGTAAATAATAGAATTACGTGATCGAGGTGGCAGAAAATTAACTAGAAAAATTATGGGAATTATAATATTTTGAGCACCAACAGTGTAACCAAAACAATAGGTTTTCCAAAAAAACTGAATGAACGTAGGTATAAACAATTAAAATGTAAAGCGCAACAAGTAGGTATTGGAATCTCATCCCATAAATATAACAGAGTATGTAACAACAGCTGACTAACAATAAACGAAGAAAAGAACCTAGAGTAACCAAAAAGTTTGAGGACACTAACTTCTATGTTATGGTTTAGGAATATGACGCTTTGAGACGTCAAACGTAAAGGAGTAATATTGCTGCAATTATTCTTCATTTATTAGTAAGGCAATAGGTTATAATATAATAAGTCAAAATCTTCCATGACTTTCCCCGTATATTATCGAAAAAAATATAAATAACACCGTTTTCCCATCAAAATTTTATCCATTTTCCTTAATCACAGAGCAGGTAATGAAGTTTAAGGGTCCATTATTAATTTCGTAATGGGTTCGCTTCTAGGAACTTATTATAGATTCTCAAACCATCGCACGGTTGATGTGATGGCCTCTCTAATCTTTGATTGTTTCCATAATATTCGTATATTCAAACAACGGGTTATTAAAAAAAACTGGCTTTTAAATGCATGGTCCTAAGTAATTACTTATTGGTGAATATTACCTACAGTTGCACTATTATCTTAATACTGATATTGACTGATACCAATGATTATTAAATTGATTGATATTAGATAGGTAGTAAATTTACCATTGTACGACTTTGTCCATTCTACAATCATAATCATAATCATAATTTTATTTGCCAGAACATAAGTTATACATTAACAGGTGGTATGTTATTAGTGGATTAAGTACAAATGTTCGCCTTATACACAAAAGCATGCAAAAATTATCAGTAGTTATTCAAAAAAGCTATTTTAAAATGTCAGTACAGTGTTACAGATATTAAAATGACTAAGTGGGTATTATTAAAATATTCGATTCTCAATAAAAAATAGAATACAAATACAAAGTAGAGGATTTGGTAAAATTCTGATCGTTGGTAGTGCAGGTCTAATCATCATAAGAGAACAGCCTAAACATGGTGTCGGTCAGTTTAATAGTTGGTAGTGCAGACGTCCAGTCTTCATATAAGAGAACAACCTTAACATGGGGACGGTCATGTTGGACTGACACTCATGACATGAGGACACCCGTGAAAGCGGACACCTGTCCGTACTCAATATCTACTCGATATCTACACTAAATATGTACTCAATATCTACTCGACAAAAAAGTATGGAACAGCTGATCATTTTTTTCCTCTGATAAAGTTGATCCCTTAGACAAAGTTGTTCAGTTTGACGGTCTAAGCCACACCACGAAATTCATCGACTATTTTCGATTATACCCTGTAGTTGACGAGCTTATGTCGTCGGAAAGGGGAGTCCTGTTCCCATCAGGTTGCCAGCCTTTGGCATGGTGGGTCACTAATCAGTTTTCCCTATGGTAAAAAAGGTCCAATCGTCATGTCATACCATGGCGATGATAATGTTGAAAAGCTAAAAATACTACAGAAACCTGTGCCAGATTACCTCCAACATTCCGTATATTTTGCATTCGCTCTTTGATATACTCCGGAATATTCCGGATTTCAAACGATCGTTATTTACGCAATCATGAGTTCCAGATTATACGCTTTAGAACATTCATTATTTAATTAAGTTAAATTAAGGCCTTGGATTTTATTCCCTCCATATTTCTTCAGCTTACTGAATATAAGTATGATTTAACGTATTAACTAATTGAATATGAAACTACTTCTACGAATCGACGCGTTTGAGTAATTTTCCAATTTAAACCCGGTTTATTCAGCTACTACAAATTAAATATATGCACGCTTCATTGCTATAAGCGTCGCCGTTGGCTTTCGTATATCCGGCTGTTACTATACTCCTTTACAGGTCGCATTTCTCAACCGATTTTCGTGAAAGTAAGCAGGATTTCTATTTTTTTTGTACTTTCTGAAAAAAACGCTTTCTGTGTCACGTCAATAAATAACAAATGATTTTCATTTCTGCTTTTCTTTTAGGGTGCGCGATTAACATTTATTTAGTTTTAAGCTATATGCAAAGACAGACTGGGCAGGTCTTCAACTCACAGAGCCACTAGAATATGTGTATATTATGCACGGTTTCACTGCCATAATGCTAAAGTAATATTAAAATTCTCGGCTCAAATTTAGTTGTTGCTTTATATTTCTATTACATAAACTAGATTCCCGATAAAACTATCAAATGTAAGTAGATTGTATAGGTTTATATTTATTGCATTATATAAAACAGATTTCTTTAAATCAATCTCTCGCCAACTTTTTCTCCGTAACCAGTGATAGATGCGGGCAGTGATTACGGAATTAGCTACAGTGGAAGCCAGCAATAAACATAATTACGGGTTTAACGACCCCACGCGCCATAAATCTGCACGGAACCCGAACCCTTCGATTCGGCCATCACCACAAGGACCCCCATTAGTTCCATTCGCGATCTTATTACGTGACTAATTACCTAATCACTCGTATTTCTTTTCAACCATTTTGAGAAACGAAACGTAAGTAACACTCGGCTGAGACTGACGCCATTTTGTTTTCTCCGACAGCCAATAAACATGGTAGAAGCCATGCACGTAGGAAAAAACATAAAGACAATAAAAAAACACTGTTCTTCAGATAGGTAAGTAAAAAACATAACACTTTCTTTGCAGTCGGGTAATAAAAGATTATTATCTCAATGTAAAAAAAGTACTATATATGTTTGTATCTACGAAATAGATATCATACTCTGTCTTACACGCACAAGAGGGCAATACTGTTAACTGTCACCTTCATTGGATTATGATGGCATGGTGATGGCGGGTGATGATGAACACCGAGTAAAATACTAGAGAAGTACAGAGAAGTAGTGGTGTATAGAAGTACAGACAGTGCAAACTGTCTGCAAACTAGTAGTGGTACCGGGCGAGCGTAATATTAAAAGACTTAGACGGAAGGTAGACCGATTCGTCTGCCAATAACATCTACCCGCACGCAACAATCGACAGTTCTTCCGTGACCATGGCGCATGCAACTGCGCCGAAATATTGGAGTCTCAAAAATAAACAGGTACATGGTGTAAATCCCGATTTAGTTTATTCTAATAACGTCAATAATCATGAGTTTTCATAATGTAAAAATAACTACAGTTAGGTGCAATATAAGAACACATAAAACATTATCTTTATATGAAGTCTATTTGTCATTCCACTGCCCACAAATTAAACAATGTCACTATTAAAAGTGTCATAGCTTGCGATGCCCGTAAAATAATGTTCACGGCGTATCAGTATTGAATTAATAAATAGGTATATAATTTACAATAACATTTTGTGCGATACTATAGGACCTCATACTTCAGAACACAGTAGAATAAGGTCTAAAGGTTTTGGTAAATTTCCAGCAGCGGTTAGCCGTGGCCAATGGTTGCAAGTTTTATGAGCCGGCACCGGACCGGCAGAGCATTGCCTCCGCTCTTTTTACTTTTTTCGAAACACTGTATGGCAGGCGACGAAATCGTATTCTGCCAGCCGACATTTTGCACGTTCCAATTTGGCGGACTGGCAACATAAAGATTTCACGAAGGTTGAATGTCAATCGGCGGAATTATAACTTTTATCCAATTTACTTTGTTGGATAAAACGGGTCAGTGACGACCATTTGTAAGGTTTCGTCAGAATAGGTTTTTTTCAGAAAATAATGTTCTCAGAAACACAACACAAGTGTATATTTTAGATCTAGAAATATTGCGCATTATTCTTAAGAGTTACAATATAAATAAAAAGTACACTTATAGCCACTGATGATAATTTTACCACCTGTCATATCATAAAATAAAATTGCATAATTCTTTCATCGAATCACAAGTGTATAATTTACAAAAGAAACTACTTAAAATGTTTTCACTTTCT
The DNA here is from genome assembly GCA_963556745.1 of Catoptria pinella. Lineage (NCBI taxonomy): Eukaryota > Metazoa > Arthropoda > Insecta > Lepidoptera > Crambidae > Catoptria > Catoptria pinella. The sequence goes on from OY750763.1 coordinate 11,069,821, forward strand.
AAAATTTGTAAATGCATCTCATGTTCACTGCTTCACCAAAGGCAAGCGTAAAAAATATACCCAGTATGTTGTATTTTTTACGCTGTGTAGTATTAACCAATTAAGAACTCCGACCCAAAGGGCCTTATAACAACAAAGAGAATACATATCCATAAAAATAACGAAATATGTTCACTTCGATTCTACGCGATAGACTCAGACTTTTATTCGCCAAAATTCCCGAAGAATTAATTAAATGTATATTTCGCCTTACGTAAAGTTTTCTAGTCAAATAATTGCGAGACTTTGAAGATTGAATGTAAGCAACGCTTTATTGTTTATTTCTTAATGAAGTTTCTACAATGAACATTATTGTTTACTTTTCACATAAAACTTTTATGTGAAAAGAAAACAATAATCACTAACGTAAGCAAATTGATTGTAGCGGCTATAGAAATAAGTTAAACTTATGTGACTGTACAAGACCTTTTTATCAGGCTTCGCTCTAATTAAAACAATATTCCAAAAACAATCAGTATCAAATAAAAACAAAAGAGTGAATACACCCCATTCATCTATTCGACGTTCTTGCACAGTAAAATTTTAAACACTACTTCAACAATAAACTATGCGCGCCTGTTGTAAAATTCATTATGAATGCCTCCATTCGTACCTGTTCCAATTTAATGCACAATAAAAGTGTTGGGATCCGTTGTTTTCAGAGATGGCAGATGCAGATCGCATTGTGCATCGAAAGAGTCCCATTGTGACCGCGGCGACTGGTGGGCTTTCACCAAACACAATGGTATCGCGACTCAGGTCCGCCGGCCATGTTGTTTTAATCATGGATCAGGTATAATATCGAGATGGCGGTGACAGTTACTATTAGTGTTGTACGGTGAAACATGTTTGTAATTGTAAACAATAAACACTGCATTTCATCATTTATGTCAGGATAGGCAAAGTAAAGTGCGAACCTAAATCAGCTGTTTCATACATTTTCATATTTTCGTTGTTAATGTTTGTATGAAACAGCTGATTTTTGTTTTTGCGATTTCAAAGTTGGTCGCATAGTAAAAGTTGTTCAGTTTGATGGTCCCATCCTCTACCATATTCTGGTTTAGTTATTAGTTCTATTACACTAAAGCTATTTGCTAAAAACATTACCGAAAGAACTATTCAGAAGTGCATTCACATAAACATAACGTCCAGCCAGAAGCATGTCTCATTAATTTATAAAAAATAGTGACACCCAACCCACACAAATTACGATATATAGGATGTCCCAAAACTATGCCACACGAAGAGGAAGTACCTTAAATATTGGAGACAGGAAATTTTACTGAAAGAAGACTTCGTTTAGATTTAAAAAATAATTGAAAATGCATTAAAAGCATTAAAATTTGCCTGTTTGAATCGAACCCACTAAATATTTAAAAAAAACTATCTTTTATTTTTACGATACCGATTGAAAGGGTTAGTCATTAGGATTATTTTTTCTTGAATAACACAACATCATAAACAATTTTTTATTTTAATTATTACGTATAGTACAGTATCGCATGTGTTTTTTTTTTTTAATTTAATGCAGTTCTAATTATTTTAAAAATAAAATTAAGTTTTCTTTCAGTAAAAAATCTAATATTTAAAAGGTACTTTCCCTTCATGTGTGAAAATATATTGGATCAGCCTGGTATGCCTATTTGGAAAAAAAATACGAAATAAAGAGCAAGGAAGTAAATCAGTTTCTGTGGACTATAAGTTTGGAATCCTTGTTCTTGTTCTTTAATTATTCTTAAATGAAGTATCAAAAATATGCTTCAAAATTATAACGAGAATGGCGCGAGCGGCGTAAGATGTGCAAAAAAAACAAATTACACCGGGAAAAGTACTGAGTACCCAATTAAGAACTAGAACCGGTACCAGAGCTAGGGTTTCCAACCATACTGTGTATTATACTATTACACTGTTTTTCACTACATACTTTTTACTGTTAAACAAAAATAAAGTAAATAACTGTTATCAGCATCACTGGTAGTAGTATTTTTTCTAGATATTATTTAGCCTACTTAGTAAGTATAGGCCGAAGGAAGTACCCTAGTACTTCCCTTCGGCCTATAACTATGATCGTCTTATACTACAAGTACAGGGAAAAGTCTGAAAACTATACATTTGTAATTAAATCATAAAAAATTGTCTCTATTTAAGTACCTAGAAAGGTCCCTATTTAAGTACCCTTCGGTAGGCGAGACCGACTCGCACTTGTCCGGTTTTTCTAAAATACTGTTTATTTTCATTATTATTTTCTTTTTCATACCTAAAAATACTTTATTTCTTGTAAAAAATGTTGGCAACCCTAAGTAGAGCCGACGCTCAAGCTCTTTTACGTCTTATTTCCTTTAAAAAGAGCCACTAAAATTCTTGGAAATGCTACAAGTAACCATATTTTCAGGCCAGCCCACTTCAATCAGTTTTCCCCACTCATTCATTTCGCTCCTGAATAGGTTCTTATTATAATAAAGTTAAAAAAAACTCAATCGATTTCCTTTCAATTAAGTTTGTATAACTCTTAAAACGTTTTCAGTAAATCAATATTTTCAACCGACTTCAAAAAAGAAAGCGGTTCTCAGTTCGTCGGGTGGGGTCTTAGAACCACGATTAAATATGTATTTTTTTATAATATTCGTACTTACGAGTTATTATAATAATGCAGATTTGAAAAATTCGTGTTATTTTTTGGTTTTTGCCGTTTATTTCTGAAACTGTTTTTTTTAGGTTTTTGAATGAGGTTTTTTGTTTAATTGTATAGAGTTTGGAACATAAGGTGGAAAAATTCATGAACAATTTGAAAATAATATATTAGAAAAAATACTAGAAAAAATAGACTCACTCGTAGCACCTCAGATGGGACTCGAACCCGCACCCTTGGGATTCCGGCCCAATGCACTGACTAATTACGCTACCGAGTCGCTAGTGGGAGCGGCGAAATTTTATCTTAATATAAATATTGTGAATGCGAAAGATCTCAATTTGAAAATATTTAAAATTTATTGTTTTTTAAAAGCACCTATCGTTTTGTCTCCAAAGAAATAAAAGCTTTTTAGCAACCTCACAGTAAAAGTTCAGTTGTAAATATTTTCCATGAAGTAGAGAATTACTCGCCGAAGAATAATTCTTAATTTGATTATTTATATAATAAATAAGAATTCAATTTCTTATCTCAGACTAACTTGGTATAATCAGATTACCTACTCAGCTTTATTTCGCACTGCTTTCATCCGTAGTGACGGACAGAGACAAAACATCTTTCACCCGACAGTTTTCCTTCGTAGATACTTTGTCGATTAAAAGATTTCCATCCAATCTGCTTAACTTGGAAGTTGGAAGGTATTTTTAATCCGTAAGTCGACGGCTGAGAGGGCGAAAATGGTGAAAATTAAAGAGTTTGCAAGACTTTAAAGTCTTAAACTCTGCCTTGTCGTACTGAAAAGCAATTTTATGTACACGAAACTGCAATTTAGATGTTTTAAACCAGCCAAGCGTGAATCGCATTAAAATGAGCTGGCTTTTTGTAGACACATGAAATCACAAAGCTCTACATAAAATCTTTTGTTGTTCTATAGCACAAATAGCGCAGTGGCAGCATGTCTTTTACTTAAGCCAAAGGTCCGGGCTTCGAATCCTGTAAGGGTAAAGGAAACCGTAGTTTAAATGAAGTTAAAGTTTTCAATATAAAATTAACGTTTTATTTCTCTCTACCAAATTGCGTGGCAACGGCAGTTAATTGAAGTGGCAGAATTGACAGATGACAGATGACATTAGATAAAATGGTTGCGTTCCGTTATACTAACAAAGAGTAATAATGTTTGTGTTTTAACTTTAAGCATTTTGTTCCCGTGTCATGGATTTTTCCTTGATTTAAACACCAAATTAGTTAGTTTGGGACTAAATGATATGTGATTGCGCGTAGTCCGCACACTAGCGCCGCACTGCCATTGGAAAAAAAACATAGTGCTTACGAAATACGAAATTGTGAATTATCTCTCTGTAGTGCTGCACTCCGAAGAAGCTTTGCGGTACTTTTTATCGCTTAAACAATATTTTCTAGCCTGTCGTTTAGTTTAATAAAGTTTTTTTGCAAAAAGTTAAGTTAATTAAACTAAAAAACTAAAGAGTCCAACACGATGGACATGATTTAACCCCTAAAGTAATGATATTGATGTTCAAATTTGATGGTAAAATAATATAAATTAAATATTTCGACTACAACGTTCGTAGCAGTTCTTCTAAAATTTGTTTTTTCATTTGGTCTGTTTTAAAAATGTGTTTTTTTAATATTTTTTTTCAGTTCATTATTATTTTGAGCTTTTTAGTCAAAGAGCTAAAACTCACCAAAATACACCATCTCTTATCGGAGTCAAACGAGACGAATCAAACGAGCCCAAACTCGATGGGATTGTGTGGTATTATTATAATAGCTACTGTGGCCTTCTTCCGGCTCCATCATCAGATCAGCTTACCATACCATAATATTGCAATGTCTTCTCGTTCTGATCTATATTCAAAGTTTTAAGTCTCTAGCTCATCGGGAAGCTAGTATAAAATCATTTGCTGAAATTGTGGACAAACAAATAAACTAACAAACAAATAAACGAGAAATTAACCAAATAAAAACGATTTTGTGATTATCCGAAAATCCACCCCTTTTTCTTTCGATTTTTGGGTTTACTTACCCCCTTTAAATGGAGGAAGTAAACCTGAAAATCGATAATATATGGATGTTGTCATTGAGGTTTTATGTTGATTGCAAAAATGGCATTTATTTGAAGTCCAACACGGCGAACGACGGAGGAAAGGGAAAAGAAACGAGATACTAAAACAAAGATTAGACACTATAATCGGTCCATTTAATTTCTCGATGATGTTGCAATGACGTTGCTCAATTTTATATAAATGCCTGCATGTAAAAATGATCAGTACATTTATACTTTTCCCAAAAAACAAGTTTCTTTTTTACAGTCAGAATGGAATCATGTTCAATAATAACGCAAATCAAGTAGCGAGCACTCTGGTCACTCGGTAAAGAATATAGGAAAAAAGTTGACAAGTTTATTAACATGCTTCTTATGTGAGTGTGCCACCGAATAAGCAAGCCATATTTTGAAGGTTATTTTCTTATTAACCCCTACTCACGTCACACTCATTGCAAGTTATGGGGCTCTTAGCACAACGCTACCCCGATGCGGCATGTTAACGACTGCCATCTAGCGATGATAGCTGAAACTAACACCTAGTCATGCTTTCTGAGTGCTATCCGCAAAAATGAAAGTATAAAACAAAAATTGACAGAATTCTTTATGTACCTATTTTACTATTTATATAATTATGATGTGATTGTTACACAACATTGTTAAAAAACATTGTGTCGTAATTTGGGAAAATCTTAAATAATAACAATCATTAACAAATAAAGTTCGTTGACCATTCCAAAATCCCAAGAGCCAAGAAGCTAAAGCAGCAATTAGCGATTCTAGCGCAGAGTAAACTTTGTTTTACTTGAAAGGTATTAATATTCATTAAAAAATCTTTGTCGGCATCAGTCTGCGGAAAGTTCGCAATCAGGCGGTGTCGGAACCCCCCTACCGTAGGGGTGCCAAATTTCAAATTAAGGAAAATAAGTTTTGATCCCTATGTAATTGGGTAAGGCCTACCCGCAAAAGATAGGGTGATAATAACCTGACCCTTTTAGTACAGCGAAATTAAAAATTCAAATCGATATCGGACTTGATATTGTTTAATTTTTGTAGAGAATGAAAAATAATGTCTGTCTGCTTAACTTCGAAATTAAAACGACTTTTACATGCTGCCAAATATATTTAACCCTTGGTAAAACTGATAACGTTTTAAATCTTATTACTTACACAATTTATTTAGCATGGTAATAAATATGCAATTAAAGAGAGCAAAAGTATTTTTAAGTAAATGATCTCACATCTATAAAAAAAAATAATTAAACAAAAATAAACTGGAAGTTAATCAATTAAGAGTCTAATCTATCTTTAATAAGATTGAGTTATAATAGTTTAATGAGATTTTCTTCATTTGATAATGATTTAGTTTTCGACGCACCATAATAGGTAGGGATTAACTAAAACTCACCGTATTGTGAGAAACTTGACCAATCAGATACAAACTCAATCCTATTTCCTTCTTTAAAAAACGGTAACACCTAATCTCATCTAGTTCAGTCAGTATTGAAAGTATTGGGTTCCTTTATATCCTTTCCAAATCCAACAGAAAGATTGAAACAAATACTCAAACAGATTTCTGACCCGCCCAGGGCTGTGCCATTAATTCGATTAATCAAAAAAAGAAGAAGTACACCCCTAACTTTGCGGCGTCAGCGAATTTCAGACTTTACCAGCGTCAAATGGGTTTTTCCTGCTTTTATAATTTGAACAATCCGAGAGCCACTTGCATATTTCCATCCCCTAAATCCTTTCATAAACGTCAATTTTCATTTTTTATAAGTACACAATCTTCTGCCTTAAACCGACTTATTAAACTTTAAGAACGCAATTTTTTTCTTCATCTTGTCTTTTTCAATTTACCGTGATATTATTGTTTTCATTCAGTTTAAATTACTAAAAACAGACGGCATTCAAGTCTTTAAGAGAAATCATAAGTATCTAAGTAGTAAAATAGTCTCTATCAATGGAGACTTATAAACGAGTCTTTGTTGCTAATTTGTTATGTAGTAAAATGTATTAGTCGATAGTCTTCCTAAAATTAATTAATAAATAAAATTAAATAGATCTAATTTAAAAGTTAGATACTTACTTATTTTAGTTCAATATATGGGAGAAATAGTTGTGTTAGGTTTAAAATAATTTTCCTTCTTTTGTAACTTCAAATCGAGTTAGAGACAGAACTGGAAAAAAATATCAGAAGATAATTGTGTTGCATATCCTGTTACCTATGACAAAATTGTACCTATTAGCTTATACAACATGGGCAATGTTTGCAATCATCAAAGCGAAAGTTACCCTTTATCTTTCGTTCTGGCTCCCGTATCTCGTCTTTGAAAAAACCCACCCTCCTCACAGTTCCCGTTTTGGCATTTATATTGTCCTAAATAAAAATATGTTTATTACACTTTAACTTAATATCTCAAAATTCTCAACGTTTCAGAAGAGATAAGAAAAGTTTGCCAAAGCGGTCTGTGAGTTGCTTTAATTACCGAAGCAATTTAGGAATCGGACGAATAATTGCGCGTAATATTTCAGCCAACTAAAAGCAAAACGTTTGGGCCCGTAGTCGTAATTTGAAACTTTCGGAGCGATCATTTGTCGGAAATTCCGGTACACATCCCTGGTCCACGGTCCCTGCGGATTATATCTCACTGTCGCAACCCTATATAAAGGATACTTGCCATAGTAACTGGAATGTTTTCCACAGTACCATACAAAGATACGAATAAAACCTTTGAACTAAATTAGAAGCTTTATTTTGTAAAGTTTAACATTAAGACGGCAGTTTAAAAGAAAATGAAATTTCACGGTGGAAATAGCATTAAGAGTAGCGCCTCAAAATCCACTTACATCTGTCTTCAAAGAGAAGCTGACTCACTAATCCTCCCAAGGAAATCTTTGCAAACAAAATCCCTAACAAAATAGCGGAGCATAGTCCTCAGCTATGTCGGTCATCGCTGAGAAAATGGACGTGCTTTTTTGAAGGCCCGGGCCGACTCCTGGCTTAGCGACGCATCAAGGCGTTAAATTAATCTCACGCTACGAAAACATAGCGAGATGTTGTTACAGCCGTACAACTGCAAATAGTAGACAGGAGTAACTAGTCAAACAGAGACACGCCGACGCCCGAGTGAATAGTGACAGCAGTCACGCACACAACCAACACACATATACAAGCTACTAGATTGTACATGTGTCATACGTGTGATAAGCTAAATTCTATGAGACATAGAGATATTCCTGCCGTAAATGCAGAGTCAAAAAGTTATATGATCAGGGACACAATCGCGCTAATTAATGATAAAACCAAAGCTAAGTCGTTACCGATTCAGTTTCGTTTACATAAAAATACTTGCTTTAGTTTTGTTAAAATAGTTAAAAGCTATGCCTAGGGAGCCTTAACACCGCGTTTTCTCCTATCAAAAAAAGGAGCCTAGGGTGCCTATCTTGGATAATTTAAATGAGAATTCTATAGCTAAACCAAAATATTTTAAATAAATATAACCTAAATGACAACGTTAAGGTTTTGGTTTTATCATTTAGAGTTAGCGTGAACGGGCTCCAGATTTTTCACCTTTGTTTGAATATTAAACACAATAATCTGTGTAACATAAATACTGCATTGTTGGTAAACGCAACTTATTCAGAAATTAGTCACACGTAGACAATAACATTGTAGGTTTAAAAGTTTAAAACATGTTGGCCCAAGGGAGTAGCAGTAGCTATTCGTATGTCTAAAAATTATAACCGATAAGCATTTGGGCGTTTACGATTTAAACCACACGGGGTAAAAGCTTTGCCTCTGTTCCATTACCCCTAGTTCTGCCTTTCACAGGACAACCGTGAAAAAATGTTGTTAGTCAGGAACCGTGAACAACTTTTTATAGACACGGGGACGTTGAAGGGTTGAAAAATCGACGGGTCGGATTCACAAACAGTACGGAAAGATCCAGCAATCTCACGGTTTTTCTGAATTAAGCCGTGAAAGGACATGCGACCCTTCCTTTGTGAATTTTGGTGCTTCCTCGACGACCGGTCGGCCAGCGACCGCCGCATTATTAAGTGATTCCGCCAAAACAAATAAGCCCGAATTACTTTAAAAAATCTTTGAACGGAATGCTTTTGCATTCGAACAACCTCGGTAAATGAAAACCTACTGAAATTGCGCTATTATATAAGTAAAAGTACGAGTAAAACGTAATATTGTTAAGGATCATTCCCACAGCTCCGGCGCGGCGCCGGCACGGCACCGGCACGTCCGTCAACTTCACAGACGTGTGTGAACAAGCATTTCAGATCACCGGCGACTCGCCGGCGCCTCACCGACATGTCAAGCAGGGTTGCCACTTTTTTGTTTTAATAAAGTATTGGTTGCTATAATAGGTAGAAAAAATATAATGTTTTAAATTTCCATGGTTATTGACATTATTAGAATAAACTATTTCGGGATTTACACCATGTACCTGTTTATTTTTGAGACACCGATATTTCGGCGCAGTTGCATGCGCCATGGTCACGGAAGAACTGAATGAAATGAATCCAAAGTAAATAAAAAAGAAGGTAAGAAAACATTATCACAGAATACGTAAAAATAGTGGTGCAAGCGATTTTCGACCTTAGTGGCGTTTGGAATGCGGATGTTTTTTTCCTATATTCTCATTCACTAAGTTTGAGGTTTCTCTAAAAACAGTTAATTTGATAAATGTCATTAAGGTTGAAAATCGCTTGCACCCGTTTTTTAACTAGAGATCAGTAGACAAATGTATTCTGACCGTACAAGCGATTTTCGGCCTTATTGACATTAATCAAAATCACAGTTTTTATGAAACAGCAAAGTTAGTAAACGAGAATATTATGGGAAAAAACAACCGAATTATCATACGTCCATAAGGTCGAAAATCACTTGCACCTATTTTTAGGTATTCTGTGATAACGTTTTACTACCCTCACTTTAAATTATCTTCTCACATTCTCTATTTATTTTTTCTAATTTGTATGAAGATTTAAAATTTCCCCAAATACGATTGTTTTTATTTCGTTAGATAACGTTTTGTATGAAAGATACGTTTTGTATGAAAATAAGATTATTTTATCTCCAATAATAAAAAAAAAACCTAAATTTCGTTAAAATCCTCCTATCTATCAACCCTGCTAGTCATGCCGGTGAGGCGCCGGACGTGCCGGTGCCGTGCCGTCGCCGGGCCGTCGCCGTGCCGGCCGGCACGGCACCGGCGCGGCGACGGCACGTCCGGCAAACAGGGTTGCCACTTTTTTGTTTTAATAAAGTATTGGTTGCTATAATCGGTAGAGAAAAAGTACATTGTAGTATGAAAATAAAGTATTATTATATTTCAACTTTCAAAAACATGCTTTATACTGCTTTTGATAATATTTTGGTAACTTTATTAGACTTAATCCACCTTTTCCACTAATTCAATTCAATTCAATTCAATTATTTATTGCTATTCCACAATGGTTGTTCGGTCTTAATATAACAAAAATGGTACATTATGGGCCCTGTCGGGCGCAGCAAATTAGAAGGGAGGAGGGCATAATTTTATTTACTCATGCAATCATAATTTTATTATTTAAGATTTATATTTACTTTTATATTTATTTCATAATCAAGGAAATAAATAAAAGTTTAATAAGTAATATTATTATAATAATCGTTGCATTAAATTTTATATTTTTAATTATAATGTTAATTACTTTAAATCTAAATTTTAAATCTCATTGAATAATTTAATATTATTATGCAAAATTTCAGTTAATTGGTTACCTTGATAATATTTATTTTAATTGAATTTTAATAGTTTTAATATATGCCATAAAATTAGAATATATTAATTTATATGTATTTTACAGGTTAATTATATTTACGTTTAATCATTATTGTTTATTTATTTATTTTTAGTTAAATTATTTGGTCTCTTCTTGTCAATTTATATGATTTAGGTAACTATTTAATTTCAAAATATTTATCTAAATTATCGTTTAAATACTCTTGTATGGTGTAATAACATTTATGTATAAGTAAGTCTTTTAGGGTTTTTATAAATTTCTGTTCATTTGTTATTTCTTTTAATACAACAGGTAGTTTGTTGTATATTTTTATAGCCATAACTAGGGGACTACTAGAATGTAATTTCAATTTAGAGGAGGGCAGCATTAATCTAGATTTAGTTTTTTGACGCAGAGAATATTTGGATGGTAAGGCTTGTCTAGCAGTAAAGAAGTCTGGATAATTTTTTACAAATTTACACATTTCCAGCAAGTACATGCATGGAACGGTTAACATCTCTCTTGTTTGGAAGATAGGCTTACAGCTGTCCGTTTGTTGTATATTTGCTATAATGCGTACTAACTTTTTTTGTTGGGTGAATATCTTTGGAGCATCTGTGCTATTTCCCCACAGAATGATTCCGTAACTGAGCCATGCGTTCGCGTACGCGTAATATGCGACCAGAGCTGTTTTTTCATCAGTGCATTTTTTTATTTCACGAAGGCCATAAGTGAACCTAGACAGTTTCATATATAAATTATTTAAATGTGGTTTCCAATTCATATGGGTATCTAATATTATTCCGAGTAATTTACTTTCTTTTACTGACTCTAAAGTTATATCGCAAAATTTAAAATTTATATTAATAGGTTCTTTTTGATAAGGATAAAAAGGTAGTAATTTTGTTTTTGAAAGGTTGATCTTAAGGTTATGATTATTCATCCAGATTGTTATTTTCTCTATAATTAATTTAAGTTTATCATTTATTTGTGTGTTGTTTCCACATGAGGTAAGTATCGAAACATCATCTGCAAACATCACACAGTGTTCATCTGTAACCTTTGGTAAGTCATTAATATAAATTAAGAACAAAAGGCATCCTATTACACTCCCTTGAGGTATCGATGCATTTGTAATTTTATTATCAGAGCGTATACTTAGAATCTGCGATGTTGTTTCATCATAATATTCAATTTCTACAAATTGTTTTCTGTCCTTGAGGTATGAAGCTATCCATTCATGACTTTTCCCGCGGATGCCGATATTATATAATTTTTTTAAAAGAATGTCATGCTGAACCATATCATAAGCTTTTGACATGTCTATCAATAGTGCAACTGCATAGCTATTGTTATTTATTATATTAAAGACTTCTTGCATAAGTTTGTAAACAGCTAGAACTGTGGATCGTTTTCTTCTAAAGCCATTTTGTGCGTCATTAAAAATAGCATATTTTTCACAAAAGTTGTAGATACGCTCACACATGGCTTTTTCAAATATTTTAGAGGCTACAGATAAAAGGGCTATGGGTCTATAATTATTGACGTTCATCTTATCGTCTTTTTTATAAATAGGTTTTATAATCGTTTCTTTTAATTTATCCGGAAATCTGCTCTCATCGAAGGACTGATTTATTAATAGGGTAAACGGAAATGTCAATTCGCTTGCGCATTTTCTTATGAGCGAGGGTGGCAGCCCATCTACACCACAACTGTTTTTATTTTTTAGATTTTTTATGTACTTAAAAATTTCCTTATTCTCAACAGGGGCAAGGAACATAGTGTTTACTATATGATTTGTCGCCGATGAGTGAGTGTTATGCGTCTGGTAGTTATTCTGTCGCTTACCTATTGATGAGAAGTGATTATTAAATAAGTTAGAAATTTGTTTTGGGTCAGAGGTAACTTCACTATTTATTTTTAATTTTGTATTACATCTATTTGTGTTTTTTCTTTTATTAGTATTTTCATTTATGATTTGCCACATAGTTTTTACCGTATTAACTGATTTCTTTATTCTATTTATATTATTCCTTTTTTTGGCGTATATTATTACTTTTTTTAACAGTTTTTCATACGTTTTATAATGTGATTGAAGTGTTTTGTTTTTTAGTTTTTGATTAATTATTCTTAACAGCCTTTTATTGCGACATGAGGTTTTAATGCCTTTTGTCAACCAATTCTTTCCTATGCTTGTTTTTATTTTTATTTTTTGTATTGGAAAAAATGTATTTAGAAGTGTACTTAGTATTTCATTAAAAACTTGGTAGTTTTTATTGATATCTTTTGTATGGATTAATTTTTCTTCCCATTTTATTTTACTTAAGCGTTCTTTAAATCTTTTTATATTTTTAGTATTAAATATTCTTTTGTATATGGACCAAATTGTTTTTTTAAGTTTTTGAACGCTCAGCTTTATCACAGTTCCCGCATGATCAGAAAAACCAAGCTCTTCTACTTTTACCGAAAATTCACAAACTTTTTGAAAATTAATAAATATGAGGTCTAAACATGTTGATGAGTTCTTCGTGATCCGCGTTGGTTCTACTAAGTTCAAGTAAAGATACTATTTTTTAAAATTTTCATTAGAATTATCATTAGACAATGTACTTGTACTATTATGTATTCTGTGATAGTGTTTTACTACCTTCACTTTTATTTACTTTGAATTCGACAAATTATATTAAATTATCTTCTCACATTCTCTATCACTTTGTATGAGGAGAAGATTTAAAATTTACCGAAATACGATTGTTTTTATTTCATTAGATAACGTTTTGTATGAAAGATACGTTTTGAATGAAAATAAGATTATTTTATCTCCAATAATAGAAAAAAACCTAAATTTTGTTAAAATCCTCCTATCTACCAACCCTGCTAGTCATGCCGGTGAGGCGCCGGACGTGCCGGTGCCGTGCCGTCGCCGGGCCGTCGCCGTGCCGGCCGGCACGTCACCGGCGCGGCGACGGCACGTCCGGCAAACAGGGTTGCCACTTTTTTGTTTTAATAAAGTATTGGTTGCTATAATCGGTAGAGAAAAAGTACATTGTAGTATGAAAATAAAGTATTATTTATTTAGTTCATCTTTTAAAAACATGCTTTATATTGCTTTTGGTAATATTTTGGTAACTTTATTAGACTTAATCCACCTTTTCCACTAAGTTCAAGTAAAGAAACTATTTTTTTAAATTTTCACTATAATTGTCATTAGACAATGTACTTGTACTATTGTATTCTGTAATAATGTTTTACTACCTTCACTTTTATTTACTTTGAATTCGACAAATTATATTAAATTATCTTCTGACATTCTCTATCACTTTGTATGAGGAGAAGATTTAAAATTTACCCAAGTACGATTGTTTTTATTTCATTAGATAACGTTTTGTATGAAAGATACGTTTTGTATGAAAATAAGATTAATTTTTCTCCAATAATAAAAAAAAATCTAAATTTCGTTAAAATCCTCCTATCTACCAACCCTGCTAGTCATGCCGGTGAGGCGCCGGACGTGCCGGTGCCGTGCCGTCGCCGGGCCGTCGCCGTGCCGGCCGGCACGTCACCGGCGCGGCGACGGCACGTCCGGCAAACAGGGTTGCCACTTTTTTGTTTTAATAAAGTATTGGTTGCTATAATCGATAGAGAAAAAGTACATTGTAGTATGAAAATAAAGTATTATTATATTTCAACTTACAAAAACATGCTTTATACTGCTTTTGGTAATATTTTGGTAACTTTATTAGGCTTAATTTACCTTTTCCACTAAGTTCAAGTAAATATACTATTTTTTAGAATTTTCACTAGAATTATCATTAGACAATGTACTTGTACTATTATGTATTCTGTGATAGTGTTTTCCTACCTTCACTTTTATTTATTTTGGATTTGACAAATTATATGAAACGGAAATTATCTTCTGACATTCTCTCTCAATTTGTATGAAGAGAAGATTAAAAATTTACCCAAATAAGCTTGTTTTTATTTCGTTAGATAACGTTTTGTATGAAAGATACGTTTTGTATGAAAGATACGTTTTGTATGAAAATAAGTTTATTTTTTTCTCCAATAATTAAAAATGTTCCCAAAATTTCGAAAAAATCCCCTTATCTGCCAACCCTGCTAGCCATGCCGGTGAGGCGCCGGCGACGTGCCGTCCGGCACGGCGACGGCACGGCGACGGCCCGGCGACGGCCCGGCATGCCGTAGCAATACGCGTTTGATTTGCCGGTGACATGCCGGCGAGGTGACTGATGTGTGTGAACAGTGTAGTACAACTTGTATGTAACTATATTTTTGCCGTTGACTCGCCGGTGGCGCGCCGTTGCCGCGCCGGAGCTGTGTGAATGATCCTTTAATTGTAGCATTACTTCAATAGTAATTGAAGATAAATATACTTGTAAATAATAGTTGTAAAAAGTATCTACATTTAGGGCCTGTTATAAACACAACCGAGAAAAAATTCCCATTTTGCTTAAAGTACCTTTTACCCAGAAACGCTATCATTAATATTACGAAAATAACCCCAAGTGTTGCCATCTGCTAACTATGAAATACTATAATGACTTGAACCTTGAGTGAAACGGAAGCTGGCAGGCTCCGGTTTAAGCCGTCCACTAAATTTTACGTGGTAGGATCCAAATAATTTTTAACTGGAAACTGTAACATTTTGTTGTCTATTTTCAATGTCGGTTTCTTACACTTTTCTGTCGCTTGTAAACTCTTTTGATAATAATGAAATCATATTCAATTAAACAAAGCAATATTTATCTGGTCGCAAAGTAATTAGCTAAAAAATTGGTAATAACGTCGGAAATAACCTTAGATTAGGCATTCCAATTCAAATACAATCATAAATAGACCTCAAAAGCGCCAAAAAAAATCGAATTAATTTTGTTTTTTGTTAATTTGTTAAAACGATATTTGTACTAAAGGTCCAGTCAGAACTTTATAATTTAAACTACCAGAGAGATCGCTGTAAGAAAATCAAGTGAAACGAAATTAATTTTGTCAAACCCCTCCTCAAAACTCTGCAACGGCACTCGAACCGAAATGGAGGGACTCCTATCATAAAATAGCTCCTCAACTTTAACACGACCTTAATTAACTTCCAGTTGATGGCCTATTTTATTTTATGTTCGACAGGAACAATAAAAATCCTAAAGTACAAGTCGCTAACTTTCAATTTCAATGGTATTTGAGTTATTTAGGTTTTAAATAAAAAGGCAAATGAATGTTCATCCAATGAGAACGTTGATTTTTGAACACAGTTTTATGTATCTCGTTAGAATCGTTTTAATTAAATTCAATTATTACCTACGAACGAACTTATAAGAACGATAGAAAAGGAACCAATTAATTACTTGTGATTAACTTAAAAGATTAAACTTAAATTACTCAACTTTACGCACAAAAAAACAAAACAAACAAGTCTTAACTAATATGGATACATTGATCATCGAAAAACTGCTTACTCAACGCATTCCTCGCCGCAGTGTCATTAGTGTTAAACAAATTAATATTTAGATAAATACAGAAACTATTAAAGCTATCGCTAGCACGCCGAATGAATTCATTTTGTCTGTAGCTCGTATGAGCTAGAACGCCAAATCTAATCTGATAAATAAATATAATGCCAAACATATCTTTGTTGCTACACACTTGAACTGATTTATACTAATAAAAACGTCTCCAGCACAAAATAGAGAGACTACAAAAGTAGTACTTACGGAAAATGTAGACACTAAAACGAATAAAACATGCTAGAGTTACGACAAAAGAATTGTATCTGAAAAAGTTCAAAGTAATATATATTTCCTTCGAACAATGAATCCATTAAGACACAACAATTAAACGTTTTTGCCCGCCAGCTCCGCAGACTAGGGATCTTTGAATTTATATGAAACGTATAATGTGAATGCTTGCCACAGCAAAAATGGTCCTTCCTTCTTTTTTTACTAACAGTTGAAGCTTAGGTTCACTCTATAATGAATCTTATTTCGTTGACATAACTTGGTTGTACAATTTTGAAGTTGAACAATGGGGCTATTAAAAGAGAACAATTTGATATTACCTTGCTTGCCACTGTTGCGTAGAGTTTTGAAGAAACTTCAAGCCCTCTGGCGGTGGGCACCGCAGTCTCGTTCACTCGACTTGTACAGCAACACATTTGGATACCCAAAACTGACAAATAACTCAAAAAAAAGTTCAACATCGGTTGAATGTGCTGTTGTGTGAAGGTACATCACATGATTAATGTAAGACGGATATTAAACAATGAAATGGCTTGATTGTTGCTGTGTGCTTCAAGATGAATTTTGGGGTAATATAAAGATGATTGTAATTTTCTTTGTTTATGATGGGACTACAAAAGAATGAGTTATTAACGTCTTTGTCAATGTCGTCTTTTATTTATGACCCTGTAGCTGTAGGTTTTCAACTCCATTAGAAACAATTAAACATTTAAATAATCTGATAAACAAGGTCGATGAACTTGACAATATTTAAAAATCTAAATTGTTGGTAACGAGTTAAATCGTGATGCTCATTTATCTTACTTATATCGGAGACTAGCTACTCGTCTATTTTGTCACTAAGGAAAATAAGATACATTTATTAGTCGCCTTAGGCCTCCAAAGCAAGTAACTTGACGATTCGAACAATCTCCCGGTCCCGACGTCTCTCGCCTCTGCACTCAAACGCGTATCCCGATAAAGTTATCCACGGTTGTTCATGTCGCCTCCGGGGAGACATTATTCCTAAGCACCCCAGTCCTCATTCCATAGTTACCCTCTGTGATTTCCTGCATACGATTATAAGTCCTCCTCCCTGACGAAAATGTCCATTATTCCCTGAATGGATTGCAACTTCAGTTTCTGACGCAGAGTATGCTTTTAGTGTGACACACAATTGGTTCGGTATCATGTTTCGATACATTTCCAGATATGGTAAACCCAGTTGTGTTAACACATAACTAGTGAATTATTGTTTCAGTCGCTTCGCTTACATCAAAGTTTGCCTTGTTATCAATCCAATTACCAACTTGAACTAGGCATCAAACAGACTAGCCTTTCTTGTTGGATGAGGAATATTTGCTGATGGCTCTTTCGACGACTGTTATATTTAGCTACCAAATAATTGTTATTAGGCTTATTTTTCAAAGATCTACATTTTGTCAATTTACCTGCATATCCGTTGCCATTTTTTTCCTGATAAATCAAATTTAGTGCACGACTGAGCCAATTTGCGTCGCCTATTATTATGTCAGTTATCCTACGCGATCCAATTCTGCAGTGTCACGTTACGTAACGAGTAATAAACAAGTGAAAATTATCGATAACGATCAAATACTCAGTATTCAGTCTTAATGCGTCGCAGTAACGACTCCATACACATTGAAAATGACAATAAATTGCTCCGAAAATGTGATTTAACAACATACACATGTGATAAATGAGGATTTTCCGTCCAAACAAACGCGCTTCTCGTGTGCTTGCCAAATGCTTAATGGCTTTAGCGGAGGCAGGATATCGGGATATGTAATCCCACTTCAGTATACAGCGCAGTGAATATCTAATGTACGCGGAATCGTTTTTCTTTCAGATATATTGCTCAAAAGACGTGGAGCATAAACAGAATGTACGCCTGGGCGGCGCACGCCTCAGTACTTTTTGGTAATAGCCAATAAAAAGTATCGTACAAGGAACTGCATTCAGATCTTTTCTTTTTTTCCAAATGTTGTCGGTACCTAATGTTACGTAAACCCCACATTTGAACAGAAAAGTGAGCTTATAGTTCGCTAGTATTATTTTAATAATTACTGAACTGTTAACTTCGTATGATAACATTACCAAAAAACTTCCTAAGCTTGCTTTTGTTAGCTCCGGACTATACATTATGTTAAAACAATAGCGTAAAAATTGCGTCAACACGGTAGCCAATAAAGCTAGACTAATTTGGTAAACAGAAGCGGTCCGTTGTTTAGAGTTCTCGGAGGCAACGATAACAACAGAAACTTTTGCTAGTGTTTCGGAAAATCGTTTTGTTCCGAATTAACTTGATTATGGGAGGGTTATTTAAAGGTTCCATACCATCCAATCGTATCGCACTTACTCTATCGCCCGAAATCGTTCGCCAGATAATAACTGAAATCAGCCAATTATTTTACTTTTATTCACCATTAGCTAATATTGAATAAATTTATGCAAATTGTTGAATTGTTTAATTCTAATCGTTTTCTGTTTAAAATAGAAAATGATAACTCTGTATAAAATACAACACAATGTGATTGCTTTACGCTGAGAAGTAAAGAACTACGATGAATCATGAGAAATCTGCTACAAAAACGGCTACGGAAGTTGCTACGCACCGTAGCAAGCTTCCGTAGCGTTCATTAGTAGATTTAGGATCAACCCGAAACATGTTTTGTTTTCTTACACAAAGATTTTGCTGGCGGCTTTAAAAATAAAAGATCTTTTTAAATATGGCTAGAGCTGATGTTTGAATAAGATTATGTTAAATCCTACTCCAGAAAGGTTTAAATAAAATATCAACTTAACGAAAATGTAAAGAAAAAATTGTTTGTTTTCTACTTATCCAGCATCTTGTTGTTTTCCATCTACATTATGATATTGAACGTAATATATATTTTTTTAATGTGAATTTAATGTGATGTATTAATAAAATATATATAAAGTGTTCATATAAAATGGTAGACAGAGTCCAAAGTCAAGAAATAAAATAGCACGCACGATGCTATTCATGTGGTTACATTACTTTAGGCATGAATCATGGCATGAATACAGAAAAAAAAAATCAATATCATAAGTTTTTTTACGTTGGTCAACTTTGATCAGCTGATTCGGTTGCTGCACAGCGCCATCTATATGATTGTGTGTCCTCATCTCAAAGCATTTGGTCGGGACAAGCCAATCAGATGTCGACAGAGGAATGCTTTGCTAGTCAGACCTTTGCCTTCAAATAATTGCATGTGCATTGTGTCACGTACCGAAGAAATGCGAACAGCAATGCTTCGAAATGTAGCATCAATTCTAGATGGATAACTCTGCAATCAAAGTATAAATTATTGTTAAACAATGTTTAACTCTTCAAGCTAGTTATAATATAATTATGATTGATGACTTCTTAATCAAAATGAACTTAAGCCCGGTTTCCACTGCGGGGGGGAATGGATCCCCTACGGACATCGTTAGATTCGCAGATCAAAGCATACAAGCACGTCCACTAGTATTTGTTGTATGATCTGTGACTTCTACCAAGAGCCTTATATCGAACGCCAGGTATTAAACGAGTAAAAAAAATTGGACATGACGCGTATGCGTCGAAATACTCGTTTCATTTCCTTTATTTTATTTCTGTTTTCCAATGACAGGAATTGTCAGAAACCCTTCATAAATAGTGTATGGTATTTCCGTTGAGCTTTTACTTCTGTCATGAGCCCTTTTGCTCACAGCAAAAGGAATTTTAAACCCAACAACAACTAAGGACCAGCTTCACAAATACCGGGTTTACATTTGACAAAAAGGTTTCTATCTGTTTCGAAATTCAATCATTAATTCTTTCAGTATATTTGATTACGTATTGCGTGTCCAATAAGCTTAACTTAAGCTAATAACAAACGTCTGTGTAAGCATTGTATTGGCATAATTAAAGGCTTAGCTTATACGACTTCAAACCCGCTGGATGGCGCCGGTTTTTTGTTACGCTAGACTACGTGCACTCTTGTCTATTTCGCCTGCAATTTTTCTATCACGTTGATTCGATTTTACAAATTACATTAACCAAAATGTACATTGCAAAAAGGAACAACCGTTTAGAATACTAAACCTATCGAAATCGAATAACTTTGTGTGGAAAAGGTATACATATATGCACCTCCCTCGCTATTTGCACTCTATCTGTTCTCATGAGTTCGTATATAAGTATAAAATCTAAAAACATACCATATTTTCACTGCTTTAAAAACAAACAGTTTTATAAACCGCAACGAGCAGCAGCGGAAATAATATGTCTTATGACAATGTATCACAATGTCGGAAGGTATACTGCAACCGAAACACAATAAAAATTTATACCGTGTAATAAAATATACTATGTCGCTGGGGGCAATAAAACAATAATTTTCAGCCAATGATCCGCACTATCTCAATGGGGTACAGACCCCTAGATGTCCCCCTAACTTGTCTGATAAAAGGCCTCAGGGTACGGGGCACTCCGAGTTTTAGATTATATGTCTTTTTAAATTACTTTATCACTTATTGAGGAACAGGGAAAAGTAATAGAACTATTATTACTTAAAAACGATAAACCTTGTGTATGTATTATATAAAATAAAATGTAATATGTTTGTTGCTACACTGCGATTATTGGATTCAGTTTATGATTGTAAACAACTGTAATTGTACCTAACATATGGTGTATCTTCACCGAGTCACTTTCCATTTCCCAACTTCTCTGTTTCAGCTTAGGCAAAAATTTGCTTTCGTATGTTCGTCCGGCTGCCCGTTTGTCCGATTCTTGTGAAAAATTGTGAGCAGGTTCGATTATTATATATAATTTTTTGTCGATTCAGTTTTACGAAAGTTTGTTTAAAATGGCACAGATATGTTAAGGTGCGTAGTCTGCACACTAGCGCCGCCTTTGGAAAAAAATCATAGTGCTTAAATAAAGACGAAATTGTGAATTATCTCTATGCACTCCGAAGAAGCTTTGAGGTACTTTTTATCACTTACACAATATTTTCTAGCCTGTCGTTTAGTTTAATGGAGTTTTTTTGCGAAAAGTGGCCACTTTTAGCATTATTTATTATTTAAGTTATAAAAAAGTATCAAGAAACTTCTTCGGAGTGCACTACAGAGAGATAATTCACAATTTCGTCTTGATTTAAGCACTATGATTTTTTTTCCAATAATGGCGCTAGTGTGCACACTTTGCGCTCTTAAATCAAGGTCTATAGCTCACAGAGCCACTGTTCACTGGTAGGTAGCACTGACAAACTTATGCAGGTAGCATTAGCCTAGTCGCACTTTATTAAATTACTTTCTAGACTCCCAAAAATTAGGAATAATGTTTGAGGAGCATAAATCATCTTGAATTTTGCCAACTCAAACGTTACGTAGAAAAGTTTAAGGGCTTTCAAGGACGCCTTTTAATGTTGAATTAATCGCTACGATGAACCCGACTCGACATCCTCACAGGCTAACTTTATTGTTTACTGCCTATAATTGAATTCAGTCCCCGTACACAGACCATTGTTAATGGTTTTATGACGTCTATTCGCTCTTTATCGAAGTTCCCCCTTACATCAAACCTTACTTGGCAATCAATTCCAGTTTTATTGCCAAATAGAATGACAAAGTAGCTTGATTAGAGACGTGTCGTCTTAGTTGTGTTAGCTTTTAGAAATAAAATTAATCTAACATTAATTACTCAGCTGTTTGCCAAACATCAGAATACGAACTCGCAAGCTAAGAGATATAAAGTAGGTATATCAAATCACCACACAATTGTACAGTGGATTCTGGATTTCTCAAATCAAGTAGGTATTCAAGATGCTTAGAATTGCTGTGAACTTGAAACTACTTAATACAGGGTTATACAAATTCATGACACTGTTATAGTCTGTCTTCACCGAGTCGCTTCAATTTTCAAGTCAAACGCATGCAATATTGCCTCCAAACAGTGCGCTTTCCCTTTAAACTTTTAAGTCAATTTGCGTCAAACACATACAATATTGATTGCCTCCAAACCGTGCGCTTTCACGTTCAATTTTCTGCGGTAAACATATGACGTTCTTTTAGAAAAAAGGGCATGCGCTATTGCATGCTCCGAGGCATACCTCTGTTGAAAGCGCAAGAGGAAATCGAACGAACGAACGAACGGTCAGCGTGCGCTGCGTGAGATGGTAGTGAAAGTGAACGGGAAAGTGATCGTATGAAGACGCACCTATACGTAAATTATGTTTAAAATTGTTTGTTTTTAATTTACACTATTTGTGTTTTTGTTAATTATAATAGTGATTATGAAAATAACGACTATGTTTATCATCACTCTATTAATATCCCTATTACTTGCATACCCAATGCTATTATGGCTGAAAACGCCGTAAGGAGAACATTACCAATGCCCGAACGTGCCTTACGCATTGAAATTCAAATTGAAGTCACGAAAACGATTTTCGTAATATGCGTCTAATTTTTATTCGGCTAATATTACACTTAATTTAGCTAAATAAGCCCGTTGTGAACTTTTATTTTATGAACACCGACTAACATTAAGCTAAAAGAGTCTCTGTTACGAGGGGATAAAGGTTGAAACTGCTTGTTTTATGAGTCATATCGAGTGGATACAATCGAGCTATTTGCCACTATCTTAAAAACTTAATCGCAGCCGAGGTCTCGACCGGTCGCCGTTTAGCCGGGCAAAATGGCCGACTATTTAATTTATATGCTAATACTCTGAGAAGACCGTTTTACTCGGACGCAAGCTTCAGAATGACTAGAAGACATTGAAAATATACAAATACGAAACGAACATTCTATACTTTTAATTTTGACTGTATTGGGAAAAGATTACTTCAGTACCTACCTATCTACCCTAACGGAGAATAATCTCTTTTTATATTATAGCATAAAATACGTAAATTTAAAGAGAAACAATATCAGAAGTTCGCACTGTACATATCCAATATACACTCTTCTTTAACTTATTCAGCTTTATTTTAAAGAACCTTAATACTTTACTAACAGTTTGCTGATCCTTCATATATAAGTATTATGATAATGTGATGCTTCCTCTCTGTTAAACATCAACAAGATCTTCCGAATGTTTACATTCAGCAAGATTGGGTGTAATTAAGTTGGAGTACAGTTCTCAACACATAACGTTTCACTCTGCTTCTAACCTGAAAGATATTAAGGTTCGAAATATAAATTTGACTAATACTTTCGCTGTCGACTGTCCCTAAGGGTAGTTATTCATCGGGCGGGAGTGTGACAATGGACAGTTCAGATTTCAACAATACCAATTAGTATTCTGAGACAATACATCAGGTCGTCGTGGCGATTATAAGTGCACATTCAATTTAAGTCTGTTTCAAATTATTACAGCAGTGAGTGAGAATAACCAATAAAAACGATCGACGTCAAAACAAATGCTTCGATGTTACACTTTTAAGTGCTCACCTCATACACTCTTAGAAAATACCATATAGTTCGACCGTTCGTACAAGAAACCCCTTTTCCAAAATGAACTAGTGATATCTCAGACCCCCATAGCCAAATTACCTTAAAAATCTTATCAAATATCAAGTGTAATTAATAATTATTCGTTTATGTCGACCCCTCGGAAATCGATATCGACCCCAAGGGGTCTTTGGGAATCCCTGACCTAGTCGATGCTTCTGCATTGACTAATGTAGTGTTATTTATGTAACAAACAGCATTATTTTGAGCTCTTACAAAAATGTTGGATTGCAATCACAAAATGTTTAACCTTATACATTTTTTTGTTAGAAATCCTTTGTGGTACAAATTCTGTCACACGCAGCACAATAAGCCATTAAATTTTATACTGTATGTTCAATAACATTTCTAAATATTTTACAAGTGTTAATGCTCTCGGTGAATGACCAGCCTAACGCCCAAAGCTGTCCCCGGCAAATTTCCACACGTTTCGGATATCCGGGCCGGGTGCAACCGTTATTGATTGTGATTTAATCGCAGCCGTTGCACGTCAATCGTTAAAATTAAATATTCTCCAGCGATCAATCAGTGCTGTCAAGGCAACGAGTAGCCGGAACCGGCGCGCTGTACCGTGTTGATGTCATGTCAACTATAGGTAACGAATATCTTTTTTGACCGAATGTATTTCAACTATAATTTTTCTTCTTTACGTTATTCACGAGAAACAAAAAAAATGTCCTTACAGTCAATAAACATCGACTAACATTTACTGTAAAACTAAATAAATAATTTTTTTTGAATTAAACTGCAAATACTGAAAAAATTCGAAAGTTTTGCAGTTTTCCACGCATAAGGTACGCAGAAGCACAACTTTTTTGCTTGCTAAACCTAGTTTCACTCTCTTCTTGCAGCTTTTGCGTTTTGCGTTTTTAGGGTTTTAATTTACAAAATATTAATGGTTTAATAAGTCAGAATGATATTATTTTACTTCTCAATAACTTTGCTGTGTACGATATTCATCTCCTAATTTGAATAAAGCTTCTGCTTCAATACAAAAGATCCTCTTCTTTAAAAGATCAATGGATAAATAGATAAATTAAATAATTGAAAACGTTTGACGTTGACAGATATGAGGAAATACACTTACCTACATTGCAACAGATTCTTATGAACATAACAAAAATTTACATAAAATTCCTAATCTCGATAAAAGCATTCATTCTTAGCGTGAGTGATGTAAAGTAGGTACATCCATTCAACAAACGCAAATTGAATTCATTTGTATCATCCATCAAAGTCTGTTCAGAAACCGGTATTATTATTCTTGTTTCACAAAAAAGCTCTCTTCGCTAAACAGGGAAAATATTTTAATGTCCTCTTTAATTTCAACATCGCAGACGGTGATAAATTGTTAGATCTCAAAAATGTGTTGTGTAGCAATTAGAATTAGATTAATTATTGTTTGGCCCGATTCTGAAGTGTGTACAAAGAGCTGGGTGATAATGCTAAGGAAATCAGGATCACTTTACGTTTTCTTTTGTGGTAACGAATGAGCAGATGAATGACCATGTTTGAATACAATCTGGCTCATTTTCCATTAGCTTAAATGTGTGATTCAATTATATGATGCGTTGTGTTGTGATGCAAAAATAATTATGAAATCATTAATGCAACTTTAAATTACTTACCGGAAAAAATCTAATATATTCTGCCAATCCCACACAGCTATGAAAGATACAAGGTTTCTTAGGCTGGCATAGTAGGATTCAAATGCAATTTTAACTTTAACTTAATAATAAACATTTACCTGCAAAAATACTATTTTACACTTCTTTATTCTAACTTCCTACTAATATTAAAAATGTGAAAGTTTTAATGTTTAGATGTTTGGATGTTTGTTACTCTATCACGCAAAAACGGCTGAACGGAATCAGATGAAATTTGGGACACAGATAGTTTATAGCCTGATTTAAAATATAGGATACTTGGTCCCGGTCAAAGGTTTCCTAGGGATTTTCTGACGTGCCGGCGAAGTCGCGGTCGGAAGCTAGATAGTATAAAACAACAGCTACAAAGTGAACATTATACAAATATACTGCCTTATTAATTAACGGAGAGTAAGTTTACACCAGGTTATACAATACATATTGTTTAGCAATATTAGTCCTAACGTATGACGTCTCAAAGCATTATATTGCTAAGCAAACTTTCTGGTTAAACTAGTAGTAAACTTACTCTTCTTTAATAAGGGGGATACGACGTCATCACAGTAGGTATATGTATATATTTTGAAAAAAACTATTGAATATACTGTGATATGATTAAACAACATTCAAATAAAGAATCCCTTTCGTTTGTTTGTGTCGGTTTTCCGCTGGAAATGAAAAAAGTTTCCAAAGCAAAGCATGTGCGCCACAGAACAACAGCTGACTTGGTGGGTCACATCGAGTTTTATTGACCTACTTGAAGTTGGCAGATACCTAATGAGTAGCTGTACCAAGAGCTGTACAGATGTATGCTTTTACTCATTCTCCCACTTATCAGGAATTATCATTGTTTCAAAAAGAAGAAGAAGAAAGTTGGTTACCCGAAGGTTTTTTGTTTTGTGGGAGTGTTGGTTATTCGAGTAATAATACTCATAGAAAATAATTTAGACCATTATTATAACTAACTTAATGATTTTATAATTTTTATGGTACCAATGTTGACCATATTGCCACTTTTGCAGTCAGTGAAAGTCGGTACTGATAAGTGAACGATATAAACTAAGTAAAGCATATGTTGCTAAAGTTCGAAATCTCTTACATAAAAATATTGAATTAAAATATGTAGTTCTACCGAAAGAATTAGTCGGACCTATATATTTTAACTGAAAATTATCCTAAAGAAAGATCTTGATCATTAATTTAGTAGTCTGATGCTCTTATAATATTTTCCTTTATTACATAAATTATAAGTAGTCGTTTATTTACTAGGTACACATCCTTTCATATAAAGTTCTGATACAAAACTGCTAATATAGCTGTTATAGGAAGTTCACTGTCCGCCGGCCTCTTAATTGTCAAATATTTACACTACAGTCACAGAATATTATAGTACCAGGGGGGACTCACTCACTCCGCGCTTAACCTTTTATATTAGCCTACTGCTCGCGGCTGACTCAGTCGAGCCAGCGCACGAGGATGTCATGTGTCGGTTGAGACAGAGCTACGCGACAGAAAGAGAAGTGCCTATAAAAATAGGCACGCATAGCTGTGCCATTTAAAATTGTACTTTATTGCTGTGCAACGAGAATAGCTTATTATTAGATTGTCCTCACGCAGATGGGCTTCTGTACGTTTAACTATTAAATATTCTGTGATAGTACTGTAGCATACACATTTAACATTAAACGTCGACAATGCTTTTCTTTGTTGTTATAAAATAATATTAGCTATTTTGTGTACGTTTTCATTTCAGTCTTCAAAGGATTTCTATTGAAATTTTCAGTTTTATTTTCCAAGAAAATTCATTCAGGAAAAGAAATGATTCCCGTGTTTGATCTCGTTAAGAATTCAAAGAACAACCCGTTGATAAAATCAAAATATTCTACTTTAAGGTCCAAATACTGTTTATGTATGTTTGTACTTAATATGTATTTAGTTGCTCGGGATCAAGTGTTTTTAGCATGACGAAGAAAAGCCACAAAACATTCAGTTCAAAGCGCCCGTTTACATTTAGAAATGTTAACAGTGCAAAATTGTGTTTCTCTTCAGCTATATTTGCTCCCAGACACAGCTTTAATCTTGTTACTCATCTCGAGACGTTCTGCCGTAAAGGAATGGAATCTAATCCTTTGGCGTTTCCTCGTGTTATCAATAAAAGAATCCAATTTTCTCAGCCGGTAGAGAGCCTGACACATCGTTACGTGACCGGACCTTTTGACACCTCAGATCCTCAGATATTATAATAATATGAGGACGGCAGTGTGCCTATCGTACCCAATTCGCTTCAACCTCGTTTCAGACAATAGCTGATCAACATAGAGGTCCCGCTGAAACTGATTACGACAGCACGTTACGTTTCTACGTATGACCTACCTGTGTCTCAATATTTCATTGTTGGGAATTTCGCAATTCAATAAGTCGCTTGTACTTCCTTTGAACGTTGACTTTACGAACTCCATAAAATTATCATTTCTATATTTACGGAGCATTCTTGCTTCGATACTTGCTTTTAACAATGTTAGTGACAATGGAATTCTTTTGAGTTTAAATTGAAACTGATTACTTTTATAAAATACTTAATGAACGTGAGAAAAATGAAAAAATAGTACATTTTTACCCTATACCATTATAGAAGACGTTATTCCAAAACCAACTGTTTTTATTTCACTTCGATACGAGAAGTATTTACAAAGTTATGGTAAATAATTAATCTGCTTAAAACACATTACGCAACACATAACACATTACGCAAGTCGGTGCCAAGCGTACTTTTGGAACAAAACTAGCGAGAGAATGGAATCCGATGACGTAATCGTATCTTCCTGCCTGTCACCACGGTAGTGACCAGTTGCTCAGAGCCTATCACGAAAACAATAACGCGTGGTCATTACTACGAATCTTTAAAAAAATATTGTGACGTTTTTTTAAAAATTTATTCAGAAAAAAAATATAATATAAGTTCCCAAACTCATTAAAATATAATTAATAAAGAATATACATTAGATCGAAATTAGGTAGGTATTTATCATTAAACAAAATAATATTGTTTGTTTTATTCCAATTTTTTACTTCGGTTATGCTTTTTTTGTACGTATTATATATTTAACAAAAATTAAGTTCAAAACCAAAACCCAACTAGGTGCTTACGGAAAAAATCACACTCTGAAAAAATAGAAACAAGAAAATATTCTAAAACGATAACCTTAGTCGCGCGCACCGTCAAGCACTCCACACACACACACGCATGGCCAGACCACACGAGCAAGCAAGATGATTCCAACCACAAAAAAAATGTTTGTTTGTTCTGTGCTTCCAACGATACCTCATTTTGACATGTATATAATGTTCATCTGTTCCCTCAAAAGTTATGAGGGAACAGATGAACATACATATATACAATACTTACATACATACCCACTTACATACATACTGGTCAAAAACAAAAACCCTCCTTTTTGCTTCGCCGTTGTCAGATAAAAACATAGCGAACAATGAATATAGACGAGGTTCATGAAGGGTTACAATATGTTTTGCCATTATATTTTTTCAGAGTGAGCAATGTCTCTGTTGTAAAAAGTCCCCTTCAGAAAATAAAATAAAAGAGTCAACATGAGGCATATGGGCGTAATGAGCACTGGATCCATTAAAGCTTTTTTTCATTTACCTTTTGCTTGCTGAAAAAGAATAATGTCATTAGTTCATACACATTGAGCGTCACGGGGCGGTACCTTTTATTATTCAGGCGGTAAAGTTGAAAATCGCTGGGACGTGACGTCTAATATGTTATCCGCAACTCGCAACGCTGGTTACATATATTTTTTTGTAATAAAACACATTGATGATGCATTACACAAATCTTTGGATTGGACAAACAGGATTTTTACACTACCAATACGATAGAATGATATATTTTTAAATAATTTAGCTAACGAAATAAAGTTTAAACTAACATCAAACGATGATTTATGTGCTAGAAATGAAACTGTCTTCATAATAGTTCAATAATTACTAAAAATTCAAAATATCTATTAGGGTTCCGTACCAAAATGGTAAAAAGGAACCCTTATGGTGCGACTCAGCCTGTCTGTCTGTCACAGCTAGATATCTCAAGAGCTAATGCTATCAACTTGAAAGGAATAGTTTTAGATAACGTTTGCCCAACTATTTTGCAAATACGAAAGATTTTTTTTTTAACAGGGACTGACCTTTAAGACCTCTTGGGTCCTAAAACTCGAAGTGGGTATACTAGGACTGGGGCATGTGGGGTATCATAATGAAAGAGCGCCTATTTTTTTTTAATAGCTCGCCGCCTCCCTTCCGGCTTCCAATATGCATAAAAAATCTGATCTTTGATTATGTGCTTTATTCGTTTCAATTTCCTTTCGCATAGTAAATTCACTCAACTCCCATTATACATACTTTATGAATACAAAGAATTCATATATTATTGTTATATGTTCGCTACTTCATATTCATTTCAAACATGGAGAATGGAATAGGTACCTTATATCCATTTCAATTTTCATATTCGTCAATGCAAGACACAGTTGCGACGAGTTAGAAAAAAAAATTGCTACTCGAGTTTCTCCGTGCTTTTACTGGTAGGTACGGTTGGCCTCAAAAGTAGCTGAAATGTGCCATGTCCAATCAGTAATTGTATTCACAAAGAAGGATTGCAACTTCTCTGTGAATGGACTAATAGTAGATGTGACAAAGTTTTAATGTCTTCAACTACTTCTGACGTTGACTGTACGGTAAGTTGTTGGTCTCCTGGGTATTAAAAGACCCAATGCACATTAGACGTGCGAGTTGGATTTTTGCTCCCTTGTATTTTCCATAAGAGACAATATTGATGGTGTCAGTTCCTTATCTTTTTTTAATGAGCCTTTAGAGTATTCTGTACTTTAGCAGAACCAAGTTCTTGTCGCATCGACACTACTACTATAACGGTGGGTACACATGTATGCGGACTTTTTGCTCTCACTCCACGACACTGCAACAGTTCACCGTTTGGGTCGGTTCGTACTACGCGAACCTGTAACTCACCCATTGTTGCAGGTTCGCGGAGAGCAAGAGTTTTGCACACATAACATGTACCCACCTTTATTACCACAATTACGCATTGTTATCTGCACACACCACACCTGAGGCCTAATGTCTTAAATGAGGCCCATTTCACGAGCACGTTATGTTTCCTAATTAAACCTATTACAATTAGAGTCTACAGGGAATGTCTATCTACAGGATGTTTCGCTTAGAGAATCGTATGGGTAATCGTGACTGATATTAATTGATAAGTTACTAACGACCCGCCCTCGCTTCGTTTTTTCTTAATATTTAGTGACAAAACATATAATACTGAAATGTGCTCATCAAGGCCTTTCATTTGATACCCATAATGTAAAAATTTAAAAAATTTAAGGAAAATATTATTTTTTTCTTCACCTATTCAGTTTTTAATTTTTTCACTTTTCCACTTTTCACTTCTCACTTCACGTTTACGTTTTCGCTTCCGCTGCCGCTTCCGCTTTCGCTTTCGCTAACACTTACACTTACACTTAAACTCAAACTCAATACTTTTAATCACCGTAAACATAACCTTCCCCTCCTCCCCCCCCCCCCCCCCCCCTCCTATCCTTTCCACTTCACCATGCCCACGAAAGGTATTTACCCTTCAAAAATGGTGTCTCTACTTTCAGCCGTTAGGGCACAGAATATATAATAGGTTAAGGCTCTAGGCGTAACCCAACAATCAATCAATTTAGAGTCTTATATGTATAAATTTACACCAATTACATCCGTTATGAATGTAATGATTAGGACATAGACAATGCACAATGTTTTGTGCTAGTTTACAAAAGCTGTATTTAAGCCATCGTGCTTAGGTTGAGTTAGTATAATTTACATTTCAATACAACCCCATAAAATAAATATGAGATTCCACAGAAGCTCAATTGGGAAAATTTTGACCCAGGAAGAAAAAAAATAATCGTGGTCAATGACAGGAAATATGTGTCTGGAAAAGACTTCTAGACGAAGAAGCAAAAAGTTCCACTTTATCGCCAAGGTGAAAGCGTCTCAAACTAAAACAAATGATGATACCTGTAACCTGTAAGCTCGCCATTAAGCGCACGTCACTGGGACAGGGACCCAATCACATCTGCTGTAATACGTTCAAAGGAAATATTACGTGACAGGTAACTCGTCATCTTTCCCACAGCTTGAGAGGACGAGCCCGTATTATTACGCGGTGACAGCCCTAGGCATTAATCTCTTGAACAAATATAAGAGGCTGTTAGCATCTGGCAGGGCTGTCAGTACGCAAGCCGCCCGAAATAATCGCGATGGAATGTTTGCTCTACACTTTGGCAAAGGCTAATTGACGGAATTGTGAGTTGAAATATGTCTCCTCTGTTATTTTACACGTTGTTTTATTAGACAGAATTGTCATTGAAATTAGACGTAATTTCTGTGAGCCCTTTTTGGAATATATGTACATATTTTGGAAGAAAAGTATGATTCATGCTAAGTTACAAGTATAAGTACATAATCAATTAATTTAGACGGTGCTCTTTATTTCCATTTGTAAAACTATGTAGAGCAAAGAGCATTGAAATCAGTGAGTCGACAAATAGAAGACAATTGTTTTTGAGAGAGATTGTATTCCTAACGTTTATTTATTCTACGGTTCTACCCCTTGAAATACTATCCAAGCTCTGTGAAAGAAACTTTTTGAACTGCATTAAACGTCACGATAAAAAACGAACATAATTCAATTACAGCATTTCCAAAATGACTAATAAATAATGTTTGAACGAATTTTTAACGGTTCACGCTTCCAATATGCAGACAAATGGTAGGGGCGTGGCGATGTCAAAATGTCACAGTGACGTATGGCTGCTGCAGAAATGACGCAACTCTGCCACGCTCTATTATTTATGATAACCCGTCAATCTGTATCGTCATTTCGGGACCTGTAGGTTATTCGCTATTTGGGGGTTAAATATATTTGCAACTTTTTATGCACGCGGATACGGAGCCATATTTCAGATTTAATTGAATGTAACGCTCGGATAACGTAATACGATACAGTTGGTATGTTTTTTATTTGGATGCGAGCGTCCATTAAGCGCATTACACGCGTTTCGCTAAAAAAAATTTAAGTGAATGGAATATGAAAATTCAAGTTATAAATAATACAAACAAAAGTAATGGAGCCATTAAACAAAACTTGATATTTCTAAAGAAACATAATTATCGATGTGTTACCTTTGTGCATTCCATTGATTTTTACTGTACTTACTACTAAATAATATGGTAATTGAAGATTTCTTTATTTGGCTTACAAAACGGGGAATAGTGCAAAAAATAACAGATAGAACAGCTAACTAATTACCTGCAGAAAATAACTAAAGAGCCATTCTAATACAACGCTTGGCTGAGGCAAGGGAAACATAAAAAAAGCAAATTTAAATCGCCATACGTTTTAAATTATAAGAAGCAACACACCAAGTTTAAGTTAGACCTTTCACCCATATTTTTATAACTATATGACTGCTGACTCAGCAACTTGACAAGTGATATTTATTAAGAGCAAGTTAGGGGCACCATATTGTTCCTGTGATAAATGTTCCCCATTACCTCACTAGTCGCCGCCACCACCTGACATGGAATTTCGTTTAAAGAAGAGACGCCATTGCCCTCCCACTTGCTAATTTTGCACCACTATGAATCATGTTTATGAGCAAGGGAAATTTTTGTGCGTGTGCCTACTCGCTCTATAAAACTGATTTATTTTTTTATCATGTCGGCTAATATATGGCACGGCACGTGATAAAATGTCGCAGTATCGCCGACGCTTCGTGACCTCTCTTTGTTAATTTGAAAGGGGAAAACGGGTCCTTCTTGACATAACGGTAGAATTTGAACACAATTATTTAAAAACAAAACAATGTAATAGACTTCAATGTGGCAAAACAAATTCCACGTTCTGTCAAACAGGCTCTCCAGCAAATCCCGAAACGGGGTATCAAAAGTCTCGCAAACTACTTACCACATTCAACGCAACTTTCAATTGATTCAAACCGATAGATGAATCAATGCGACAAAGCAAACCACTACTCAGAACCAGTACGATTTGAGTACATGGAGCTATAAAACCGTAGTTGGCCACCTGTCCGACTACAGAAACCATTGCAAAAGATGCTTACTTTCACAAAGGGTACAAAATGCCAACTTTACCTGGTCTAATTATAAACTCTATAAAATCCTATCTCCAGAAAACACTAAATTTTAATTTTTCCGCAGGAGCAGTCCCACAAGTCGTACCGGCCGCTGACGGTGCTGACCTTCAGGTGGAACTATGCAGTCCACGGGCTGCAGCCGGCGGGGTACCACCTGGTCAACCTACTACTCCACGCGCTGGTTTCACTTCTCTATTACAGGTACTTTTTACCATACTGACTAGGAACTAACGGTTCCTTAGTAACGGATAGTCGAAGAGTCCATATTTGGAGACTTCCTAAGTGATCAATTCGATAACGTCATATAACATTCTGTAATAATGTATAGTGGCTCCTACACACATGCCGGCGGCATGGGTCGCCGGCTTTTGTCGAACGGCACGTTTGTCAAGCTAAAAGCTGCCGGGCGCAACGCGGCCTGCCCGGCGGCGAGGCCGGCGGCATAGTGTGTAGAAGCCTTTATAGTTATAATTCTGTGATAATGTATAAGAAAATATTATCTGTTCTGATATTTATGAGCATTTTAGACTCACTACCGGGTGAGTCGATTTGTTCTAGTATTTTTTCTAATATTATTTATCTTAATATAAAAATAGCATTGTGAATGCGAAAAATCTAAATAAGCACTTTAGATGTTTTTAACTAGGTATATGAGCGTTTGACTGTCTCCAAATAAGTCTTGCTAAGTTAGAAACTATAAAATAGGTGAACTATTTTAAGCTACCCTTTTTTTAGAAGCATTTTTTTTTTACCAACAGCAATAACAGTTTTTCATTTAACATTTATTATTTATTGATAAAACAGCGTCATTTTGTCAATATCATATTGTAATATCGGTCCATAACCCCTTTTTTCTAACATATTGGTCTAGTACCTAACATATTTGCTAACTTATAAATTCATATTACTGAATTAAGCTCGTTGGGCAGAGCATTTCCACAAATTCAAATACGTTTGACCTCCGACAATTTGTGAATGAGACCTTCGCCGATCACTAACATAATTCAGATGATGTATTAATATGTATGACGCTACTCCTCAATAGGGTTCGTATTGGATTAATTTAATAAAGCCTATCGGTTCTGGGTAGGTTTCGGACCGCTCTTCGGTCTCCCAATGGAACATGGAACCAATAAGTTCTTGAACAAAAATACACAACCTCACCCCAAACGCATATACCGCCTCCGTCGGTCGTGGGTAAAAATAGATACACTATCTTACGTTATGATACGTTACGTTAAATGTACCTTTTGATATCGTGGATGATAATGAATATATTAGATATTCCTATATTCGCTTCTGTCATAAGTTAGTTGCTCAAATCGAAAAAAACGTTAGCTCATAACTAACAAAGATTCAGTAAAATAAATAAATGACTGTTTAATTTAAATCACAGATCTGATATCACAGATGATAATAATGCTAGCTGGCACATGACATTGATTGCCTGTCAAATGGTGTTTTTTTTTTTATAAAAAGGTCGATACTTTTTTTGGATTTTAATGTTTTAATTATTGTTTGTACAAATACGAGTATTAATTACAAACGTCGTACACTAAATCAAAGTTTGTGGAAATGATTAAATTGTGGCGTAATTAACAAACAACACGTATCATTACTCGCAACGTTAATGTCACGATTTTATAAGTTTTTGTTGATTGGTTTAAGCCACATCAAAGCTGCTCCAAAAGGTAGGATTTTGTATTTTCCAAAATCGAAATTAATTAATAATAAAGTCCAATCACAGGGAGCCGCGTCCTTAACCCTTAATTGTTAATTGGATCGAGAAACTTTTAATTGTTAGGACTCTATAATACCGTGAAGGCCTTAATTTAATTATTCAACACAATGCCCGTCGATCGCCTGCTTACAGCTTGTTTATTTTCACAACGAAGGCATTCAGGCTTTTAAAAAAGTATTTCCCGTTATTGTTTTATTATTTTTTTACCTGTTATTTTCAAGATATAGACCTTCTTTTCGATGTCATAACTCTGGCGAAATACTAATCCAACAGGTACCAAAAACTAACGTCAGGTTTTTTTATAGTTGAAAAAAAATAATTTCAAATATTCCTATTTCAAACATTATGAAAAAAATTCAATATCACAAACGTGATGTACTTATACAGCTCACAGAGCCACTAGTTAATATTTACTTAAATAAAAAGAAACCTCAAGTATGGTAAAACTAAAGGGAAAATGTGGAAATTTTACTTTGAATCTACTAGCCATTTCCATTCTTGGTAACGAATACTTTTGGTTGATTTTTTATAAAAGTAAAATCACCATACTTTCAGTGATAAATTCAAAGTATAGTTCTGAACGCTAACAATACGCTTTTGTCTTCGCTCGATAAACAAATCCCGAGAACAATATTCGACCTACTAAGTATTGAATTCCTATATCAATTAGAACTCAAAGGTTTATGTGTGTAGGAATAACTACGCCGATACATAAATCTGACTATTATGATAAAAACATATTACCTACATAGGAGTCTTCCTATGTTATAGTACTTACATTACTGAAGCGGCCGGCAAAACAGACATTGATAGACGAACGTGACACATATTATAATGAGTCCATCAATGCTTAGTTGCGGACAAGGATTGTATGGTACGTTTCTGAAATTAATGCGCAGAAATTCGAAACAATATGAATATGAGGTTTAAACTCATTTTGTCAAATTAATAAAATCAACGTTCATGGATAAACAAAAATGCGCCAATTATACTTATTTCTTTTTTTTTACGCAGCTTCCTCTTTGCAAGAAAGAAAAAAATTCCCAGGGTTTTGTAAAACAGCTGGTTTCATTTTTAAATTACACGACCGATACTAGGAGATTTCATAGTAACATTGCTGGCCGCTAAACACGACATATATGGATTTTATACTAACTTGTTGGCCGCTGCTCGCGTGTCGCGTGTTTTGGACCTGTCCATCAATTTCTGTTTATCTGGAAGAAGGTTGTCAAAACAATTAACTATCCAAGCATGTTTGAGAAAATTCGTCTTGTTTTTTATTGCTTTTATCTTATTTTTTATTTGTACTTCATAACCTAAGGCAGGATCCTAATTGACCTTTACATTTTCCCCCTCTCATAGCTAATTAATTGTATTACTTTTGCTTTTCGTTACTATCGTTATATTACCTATGTAAAGTAAATTAAACCTCTCTCTTTTATTGAATGTATCTACTCTTTTATTTACATCGAGTTTAGTACGTCTCTGCGAAAATTTACTGAAATTCAGATACGATGTGCATGGATGTGTTCATATTGTTAAATCATATTTTGCTTGTGAGCGTATTCTCTCTGCTTCCGACTACCTATCTTCTTTAAATATTCTGATATTGTTTCTCTATATGTTACGAGGATTCCAAAAATATTTGCACCGATGACGCGTAACATCATTTTGGTATTACCTACGTTTGTATAAGAAGCTCAGAGTTCGCCAGACTCTTAAGTTATTACTTTTATATTGTTCACAATGTTTATCTTGTTATTATTTTCACAATTTGATTAAATTATATATAACTAAACATATTTGATATGGGAAACATGACGCTGCGTCACATGGTCTTTCATACAATGTGAAAAAAAAGCGAGTATATGGTCTTTAAGGCTGCAGGTAAGAGTCCAGAAACTTTCCCTCTAATCACTAAACGGACGAGACTTAAAGCGAGTCCATCAGTTTAAATACCTAGGGCACTTCCTTACGGCGACCTTAAAGACGATCTAGATATTATGCTACTTATACAATGGCGCGTTTTTAGTTTTGAAGACATTTGTGTTACAAGAAAATATATTAATTCCAATTTTATGAAATGGTGGATTGATAATAATATTGCGAACAATGCCCTTTCAGAGACTAATATTCCATCCTTACATTCAAACTTGAAACCTCGAAGTTGCCGTGACCCAATTTCAAACTAACATCCTCCAAGTTTGAATACTTTCTACTAAAAACCCAAACAGAGAATTAATATATCTGCCAACGGTATGTGAATCATGAAATTAACTGAAATCACAATTAATTTACATAAACTGTTGTTTTTATCCATTTGAAAAGTAAATCTTTCCAATCTTTTCTCAGCTTAACCCCTGTTTTTTTTACACCTAATGTAGGTACTATCGGGTTTAAGGGGCGAAGCTACAGATAAATTAATAGATTTGCTATCGTCTTTCAGCAACGAGCCTTGAGATGCGATATCTACCTTTTCCTCCACATCACACTGATCATCGTTTTCCTTTAATTCACATACAATCAAACACTCGGATCTAACAGTACCGGTAGGTTTTTGAAATAAGCCTTGATTTGACTTCATTCTTTGAATGGCTAGTTTACACCTTTTACACCGCAGTGCATGAGAATTTACATCAATAGTTAAGACTGAAAGCATCCTTTCAAAACCAGCAAGAATCCCATCAAAGCCTCAATTCACTAAAGGAGGCTGAAATAATTAAAGGCCCTGCTATTGGCGACAAACGACCACCGCAAGACGCATTAAACCAAATTGTTGATTAAAGCAAATGACTTAAATCTGGCACGGGCATTACAATTGCCAAGAATACGGACGTTGAACCTTTCATAACCCAAAGGTTATGGATCGTACATCCAAGGATGTACCTGGATTTGCTTCTTGAGCCCTAGTGCACCCTCAGGAAATTACAGGATATTACTATACGTAAAGCGGAATGGACATCGTACACAGATATTCTCCTGGTTTCTCTTGGCTTTTAGTGAGATTAAAAATGTTGATATTTTTAAGCAAATTATTTTAATCCTACAAACTTAGATTAGGAACCCAATTCCGTTGTTTTTTAAATATTTTACCACTTCAATGCCCATAAACTATTACGATGTTAATCTTACTTGTAAAAGTTATGAAAATGTTAGGTACCTGCTTACTCATTCTCACGATTTTTGATTGCAAATACGCTAAAGAAATATCTTATTTTGCATGATGTGACGTATAATATAATTTTCTACACTGCTTGAAAAATTGACTAGCTATGGTCACTCTGGCTGGCAGCTAACATATTCAGGCCATGCAAGTACAAACTATTAAACAGATATCTGTGAGATATGACTTTTTTTCATGGAATAAATATTTATTCTTATTGTATAATGCTAATTTCTATTATTACACCAACTGAAATTGAATACTTGTCCAAATATTCTAGCCAGTACTCGTAACTCAGGTTGTTTCGATTACAGACGGCGGGCGCTCGTTTAAGAGCGGGCGAAGTAGCCGCCCGCGCTAAGCCAGTTTTAATCAGGCCAGCAGCGTCCCGATCCTCTTAGTTACTGCTAATTACAGATACTTGCTGTGTCCACCACGACTTTAGCCAGGCTTATGCTCAATATCCAATTTCCCAGCTTAATCCCGTTAACGATTTTCGAGCGCTCATTATCATTCGAGAGCGGGACAATTTGCAGAATATAGTTTAGGCAAGCGTTCCTTACCGTTGATTACGGGATATTTGACCTTTTTGTAAATACTGCCTTTTGGAATTGCGAATGAGTAATTGTAATTTAGTGTAATTAAGGGTTCTAAGGATTAGTTACGGACTGAGGAACTTTGCCAACCTTTGTGTAAATCATCTTTTGTCTTGAATTTACAATTTCTGTCTCTTTACCGTGTTTTTTCATTCTAAACTGTTTTCTCAGATCGTCAGTAAACCGCATCACAACAAAACTAGGTACTTATACCATTTTGATTTAAAAAATAACCACGCGCCATTCGTCGGTTTTGTAGCATATAATGAAAAAAACGCCATATCGTTGTATGAGCTTCGCGTCTGGTGGATCTGATGCTAAGCCGTTTGCATTTACGTGTAATATAATTCGGCTATTATACTACCTATTCTATTACGTTTAAAAATGTTATTAGCGCGAATCATGTTTCAATATGTTTCTATGATGATTTCAGTTTTAAATTCAACATGTATTTTGTACCACTTGGTTGAATTATATTAAATCGTGCTGGGACCGGTACCCAGGTCGAGGTTCGGGTTTAGAACTACACGAAATTTTGATATGTCCATACTTCACTGAACACAAGGTCTAATATAATTCATCCATTTCCGGATTTCATTATCCACGCCAGTTCTCAAGTACACTATCAAATTTTATGCTCAATACAATGCAATTACAACTTATTTCTAACGACAAACGCAACTGTACAGTCGAGTTCATTCATATGTTGGCACTTTTGACAGTTCATCAACCTTTATGGCTTTGTAACAAAAGTCAACGCCCTGTCAAAAGTGCCAACATATTAATGAACTCGACTGTACTTATTTATTGTCTATACCGACAAACTGTTGTAGGTAATGTGCTCACTGCCGATCGCACTCCAATCACATTAGTGTATCAAGCGGAACTTTTAGGCCCCCGCATTATTTGCAACTCTGGAAATTTTCAGGAAACTCCTCAACTTATAATGGAATTACTTTTAAATTCATGGTTGCATACTGCATGCGGAAAGGCTCATTTGAGAGGGAAGTACTTTATGTTGGAAATTTTACCTCCCCTAATAAACAGATAGAATATGCTGGCGAGGAAAGTTGAAGGTTTCTTGCTGACGCTGCGTCTGATACCTTATAGTGGCTTTTTAATATTGTAAAAGTTAATTCTCTAACTATTCCTGATTAAAGTAATAGATTTTAAAATATTCTTTGATAGATATAAATAAATGTTTCATGACAAGGTTCCAACAGTTATAAAAATAGCAGTCATAATTTTTCAGTGTCGTTAATAATGGTAAGTACATTGTAAGAAAACAAATAGAACAAGATTTCTGAAAACTTTTAAGTAAGCAAAAAACTTTTGCCAGAATAAAAAAACTAAAATTGTCAGATAACATTAATTTTGCTAATTGTTAAAGAGTTAAGAGTTGATGCTAAATAATAAATATCGTACCAGCGTTTATAATTATTTTCTCGGCGCTTCTGATACTTGGCATATGTATGTAACGAGAGTAATTTGTTAAAAAGTTTAGTTTTAAAACTCGTATCTCTACTTATAACTAATAGTTGTAGTAAGATACGAGTTTTAAAACTAATTTACTTGACGCTGCTGTAATTCACTTTCAGCAAGTTTTCAGTAAAACTTTATAGGTTCCATTTGTGTTGCTTTAAAATAAAACTAAATCATTAGTATATTATCTTCATAAATTGACAACGGTGAACAATTTTTTTTTTACAACAGCCTCATAATTTTCCATTTTTGTTGAAGTAGCAACAAGTTTCATCTTACGTACCTAAGCAGTTTCTGAAATTTTTGTTAAGACAAGTGTAACTGTTTTAATTGTTAATGTGATAATTTACTATAGTTTTCCATTATTGTTTTTTGCAATCTAAACTATTATATTTTAATTTATTGCCAGCCAATAATTGGTATGGAAAAAACTTAGTTCCACTTCTGATCTTCCACCTTGTAGGGTAAGGTTTCCTCATGCAATGGGAGGTCGGACTATTGCAATATGGAGTGCTGGTAATGAATTTTTGTTCAAAAATGTATGACTAAATAGTTGATAAATGATAGTTGCTTAACCGCCGCAAGCGCAGACCGAATGCATTAAGTCACTGCTCCATCGAGCTACGTTTAGTTGTAGCACAGAATACATAACAGTACGTACAAGTGTTATAGGTGTTTGTCGGCGGTTCTAGTGTATTGCCGCCAGCGAACTAAAATCTATGCAACCAGCATTCCGCTCAAAAAATAGCACCACACAAAAATGACAACCGAGTGGGCGTGGCTAAAAATGCTGGCAATGCAGCACAAAGCGACTGAACACTGGTTGCATAATAGCGACCATAATCTGTCATAGATATTTTTATACTTAAACGAAAAAATATTTAATACTTATGATACGTTATTATAGCGTCTTTTTGCCTTTGCGTCTTTTACATCATTTGACTACACAGGACGAAATGTCTAATAAACTCTCTTTTTTTAAAATCTCTGTCACAGGGCCCGTGGCTGGTCCGACATAATCGGGCCAGCCACGTACCCGGTGAGCGAGCTGTCATTTTTTGGTCCCGTGATACCAATTTTTAAGCAATATTTGATTGCAATCACATTTTCATAGATTTTAGTTCGCTGATTGCCGCATATTTGCCGCTGGGTGAAATTAGTTTTTCGTAGACCCCGCACCTCTGCCGATGTCATAACTCCGCCTTAATTACGCCGACCCTTTGTCTTATCTTCGCATGTGAGTAATTAATTACATTTGGTAATTAATTTACTCATAATGGCGGAGTATCGCTGTTGCGAAATAATTAAGCCATTTGTTAATTAAAACTTGGCTTGACGCTAGCTTTTCTAATATTTTGTAACGGAATCTGTACACTATGAATCGGACCTAACCAGATTTCTTTAACCTTACTTAATTAGAATTAAGCAATTTCATAATGACTTTCATTATTATTATGGTTTGGTGTTCAAAACCTTTGCGGTGTGTAATTTATTTATTTATCTATTACAAGAGAGTTTAAAGCTTAATTTTAAAATTTAATTATATAATATTGATATTTCAACTAAGTTAGAAATTCCCAAGCTGCTAAATAAGTTTAAGATATTAAAGTTGTTCTGTTAGTTAAATCGATAACTAGTGGACTGGTTTTCCTAATAGGCAGGAAACCTCATCTCGGTAGAAACATTCGTAGCAGAGGGCCTATTACAAAAAGGAATCATGATAGTCGGACGATGTTCGTTGATCGATTTACTTGATTTTGAACATTATACATGAGTTAATAATGTCACAGAGTGGGAACATCGTACGCTTATCGCGATGCTGTTTTGTAATAGGCCCTCAGATCAGACCACGGATCAAGTGGATACTATTCAGAAATTCATCGTCGTGAAAGTTAAAGTATTCACTCAAGGGATTGCCCCGAATCGTAATACTCGTACCCAAAGGTTTTCCAATTTTCCAACCATAGCATATAATTTAAGTTTCCCCGTTTTGAAATAACTAAAATTTTTAGTGTTTTTCACCTATCAATGAAATTGTAAAATTAGTGCACCGATTTTATTGAATACTGTTGACATCTGTCGCAGAAAATTTGCGTAAGTACTTCCCTTTTAACTAAGAGTAGGCATTATCTTCTCACAGAAGATATATCAAAAGGCAATCAAATTCAATACAGAACTAAATACCTCAGTTGTAACTCAGTTGACGTTTGTACCAAATTACAAAAGCACTCGAATCAAATCGAAAGGCCGCCGGTTGCCACGGTGACCGAGTAGTGCGGTAAATTCGGCTCAAGTGCGCTCGATACGAAAAACAGAAATGTTAACCGTATTACAAATTGAAAATGTTATTATACTTTTTGTTTTTTCATTTAACGTTTTTAAATAATCGGTGAAAAGCACTTTGCTACAATAATATTTTTACAATTAAAAAGTCCTACGAAAATTAAGTGTTACTGTAATTTGACGACCTCCGTGGTCGAGTGGCTTTGTACACCGGTTTTCAAGGTGTCGCCATCTCTGAGATCCCGGGTTCAATCCCCGGTTGGGTCAATTTAGTAAACGAACTTTTCTATATTGGCTCAGGTCTGGTCTGGTCTGGTCTGGGTGTTTGTGATACCACCGTTGTCTCTGATTTCCATAACACAAGTGCCTTAGCTACTTACTTTGGAATCGGAGCAATATATGTGATATTGTCAAAAACAAACAAAGTCAAGCTCTTCAGTCGTAATAAATAATGCAATTGACCAATAACTTTATTTTATATTGATGTCACTTCAGCTTAGAGGAGCTCGGTGGCGCAGTGGTATAGCGCCTGACCCATCGATTGCGGAGGTTAAGCAACTTTCGCAAGGCTCGTTCATGGGATGGGTGACCAAAAATTTATTATCGCGAGCTTCTCCGTGCTTCGGAAGGCACGTTGGTCCCGGCATTTACAGTCTTCACCATCACCATTCCACATTTGCCCCCCGTGGTGGGTCATGGTCCATCCTCCTTACCCATAAGCAAGGCCTGTGCCCCAGCAGTGGGGACATTAAAAAATGGCTGATGGTCAGAACAACTTAATTTTAAAAAAATAAGTAATTCAATTGATAGTTTTCCATGCTGTAGGTAAGTATACCGAGATACACACATAAGTACTATTTACTCATTAGCTAATTTTTGTCTCTAGATTTTTGGCATAACGCGCGTAATTCTCAAATTTACTACACATCAAACTTCCGAAATTCTTGGCGATGACTTTGAGCGTTGATGGCTGAATGTTGCCTTGAAACATGTTCCGACATAGGTGTACGCTCCATTGGCAACTTGTTCATAAATTGTTACACGTAAATACACGTGAAATGTTCACAACTACTAACAGTTCAGCTGACTTAATACTGCGACTTGCGAAGTTATTGCGAACACTTTGGGATTAATCTTATATACAAACAAATATATCGGTACATAATAGTATATTATATATTAGCAAGACTTTTAATACCAGTTTTAGATTGTAAAATCCCAAGAAAATATCCAGTAAGTACTTGCAGTAAGATGTTTAGAAAACGATTTTCGCACTAGTCATCTCGGAAATATGAAAATTGGTATCGATGCATTCAGTACGATGTTCTGATATGGTGGGGGTAGAAACTGTGAGGTCATAAAGATGGCAGTACAAAGAAAAAAAAATTTAAACATACCATGTTTGTTTAAACATCAGTTTTAATAACAGTATAATTTTCCTTCTTTTTTTTTTATAAGTGAACTGAGATAAATAATATATTATAGAGAATATCTCAGATAATTATTGATAAAAAATTAATACCAAAATCTGGAAAAAGTTTGTTTTGAACCTGCCAGCTTTCTTTGAAGAAGGTTAGCACTATTAAGTAATCTGTGCTACTAGTATATAAAATTATCTCCTAAAATCCCTAAGTGCCTACAATTAGTCTTACATACCGATTTCAAAAACATTGCTGTT
The DNA here is from genome assembly GCA_963556745.1 of Catoptria pinella. Lineage (NCBI taxonomy): Eukaryota > Metazoa > Arthropoda > Insecta > Lepidoptera > Crambidae > Catoptria > Catoptria pinella. The sequence goes on from OY750763.1 coordinate 11,114,426, forward strand.
CCTTTATAATCTTTACATCCGTAGCATTTGCAGGGTTTCTTATGGCTTCCAGTTCCTTCCTTCCAGTTTCCAGTCTCCAGGTGAATGAAAACAAACTAAATTAACGTTTAAAAGGTGCATTTTACTAGCTTCCGCCCGTGACTCCGTCACAGTGAAATTCCACTTCCCTTTGGGATTACTGCAATGTTTTCAAATGGCTAAATGATCTCATTAAAATCATTTGCAAAATATTTTTTTATCTTAATCGGATAACTAATTTACTCCTGAGAGATTAATTGCAGAGATTAAAGTAAGTTACTTAACTTTTAAATTTTAACCCCCTTACTAATAAAGATTGTATAGCAGATGTATAAGTTACACAGTGTTTTGTCCCTTTCTTTTTAATGTCAAACTTAAACAGTTTGACAGAGAGTCACCTTTTTCACTCTTACCCCTTAGGTAAGTATAATACACTCCTTACTGTATAAGCAAAGCTGCAGCTACTTTGAAATTCAGTTTTAGTTGCACAAACAACATCATTGAGTAAGTGGATGGATGGTTGATCATCTCGCTGGCTCAACTTGTCGGGAGACGGTGGTTCGTTAGTCAAGCCACAGTTGATTTGCTTACCAGTAGGAAACGCTAGAATAAACGCAATTGAAACAAGTAACTTAGTCATGTTATCCATTCCAAAGTGGTTATTTGCTATTAGATAGCAATTGTAGGTACTCATTATGGACCTCTGACGCATAAAATACAATCTCACATACGTTAATCTCATTCCAAAACAACATGTTAAAGTACTTGTGATATGTAAATCACAAACAACGAGAACCGAAAGCCTTAGTTAATTTGAATGACCACAGTTTTCGTTTTGTTTATGTTACCTTGCTTGAGTCTCGTGTTATCCCCCATTCATCACCATCATCATGCCAATTACAATGACCTCTCTGCTAGGGCATAGGACTTCCTTATGGAAGCATGGAGGATTAGCCATAATCAACCATAAGCACACGAGTGCAATGCGAATTGGTAGGTGCTAAAGGCTACAAATGTATCGGAACTGTCTTAATTAAGCAAGAGAATCTAAGATAGTTCAATTGTAATAAAAAAAACGATTGCTTAACCGCTGCAATCGCAGGCAGAATTCTTTGAGCCCTACGCCACTACGTCAGTGAGCTACTTGTAACCTGTAACTAAAAAAGTAAGACCCATCATTCATGTCTGAAGACAAAAGCTCCAAAATAAATGCAGATTAAAAAAAACAGATCAGGCGTATGGCAAAAGACCTATTTATAAAGGTCGTAACACACAAAAACTTTCTGACGTTACCTACTGCTTTGTTTACGCATCTATAATACCCAAACTCTCACGTGCCGATATTACGACGGTACTAGCTCTTCGCTGCATCCACAATGATAAACTGTTAGTTAGCACACAGATAATACAATCACTGAGTTGTCAAAGTGTCCTTAATTACTTTGATGTAAAATTTGATTCTTGTCTTTAATTTTAAGCGTAAATATATTTTGAAATTAATAACTTAATGTCGTAAATATAACATTTGTATTATATAACGATAATTATTACAACGTATTTAATTAATCATCAATTAAATATCCGATTTATTGAAAATACCAATAAAAAATAAGTATCAGGTGCCAGGCCAGGACCGGTAATAGAATCTTGCTTCTTTATCAATTGGGCATTTTAGATAAATTTGATTATTAAAATGATAACTAGTGGGTCTGTGAGCTGTAGATCAATTTTCGTCATTTTTCAATAAAACAATATCTGATATTTTCCAAGTATGCCAAGAATTTCTGCCAATTCGAAAAATGATCGAAAATTTCACATACGCGAGCTCTATGGAGCCACAACTAACTAAAAACTAAACTATTTTTGTATGCTTATATACATAAGTTATAACTATACTTAGTTTAAATGTGTTTGTTTCGGCATATCCAACTCCTCGAGATTTTGCCACCTACTCGAAAAAGGCAGAAACAAGTGCCTTAATTTTGACAGAAGATCTTCGTACTTCGTCTTAGTTTTGACTGCTCGTGAAATCTCGCAATTTTCCGGCAGGTGTTTTACTTGTAGTTTCGGCCAATAGTCTGGATATTCTGCTTCGTTTTACTTACAATACTTATTTGCTTTTATTACAGCATCATGCTAGAAATGTGTCAAATAAATAAAATTAAGGCACTTAAACCGAACTTATCAGTCCTATTCACAACATCACGTCTCAAATCTAGTTAAACTAATTTAAATTCTTTCACTTTTTAAAGTGTTACATTTTTCTCAGCTAGGTTTCTCAATTATTCACTCTCTAGCTTCAACTCAGGAGACTTTGCCACCTAAGTGACAATATTTTAGCGGTTTAAAAAAATAGTTGCGAACACCGTAAACGCGGAACTTCAGAAGTTTACCACCGGGCTGTGTTCATCAAGGTTGTTCTGAGCTACTGAACTTTTACATATTTGCATTATTTTCGTTCTGGTTCTTTTTATGAAACTTTGATAAGTTTTAACTTTTTTATTTATTTATTTATTACTGAAAAAGATATAAAAATATACAAACTTAACTTTCGCCAAACTGCGTAACAGTTTGTAGGCGAAATATAAATGCTCTAGTTCTGTGTTATTGTTTCTACACTATTTTTTGATAAGGTGACTAATTTTTTAAACTTTTTAAATTTTGAGATTTAATCATTCACAATGCTATTTTTATATAATACTAAATAATATACTAGAAAAAATAGGACTCGCACCAGATCATGTTCTCGGACGGGAATCGAACCCGCGACCTTTGGATATCCGGTCCAATGCTCTGACCGCTGAGCTACCGAGTCACTAGTGGGAACGTCGAATTTATTCTAGTATATCAACTCTTACGTTACGTTAGGTGACTAATATTAAGTTATATTTCGCAGCTTCATTCGACGCGATTTCTTTTTATTTACATATTGTAGCTATGTCTCCACGTAATAGCCTTTACACGAATATTTAAAGTAAAAGGAACAAATAAAAAGTCCCTCATTTGACAGTTCCTGCCTTCGCCCGACTCGTGCGCCATTTTCTTTTCATTCTGTGTTTTCGTGTGATAGCCTTTTACACGTTCCGCTCGAATAAAATTTAGTTTTGCCATTTTTATTTTCGTTGTAACTATTTAATATCAATAATGGGTAAAAGAAAAAGTGAAGAAATGTGTGACAATAGAAAAAAGTGCCGTCGTCGACGTTTTATATCAAGTTCTTCGTCCGAGGATGAAACCAACGGTAAGGTTTCAATTGAATAATAATAAAGTGTGAAGTGTGAGAATGTTCTTGTAACAAATCATTATAAAACTACTTATGTTTTCTTTCTAAATCTACCCGTAAAACGGGGTTTTATCGTTAATATCTGTTCTAATTCCTTGAGGATTGCATAGTGTAGAACCTACCCACACTAGTGATGCGGATTAACCATCGGGGTTACTCCTGTCACGTTAATAGTGTGTACTACGACGAGTTCATAAACAGTTAATGCGGGCTAGCCACCAGGGCTTTCCCTGTTATATTTAATGTGCTGTTTAATGGCGAGTACCTACACTAGTGATGCGGATTAGCCACCAGGGCTATTCCTGTTACGTAAATAGTGTGTATGACCCGTGCTCTGTAAAAGCAATACGGGTTAACTTAAAGGGCTAATCCCTGACACATTTACTGTTGCGTTTTAATGGCGGGTACCTGTCGTGATGCGGGTTAGCCACCAGGGCTAACCCTTTCACTTTTGTATTATTTGTAACGAGTATACTTACACAAGTGATGCGGGCTAATCATCAGGGTTATTCCTGTCACGTTGAATGTGAATGTTTATTTTTACGTATTTTCATAATGTGATGTGGTACAGTCACTAATTATTCTAAGGTTAATTGGAATTAACCTGATAAGTATTTAACATGATTTCGGTTGTATCTATCCGCAGATCCTGCGATAAACGATGGACATAGCTCTTTGACACCACCAGACGTCAGCGCAAAAAGAGCTCAGCCATCATCTACGGTGTCAGTACCAGTACCTGACGAGCCGGTCGCCTCCACTTCTGCGACCGTAGCTGACCTGTCAGAATTACAATTAAATGACGAGATTTTACAATTATTGGGAGACGCTCCAAAAACTGATGTCGATTTAGGACCAGCTATTCACAAGGATATCGCTGATCGCTGGCGAGAAATACTGTCCAAAGGTCTAACAAAAGAAATTAAAGAGAAGCTTTTTAAGGAACATCTTATACCCGTGAACTGTGATCTTCTGATACCACCTCTCTTAAACCCTGAAGTGAAAGCGGCGCTTCCTGATGCTCTGATTAAGAGAGATAACATCTTGGCCGACAGACAAAAACAAATTAGTATTGCGATTGCAGCTCTTGCAGAAGCCATGCAGTTACTTATAACTAAAGGAGAAGATAGTAAAGTTCTTAAAGCAGTAAGTGATGCTTGCCGCATATTGTGCGACACACATTTCAACGACACAAAAACTAGAAGGAGCTTTGCCATATCCGCTACCAATGCAAACCTGAAAGATACTTTGATCGAAGCCAAAAGAGATAAATATCTTTTTGGCGACAACATGTCCGACAAATTAAAGTCTGCTAAGAATATTCAAAAATCTGGCGCCGACCTTAAACAAAATCAAAAAAAATACGAAGTTTAATAAATCTAACTTTTATAAAAACAAATCTTTAAACATAAGGGCCCTGCAACGAAAAACAAGCGGCAAACCGGATGCAGGGAGGAGACGCAACGTGCCGACAGGAATACAGACGCGTGCTGCAACCGCCAGGACGATGACATCATCAACTCGATCGCGCTCACCACCTCCTCCACCATCGCGCCGTCCGCATCGGCGAACCTAGACTCCAAGGTAACCGCAGGTCGTCTTTCTCTTTTTTACGACGCCTGGTCAGATATGACCGACAATAATACAATATTGTCTTGGATACGTGGATACAAAATTCCTTTTATATGTAGACCTACTCGAGTCGGCTGTCCAAATACTTTACCTAAATCTCCTACTGAAATGTTACATTTTGACAAAGCCATTAAAAATTTACTTCAAATTGGTGCTATTTCAAAATGTGACCATGAAGAAGATGAGTTTGTATCCCACGTATTCCTGGTGCAAAAGCCTAATGGCGATTATAGGTTTATTTTAAACTTGAAGTGTTTAAATAAGTTTGTAAATACGTCCCATTTTAAAATGGAAGATTATCGAACGGCAGCAAAGTTAATAACTAAAAATTGCCATATGGCTACCGTAGATATGAAGGATGCTTACTTCTCTATACCAGTTCATAAAGACTATAGAAAATATTTAAAATTTAAATTCAACCATACACTATACGAATTTAACTGTTTACCATTTGGCCTTTCGTCAGCTCCTTTTGTATTCACAAAAATACTCAAACCAGTAATGGAATTTTTGCGGTCAAAAAATCATATGATTTCAGTAATTTATTTAGATGACATCCTTTGCCTAGGAAGAAATTATGTAGAATGCCAAAACAATGTTTTACTCACTATTAAGTTACTGGAACAATTAGGGTTTATAATAAATTACGAGAAAAGCCAAATTAAACCTAGTATGGAGTGTAAATTTTTAGGGTTTATATTTAACTCCGAACGTTTGGTTCTGGAATTACCAGAAGACAAAAAAGTAAAAATTAAAGAATTATTATATCATTATTTAAAAGTAAAAAATTGCAAGTTGAGAGACTTTGCTAAATTTATTGGTCTTCTATCGTCGGCTTGTCCTGCTTTAGAATATTCTAGACTGTATACAAAACAATTTGAACGACATAAATACTTATGTTTATTAGAAAATGATTCTTACAATCAAATTATTCATCTACCATCTTCTTTAAGAGAAGATAGTAAATGGTGGATTAATCACATAGATGAAGGTTTTCATCCATTAAGATTTAATGATTTTAAAATAGAAATTTTCTCTGACGCATCCTCAACTGGTTGGGGAGCTTTTAGTGATGGTCAAAAAGCTTATGGTCATTGGCAAGAAAATGAAAAACATTTGCATATCAATATTTTAGAACTAAAGGCCGCCTTCTTTGCTCTTAAGATATTCACTAAAAATCTGTATGAATGTGAAGTTTTACTACGAATCGATAATGTCACTGCAATATCTTGTATTAATAAAATGGGAAGTATTCAGTATCCACATTTGAATGAGATCACACAATCAATTTGGCAGTGGTGTGAATCCCGCAAAATTATGATATTTGCCTCTTACATAAACACAAAAGAAAATACAGAGGCAGATAGATTATCTCGCATTACAAATGTCGATACTGAATGGGAAATAAATGAAGATTCTTTTCGGGAGATTGTAAATGTTTTTGGACAGCCAAATATTGATCTATTTGCAACGAGACAAAATGCAAAATGCAGAGACTATGTTTCTTGGAAACAAGACCCTGATTCAGTGGCTGTCGATGCATTTACAATTTCTTGGTCGAAATTATGGTTTTATGCGTTTCCACCCTTTTCTATTGTCTTAAAAATGTTGCAAAAAATTATTTACGACAAGGCTGAAGGTATAGTTGTAGTACCGTACTGGCCAATGCAGCCATGGTATCCCATATTTAAAAAATTGTTAACTGAAGAACCAATTTATTTTAAACCTTCTACAAACCTTCTTATCTCACCTTTCAGGTTGTATCACAGTCTACACAAGGAACTTAAATTGGTTGTCGGGAAATTATCCGGCAAACTCTATTAAAAAGATCTCTCTCAACCGGTGCTATTGAGATAATGCTGTCATCGCTGTCCCCTAACACAGTGAGACAATATGACAGCTCATTTAAACATTGGTTTTTGTTTTGCAAAAAATACAATCATAATTACTTAGAACCTACGATTCCTTTAGTTATAGATTTTTTAACATATGTGTTCAATAGTGGTGCGAAATACGGTACAATTAACTCACACAAGTCGGCCATTATGTTGATTATGAGTCCAAAAGCCTCAGATAATGATTTGATTAAACGTTTTATGAAAGGGATATTTCGATTGAAGCCTCCATTACCAAAATATAATCTCACATGGGACCCAAATATTGTACTCAATTACTTGTCTAGCTTGTGGCCCAACGAAGAGATTAACTTAGAAATGCTTTCTAAGAAAACACTTACTCTGCTGGCACTAGTGACCGCGCACCGCGTGCAAACTTTTTCCTTGATAAAATTAGACAATGTTAGTATACAACATGGCTTCGAAATTACAATAATGATACCGGATTTAATAAAAACTTCAAGAATTAATTCAAATCAACCAATACTAAGACTACCATTTTATAATACACATCCAAAACTCTGTCCTGCACGCGCTATTAATGCTTATATAGAAAAATCTAGAATAATTCGAGGCAATAATTCTAATTTATTCATCAGTTTCAAAAGACCTTACAATAAGGTGACATCGCAAACTCTTAGCCGCTGGATAAAAGACATTCTTCAAGCCAGTGGCATAGACGTATCATTTTTTACCGCTCACAGCACGCGCCACGCCGCTACCTCTACTGCCAGCAGAAAAGGTGTTAGTTTAGATTTAATTAGAAAAACAGCCGGATGGGCTAACGCGTCCAAAGTGTTCGCAAAATTTTATCAAAGAGAAATTATTGAGGATCCTAATGTATTCGCAAATGCAATTCTAAATTAGGAATAATCATTCTTCATTGTTATATGAATAAATGATGATTGGAAATCTCATATTTTTATTTTCTAACTCTGAACATCCTACAATATGTAAATAAAAAGAAATCGCGTCGAATGAAGCTGCGAAATATAATTGATGATCAAACGAACTTACCTGTACGTGAAGTTCGATCACAATTATATGAGCAGCTTCATTCGACGCGATTAACAATCACCCACCCACATAAAAATAATAGGCAATATGTTCTTTAATACTCATTAATATTGACTTACCCAACCCAAAAAAAAAAAAAAAATATGATTACAGTAGGCGAGTACACTTTAAACATAATGAAAAGAAAATGGCGCACGAGTCGGGCGAAGGCAGGAACTGTCAAATGAGGGACTTTTTATTTGTTCCTTTTACTTTAAATATTCGTGTAAAGGCTATTACGTGGAGACATAGCTACAATATGTAAATAAAAAGAAATCGCGTCGAATGAAGCTGCTCATATAATTGTGATCGAACTTCACGTACAGGTAAGTTCGTTTGATCATCAATTATACTTACTTATGATAAGTTCTCCATAGATTCGGATTAAAGCGAAATCACTAACTACCCTTTCAAACAGTCACAGATTTTCACACCACGCACATAAAAACAAACGTAGGTGACCAACCTTTTTAAAGTTTTATGTACCTACTGTGTTTTCTCGCCGCCATTCTCATCAGTTTAATAGTTCGGCACTGACCCATTTCTGGTTTCTGTTGCAGGGTTTGCGCCATGTTTCTGCCAGAGTTCGCAAGTTTCGTGGCAGCCATCTTGTTTGCCGTGCACCCCATACACACGGAGGCGGTGAGTATTCTTGTTTATCACTAGCTTTTACCGACAACTTTGCCGATAAAAACTTGCCGCGTTTATACTTGGAGATTAAATTTTAAGCACCATATTGTTGCTCTCGAGAACAGAATGCGGTTTTATGTACTTAATTATTTTGCTCTCCTTTTTATGAATAAGTAAATCATCAATGAAGTTTTGTTAAAATAAAAATTAAGTAAGCTGAGATTGTGTAAAAAATAAGTACCTAGGTAAATAAACAACATGTTTCAACATTTAGTTGTTCCTTAAATCGGTAAAAACTTACATAGGTAGTTAATTTATTTTATTTTTTACATATTATTGATTATTTTTATTAATTTAAAATTAGTAAATATTTGTATACCAATAGGATGCTTAACACCTTGGTAAGGCTAAGCATTTAGACAAAAACAACTCTATTTGATATGGCTTATTGTTCTGGTCCTTTCGGGAATCAAGCCTTTGTCTTGATTCCCGATCTTGGGATTCTAGTGTTAACCGCTTGGGACTGACTGCCAAAGTTCTGCAGCTGAATGCTGTAGCAAAACAAACTTGCAGACTTTAACTTGCAACTAAGTCCCGAACTTCCGTTATTACCTATGACGTCACTTGTGCTCCCGTCTGATTATTTCTAGGAATTCTTATGTAGATTATGGTTCGAGTTGAGAGTTGTATATATCAACAAAGTATTAAGCAAATCTCTTGTCATCCAAATTTTTCTAACTTAAATGGTTTCTGATTTTTTTATTAACCACAATCGAACTGAAGAAATTATTTTTGTCTATTAAATTTTATTATCATTGCCAAAAGCTAAAATTAATCCATACTTACATAATAAATGCGAAAGTAACTTTGTCTGTCTGTTACGTTTTCACGCCTAGACTGCTGGACCGATTTTGACGAAATTTGGTACGGATATAGATGGGACCTTGGGACATAGAGGTTACTTTTTATTCCACTGCTGGCCACTGGCCTCCACCCGCAAGATAATATAACCTGTAGTCCACGCGAGCGAAGCTGCCGGCGGAAAGCTAGTATTTTGTACCTAAGCGATTGGGTCAGATTTCAATTAGGAAGTTACTAAATACTATAATATAATGAGGTAAATAATACCGATACAGAGAACACCAGTGTTTGTTGTAAGCATAATATAAAATATTATAATAAAAATTACATCTGACAAAACGTTGAAGTAATTGAAGAGGATAACGTTCTGTTTCAAATCATTTATATTCTCCATGTGCATGTATAACTGTGATTAAACCATGTTTAAAAGCATCATTGAATGTAAAACATCGAAGTATATCGAAGCTTTTCATCGAATCATATTTTAGCCATAGATTATAGACTTTTGCTTCACACACCCTGCAATTAGGTTCTGTAAAATTTTGCTATCGATTCCGTATTTTGTTATTAACTCTTACTATATTATGTTATCTTATCTTATATGTTCTTAAATGTAGTAGAATGCGGTCATTACGTTTGAGCTTTTTCCTAAATCTTAATTCGCATTTATTAATGAACGAAATGTAAATGAATATCTAACATTTCATTTCATATTCAATTAAATGGGCAGTAAAGTAAAAACAATAACAGAACATGACACTGTCCTGTTTTTCTTGTTATTTTTGTTTATGCAATTCACTCTCCTCAGGGAATTTATGAAAATTGATACTCTGTGTTCTGTGTTAAAAAACTATTAATGTTGTCCAATAATTTTTACAGCCTTTATGATAAGTGTTGTGAATAATTAATCTATACTAATATGAGACCCCTTAGTCATACACTCGTCAGTCTCGTCACATACAGACAGACCACATAACCGGACGGATGGCGTAGGTGCTAGTAGTGAAACCGCAAATCGAACTAATTCTCTACCATAACATATTGTAACGTTACCTATACAGATAGGAAATTCTAAATGTAACATATTGAATTCGTGTACTAAATAATATAAGACCACGTCTCATAAATCAGCTGGTACACTTACCACATAACCGCACGCGACCGACGGGCTGACGCACTCACGGTACGCGGGGGCGGGCGGAGGTGCTTGTGAAAAACACGCAAATCGAAATAATTCTCTACCGTAACATATTGTAACTATTGTAACGTTGTCTGTCTGTGTAGGGAATTTACAACTGGTTTAATTTGAGATGTCTAACATATTTCACCCAGTGGTACTCAAATTTTAAGCATCCCTCGACAGAGTCACATACAAGTCTGTATGTGACTCTGTCGAGCCTACGAAAGATTTATAGAATTGACATTTAGCTTAGACTTATGTCAATCCCATATATCTTTCCGATAGAAAAGTTCGCGTAAAACATTGAAGTAAGTCCTTATTTAAAAATGATGCCTCAAGTTTTATTTGCTTAGCACATTTTAATGTCTCTATAGGCCTTCCTCGTGGGTGGATAAATTCCGTTATACAACCAATTTGTGTAAATTCATAAGTACATAATTATCAAGAGGATTTTCATAAAAAGCAGGATTTGCAACGGATCCGTTTTATCAAGTACCAGATTGAGTTACTTCATCGAAATGTTGACACTATGAGTGAGAACTCTCGAATACCCACCCACATACTTACAAACGAAGTGTCGGAAGTTTCAACAGTTACAAAGTATAGGCATTACCGAAGTGTTTTACATTTAAATTCATGCAAAATTTTCGCTTTGCACTCCTATGCAAACTATTTCGTATGTACAGTTACTTATTGTGCTGTCCTGTGGGCTGTATTAATGTTCTCTCGTATGACTAATATTTTAACTCTATAATCTGTCAGTTGAAACTCTGTTGCGACCGATTAATCACCGAGCGACTTTTTGTCACCAAGAATACAACAATAGAGTTCAAATTCATATTTTATTAACATCGCTTCTAAATATAAAACAATCGGAGATAACGAGTCATTTTTATAACCTTAGAGCATTGTTCTAAGTTTATAACTATCAACTGAAGAGCTCAGCTTTACGCCCCGTCAGCTTTGCTGTTAACTTGACGATCTTTAAACTGAACCGTTTATGTCCGTTTCCCAATTAGAAAGAAGCTTTTATGGCGCTATAAATGCTTGCTGCCGTAGCCATCTTTGTTTCGACTTAGATTTAAAAAAACACATTGAACTCGATTGCACTTGTATGTACATAGAAGTGCAATCGAGTTCAATGTGTTTTTTGGCATTTATCCCCGAGCCATATAAATATTTTTATGCTGATTTATGTATGATCTATCCATTTGTCAGTCTCCTCCGTAGTACAAGCCTTAATTGCTATGTTTGGGACTGACATAAAATTATTATGAGTTGTCCAGTATTTTTTAGCTTTAAAACTTCAGCAGCGTTGTTCTGATTGATATTAATCTAATTGTATACTATTTTGTATTTTGAGGAGCTCGGTGGCGCAGTGGTTTAGTACCTGGCCCTGCGATTGCGGAGGTTAAGCAACTTTCGCAAGGGTAGGATGGGTGACCAAAAATTTATTATCTCGAGTTCCTCTCTGCTTCAGAGCCGTTGGTCCCGGCTGCATTTGCAGTCGTTAACACCCACCAATCCGCATTGGGCCTGCGTGGTGGGTCATGGGCCATCCTCCTTATCCACCTATAAGAGGGATGTTCTGTTATATTTTATGTCTGATGTCGATGTCAAATTTGTCACAGGTGACCGGTGTAGTGGGCAGAGCTGAAATGCTGTCCTCACTTTTCTTCCTTGCAGCGTTGCTGTGTTATGCACGTGCTGCTAACAGAAGACGTTACACAGGTAACTAAAACACTGCCTTACAAAAACATTTAACAATAAAGTTCTGGTAGTTAAGGCGATTAGTGCCCTCACAGTGGCGCCCTCATTATTTTAAATTTATTGCTCGCTAAGTACATAATGTATCGAAAATTCAAACGTACAGATTGAAGCTAAGGTTCTATAGTTGATTTACAAACAATAACCTCAGTAAAATATAGTTCGTTGTAGTAGTAGTAGTAGGCAAATGAGCCAATAAACTATAGAACCTTAGTTTCAACCTGTACGTTTCAATTTTCGATACATTATGTACTTAGCGAGCAATAAATTTAATTGTGATGAGGGCGCCACTGTGAAGGCACTAATCGTCTTAATACAAAATAGTCAGTTGCAGAGTTTCAAACAATAAAATGTGCCTATTCCAATAACGACACATCACATCACATCGTACGTAACATCGATACGGAAAATTGGCCAGAATTCAAATAGCGCGCCGACCCTGTTAAAAGTTACTACCGAACAGGACGTACAAATAGATTAATCTGGATGCTCTATTCACTACGTCACAACTTTTTTCTGCTGTGCAGGATTTTACGATTCGTTTGCTAGAATGTAGCCAGAAAAAATGTCTCCGTATGACGGTGCCTAAATTGTATACGGCACAAGTTGGTGCATATTTAATCCACGTAATTATAGCGTAAGTATAATAAGTTTATAATAAATTTAGTTCTGATCCCTAACCAATACAATAACCAATAACAATAACCAACAGTGTAGGTGAATAACAAAATTTGCCATACATATCGATCATAAAGACTATGAAAAGCGGCTTCTTACGTAGCTGATCACAAGAAAAGTATCATTATGATTAAAGTTTCTTGTTGCAGTAAGGTGGGTTTTACAAGACTCCGCTGTAAGGTTCATATCAATAGTAGAGCGTAGGGTTATAAACAATGGTAAGTGATGGTGTGTGGTGTAAACCACGGGTTTGTCCAATAAATAAAATCAGGGCTAACTATATTAATTGAATGTAACGCACAACGAATGAATCTGCATTTACTAAGGTTGATAAAATATTTGTCGACCAAAGCTTAAAGAGAGCATACAGCCTGCTGATAATAGTATACTGTACTCTGTGGATGTATGCATTAGTCCACGCCAGAGCGCCACCAAACAAGTCTCGCGGAATTTTCTACTACGTCTGACTTCTACGTTACAAACCTCTTTGTAAATTTATGATTCTACGCAAAAGAAAAAAAACTAAACTTCTTTTGTTTTGCAGATTGGCGATACGTGGTGGCGTGTACAGCATGCGTAGGAGTTGCCATGTTGTGCAAGGAACAGGGCATCACAGTCACCGGCGTTTGTGTGGTCTACGAGTTATTCGTCGCGCAGAAGGTAAATACAACTGTCTTAACTACTTCTACAATTCTACATGGATGAGGATAAAAAATTGTTACGGGTATTGTATGTAAAAAAATCCTTGGCAAATCAAACCCTGAGTTCTTGCGCATTTTCTTTTCTACTTTACCTTTGTGGTAGGTATTAGTGTTATGTTAGTGAACAGGATTGTGGAGTACCTATTAATCTGTGACACTAGATTATTAATCCCGCAACAACTTTACCAAAATTAATCAAAACTGAACCCTAGTTTGAAACAGGAGCAGTCTAGCCAGCTAGACAGTAACGATCACGTAACGATGGTATGTTGCCAAGCTAAAATTAATTACCTTTAACCTGTGGGCCTAACCTAAACCTAAAATAAACTGACCAAACACATGACGCTTCTAAGCCTTAAACTAATCTATTTGATATACCGACTCTTACGCATAGAAAAGAAAAGGACGATAAGAACACCGAAACTCCATTTCTCTATGAGCCTATAGTTTACTATTCCTTAGTCTACACCAGCCTTGAGAAGCAAAATAAATGCCAGACTATGTTACACCGCCCACATAGTAACATACATATAGCTCTGACCTCAATCAACTGTGGGAATCGGATCCAAGCCTCAATACGAAGTTTTCCCTACTGATTTTGCTCCGGAAGTAAGCTCAAGTAAGGAGAGAAATCACTACATGGGTATTTTTGTTACAAAAAATAATAATGTTTGTGTTCAGAAAATTGTTACGTATACAAATTACGCCAAACTTTTGTCTGTGTTCTCCCGAGTTTATTATTCATTTTAGAAAGCATTCGATTCTTAACAATTTGATATTAGTCTTTCGCCTCATTTTAATTTCTTCGTATGTTTGTTTGCAAAAGGACAAAGTAGTCTCAACTTCAGTTCAGTTTTAGTACAAAATAAAATAAGAAATGTAGGTGGTTCTATCCATACCAATTACGTATAAAGGATGGTAGTGTAAAGGTGAACTTTTAATCAAACAAACAGTCAAAGGGGCGCTTCATTTTCTATTATTACATGGGGGTATGTCTCCCTTCACGCGAGATTAAGCCACGGTACCTGCGGCGAAACTTCAGCGACAAGCAATTTTCAGAAATAACTGCTTATTAAGTCTGTCTCCGGGTGAATAGTCCACATCTCCCCTCTCTACCCTCCTCCCCCTACCTTCAATAACACTAAATGTCTACCTTGAAGAAGCCTAATTTTCCCTTACCTACAGTTTTAAATGAAATGTTTCAGAAAAGGTTACCGCTTCAAAGAAACTTTTTTACAATATTTAACCTCTTATAAAGTCGCCTTTTGTACTAACTATAATTGTTTTAAAAGTACCGTACCTACTTGTTTTTAAGTACTTAAAATACAAAGACGTAATAATGTTATGTAGGTTTTTATTGTAGACAATTCAAAGAACAAAAATATTATAAGCCAAAAGAACAAACATCTAACATCAATTCATTTTACGCAAATTCATTTTAGTGGTAAAACGTCGACAGATTTTGTGAATCGGAATAAAAATGTTCATAACCAAATACCTATCTAGATTGATAAAAGCTCTGCGGCAAACAAAATGAACGTCAAATTTTCGTCACCTTTGTATGTTTTTGATAAAGTCATTGTGAGGAAAACACTTGAACTATTTCGTCGACCAACATTTTCTTATTCTCTTGCTCAATGTTTAGCCTCGTTGCGACGTAAAAACAAGCAATAATATAGATGAAAAACAACACACAAAGACGTCATATCTCGTTATCTAGGATTTTTTCTTTTTATATTGCAAAGACAGGTCTAGTCTCAGAGCCAAGATTGCCATCATCTACAAGCAAACTAATTTAGACTGTACCCACACGTGATACGATTGTATATTGCTACGTAAGGAGGCTATATTATCCGGAGTTCAATACTCAGTATTCCTACGACCCAGTTTCAAAGCTTTGTAAATGGAAATTACTTTTTGCCAGCTTGCTACTTTCAATGTTTCCTTTGGACTCACTTTCCATCTCGGCGTGTTTTGCTTAATAGATAATATAAATTAAAAGTGACTCGGTAGCTCAGCGGTCAGATTGCGGTAGCATTGGACCGGACATCCAAAGGTCGCGGGTTCGATTCCCGTCTGAGAACATGATCTGGTGCGAGTCCTATTTTTTCTAGTATATTATTTAGTATTATATAGAAATTAAAAGTTTAATTTACTCGAATACCACAATTTTCCTACTCTTTACGAAGTTCTCACTTTAAAATGCATTAAGAGATTTAATGGTCTTTTTCGTGGACTACTTCTGCACTCGTAACCAGAGAACTAAAATATAATGGAAGTGTAACTGCAAACAAATATTGTTTAAAAAATGGCACCACAGGTCAAAAAATTACAACCTGCACAGCATTTAGACAGGCCAACCACGCGCACGGTAACAGTGACAGACGTCAGCGTTCTTTACAGTAATTGCAGTTTTTATTTTAAAAATAGAGAGAAAGAGAGAGTTTATTAGAAATGACTTTCTGTGTAGTCAAATGGTGTAGACGCAAATAATGATGCCGAGATAACGTATTATATTTTTACGTTTAAGTATAGAAAATATCTATGAGTATTCAGATATGGTCGCTACTATGCAACCAGTGTTCAGTCGCTTTGTACTGCATAAAAATGCTAGAATTTTTAGCCCCGCCCACTTAGTAGTTATTTTACGTGGTGCCATATTTTGAGCGGGATGCTTGTTCCATAGATTTTAGTTCGCTCGTAACACAAGAGACAATTTTGCTACGGGAGAATAAACAAGCGAGATCTTGCATCGCGCTGAGAAAACTATTATTTAATCAAAACTTTTTCCAAAAAAAGTTCGAACTCGTGGGGTCAATTAATTCATCGGTCAATGACCCAAGCCTTTTCTCTATCGTCTTGAGTTTGAAATATTATATGCCACTATGTACCTATGTAAATACACTTCACTATTTTGTTGTTATTTCTTTTATTGCTTAATTTTATGAACAAAGCTATATTTCGTGATGATGTAAATTTGTACATTTGTCTGTTCATCGAGTTAAAGAAAGAAACGAAAACATTTTACCTTCGCCAATATTTTATGTTCATTGTAGAGTATCATCATTGGCTATGTTAAATAAAATATTCAATTTAGTAAGTAATAATCGTTTTTTTAATTTGAGATTTTTAGTTTATATAGCTGTTTCATCTTAATTAATTGTCAAATATCTGGAAAGATATTTCAATAGGTGGGTCCTCACCAAGAGAGCAGCCTCGTGCGAGGCAGAACGTTTTACACGTGCGGCGGGCCTCGCACGGGGCTGCTCGCTTGGTAAAGATCCGCCTAATTGAATGTCAAGGTAATTCCTCACATTGTTATTTGATAAAATAACGCTGGCTGTAAATACCTGAAAATACTATGAGGTTTCACTACTGAACCGATTTAAAAAAAATGGGATCATCTCGCAAGAAAACAAATAAAAATTGGTCAATAAATGTCGAACATACGCGCGAGCAACGATAAAAAATCATATAGGTACAATCGAATTGAAAACCTCCTCCTTTTTTAAGTAAAAACAAAATTAGCACAGAGTCATGGTCACGATACATACATATAAAGACAACATCATGATAATATCGAAACGGAGAAAATATAATGATTGTATTAGATATTTTCTTTTGTTTACGTTTAAATTCAGTGTTTATGAAAAAATAGTAAGTTTTTATTTCAAGTCTACATACAACCAAACTTTGTTTTGTAATAAGATAAATAATATTAGAAAAAATACTAGAAAAAATCGACTCACCCGTAGCACCTCAGACGGGACTCGAACCCGCACCCTTGGGATTCCGGCCCAATGCACTGACCAATTATGCTACCGAGTCGCTAGTGGGAGCGGCGAAATGTTCTAGTACTTTTTAACTTCTTCGCTGCAAGCCAGCGCAATTTCATCAATGTGAGGAAATACCCCCACATTCGAAAGAAACATCTTTCCAGATGTTTTGACAATCGATAAAGATGAAACAGCTATATAATTATTAAATTTGTTTTGTAAGTCAATATTTGTTATTTTATTTTATTTTATTTTATTTTATTTTATTTTATTTTATTTTATTTTATTTTATTTTATTTTATTCAGGATAATAAACAGTAGTACAATATTGATTACATGTGTATCATTAAAATAAATTAGTATTAATTATTGTACCACCAGCACCATTATCCCCATCTAATATTATAGTTATTCGTAATAAAGTAAAGAAAACTTGTATGTTTTTGTTACAGCGTCGTAGTTCCACTGGTGGCAGTCGCTGGTCATGGCTAGACGCCTGGGGCAAGGGGTCAGGTTGGGGCTGCGCATGCGGTGAAGCGGCAAGGCGGGTGGCCACAGTCTGCTGCGCGACACTCGCCCTGCTGGCCGCAAGACTGCACGTGATGGGCGCGCAGTTGCCTGTCTTTACGAGATTCGATAACCCTGCTGGCGCGGCACCGCCTCCTGCGAGGTAAGTTTTGAAGAAAATACGTTTTTCATGCGGTGATTACTTTACGACGTTGACGGCAATAACAGTTTCAAACATATTCAAAATTCAAAACTCGTTTATTCAGTCTAGACTGTTACAAGCACTTGTGAATGTCAAAGAAGCTACGCCATCGGTTCGCAAACCCTAAGCGGGAGACCTTGTAACGAGAAGAACCGGCAAGAAACTCCTCAAGGGCTGCTTTTTTCTCCCTGTATATTTCACACAGAGTCGTCAAAATTTGAAAAATGAGGTCGGCATTTAAATAGCGCACTATTCATTGAAAACTCTGTGTAATAACTCTAGCTTTCATTTAGAGATGCACTAGTCATAGAGATAATCTAGGACTGTCTCATTCATAAAACAATTCGCACTGTACCTTAAGAGAATTGGATTTTAATCCGACACGCTGGGACTGACTCAAGTGACTGGAAGCAGCGGTTCTTTTGTGATGCTCCTAGTACTTAGTCGGTTGCAAACTTAAGCACAATAGATCCTTACCAATAAACATAGATAGGACTGGAATAGTTAAATAAGATTATTTCTCTAAACGTCAGTACTATACTAATTCTGTGTCTAAACTATAAGTTATGTTTAAAAACATGAATTGGTGAGTCGCTTCGAACTTTTTCAAACGCTTAGCACAATTCTATTTTTGCACATTCCTGATAATACCTATGGCTATATATGTAGTTTAATAATTAATTAAAGAATATAATTTTTTTATTTATGTTTTATTAGTGTTTTGTGGTGAGGCCGTCTATTTTTACAAAAGCCAAACTGTTTTTTTGTGGAACATACTTTGTTCAGAGCTCAGTTTGTTAAACACGATTCACGACAAGGGGTGTGATGACAGAGAAATCGAATAGATTTAATCCAAATTGTTTTGAACTCGTGTTAGCTAATTCTTAATGTCTGTCTAAGATTTGCCAATATTATATTTCACCATGCAAACTATTGTCGCACAAAATGAGCAATATGGAAAGGGCCATGTTTCAATTCACGAGACCTGACCTTCTACTCCTTAATTTATTGGTTATTATGAAAGATGACCTTTTCTAAGTAGGTACCTACCTAATCGAGATTCGGGATAATGGCAGGCTTTGTATATAAGCGACGCGGCAACGCTACGCACATTAATTTTACGAGGATCGTTGTTCAACGGGATTTTCTGCGCCCCAGTAGTTCAAGTCACGAAAAAGTGAAGCCATACTATACTGACTGAGCAAGAACACAAATTAATTAATTTCTTGGACGCACGCATTTTATAAAGTGTATCTACCTTCATTTTTTTGAGACTTTGCTGCCTGTCGATTCTGTAAACCAAACTCGAACCTCACTTCGAATCTCACTTTTTAAATCATAAATGGGAAAATTATAGGCTGTTTTTAAGTCACAAAAGATTTAAAATAGCTACGGTAGCTACCAAAAACCTTTTTCAATTTCTAATAACAAATTCACGCGAAGTGAAGTGAGGTTCGAAGTGAGATGCGAGTTTGGTTACAGAATCGACAGGTTGCTCAAATTTGTTCTGTGTAAAATGTTGCGTATAGGGTGATTATTGATCTTTTATTTTTTCTAGCTTAAAAAACTTATTTTATGATAAATCTTGGCTACCCTTCTTTGGACATTCATTCCTTGTGACAAATTATTTATCTTATTCACAAAATGTAGTCTATAGAACTTGAAATAATATGTTTTCTGTGACAATACGTTAGAGAGGAAACATACATAGAGGAAAGTAACACAATAACTAACACCTATGAAATTCATTAAACTTTCCTTCCGCGATTCAGTATAAAGTCTTTTAATTATATAACTGATGCATATAAATGTTTAAATTAAATTGGATGATTGATAAGCAAGCCTGAACAAAACTTTATCGTTCCAGGCACTTGACATTCGCGTACCTGCCAGCACTGAATGCTTGGTTGCTGACGTTGCCAGAAGCTTTATGCTGCGACTGGACCATGGGCACCGTAGCCCTCTTGCGGTCCTGGCGGGACCCGAGAAACTTGGCAACGCTGGCATTGGCTACCATCCTCATAGCTGCCGCTGTTCACGCCTTGAGGACGAGGTCTTCTGCACTTTCCATGGTAAGAAGAATAATGATCACGATACCATTAAGTACTTTCATCTTCTTAGCTGAGTTATTGGTTATTATTATTAAAAAATACCTTTTCAATTTTATGAGGAACCAATCTTTCATGATAAAATTAATAATTTAAAAAATTGAATTATTAACAAGAAGGCATTCATTCATATTTTTTTCTTTTTTATTTTTCGAAATCGATACAAATTAATTAATACCCTTGAATCGTCATTCGCTTGTCTCAATCCCTAAAAGTACTTTAGTTGTAATATTTACTTTATTATTGACATCATTATATTTAAAAAATACACGTAGATCGTATTTTTAACTGATCGATCTAAAACATTTCAATAAAATAAACCGATTATTAAATCAACTATCCTTCTTTCAGGGACTAGCGCTGTTAGTGCTGCCGTTCTTACCAGCATCCAATCTATTCTTCCCCGTTGGGTTCGTGGTGGCTGAACGGGTCCTATACATGCCGTCAATGGGTTGGTGCCTGCTGGTCGCTCACGGGTGGAGGCTGCTCGCCAAGAGAAGGGCCAAGCTCGCCGCTGCAACGCTCATATTCCTCCTCCTTGCATTCAGCGCCAAGACCTACGTCAGGAATTGGGACTGGAAGACTGAATACACCATTTTTGCATCCGGTTTGAAGGTAAAATTACGATAAATTGTAAAGATTGGGTTAAATTTATTTCTAGAGAAAACATATTTTTAATCACAATAGCGGGTGGAAACCTGGTTAAGTGCCTTTGTTAACCATGTATGATTTTATTAGCAACCTTAACCCTACTTACAGGTAAACCGACACAACGCTAAGCTGTACAACAATGTGGGTCACGCTTTGGAAGCTGATGGAAAATACGCGGAAGCACTAGAATTCTTTAACACAGCAGTCAGCGTCCAACCAGATGACGTCGGGGCTCACATCAATGTAGGCCGGACGTACAACCACCTCGGAAGATACCAAGAAGCAGAAGATGCTTATGTCAAAGCCAAATCACTCCTGCCCAAAGCAAAACCTGGAGAATCGTACCAAGCGAGAATAGCCCCTAACCACTTGAACGTTTTCCTGAACCTTGCCAACCTTATATCGAAGAATGCGACCAGGCTAGAAGAGGCGGATATGCTTTACAGACAAGCTATCAGCATGCGGGCAGACTATACCCAAGCGTATATCAATAGAGGAGACATTCTCATCAAACTAAACAGAACTAAAGAAGCCCAGGAGGTCTATGAAAGAGCTCTGTTGTATGACAGCGGAAATCCTGATATTTACTATAATGTAAGTACCTAAATTTAATTTTGTTCCAACGTTCCTGCAATAATTATTCTGTAGTAGAATTTAATTGCGCTGCTTTTCAATCATATTACTTTAAAAACTTATCCGAACCAAACGAGTTTATGAATAAAAGGATTGACTAATTTATTTCTTATAGAGAACTTCTTCAGAAGTAAAGGCCTGATTTAATTAGTCTAAAATCTTCATATTACAACACAAACCCTTGTTGTTACCAATCTGCTCTACATTAAACTTTCCTCACACAAGCTCAATTTAAATTTCCAGCTGGGCGTAGTCCTGCTAGAACAAGGCAAAGCATCCCAAGCACTAGCGTACCTCGACAAAGCGCTGGAGCTGGAGCCAGAACACGAGCAGGCGCTACTCAACTCCGCCATATTGCTGCAAGAGCTGGGAGCTGCAGACTTGAGGAATCTGGCAAGGCAAAGACTACTCAAACTGCACGATAAAGATGGTAAGTCTTTTGTTCTTTGTTAAGTAATTCCCACATTCAGCTGCTGCCACTTTTTGTAGGAAGACTATGTGAGCTAATTTAGAAACTAGTACTAGTCGAAATGTTGGATCTGGAACCCAAGAATGAACAGACGCTGCTCAACTCCGCCATATTGCTGCAAGAGTTGGGAGCTGCAGACTTGGGGAATCTGGCATGGCAAAATCTACTCAAACTGCTACTCTTAATAAAGGTGGAAAGATCAATTTAGTTATTCAGGCAAGAAACTAGTACTGAGTTCACTCAGTACTAGCTTTGGAGCTTAAGCCCGAGTACGAACAAGTGCTGGTGCACTCCCCCAAATCTCCGCTCCATCACCAACTACCGGCCTTGTGGAGTTCTATCAAGCTAGCTATTAGATTGGTGAAAATACAAATAGGTTGCTATACATAATACTTCAATCATTTTTTTGTGCGTCTTATGTTACTTTCGTCTCTTTCCAGCAACGAACGAGCGAGTGCACTTCAACCTCGGCATGGTCTGTATGGACGAGGGTGACGCGGAGTGCGCGGAGCGCTGGTTCCGCGCCGCCGTACACCTCAAGCCGGACTTCAGATCAGCACTGTTCAACCTCGCGCTACTCCTCGCCGATAGAAGGAGGCCTTTAGAAGCCGCGCCGTTCTTAAAACAACTGGTCCGACACCACCCAGATCATGTGAAAGCGCTGGTTCTACTCGGAGACATTTACATCAATTCCGTCAAAGATTTGGATGCGGCTGAAAGCGTGAGTACTCTTAATCTATGAGAAGTCGTTTGGAATAACTACTTGATAGAATAAGCGAGTGAAGTTATTAAAAGGATTCCATACAACTGTTCTTTATAGTCAAATAGATCGAATTGTATACGTCCTAGCTACCATTTTGTCATTGTCAATCCCCCGGAGCAGCTATACGCTATATAAAACGTCAGTTACATGAAACATTATGTGTTTCAGTGTTATCGACGCATCCTTGAACTAGAACCGGAGAACGTGCAGGCGCTGCACAACCTCTGCGTAGTCGCCGTCGAGCGCGGGAAGCTCGTTATTGCCGAAGAATGCCTCGCCCGCGCCGCCGCGCTCGCGCCCCACGAAAACTACATACAACGCCATCTAGCGGTGGTGAAAGCGAGGCGCCTGGCCGCCACCGCCCCCGCGACCGCAGCGCCGCCCGCGCCCGCGGCCGAGGTGCGCGCGCGCTGGAACTACATCCCGCAGCAACCGCCCGACCCCCACGAAAACGACGGGTCATAGCGAACTATGTAAATAACTAGACGTAAACACCAAAGGAATTCGGCCAATACATTTAATAACACTTTTTAAATCTCTTTCGTAAGCAGGGTACTATGGTTCGTTTGCTCTGTTACAAAAGTACTTGCAGCTGGGTTACAATAATGTTAGGATAAACTGTATTTTTTGCCGAGAAATGGCGCCACCGAGTTTTTAGCTACTAATTACTCTATCAAATAGAAAGTTCTAAAGGTAGAACTTCCGTAAGAACAAAAAACATAAAAATATATACCCAGCTGTAATAAATAAATACCTACGTGATTGTTGATAAAAAATAAGTTCATAAGTATGTGTCTTAAATTAACATCATTGTGAATTTTGTTTAAATTATTCCTTAAAATTGTATTGAATTCGACTTTGATAATTATACCTACTTAACGATGCATTTATTGCGCCAAACGTATATTTTAGATTGATCTCTTAGAGAACGTATTATTTGCATACGGCGCGCGTTTCGTGATATTAGTTAATTACATTTAATTATAAAATTATGTATGCCATGAACATTTTGTATAATAATTAATAGGAGCTTAAGTGGCAACTCGGCCAATTGAGATTTAAACTCAGCTATATTTTTTTAATAAGATAAATGATGTATTAGAAAAAATACTAGAAAACATCGACTCTCTCTCAAAACTCAGACGGGACTCGAACCCGCACCATTCTGGTCCAATTAATGCACTGACCGACCAATTATGCTCTATACAATGCGATTAAATTGACAATAAACAGGGATCCGCTGTAATTTCACTCGAGAATGAATGGAAAAGAGAAAAAATACGAGATGGTGTAGTTTGTGTACCTATGTTATAAGTATTGTCAGATACAACTGTCAGAGCGCTCTGAAGTTAGTCACGTTTTACCACAGTTAGTATTAAGACTGTGGTTCTTCTTCTTCTTAATGAGTGGCTTGCTCTTGTTTCGTCTTTATCGATTATCAAACATTTGTACCGTACACCCATAGCACGAACATCTATCGACAATAAAACGCGCGTACACGGTACAAGTAGGTACTCGATAGAGTTATTGTCTATGAGAAATTTCATTTCGCTTTTCGACGGTAGATAGCGCTGTACAAATATCCCATACAAAATTACTCTACCTATTGAATGTTTTTACGCGCGTTATTTGTTTCGGCTGTTAGTGCTACGGGTACCCTCAGGCGCCTGAGGTCTAATTCTCTAATAGCCCATTTCTCATTTTGACTACTTCTCTATGTGCCCGTTGTATGTATGGAAAGTACAGCGCCATCTACCGCCGAAAAGCAAAATTAATTTTCTCATAGACAATTTACTCTAACGAGTAGGTACTTTTCGAGCGACTCGGAAACATAATTGGTCAGTGCATATGGGCCGAAATTCGAAGTCCTTTTTTTAAATTACTTAATATAGCATTCACCTATCTTAACATCAAAAAATTAGAACTTAGAATGGTATATAAGGGTGATTTCGGTGAAGTTATCTATCGACGAAGGGTCTTTCGATATACCATTCTAAGTTCAAAAAATTATATTGTGAATGCGAAAACTCTAAAATTTAATTATTATTTTTTACTCTAAATAGGTACTATATTTTTTAAATTTTGAGATTTTAGCATTCACAATGCTATTTTAGCTACTCGTTAGCTCAGCGGTCAGAGCATTGGACCGGATATCCAAAGGTCGCGGGTTCGATTCCCGTCCGAGAACATGATCTGGTGCGAGTCGTATTTTTTCTAGTATATTATTTAGTATTAGGTACCTGCTATATTTATCTAGTCCCGGGCCAGGTTTAACCTAATATTGCCAATTTACTTTAAAAACCTGCAAAGTGACAACCCTAGATGCAAATAGACTGTTGTTTTTGAAAATCTATCTCATCAATAGGCAAAAGCAAAATAAAATTTAGGTCTAGGGTTAAGAAAAAAATTATTAATAAAAAGGGGCGATTTTCAGGGTTTATAATAATTTTTCGGGGTTGCATGCATGGTACCGTATCTACCATATTCAGCTTTGGGGTTTTTTGTAACACGTTGTGTAAGCAATCATCTGTAAAATTACGTAAGGTTGTCAATTTTATATAATGCGACAATGTCTCTTAATGCTTATTTTTAAGCTAGTTAGCGAACGATGTTGATGGATGTTGACCCCAGACATTAAAGAAAATGCTGACCGGTTAAATTGTGCGAGTTGCCATAATAAGCCGAATAGGTATTATGTAGACTATGTTGGGACGAGCTTTCATCATTATTAGCCTGGTATACGGAGTATAATGTTTATGTGCGTATTGATTATAAATGGGATTATCTCCTATGTGAAAATGTAATGAACATTTTGGAATATATATATTGTTTGGTAAAGGGACAAGACAAGGCATGTCGAAAGCATATGAAAAAAGCTGTAATCAATAGAAACAAATTACTTAAGTGAAATAGATCACTAGTACGTACTGGTCAGTATATAAATATGTTTCGGTATTTTTTGGGGTACCTAGGACTAGCTAAATCAATCATTGCCCAAAGATTGCCCATAACAAAAGTCGATTTATCCTAAGCCTTTTCAGTCCCTGCACCAAACATTGTACCTACAATACTTATTCTAGTCACATTGCAATGCTCATTTCAATTATTTTATACTTTATATTTGGTATTAATTTAGGTACCTATTAAAAATTTAAATGACGTTTCAATTTCAAATAAAACCTGCGTTTGTATTTTGTCTTAGTAAAATGTATGGAATATTTTCTACTGTCTAATGGGGAATGTCTGAAAAAAATTAAAATGGCTGAATATTTTTTATGGGTAGGAATTAGCTCCCTTATTAAAATAAAAACAATATAACTTTATTGCTGCATGAAAAAACTTTGATTTCGCAAAAAGTACAGAAGTAACAACAAAATGGAAAATATTCCCTTGCTATTCGCTTATCACCATATTAAAATGTTGATATTTCTGCAAACATGTGCGACCATATAAACAATATTCAGCCAATTTGATTATTTTCAGACATTAGATACCCTTTCTATGCTAATGTTAAATTAAACACCTCACTCGCGGTGTCAGCCTATGCTGAGAGAGAACATAGAGTAACGGCTGAGACGCAGATGACACGCTCAGGGTAGAGCAGATCTGCGCGGTATAGTATAGACCTGTGTCTGACACAATTGCTGTTGTCTAGGGTAAACGTATGCAGAGGCAGAGACGCAGATAACACGCGCAGGGCAGAGCAGGCACGTGTTCCCCGTTTGACACATGTCTCATGACTGCTGCCTAGTAGGGTAAGCGTATGTAAGAGACGCAGATAACACGCGCAGGGCAGAATTCTATACGATGCAGATATGTCTCTGACACAATGTCTGTTGTCTGAACAGTGATCAATGTCATCATTGCGAGGTTTTAACATTAGTTTAAACTTAAAACAATAGCGTATACTTACCTAAAAATTTGCTTTGTTGTAAAGTAAACCCAAGCTTCTACTTTAGACTTTGGGAATAGCAATAGCAGCCCCCCATGTATCGCCATCCCCCGTACTGAGTAATTTAACGATATTATGTAACCTTATTGATAACAAAATGAATGTGGCCTAGAGTAATAGGATGCCCCATATTATTGTTATTTGTATGGATCGTTCGTATTGTGCAATTTAAAGTTAATGAAGATTTAACACATTATTTTAATTGTTTCCTATAGGTACCCGTAGCACGAACATCTGTCAAAGAAAAAACGCGCGTAAAAAATTTCTATAGGTATTGTTTGGGAAATTTGCACAGCGCCATCTATCGCCGTAAAGCAGAATTAGATTTCTTCTTCTTTTTTTTGTTATGGCAATCTACTTTCCTCTTGGAAGTAATTTTTGCCAGTGTCAAGTGTTAAATAGTTCAGTGGTAGATATTGTTTAATTTTTCATTGGAATGCGGATGCATCGCATTCCAATGCTGCTTGGAGTATTTGGCACCAAGTATATCAAGACAGTTTACTCGGTTAGTTCTGCCGAGGAAGCCACCACTCCAATAAAAGTCTCAGCTTCACACAACCAAGATCGCGCCTATTTCAATTATCCCACATATTGTTCAGTTGCGTAGACACTTGTACCATATAACTGCACCAATTTTAAGACACAATATCCACTATTAATCAATTTGAAAATAATTAAAATAGAAACCAAACCGAACTCGACAAAATGGCGCCAAAAACTCCAATTAGATTTCCAATAGAGAATTACTCTATTGAATACTTTTTACTCGCTTTTTTTTTTCTTTATTGCTATTCGTGCCCTAGGTACCTACTAAATAACAACACTCTTGGGTTTGAATAATAATATAGCATAATTATGCATTTTAATTATGATTTAAAATACTCTTTTGGGTATATAGCATTTTGAAATAATTAAATAAGTATGTTAAAGAAATACCTAATACTTACCTACATGCTAACATAGCATAAAATCTTATAAGTACTGCAACTATGTATTTATTTTACAACTAGTAAAATAATATTATTTTCTTATGGGCTGATGTTATATTGTAAAAAATGAAAGTGATCGACCGTTATTAGATTTAGATGTGAAAAATGTAATGTTGTTAATGTTTTAAGATAAAAAAGTAACTTTTGTAAAAACTGAATTTTTTACAATGTCTTGAAACATGCCTGGTGGATACTCTTGATTAGGGTTGAAGAATTCGTAAGGACCCCGAAATATTATAAACTATTTGTCGTCAAAACGTTTATTTTTATAAAATAAAATGATGTTTCAAATGAGTAATGTTTGTTTTAATTTCTCATAAAAATAAAGAAAATAATTTATTACTTATTTACTCCGATCTCAGTGAAGCCCAAACATACCCCAAAACAAACTTGTAACAATTCCCGGCTGAAGCGATTTATCGAAGATTTGGCGAGGCTTATTGGAAACGATTCGTGTACATTCGTCCCAATTCGTCCCAAAGCCACAGAATTCGTCCCCCTTTTGGTTTAGGAGTAATTCAGTTTTTTTATATAAGTGCAGTCACGTACAAAAGCGTACAGTAAAAATTAATTAAAACTGTTCCGTTCCGTAATGCGCAGTGTCCCGATTGTAAAACATTAAGCATCCGATCTTGCGGCTCTTTGTGAAAGCTGCAGCCTTTTACACGAACTTTCGTAGATTGAGGAATGCACGAACAGGGGCCCTACCGGCTAACTTTTCGGAATTCTGCGGGTCTGCCGAGCTTCCACTTAATCGAAGTAAAGAGTTTCGTATTGTACTATTCGCCGAAGTTATTTAGAAAATACCCATGTTCGTGTGACATCATGAATTGGGGTTCGCCATTTTACCGCCCCAGGGGCTAACGGATCGAACTTCGAAAAGTCTACCGGGCGTCAAATTAAAACAGATAAATCGAGCCCCAATCGGGTCAAAATGGCGGACCTCAATTCATGATGTCACACGAACATCGATATCTTCTAAATAACATCGGCGAGTCTCTGTGAACATAGTGCATCTCTGTGAACATAGTGCATCTTTATTATGTTACCAAATACAAAACAAATTCATTTTTCATTGCGTGTAAACAGATTGTAGTAATTATGCAGAACTATACTGAGAGGCACACTTGTACCTCTCAGGGAAAATGTCACATTATTACCCTTAACTTTTCGTTTAAAAAGCACTGCAAGTTTTACAATCGGAACACTGCGCATTACGGAACGGAATACAGTTTTAGTCCCATATTACACTATCATATAAACCGTTAATTTTTATTTATATCTTAAAATGAAATGGGGATTTCAGACCACGTGAATGAGCAACGGGCAAAAATATTTGGTTGTGGTACCCCAAAGGCCAAGGGGAACTAGACTAGGGGACCAAGTAACGAGCTTCGTGGCCCTATTTTTGAAAGGCGGCAAGCGCTCTTTACTACTCATTGTCATTCGACATGGCAAAATCCGTATTTTTGAATCGCTCGTCAGTCAGTAGTACTACTCTACTACAGTGACACAAACTTATCTGACCCGGCGGCCAAAACTGGATATGAAAGTTACGCAGTCGACTACATCTCAGAAGAATAATAGACGACAGCGACGCCATCTCTCTCCACAGTATGTACTTACCTATATTTGAAAAAACTAATATATTATATACTGCGCCTCACCGAGTCAGTTATGTTTGTGCTGTTCGAGTGCGTGTTGTCAATTGTGACATTACAGCACAGTGACACCGCATGCGATGAAAATGAGTAGGTAGTAAAAGCGCTCGCCGCCTTTTTTTTAAATAGGGCCCGGCTAGAGAAATAAAAGAATGGTTTGCGTAAAAGATTCACTATATTGTTTTGTACAGTGAGCGATTCACAAATTCAAGACAATATCGCCCCAGTTACACGTAAACCTTAAAATAATTCGATTCCACTAAGTGTAAAGTTTTATAGTATGGAACTTGTTACTTCCGTGGAATTGCTTAAACAGATTTATGATCACAAAAGATAATGTATTTTTAATCCAATCAAATAATATTCATAGGTATTCCGAGGCTGGGAAGGAGAATCTAGCAATACTCATGACGTCGAATAGGTACAATCGTAAATTTAAGTACTATCACGATTCGCAGTCATTTATATTTACACATTTAACAATATTTATCAATAGATTTTTCTTCGTGTTTTCTCACACAAGTACACATTTTTTTATTGTAAACAACATGTAATTAAAGAAACTAGGTAAGTATAACATAAAATATCTAAGTTTAAAAATAAAGGAATATAATTTAACTATATACAATTTTTGTCAAAATTAACATAACTCCGCGCGACCTCTTTAATCATTATCACACTTTTAATTTATCTAAAATCGTCTAATAATCTTAAACGTTTCATCTTAATCTTTCGATGGACTTAATCGTAAAATTAATTTGTTCCTGAATACAATGTATTGCTGTAGTACTCGAAAAATATAATAATATAAGGCCACACCTTTAATTTTTGAAGTTTTATTATAAAGTCATGGACTAGGACTATTTTAATTTTGACACTAACTTACTGCACGGTTAGTTAGCTACCCGCCAACCAATTAAAACTTACTAATTAAGATTCCATTTTCTACGATACGCTAAATTTGAAACAAGTAACAAACAGAGGAAACTGCGATAATTTCTTAAATAAGTATCTTTAGACCTACTCACGGAGTACTGTAACTAAAACAAGTCATTTTTTCGCAATTCACTTGTACTTATTCTAATTTCGCTGAGAATGTTTTCTAGTAAGTTTATGCTCTTATACCGGTAACTTTAAAGACACAACGCGTGGAGGACGCATTTTAATTCTTGCAACGCGCAAATTAAATACTTAAACATATATTTTAAATAAATGAAATAATATATAATCTAACAAACAATGTAGGGCACCGGAATTAATAACTGGAAAAAGTATGCAATAGTTTAAAGAAATTTCTGTTCCACTTAAATTGCCCCTTGGTTATGTAACTCTGTATGATCTGAATCGATTAAAACCATTTTAAATCGTTTGAAATCAATGAAATTTGACAGTTTTAGTTAATAACAGAGTGCGATAATAACACAGTGCTATTATCGCACTTAGCTAATAATAGTTTCATTTATATGAAACTGTAAAATTTCATCAATTTCAAATTATTTCAAACGATTTCAATCGATTTCAGATGAGAATTGTTAGCAAACGAGTTACGTAATCAGCCCCCTGGTCAATAGAAAACTGATAATATCCACTTTAACGTGAACGGTGCCTGAGACAAGTATAGAAAAATATATTAAAACTATGGTTCCCTAAAAGTCATCCCACTATATGGTGAGAGTTACATATTGCTTTTATAAGTTAGTGATATAACACTTTTTAACATAATAACTGATTATGTTAAAAAGTCCAATTACTAATATACTAATTCGGATTTGTTTTGGACACAGTTCGTTTGCAAATTATTATTTACAGTCAATATCCAAAACAAAGCTAATCATTTAGTTAAAAAAATATAATAAAATATACCACGTGTTTAGGTACACACAGAAAATAATCACACAGATTATCTACTGACCAGTCGATAAACAGCAACGGTCATCGATTCAGATTCATAAACAAAAAGGTTCCTAACTTATAAATAAACAATTTATTACACACGAAAGAGGAGCCGCCAATTTGCGAACCCCCTTACTAATAAAGATTGAATAGCAGATGTATAGTTACACAATGGTGACTCCCTGTCGAACTATTTCGGCCTTACCAAAAAATATTTTAAAACACTGTTTAATTTAGACGCTGTTTAAATGTGACGCTGTCTCTTTCAAACAATATTATCAAAAAAGTGACAGCATCACATTTAAACAGTGTCTTAGTTAAACACTTGCTAAACAGTGTTTTGTGGTAAGGCCGTTTAAGTTTGACATTAAAAAGGGACAAAACACTGTCGGCCTTACCACAAAAGATTTTAAAACACTGTTTAATTTAGACACTATTTAAATGTGATGCCGTCCCTTTCAAATCATATTGTCAAAAAAGTTACAGCATCATATTTAAGCAGTGTCTAAGTTAAACACTTGTTGAACAGTGTTTTAAAATCTTTTGTGGTAAGGCCGTGTGTAACTATACATCTGCTATACATCATCATTAAGGGGGTAATAGTATACAATACAGGCGTTATTTTTAATACCGCGTGTATTCATAATAACGTCAAGATTAAGTAAAAAAACTGTAATACTGCTTTCAGGCATCAATTTTCACTTTATCATTATCATAAAAACATCTTAACGTGATGTTTAAGGAACTAAAACTGTTCGTACAATACAAACAAATAAGAAAATGTAACATTCACCGACTGAAGTCAACAGAAAAAAAACGTAACTTCTCAATAATATAACCACGACCGCCTGCACAAAAACAGAAGTTATTGCCGACTATTTCTTTCGTATGTAAATATAAATCATCATTCTATAACGTGTAAAACACAACCATATTGTCGGTCTACAACAAAACAAACTTTTTAACTAAACAAATAGTGCACTAAAATTATCAATTGCCAATTTAATTTTCATTCTATAGTAATAATCTCCAACCAATTATTTAGAATTATTCTGGTTTCTATATTCAAATTTTTAAACAGACAATTTTAATGTTATAAAACTTTCTATAAAATATAAAATCTTTGATGTTAATAAGATTCAAAAAATTCTTACGTCTCCCTATGAATTAATTAAAATAAAACTTTGTTTACATTTTTTCGCGATAATACTAATGTTGTCGAAAAACTAAAATATTTGAGCCATCAGTAATTTAATTTGTTTGGTTGGATTTGTTTCTATTGAAAATGTTATTATATAAAAGTATTCTGTTTATAAAAAGTGACTATCAAGTTTGAATTCCACATCAAAATGTTTGCAGTTTATTTCTCAGCGTCCAGCGACCAGAGACATTTTAACAAGTTTGCAAACATTTTATGAGCGGTGTATTAATATACTGGAACGCGAACGGTAAGCCTTGTGTTCGCTCCAGTTCAGCGATGGAACTAAGCTGTTTGCGTTTCACCTTCGTAATCGGCTTCTGCCTCAAACTCCACCTCGTCTTCCTCTGGCGGTTGCTGTTTCGCTACCGCTAAGTGGCCCATTTTGTAGGCTGTCATCTCCTGCAAATAATTACCAGAATTAACTCAAACATTGTTTTCAAACAATCACTAACAGCCTTGGGTGACATCTTACTTATGTTATAAATGTAAAAGTTTGTGTATGCGTGTGCATTAGACATGCCCAAAATACTTCACCTGAAGTGTATGATATGACTGAATGATATAGTTCAATTGGACTAGATGAAGTATATCACACATTTAGTTCATTTAGTTCATCTAGTTCACTTGGCTCAGTACGTCAGTAGTCACTTTGGCGTTATGTAAAACTAAGCTTTTATGTTTGCGCAATAGGGGTTGTTGTAGTCAAATTGAGTGTGGGCGGACTCCGACTCCGACCGACCACTAGCCGCCGAGCCATGCAACTGTCTCGCTTTCACACGCGGTGTTCGTAATCTATACTCTCCTTCAGTGAAGTGTCAACTAAATGAAGTACTGAAGTAATATGGACCCGAACGAACGAGTGAAGGAAATATACTTGATAAGTGAACTAGTTCAATTGAAGGATTTTTTTACTAAATATTAGACAACATCACAAACATTGCTCTGACTCCAAAGTGAATATCTAAAGCACTGTGTTATGGAAATCAGAGACAACGGAGGAACTACAAACACCCATAGACCTGGGCCAATATAGAAAAGTTCTATTTCTAAATTGACCAAGCCGGGGATCGAACCCGGGACCTCAGAGATGACGACACCTTGAAAACCGGCGTACAAACCACTCGACCATGGAGGTCGTCATTTAGGACAGGTCTTAAACAAGAATCCTAATCCGAATAACATCACAAGAAGAGTTAATTATGCTTACATTGCAATCATTTTGGTATTAAGTTTTTATAGAAAGTTTACTGATCGCCGGCTTCTGTTCATGGGATGGGTGACCAAAAATGTATTATCTAGAGCTTCTCCGTGCTTCGAAAGGCACGTTAAGCCGTTGGTCACAGCTGCAATAACAGTCGTTAACACCCACCAATCCGGATTAGGCCCGCGTGGTGGGTTATGGCCTATCCTCCTTATTTGTCCTTAAGGAAAACTTGGGCCCCAACAGTGGGGACATTAAAAATGGCTGATGTCGATGTCGACAACTACAGTTATATTTTTACCAATGACATTTCTTCTTGTAAATAATACAATGAAGAAATGTCATTTTCAGAGGTAAAATAACTGAACGCACGGTGTAAGGTTAAAAGTGTTGCATAGTATTGATTCAACTGTACCAGAAGAAATCATTGACTAACCTTATTATATCTTGCTGTATACCGATCAGAGAGGATCGCGTGACCGCTTTTATAGTGGTGGCCACATAATTGAGGACACCAGTAGATTTTCATACTTTGAAGCCTTGATTTTCCGCCACATATTGATCGAGCTGTGATCTGATGATGGCTATACACTGTATACACACCCTACTGATCTGATTAACATTCTAAGAGATGTAATAATATGTTTGAAAAAACCGCAAACATATACTTAAAATGTATGGAAGTCCTGAAACTGAGAACTAGGACATCAGATCACAGCTCGATCAAACCTTGGTGGTTAAGCAAGGCTTCAAAGTTAGCTCGTTGTATGAAAGTCGTCTGGTCTAGCGTCCTTAATTATGTGGTCATGGCCACCACTACGAGGGTGGTTTGATAAGTCCATGACTTTAAAAAAACACTTTTTATCGGCATATTTTGTTTTAATTTTCTACCTACATAATCTTATTGTAGCTCTGCATACTCAGTCCAACGAAGTTCCTGCCTCTTTAACCCATTTTATTTTTCTTTAATTGCCTGAAAAATGTGGTAACTGAAATGGGTGCCTTTCAGACACCACCTTTTGGCTTGATGAAAATCATGATTATCAATGATTTGACATTTGTTCATGTTTGGTAGGACAAAAATCGCAATCTAGAGCATAGAAAAAGACAAAAATTCGTATCGTAATTCGATGAGTTTTGATGTCATGAGTGCAGCCGAGAGGGTCAACGGGGTCAGAAAAGTTTGAAGTCGCTTGAGCTTTTTGTTTCCAAAACTTTTCCAAAATTAATAATATTTTAAGATAAATAATATCTTAGAAAAAATACTAGAAAAAGTCGACTCACCCGTAGCACCTCAGACAGTACACGAACCCGCACCCATCTGTGGTGCTACAGGTGCTACTGGTGAGTCGATTTTTTCTAGTAAATTTATGAATGCGAAAAATCTCAATTTAATAATAATCTTTTGCCAAATTTGAACAAAATGAAGCGTAAAGCTTCGTAAGGAGTTTCTATTTATGAAATAAAAATAAATTAGGAAAAAAATTGAATTAAAATCATGGACTTATCATACCGCCTTCTCATGTCCGATCAAACCTTCAATAACGTAGGAATCACTGACTCACCTTATCATATCTTGCCTTATCCTGCTCAGAGAGCGCTTCATACTTGGACTTGGTCTGCGGGTCGGCGGCGGCCCACAGGCGGCCCAGCTCTTTGGCAATGTCGCCCATTGTGTACATCGGGTTGCTGGCCTTCACTTTTGAACGTTCGTCGTTGCAGAACCAGAAGAATGCTGAGCTGGAGGGGGGAGTTTGTGGACTTTAGCGAGGCTGTTTTAGAGTTATTTCAAGGAAATGGTTCCTTTGCATTGTTATAAGTATAATAGTACACGTCCTGTGCACGTACAGGCCTCGGCACGGATCTTGAGCAGTGACATTTAATGCGCAGAAGTAATTTTTAGGTGTTATTGTCGGGGGACGTGGTGCGGGGCGACTGCAAACATGCGCAGTAATCCCCTCCAATTTCCTCTCAGCGCTCACGATTCGTGCCGGTACCTATAACACGCAACGCAACGCGCACGTAACACGCTATAATAATAATAAAATTTATTTCTCCTTACAAAAAGTAGGTACAATTTATTAAAAGACATTAATGGTACATCAATTTTATTGTTGAATAACCTGTTATACAAATCACCAGACTATGTACGGAACGTAGATTCTACAATACCAAAATAGCTAACACCTTAATATCAAAATCAACATTACTGGTCTGTTTCATATTATCATGTTTTGGATAGCTCTAACTGCTGATTTAAATTTAAAGATTTATAATGAAACAACATGTTAATTGAAACTAAACTGGAACCTGTGAATCGGCTTTAAATGTCTAGCGTGTAGGAGCGCGACGGCGACACGACAATGGCGCGATGTGAGCAGTTGTAATGTGCATATAGCGATGTCATACATCGAGTGCTTGCTCACTGTCGGAACAAGAAAACAAAATCATGCAATAAGTATAAAATGTCGAGACCGGTAACTCACAGGGATCGCTTGGGCGCGTTGGGGTCCTTCACTTGCCGCTTGCGCCCGCGCACCTTCACGTCCTTGGGCGGCACGTAGTTCTGCATCTCGATGTCATACCGCACCTTATCGTGTTCTGCCATCTCATGGAACCTTTCCTTTTCCTTTTCTGACATTGTCTGTAAAGATTTATAACACACACATCAAAAAACATCACCATTCGCATTTGTTTTTCTCTAACAACTCATAAAATAGCTGATTTTTTGGATGATATAGGTGGAAGAAAGAAAACTGATCACCCAAACTGATGTCCTGTAAAGCTGTTAATCAAACCTGTCTAATACCTACCACCACCACCTTAAAGACTGATGGCAGTAGAAAGGGAAAAAAAATACCATGTTATTCTTTAAAAAAAATCAAACGGCTGATTTTTCAATAAATAAATAATGTTTGGACGATTCCACACTGCGCCATCTAGCCCTAAACTAAGCAAAGCTTGTAATATGGGTGCTAGACAACTGATATACTGTTTAAATATATACTTATTATACATGGTGCTACTTAGCACCCAGACCCGTCACAGAAATTAACATTCATCATTTCAATTCCCGGCCGAGCAGAAGGCCGGGAATCGAACCCGGGACCTCTTGCATGGTGGCGGCATGTTGAACTCTGCACCACTCAAGTCGGCAATGCCTTGATAAAGCTTTATCCGTTTGATAACGTATTATACCATCAAATTGAAAATGTATGTCATTACTTTGTTTGTCACTTTTTTAGAATGACTTTAGTTAATATTTAAACTGACTGATATATTATTGAAAAATCAGCACTTAATAAACCTAAAGTGTTCGTCATTTTCTTTCATTTTATAAACTGAGTATGAATGCTGAAGACAAAACTCATTTTAACTAAAGGTTTAGGCTCGATTGATCATCTTAACTTAACTATAACAGTACATGACACAAACTTATCTAAGCCGGTGGCCAAAACTGGAACTAAGTGTTATTTATTATACAACATGTTACAAAAATACCCCTAATGCCGAATATGGTATATAGGAACCATCAAACTGAACCACTTTTACTGTGGGACCAACTTTGAAATAGCGAAAAAAAATCAGCCGTTTCATACAAAAATTAAAATCGAAAATATCAAAATGTATGAAACAGCTGATTTGTTTTCGCGATTTCAGAGTTGGTTCCATATTAAAAGTTAATCAGTTTGATGTTTTCTATATACCATATTCGGCATTAGGGGTATTTATAACATGTTGTATATTGTTACCTATTGTTTACCATAGACGAGAGCGACGCTGTCACCGAGTCAGATAAGTTTGTGTCTGTTAAAGTTAATGTTAAATCAAGATGATGCAACTCAGCCTTAATATGTGTTTTATTTTTTATGAATAACTCATTAACTGTTTAAAGTCTCCTCCAGTATTACGCAATTAAACTTACATTCCACCTCTCAGCACACTTCTTGGAGAAGGCGGCAAATATAACATTCTCATCAGGGTGTTTCTTCTTGTGCTCCTCGCGACAGGTCTGTACGAAGAACGCATATGCCGTCATACGACCACGGGGCTTATTGTAGGGCCTCGCACGCGGCATCCTGGTTTTTGGACCCTGAGCTAAGGCTTGTTGCTGCGCTTGTTGTTGGAGCTCCTGATGATATCAACATAAAGGTTTAGTATTAATACTTTGACTTTTTTTATTAAACACTGAGGAGGATGAGGAATACTAATAGGGCAAACAACACCGTAATTCACTGCTTAAATGATATTACCCAAGAAATCTGTAAAGCTAAACCTAGTCAAAACATAGCCATATTTTTATCACAAATCAATAAAAGGTCATAATATGTTTTATGTTACTCTATACCAAGCCAAACCCAACTCTTTATAAATTTGCCTGCCAGCAGTGTGGCACCACTTCCACTTGATGAAAAACCTAAAAGTTGTGGCCCGGCACCGCCACATTAAGAAATTTTGCAGCATTAGTCAATATAATTAGTCAACTAGCATAGTCTCACTGTTGTTTTAATTTCAAAGACTTAATTATAGTAAAATTGTGTTTTAAACCAAAGGAGCAATAAAAACATTAGAATTTCTGTATTCATAAAAAATAATTAATACAGCTAGAGGAAGATCTACTGAAAACTATAAAAGATAATAATGAGAACACACCTGTAAGGTAGCAGATTGTCTTTGAAGAGCAGCTTGTATCTGTTGTTGTTGGACAACTTGCATGTGATCATGCAGCGTCTGTTGTTGTTGTTGCAGCGACTGCGCAACTTGCTGCTGCAACGCTGCCTGTGCTTGCACTATGGCCTGTGCCTGAGCCTGGCTCACTTGGAGAGTTTGCTGTAAGCTCTGTTGCAAAGCCTGTTGCTGCTGCTGTTGCTGCTGTTGTTGCTGCTGCTGCTGTTGCTGTTGCTGCTGCTGTTGTAGTTGTTGCTGTTGCTGCATCTGCTGCTGCTGATGCTGCTGCAGCATCTGTTGCAGCGTCTGCTGCTGATTCTGCTGTTGTTGTTGCAAAACTTGCTGTAGATTCTGTTGTTGTATCTGTTGCAGTTGATTTTGCTGTATCGCTTGGTTCTGATCTTGCGATTGCTGCAGAACCTGCTGGTTCTGTTGGATACCGTTCGACTGCTGGCTTCCGTGATCTGGGTCCGGACTTGACTGATTTTGAGACTGCAAACAATTTTTCATATGAATAAACACATCAAAATATCCAAATGCAGGACTTCATTTGAACTCTCCGTAACTATACCTAAGTTGAGATTTTTCTAGGCACATCATCACATATATCACAATACTATCAATCAATCATCAGGGAGAAATTGATTGTTTAATCACTTTTTATCAATTTTATCCTTATTTCTTTCCGGATCGTAATCTCTAAAATATAAGTAATACATAATCAATCGATATAGTCTGTAGAAATATATAAAAAACTTTGCCAAAATTGACATAATTTATTATTCTTCAATGATTTCTGAATTTTTTGCTGACATTTCAAATAAAACTAGGGAGACACCAAACAAATTTACTAAACATGTTATTATGTATTCCAGTGTTTCCATTAGACTTTTTAATTTATAGGAGTATGTTGTTCAAAAATTTACTTACAACAAATACAATTTTAATACAAGAAAAACCTTAATCAATCCATCAAATCAAAGGAATAAACAAACAAAATCCAAAGTTGATAGCAACAGCAATAGCACTAGCGCAGACCAGACAGCAGCCTGTGCTGTGCAGCTGACAGTGACAACAAACAAACAAAAATCAATCAAAGTTTTGGTAGAAACAAGGTAGAAAGAAACTGTATGTACCTACGTAAAAAGAAATTACATTCTCTTTGGAAAGAATGAATGACATGGGATGGGAACGAATGAAAAAAGAAAAAAATAAATTCTTCTAGATGATTTTTAATTACCTTTTTTTTTGTTTTGTGGTGGTACTGTATTGCAGGTCGTAGTCAAAAAGGAGAAGAGTTTCTAGTATGTGTCTTAAGGCGGTCTTAAGGTCAATATGTATAGTCCGAGGTGCCGTCGTGTGTACAACATAGAATCGTGTGTGTTTGGTTAGTGGCAACTGCGACACCCATGCATGTCAATTTTTTTTTCAAAGTTCTAACATTTTTTTATTTTGTTTTTCTATTAAAATCATCCCTTTTTGTCCGGAAGTGCCAAAGAATGAATGATCAGTGAAAAATTAACCCTATAATTCGAAGCTCCAATTATTATGTATTCGTGTTGTTATTTGTATATACACAATATATTGTATATTGTGTTCGATTGGAATACAGTTTAACAACAATATAATGAGAGAGAACAAACTTAGACAAAAGCGGTAGGTAAGTATTTGATTAAATAAACGATATTTTTAAGTTATTTATTATGATCATTAAAACAATTGACACACTATTTAACCGTTAAAGAAAATAAGGTTGATAATTTTTACTAGCACCTTCTTGCTTTCTATTAATATAGTTTTGCCTTTCTATCAAAATTATTAGACAATATTGTATGTATAATCAATCATTTTTACATAAATAAACCAAGCTATATAATTATGTCAAATGCAAATAGAGTTTGAATATCATAGAGCACGTAATAATTTTATATGTATGTTTTATATATATTTATTGTATAAAATTAAACCTTATCGTAATGAGTTTAGTTTCCTACCGTCGGTGAAGATGTCTGTTGTGCTTCAACTGTTCCTGATGCATACCACCACTGCTGTTGGGGAGATTGTTCTCTTGTGTTTGAATTCGATACTAATCGGTAATCATAATTTGTTGTGGAATTATCTCCACCATTATTCGAAAAACCACTAGTCATCTTATATGTGTAGAGTTGATGAGTGGCTGCAGCAGTGCTACGAGCTATTTCTTCATTAATTTGTTGTTGGTGCTGGATTTCACCTGCGCCACCCGGCCACCACGAGGCTTCGTCGCGCGCACCCCAAGCGCCCCCCGTCGCGCCTCTGTCCCCCATGTTACAATTGCCGCTGTAGGCCAACCTGTTTCTTTATGTTCCTACGTCTGGAAGTTTAAAATTTCCTTTGTGTGCGTTTTAAGGTATTCATGTCCTGTAACGAATTAACTTGCACCACTGCTCATACAGGTTTTCTTTTCATCAATTACACTGACACTACCTATAAAAATCAATTTTTATCACAAAGACTTCTTGTGTTCAACCGTGACACTTCATTTTATGACAAGATTAAACTACAACAAAACGAAAATACGTAGAGGTTTTCGTGTTGTTTAATTAAAAAAGCTACCGGCTGTAAGTTCTTCTCCACGCGC
Source organism: Catoptria pinella (assembly GCA_963556745.1). Taxonomy (NCBI): domain Eukaryota; kingdom Metazoa; phylum Arthropoda; class Insecta; order Lepidoptera; family Crambidae; genus Catoptria; species Catoptria pinella. The sequence continues at coordinate 11,155,421 of OY750763.1, forward strand.
GTACGTTTTGTCTTCGTTTGTACTTAAGTCAATAAAACTGGCAACGTCGCATAGCGAGACGCTAAACAAGTGCACACAGGCGCCCTCAACGCGCAGCGGCCATTACGGAAACGATCGAATATACACGAAGAGGTACCAAATATGCACAAAACGGCAACAAGCTTGTCCAGCAACCGGTCAATAAGACGATTAGCGCAGCTCGTGTTATCCAACTTCATGATTTTCTTATATGAATCTTAAAAATGTTATTTTATTACACAATATATATTTTCATAATGTAAAATTACTAACTATGAATGTTTCAAAATTGTGAATAAATATACATAATATTAAATAGAAAATCAATATGGATAACTGTAGTGTAGGGTAGTGTATAATAATTAGGTACCTATTATAAATTTATTTAATATGATCAGTAAGAAGTTCGATTTATCTTTACTAGTTCCCAAGGGTCGGTCATGGAATGGATAACCAATAATAATTACATATCTCGAGCTTCTCCGTGCTTTTGGAAGGCATGTTAGGCTATTGGTCCCGGCTAAATTTGCAGTCGTTACGTTAAAAAAGTTTCAATTTCAACACCCAACAATCCGCATTGGGCCCACGTGATGAGTAATGTTTAGTGCATTCTTCTTATACATATCTACCCATAGGGAAGGCCTGTGCCTTAGCAGTGGGAACAATAAAAATGGCTGATGTGCAATAGGTATCTAACCTGTGTATGTATAATTTCTGTTATTATTGAATAGTGTACCACATGATGTGAACAAAAAACCGGTTAAGCCATGCAAGATCCATGAAAGTTGGTAAAAAAATAAGTCTCTAGGTTAAAAAAAAAATGGAATGAAAGAACATAATCACTGGTTCCTGTCGAATTAATGATGTAGCGATTGTGATAGGTAGCTATCGCAACATCATCAAATGGACGGGATGCATTGAATATGAAAATATAAAAAAGCTCTAATCAAAACCAAAACCATTATATAAAAATAGCATTGTGAATGCTAAAATATCAAAATTTAAATTACAAAACCAAAAGGTTGCTGCAGGATTAACTCACCGTAGCAGACATATTTTAATGTGCCTCACCACGAATAAAATGTCATGTCCTAAATCCCTACAACAAAGGAAAATATTTATTTCGTCAAATTCGTTATACATGCTGATTAAGCCAGTTGGTTCCGGCTTAATCAGCTGTTCAATTAACGGCCCAGCCGTTTCATTGTTGGTGGCCTAAATGACATTTGGCCAACGCGTGTCATACAATTAATGAACCGGCTGGTTGATACTTAGTTAGACCGTCAAAAACACAAATCAAAATATCTAAACTTATGACAGTATCATTATTTACCTACACGTTACGGAACAAACAATTTTAGAGAAATTACACAAAAACGCCTTACCTGCCTGTAGATGCATTGGAACCAGTAATTATACGGTGTTTCATGAACCACAGATTTCCTTTGGCAGGATTGATACTTCCTTAGGGCCCAAGGATGGATTTAAGAAGTAGAGCCACCAAGATATTTGATGTAAGTTTTTGAGGTTAAATAATAACCATAACATATACAAAAATTAGAATATTTGAAAAAGAAAAATATAAGGAGCTCTTTTATCCTTTTGCATTTAAAATAATAATAATAGAAAATTGTCTTGTTTGGCTGATCAAAAAAAACTTCCTCTGTACACTACATACTTATTAAAAATTTAAATAACTAGTGGCTCTGTAGAGCTGTGGACCTCGAGTTTGTGACATTTCACATCATTTTTCGAAATGGCTAAAATATTATTTTCGCCATATTTTTCATTTTCATCACGTCATTTTAAAAAATTTCAATAAACTGAATTGACAATAGAACCTGCTCACAAAATTTCACGAGAATTGGAGAATTGGACAGCTGGAAAGCCGGACAGACTGAAAGCTAAAATGGAGACGCTTCGCGCTTGCTCGGTCAACAATTACCACTTTCCATATAAGCGTTGACCTGTCAAATAGTTTTTTTTAAAGTACATGTATGTATAATGATAATAAAATTATATTTGAATTGTTGCTATGACCCTAACCGTAGAACACTAGTATTTATTAAATTTTAATTTGGCAATTAGAAAAATATATGATGGGTAAATCAATATGTTCTAAATGTTATTGTTGCTAATTAAATATTATGTATTAAAGATAATTATTATTTAACTACGGTTTTTACCTATTTCTGTATTGCCGATTTTTATTATAGTTAGCAATTTATAAATAAGTACGTAAGAAGTTTATAACAAAGATACCTGAAGAACACTTCCTCAAGGTAGTTTTTTTGAAAAACCTGAAACAATTGCCAATGTTTTTCGAACAGTACAGGGTTTTTAGGGTTGCAAACTACTCTCAAGGGACCTAAGAACACAATAAAAAAATCATAGTTACATGTGTGCTTGCAATGTTTTCCCTTTTGGTATCAGTATTGACTGGCCTATTGTTTTTGTTTATAATTTACTTCTATATTTTTATACTCTTAAGTGACACTTTTTTAAGTTTCTTTTAAAACAGTAACATGAACGTATTATAAAATACAGGGTTATTTTTTAGTCACCATCAGCATCCAAATTTAAAACAACTTTTTCAAGAAACAAAAGAGCCAAATAAGGCCAAATATGTAAAAAAATATGAATATTTATACAAATCAAGGAGATCAGTTTAGTAAAGGATGAGCAAAATTTTTTGGCGTATTTCAACACAATTTTCTTGGATATTTGTTCAGTTTCATGGACTGAACACAACCTGAAAATACGGACGGTGACCAAAAAATAACCCATTATTTTATATTATATTTGGAACTAGCTATTTATTTTGATACCTTACTTACTTAGTTATTAACCTAAGACTACGGTAAGGCTGAATCCCCCCCCCCCCCTGCATGAAAAATCTAGGTGGATCCATTTTGTAAACGATCAATCCTACCGAAGGAAACTTCAATAACTTTTTAGATAACATTTCCCTTAAAATATTCGATAACAGACTATTTTAAATCACTACGCACATCCATTTAACTATATTATTGTCGTGTAAACGTATTTAAATCATGAAAAACACCAGAAATACCACAGTCGTCGATGCCATATTGACAGCTTGGCAATAATTGGCCAATTATTGGCATACACCGTGCCAAGTGACAGAAAATGGACTTAATGAATGAACCAAAAATGGGAAAACCGTTTCTTCGGACCATCAAATTGAACAATTTTTATTATGGGAACAGGTTGTATATTTCAATGTTTTGGCTAGGCAACTTATTAAAGGTTATTGAACTGACTTGGCTGAATGTCATTTAGGCCACTGATTTAACTACTAATTAAGCTAGGCTGCTGCCATACATAATATTGAAGTATTTTTTATGGTACAAGAAGTTGCAGTATTGTATGAAAATTATTTTTTCAAATTATTTCATCAGCGTAGTCCTACTCATCCTTATCTTTAATGTAAAAAATGAAACTGAATTCCCAATAAATGTATGAAGGAAAAAGACATGGCAGGGGAATTTCATTCAATAAAATTATATAATATAGGAATATTATATTATTCGAATCATCGTCGATTATTAAAAGTAAAACACAGGATATTTTGTCAAAAAATTGAATAGCAACTGAATTGTCAAAGTAATATATAATAATACTATATATTTTTGGAACCTAATATTTCAATTTTACTCATCGCTGGGTTATTAAATCAATCCACTTATTAAACTCTTCTTCTATAATAATTATGCTATTAATTAATTATTATAAAAATAAAGTACTATACTATGTACTGTACAATACATTGAAGACGTTATTGTTCTTTTTTCGACTATTCTAAAATTTTGTTCACGTTTTAATTCTCTATCGCCCAAGCGGCCGCATGCGGCCGGATAGCAGTGAAATATCTATTGTGTCTCATTTTCCGGCCGTTGAACAAACACTTATTTTATATCATCGTTATTGTAATCCACTAAAATCACTATACGTTGTAGGTTGTAACAGTTGTTATGAAATAACACACTAAACACCTAGTGTGGTGTGACAAAATATTTGGATAATATACCTATACTTACTAAGGTAATAAGTTAAGTTTATCATAAATGTGACACCGTAAAGTCATGAAAACCGTCATTGTAATTAATATCAATAGATTATAACTAAACGGAATATTTTGAACCGGAAATATTTACCGCACTTATTTTACATATATACATTTAGAATATGTAAGTGTTTACCTATTACAATTTATCGGCATATTATTCTTCCGATAAATTGTAATATCACGAGAAATATTGCCATCTAACTGTTTTTACAACTTTCCGGTGAAATAAGTAGGATAATAATCTCAATGAATAAAATTATTTAAATACCAATTCATATTGAGACTAAATCAATCTAGTGGGTATACAATCTGTTTAGGTTATGTGAATAGTAATACAAATGTAGGTAAGTATGACAAAATAAATATACTGTAGAGTTAAGTAGGTAAGTAGCAGATCAAAATAATATAGGTGCTTGTTAATTGTAGGCAAATACTCACATACTATGGTCCTGTTGTCATAAGTATGTATGTATATGTCACATTATTCCGACTCGGCAGCCATTTGCTTACAAAATTAGAATGTAAAACTATAAATACCACATTTTGAAAACACCAGCACATTTAGATTCCTTTGAGTAAAATCCACTATTGTACCTCATTGCTTTGTCATTGACCAATTCTTATAAAATGTAAAAAATAATAAAACTCACCTACTGTGTTTATTACATCGGGCACACGATTTCAGCGCTTATTACGTAGGGAACTTCGCGTTTCACGCGTTTGTCGTAATAAATGCGAAAGCAATGGAATGTCAAAGAGAAAAAAATTTCATTGGTTTAAATTGAATACCGCGCCATATTGTGGCCAATCCGTATTCAGGCGACGGCTTTATTTTTTGTTTATAATACAACAGAGCTCGCTCTGTCATGTTATACGACGATGCACACATTTAAGGGTTGAATTATTGTATTTTTCGAATGACTTTCTAAAATAGACCTTATTCAGAAGGATTAAGAATCACTCACTGAATTGAAGAATGAGTGAAGTGGTCGTTCCAATTTGTTGTTGTTCATTTTGACCGAATGATTCAAACCTCTGTTGTCATGTCTTCATTCATTCAATTTAATCATTCATGGCGATTGGTTTGACTTGACTTCGTGTATTGTGTTGTTACTAAATTACTAGTTTGGTTGGTTGCAGTTGCATCAAAAATTGTATTCGATAATTTAATTTCTTCAGTTACCAAATAAATGCTTGGATAAGAAAAACATAATCTGAATAGAGACTGATTATATCAAACGCCGTTTGTGTATAATTTTATCGAACTAGGTATTAAAAAAGTAAGAACATACAAGGGACATACCTACTTACGTATTTCAGTGGTTAATGTTCTTGTCTTTACAGTGTTATTTATTAAACTGTTGGTCGATTATTGATGTCTATTTCTGTGCAAAAATCAAGACTTAGAAATGTTCCGGGTTATTAAAAATCATCATAACCTTTACAGTGCGTCTTTGTGAATACGTCAAACTATTTATCTATCGCTTTGTGCAAGTTCTTCTGTTGGAGTTTAGTGTATTTGTTATATATGATTCAACGCGAGTATCAAATGAACAACGGGTTTAGTACAGGAGAAGAAGATTCAAGAGGCAATTCAGACCAAATATGTTGCCTTGTGGATGACAATGAACGCTGCAGGCGACCCGCAAGCAATGCCGCGTATAGCAAACGTATTCAGAAGACTGTGATGCAACGGAAGCTCAAACTCAACATCGATCCTCAGGTAACATAGTTTTTTTTTTACTTGTAAAGACAGAAATACCTAGCATATTTTGGAAAATACTGAGATGACATTATACTTTTTAGGCAAGGCATACATATATTTGTGATTATCACAAAAATATGATTCAGTGTGCAAGGACAAAACAGAGAAGGCCAAAGGATTCTGAAGATGATAGCAATGAAGCAGAAATGGACTCTCCGGAAGTAGATTGGTTTCAATTACAAGTCCCTACACTGAGGCGTTACAAGAGGCACTATAAAGTACCAACAAGGCATGGATTGAATAAAGCTCAATTAGCAGATGTAAGTAAACATAATACATCACACATAGTGTTATACATTAGTCTAGCAAACTAAATCTGTGGTGTTTATTGATACCTTTCTTAGGTTTAATTTAAAATCAGTGCCACTACATATATGGTATAGAATATAAAGTTTTTCAAATTATTAGATTTTCCAAAATACTTGTTAGATTCTGGAGTTCTCTCTCATGAACACAATATGCACAACTAAGCCTAGAACTGTATTAACTTTTTAATTTGTCTTTTTACAGGCTATTCAGAAGCATTTCAAGACACTTCCTATAAATGAAAAGGAAATAATGACTTACTTTATTTATATGGTTAAAACTAATGGCAACAAGTTAGACCAGAAAAATGGAATGAACTCTGATTCAGTGTAAATTTTAGCATTGTGTATGATGACTGTTATTTATAGCATTAGTTAAAATATTAGGATTACTACTCTACATTCTTTGGTAGATATGAATAATACAATTTTCTGAAGTATATTACTTCCCTTTGAATTGCTATTACAGAATACTATGAAATTTTTGGTGTCTCACTAATTTATTTAATAACATGATGATATTTTTTCTATTACATTATGTATTCTGTAATCTGTAATTATTTCCTCAATCATAATAATGAGCTTTGCTGTATTGCTTAAAACTATTTATTTGGAATATTTTAAACCTAGCAGATTCATTTACTATGAACATTGAGGGAAAATGCAATGGCTTTGTACCTATACATTATTTAAGAGAAATTATAATAAGAAAAATTATAGAATGTACTTTTTATTTTATTGTGTTTTATATTCCATTAATCTTCCTCCGAGTCTGACGAAATCTCAATCCACTTTGATGCACCTTTCTTAGAAATAACTTCTGCAGTTTGTGACAATGAAGGGACAACTGAAATTAAAAAGAAAGTTGACGATTTAGACTATTTTAGACAATAATAATAAAATGTGTATCATAGGTTGTTAAAAAATCCCAAAACTCACCATCATATTTACTTGATTCTGATTTCACATCATCATCATCTTTCATTTCTTCATCCTGAATCATATCATCAACATTATAGTTCTTCAGACGGATACTCAAATCTTTTTGTGTCAATGATAAGATGTGTTCCTGTGTTATTATGTCGACAAAGTTCACTTTTATCCTTTTTTGTCTGTAAATAAAGAGGATAAAGTTATTTAATAGGTATGGTTTTAGTTAAAAAACTAGTTCATAACTTAAGTTGCATAATTTGTCTATCAGTCATGAACAAATAAGTTCTTTGAACTATGAATCTCATTAATCATGTTAATAAAACATTAAAGATAAAAATATTATTTTTCACTTATGATCCCACTGCTGGGGCACATGCCTTATGTATGAAAAAAGAGGATTTAGGAGGAGAGTGCTATTTAATATCAGTTTATGTGCAACCAAATATATAAAATAAAACGAGGGATGATTTTACCTTTTAGTATCATCAGTAATTATAGTTTTCTTAATCAAGTCAACAATTTCTTTGGACCTCTCAGCTGCACTGATGACAGCTTTGTGAACAATATTAGAATCATACAGTGCAGCACCATTTAGGTCTAATAAACACAACTCCTTGTATTGGTTCATGCCAATCACTAAGAGTCCTCCTCCCGAGTTGATCCCTTCTTCAGTGCTACTTGTACAAACAGACTCCTCGATGAAACTTGGATCTGACAGTAAGGTACTGGAAAAACATAACTCCAAATAATAATAAAGTACTGGAAGGGAGAATAGAATATAAATGCTGTTAAAACCCTCGTATTTAGACAAGTAAGTAATGATTTGATGAGTAAGTAAAGCCCCGTATTCATGGGAAACATTTGTTGAGCAACAAAGTTGAATCAACGTGTTGCGGAGTTGCTGTCAACATGTTGCTGGCAACACTGCGTGTTGCAGAGTTGACAGCATCATGTTGACAAGCTCTCGCCCGACAAGCGTAAACATCAGTTTAGCGACAATTGTTGACGTGTGTGGACGAGTTTGCAACAGTTTATAAACATGGCAGTAGTGTGGAGCAATGATAAAATAATGCAATTAATAGAATTATTTCAATCAAAACCATTATTATGGGATTGTTCTATAAAACAATACAAAGATAGAAACAAAAAGAACGATGCATTCGAAGAAATTTCTCAAGTCCTAAATATACCCAAAAAAGACGTAGAAACTAAAATACATGTACTGCGTACTCAATTTACTAGAGAGAAAAAAAAGATGTCGGCAAAAAAAACTACAGGCAGCGGCGCAATAGAAAAATGTATATGGATTTATTACGAGCCATTGGAATTTTTGTTATGCGGTGCAACTACTTCTGGTGAAACGGATACTATGAATAAAACAGTAAGTTGTTTTTGTATATAATTGTTTTATACTATTGTCTGTAAAATTATTACAATTACGCTACATTATTTTGCCATGGAACTCTTCCCTCTGGAGTTATAAAGTAATCGGCAAACTGTTCTCTAATACAAAGAGCTGATTGTGATGCAGGCCTGCCCCGTCTTTGCAAATCAATCATAGGAAACGAACTTAGTTCCCTTCGCCAAGAACCTTCTAATAGGTTACCTTCAGAGTCTTCAAAATCAAAAGTTTGTGGAGGTGTATATATGGATCTGGAAACTGAGTTACGTCTTAAGAAGTTATGTAAATATACACAAGCAATTACCACGAGTTCACAATTGGCTGGTTTTAACGGAATAGGTTTAGTGAATACACGGAACACCACACATAAAATGCCAAAAACATTTTCTATAATCCTCCTAGCTCTTGATAGTCTGTAATTGAATATACGCTTTTTGTTCCCACGTTCATGAATGCCAGGATATGGTTTCATGATGTTCTCCGTTAGCGCGAAAGCACTGTCACCTACAATTACATACGGCATTTCTGTTCCGCCTTGTGTTATTGGTTCAGGCCGTGGCAGTTTAAGTGAGTTTTCTAACAATGCATTATAAAACGGTGTTTCTTGAAATATTCCACTGTCGGACGACCGACCCTTAGCTCCATAATTTGCGTAAATAAAGTTGTAATTGCCATCTGCAATTGCCATAAGTACCATGCTGAACTGATTTTTATAATTGTAGTATTCACTTCCAGAATTATTTGGCGCCACAATCATAACGTGTTTCCCATCAATGGCCCCAATGCAATGTGGAAAATTCCATCGTATTTCGAATTCACGACTTATTTGTTTCCATTCTTGTTCCGAACTTGGAACCTAAAAAATAAATAAATATATAATAAGATAATAATTTACAGGTAGATGAAAACAATGCACTTGAAAGTGGTATGGAGTCAGAGCCATCTCAATCACCAAGGCCGAATGCTACAACATCTACATCTTCGAGGAAAAGAAATAAGACAGATGAATCAAATGAAATATTAGAGGTTTTGAAAAGTGCTAAAAAAAAGATGGATGAAAGGGAGAAGAAGGATCCATTTGATATATATGGTGAATATATTGCTGCTGAATTAAGAAGTGTTAAAGATGACCAAGCCGTGACACAGGCAAAGTACCATATTAATAATATACTGTATGAATTAAAAATGGGACGATATAATACATATGGATATCAAACGGCATCTTCTCATCCATCATCAACACCAAATAATGTTCAGGAAACTGAAATAAGGGAAATTGAGAGACACGAAACAAATAGACTAGATGCATTACGAGACGAAACAGAAGATTCGGCTATACTAAACTTAGTTAACTATCTCAGTGATGAATCAACGCAATAGCATACACTGTTTTTTTTGTGTTTTTTAATTAATAAAATACTTGATTACACAAATAGTGTTCTTGTACCTTGACATATCCTGCTAGTGAGTTAATTAGTTCTTGACATACATCTGGTATAATTTTGCTAATCAATTGTTTTGATACTCTGAATGTGTATGAAAGAGAACTGTATGAATCTCCAGTTGCAAGATACCGTAATGTAATAGCCAGCCTCGTTTGAGGTGAAACTGGCTGACGAATATTTGTTTCCCTTTTGGCTATTGATGGACCAATCATTTCTAGAAGATGTTCGAAATCACTTTTCGACATTCTCGTAAAGTTACAAAATGATCCATCTGTCATTCTGAGGTCACTCATCAAATTTTCTCTTTGCAAAAGATAATTTCGAATCCACCATCTTTTTCTCTTTTTTTTATTAGAGATTCTATACATCTGATACAGAGAACACAACAACACTACCTCCTCGGGCAACATTTTAACGCAGACTGGCGTGTGGACAACCTGTATTGATTTAAACATAGTTGCTAGCAACATTCTCGCCGCTCACCAACAATGTTTAGCAACTGTTGCTAAACAAATGTTTACCATGAATACGGGGCTTAAAGCTTGCAATTTTTAAATGTTCTGCAACATTATAGATAGATAATGGTGTAGAATGAACTGAAAAAACAAAAGACTATGGGCAAAAAAACTATGTACTATTGATAGTATAGTGTGGTGTTTTGTTTTTTCAGCATTAATTCGTGAATTTGATTAAAAAAATGTATATTGTTGCTTTTAATTTGACTATAAAAAAGTGGTTCCACACACATACAAAAATCTGCTTTATATTGATTTTTTATTTTACAAATGAGAAGAAAAGCCAGGTAAAGTAGTTGTGCTAATGTTAATGGAGCAAACAAAACTAATTAGTGCCATCTGCACCATTGATGGTGCAAGGCTATGGTGCATACCATACAGTGCTATTTAGCCTCAAATAGATATAATAAAAGAATACCTACCAAACAGCACTCTTAGAACTGCTTTTTTTAAAACCTCGCGACATCTTTTTGATTATTTTTTAAACTACATACAATTGAGCTACTCTTTAACACAAATGCGAGGTCTACAGCTCACTGAGGCACTCGTGAACTAGATACTATGTGAGTAAGATGACAAAAGGAGTTTTGCATATGCTGACTTCCCTGATCTTCCCTATATAAAGTGGTTATTTTTTTTAGATTGTTAATATTGATTTTACAACCTCATAACCACATTCAAAATTTTTAATCAAAGATTCTTATCAGTATCTTAATTTGAATCTGAAAATACCTTATTGGTTGCTTTTTAAAAAATACCATTTCAGTCAGATAAATATGTGCAAATGTGATATTATAATAGCTACACTTACTTATTGTTGTATATAGCAAAGGTCATACAAACTGGATAGTGATACAAAACTGTGGGAATTGGATCTTTCTCTGCTATTGTATGTATGATGACTCTATCTCCACTACGAGTTACATCAGGTCTCTTGAAATGAGCTAGGGAAGTCAATGTTGCAATGCTTGCACATTCAATTAGATTACCACCATGATTCAAAATTTTAACATCCACTCTGAGTGACCAAACCTAAAAAAAAAAAGAGTTGATTGCATACAATACGATTTAAAAATACAAATAAGATCTAGATTAGAAAATAATTAATTTACAAACCTTTTCTTCAACAACTATACAGAGTGATTCAAGGTCAATACATTTTGAATCTTTGTAGCATTTCTCAAGCAATCTATTTAAGTATACAGTAAGGTCTGTTTGTCTGTTGGCTTCAAAGTGGGGAGCTGCCATTGGACTTATCTCAACGTTAATGTATAAGATACCTTCATTGGGGCGTATTTGTTTTGGCTGTGTGACTTCACATGACACTTGAGCAAGCACTCTGAAATTGAGAAAAAAGTGATATGACGAGGTAAAATTCTATATTGCAGAAGTGAAACTCATCAGGTGAATAAAAAAACTACTTTGTTTCTCCTAAAGACACTATACAACTTCCATATTCCGAACCAAATGTGATATCTAGTCTTCGGCTTTCATTGTAATTTCTACCATCAAGACGCTGAAAAAAATAACTAGGTATAGTATTTATTAGACAAATAATTACATAAAAATACTTCACTATAATCATTGTATCTTACGTGACCCTCTGCAACAATTTTTTGCAGAAAAGTTTTTTCGCAATTCGATAAAAACACGTCTCTCATTTTTCATAGGTTGGTCGTTTTGTTGGTTATTTTATTAATTGTCTTTATTATATTAATAGCAATATGCCAATACTGGGAAAAGCACGGTAGTCGGTAATAAAATAAAAGGGACCAAAACCAAAAACTTTGACTTGACTTGACTTTACAAATAGAAAAATGATAGAATAGAACTTAGCTAAGGAATAGAAAGAAAGAATAGATAGATAATTTTGTAATAGTGTTCTGTGGTCTTGACCCTGACCAGTGTTGCCAACAACTTGACTAGCTCTTCACCAGAATCAACTTCTGAAACCAACGAATTGATGTAGTTATTTTATTATACTTACCTTGTATCTAATGATACTGTACCGATTTATGATGAAATAAATGTCCCTTATTTAGTGTTTGTTTAATAAAATATGAATTTGAGCTTCTTGAGTTTTACTGAACTGACAATCACGTCAATTTCATATGAATGAAATATGTCAGTGTAAGATCACTGATGTGATGACATTTTAACATTGTCGCAAGTGATAGTATTGCTAGCTAAAACACTTGCTTTTACCACCATCAATGCAAATACCCTTAGAGCATTAAGAACGGGAGATGCCAACAGCACTCTTCTACACTAGATTTTGTTCACCGATTTTGGAGGGGGACGAGGTATACACGCACAGCACACAACTTCATATTCACGCACACTCTTGTAGAAAAACGTCGTTGTTACACACGCACACAAAAAAAAATTCTGACGAATCACGCCAATCTTAACAACAAAAAGCTAGTGATGAGCCGTCAAAAGACCGATGAAATTGAATGATTAGAAGATGAGTGATTGATTACGAACAAGATTATGTTAATATGGTTTTCATATTATGATTTTGTGATCTACACTACACCAACAATCACTAAAATGCATTTATAATTAAATGTTCAACATATTTTCTTTTTATTTACTTATTAAACAAAGTAAAACATACAATTTATAGAAAAACCCAGTGTCTAAAACGTAAAACCCGATTAGGTTTATCCAGTCACTACGTATTCGTCAAAATAGATAGTCGGTATACAACCAAGCAGTATTGAAAAGAAAAAACAAATTGCTTCATTCTTATGAACTAAAAAAAATTATGGATACAACATGTTACAAAAATACCCCTAATGCCGAATATGGTGTATAGGGACCATCAAACTGAACAACTTTTACTATGGGACCAACTCTCAATTCGCGATTTCAGAGTTGTCCCCATAGTAAAAGTTGATCAGTTTGATGGTCCCTATATATACCATATTCGGCATTAGGGGTATTTTTGTAACACCTTGTAAATATTATTTTAAGGTCTTAAAAAATACTTAATAAACACAATATTTGATCGTAAATGCGTGTGCACAGGATGATGTTAAGAAAAAGCTGACTATTGTTTAAATACGAGAAATTCTAAGGCAAATTTTTGGTAGAAAAATAAATTTTGAGTGTTTCTTCACACTTTTGTGTTTGAGGTCATCCAGAATAACCTATAATTCTTTAGGTAGATTGTTAATTATGACAGGAAGAAAACAAGTAAATTTTCTCTTTCCGTTAAAGTTATTTGAGCGGCCCTTGAGAAGTTTCTTCTGCGTAATCTGTCTTGTTTGTATTCTATGATTAATCCTCGGCAAAGAAGCAACGTTATCGAGTTGTTCAGTTAGAATTGCGTAACTCACTTTGTCATGAACCGACATGACCTTGCATTACCTAAAGAGTTAGTCATACTTATCTTTATAGATACGATTTACTTTCTTACTAACTATAAGCTTTAATATTCGTAATTGTAGATTATAAATTTTCTCTAAAAAAGTAGGTTGAAATGTGCGTCCATAGCTTGAAATTCCATATGATATTATAGGATCTACCAAGGATTTGTACAGGACTAATAGAACTTGGAACGGTATTTTATTTTTGATTATGACAAATTTAGCTAACAGAGCACGAAGTTATGGCACACAGTTTCGATATGAGGACCCCAGTTGTGGCGGTTGTCAATTGATAGGCCTAAATACTTTTGCTGTTGCACCGTTTCTATTGGTTTGCATTGGCAAGATGATACTTTATTGTGCATACAATCGTGATTGTGTATTACTATTGAAACGTCGTGGTCTCTACAATACGAGTTGTTAATAAAACATAATAGTACAAAAAAGTGAAATAAAATAATAAATGCTTGGAAAACAAGTGATTTGTGTTTCATTTTTATTAGGTATTATTAAATTTTTGTATACATGTTCTGCCAAAACATGATTAGTTCGTTCCGAAGTGCCGATGCCAAGGTAGGCTTTATCCAGAAGCCTTGTGTAGATGTGCTGGAAGGCTCACAGCTCCGCTTTTCAAGCCAAAATATAAGCAGTAGTGAATGCTTGCAGCCACCTTAAAATGAAAAAGTTGGTATGATAATATGTTGATACCTATCTACAAATAAAAATGTATTGGTTGAATTGAAAACCTCCTTTTTGGTAGTTAGTAATTTTTTGCAAGGAAAGTTTAAGTAAACAAAAGTTTTGAAATTTCTTACCTGCAGAAGCTGCACAATCGGAACAATTTGACTTGAGGATCTCGGCATCAGTTTACCTTATTTTGGGTAATGATTTTTGTGTTTTATGCTCGGGCTTTGACAGGACTGATTCATAAGATTCTCTCCACTTCTACATAACTGACAGACAGCCGAGGACTAGTTACTATCCCGGGATGACCTAAAAGAAAGAGAAGATTCAAAAAGGAGAACATCACACCCGTAAAACAGTGTCTCCAATTAATACTATGTATAGATTTTGCAAAAAGTCAATACCTACCTATAACATATTAATTATAAAAAATAATATTTGACAATTTATGTGCAGGTTTGATCACATCAAAATAATAGTTAAAACTCATTCAGTTGATCATTCATTCGTTCTTAGAGCATAAGCATTCGTTCTCTTTGTCGCAGCACTACGACTTTTATTATGGTATTCGACATGTGTTTGGTATCGTTTTGCTATCGCATTGTCGTCATTATCTTACACAAACAAAGTGCGTTTTCTTCGTAATTATATTATAGTTTTTTAATAAAATTATACTTACGTGTGATAGAAAATCCCGTTCTTAGTAAAATTTGAATTTTCAGATCGTCTTTTGCACGAAAACACTGCACAATTCACAATTTTTGCGGAGCTGCGATCGGCGACATGTGTTCTTACAAAATGACGGGTGTTCGAGACCAACTAGTTTTTATAAACTGTCACGATCAAATTGGTCATGTACTTTGGTGAAAGGGGAGCGTGTTTTTGCCATCTCCCGTTCTTAATGCTCTAAGCAAATACCCGCCAAAATTACCCGCCACGCCACTATAAAATCTCATGAAATTACCCGCTTTTGGGGCAATTATCCGTCAATTGGCAGCGCTGCAAGAACTTTATATTCATATTCTATGAAACTAGGGTCGTGCCGGCTAACGCATCAAACTTTGGAAAGTCTGCCGGGCTTCAAATTAAAACAGAAATCGAGCTCCAATCGGGCCAAAATGGCGAACCCTAATTCATGATGTCACACGAACATTGATATATTCTAAATAACTTCAGCGAATAGTACAATATGAAATTCCTTACTTCGATTTATCTGTTTTAAGTTGAAGCTCGGCAGACCTGCCCAAGTTCGAAAAGTTAGCCGGTAGGGCCCCTGGATGATGTGTCACCGGAGAGGGGTTGAAGATGGGTTCATTAAGGTAATTCCTTTGTATATTATTATTATTTGTAGATTTAAGAAATTCATTAAGTACATATTTTGTAGTTCCTACTAGTCACAAGTATTACCAATAGTTTGTAATATTATGGGCCTGTTTCACAATGTAAAAGTAATTCTGAGTAGCTTACTTGTCTGACAGATGATTTGACATATTTTTCATGTCACAACTATCAAATCATCTATCAAGTAAGCTACTCAGAACTTACTTTTACATTGTGAAACAGGCCCTAAGAAAAACAATATTATGCAATAACATTCTTTTACAATTACTTTATTAAGTAAAATTTATTATAATTGCCATACAGCTACCCTTGCCGGGTGCATGTATAGTAAATGAAAGTCATCTCTTGTAAGTTTGTTATGTTGGCTCTACACAATGGTTATTTGTATTGGCGTATTTGACAATTTTATGCCATTGTGGAAGGCGTATTGGCCTATTTGGCCAATACAGCCAATAACAAATACGGCTATCCGAACGTCTGTCGGCTTTTCAAGGCACATCAAAGAAGACCAATAGCAATAGCAATTGCAAACACGCAAATATATTGGCCACACATGGTCATGTGGGATTGCCAACTTTTTCAGAAAATAAAAAGTATATTAAGATCAGAAATAAACTGTATTTTAGATAAATGAACAGTATTTTTTATGTTTTGATTACATATAATTCTTAGTGCTTCTCTCACTACTTATCAATTTTATTTTGTGTCATTTTTGAAAGCCTCATTACAAAAAATCAAACGAGAAACAAGGTTTGCTGCCCGCGTGCCCAAAACGTAGTGTTGGGCGTTTGCTTTTTAAATAGATCTATGGATACCAGTGATGCTTGCTGAAGACAGTATTAGTGTATACTTTTTTTGTTCAACAGTAAAAAGTATAATGTAGTGAAAAACAGTATAATACTGTTTTTTGGCAACCCTAGGTCATGGCCATACAGCAAATTTACTTTCTGGTAGCAAATATTTGGCTCGCATGTGTGGACGGTTGTATCGCCTATTGGCCCGTACGTCGAAAACTTTGACCAATACGCCAACTTCCAATAACCAATACAAATAGCCATGTGTGGAGCCACCATTACATGTATGCAATAAATATACATAAATATATTATTATGTTACTCAGCTCTCATACTTCTATGCAGCTCTCTCACACTGTGACTGAAATTGCCATGCTAAGTACAAAATATCCCAATCCATAGTCAATTTACCCAGGTAATGTGCAAAAATAACTGTACATAATAGCAACATAATAAATAAAATAAATTATATTAATCAGTATTTCAACTTGTTATTAGGGTATTTTTTTTAAGAGTTGGTAATCATGATACAGTGTCGTGTCACTGTCAGTCAATTATTATGTCAAACTCAAACAAAACAAAAAATATATCAATCGGATTCAGTCAAGAACTTTAAATTTATAATTTTCTGGATTCAGTCAATAATAATATTATTTTTACTTGTCATTAGCAAATGTACAAATCGTACAAGCCAACAAAACAAAAAGAAATCTATGGTCAAAAAATAATGTAATGAATGAATGTCGTCACTCTTGGTCGAAAAAGGCGGGAACGGGGAATCGTTTGTTTGACTTGTCTTGTCGGACGTGTTTTCTGGTTTGATTTGAGATTTTATTTAATTATTTTCCAGTGATAGTGTTGATCAGAATTACTAAGTTTTATTATAGTCTTATCTTTGTAAATATAGTGTGTAAATTACATAATTTCTGTACTGTACACATAGCTGATCTTTGTTTTTTTTACTTTCATTATGAACGAACCTCTTGCCTGACTCGGGGGACTTAGTTCCTCCAGCGGGAATATTTGTTACAGTAGTTTCCAATGAGTCTGGAATGGAAACCGATGGTTCTTGGACAACTAGTTCACGTAAACGTAGTCGCTTACATGTAAGTACCTACTTATGTAAACATTGTAACAAGAAACGTCGCCAATACCAAGGTACTGACAACCACAATAATTTCTAGTGTTCGGAGTTATCTCATATAAAAGCTGATCAAGATTTTAATCCACCTACTCAATCAGGTTGTTAAGGAATTTAATGCGACGGTTTCAAGTCCGACACCTACAACAGCTCCTGCTCCCACGCCCACACCTGTGCCTTCACCCATAGGACATATACTTTTCAATAAAACGGATATTTCCCCATTTATTATTCATGTCTAGAGAATACAATCTGCACCCAATGATGACACTTCCCTGATCCAGTTGCATTTGGAAGGTTTAATAAAAATTTTTTTTACATTCATGATAATGTAATAAATGGAAGTGTAAAACGCATTGGCCGTAATAAAATCACTATAGCCTTTTCATCTTACATGTCATGTAATTCCTTTCTGACCAACAAAAACTTAGAAACTTTTATCCTGATTGTTTAGTGTAACTAGGATGGGGCTTGTTCTTGCAGAATGGTCTCCGGAAGAAATACTAGAAAATATCTCGATCCCAATTAGCTGTAGGAAAATAATTATTAAAGTGAGACGCATCAATTATAAAGTATTTCAAGTATGCATCAGCAATGTGGAAGCCCTCACAGTCCATAGTCCATACTTTTGATGGTCAGGTGCTACCAAAGATAATTTTTATGTGCTTTAATGCATTACCTGTAGATCCATATACATATAATATTTTAACTGTTGTCGATTTGGACACACTAAAACCTAGTGTAGATCTAAACCCAGATGTTTCAAATGTGGAGACAACGACTCTGTGGTGACGCCTGTAATATGGAGAGGAGAACTTTTAACGCCTATTGTTGCTAAGGTTGCCAGATGGTCGGGATCTGTCTAGATTCTCCTGACATTCCAAGTGATCTCACGACTCCCGACAAATCTATAAATCTCCCGACAAACAGCTTTTCCGAAAGTTCGCTTTAGAACTTAGAACAATAATAAAAAATTGCCGCGTGCTTCCACTGTCGAACGCAACGGTGGAGTCGAGGCGGGCGGGACCGCGCTCTATTCTTCTGATTCTGAAGGATCGCGGGCGGGTGGCGGCATCTGACAGGCATTTTACGGTTTAAACAGGCTTGCGGCCTAAGCTAAGCGGCGACGCTACGGTCGGACAGGCATTTTTGAATTTAGTGAATGAAATCACAGATTACAAGATAAGTGGATGAAACTGACTTAAAATCGCGCTGCGCAGTCCTTTTTAACCCCCGACGCAAAAAGAGGCGTGTTATAAGTTTAACGTGTCTGTATCTGTCTGTGGCATCGTAGCTCCCAAACGGATGAACCGATTTTGGTTTAGTTTTTTTTTATCTCGAGTGTTCTTAGTCATGTTTCATGAAAATTTGTTCAGCCGTTTGAAGATCATTAGCTCTTTTCTAGTTGATGAGGGGATCTGACTAACTTCCATATGTCCGATCGATTCGGAATTTGGTACCGTGTTACTTCAATGACATTGAAAGAATCGTGTGTAAATTACCTTGCACGTAGCTATAGGCTTCGTCGATATAAGCAGTAATTGCATGAAATCCGCGGTGGGTGATGGATGGGTGGTGTGGTGACACCCCATACCCCATTGGGTCATCCTCACCTCACACGACTGTCCTCACTCGGTAACATGTCAACGAGGCGACACAACGCCTTGCGGCGATCATCCGCGTCCAAAATCATAATCAATCAATGACGAAATAATTAGTTTGATCGAATCACCGTTTCCTAAAATCTAAGTCATAGAGTTTAAAATGCAATGGCCATAGGTGTTGACCTCATAATTGCGTCGATTTGCAATGCCACATTTTGCGAGCCGGTCTACGACAATCCTTTACGAGGTAAAAATAATTATCAAAGAAACATGAAAATAACCTTTTACCTATTTAAACCATTATTATATTATTAGGTACCATCTACTAGCTATTAAGTACCTACCTAGTTGGTAAAGATCAATTTCATGGTGATTTTGAGAAAGGACAGTTTGAGAACAGGAACATTTTGAGAATTATGCGTGTCATACGACAATAGTAGTACCTATAGTTAGTCTCACTGTTCTAAAACTTATTTTATTAAGTAGGTACGTATTCTTTTCTTTTTAAGATGTGCAAGATCCAGAGTTTAAGGTGTTGACCGACGAAATTAATGGAAAGCATCTCAAAATCGGAACGTATAATGTAAGTTATTGTTTGAACATTTATGTAACTTTAAAAAAACCTAAAAAGAGTTAAGTCTTACTTATTGCTTGATTTTTACTATGTTATGGCCACTTTTATGTATTAGCCTTGTCTGTGTATATACATATACAATACAGTCACTTTTATAAAAGATTTGTGGGCACTGATTAGATATTACTAGGTACCTAGGTAGGTACTACGTGTAATGTGATTGACTTAAGTTTTCGCTAGCCAACACCTACAAAATAGCGTTTTGAAAAGTCAGATTCACAGCAGAAGTTTATTTGGCGCAGCTCGTTATCGCTTTTCATATTCCTCGACCACAATATATATATTCCACCCTCTCGGTCTAGGTGAAGTCTTTTGAATGTTCAAAAGTCGTAACGCAGCACTATTGTTTTTAAGAACCGTCCTTTAAGCTGGGTGGAGGAAGGCGAGAATGGCACACTCAAGGGGGGCGGTGTGGCATTTGTCCTCGTGGATATTCTGCAAAAGAAATTCAATTTCACCTACGAGGTGGTCATGGCTGAGAAAAACTTCGAGATGGGTGGACAAAACCCGGAGGATTCCCTAGTTGGTTTAGTTAACAAAAGTGTAAGTATTTCTACTATAAGTTTGCTAGAGTACCTAACTAGACATTTTCCAGAAGTAGGGTAGGTATCGTGATTGCTATAAGATTGAAATCTAGCCGTGTTGATCTACTGAACTATATTTACATTATACCTCAGTGTGTTGAGCGGATATTAATCGTGATTTTCATTGATAATTTTATTCTATCCCTCCCTACCTATGTCCCAAACGACCATGCACACCCTCAATTGTTACTCTTTAGGAAAAATATACCCCCGCGTAAGTTGGTCAATCAATGACACTGAATACCGAATAGATAACCTACTAACCTTAAGTCAACAGTACCTACACCATATTTTTTTTCTTTATCAGCTGGTAGATATGGCAGCGGCGTTCCTTCCCAAGATTGGGATATATCAGGAAAAAGTGGAGTATTCCTTTGACTTGGACGAAGGCGTCTGGATGATGATGCTCAAGAGACCTAAGGAGTCAGCCGCAGGATCTGGTCTTCTTGCCCCCTTCAACAACGCAGTGTGGTGAGAACGTTTTAATTCTTTTAAGTGGAATAATAGTCGCAGCAGCTTTAGGTTAGAACTAATTGAATCCATGAGCTGCTGGTTCACTTCTATCATCACGTACAGTGATAGACAGCATAAGTAACGTTGTATAAAGACGTCGACGTGTACGACCCGCGTAGATAAAGAATGGTTTTAGAAATGGCGTCGTTCATGTTCACTTCTCGCTCGCACACTAAACGCCACACCTATCGCTCTTTCAGTCACACTCGTTGTGATAAGCGCGGTGAGCCGCCATTCTCAATCCCATTCTTTATCTGCGCGGGTTGTACCGTACCTACCTGTACATATCGCCATGGACCAAGCAAGGATAATACATCGCCTAGCATACTTGTTGATAAACCCTTTCACACAGTGGCGTATCAAAGATGCCAGTTTACAATAATAACCTGTAATTTAATATTTAAAAACATCGGCACAAATTAGACAACACGCCTAGCCCTAACCTAACCACAAAATATACAAGGTGTTACAAATATACCCCTAATGCCGAATATGGTATATAGGGACCATCAAACTGATCAACTTTTACTCTGGGACCAAAACTAAATCGCGAAAAAAAAATCAGCTGTTTCATACAAAAATTAAAATCGAAAATATCAAAATGTATGAAACAGCTGATTTTTTTTTCGCGATTTCAGCGTTGGTCCCATAGTAAAAGTTGTTCAGTTTAATGGTCCCTATATATCATATTCGGCAATAAGGGTATTTTTGTAACACCTTGTATAGTAGTAAAAACTAATCCTCAACCTCTACGTTGTTTTTGATAATATTGCATGTATCTTCGTTTGGTAAGTGTATATGATCAGTGGTATCATTTACGAGGGTGGGTAAATACCCTAAATAGACAGAAAACTAAAAACACATTTTTACTTAGTATAGGTAGGTAAACCATAGTGTGATGATAATCATTATAAAAAGTAAGTAGGTATTTCCATATCCCACAGGTACTTGATCCTTGTGGCAGTTCTATCGTACGGTCCATGCATAACCTTGCTTACGAAACTGCGCTCTAAGTTAGTCTTGGATGGTGAAAGACCCATTTCTGTGTATCCCAGCTTCTGGTTCGTGTATGGAGCCTTTATTAAGCAAGGAACTAACCTGGCACCTGAAGCGAGTGAGTATGCTTTTGGACCCTACTTATCTCACTAGCGCACCATGGTTGCGCCACCAGCGGGTGATTCGCTTGCCGCCCCCAAATAGTTGCGCAAGCGGACACCAAATAAGATACCCTGTCTACAACGCGCGACTGGTTGCACCATCACTGGTGTCTTGTGAGAAATTACACTTTTTGAGAACGGTTTTAGCGTTGAAGGTATACTGAAATACTGCTCTACTCTTTAAGACCGGGACAATTTTAAAAATACCGGGACAATTCTGGCGATCTGGCATCATGTTTACTAACAAGACATGAACGATCTTTTCCTTATAACTTATGTCACAGAAAACATAATAGCTTTTATGTTTATATTTTATGTAAATATTTGGCACTTTACTTCCACCAAATAAATCAAACATCATCGTTTTTTATAACATGCAGTGTTTAATATAAGCATCTACCTATACGTGTTGCGGTAAATCCGATAAAGCTTGATGGTATCGACTAATGGTTTATGTCATCCATCACGGTAAGTCACACCCTTCACTCAGTAATTACAGTAAAGTTATGACAAAAATACACGAGGGGTTGACGATGTTTGATATATGGAAAGCATTAATGAGGTGATGTTCGCCTGAACTTCATTTAGTAATGCGTGCTTAAATATTCTGGCCAGATTTGGTAGAATATAAGTTACTCTCGACACTTGTAAAATTCTTATGCAAAATGCAGATTTTTTTAATTCAATTTTCATCAGGGAATGTACCCATACTACGTGACCCGTTATATCCTCTATGGATATCTCGGGCTTTTTCGAGCTGCTTCGAGGAACTTGCATCTATACTTGGGGCTGAACAGGTTGTTTTTATCTCTCAAGTTGATAAGGCAAAAGTATCGATTGGAAAAACAGCTGTTACTCCTGTTTTAATGCATCTGAGTTATAAAGTGCGCCTCGATTTTGCTGTTGGAGAACGCCATCAACTGACTCCTTCGGTTTGAGCTAGTATCATAATAATCAAAGAAAACTGCATGGGTAAAAAAAAGCTGTTACATATTCTGGCCCAACGTATATTGAATCCACAGTGGAAAACATAGCAGTTCGACAGCAACAACTCACGCCAAATTTCTTAACAAACTCCTAACATTAGATGATTTTAAAAATCTGGCCTTAGGGAAGGATGGAAAAGTCAAGCCTGTTATTACAAAGAAGGTATCGAGTTCAACATTGTATAGTCTGACGTGCCGTTGACTGTACTATCAGTGTTTTTGAGTTTTATTATGATTACTTTGCTTTACTTCCAGACACGACACGAGTGCTGTTCACCACATGGTGGATATTCATAATCCTATTGTCTGCGTTTTACACGGCTAATCTGACGGCATTCTTAACCCTCTCTAAGTTCACTCTTGATATCGAGTACCCTTTAGATCTGTATAAGAAGAACTACCGATGGACCGCTTCAGAAGGCAGTGCTGTACAATTTGTTGTTTCTACTGTAAGTTCAAATTATATCACATCCCAGTTATAATACCATATGTTAGTAAGTACCTATCTTGTTTAGTGATTGTACCATTTCTTTTGGCTCGACTTTCCTATTCCTCTCGCAGGATGGACAGTAGGTTTCTTTCTAGTAGAAAGAAACCTACTGCACATAAGATAATGACTTTATTGCACTAGGACCACTACGAGAATAACGACGCGCTTGAAACGTATATTAATAAACTCCAAACAAAACCATACATTTAGTCTCTAGGCTAGTTACAAGCACTCTTGTGGATGTCAAAGAAGCTACGCCATCGGTTTGCAAGCCCTAAGCGAGAACTGGCAACAAGATAGGTACCTACAACAAAGCTATACATTATTTATTTACCTACTTCATAAATTTTGAAAAATTTACCTTCTTACAGCCTACAGAAGACATATACTATCTCAGCAGAATGATATCTACTGGAAGGGCGGAGTTTAAATCGTTGAACAGCGATTACGATTATCTGCCTTTGGTGCAATCCGGAATAGTTTTAGTAAAAGAACAGACTGCTATAGACGAACTCATGTATGGGGATTACTTGACGAAAGCCAGACAAGGGGTCGAGGAGTCGGACAGATGTACTTACGTAGTCGCACCTCATCCATTCATGAAGAAAGTCAGGGGGTTCGCTTACCCTAAGAACAGTAATTTGCGTAAGCTTTTTGATACAGTGTAAGTATAAAATAGTTAAATCTAAGCAAGGGTCTAACAATGTACTAGAATTTATTCGGAATAATAAAAACGTGTCAAAAAATTAAATTAAGTGAGCACTTTATATACAGTACCTACCTACCCGTTGATTTTACTGTTTTCTGTGTTATTGTAAACAAGAACTCATACTTAGCCATATTGGCGCCCAACGTGTTACTCATAACGATAAATAAATAAATACAATCGCTTTAGTCAGTCTAACTCGGGGTGAGTTAGAAAATAGCCTATTGCAGTTACGTAATATTGTGAATTGTGACGTTTTATTAGAAAAGACCTAGGAATACCTAGCCCAATAGGGACTAGCACCTCAGTATACCTACATGTCAGCTGGTTTTAACTTTTTCAGACTCACTTTTGTCCTACAAGCTGGCATTATAGACTTTCTAGAACGCCGAGATTTGCCTACCACCAAGATATGTCCTCTAGACTTGCAATCTAAAGACCGTCAGCTGCGGAATAGTGATCTGCTGATGACATACATGATCATGATCGTGGGTCTTTCAGCTGCTCTGGCTATATTTATAGGCGAGGTATCTAACTA
Organism: Catoptria pinella; assembly: GCA_963556745.1. NCBI lineage: Eukaryota > Metazoa > Arthropoda > Insecta > Lepidoptera > Crambidae > Catoptria > Catoptria pinella. The sequence goes on from OY750763.1 coordinate 11,180,440, forward strand.
TACTTACTTTAATTAAAATGCTTTTATTTTATTAACCTATGCTCCCAAAACAACGATTTATTTTTCTAAAGTGAGATACGTGAAATTTTCAATGTAATTTCTTCTTGAAAAATGGATACTTGATGCATCATTTTATTTTTATTTTTAGCTTGTAGTCAAACGATACGTCCACGTAACAGTAAAAAAGAAGAGCAAGAGCAAACGAAAGAGGACCAAATTCGATGACAATCCCAAGATCTTTTACGACGATAGTCGACCTCCGCCTTACGAGTCCATATTTGGCAGAACTGGTAAATTCAAAGTTACAGAAAGCACTAAACGTAAAATTATAAACGGAAGAGAGTATTTAGTTGTGAATGCTTCAAACGGCGATACTAGGCTCATTCCAGTTAGGACCCCGTCGGCTTTTCTTTACCACATGGACAAATAATGGCACTACTAGGTACCCTAGCACGAACATCTATCGACAATAAAACGCGCGTACAAGTACTCGATAGAGTTATAGTCTATGAGAAATCTAATTTTGCTTTTCGGCGATAGTTGGCGCTGTACAAATTTCCCATACAAAATTACACGAATACTTTTACGCGCGTTTTTTTTCTCGATAGATGTTCGTGCTACAGGCTACCGAATGCCCTTTCCATTAGCCCAGGGCCGGATTTAAGGGAGGGCAACCGGGGCAACTGCCCGGGGCCTCCACAAGTAAGGGGCCGCCATAAGAAAGGGGTCTTCACATGAATTGTATTTATTAAAAAAATAATCTTACACAACGAAAGAGTACCTATCTAATTTTACGATTTGAAAACATACCTAGTAATTTTGATTTTAATATTATTTAGTGCCATACGACTAAATAAATAAACGATTGAAATACTTTGCAAGAAAAATATTATATAACCTATTAGGGGCCTCCACTCCCTTATTATCCCGGGGCCTCCACACCTCTAAATTCGGCCCTGCATTAGCCGTCTCCCCCTTTAATCTGCGTTGCAGATATTGCTTACTTAGTTATGTGCTTAGGCACCACCACTAGTAAGAAAACCGAGATTTAGCCACGCCTGTAGCATACCTCCGACACGAAACACCGCAGTAGTTGAATACACGCCAAGCGAACCAAATGCGAAACTTTCTGTTTTAATGCATTTATTTAACCATGATGCATGCCGTCTCTTTAGATGTGATCGTCATTTATCGTCGTCGATATGTCGTGGGCCAATCGTTGAACTGGGCCGATCGAGATCTGCATAGTCAGATCACGATGTGCCGGCATTTCATGATATGGGCAATAATATCATGATGTGCCTAATAAAAAATTAGGCAGATCGATAAAAGCAACCTATTCGTCGATTTGCTCTACTAGTACTTAGCCACATCGAGATATGGCTGGGCGCATCGTAATATACTTCCGTTTCGCGACGCTTGTGGCGCTGTAACGCTGTTTGCGCTCTGTCAGCTGTGTGTTTACGTACGAGCAAGATGGCGGCGTCACAAGAAATCGAAAATTGTGATAATAAAAACAATAACTGTGAGTTAATTGAAGAAAAAATAAATAAATTAAAAAAATAAAGAACCCGCCTGCATCAAAAAGCAAGTCAACTGAACGGATGGAAACAAGATTAAATATTAAAGGCAACTTAATAACATGCAGTCGGAGGCATGTACAAAGTGACATGATGAATGATTAATATTATCTAGTAAAATAATTATTATCTAAACGTCATTTTATTTGCTAGTAGGTACTTTGGACACCCTATTATTTAGTATTTATTTGCTAGTACAGAATCGATTTGCCCAAGCATGGCCGGGCAAATCGACAAACGTTATGCTTTGAACCATATGGCGGGTTTTGAAAAGGCAAATCAAGAAATGCCGGCGTATCGTGATCTGCCCAGTTCAACGATTGGCCCACGACAGATATGACGATTTACGGCGGAACTACAGCGGTTTAGCTGGTATTGTTTCGCGGCGGAGGTGTGCTACACATGAAGGGCGTAAACACATGAAAAATGCCTATTTTCTAAGAACCATAGCTTTGAATAAATAAAAGTTAGTGTTCATTCGTATAATAGTTCTATAATACAAAAATGCAGTTCCTAGTAGTAGCAGTATGAGACTTATTAAATTAGTTTATAGTTTTAGTAATAAGGAACAAATATAAACAATGTAATTCTAACAAATATTTATTAATTTACTTTGGGTATGTAAAAAAATCGATTTAAAAATATCACTATAATAACATAATCCTAATTGTTGCATATTTAGGAGAACACAGCACACAGGAGCAGAAAATACTCATATTTTAGATTCTGTATTTAGGTAGCGATGTTCTGTGGTCGAAATAAATGAGAAACTTAGTTCAATACATATTTTTATTAACCGTGAAAATACATTTTCCACAATTCTTCTAACCTCCCCGCCTTTCTTTCAATAATGTAAAACAATAAACTTATGCATTTTATAAATAAAACTATATTCGGGCTTGTTGGACGACATTTTATTGAGAAATCATAAATTATGTTTACGTTATACAACATGTTATAAAAAATCCATAAAAGCCGAGTATGGATAGGGACCATCAAACTGAACAACATTTACTATGGGACCAACTTTTAACAAAAATATCAGCTGTTTTATACAAAAATTAATAAAGAAAATATCTAATGTATGAAGCAGCTGATTTTTTCCGCGATTTCAGAGTTGGTCTTCTAATAGTAAAAGTTGTTCAGTTTTCAGTTTAGGGGATTTTTCGCAACACGTTGTGTATATATATTGCTCAAAATAAAATGAGGGCCACTATGGTTTTATATACAAACCTTTCAGAAATTAGCTCCTTTGTATGGAAAACCATAAAGTGGAGTGGCCCCTATTTTGTTTCGAGTAATACTACTCGAAACAAAATAGAAAATTTCAATAATAAAATGAATTTAAATAAAATATTGTTAAACAAGCCCTAGTCACTTAAGGACATGCCTGTACAATGTACATACAATATTCTACATTTGTACATAAATACAATTTGAATAGGTAGGTACATACTTTATCTCATATTGAGCTGCGACTGCGACTATTATCACCCAACGCGTCAGTCGTAATAAATAAGTTACCAATACCCAGTAAACTCTGTTTAAATAGTTATTATAGTTACGTGTAAATTAAATAAAGCAAAGCATTTAGACTAAGTAAAAAAAAACCAGGTGTTACATACATTTTGGCAAAGTACGGTAATTTTTTTTTATGAAACAGCAGTTTTTTTCCGCGATTTCAGGATTGCTTCCGTAAGTACATAAAGATGTTCGTAATTATGAGCCCTATACTGAGTTTAAAGGTTTTGCTTTATTTAATTTACACGTTGTGTATGAAAAAGACAGTCCGAAATTGATAATTCAATAATGAAGAATGAATTGATAGTTCTTAGTAAAGATTAGGCTGAAACAATGGTAAAATTAACTTCATAGCTTCAATTTCGTGTGTATTATGATTATTTTTGTCCCTTATAAACAGTTTTGTTTGTTTTTTACAGTAAATTTAGAAATTAACTATTTTTTATTACATTATCTAATAAGTGTTAACGATATTTTTTTCAATTTTTATCTAAGTTTAAGCCCGTTTTAAATCTTAAAATATAAAAAAGGGATTTAATATTACGATTTACCTAATTATCTACATATGTACCTACACGATTTTATTGATATTTGGAAATGCAATACTTGCCAGGCTTACAAAACCAAGTACTTACTTAAGTAAGTCTTTTTTTCATTTCCTTGAACTAAAAATACACTGGCCTTCAAAAATTACTTCGACTCTTAAAATAGTAATAACTTTTAAAATACACAGATATAATATTTTCGAAATAATAAGGACTTTAAAAAAGATTTTTTAAATAATAACTTCATAATCAATAGCCTTCTTGAAAAAAAACCCTTTTTTATTTCAAAACTCTTACTTCTATTGTTTAAGAGAAATTGCAATTTTAAAGTGTGGTACTTAGTTTTGAAGGCCAGTGTATATTAATGAAATAAATATATTTTTAATCATTCTTCTGTACATTTTATATGAAATAGTATAATCATATTTATTTTAAAATCATATTAATCAATAAACTAACAATTACTGTGATTCTGAAGTGTGTCGTGATTGATTCTAATCTAACTGAAATATTTAAAGTTAATTACATATTATTTTTCAGTTTTATCTTATCAATAGCGATTTCATAAGTATGTGCTATCGACCATAAACCGTAGCAACTTTTTATTTTTTCCAAAGATATAGGTACTGCTTCTAAGGATAATAGTTATATCTTTAAAACTTTTATATTTATTATTATGACTACTGTGCTGATTAGTGAGGTCACGCAAAATTTTTTTTCACGTACTTAAACTGATTTATAACCGCTATAGAAGTTCTATCTCACGAAGTCCGTTCGGCTATGAAGAAGAAGAAGGTTGTTAGGCGTGCACATGCACATTATTTGTGTCCGTAATACGGGAGCGTGCAGACGCGTGTGCGTAATACGAGAGCTTGCAGACGCACACTAAAACAATGTGCATGTGTACGTTTATATATTAGATTGTCTGTCAAAAAAAGGCATTGGAGTCGATTCTGGTGCTGTCTAAATTAATACAGCCTGGGCCCTATTTAATAAACGTGGCAATTTGTCACCTGTCATGACAATTTCCAAACCGACCCGTAGTCACACCAACTTACCACACCGGTGTGACCAACATTATTTTTTTGACATGAAAAATAACAAACAAATTATAAACTTTTTTTCGTAAAACAATACGTCATCAAAGTACCAGGATTTATAACCATTGCGTCAACCAATCACAAAATAGAACAAACTACTCATACCTACACAGCAATGTAAACCAAATTGTCATAACGATTGAAAAATTGTCTCGTTACTAAATATGTTTTTTATTAGTATGGGAAACTGCAGAGTGACAACCCTAGAATCAAGTAGACTATTGTTTTCGAAAAATCAATCAATCCCATTAAGAGGCTGACATGAGCCAACTAGCGCCGCCAGTCGATTTTATTTTATTTATTATAAATAAGCTCAATTTGTTAAAAAAGGAATCAGTCAAGGTCTTGTGAATGATGTCTAATGTTTTTGGAATAACGTAACAACATTACAAAATGCGTGCAATAGTTTAAAAACGGGTTTTGAACCAACAGTGGCCACTTTTAACAAAATCGCGTTTTAAACTGTTTGAATGCCTTTTCAAACTGTGTAAAGTTATTCAATAAATATTAAACATTATTAACAAAACCTTGACTGATATCTTTTTTAAGAAATTGGGCTTATTTAGAATAATTAAAATAAAATCGACTGGCGGCGCTAGTTGGCTCATGCTAGCCCCTTAACGGGCAAAAGAAAAAAAAATTTCAGACTTGGATACATTTTTGACGGCTAATGAATAACATAGCGATTAATGCAAAATGTCTAGTAAGACACGGTAGTAACCGTGTGCTGCCGTTTACGACGACATGAATAACTGAATTGAAAGAGTAAAGTTTCGAGAGTTTTATTATTCAGCTAATAGGGCTTATCATTATCAATTTATTACTATTTACAAGTTTATTTATTAAAATGCATAATTTTTGGAAAGTTACATTTTAAATTATTGCTAGGTACTATACCCGCAAATTGCTAATGCTCCTGGCGGATTGAAAATAATAAATCAATATATTTAATTACCTATTAGAATTTTCTTGTTACATGTTATTTTTAGTTGCGGATGACGTCAACGTTAATGTAACAAGGTTCCAGTGCATTGGCAATTTGCGGGGATATTATAGCCGAGGTATATGTATAAGTATGCTGTCTCATATTGATTTCATGAACACATTTTAGTGGATGAATTAAGGCTATAATGAGTCACCGTTTCATGTAATCACCCAAGATTAGGAAGCGCCCTATGAATATGACAAAGTTTTATTTATATTGTAACAGTACTAAAGTTCTAAGTGTGAAAACCCACTCAGGTTCGCGAACCTGCAATAGTGCGCACTTCGGTGCGCGCTCCTATCCGAACGAACACAAAGGGGGAGCAAGTAGAAGTTCGCAATAGCGTCCACATCGAGCTCCGCGAACCTGCAACATAGGTTCGTGGAGCATAAGGCTCGCGAACCTAAGCAACCCTACTATAACAGCTTGGCAATAGTAACGTCAATGAAACATATACAAATCATTTTAAATTTTGAGATTTTAGCATTCACAATGCTATTTTTATATAATACTGGATAATATACTAGAAAAAATACGACTCGCACCAGATCATGTTCTCGGACGGGAATCGAACCCGCGACCTTTGGATATCCGGTCCAATGCTCTGACTCGGTAGCTCAGCGGTATCCAAAGATCGCGGGTTCGATTCCCGTCCGAGAACATGATCTGGTGCGAGTCGTATTTTTTCTAGTATATTATTCAGTGTCATATACAAATCATTTTGAAAGAACATATTGCATGGTTAGTCAAATAATCTTACTACGTATCAGAATAACAATTTTAATGCCTTTTTAACATTTTACAGTATATTTAATTATCTAGTAGGTAAGTAGTAGGTATGGTTTGTTTAAGTATTTTATGATTTAAAATCCCAAAGGTACGTGAAATCACTATTGCATAGATTACCCACATAAAATCATTACATCCACTTTTAATGATACCTTATTTATTTTTTTACAATGTTTGTATGCGTTCAGCTATAATGAATAAAAAATCGAAAACTCTGCTTATGACACAATCACATTATACTTATTTTAATATTGTTTTTTGTTTACATAAGGAAAGTCAACATCACAGATTTTGCAATAGATTAAGCCAGAATACCTATATGAATGGTGGAAACAAGTAGATATTTTTCCACCGCTTAGATAAATCGTCTGCTAGAACAAGCCCCCTACACTCCATACAACCACTGCGCCCGCGCGGATTAGCTAACTACTAGTACCTACACACAAAACACAGTAAGCACGGCGTTAACTGCGTGCAAGGCCGTCTTTAACCTATTTGAGGCCCACATTAAGATAAGGGGGCCCCTATGATCATGATCAAATTAGAAAGCCTGATATTCGGGCAAGAGTAGGATAGCTATGCACATGAAATAGCTAGTAAGCAAGTAGTATTTGTAGTCAGTAATTATTGTTTAAGTGTTCGAAATAAGTACCTAAACATGTTTTATAATGTTTTTTGGTAATAAGCATCCGTTATCGTGTAGCCATCAGGAACTAGGGGGCCCCTATCGATCGCGGGGCCCTGGGCACGTGCCCAGAGTGCCCAGTGGGAAAGATGGGCCTGACTCCGTGGTTGACTTGGCGATTAATTGGGCGGTGTGTCGCTTCTTTACGTAGTATTAGTATTCTTCGGCTAGAGTGAGAATACCGTTCGTCGACGACCGGTTCACCGGTACCGAAAAGACGGAAGCGCCCGGAGTGCGTTCTTTCTCAAGGAAACAATGTCTCTGTGCAAAGCTATGGAATATGATGTCTTCAATGCAGTGATCATATCAAAAGCATATATTTTGAAATTATATAATTGATTGATACAAGTGAAGCGTTTGTGCCTTGTTTATGAGACGAATACACTCGAATGGAATTCAATTACTGCTTTGAATTAGCACGTCCTACATGATTATTATAATTATAACATATAATTTCGTAATGCACCCTACTTGAAACACTTCACAGCCAGTGATTAGGAGTTTGATAACATTGTTTGAATACACATATCATTTCATCCACGTGGCTTGAAATTATCAGGTCATTGACCCTATTGTTAAAATGACAAATTATTATTAAATTGCCAGGTATCAAAATATCTAAGGTAGCTATCACTATAATGCGAGATAATTAAAAATACAGGTATCAATATGAAATTGTACTTTACGGGTAAATAAGTGTACAAAATGTTTGATTAAGTAAAAAAATATTGGAAAAACATCTCGAAAAGTGAAAAAGTCAAAACTCTTAACAAACCAGCCTTAGTTACACTGTGTGAGCTGCCAATTTGGTTTATTGAGTGCTAAATTATTTTTGTAAAACATTATTTTATATTATTTTTAATAATACACTTTATAAATTGATTTAAAAATTAAGCTAAATTTAACACTATCTAAAAATAATTAAATTGTCTCATAGACAAAATCAATATAACACATATTAAAATTATAGCAGCAAAGTCAACAACTTTTAACTTTGATTTGGTATTTACCACCTTATTGCTATACAATAGCGTGTATTTTAGCTTAACTACTTGATTTTTAGGTTGCTGTTCACACTGTATTGTGCTGCACGTGTTTGCAGTACTTACATGCAAATGTCTCAGACATATATACTATTTTAACCCTTCAACGCCCGGAAAACGAGGCACAATAGGTATTCCATTGTTATCCGACCGCATGCGTCCGCTCGGGCGTTGATGAATTAACCGGTAGCTTTATAACTTAACACCCTACATAAGATGTGAACAGTTTCCCTATCATTCGCATCCAAACTACGCGTAGGTATAAAATTTTGCACTATTCCATCTTAAGCCCTTTACACACGTTCAGTCGAGAGATTCTATCGATGTAACCTATTCACGCATCTTATTCTGGCAAGGCAACTCAAACATGTAATACTAATAATCAAAATAGAGTTCTTTAAAATGTTTTTGTAGTCTTTAATTAATATTGTAAGCATGAAATATTTATCTGATTAAGAAGAAAGACAAATAGCAATCGATGCAAGAAGAGAGACAGCTATGATAAGATAACAAATGACTACGAAATTAATTTGTCAAGTTGCCGACGCCATAATTTAATCTAAATTGAATTTTGAAACGCATTCATTTACTTCGCAAGTAATATTTGGGATGCAATAAATAAACCATTCTATATAACATTCTTGTAAAACCTACACGATGACAGAGCTCGGAAATTCTAATTTTCTCTGCAATATCTTAATAAAAAGGATTGTTAATAAATACTTGTATTTTGGTCAAGCCATAATTAAAATTATTACGATTACTACTGCGACCAGGGGGTATTACAAGCACTTAAAAAATTGACAGTTTTCTTAATGACTATCAATGCGTCTCTTTTATTTACTATACAGCGAGAAAGAGACGCATTGATAGCCATTCGAAAAATTTACAAGTTTTAAGATCTTATGATACCCCACTGCAAGCACATTAAGTTATAGAAAACAGAACATTATACATGTTGAAGGAACGTGGAACCTGCCTGTCCAAGGTGCCGCTTACTGCAAGCAATTTCAATGATTCATTCAAATTTGAGCTCTATCAATAAGATACATGGTTTATAATAAAGCTTAAATACTTATTATGCTATTTTTATCAGTGATATGGAGCACTATTTAAATAGGCAACAGTTATCAAAAAATTATATAGAATGATTTGAGTATCTACTGAAGTTATTGAACGATACTTGGTTTGTTACGTTACTTCTGTAAGAATAAAAGAAATTCTCAATATTTTTTTACGAAAAATCTTTTCTCTAGGTGTGTTAACAAAATTGAATATTAACATTAATTTTTACTACCTATTTAAATAAAGGTAAATCTGTATTAGTTAGGTACGTACAAATTGTGGATAACATTGACTATCTTGAATATACTGCCACTATGTTTTTACAACATAGTAAATTACAAACGGATTGGTGGAGAAATAATTATTGCCAGGCTAAAAAATTATACTGTGTCACCTGGTAATGTAGGAGGTAAAATTACGTTTATCGATTCACATATTTGTTTAACGATATAACTTAAAAAGAAATTTGAAAATCAACCTCATTTCATAATAAGTTAAATATTCGAATGCAACCACTGTTTTAATAATTCGCTAGATCGGTTAAATGTATCGTGACATTAAAGTTCGTGTAGTAAACGTGTGTCTAATAGGTTACCACGCGGTTGAAGCTGGTTGGCTGTCAGACGGCTAACTCTCCTTCCACCAATGGCGATGGGAGCAGGGAACTAAAAAAAAAATTCGCATTATTTACTAACCAACCTTCACATCCTGTGAAAAGACTTGCTTTACTATAATTTTACTAACTTTAATTGCAGGCTTTGATTAATTTATATGTCTAGATAGAAGCTACGAACTACGAAAGCACCGAAAAAAATATCAGCCAACTGTTGGCTGATAAAAACACACACACATTGTAAGTATTGTGTCGCGGCCATAGTTTTTATTACAATACTCTTTGGACGCAATAATGCTAAAAACGCACACTAACTTAGTATATCAAAAGCGCAACACTCTATTTAAACATAGATATAAGTAATCTAAGAGTGCGGTATAGTAGCTTAAGAAAACAGCGCCATCTATAGTTAGGTACCGATTTAAAAAAATTGGTCCTTCGAGCCGGTCACGGTTTTTTGCGACTGTCTCAGCAGTTACTCTAATAACCCGCATTCTAAAGCTTCTAAATTCCAAGTAGCTGACCTTGCTTGCTGTCCGATGCCGGAGTTCGAACAGATAGACTCGGATCTCGAGCCCATGTTGCGTTGTCTGCATAGATACGGCGTAACTGCAGGCGATGGTGTACTGTGTTCCTGTAAGTTGAATGGAAATCATATAAAAAACAGTTGACACCTTAACGAATGGAGCAAGATGAAGTAAAACTAAGCAGTGTTTAATGTTTTCCCAAGCGGTAATGAGGCTAACATGTTTCAAACACACATCGCTACATGCCTTTACAAAACCTTACAGATGTTACAAAACAAGTCTATTTTATCCTTATCTCGAAAGAGCAAGACAAACCATGATCCTAAAAGCGATGTATATGTGATGTTACCTCAATGGTTCCCAAATTCTCAATTACTTACAATTAAGGGTAGTCGAATGTTACTGCGCTACGTTGTACCTGGTTCTTAAACTTTACTTAATTTTCAAGTGTAGCACAAAATTTACTTTTCGACGAAAGAAAAGTAAACGAGCGTCGACTTTGATGATCAATTTTATCGCATGCTAGTAATTTTGTTTACTTTGGTGAAAGGCGAATAGTCGATTATGGCGCAGTAAGATACGGCTAGTTATTATCAAATGTGTATGTCAACAAACTCTGCATGTGCTGCACGACAACGTACTTCATATATTATCTATTACCAGATGATGATTGCCTACTAAATATGATTGTTTTACCTTTGAAATGTATTTCTGTGCAATTTGCTAACGTCTGAAGTGGGTAATTTTCATACCAAATAAAGGCTAGCAATTTCCGGGACCTTTATGAAAAGTTAACGAGTATTGATCGTTTGCGATTCCATTGAAGTCTGCAATCGGCCTTTTAAAATGTCACGAACATTGCCATTCGATTGTTAGCATAATAATGTTTATATATTTTTTAATACGGTTGAAGTTATCTTCGAATAATACTTAATATTTTATGTGACCTTTATGTTAGTTATCGAGGTCCTATTTTTCTGTAACTGCAGTCTGTCTATTATAGTTATTGAATTCTGACGTTTCACATTTTTCGAACCAAACTAACCTTGGACACTTACGATTTAAAACAAACAGTTTCGTAAATCCAACTAACTATTTACGTCATCTTTTGAATGTCTTACCAATTATCTTGCACTACATATCCTAATTTTCACTCAAATTCTTGCAAAATCTCCGCAAGATAATAAATATTCCAAAAATAAAGTCTCGCAGTGAAGTGATTACAATGTTTTTCCTTCACGTAACTTACCATATTGTGACACGTTGAGAACCAAAAGTAATGAATAGTTTGTCTGGATATCTCGATAATCGAACTTATCACTGATTTTTAATTTCCAGCACCCAAATTTTACTAAAAATCTCAAGTTTTTCTATCTAAATATATATTTAAAGCATTAATTTAATGTTTCCCATTTGTATTTCATAAATGGTTATCGATTCCACAGAATCAACATCGATATAACATAGAAACGGAAATTTAGTCATCGATCATTGCATTCGCGGCCCTAGACTATAAGCTAGACTGTGGTTATAAATATATATCATTTCTTCATCTCAATGTTATTAAATTAACCTCATTCATTGTTATTAGATTTACTTTGATATAAATACGCAACCCATTTTTATTGGCCATTAGAATTAATAGATGTTAGTACCCACTCATTCCCATAAAAATAACACATTATGATGTTACAATACAAATTCAAAGTCAATTAAAAAATAAATATATTTTTACTCTCTCCATAACATTACACATAAAATTTGTACATTTTCATTGGCACACACAAATAAAAGTAATAAAATTATGATAATACTAACGTGACGCATAAAAGTCTACATGATTTAACAAAACAGTTGGTTATTATAAAAATTAATATCACGATATAAAATGCACTGTGACTTTCAAGGTTCAATCTTCAAAGTTGTGGCTGAAAGCATGCGGTCTCGAATGGGTCTGCCTACTTTCAGTTCAATCTCCTTGAAAAATATTATCGGACCCTTATCGACTCTAAACTGAAATACTGGAATTGAAAATGAAAACAAAACACTGCTGAGAGAGCAAAAACAACAAAAAAAAGTCTTTAAAAAAGTAAAAAAGAACAACAACGGGATCGATAGAAATTACTATTGAGTGATGTTGAGCAAAATTAAGAGTTATCAATATGCAGTGTTTATTTCTACAGAAAATGTCCTCGCAAGGATTAAATAATTTTACGTTACAATCTGACATTCAATATACTGAATATTGAATGATAGGTCTAAATGAAATTCTTTATATTATATGCATATTTGAGAGTATATCGTTACGTAATCCTCGTGTGAACAAAATCTAACAATTTATACCAACTATAGAATTTCCGGTCAACAATTACAACCAGCTGATAACATGGCAAAAATAACGTTATTACAGTTCTAGACTTTACTACATTTAGATTAGTTTCGAAAGATATATTCGAATACAAACAAAAAACACATCATATTATTATTAATTTTTACAAGTATTTAGAGCAGGGATTCCCAAACTATTTGGGCAAGAGACCTCTTTTCCAAAATGAACTGATACCTCAGACCCCCATAGCCAAATTAAAAATCCTATTAAATATAAACTGTAATCACTTATTTTTATTATAATTATTCGTTTATGTTGACTCCTGGGAAACCGATTTCGACCCTAAGGGGTCGATATCGGCCACTTTGGGAATCCCTGATTTAGAACCTATGTATATTTCAATAACAGGAACTAATAACTTTTATGTTATGGCCAATTTATAATATAGACTTGTAATTGTTGTTAGAAATATTAAATATCCTAAACAATGAACACTCAATTAAAATAAAAAGTATACATAATAAACAAAATGTTATATACATTGGCATAATAACAAAAATATTATAAATAAAAAGCCTAGTAAGCAGGTATATCTAATTATATAAATAGTAGAATTAATTTATCGATATCACAAGTATAGGAGCAATTTAAGTACTAAACTAAAATACAATTTTTCTAAAATTTCAACTAAGTACTTCATTCGAAACGACATCAAACTTATAAGTATTTTGTTGTCTTTGAAAATAATAAATATTTTTTTAAATGTTGCCTATTTGTATTGTGTATTTAGTGATTATTATACTTCCATGTATTGAATAAGTATTTTTTTTTATTAAGTATTAGCTATTAAATTTAGATTTTTCGCATTTACAATGCTATTTTTATACGGGATCCCGTCTGAGGTGCTACGGGTGAGTCGATTTTATTCCAGTATTTTTTCTAATATTATTTATCTTAAGTATTATTTATTAAAAATAAATTATACTCATTTTTTTATATTGATTATTGTTTGTTGATTATTCAGCATACATATTCACGCTCACAATTTTATGAAGTAAAAATTATGTGTGAAATTGTGGATACGTGCATAGATAGTATAATTAAATATATTGTTATTATGTTATTGAGCGAGCTGTTTTTTTAAAACACAAAGCCTAGCAGACGATTGACTGAGTTTACGATGTAATTTACATAAATAATTTGTGAATTATTTATGTAAATTACATCGTAAACTCAAAAAATAGTATTACTTACTCAAAGCAATCTATCATTGAATTTTAGTTTGCCTAGTCAAGTTCAATTGCACTTTATCAAGGCCTGGCTATGATAAAATGCTATTTAATATTGATATGGTGCACACAAAATGTTATCAAAATGGATGTGATATGTGATGTGATGTCGCAATCACACGAAGACGATTAGGAACTATTTGTGATTCAATGCTTAAAACAAATATCAAAAAAGATAACTAAAATACCAAATATTAGGCGTGTGCTTGTAATATCGTGTTTTCTCTCTTATCCTACTAATATTATAAAAAATGTGAGTTGGATGACTTTGGATGTATATAAGTTTGTTACTCAATCACGCAAAACGGCTAAATCGATTTGGATGAAATTTGGCCCACAGATAGTTTATAGCCTGGATTAAAACATAGGATACTTTTTATCGCGATCAAAGGTTCCCTACGGATTTTCCGAAAGCTCACGCGGTCGAAGTCGCGGGCAAAAGCTAGTAGGTATGTATTAATTATAAAATATTGACAACGAAACACTGCTAACGCTAAAAACATTTACTAAACAAATAAATTGCTATTTTTATTGCGTATTGTCCTTATTGTATTCGTGAATGACTGAAGCTGTCGAGGTGTTTCTAACCAGACAATTGTATGTGTTGCTTGCACTGGTTTTAAATATCTTGATTGAACGACTGCAATGTTTCTTTCAAAGAGGGATGTAATGGATGTTAAACTTTTTTTTTTTGTCTTTTTAGGGTTCAGTGCCACAAAAGGAAAAAACGGAACCCTTGTAAGATCGCTTTGTTGTCTGTCTGTCAATAACCTTTATCTCGGGAACGCGTAGAGGTATCGAGGTGAAATTAAAACCATATATGAGGGTCTGCAGTCCCTTGAAGCTATGCAAAATTTATGCCGCAAAAACGCATATTTCGACACTCTCAACAGAATCAAAATTTATAGGGTACTTTCCGACCTAGAACTATGAAAGCAAGTAATATCGTCTTATACTACAAGTACAGGTAAAAATCTGAAAACTATACATTTGTATTCAGAAAACCAAAGAGTCTAGAAAATCATATAGAGTTTAATGACCCAAATTTTAACTAAAGATATCAGGTCCCACTGAAAGTGAAAAGGCACTAATGTTTTCCCGTCGTACTTGTGGACCGCATTGCACAACTGGATGTGCAATGGGTAGGTACTACAATATGCCGATAAATAAGTGCAGAAATTATTTATTTATTTTGTTGTCATTAATAACTGTGATAATTAATATTTTTACCTGAAATTTTGCTGTGTATGTATCTGCAGTTTTTGGTACAGATATTGTAAAATGAGTTAAAATCTCAAATTAAATTACTCGTATCTCAAACGATTTTGAACTCAATGTCCAACGGACATAGTTCAGTGTCAATTTTTATTTTTTTCAGGAGAATTTTTTATATACCCTGTACACCTCGTACTCAAAGTACAGACTATACGAACGACTATACAGGCATGTAAGCTTGGTGTCGTTTCGAACGCTGCTTCGGCGAGTTGTCGCTAACCTGCTGGTTGGGGCCGCAGCAGGTCGCGTTGTGGCACAGGTCGTTGGGCGGGCAGTGGAGCGCGCACGGCGCTTCTGCGGACGCGCCACTTGTTATCTGTGTATCGGAGATATTAATATTATCATATGGAATAATGAAATAAATGAAAATAATGTTAAGTGTATAAAAAGACCGAGGAAAGGTTGCGTTTGGCCATTCATATCGTGCACGCTGATTGGTTTCCTATTAATTATGCAACTCCTTTCGATACTGCGCTTTTATGCGAAAGATAGAAATAGAGCTACGCTAAAATACCGAAGGCGCCAATTGATGTTATTACTTTTTTATGGCGCGTTAACAACCGGGTAAACGACTTGTTTAATCGCACCATTACATGAGAATAAAAACAATACGAATTAAAGGCGAGACTAACATGGACTCTATTTCAGCATGTTTTGCAAGTCGTTCAAAAACGTCAGACCATGGTGTTATTCCAAGGACTTTGGCCATATCTGATAATAATGGTCATGGGTGCATGAATGAATACTGAGGAGCTAATGGCGCCGTAATCGACTGTCCTAAAATCGTATGATTGGTTGTTTCAAATGTCATTTCCGATATATTTTAGCCTATCAAAACCATTGATGCGGTCAGGTCGCCGCTGGCGCCATCTGCGATTAGCTTTGGGTGTGGATCCCCATTTATACGCCCTTTAGACTGCGTTTCTACCTATGATTTACGCGAAAACTGAGCGGTATGAGGATATGTAGAGGGCTCTTTTGAGACACTCGCGACTCACACACATCCTTTGCGTACGTCACTCGCTCGCATCTCTCGCAAACAGCCCTTGTATACGTTCCTCGCTCGCAACCCTCGCACACAGATCTACCCGCTTAGCTAGACGCTTTCCACCAGAGCACTGAGCGAGGCTGCTGTGGTGGTATTTTTTCCGCGAGCACTGCGTAGCTACCTTGCACATCTCTGTTAGAAAAGCAGCCTGAGCCCCGTGCGAAGTACGTACTTGATATAGTTTTACAACGATACTCGATTAATAATGGTATACGAATGTGAAGATAGTGATTGATTGATTGCAAGATGGGAGAAAAAGACACGTAGTGCAGTATCGGATAAGGGCAGGAAAAAGAATAAGATAACTTCAATCAATATTCTTGGCGAAATTAAAAGGAAACAGTTTAAAGCACTGACTGTCCAGCACTCAATGTTTTGCGTGGTCTGTTTTTTGACAAAATGAAGTAAAAAAACTGTAAGTAGCGTAGTCTAGCGACAAAGAAGTAACGAGTTCTCTAGTAACGAATTGTCCCACTGTAAATAGTATTTCGCAATTATAACGAAATAGTGTTTCGTTTTCCTGCTTGCTAAGTTTCCTTATTGCATACTATATTACTAAAAAAACGAACAAAAACATTAATAATGTATAGAAACTACTCTCTTTTTATCTCTCTCGAGGATATGCGACAAGATTAGTTTTTTTAAGCAGTTCAAAGTTTCTAGTCAGTCTTTTCCGCATAGAATTTTACCGTAACTTTTATCCATTCTTTTAACGCTGAAATCTAGATGACAAGCGGTTCTATGTGCCACAGAAAAATATTCTTTATGTAAGCGGCATAGAGTTCATCAAAAGTAATGTCTATTAAAATAGTTTTAATATTTGGACTCTATTATTACAGCAAAAGAAATTGTTAAGTTATTAAATTGCACGGTATCGTGCTGCGATGCGGGGTGATCGCCAGCTTTTTGCCTAACTTATTTTGTTGCATGTCGCACTTTATCAGACCATATTTTCCTCATCATTAAAGGGTCCGTTACTCTTTGAAATAATAAATTTAAATATCTTAAATTTAATTTACGGAGCAATAGCACATATGTACCTAATCTTTAAACACATGCACGTTTCATATGTGCATTGAAGCACATATGCTACGAATCCACAGATTTATATGACAAAAGGATTCAATGTCAAACTCGTTTTTGATGTGTTAGGTAAAAGACTGACCTCATTGCCGCCCAGGGGCAGTTCCACAAATTCTGGCTGAATGGTGGTAGAATGGATACCTTCGTTGTGGAAGAATTCTTTCACCTTCTCCGCAATCTTCATATACTCTGACAAGTTCCTACATCTGTAACAAACAATAACTTTAAGGTATCGATATACCAACCAAATGTTTTATGATCCATTCATCAATCAAATCAAGAAATTTCCCCTACTGCTTAGATATCTGTGAAGATTGTGAAATTACCTGATAATAATAAATGAGAATAGATTAGATTTCTATCATGATTAATATGGTAGCAGGTAACAAGTCCAGGATCCACTTGAATACGTAACAAATGTAGCATTAACTGACAGCGAAAAGTAAGGTAACTACAATACTAAATAATATACTAGTACGACTCGCAACAGATCATATTCTCGGACGGGAATCGAACCCGCGACCTTTGGATGTCCGGTACAATGCTCTTACCGCTGACCATATCCGAGAATATGATCTACGCACCAGATCATAGTCTCAATCGTATTTTTTCTAGTTTATTATTAAGTATAGTATAAAAATAGCGTTGTGAATGCTAAAATTTCAAATTTAAAAAAGTAAGGTATTAGAAATATCATCGATAGGTGCTTATGATGAAATATTTTACAATGACATTAGTCAATAAGGAGCCCATGCAACGGCGCATACGGCGTTAGGCTATTGAGAGTCGCAGGCTACTTTCACAAGGGCTGTTTAACCGATGGGTGAACGCGTGAGTAGTAGGTAAGTATATGATCTCTTATCATCGTATGAGGATTAGTGGCCACATCTGGTGTTAGTTTCTCAAGCCGCCTGTAAGGCCTCTGACTTGGCTTAACGACAACAGCCGGGACCGAACTTAACGTGCCCTTCGAAGCACGGAAGCGCTCAGTTGTAATGCCACTTAACGGTCACCCATCCTACACCTGGCCGGACCGAGCGTTGCTTAACAAACGTGATCGAGTACGATAAGTCTGTCAAGCTCCGCTATAAGCGCTTCCAAGTATATGATAATTATGACGAAATAGAAAAACAAGTAGGTACCTATTATTTACTAAGATAAATAATATTAAAAAAAATACTAGAAAAAATCGACTCACCCGTAGCACCTCAGACGGGACTCGAACCCGCACGTTTGGGATTCCAGCCCAATGCACTGACCAATTATGCTACCGAGTCGCTAGTGGGAGCGGCGAAATTTTCTAGTACTTTTAACTTCTTCGCTGCAAGCCAGCGCAATTTCATCAATGTGAGGAAATACCCCCACATTCGCCGGAATCCCAAACGTGCGGGTTCGAGTCCCGTCGAGGTGCTACGGGTGAGTCGATTTTTTCTAGTATTTTTTCTAATATTATTTATCTTAATATAATAATAGCATTGTGAATGCGAAAAATCTAAATTTAATACCTATTATTTACGTTTAATAACCTTCAACCTTTTGTTTAACGATCATTTTTTTTCAAAAATCGACCATTGATATTTTTGTGCAACCCAACAGTGTTGCATGCCGAATAATACCAAGCCAAATAGTTTAAAAAAATATTGCTCCGTATCTCGCCACCACACCGCACCGGTTCGTGTCGTAATGTTATTAATAACATTATTAAATTACCGAGTCGATATTTGATATTGGTCTTGCGATATTCCCGCGTTAAAGAATTATAGTAATCTCAAACAAAGGTACACGTAGTATATATCATTTGATGTTATTTCAACACAAATGGAAAATACAAGACACTTTAAGATAATAATATGTTTAGAAACTATACTATGACGTTCTTCGTGTGTTATTCTTGATTTACATTGCAAAACAATAAAATAAAATATTCATGTTAATTGCTTGAGTTAACAGTACATTGTTCACGCTATATTGTTTTATAATTAAAATATTATTTTATCTCACTATTACAAAGGATACTTAATCGCATTCTAATTATGTTTCAGAAATATTAAAAGGAAATAAACATTAAGACTAGTAATTAATAGGATGACGTTATAAAAATTCCAATCCTTAGTCGATTGGATATTAAAAATTTAATAATGATTGGACTTTGATAATGATGTTTTAAGCAAGTAGATAGCCAGACAAATAAAAAAGTTAATACTTAATATACAGGATTATTTTTAATTCATTTAAAACCTCTCGTGGGGTTGATCAGACCATCAAACTGAACAACTTTCATTATGGGACCAACCTTGAAATCGCGAAAAAAAAAACAGATGTTTCATACATTTCGATGGAGTAGGCATAGTACTTTTGTATGAAACAGCTGTTTTTTTTTTTCGCGATTTTAAGGTTGGTCCCATAATGAAAGTTGTTCAGTTTGATGGTCTGATCAACCCCACGAGAGGATTTAAATGAATTAAAAACGACCCTGTATAATTTAGGAAAAACTTAACATAAACGCTGCTCCCGACGTAAGCTAGCACAGTCATACAGCTAAACACAATCTGTCACGATAACTATTGCGGTTGTTCATGGTATTAAACTATTCAGCTCCTAAAAGCGATTGTACCCCCTATTTACTTTTTTAGGTTGGTTTACCAAGAACCGAACCAGCCCCCCTACCATGACTGACGAAACACGATATACACTGGTGGCCAGATAATTAAGGACACCAGTCGATTTTCATAAAAAAGAGGTAACTTTGAAGGCTTGTTTGGCCGCTAAGGATTGTCCTAGCTGTGATCTGATGATGGCCATCCAGGGAGTGAATGGAGGAGATTCAGATCGCTATACACACCTAACTGATCTGATTACAATTCTAAGAGATATAAGGATCAGAGTTTTCAGTTTCTTTCCATTCATTTTTATGCTAATTTTGCAGTTTTTTGAAACATATCCTGATATCTCTTAGAATGTTGATCAGATCAGTTGGGTGTGTATCAGATCAGCGATCTGAATCTTCTCCATTCACTCCCTGGATGGACATCATCAGATCACAGCTAGATCAATACTTAGCAGTGAAACAAGGCTTCAAAGTTACCTCGTTTGTATAAAAATCGACTGGTGTACTTTATATCTGGCCACCACTATATATCGCGTGATGTAGCGTTTTATCGACACCTAACTGTCAAAAACCATTGTCTTTTGACAGTTAAACGTGATAAATAGCTATATCATATCGTGTTTCGGTGATCATGACCATGAAGCATGCTAATCTCTCGAAGCATTAGAACTCCGATACGTGCACAGCACAAAAGATGTTGAGTACTATTATACAATATTCTGTGACAAAACATAACATAAACATAACCATTATAGAAATACTGACTGATACAATTATCAGCAAATAAATCTATTTAGGTTAGGCGAATGATCTTTATAGCTTTCTAACATATTGTGATGATTTGTCTTCATATCTTCAACTACTTACAAGGTAATCGATTATGGCTTTGAGGGAAATGAATTTACATTTCAGCTCAGCTCGCGAGAATGGTTAAGTTTTATCCAGCAATCACCATACACGTGCTTCGGACCAAGAAAACAAATTAGAATCATAGACTGCATTAAATCTATAATCATAATCGGATTTATAAATAAATAAATAAATATTTGACAACATCACATACATTGCTCCGATTCCAAAGTAAGTAGCTAAAACACTTGTGTTATGGAAATCAGAGACAACGGTGGTATCACAAACACCCAGCCCTGAGCCAATATACAAAAGTTGTTTTTTCTAAATTGACCCAACCGGGGATCGAACCCGGGACCTCGGAGATGGCGACACCATGAAAACCGGTGTACAAAGCCACTCGACTACGGAGGTCGACATTTATCCCTTCCGGCAGCGAGGTTCGATCGCGTTGTCCGATTGATCGAACCACGCGGGTCAGAAATTCTTTGTGGTTCGATCAATCGAACAGTGAGGATTCTTGATTCTTCGTAGTTCGGTCCTTATGGTTTATTGATCGAACTCCGAGGATTTCTAGTTCTTCGTAGTTCAGTCAATCGAAACCGAAAGGTGGCCACAGGAACTTCGTAATAAAACAATACAACTCCATCGAGTTTAGGCTCGTTTGATTTGTCTTGATAAGAAAATGCTGAAAAACAAATGACTACCGACAAAACGAATAACTACCGGCAAAACAAATAATTTTCAAAAAACAAATGAATGTCAACAAAAGAATAGAAAAAAATTAGGAAAGAAAAAAAATAAGAGCAGGTTAGAAGGTGTTCGATTAACGAGTTGTATTTTTACACGACTGCCTAAGGCCCAGCGCACACCGGCGGAGGCGCGGCGAAGAGACTGATACATTATCAATCGAAATTCGACTTTGGATACTTCAGGATACGGTTGGTCGCGCGGCGCGGCGGCGGCAGCGCGCGGTGATAATGTGCGTGGAGAACCGCTTTGCTAATGTTACTTATGTCCCTTTTTAATCATTGTTAAGGCTAAATGCGCTTCGCCGCGCTTCTAGCGGTGTGCGCTGGGCCTAAATAAACAGAGAGTGAAATGTGTTCTGGGTTCATGTATGTGAGTTTTTTTACTCCACCATCACTTCTAAATGCCTGGATTTAGATGTATGGGGTATCGTTAGAATCCAAAAATCAATATGGTGACTGTACGACGCCACTTTCAAATATGAAATAAAATATTCTTCAATTATTACAATATGGGCATCAAATGAAAGGCTTTGATGAGCACATTCCAAAATTAAAATTTGTCACTAAAATGTGTGAAATAAAAAAAACACCTGCCCTGCCAAAAACGAACTAAAACGTTTAATAACAAGTGGCATTGCAGGCGGTTACGAATCAGGCATAAATCCTTTCCTATCAGTGAGTGACTCAGGCTCGTTTGCACTAAACTTAAGAATCGCCCAAGTCTGTTCCTAACTACAACCTGACCAAATTAAAACGGTGTCATTAACTTAGCTGTCATGAAGCTTTCATGCGCCTATTTATCTTGGTCGAGTTGTAGTTAGGAAAAGACTTGGCGATTCCTGAATGCATGAACCGATTTGAATAAAAATTCATACACATAAGCAGAATACATTAGTCTAAAAAGTTAGCTGTAAATATTTTCGGTAAATTAGACCGATTTTAAATTTTCCATAGAAACAGAAAATTCCAATTTTTTTTTTTTTGTAAATAAGGCATTTCAAAACATTCTTATCTAACTTTTTAGGCCTACGTATGCTGCTATGCATATGAAGTTTCAGTAAAATCGGTTCATTTATTTGGAAAAGTAAGGACTTGAAAGTTTGTATGAAATGCCGTTAGCGTCAACGCTCTTCGGGAAAGTTTATCATATCTATAGTGCTTACACGTGCATCGGACCCAGAAAAACAAAGCAAAGTATTTATCGGTTTATAACCAACTAGAAATGAGCCGCCCCGCGATCTGGTTCATTGAACTCTGCTTCTGGGACAAAGAATCGTCTGCATTGGTAGTTTGCCAAAACCAATTTATTTGTGAAACATTTTTTAATCAGTCCACTGTTAGAATATTGACTTTATTAACGTAAGTTTGGGCAATATTTGTTAATACCTACGTTTCAAAGACGCAATGGAAAGCAAATTGCATTTATTGTTTTTCGATATCACCAAATCGGTTGGTTGCTTTAGTAATTTAGTAGGTAACTATAGCGATATCTATAAATAAAAACCAGCCAAGTGCGTGACGGGCTACGCGCAGGGTTCCGTAGTAACCTCAAATATTTACTTCCTGTTTTACACTAGTAATGACTATAACTGAGTACAATAGGTTTCAATAAAAAATACCTATGATAACTTTTCCGTTGATCGACTTTAGACTACTTTAGAGCGCTTTCAAGCGTTTTATAGTTTTCTAGTACTAAGAGCTTCTCCGCCGCGGACGGACAGATTGGCGGACATGGCGAAACTATAGGACTCCTTGTTGACTTGACCAGGGATGTTGCGGATGCAGAATTTTTCACATCCGCGGATGCGGATGCGGTGTACAAAAAACTTAAGTGTGGGTAAAAAAATAAAATAGTAGATTATGCAATAAGGGCTTAAAGTAGTGTATTGTGTCCCGGGCGCTATTATAGATCGCCCATGACAAATACACATTTAAGCCCGCGATGCATACTCTACTTTTTATACTTTCTGCGAGGCAATTGAAACCAATGATTGTTATAAAGAAAGTACTTAAGTAATTATTTAAAGTTAGAATAATAAAATATGAAAAATTAAGAATATTTATTAAAAATTAAAAGTTATGTTAGAAACATTACACCAATTGTGCAACGACAAAGTTACATTCTTTGGTACATTTATAGTTGGGTTAGAGTTTATGTTTTTGTCGTCTATTCTGTAGTGGTCAGTTCGACATTCAAATAAATCCTTCTTGGTGCGCGGGTGAAAATGAATTTCGTAAAAAGTTTTCATGATAACATACAGCCTAACTCAGAATAAGATCTCATTGCACCTAAACTTTTTTGAAACCAACATCGATCAAGCACGACTACAAGGGTTGCATTCCAAATTCAAATCACTTTATTCCCCATGGGAAAAATGACTTACTTTAGGAAAGGTTTGCATGACACATAATATGCCATTGACGAGCAGGTAGTATAAAAAGATAGTAATACACAAACAATAGCGTGGCGCATCACCGAAGTCCAAAACAAACAAAATTATTGCTTTCCTATAGGTCAATTAGCACGCGCGGTCGACACGCGCCACTCGCCGGGCCCGCCCCTTTCTTTCTTGTCGCGTCCTGCTACACATCTGCATCCGCATCAGCTCCGCATCGATATATGCGGATGTCTAAATCGATGCGGTTGTTCCGCCTATGCAGATGTGAATATTCACAACATCCCTGGAGTTGACTACGGAACCCTAAGATATCATAATGTATAACTTCACGTGCCATTAGGCATTGTTCTTTAACAGAATCCAAAAGTATCTTTAACAGCTGATATCTGTCATCATTAAAAAACTGGAGCCCAACAAAACGAACAATCAAACAATGACCATAGTTCCTCGCCGGCAGTATGTCCGCGCTCGATTTCGTTCGAGTCTCGAGTGTCTCTTATCAGCGAATAGTAAAAGGCCTCGCTTATCGCCTCATTAGAGCTGTAGCTAATGATAACCGCTTATTGTGCCAGCTAAAAGGCTTTACGTGAATGCCGACGCGATTCGACTGCGTTTTTGACTGTGAAAAGCATTGTTTTAATTTATTTTGCCGTCATCGTTGGAAAGTCCAAGGGTACTACTTTTTTTCTTTACTTATAATCATATTGAATCGGAATCCGAATAGACTGCGATAAAAGTCTTACTGAAAAGACTTGACGGCCACTTGGTGCAACGGTAGCGATCCTACCTTTTGCGCCAAAGGTCCCGGGTACGAATCCTGGTGGAGGCAGATGTTAGTGTAATGAGCACTAGCATTTGTTCCCGAGTCATGGTCGTTTGTAAACTTATTAATCATAAATTATTTATCATAAATCATTTATTCACGTAAAATATGGTAATACAAGTCTTAAAGAAATATTCTGCATATTTCGCCCTTAACTAAAGCATGTGAATGTCAAAATTTAAAATTAAAATTAAAATAATACTTTACTAATAATATTAATGACATTGATGACAAATATCAGCTGTTAAAGATACTTTTGGATAGAACAATGTATTCTATTTATTTAGTAACCATTGTACCAGCTCTGTTTAGTTTAGGACTAAATAATTAACCGACTTCAAAAAAGGAGGAGGTTATCAAGTCGACGTCGGTCAAGTCGGTTTTTTTAAATGTATATTTTAACATAACTTCACAACTGGTAACCGGTTTTTTGTTGTGAGTTGTCTCGAATTTATTATTATTTATACTTATACTTACTCTTAACTTTTTTTCACATTTTATTGTAATTTTAAACATAATTTAATCTTTACTTATATAATAATATAAATCTAAGTACCTATAACAATCTTATTCATACGAGTAACGAGTTTTAAAATGTAAGTAATACTAAGTTGAGTAATGTACTATTTATATGGGCTTTAATTATTATTTTTATAAAATCCCTATTGGAACTGGTTTATCAGGAAGAATACGTATTTGCTAAAAACCGTAGTGTCTTGAGCAAAGAATTTGTGCTTTGTAAGATAAAAATAGCATTTCCCTATTACTGTCAAAATTAACTTTTCATTTTCCTTCTTCCTTATTGGATAATCACATTATTTGAAAGCGAGCAAAAACTTCGTAAGTAGGTATTAAAATACCTTTTCTTTGTGGCGCCTGACTTTTGGCAGTAACATTTTTTTTAAAGACCGTTTGTTCGGAGCAACCGTCTTATTCTACCTTATGTTGTGACATCACAACACCTACGTGAGGGCGCTGGCAGCGGCGATCGCTACAACAGCGCCTCCTACAATATTTGCCTCGTACGGTGCAACTGTTTAAGTACACCGGAAGGATGTTGTAAAATTACCCATTTTTGAATCTATAGGCTTAATTGGATGGGCTCGCCATCTTTTATTTTTAATATGTTTTATTCATTTTGTGAGAGCATTCCGGGCAAAATAAACTCAATAAACCAGCAAAGTACATCTATTAATTTCCTCATCCAGTCCTGCACACAGAAACACTTACTTTCAGCGATAGGTGCGCCTACAAAGTTTAAGTTGTCCTAAATTAAAAATTGTCATTCGCCCAAATAGAACAACTCCTGGCTGGGCCTAATATCATTGAAGAAACGAAGGCATACAGACATTGGTCACGTCGATAGAATGGGATTGGAGAGGAGCGCCAAAAGAGCCTGGCTAGGACAAGCAACCGGCCGACGCCCGGTCGGACGCCCTCGCTACCGATGGAGAGATTGGAGAGACGTGGTGGAGGCCGACCTACGCGAGCTCGATGCTTGAGACTGGCGCGAAACAGCAAACGATCGAGACAGATAGCGAGCTCTACTATCAGAGGCCAAGACACACTTTGCGGATCGCTGAGCATGAGCCACCGAAGTAAGCCCGACACGACAGACGTAGTCCTTTTTTTTGTATTAAGAGGAGAATGGAATCATTACGCATACCAAACGGCATGTTGGGGTCGGTCACCCCCCAGGTTATTACCCGGGGCATGTTCCTCGCCGCGCCCAGCCCTCCCGCCAAGCCTAATAGGCTTCGCGTCAGGGCTGGGTGGTTCTAACCCCTGTCCTAGTGGCAGGGGGAGGAAGCATTTTCCCGGCTCCCCATAAGGCTACCCACTCATGGTGGGCGGGCCAGATGGGGGGACGGGAGAATGCACCACTACCAACTAAACTCCTCTCGAAGACCTGCGCCTTTCCGCCGGGTCTGTGGGTTCGCGGTTGCATTCACCACGTGACCCGGGGATACGACAGACGTAGTCCTGTCCAAATCATTATTTTCACGTAAAAACCTACTTTAAATACATTAAAAGGCTATTAAAAACATTTAAAAGCGAAAAATAAACAAATCGGTCTGGTCGTTCTCAATTTAGTTTTAGCGCTTACCGACAAACAAAATTTTATTTCGCGACGTCGTAAAAACGGCATCTATCCAATGTTATTTAAATATGTTAAATTACACTTTAATTTAAAGTACACTAGGACGAATATGATTTACATAATCGATGACAGGTACATATATCTTGGTAAAGCGGAACTCAATAGTATAATTAGCTTTATTACTTTAAACATCGAGAGTTAACGCTCTAAACAATATGTGATGTTCAAGATGCATTCAAGAAGTTTCTGGAAGAACAATGGCCTATTCTTGTTATCGCACAGTAGAAGTGGTGAATGGATTTGAAAGACCATGAATATGATCATTTAAGATTCTCATGTTTTTAACTTTTGGCCATTAGGTATTCTGTGCTTTTGGCTACATACAAATATGACTTGGTAGGTCTTAAGAGTACTTATCATAGATTCGTAGTACAACGTACCTAATATGTGCGCTAGCAATGATTCTGTCGCCAGCCAACTGCCACACGTGGAACTCATGGACAGCAAGGACTCCGTCCACCTTCTCCAATAACCGCCGCTGAATCGCGTCCACCTGTACACCATGAAATATTTAATAATTAAACTCAACATATAATATAGCTTTTCGATTTATTGATCAAATTACATAAAATATACACGGTGTCCCAAAACTTTGCCACACGAAGGGAAAGTAAGTACCTTAAATATTGAAGGTGGGAAATTTTACTGAAAGAAGACATCATTTTGATTTTAAAAATAATTGGAACTGCATAAAGATTTTTGAAAAATCGCCTGACTTAGCTAGGAATCGAAACCACCAAAAAAAAACAATATTTTATTTTTACCATTAGGATTATTTTTTCTTGAATAACACAGATGACACTATGAAATTTAATATTTAAATTTTAATTATTACGTATGGAATTTTTCAAAATAAAATGAAATATTCTCTCAGTAAAATTTTGCTATCTTCAACATTTAAGGTACTTTCCCTCTGTTTGGCAAAGTTTTGGGACATCCTGTATATGGAATGAGGAAAGTATTGATATTGTTAGATTGTAATTAATATCGGCTATAAAGTTACCCCCCTGAGGGACATCAAATGACATTCTTATTTATTTTATACTGCATCTATCGACTGCGATTAGTTACATGGGTTCAGAATAATTTTTTTTTACTACTATGACAGAGAATAGGATCAAAAGCCTCTTTGTAATTGGTATTTGGTGAATTTCATTATATTCATAAAAATAATTAAAAAGGTGGAACTTAGGTCTGTATTTATGAAACGCTCTCAACACTGCCAACTTTCGCAGTTAAGATACCGATTTGCACTAGAAATGGGAACTTATGAGTTATAATAGCTGTCATTATTTGAGAGATAATTAATACGGACCTTAGTTCACAGCATGAAATTAAATCATTATTTTATCACGTGAACTAAAAAGCTGATCAAGTAGATAATTGATCCTCGTTTTCCAATTGCCCTCTGAGTTGATAAACCGTACCTATTTGTGCATCAGCGACTTTCGCTGCGGGCGTTTCGCTTCCACCTGAGCAAACATGTTCAGTGACTAGCTTTACTCGGTTTATCGAACAAACAACGCTATTGGGGTTTTTAACATAATAAATATTATACAACGTGTAACAAAAAACCCTAAAGCCTAAAATGGTAAGTAGGGATAATGATACCATGCATATAACCCCGGAAAATAAATATAAAAACATTTTTTTTATTTTTATGATAAACCCTAAATTGTGTTATAGGGGGTTGATTATCGAAAACACCAGTCTATTTGCATCTTGGGTTGACACTTTGCAATTTTCCATACATAAAAAACAAAATTTTACGGGTTATTATGAAACGCCCTGTATATTTACTCCATTCAATTGTGTCAACGTTAATCACAACTCAATTTATGCAGATCGTAAAGACATCGATGCCAAAATTTTGAAGAGACAGTAACAGTAAGATACATTCACAGCTGTACACTATTTTATTTGTACTTGCCGTCAGCTGGTTCAATTACAAGCTAACTTTTCCTTGTTAGTCTCTATGAAAATTTCATTGACTGATGAGGCCTTACTGAACAAAGTTTTTAACAAATTTGCACTTACCTGAATGTGAGTTGGCACAGTCTGCAGCAATATTAACGAGGACTCCCTAAGTAAGGGCCATACTGAGGCGAGGATCAGGATTACCAACACTATACTGAGCGCGGGGTCAATGTAGTATTTGTACTTCCAGTCTGTCAGCCATACGACCAATGCGGATCCCACTACAATTAGCGAACCTAGAACAATAATATAATAGTTAGTGATTGCTTTTGTTCAAAAAGTTAATTCAACAAATTCCACCTATTGAGGAAGTCAAAAACTAGTTTAGGTACTTTGGTATTTTTCTAGCTAGTACAGTCAGTCGTTAACTTACATACAACAGTTGAGCTTGTAAGTTTAGTACAATAACGTGAATTCAGTAATTTTATAACTAGTGGCTCCGTGAGCTGTAGACCTCGCGTTAAAAAGTAGCTCAAATTGTATATTGTTTAAGTCTTCTAAAAATAAAAAAAACAATTGCTTTGCATCGCTAAAAAAACAAAAGGTTTATGTTATTTTTTAATCATTATTCAAAACGGCTGAAATACATCTTTTTAGCTATCTCCGTCATTTTGACTTTTTTTAAAAACTGTATCGACCATAAAATTCGATATCGAACCTGCTCACAAAATTTCACGAGAATCGGTTGAGAAATTCGACCTGTAGAAGAGAATAAACGGACTTCCGGACACCGGAAGGCTTTCGTATGACCTTCCGGTCATATGAAAGCATTTTTTCTCAAGCTGACCCGGAGACGCTTCGCGCTGGCTCGGTCAATTTTGTAAGCAAGTAGGTATATAAGGAATTCTTTAGTATATAACACACTTGACTAAAATCGGTTTGACATTCACCTCAGACTTGATTGTGATTTGTGTTGTAAACAGCGGTTTTTGCACTTGACCTATTTCGGTATCGGTAAACAATAATATCTCGTAATTTCAAACACGTTGATTATTGGCACTCCTGATGACCTTGCACGTGATTTATCTATATTTTTCGATATCGATCGTTACAACTGATCAGCTAATGTGTGATAAAAATTTACAAAACTAGCACAAGGCTACTACGCTTCGCATGTTTGTCGTTTACAAAATAATGTCAATGACACAAAGCCGGTCAAATAAGCTTAGCATATAAAAAAAACGAGCGGTAAGGAACAGAATTACAGAAATAAATGTAAATATTTCTGGCTCGCTGACATGACACATATTTCGAGTTTTTAAAATACCGGCAGCCCACGCGCGTATTTGAAGATCGCATCGTGTACTATGCAATTATGCTAATAATAGTTGTAAAATCTGCTCGTTAGAATCATGGGGTTCAATAGTTAGGAAGAAAAGGAATACAATAATGGATCTGTTTGAAAAATACATAGGTAGTAGTAGTTTTTGTGGATCATTAATCCATTACAAGCCACCGTCAATGTGCCAGACCGCGAGTTTGAGTATTCATTTCTTAATATTTCTAAGGATGTGTATCAAGATTTTTAATAACCTTAAGATTCTTCACTTGTCTTTTGAAGAACCCATTTATACAAAGAAAGTGTATGTTACACCCATGGTAATAGGTACTAAGAATGAAATAAAACACTTGAAACGGTTTTATTGAAATTTAAGTAAGTAAAAGTAAATTTAAAAATTTAAATTATAATATCAACTCCAACCATTTCAAATTTTTGTTGCATATAAACTGAACGTCTTTATAGAATCATAGCTTGAGGGTAGGCTCACGAGCAGCTTCATTCCCCCGTGACCACGGCGCGGCAGCTGCAAAGGTGCCGAAACGTCGGGAAAATAAAAAATCAAGCTAAATATCAACTAATTACCAAAGTAGGTACTTTCAATAAAAATAAGTGAGCGCGTAAGCTTGAGAGGTGAATAGGTAGGTAAGAAATGAATCCCCTTTCTTCCCAATTCCCAGCGCTCAGTGTGCCATCAGTATCCGGTAGTCTGATTCCCAAACTATTTTGGGCAAGAGACACCTTTTATAAAATGATCAGACCCCTATAGCCAAATTACTTAAAAAATCCTATTAAATATTAAGTGTTATTAATAATAATAATTATAATTATTCATTTATGTCGACCCCTGGGAAACCGATTTCGACCCCAAGGGGTCGATATCGACCACTTTCGGAATCCCTGGTCTAGATTGTTTCTTTTTCACTAATGTGTGTGTGGTGAATGAATAACTAAACTACGACAATGTGACATTAATCAAGGTGATATTGAAAATAAAGGAAATAGTAATATTATGTTGTATACAGTAACAATGTCAAGGGAATCGACCATTGAGAATGCGACAAATCGATTCGTAACACTGGTTTGTTAAAGAGCGGGTTGAATGTTTAAAAGGACAACCTGAGGCCACAGTACTTTTGGTACAGTTTAGTCAGAATAACAGGAGAGACAACCGATGAAAAATATTTGGAAAGGGTTTTCAATACTCAAACAAGACCTTTGTTCGAAAAGTAAATCGTGTTTGTCCGACACGGTATTATATTAGTGTACAGTACAGACAAACGTTTTAAAGAATATATTATACGCTATTTGTATAATATTTTCTTCATGTTGGTAAATATTTAATTAAAAATGAAAATATTAATGTATGAAAATTACGACTCTTCGAACTTGGATATCTTGGCTTAGAGGCCTCCAAATCGCTAGTTCTAGCGATTCGTGTATAATGATAATATTTCAGAGTATAAGTGTGAAGAATACATTTCGTGGTTACTTTATAAATAGTTAAATGGTCAAATCTGATACAAACAAATAAAGGACAACATAATAAGTAATCGAATTGTCGCTCAACAATACGATGGCCAGGGCTAACTGCATGGAACAGCCAATTTTCTCATGAATTAGTCACGGTTTTGGCTGAATCTGCAATTTCCGCAATGAAAGTAAAACTCAATGCCGAATTGGATAAAACGTCATAATAATTTAAATCATCAACGACGCAGAATTTTGTATCAACCTTCATCACGTTAGACTAAATATTTGGTATATTTTGGAGATTATTTTTAAATATTATTATACTTAAGTATTCGCGACGCGTTTTGTTGATGTAGTTAGTTACAGCTGGTTTTTCTAGGCATATTTTTCCAATGACTATGCTACTGAAAAAATATTATGACTAAGGATATTACAATATCAAGCGATACTTCATATTATTATATTCTATCAAAGACACCGTGGCCTATGCATTTCTTTCTATAAGAACTCTAACTCATTTTAAAGCAACATTGTAGCTAAAAAGAGGGATATCTTTGTATATTGAGTGGCTGTTGTTCGATAAGTAGGCACTCTATTACAAACTAGCGTCATTGTTGTCTATTCTATCAATGGTTAGGTTGAATTTTGTGCATTTAAATAATAATTGTTTGTAATGTTTCGCGTGTGACCTTATGCGCCTGCAGTGGCGGAACTTTTTTTTTATTTTTATGTTTAATTCACAACGGGATAGTGCTTGGCCTTGGCTTCATCAAGGCCGAAAGTGTAAGCGTACTACGCCGGGAATCCTCATCACTGAGGAACTAGCTATCTTACCTCTAACTGCTGGAACACAACAATTTTGAAATTGTTGCTAAGGGGTCAGATGGTAGTAGCTAGCCACGCGGACTTGAAATAAGCCCTACCACCAACCAAATTACATTTGAAATACAAACCGAATACTAAAATTGAATCGGGCAGCTGACTTTGTCCAAAACGCATCATCTTAGTCAGCCTATGCAACTGAATTTGAAGGACAAAAAAACGAAAGCATTCTAGCAAAGATCTTTTAAAGAACTCTTTGGGGGCTTTTCATAAGTCGATCATACTTAATCGTTTGCAATTCTATTGTTATTCGTTAGATTACAAATGAATTTGGGTATGTTTTGTAGAAATGCATAGTAACCATACATAGGGAAATGTCTTCAATGGCAAATATTTCTGTTTATTTATACCTACTGAAAGTAGGGTCTCGGCAACAAAAGATTGAAAGGATTTTTTTACTGTAAAGATAAGATAATTGTAGTCTTTTAGTGTTTTTATTCTGTACGAATTATGACTATTTGCGGTAGTTGATGTTATCGCTACTTGTTGTTGTTGGTTGTACTGAAGTTTAATTAACTCATCTACATTACAAAATAGGGGGCAGTAGAATTCTTAACTAGTCTGTCTGTTACCTTTTCATACCAACCAATTCAAATTGGTTGAATTTTAATTAGGTAACTTTTGTCGCATAAATGAATATTGAAGGGAGTGATATAATGGATGAAACTTCCTATGGGAATCTGAAACAGTTATTTTTAATGAAAGATAAGAAAGTGGTTAGCCACTATCACGCTTGATAGTAAGCGATGAAGCGATTTAAGATGAAACGCGCTTGCGCTTGCCTAGATGATACCTCTTTACGCGCGAGTTGAGGCCTCCAGATTGTAGCTACAGTCCATGCGGACGGCGGCCGCTAGTAAGAAATAAAAGGTGTGCCTGATAGAAATTCTTATTCGAGAGGCAAAGCTGCGCTAACATCACTTACCCAGAGCATCAGAAAGCACGTGAAGGAAAACGCCTTTCATGTTCATATGTCCAGGGTCTGTAGCGGCGCGGCAGGGCTGCTTGTTATTGTTCGGCATTTTGACTGAGTTCGGTGGCACCATCTCGTCTGTTTCCTCTGTGTCGGTGGCGTTGTGGCCGAGGGCCATGTCAGCGTTGCTGTTCACGATTTCCGTGAGGTGACGAACGTTGGATGGTGGGGGTACCCCTCCATGGGAATGTCCGTGGCCGCTACCATGTTCTAGGATAGGAATATTATGTTAGAGCGATACATCAGATACATGGACTAAAAATGCTTGACAAAGTGAAAGCGCATTTGAATTACGTTTGAGGATGTTCCTCACCTAGGGAAGGTAGGTACTACCTTCGCTAGGTAAAATAAAATGTATTGTTGCCAATTTTCCCAATGAGGTCAATTTTTTTTATGCTACTTTTACTTTAGGGGATGAATACTGAGGAACTAATGGCCCCACAAGTGACTGTACTAAAATCGTTTCAAATGTCATTTCTGACGTATTTTAACCAATCAACCATTGCGATTCCAGATCCTCATTGCGTTTCAATCGATAGAGGTATATGTCCCAACATTGGGGACTCATAGAGGCTAATAATGACGACTTTAACGCTGCATCATTATTTCTCAATTTGTGGTCGCAATCAAAACATTCAAACCACCCATTAAATGATTAAATATACTCGCTACATGTTGCTTAACTTTGATAAGGACATATTTGTTTAAGTGCAACAAGGTCTATACATACTATGAGCATAAAGAAGGACTTTAGTTCTACTAAATCAACGAAATTGCCAATATCAAGAAAATCTTAGCTTATCATAAATTGAAAAACGGCCCCATGTGATTTAGACTATTGATATACATATCACTATGATGCATTATGATCTTAAGGCTATTGTATGATGATTAAGAAAGGGTGTTAAAATAACTCCAGCAAATGTTATCAAAACACTCGACCTGCTAGTATTTGTACAGAGCATTGGGTTGCTTTTATCATAACAATTATTGTTTGCATTCCTTTGTGAAAGGACAATGGAACACAAGACGAAATTAACAGGATATTTTCGAAGCATATTCTGATTTTATTACGTAAACAAATTCTTACCGTGAAATAGAAACAACCCTACAATGTTCAATATTAATCCTAATGTTCCGACTGCGACTAGTAATTTTGCATCATGTATCATTTCAATTTCGATGAACCGCTTCACGGCTTCAACGGTGATACTAAAGCATAGAGCCACAAGGAACACAGCATTTACTAAAGCACCTAAAACTTCAGCTCGGGCCCAACCGAAGGTATTCTTTGACCATTTCTTTGGTGACATCTGTTAGGAGGAGAAGAAAATAAATACATAAAAAATATAATAGAAATGTTTCTGTCAAGAAAGCATTAACACATTCATAACTTCTGAGGCTTGAGTGTAGGTTTTCAAATGTCTAAATAAATGTTATTATCGCGTTTGTGTTAAGATTTTAAATCTATTACTGTCATAGCCTTAATAAGGTCTATCATACAAATTTTAGCTCTAATGCGCTAGTAATGTTTTCACATTTTACAACTTACACTAAGGCCTCTGTTTGCCACAAGTATAGACATTTTATAACTTATGTTAAAGTTATATCAGCAAAAATGGTTTGGTCTAGTTATTAGACTTAAATACAGTGGTTTTTAACAGGTGGTTAGCGGACCACTGGTGGTCCCTGGAAGCACCAGAAGTAGTCTGCAAAGCTATCCTAAAATAACGACCCTTCATTTGCTTACATTTACTGTATTTTACATTCAATCGAAACAATGGGTGGTCCATGGCAAGACAGACATTTTTGTCAAATGGTCCGTAACCACTTAAGAACCATAAGAACCACTGCTCTAACGCTTAAAATAGTCTGCCAAAGTTTATTTTTAGGTGTCTCTTTTAGTTTAATTAATACATTGTATGACACAGATATTAATGAAAATTATAATGACGAGTGGTAAAATCACACACTTTTTTATTGTAATGTGTAGAACAATAAATTCTCAATAAAAATATTGGAACAAAATAAGTAAGTATGTAATATAATTGATTCATCCATTACCAACAAGGAACTATTTATTGGACTTTGGCATTAAGCAATTTCAATATAAATTACAAATAACATATGGGAAAAAACCCATGCATAATAGTGACTCAAAGAAGTTACAGGTACTCTATCAATAACCGAGTATAAAACTTGGTATATT
Source organism: Catoptria pinella (assembly GCA_963556745.1). Taxonomy (NCBI): domain Eukaryota; kingdom Metazoa; phylum Arthropoda; class Insecta; order Lepidoptera; family Crambidae; genus Catoptria; species Catoptria pinella. The sequence goes on from OY750763.1 coordinate 11,216,302, forward strand.
ATGATTTTTGCTTAGAATAATAACAATTTAGAATGATAGTTGCCTACAAAGCGCACTGTTAAAAGTGAAGCAAATGCCATTTTGGCTCAGTTTTCAAATTCCTACCCTTCATACGTTATTACCTAATCGTTCCCTACCTTTAGGGGATTAGTTACTATTTTATTGGATTTAAGTTACGATTAGGTAACGTTTGAAAGATATAAATCTGAAAATATGCTGTTTCGGCTCAGTTTTCTTTGCCTCACTTTATATACAACGACTCAGCTTCTAGGTGTTATTACTCTAAGGTTTTTTTATGTCTGATTTAGTCAATTGTACTAAATTTTTCTTTACTAAGGTAGTGAAGGAACTAAACTGTTTTAGAAAGTTCTTACATATTGTATTTTATCTTTTTATTTTAACTTAAAGCATTGCCTTATATAAAAACTGTATTTTTACTTGTTTACATCAAAATAATATTTTAACCCATAAATGTCCATGCAACTAAAAAATTTTATTAGATACTCACTTTAACTGATAAAAATGCAATCACAAGAGCAGCGACATCACTCAACATATGAAAGGAATCTGCAACGAGGGCCATAGAGTTGGTGATGTAGCCCACAATAAGTTCCACAAAGAAGAACCCTCCAGTGAGCCATAACATTGACAATAATCGACACTTCTTTCCCGTGAACCTCCCCATTTTGCCTGCAACAAGGTTTTCAAATGATAATGAAAAAACATGTGCATGTTGTAAAACAGAATAATGATAATTATAAAGATCTCATTGTTTCATTATCAAAACTTTATCATAGATTTTTATCAAAAAGAATACATAGACAAGCAGAACACTAAAAAGGGTTCCAATAAGATGACTCATCTCTTTACTGTTACCTATGATAGCATAATGACTGTGTAGTAGAGAAACTAAAAAACCACATGGAATCACAACACTTATTTTTAACAAAGAGAAGTAGGTAATGATTCAATAATTATTGCACATTTGCTTGCTTGCAGGTTAAGAGCATAAGAAAAGTTTATCCAGTATTACCACTAACCTTATTTTATTAAAACTTTTAAAATAAGTTTAGCTACTTGTCAGCAGATAACACCCATGAGGAAGAAGGAAGGTTTGTCACTAAATGTTCACTCTCATCATTTCACAGCAATGTGTAAATAATGCCATACATAATCGATTCCTGTAGATATAGTCACATACACAGAACGCTTCTAATATTTTTTTACTGGCACTGGATATTTTTATACGTCCTGCTTTGTTATTATAGCTAAAGTAATAACAATGACATTTAAATTAAAGAAAATTTTGCGTAAGGAAAGCTCTTTGTACGACGACTCACTAAAATTTTGATTACGAATAATTACAATACTGATGTAAACAAAAAACTTTATTGATTTTATTTGTTTGAATACTATTTTACTATGATGTAGGTGTATCAAAATTCGTGACGTTAATGATTTTATTCTCAAAACTCTACAGCTTTGCTTAAATTGGTTGTTTAAAGCCAAAGAGTAGAATAAATTACGATACGAACTGTGACTGTTCACTGTGGAACTGTCTGTCTGTCATTTGGTGCATTCCAGCAGCCTAATCGCTAAGTCATTGGTAACGTGACCGATTACATAATCGTTGCATTCTGCGGAATGCATGCTTGTGTTGTTTTTTTAAGCCGTTGGCGTACATTGTCGGTTTTGTAACAAATGTATCAAAGAGGTCCTTTTCAAAAGCATTAACGAACTAGGTATTATTTGATGAGGCTGGCGAGCGTGTGGAGCCGGTATTTTTGGTTTTATTCCAAGAGAACCACGACCATTTATTAGTTTGTGACCACAATAATTACAGTGATTATATTCTCTTTGACCACAACATAAACACTGCCACGCACTACAATTCGTATAATTTAAGTAAGAATACTTTTCATTTTCAGGAATTTGCAAATATACAATGCGATAAAAATTGATAATAGACAGTGATCCGCTGCAACTTCACTGGAGAATATATGGCCAAGAGAAAAAAAATACTGATAAAGTACGTCGTTAATGAATTATTAAAACATAATTAAATTATGAAAAGGTTAATTTTGTTTCTCTAAAATATATTTCAATAACTTGTTCCTCTCTGCCTGAATTTTAATAGTTTCTACAAAAATACTTTTTTTAATAAAGCAAGCTCTTGTAGTCTGCAATACTCTAATCCTCCTCATCTAAATGTCTTTTTCCTTTTGTTTCGTATTTTGGACGTGATGGCCGATTTATTATTATTTACACTAATACTAAATTGACACTTTGAAGATACAATCAATTTTTTATTAAATTGGAAGTTTCAAAATTTTTTGACCGAAAACAACTGATAATAATATAGTAACCCAGTATCCATTAATCGCTGTTTCTCATCGAAATCAAAATCAAAAGCGATGAAAAAAATGACGTCCAATTGCCATCAATCATCAGATTTTAGGAGCATTCAGCAGATAATTCACAACCGATGACTTAGCGATTAGTCTGCCAAAATGCTCCTAATGTCAATGTCAATTGTCAAAACTGTCCATCGACAACCTCTCGACGCTTTTTAGCTCGACTCTTTTCTTTTTCCTTTTCTTATTTTGTCAGATGCGGACAATGTGTAGCAGCTTAGTGATAGATTCATTACCGCTGCATTCGCATGGCGCGAAATTGCTAATCTCTTATTGAATTAAACTAAAATATCGGGTTAGTAATTTATTGTGCTGAGTATGCCTACATAAATAAAAAACAGTTCAATAACAATTATTTCATTATTCTTTTAATAATTTAAGTAGGTAGTTAATTGATTGCTATGTGGAGTACCTACCTTTAAAAAAAAATCTTGAACTTATAAATAAACTGTAAAAATGTAAACATTTAAAATGTCTATAATAAGAACTACAATATGAATGTACAGTACAGTCGATAGCACAATAACATAATTTTGGGTAGTTTAGTCCTGCTGTTGCTGTTGTCTGTAGCTAGCTAGTTCGTTCATTATCGTGTTGCAAAACAACAATATAACAGGATAACAAAACTGTTATTCGTTATTGCACAACAACCGTTATTTCCACCATTAGTTAACTGAACTTCAATGTTTTTAGCCAATAGAGCCCTAGTTCAACAGGTTTCAACAAATAGCTTAGAGCATTAACATTGTTCTTAATGCTCTAAGTAGAACAGAGTTCTCGGCAGAGTTTCTATCCGAGCGATTAGATTGGAATGGGACCTTGTCAAAGTAAATCAATAATGACAGTTAAGCAGTCAAGTAGCGCTAGCAAAAAAGTACTGAAACTATTTAAATAAAAATGAATTTAATAAAAGTAAAAAGTTTTACCCGTTTTTCCACTCATTATTAATTAATCACTGAAATAATCAATCACACAATAATATATAAATCTCGCATTTAAGATAAGGCTGGCCCCAGACCTACCGGTTTAATTTCTTTACTTTGCTGTTCTAGTAGAACAGGGGGCCGGCCGTACCGGCTAACGCATCGAACTTCGAAACTTAAAACTTCAACTTAAAACAGACGCTACGGCTGGTTGACACCGGACCGTGCGCGTCTCAGTTCCAAAAGGTAGCATCCCATTCCCATCGCGCGCGGATTATACTACTGGTATGTATCTATGTAAGTATCAAGTTGGTAGTCAAGCTCAAGTTCGTTTGTTTGTAGGGATTAAAATAAGTGTTAGTCCAGCCCCCCTACTACTCTCGACGGGATCGAGTTCACACGTCAAACAAAAATATGTAATTTTTTTTAGGTATATGCCTACCTCAGGACCTACATTGAAAAACTGTTTCCATGGTTTCCATAGTACCTACTTAACGTTTTGACGTTTACTAGATTCTATCGAACTCGATTTCGAGCGGGTCGGGTCGAGAGTAACCCCTCAGATTTTATTATTACTAACTAACGTATAAGTTTATAGAATAAAATAATTGCATTACTTATTTACGTTTTATTGAAATCTCAATGTTTAGGAATAATTTAATTAAAGAAAAAAAAAATCTATTTAGCTTTATAAAATCGTAAATTTATATCACTTTTGAGCGCGCACATCACCTAAAATTTCATAAAATTACTGGATGGGTAGGTAATGCGGTGCCTTTTATCAGAAGACTTACCTAGACTTACATGGACTTACCTAGCACATACTGCGATACCTACTAGTAAAAGTTTGCAAACATGTGACTCAAACTTCTTGTAAAATAAAACACTTTATTTAGGACGCTATAGCACTACCTAGGTCTAAAACATAGTTAACCTATGATGCTGGTTTATTTTTACCAAATCTGACGTCTATGGGATAAAGTTCGTCATCATCTTCAGCAGGTTTAGCGTCACCATTTGTCTCTCTCTTCGGAGCGTTGATTTCGATTTTGTCTCCTCCATAAACATATTGATCAGGCGACAGAGGCACAAAAAGCGGTAAATCATCATCTTCTGGTTTTTTCGTAGTAGTTGTAGTTAGTTTGTCATGACTGTCATTTCCGTTCAGATTGTGTAAATGATCGGTTGGTTTCTTGTCATTTTCCTTAGTTGGATCGTAAACAGTACCGTAATCAGGTTTCAATTCAGGCTGCGTAGTATGAACACCAAAAGGCAGATTTGTTACTTCGTTTTGGTTATTTCCGTAATTGTTTTGGTTGTTGTTTGGTCGGGGTCCATAACTATTCGTGTTAGGATTTCCATAACTGTTTGTGTTAGGATTACCATTATTATATGAATTCTGATTTCCATAATTGTTTGAGTCGGTATTCCCATAGTTATTTGGGGTTCCATAATTAGAGTTTCCAGAATTGTACAAGTTTTCGTTTCCATTTGGTTTATAATTGCCGTGGTTATTTATATTAGGATATTGATTATCATTTGGTTTATTATTCCCGTAACTATTTACATTGGGTTTTTCGTTGTAATTGCCGTAGCCGTAGCCATTGTTTTGAGGGTTACCTTCGTATCCAGGGTTGTGTGGTCGATGATGGTGGTGACCATGTCCGTGATGTGGTCGCTTTGGCGGTCCTTGGTTGTCTACCGTTTCTTCTTCTATAACCACTATGATAGTGTCTGTTTGTTGGTTATTTGGTGGAACGGGGACTTGTGGTCGGTGTCCCTGTTGGTTATATCCTCCATTGTTCGGTGGAATGGAATCATGTTGTCCCGCTTGCTGATATTGGTAACCGCCGCCGCCGGAATGCGCATGAGCTTGAAAGTTTAGATTAAATCCTTGTGCAGTTCCATGTATAGCGCCATGCACTTTCGAGCCTATTTCTTTAGCACCAGCCAATATTCCACCGAGAATACCGTGTCCTTCACATTTTTGAGTCACTATTATAATAACACATAATAAGAAGTAGTTTTTCATCGTGGACGTCAGATATAGTACTGCCCTCGAACTCGGTTTGTTATTAAGTGTTGCGATCTGGCGATAGACTAACCTACGTGACGTCGGTATCATCTGAACCTGACTCGCTGATATCATCACGATATGGAACCGGTTTTGCCACGGTGCGGTATTTCACCGCTACCACAAAAAGTTATTTATTATATACGTTCGGGTAAACGAGTATATTGTTGCCGTCTACATTTTTTGTTCCATTCGTCTTGGTATGTGTTTATTTGATAATGAGGTTTAAATGGATCTACTTAAAGGTGGATAGCAAAAAGTGACTGAAAGATTTCAGTTTTTTATTCTCTGTAGTAAGTAAGTATAAGTAATTTATTTGCTTAATAAGTAGTGTTTCATAAAATAATATTTCAAGGTAGTAGGTAGGTAAGTAGCGTGATGCCTTGGCATAGTATGCAAACTATTTGGGTTCTGTAAAACTTTGGTTACAGATTAAAGATAAAAAAATATTTTTATTATATTTTCAAATGCGAACGGCAGTTCTCTATTATTTTGTTTTTTGATAATTCATTTCGAGAGTCTAGTTTCTAGGTTGCACCTCTGGCCTCGATTTGTCAGTATACTTAAAATAAATAGTAAACAGATAAATCATTTTTTTTAGTCTTCGCCTGTACAGTATTAGACAGGTACCTAGGCAGTCTACAAAATACGTAAAAGTTGTACATTTTAACAGCATAAGAGAATAAGTAAGTAACTTAAATAAATGTAAGTAGGTAATTCAAATAAAAATCTGTAAAGGTAATTAAACAAAATTTATATGAAACAGTATGCAATAAACTATTTATTAGGTACGTTTTACTACTTATCTTAAATGTTCTACTTAACTTAATCAGTTAACTAACTTATTTTAGGTAATATATCTCGAACTTTAGATATCTCGAAGCGTAAACACTCTTTATTGTAAATAACTAGGTGATAAAACGGATCGATCCATAAGTGTGTGAATGTGATTCTAATTATTGTCGCTAAAGCGAACGTCAATGTCATAATGCTCCTCTTTAACATCGTTGTTTTCCTGGGGCTCACTCGATGACGTCACACTCACAGTGGTAGTGGTGGAAGCAGTCGTACGTGGAACCGAACGAACCGTGCTGGTTGTTGTTTTAGTGACGTCATTATTTATAGGAACAACGTGGTCAAAGCCAGAAGTACCTTGTTGGGCTTGAGCTTTAGGTCCCCATGGTTGATTGGGATATGTCCTGATAAAGTCTGAGAATTTTCCTTTCAGTGACTCGATATTAACCCGCAGCGGTAGACTGTTATTATTTCCAATAAAGTCAGTGAATTTCCCGCTTAGTGACTCAATGTTAGTCAACTGTCGAATTTTTCTTCGTGTGTTGCTCTGACCTTGATGTGATGTTATAAAATTCATGTTACTCTTCATAGTCGGGTCATCGAGCAACGACGACGTATGGGCAAAATTCGGTCTCGAGTTTGCCCCATTATAATTCGTTAAAATTGAATTGGAATAAGCTGGTTGTGAGTTATATGAACCTGTTGGCCTCGTAAATTGACTATTTGCATATCCAAATCCAATTTCTTGATTTCGTATGCTTTTTGATAACACATAATGGAATATCACTAACAATAACGGCACGGATTTCTTGATCATGGTGACGCGACCACTTTTCCGATTGAGAATACACTGACAACTGAAATGATAACCCAGATATAGGTAGGTATAGCAGTTAACTGCTAACAGGAAAGCGGTGACAAAATAAACAATTTTTATTGCAAACTTAATAAATCTGAAATTATCTATAGCATAATGACGACCTGAGGTAACTATTTAGTAATCTGTGCCTGAGTGGTGCAGTGGTCAACATGCCGGTCTACCACGAAAGAGGTCCCGGGTTTGATTCCCGGCCGGGCAGAAATTGAAATGATGAATTTTAATTTCTGTGACGGGTCTGGTTGTTACTATTTATAATAAGTATATATTTAATTAAAAGTATTATAAGTAGATAGTAGGTATATCAGTTATCTAGCACCCATATTACAAGCTTTGCTTAGTTTGGGGCTAGATGGCGCTGTGTGAAATTATTATTATATAAATATTTAAATTACTAGGTACGGAAATTATTATAATTAAATAATGCGAAAAAAATCCTATTGGTTTATTGTGCGTGCGTAAATCAGGTAAACATTTATTTTTAACCGATGAAACAATAACTGCACATGTTTAGTAGGTACCTACTAATATGTGGCTGCACCTAGGCAGATCGAGATTACCTAATAGAATGTGACATAGTTCTATAGTTTGTACAATCTTTGCTCGTCATCGTCACTGTAGATGACCTAAAAATCGTTAAAATGCCTAGGTACCTGTCTATTACTTTTAATCGACTGTTTTTTACATTTATAAGTAGGTAAATATGGAGAAAATGCCAAAAACCTATGGTTAAAAATTATTCAGCTGTTAAAGTAGTTGGTGAACTCATACCATACCATATTCATACCTAGGTATGTGTTTAGATCACAGAATAACATAATAGTACCATCGTAGGTAGTACTGCTAATTAATTTTACTTTATGATTCCATAAGTTCGCAACTTGTTATAGGTAATAATTATCATTGGTTCGCAACAATTTGTGCTATTCTTAGATCACTATACATAACTACCTGCCTACTTCTATGTACCTACCAACCTACCTTTTTTATTTTTTTATGCCGACGAAAACGCATTTACGCGCTTCCCCTCCCGCAGGTGAGCGAGAGGGGGGTATGTGGGACTCTCCAGGGGGGACCGCAACATTCAACGTTGCGGCTCCCTCCACGACTGCCTCCCGTGATCCCACCCAGCCGAGTGGCTCGTTGGGACCTACCTACCTACCTATGTAAATAAAAAATACTTGGTTCGGCACTTGAAACAATTTGATATAGGTACTTATGTAGGTAATATTCGTCAGTATTTACATTGAATTATTGTACCTATACCTAATTGTCTTCTTGTCTTAATTATCTAACTTTAGAGGGGCAAAGAAAGTTTCACTATTGTTCTTCGACTCGTGTAAATACCACATTAGTGAGCAATTTCAAAGGGCGCCCTTTGAGGGCTATGGGCCCTTAAACACACGCACAGGACGTTGTGGTTTATTCAGGGTCTTTGCGGACATCTATATCATAAAGCATTTCTTCTTGGCCGGTGTTACCATCGGTAAAGCTCAAGGATTTCATGGTTGTCACCAACATTCCTGGAGTTGCTTCAGTCACGCCTTCAGAGGCAACACTGATGATAATATTGCCTGACTTTTTGATCTGATCAAATTGGCCAGAAGATTCTTCTTGAATTTCAGGTTTGGATTGTGTGTCATCAGGTTGGTGAAATTCACCATCCTTTTTAATAAAGTTTCCGAAGTTTCCTTTGAGAGATTCAATATGAATGAGGGCATTAAACTTTATGTTCTCACCATTCTTGTTGTGGAATTGCACATTGTGTGGCGATGAGAAAATGAAACCATATTTAGTTTTAATATTCGGGTTATTCAGTACAGACACGTATGCTGGATTGATGTTCATATTATGCCCGTATAGATTTTTTGGTAATTCATTAGGATGGCTGCCCGATCGCGAAACATGCAAACCAGTTGGGTCAGTCATTTGATTCATAATATTATGATTCGTTTGAAAGTTTTGATTTGGTAGCACATGAAGGCGACTGGAACTCCTCGGTCGAGGAATGTTTGCGGCATTTCCTAAACTTTTGGAAAGCACACATTGAAATATCACTAGCACTATACATCTGTTGAACATTATGATAACACAACTTTTCTTCTAGGGAATACGTAGAAAACTGTGACCAAAAATACACTGATACTACAATTGCCTAGCGCTAGAAAGCTATTAATATGTTATTAAGGGTTATTAGTGAATGATCTTTTGATAGCTACTGATTTTAAATTGACATAAGAAAAAAAATACAGATAGGTAGGTATCTACCCCCGCATATTTTTGCGGTCAAATGTCGATTGCTTTCGCAGGTAGATTTTGCAATGATTTATCAAACTTGCGGCGATACATTTACTTATTGGGTTCTAAATAGTTCGATGTTTTTCATTGCCTTATTTAAATTTAGGTAGTATCGCAGTATTATGTATGATATTGATTGCCAATATGTTTTAACACTTTTTTTTCTGTTGGTTGGAAACCAAATGAAAACATTACTGATTTGGTTAAAATTGTATTAAACAACAAGAAAGTGAACAAAGTCATTAAAATTAATAAAAAGCTAGTGAAGATTTAACTTTGAGAAAAACATTGATATTAAAAAGCCATTTAGTACGAAGAATCTTGAAAATACTCGTTGATATATACCTCTGTGATATATACTTATCTATAGCGGGTTCACACGAGGCGATTTTAATTGATCAACCGCTAAATCGCTTGCAGTTTGAACGTTCAGAGACGGTACATTTTTTGTTGACCGATAATTTGATCAACTAAAATTGCCTCGTGTGAACCCGGTATTAGCTGGTGAATCTACGTTTTTTTCTTACTTCCTGCGTCATTGTCGTTACTCGAAAATATTTAAAAATCCAATGCATCACAAGGAAATATGACATCTTATTAGAGTATGTACGATAAGAAATTACATTAATTTACATATTTTTAATTTATTTATTGCGACGCAGGAAGTAAGAAACAACGTAGATTCACCCAGCTGTAAGTTATAATTCAATCGTTTCGGTTACGGCCTTAGAGCATTAAGGTTACGGCCTTAAAGTTAAGGTATCCCAATCGAGTTCGGGTCCGTGGGGTCCGTGCTCCACCTAGTTTCTCCACCTGGGTGAAGTACGGAATATTAACGGGTGACGTGCCTGATCTGAATGATTATTCTGATAAATTACATATTCTTCGAGTCACCATTTTAATAGTTCTGTACCAACAATCCGCGCGCGTTGAGAATAGGTTGCAACCTTGGCAAAGTAAATCGAAAATGAATCAACTAATTGTTTACTTGTTATCTTACTTGAAGTTGCTGTAGCAAAATTCCCTCACCTCGGACGGATGCGCAACACCGTGTTTTTGGATATCACTGTGGCTGGCCGGTGTATAGTCACCTCTATAAAAATGTATACTTACATACAGTTTAGAATTTTGTCACTCTAAGCTATTACTTTTTTTGAATAGAAATCAATGACAACTAGGTACAACAAAGTGACAAAGTTCTAAACTGTATACATATTTTTAGACGTGATTGTACTGTGCGCGTATTAGTTTGACACGGTTCCATCCCATTCTCATCGCGCGCAGATTATACTTAGTTGTTCATAATAGCGCAATAAAAAATTGGGACACCAGAGGAAATCATTACATAAAATGGGCTTTAAATTGCGTTTTCTACCTAAATACATTTTCATCTAAATCATTCCAATGCGTAATTTACTTAACTCTGTAAGTAAGACCTTCTGTCCTTGTAACATTTTAATGTTATCGAAAAAAATAGGAAACAAACATTATTTATTTGTGACGTCCAGAGATAACAGATTGTTGTTCTTATATTATGTAAAAGAGAAGACAGAAATCGATAGAAATTGTGTTAATATTTGTGGTGTTTAAGTAGAAAACCCGTAAAAATAAATATTTTTGGTTCAAATTATTATAAGTTTTTTAAGTAATTACTTAAAATTAAAATTGTATAACTTACTTGGGTAAATAAACTCACACACTCCGTAACTCAGAAACTCCGTATTTTTGGTTTTAATAATCACCTACTGGTACAGATTCAATCCAGGGCCCTATTTAATAACGTGACAATTTGTCAATTGTCATGACAATTTGGTATACATTGCGGTGTAGCTACGACTAGTTTGTTCTATTTTCAAATCGGTTGACGCAATGGATATAAAATTGTAATGACAGGTGACAAATTGTCACGTTTATTAAATGGGGCCCAGGTAAAGACTATAAATTATTTAAGTCACGGTGGGTGCAGCTACGTTTCTCGTCAACATTTTGATAAAACGACCACAGCGTCATCATTCGACGCAATTATTTTGGCAAGTTTAAGGAAAAACATTGTACTTAATTACTACAGGAGGTCACCCACTATTGTACAACAATGTATCACAGTCACCAGGACCTACAGTGGGTTAATTACCACGACATGTCAATCGAATTTGAATTTTACGTCTAATTATTTAAGGTTTAAAATCTAATTTGCTGCTGATTGTACTACAATTCTATATTCCTTTGTTTTAGAGATCTTGAACTATAAAAAATATAAGTTTTTCAGTAACTTTTTTTTAATGTTATGCCTATCCTAATGTATTAATCCTTTATGTTAATATTACCCACATGACGTTAAAAAACCGGTAGCTGATTTGAAACGATTGTATTAAAACTTGTTAAGCGACTTTTGGGGTTTCCAATTGGTTAAATTATTTAAGAGTTGGTTTGAACAACAAGATTGTCCCAACGTATGCAGCATTTAATAGGCAGTGGCAGGCTGAAATAATACAAAGCACTTTGCCTACCCACCTATACACATGTATTGTCTTATTATTTAGAGTCACGGTCAAAATATCTTTATTCAAAATTAAAATAAACATAAAAAATAAGCCTTTTCGTCTATATTTTCCTACCACATGTTCCAAACTTTTTTACCACCCATTCCAGACTTTTTTATACAGAGACGTCAGTAACTCCTAATTTTGAAAATGTATTTTCGGCTAAGCTATAAAGACAGTTTGCCAAAATCAAGTGTCTCGATAAATAAAACAGCATGTGATTAGCTCGTTTGTTGATCTACTTCTACTTAGTGTACACACGAGCACGTCAGGCTATACAGTTCAACTGCGAAAACAGCTTTTATTACATAGGGAATAGAGGCGGTCTCAAGGTCAACATGTATAGTCTGAGGTGCCGTTGTGTGTACCTATATGCCAAAAATGACTTTCAATGTCGACCATCTGTTTAGCTGTAAAAATACACTCCACCATTCGCGTACACAAACCTTTTCTCAGCCTCGTCACGATACGCATTACAAACCAAAAATACGGAATCCTCAAAATAAAATCACACTTTTTGCAGTTATCATATTTCCATAAATAAAACTTATCTTATATATTAATAATTATTAAGGCACTTTAAAACTTATTATGTATATCCTACTTAGGTTCTTAGTTTATTTATACACAGGCAATGTAGTAATAACCGATTAATGATCAAGGGACATTGATTTGTAACATATTTAGATACAAATCAATCAACATCAAAAATGGTTTGAATATTTTTTATCAAGTGTTAACAAATAGTTTATTAAGTTATGTACAATCGGCCGCACTGGCGCTTTACCTCTCGTATAAGGTTAAAATCACTTGCACCACCGCGCCGCTGTCAATTACATAGGTAGTTTTGGGCGATTCGCAAACGCACTCTAACTTTTCTGCATAGTGGTAAATAAAACACGTGAGTGGCCGATTGTACTTAAAATTTCACCTCATAAAATATTATCTACTTAATTATGATAGACTGTCAATACTCGTATTACTAGGGCTTCTCAAAACATGCTGATTTTAAAATGACGTGCGTTAGAAATTACCAAACACTTAGTACCTAGGTATAGTTGTTCTATCTCACGAAGTCCGTCGTCGACGCTTTTATCTCTTTGCAATAAAGTTGAAAATCCAGTCTTCGTGAGATAGAATAGAAACTATACAATGTGATACTAAGTATTGTGCAAGCACTTTTGTGGAGCGCGATATTTGTGACCTTGAATATAATTATGTATATTAAACTGATGAAATTAAAGCAGCTGCCGATGACATTTCTTACTACGAATTACAGCTTCAGCACACACAATACGATACTATTAACATCGACGATCGAGCAGCTTTCGAATGCTACATAATATACAGCAACTGAACGCTACACTACTTCCCCGCACATGTTTGAGTAATAATGTATTTGTCCCCTTTTTTGTCTCAAAAGCACAGTGCAGCATCGTCACAATCGCCAAACGTTGATGCTAAAAGTAACGTGTCTGCTGTCTGCCCTTAATGCTGTCATCAAAATCAATTTAATAAGTATTAATTTAACTAATCGCCACTCAACTTCTACTGCATGTTAAATAAGGTGATGTGGCTCATGAAACTGGGCGCTACATTCCGCCATTATCCAATCTTATCCAACACTAAGTCCTGTTAATAAAGTCTATATTGTATTAACAAATTCTTCCTTAATACTTAATTCTCATATCATTTGACGTGCAGCAGAACTTATTGATAGTTTATTTGGTTTAAAGTAGCTTAATATTTTTTAAAAACAAATGACTGATCCTTGTTATTTTTAATTGATGTGCCCTACAATGTTAAGTACACAATGGCCTACGGTACATATAACAAAATATAGCACCATCTTATACATATTATAATAATATCTAACAAATCTCATCTAACATAGTTATTATTCTCAAACGTAAGACTTAGATACATTTTGATATAAATTCGGTCATGTTCTACTTATCTAAAAGCTAAATACTTATGTATTTCTTAAATAGTGTATCGATGAACACATGAAAATAATGTATTGATTCGATTAGTAGTTTCGTCAGCGAATATCAATCGATGGGTACAATACGTTTCAGCGATATTAGCGGCTCAAAAGTTCAAAACATCGTGCGAGGCTGCGCAGAACAAAATTTCGATGTAAGTGTGTAAGAGAGGCAAGTGGTGGGCACAGCTACGCGCATAGTAGCTAACTTCACAGCCACCAATAAGGATGAAACGCATATACTTTTGAACATCAAATGAGCCCCAAGAAAAAGTAATGAGATATACACTCACGAGCAAAAAAAAAGTAGTCACATGCCTATTTTCATACAAACGAGGTAATCTTTGAAGCTTATTTGATTCTCCGCTCAGGATTAAACGGGGTGTGATCTGATGATGGCAGTTTAAAGAATAAAGGCGGAGGCCCATAATAACGGATCAGATGAGTCGTTTAGCTCAGGGTGGAACTTAAAAAAATAACAAGGTAAAATTACATCAAAAGTGTGGAAAAGGAAACACTTAAAAGTCCGTACGGTCTCTGGTAACGACTCTCCTAATCCATTGGGTTTCTTTAGAGATCTGGGCCTCCTCCATTTAGTCTTAGAATGGACATCATCAGATCACACCCCGTTTGATCCTTGGCGGAGAACCAAAGCTTCAAAATTACGTCGTTTGTATGAAAATAGGCCTGTGACACTTATTTTTGCTCGCGAGTGTATTTGTGACAAAAGGGACAAGCAACCGACGAAAAGCGACTTCTGTCCTGCGCAATCACGACACCGGAATGGACTGAACTTCCACCCACACATAAGCTTCACTTATGGCCAGAATTAATAATCAATCTACAGATTAGGATAAGTGCTCCAGATAAGTTGCTATGCAACGTTTGATATTAATAAAGAATGTACGACAGTTGTCTAGCAATTAATGTAGTTTGGTATATCCATATCTATGAATTGATTATTAATTTCTATTAATCAACACTTTCAACGATCAGACATAAATATACTTTTGTGCTTTCGTTTAGCGCTTAAGATCAATTATTTAAAAAGTTTATTATGCTAAGGTTGTTGCTTTTAGTAGATATAGGCAGTAGTGCATGCAGGGTTGGCGGCAGTCCTACCAAAAGGGGTGAAACGTAGTGATTATATGCTCAGTGGGGGTGCAAGGAAAAGATCGCGTTAAAAATTGGTAACCTATAAAGATTTGTTCCGGATTCGTCGTGTTCCTGACTCGTCGTACTCCAGATTCGTCGTAATACAGTTGATGCCAATTAACAATTAATAATCAATATAGAGCATATTCGTTATAAAATGAAAAACCAAACGAAAATTAAAACTTCCCTTACTTTAAGAATAAATTAAAAAAATTAAACAAAAAATTATCCTCGATAAAACTAAAAATTGTTTGTCAAGCCTTTTTGTTTTGATTGTTCTTTAATTTATAAAGAACAATCAAAAAAAAAAATTCTTCCGACAGAACGCATCCAAAAAAGTCAATATTATTTACTTACAACTTTCAATTCACAAAGCCAAGTCATTTGTAAAGAGTTGCTGGCATTTTTGAAGAGATGGTGATTTAAGCTGGGGATTGTTAATTTTACGACGAATCCGGAACAAATCACTAAAAAGTTTACATGCTGAGATTGTCGCTGATCTCGGAAGTTTTACGTGACGTTCTTTGTTTGAATTTATTAAAAAGTTTATATGCTAAGGTTGTCACTGATGGTGGATATGGGCGGTGGCGGGGGCTGGGGCGCGTGCTGGGGCGGGGGCGGGGGCGGGGGCGCGGGCGCGGGCGCGGGCGCGGGGCGGTGCAGGGGGCAGGGCGCGCGGGGGCGCTTGAGGCGCGGCGGGGGGCGCAGCCGCGGCGGCTGGTACTTCGTGAGGTCGCCGGCCGACGCTGACTTGTCGAACACCTGAAATGTATTGATAATTTTAAAATATTGTTATCTGTAGCGGTTCTTATCGAGTGAGTATCGTATTCTTATCGAGCACAAATGTCAAATTATTGTATTGAAAATCTTTCACCGTTCACAAATGAGGTCTCACAGTGGCCGATGCAGATGCCCAGCGTCGTCCTAACTACCGATCACACATAACACGTAAAACAAACAATATTGAATACGGGTGTAAGTTTACGAAGTTTTACGAAAGTAGCACCTTACACTCTTTGACGCTAGATGGCGTTGAACCCAATAAAAGCACATACCTTGCGAGTGTTAGTGGCCGCCGGCTTGGGCCGTGGTCAGTCGATCACGTGTTTTATTTTCACGTATAACACGCACGAGAAGAGAAACCCGAATATCGGTATGACCGACATCCCTACGCCGACCGCGGCTAGTATTATGAGGTGGTCTCGTATGTGGTCGGTGAACTGTCTTATGCAGCCCTGTAACAAGCAAATCAATATATTGTACGCGATTAAGAAACATGCTTTTTTAATTGTTTTCTTCGTTGATAATGGTTTCGTAGTCAGTAGAATAAGAATTAGGTAACTCTTTTCCTACATTAGATAAAAATAAAACAGAACTTGATTTATTAGCAAATATTACTAGCTACTAGCGACCGCCCGCGACTTCGTCTGCATGGAAAGTTTTTGCTATCCCTCGGGAACAATTCTTTTTTTTGGATGAAAGGTACCCTATGTCCTTCTCTGTACCCCTGACAATGTGTGTACAAAATTTCATGATAATCGGTCGAGTAGTTAAGACGTAAGGGCGTTACAAATAAACTTACTATTGCATTTATAATATTAGTAAGGATATTTATATTGGATATAGCATCGTACGAGAGGCGCGGCCTCCCGCGGCCTTCCGACCAAATATGTAAATTTGTGGAGAGGCTGGGCCTCCGAAGGCTGCATATCTCCGCACGATCCTGCAGGCCGGGCCTGTGCATGTGGAAGGCCCATAAGGAGCGCGCGCTGTGCCAACGCGTCGCGGCAACTTCTGCGCGCTATCTCGATGTCGGTCTCTCAGCCTATCATCACGAAGTAATGTTGAGTGTAGCCCCGCGCGTCCCGCGTACCCCCCCCCCACGATAGACCCGCGCGACCGCTGAGAGCAACTACTATTAGTATTCTTTACACTATTCAGTGCTTCATTCCGATTGCGCGAGTAATTATGTGAGTCGTCAGATGCGCGCCTCTACAATATTGTATCGACAGTCTTGCAGCACGAGTGGGCTGCCGCTGCAGCAGGCGCGGTACTGACCGTGTAGTGTATGTTGGAGGGGTGGTCCCTGGCGCCGCAGCGGGTGGTCACGGTCTTGCAGCACGAGTGGGCTGCCGCTGCAGCAGGCGCGGTACTGACCGTGTAGTGTATGTTGGAGGGGTGGTCCCCGGCGCCGCAGCGGGTGGTCACGGTCTTGCAGCACGAGTGGGCTGCCGCTGCAGCAGGCGCGGTACTGACCGTGTAGTGTATGTTGGAGGGGTGGTCCCTGGCGCCGCAGCGGGTGGTCACGGTCTTGCAGCACGAGTGGGCTGCCGCTGCAGCAGGCGCGGTACTGACCGTGTAGTGTATGTTGGAGGGGTGGTCCCCGGCGCCGCAGCGGGTGGTCACGGTCTTGCAGCACGAGTGGGCTGCCGCTGCAGCAGGCGCGGTACTGACCGTGTAGTGTATGTTGGAGGGGTGGTCCCCGGCGCCGCAGCGGGTGGTCACGGTCTTGCAGCACGAGTGGGCTGCCGCTGCAGCAGGCGCGGTACTGACCGTGTAGTGTATGTTGGAGGGGTGGTCCCTGGCGCCGCAGCGGGTGGTCACGGTCTTGCAGCACGAGTGGGCTGCCGCTGCAGCAGGCGCGGTACTGACCGTGTAGTGTATGTTGGAGGGGTGGTCCCCGGCGCCGCAGCGGGTGGTCACGGTCTTGCAGCACGAGTGGGCTGCCGCTGCAGCAGGCGCGGTACTGACCGTGTAGTGTATGTTGAAGGGGTGGTCCCTGGCGCCGCAGCGGGTGGTCACGGTCTTGCAGCACGAGTGGGCTGCCGCTGCAGCAGGCGCGGTACTGACCGTGTAGTGTATGTTGAAGGGGTGGTCCCTGGCGCCGCAGCGGGTGGTCACGGTCTTGCAGCACGAGTGGGCTGCCGCTGCAGCAGGCGCGGTACTGACCGTGTAGTGTATGTTGAAGGGGTGGTCCCTGGCGCCGCAGCGGGTGGTCACGGTCTTGCAGCACGAGTGGGCTGCCGCTGCAGCAGGCGCGGTACTGACCGTGTAGTGTATGTTGGAGGGGTGGTCCCTGGCGCCGCAGCGGGTGGTCACGGTCTTGCAGCACGAGTGGGCTGCCGCTGCAGCAGGCGCGGTACTGACCGTGTAGTGTATGTTGGAGGGGTGGTCCCCGGCGCCGCAGCGGGTGGTCACGGTCTTGCAGCACGAGTGGGCTGCCGCTGCAGCAGGCGCGGTACTGACCGTGTAGTGTATGTTGAAGGGGTGGTCCCTGGCGCCGCAGCGGGTGGTCACGGTCTTGCAGCACGAGTGGGCTGCCGCTGCAGCAGGCGCGGTACTGACCGTGTAGTGTATGTTGGAGGGGTGGTCCCTGGCGCCGCAGCGGGTGGTCACGGTCTTGCAGCACGAGTCGGGCACGAGCAACCGCGGGTCGTGTTCGTGCCACGCGCTCCGTCTCCAGTCTTGGAACCTCAGTGCCCCGCAGCATTTGAACTGTAATACCGAATCGAATGATAATACTCTTTCTCAATCACAACAAAGAAAAATATGAATTTCTCCGAAGGATTGCTCAGCTGAATTAGAAGTGGGCGGGATACATAAAGAGGAGAAAGTCGACGATCCGTGGGTAGGCCACCGACAAGATGTACCGAAGTTAGGATCGCGGTAAAATCAAGGCAAACCGCTAGATACAGCAGCACAGGACCGATCGTTGTGTTTATCTTTGGTAACTGGTGAAGGCCTTTATCTAGCAGTGGGCGGCTGATATGACGAATAAGATAAAGCGAACACTATCTCCTCCTGCATCCTATCGACGGTATCCAGCGCGTCGTTGGACGGGCAGGTGTTGGTGAATCTCACGAGGAGCCGCTAGAAGGGAGCAGCGCAGGACCGATCGTTGTGTGGATCTTTAGGGGAGGATTTTATCAGGCAATGAGTGTCATGAGGATGAAATTATGATCGTAATAATACACTGCCTCCTATCGATCGATAGAGTCGGTGACGACGGCGTCCAGCGCGTAGTTGGACAGGAAAGTGTTCTGTGTCGCTGTGTGATGTGTGATGATGGTAAAGTTAGCATTACCTCCTCCTGCATCCTATCGACGGTGTCGGTAATGACGGGGTCCAGCGCATAGTTGGACGGGAAAGTGTTATGTGTCGCTGTGTGATGTGTGATGATGGTAAAGTTAGCATTACCTCCTCCTGCATCCTATCGACGGCGTCGGTAATGACGGCGTCCAGCGCGTAGTTGCACAGAAAAGTGTTATGTGTCGCTGTGTGTGATGTGTGATGATGGTAAAGGCAGCATTACCTCCTCCTGCATCCTATCGATGGCATCGGTAATGACGGCGTCCAGCGCGTAGTTGGACAGGAAAGTGTTATGTTTCGCAGTGTGATGTGTGATGATGGTAAAGTTAGCATTACCTCCTCCTGCATCCTATCGACGGTGTCGGTAATGACGGGGTCCAGCGCATAGTTGGACGGGAAAGTGTTATGTGTCGCTGTGTGATGTGTGATGATGGTAAAGTTAGCATTACCTCCTCCTGCATCCTATCGACGGCGTCGGTAATGACGGCGTCCAGCGCGTAGTTGCACAGAAAAGTGTTATGTGTCGCTGTGTGTGATGTGTGATGATGGTAAAGGCAGCATTACCTCCTCCTGCATCCTATCGATGGCATCGGTAATGACGGCGTCCAGCGCGTAGTTGGACAGGAAAGTGTTATGTTTCGCTGTGTGATGTGTGATGATGGTAAAGTTAGCATTACCTCCTCCTGCATCCTATCGACGGCGTCGGTAATGACGGCGTCCAGCGCGTAGTTGCACAGAAAAGTGTTATGTGTCGCTGTGTGTGATGTGTGATGATGGTAAAGGCAGCATTACCTCCTCCTGCATCCTATCGATGGCATCGGTAATGACGGCGTCCAGCGCGTAGTTGGACAGGAAAGTGTTATGTTTCGCTGTGTGATGTGTGATGATGGTAAAGTTAGCATTACCTCCTCCTGCATCCTATCGACGGCGTCGGTAATGACGGCATCCAGCGCATAGATTGACGGGAAAGTGTTATGTGTTGCTGTGTGATGTGTGATGATGGTAAAGTTAGCATTACCTCCTCCTGCATCCTATCTTCAGCGTCGGTAATGACGGGGTCCAGCAAATAGTTGGACGGGAAAGTGTTATGTGTCGCTGTGTGATGTGTGATGATGGCAAAGTTAGCATTACTTCCTCCTGCATCCTATCGACGGCGTCGGTAATGACGGCGTCCAGCGCGTAGTTGCACAGAAAAGTGTTATGTGTGTGTGTCGCTGTGTGTGATGTGTGATGATGGTAAAGGCAGCATTACCTCCTCCTACATCCTATCGATGGCGTCGGTAATGACGGGGTCCAGCGCATAGTTGGACGGGAAAGTGTTGTGTCGCTGTGTGATGTGTGATGATGGTAAAGGCAGCATTACCTCCTCCTGCATCCTATCGACGGCGTCGGTAATGACGGCGTCCAGCGCGTAGTTGCACAGAAAAGTGTTATGTGTTGCTGTGTGATGATGGTAAAGGTAGAATTACCTCCTCCTGCATCCTATCGATGGCGTCGGTAATGACGGGGTCCAGCGCATAGTTGGACAAGAAAGTGTTATGTGTCGCTGTGTGATGTGTGATGATGGTAAAGGCAGCATTACCTCCTCCTGCATCCTATCGACGGCGTCGGTAATGACGGCGTCCAGCGCGTAGTTGCACAGAAAAGTGTTATGTGTTGCTGTGTGATGATGGTAAAGGCAGCATTACCTCCTCCTGCATCCTATCGACGGCGTCGGTAATAACGGCGTCCCGCGCGTAGTTGCACAGAAAAGTGTTATGTGTCGTTGTGTGTGATGTGTGATGCTGGTAAAGGCAGCATTACCTCCTCCTGCATCCTATCGACGGCGTCGGTAATGACGGCGTCCAGCGCGTAGTTGGACAGGAAGGTGTTGTTGAGCTCGGCGCGCAGCTCGTCCTCCACGGCCACCTCGTAGTAGTACGCCAGCCCGCCACCGCCCGCCTCCAGTATGAACGTTATTAACAGGAAATATGTATACTGAAACAGTTGAACGAAAATGTGGATTTTCTATGCATCCTTTACTATATATACTGTCGGAGCAGCGAATTGAATACGTCAAAAGACAATTCAAAATCTATGGTCTTTCCGACAATCCTTGCAAAGGAACGGTTGATTGGAAATTCAGCTTTGCGTAGTCATAATCATAATCTTTACTCTAATTTGTGTCATTATGGAGATGCTGACAAATATATTTTTCCTTATTTAGAAAAAAGGATTTACAAAATAAAGTTAGTTTTTAACTAAATACCCAATTAACATATCAATGATCTTCTAAGTAGAACGCAAGTTATAAATGAAAGGTCTGAGTCATTTCAAAAACTGTTTCGAACTAAAAAGATAATTGTCTAATACAATTCATTAACTGGCACAGGTCAGTGCACTCATTTAACCTTCGTTTAATAAGTGTTTTCTCATTCAGATAAAAGTGGACTAGACAGAACATTTTCCCGTTCACTATTAAATAAACGTGACAATTTGTCACGTTGACATTTTTTTTTATTGCGACAACCGATTTGAAAACAGAACAAACTCATAGCTATACCGCAATGTAAATTCAATTGTCATGACAATTGACAAATTGTCACGTTATTAATTAAATAAAATTTGCGTAAATAAAGGAGAATGAGACACATTTGTTTGTTAGGATATGGTTGGCAGCCGACCCGTGTAGCAGGCACTTTAATAACTTACACACAACAAGCTCGTCCTATTCTCAGTCTTGAGTCCGCAGCAGCCAAGAGCGCACAGTGGCGCCCCCAGTCCACCCGCGATTATGAGGAGGTACGCGATCGCGGGATACGTCGGCGTCGGGAGCAACGCGACGAAGCGGTGTCGCGACGCGACCGTCCACGCCCCTACAGCTAGCACGCCGACGCCTGCAAACTGAACAAAATTACCGATTTAATTCAATGACCTTGAGTTTTGTACACACTTTCAACTTTTATACTGTTACTCCCAAATCTAAAAAATCTCAATGAAACACTAACTTTTAAGAAGAGCTCATTAGTCTCGAAATGCTTACAACATCAAAATAACCCTTGCTATTTTTATAAAATTAAAATTCGATCATGTATGCACACACATACTTTCTGATAACTATTTAAAAGAAGAGTACCTATGTAGTATAAAACAAAAATGAAGTTTCGCTGAAGCTAATATATTAAGGTTTGTGTTTACATTACACACACTGCGGCCGAAGGGTGTATGCTATGCTAAAAAGTAAAAATTGATAATAATATTGATTAAAACTGCTTACCAAGAACACTACGTTGAAAATGTGCAGAACACATTTCAAAAAGTTGACGCTGCAGCAGTCAGCGTCGCGTGATTTCCTTGGTTTGATTTTCTTCTTTTTTCCTAACAGTGCGCTTCCATCCTTTTTCTTTTCCTCGGCCATATTTGCCTGTAGATTAGTCTTCTCATCCAAACGTTCCTTTTATCTCCATTCATACATACTTCGTTCAAATGTCTTTTTCAATTTTATTTCTAAACTGAAGATATTCATGTGATCAGAAGTGTAGCATTAATCCTGAAATAAAAAGAACGGTACATTATTCCTCTGATGGAGTATTAGCGGATTAGTAACAAGTTATACAAGATATACTCACTAATAAGCTTAATTTGTTTCATTGTCATACTATGGTTTCTCAAAAACAAAATTGGATTTACATGATGGTTTTTGTGATTTAAATAAAATACATTTGAAGTATTATTACATTATTTATTTAATAGCAATGCCTATAAAATATCTTATAAAAGTGGAATATAGTACAACATTTTATCCTAAAATTAGACAACAGAATGTCAAAAAAAGTCAAGATTAGTAAAGTCTAAATATGTATATGCCATAGAAAAAATAATAGTTCATAAAGATTGTCTTCGATGCAAGAAATATATACAGCGTTTGTTTGATTTGTAAAAGGAATAGAATGTGTATCATTATCACTTTAGCATTCAGTCCTTGATTAAATCACAAGTAAATTCATTCATTATGATTACAATCAATCCTTTGGATTACATTTTATATAATGAGTATAAAACTATACCATGATTTTTACACAATAATTTATATCAATTAGAAATTAAATAAAGAAATATCCAAGGCCATTTACACATAATATTGGTATTAATCATAAAAGCAGTTCCATCAATCTACAAAGGCTTACTCGTCATATTGTCTGAGAGTAGTCTCTAATTTGTCAACAACTTTTTTGTAAAATGTAATCTGCTGTTTTAGGAATTTTTGCATTGTTGCTTTTATATCGGCAGTTCTTTCAGCTTTGAAATGATTGATTTCGGCAAGAAGTGCATAAGAAATGACATCGGTTCTCCTTAGTACTTCATTCAACTGAGCTACTTCCATTTTATGCTCGGCTGTTAATCTTTCACACTCTCTTTTCTTCTGGACTGCTGCCTTGTGGTTTCCCAGAACATCAGGGAAGCTGCCTATAATTCCTTTGTATAAGTGGAATTTGTCACCTAATGGCTCCCAGTCATACTTAGGCTGTTCATCATACATTCGGCCAATTTCTATGTAAGCTCCTCCAGTTAATTTGATGGCAGATGTTAGTTTAGATGTTGACACTATAGTGCCTTCATCTAAACTAAGAGCATTTCCTAAGTTATAGAAAGCTTCACCAACCTTTTGGCAGTCAGTTTTATACGGACCCTGGAACCGCTTAGTTTGTGCAAGACACATGTTCGATACAGACTTGACAGATGTATCCATACTACTTACAAAAGTGTGGCACTGATCAGTGATGTGGTCTACTTGTGATTGCAATAAAGCTTTTTCAGGTACAACTAATGATATGCAATAATTAAGACCTAGTAAATTATCTCTTTCTGCTTGTCTTTTACCAGCTTTCCAACGCTTTTCATCAGTGCATGTCAAAAAGTGCTGCCAAACTTCACTCTTTGATAATACTGGATGTCTACACATCCAGTCAACAAATTCTTGAAGTTGTACTCGCCTGCGTTCAATGAGTTGTTCGTCATAGCGACCTGATATCTGTTTATCTGGCAACGGTGGGATGGGTATAAGAGTGAATTTTTCCTGAAGTCTCTCATGTAACCAATCAAAATGCTTATATCTTCTAGACACTTGAATGTTATTAAAAGAGGGTGTTAGCTGATATGCTATAAAGCTCTTAATGCCTTTGAATTTAGATTCTTTCTTAGGAGAAGCTATTGTCACGGAATATGGTTGTGGAATAGGTGACCATACATATCCTTCTTCATCTTGGACTATGTAAACTTTGTCCGAGTCTGGGACTTCAACATTGAGTGTACCAAGAAGGTAACTTTCTCCACTGACTTTTGATGAAGGAGCAAATTTGCTTTTTCTCACTGTTCCTACAGATGATCCAAAGTTGGAAGCTGTCTCATCAATATGTTGATTGTAATCACTAATTGGCATACCAGGAAGAGGTGCCAGTGGGGCCTGCTGATTATGGTGAGATTTGTTTTGTTGTGCTGGACCTATTTCAGAGTATGTGTCATCGTCCCAATCATCATCCCAGCCGTCATCGTGTGATGCTCCTCGTTGGTAGTTGTTATCACCAGCACTGTATTGCTGGTCACCCCATTCATCAGCTGCTTGATCATACCGAGGAGCAGCAGGTGCAGCTTTTGTATGCTCAGAATGTTCTTCTGGGGCTAGTTTTCTGACATAAGCTGCTGGGAACAGACCGGTCTCTCCTTTAGAATTTCTTCCTTCCCACCATCCTTCTCCAATTTCAGTATTTATAAGTGTCAATAATTCTCCAGATGTAATTGACATTTCAGTGGTGCCAGGCTCACCCGTGAAGTCATATAATGCTTGCACTTGGGTCGACATTTTAGGACCCTGTTACCTACAACAATATCATACAGATTATTAAACACAGTACTAAGCACAAGGAAGATACACAAGTACTAGCAGTATCTTATCTATCAGTGTTATCAAGAAAAGTTAACAGTATGCACATATATGCGATAATATTCAATGATAAAGTATAAACCACTATTTAGGGCGTCAGTCAATCAAGGAGTTGACACAATTTCCTAATAGCCCCCAATTAACCATGGTTTGTAGTAGGCAAATGAATGTGGTCATATCTCAGTATTACATGGTTTCTTAAGAGTGTAGAAATCAAGGTAATGGCATAGTAATTTGCGTACACTATTGTGTGGAAACACATTCAGTCAAAATAAAATTGAATGTTCAGAAACCATGTTATTTTTTTCTTAGTTAAATCAAGAAAAAATGAATATATGGATAACAGCAAACTTGTTGTACAAATTCATATCGAACGTGAGCTCGGGCACGTTGGGTTTTCGAACAAAATTAAAGATATTGATTAGTTTTGTGTTGGAATTTAGTGACGTCAATTTTAAGTGTTGATTTAACCAGGAAACTATTTTGTCTAGTTATACTACTTATAAGACAAATTCTATGCAATTGTTTCACTTTAAACATTTAAAATAATACAATTTAATAGCAGTTACTTACTTTTTATCACACAAAAACAATTAAAATCAAGGCGGATACACTGATTGTACAGTCATCGAAATGACAGACATGACATGACATGAATGACAGTTGCTTGCAGTTTTTTTTTAATGGGTATGCTGTCAGTGTTGCCAACGCTGTCTAACGTAAAGGCGCTAAGTTGTGTTGAAAAAGCGTTAAATTAGCAAGATCTAAAAAATAGTGCTAAATTATAAAAAAAGTCTGAAGATTTTAATAATAATGACAATGACAATAAACAATTTGTAAACAACTTTGGTCTAACTGCTTCAGCTTTTTTCTTATTAATATTAAACTTGAAATAACAAAAACGCTAGATTAGGCGTTAGGCGTCAAATAACTTTTTGAGCGCTAACGTGGTTAAAAAAGCATCTAAGCATCAAAGCGCTAAGTTGGCACAGTGCTTGCAGTATATGCACAGACTTGCTTGGTTGGTTTGCTTTGCTCATAGGGATGTCAAAAAATATCGATTATTTTTCGTTTGTTCGATATTTTTCGGGCAATATAAAATATATCAATACATAATATCCAGTACCTATCGAAAACGTATCAAAAACGATATAATTTTTCAAAAAATTTCATTAGCTTTTGAATAATATTATGATAATTGTAATATTTGTTTCAAATTAATATACCCTTACTAATAGAGATTGTATAGCAGATGAATAGTTACACAATGGGTAACCATCACAATGGATTACACAGAGAGTAATCTCTGTCAAACTATTTAAGTTTGACATAAAAAAGAAAGGGACAAAACACTGCAACAATACATCTGCTATAAAATCTTTATTAGTAAGGGGATTGGTAAATATCAATGTTTTTGATTAAGATTTGAAATTACGTCCTTGATTTTACGTACACAGTGATATTATTAAGCTAAAACACTAGAAATTTAAAACAAAAATATTACCGATAAATATAAGTATTGAAATGGGTTTCGATATTTTATTAAAATCAATACTTATATCCTTTTTTTTACTTTTGACATTCATATTTGGTATACAATATGTAACAAAAACCCTGTTAGATCTGAAAGGGGCATAAAGGTGTACCAATAATATTACCAAGAAAATTATAAAAGATCTTTTTTCGCTAATAATGAAAGATTCTGTCGTAATTTAAATTACACCTTTTGACGGACCTTTAGTACCCAAATCTCCCCAAAACGTGGGAAATTTTCAATGAGTAACATCCCTATCACAGTAGCAAAACGTCAGCGCTGCAATGTGAGATCCCCAATTTTTTTTTTTTTTTTTTTTTTACCCAGGAAAAAATTTTTTACTCATTAATCAAAGCGGATTGCGTGCATAGAATCGAAACTAGATATAACCCCTTCACGGATCGGATAGGGTTTTTTGTTACATACTGTATACCCTAACAATTAAAATCCATAATTATGAAAATAATAACATTAATAAAAAAATCCGTAACTATAAAAATCCATATTTTTAAAATACATATAGTTAAAAAAATAGTTAAAAAGGTTAATTATAAAATTCAGTAGGCAGACGCAAAAGAAGGGGGACTCACCATATAAGAGTCTTAAACAGTTCATTAGGTTAAGTTAGAACTGCGACCAAAAACATGCGCGAGCCGAGCGAGCAAGCGTGCCACAGCAGCGGTGGCCGGCGAAGAGCCAGAAACCACGTTTTTGTAGAATTTAGGATCAGAAAAACTTAAAAATTTCACTAAATTAGTCTTGTAAGATAACTATTTTACGGTACATAGCTATATCCCTAGGGATATAACATATAACTATGTCACAGCTTTAACCATCTAACTGCGCTGCGACACATCCATAGTGAATTCCGTTTTCTAAGTCTATCCTTCCATACATAATAATTTAGCAGGCCTTTATTACAACAGGTGATTAAGTTTTAACCGTCTGTTTTTGACATTTTTATGTATGGAGAAAATGACAAAAACTGATGGTTAAAAATTTATCGGCTGTGTAAGTAGTTGGTGAACTCGGGTCTTAAAGTTTTATCTTGTTACGTACAGCTTGACTGACCATAAAGAGTTGACAAAAATGAGGGCGCCACTTTCTATGCAAACATGTCAAAATCACGAATAACTTGCCAACACTGACTATATTTTGTACTCAAAATTTTTA
Organism: Catoptria pinella; assembly: GCA_963556745.1. Classification (NCBI taxonomy): domain Eukaryota; kingdom Metazoa; phylum Arthropoda; class Insecta; order Lepidoptera; family Crambidae; genus Catoptria; species Catoptria pinella. Next base: position 11,244,078 of record OY750763.1, read on the forward strand.
ATTCCATTTTATTTGATTTCTTCTCTTTCTGCCTCTGGCTAAGCTGTAGGTACTACCTACCTACCTACTAGGTAGGTACCAACTGTACCTACATCAAATATGCTAATTTGGTTATATGTTATGAGTAGGTAGGTATTCACATTTTTTATATAAGAGGGGTTTTAACTTTTATGCTCTTTTATGAATACCTATTATTAAAATTATACCTATGTGTTAATTTTTTAATCGCATATTAATATTATCAAAAATAAAGATATTCTTTATATAGATACTACCTACATTTTAATATTTTGGATTTTAATGATAAGTTGCGAAAACGGCCGGAGAGGGAAGCGTCTCTGGTTCAGCTTGGGCAAAAATGCTTTCGTATGTCCTTTGTATGCAGATTAAATAGTGCACATCCTACAAAGCACCAGCCGCAAGTTCGTGCTAAGTGCACTCGAGAGCACACACAAATCTATGATGTATTTTGTGACGGTACTTTTACCTACAGTTAGGGTTGCCTACTTAGGTCTATCTGTTAAAGTTTTACCGCTTTACAATCCTTATTTTAATCATAGATAATATAATACAATACTAGTTATTATTTATTTATAAGTACTATCAAAAGGATCCAACTTAATTTTCCAAAACTACGATTCAATAACAAGGTGAATCTAAAAACAAAGTGATCCAGGGCCTGGATCACTTTGTCCTGGTTTGGTTGAGTGCCTGTTGAACCCGACAATTTCATTTATAAAATTAAAGATGATAAATTCAATAAACCGTGAAACTGAAACGTTACCATGCCACAAGCTATCGAAATGGTGGATGGAACAACGCGACAACCCTTTCAGCGATAGATTCGCTGAAATAGGGGTTCAGTTATTTAGGGCTTTGGAAGGACTTAGCTAGCTAGCGCGTGCAAGGTATTAATGGAACTGATTGACAAAGTCTATTCGATTTGAAATATGGTCCTATGGACATTACGACACAGCTAGAGTTCTGACCAAGAAAGTACTTAATTATTCCTGAAAATGCAATAGTCAGACTGTCATGGTTGTTTGCACGTTAAAGTATTACTTTTTTCATCGAGATAGAAACGCTTTCCCAACTTAAATAAGCAATTTCAGCGCATTCAAAAGTGTTGGCTATAAAATTGACCTGTTAATGGTCGCATTAAGCTGAAAACGCACTTGGCACCATACGGTACTTACAGAATAAATCATGGCCAAAGCTGGCATTTCACTTCGGTTATTAAATGACAACGATTTATTACTTGCATTGATAGTACGTTTTTGTACATTACTATTAATAATAATACTTACGTCTTAATTATAATAATAATACTTAGCTGTAATTTTATGTAATTTTTCAAGGTAATATGCTATAAGGAGAAAGTCTAGTCTACTCTCCAATCCAACTTCTGTGCTGCGCTGTGTTACTACAGGCTGAACTTGCGAAAATATTTGAATAAGAATGTTAACTAGGTATACTTTCTGAGTATTTTGACACATATAATAATTGGTTAATTGTGTGGCATTTATAGTACTCTAATGTGAAATTCAAAATTCATTCCTATTATTTTGTCAATGCGCGATATTAGGTAATACTTAATGCAGCGATTACATCGAAATTTTAAATAATAAGTTCCTATTCCAGTTTGTTATTGTTTTCTTGTTGTCGACTTAACTACTTACGATATTATAAAATAAGCAAGTGGGGATTTGGACAATTTGATTCAACAATAGAGATCAATATCAAAATTCATTCCACGTCCTTTATCTATTAGATGTTTTTATCTAGTCTTTTTAAAGTTTCGTCGCATTATTGGATCTCGGCCTCGGTAAATAAGGATCACTTTTCTCTTTAATTGACTTTGCTGTCTGGTCCTTGTTTAGAAATCGATCGTGCGGACCGTTTCGCCAGCTGATTGCAATCCAACTTGCACTGCCGCCGAGGGGAATTCGAAGCTAGAAATAGAGCAACGGATAGAGTCAAGCCGATTTGTTTCAACAGTTTCAGGAGAGCAAAAAACGAGAACAGTGTTAGGAGCTTTTGTTTGGTGAATAACCGTGACAGAAATAATTTGAAATGCCTTTGGATGAATTGCGAAGATATCTAGAGATTATTACTGACGTGTAACTAATGATACAGATACAATGACTGTCTATGATATATGCCCTAGTAGATTCACTTCAAATTTTCAAAAACCCCTTTCAGTCCCTGTTGCAAAAAACAAAAACTTTTATTTCTCTCTTATTTTCAAAATAGTTGGGCAAACGTCATTTAAAACTATTCAAAATTTAAAGTTGATAGCATTAGTAGTTGAGATATCCAGCTGTGACAGACAGACAGACAGACAGACTGAGTCGCACTATAAGGCTTCCTTTTTACCATTTTGGTACGGAACCCTAAAAAAGAAAAAAGTGGTGGTTTTCAGGGTTTATAATATTTTTCCGGGGTTGTATGCATGGTACATACCTAGGGGTAGCTAGCCAGCCTATGGTATCTATAATATATATCTATGGTAGATAGGTATATCTACCATATTCGGCACTATAAGGCTAATTATTACCAAACTTTATACGTTATTAAAAAATGTGTTGTCTCATTAAATAGAATTGTCACTAATAATTTTGTAATTTCTTTCGTAATCTATGTGTGGAAATCAATTTCTTGTATTTTATAATTAATTTTTTCAATAAAGAGTTGGGTTGGTTACCAAATAAGACAAGTAAAGGATAATAGACATTTCAAAAAAACCTGCCAAGTGCGAGTCGGACTCGCGCACGAAGGGTGCCGTAAAATCACGTTGGTGGTATGGGAGCCCCCCTTAAAATATTTGTTTTATTTTAATTTAATTATTTATTTTTAAAGTGAGAATATATATTAAATATATAACTAAATATTCTGTGAATATTTCAAGCGTCTATCTGTTGCCGTTATCAATATCGAGCAAAAACGAGCAAAAATATTACGCTTGTTGTATGGAAGCCCCCTTAAAAAAATATTTTATTCTGGTTTTTAGTATTTGTTGTTATAGCGGCAACAGAAATACATCATCTGTGAAAATTTCAACTGTCTAACTATCACCAGCCTGGTGGCAGACGGACAGACAGACAGACAGACGGACAGCGGAGTCTTAGTAATAAAGGTCCCGTTTTACACTTTGGGTACGGAACCCTAAAAATTACAGTTTTTATCGTACAATAAAACATATTTAAAAAAATACCGTCGACTTGATAACCTCCTACTTTTTTGAAGTTGGTCAAAAATTCACAAGTTTGTCCGTACAAGTATGTACCAAGATGTTTTTGCCATTACAATACTATAGGATCTTCTTTGTGTCAGTTTGATTATTTTCCCAGACTTCGAAACTGAACTCAAGAGTGGATTTTACTTTGTCGTCTTTCCTTCTCTCAAAGAAAATTTCAATTCGTTGGTTGAGAGATTTGGATGTTGAGAATTTGTCACAGTTTTCGTTATTAGAATCTTGCTACAAGCAATAACCCCCCAAAAGGGGTTTTTTGTATACTGTGGAGATTCCATCACAGTAACTACTTTTAGGTAAATCAAATTATCTATTCTAAGCTAGATGACGCTTTGAAATGTTTTCGAAAGGCTGAATTTTTATTCGCAATATTTCAAAAAACTGGCTCGACAATAAAAATCTGTATAATTATCGAACCTGCTCACAGACCCAACAAGTAAAGCTAGTTTTCTTAACTTTTAAATAAATGCTGTATTTTTATTAACATTATAATTATTAATTTTATGATGATTTAATATAAAAACATGTTTATTGTTGATTTCCTTTCAAATAAAATTATTGTTTAGGAATCGATATTTTGTTTTTTTATTTAATGTTGGTTAAAAAATACAAGCTAATAAAAACAAAAGTACAGTTACTTTATCGCTTTATATTATAAGAATAAATTCAATGGGACGAATCGCAGAACAAACATTTTTTTTTAATTCAGTGATACGTCCCATTGGGACGAACGGGTGGTGGAACGAATCACTGAATGACCCCACGAAACTTCACAAGAATCGGTTGAGAAATGTGACCTACAGACAAGAACAGACGGCCGCTGCAGGACATACGAAAGCATTAAGCTGAAGTAGAGACGCTACGCGCTTGTACGGCCAATAACATAAAACCTATTCCGAATAAAATAATTGGGTCTCAAAGTGTCTCTGGTTACCTTTTTGGATTATGTTTTTCTTTTGAGCATATTCTCTCCCTTGAATTAACATTGCAGTGTTATTGCAGCACGATATTAAAAGGAAAGTCTTTACAGAAAATGTAATTTCAAACGTCAAGTCGGCGTTCGCAGCAGAGCGCTACTTCATATAATCCGTGGAAATTTTCTTTACACAGCTGACTAGAAACAGTGAAAATATATTTCCGGGCAAAGGATGTGGGTGACACATCACAGGCGCAAAGGGAGTGGGGTAGGAGTAGTACAGATTGCACTCAACCAGGACGGGAGGCAGACTCGCGCTGTCAGGAACTCAGGACTAGCAAGAGCTGGAACTTTTAACCACACTAAACTGCTTTGGGCACTGAAATGTTTGCTTTGTACTACTACGCTTCAGTTGTTTCACTGCTTGCTTTGTTTATGGCCTCCAATTTGTTAGGCAGCTTCGTTGTTTTGAAGCCTAAATGAAGTATGTTTGGTAACAAATTTATTGAAAGTTTGGTCTTAGTTATCCAACAAAATTTTATGTGAGACTAAAATAAACCGTGAGCTTTTAAATGATTATCTAAATTAATTATTTGTATGAATCTTCCACTTTTAACCTCTTCTAGTCCCGGTCTCATAACAAAAAGTGTAATCCTATCTTACCATATAGGTACAACCCATTTACTAAAATCTTCCCAGTATTTCTCGGCATTAATTGACGACATTTTCCATCATTTTCATGGTGATCGTTGAGCCGCGTCAGAGCCATATGTAGTCATTAACCGCTAAAACGAACGAGCTGGCGATATATAAGATTTTGTATAATACGTCACAAGTTTAGCTCTCAGGACAGAAGTAAATAAATATCGATTTGAATAAAATATCTACTTACTTATTTCTAGAGATGTGAACAAAAATCTTAACTCTTTAGATGAAGTACATTTTTCTTAATTAAATGAAGGAATAAACCTCAAAATTATGAGAGCCCATAAAGTAGCGGATCCCTGAATAAATTTATACAAGGGAAGAATCCAACTTGATTAAATCACCAGAGATTTTTACGCGTTTCGTCCTAATGGCAAATTGGCGTTCATCAATTTATTTCATCAAAATCGACGCTTGACTCTCAGAAAACTTTTGGGACGCTAATTTATTCAAATAGATTCTTTATTATGGGTGTTTTATGGGATGCTATGATGTCGTTGGTTGTAAAGTAGCTGCTATAATAATAAAACTAGCTCGTTAGTACTGCGTAAGGGAAGAATGACAAACAATTTTATTGTTCTGTACCTTTGCCAGAATGTTAAGATTATATTATTTCTCTCTCTTTATTAAGGCACAAACAGTAATTATATAAACTAGATACATGCATATGTTTTTTTACAACAGTTTAAAATATAACCTTTCAGGGTCCATACACTGATAATTTGCCTGCTATAACTTTTGCTACCTTGTCCTTGTTTTGAACCGACTTCAAAAAAGGAGAAGGTTCTATGTTTCAGTGAAAGTTTTTCAAATTATATTTTCAAAAATCTGTTGATGATAGAATTTTCTATTCTCCTAAGTCTTTTTATTATATTTCTGTCGATGATACTCTGATGAGTTTGTACGCAGATTTTCTTAAGTTTGCCCTTCACAAGGGTTTCATTTCCCAGAACTGAAAATGCTATCAATATCCTCTAGAAAGTTATTTTAATCCTCTTTTCGGTCAGTTCTCCAACAGATTAACCATCAACATGACGTGCGGAATATATTACCATTTTGTTTTTGACAGAACCAGTAAGGATGCTAATCTGAAGGATTTTATGAATAATTCAATAACAAAGCCTGTTTCCCCAATTTACTTTTCAGGGGTTGTTTTCAAATGAACGTGCTCAATTCATATCGTGATTATTATTTTTTATTCACATCATGATTTAAAATATTTAAGAAATGGAATAACATCATTCTAACTGCACTGACTTAATTTTCATAATAAATGTCTTTGAAAAGGTTTTGTATGGCTGCCCAAAATATTTAGCAACCCTGTAATGTTTCAACATTCTACCGATCCCCTATGGGTCCTTGTAAGGTAATCCTCAACTTCACAAATAGACGTGAAGAGGTCTAATTCCATCAAAGAACAAAGTTTTCCGACAACCTTACCTTTCAGCTTACTTGTATCAACAAGCCGAGTGGCAAAAACTTAAGAGTTGGTTGTAACATTATACCGCAAAAGTGTACTTTAAAGTCGGCCTACTCGACAACGTAGCAAGGGGTCATTTGGAGCCATCCAATAAGGGACGAGAGCTGTCAAAACTTCGTTAGATTGGACCGAAGCAATCTCGACAAAGATTTAGGCTTCCCGTTCCACAAACAACGGCCGAAGTTAGTAGGCAACGGTCCCAAAACGAGTATTCAAGACTAAACAAATAGGGCGACTTTCCCCTTATCCACTTTTAATGGAACAAGCTTTCTGTACATTTCGTTCAAAGTTTCAACGCTTTACATGATTACAATGTTTCTTGTTCAGATTTACATAAATTCCTGCTTTTTTTAAATCCGCAACGGTAATCCGCTGTGGACTAACGTGCTTGGCCTTCAACTCACTTAATGTTAGGTGACGATAAGGCCGAAGGTGGAAGCGCACTACACCCGGAAACCTCACCACTGAGGAACTGGCTATCTTACCTCTCTTATGGCGTCAGACTAAAGTAAAATGGTGTTAGCTAGCCAGGCGGACTTGAAATAAGCCCTACCGCCAACCATACTAGGAGCTTGGTGGCACAATGGTATAGCGCCTGGCCTTTGAGGTTAAGCAACTTTCGCAAGGATCGGTTATGGGAAGGGTGACCAAAAATTTACAATCTCGAGCTCTCCGTGCTTCAAAAGGCAAGTTAAGCACGTTGGTCCCGGCTGCATTTGCAGTCGTTAGCACCCACCAAACCGCATTGGGCCCGCGTGGTGTGTCATGGTCCATCCTCCTTATCCACCCATAAGGAAGACCTGTGCCCCAGCAGTGGCGACATTAACAATGGCTGATGGTCAACCAACAAAACCGAGTACAAATTGTATCCCCTCCTGCGAATCGAACCCGGGACCTCTGCGTATTTCATGGGTGTGCGAACCACCATCCATAAGCAAGAGAGAACGTTAATTTTTTCCCTTATTTGGACAGAGTTAATTTTTAAGCTTTTGCTTTACGTAATAATCTAGTTCAGACTATCATGAACACTTAAAAACAAGAACAAAAATTGATAAATAGCAAAAGCTTTTAATTTTTATTTATTATAGAAGATTTGTTGTATACAATGTGGAAACGACAGTAGAAAAATGAAAACATTGGTTACACTAGTTCATAACATTATTTTGAAAGTATCAAATAATTCCTAGGATCTAAATAAAAAATTCAAACAAATTAAATAGCACGAAAACAGATTGTACTGAAAACAGTAACTGAAAAATACCTATTTCCTGTGACTAAGCTATTGGACATTTTTTTATGCAGACTGGGAGTCTTAGTAGATGACCGAAATTTAATTTACTGTCGGATTGTCGTCTCTAGGTTGTATAATAAAAATAATGGCGGATTTACCTTTATTCCAAACGATTATTAGTATCCATAGATGGCGTTTTGAAATTAAATGATGAAAATTAAACTGAGCGGTAGAACTGCAGGGACAGCCGTTTAGCGTAAGATTATAGGTAAATTGTCTTCTCGAGCCATCTCAGGTTCTTGAAGCTCAATTTGCGAGTTCTCAAGTGCCATAAACGGTCAAAGGGGGACTTTGTGTCCATTAATGGGCCTGTGATTAGAACCACCTAACTCCCGGTCGACCTATTCAATGTTAGTGTCGGAAAATCGGCTTCAGAAGTAACTCAGAAGTAAGTAACGTGGCGTGGTTTTTGGGGTTCCGTACCAAAATGGTAAAAAGAAACCCTTATGGTGCAACTCAGTCTGTCTATGTCTGTCTGTCTGACTGTCACAGCTGGATATCTCGAGAACTACTCGAGAACTATCAACTTGAAATTTGAACTCTGCATTCTTATAGTAAAGATCCTATATTGTCAAAAAAGTGTCTGAATTTTTGATGGCGTGGTTTTTAGGGTTTCGTACCAAAATGGTAAAACGGAACCCTTTTGGTGCGACTCACTGTATACCTCGAGAACTACTAATGCTATCAACTTGAAATTTGGAGTAGTTTTGGATGACGTTTGCCCACTATTTTGCTAAAAAGAGAAAATTAAAAATATTTATATATTTTTTGCAACAGGGACTGCAAGGAGGTCATAAAAATTCGAAGTGAGGCTACTAAGGGATATGGGGTATCATATGAAAGAGCGCTGCTTGCACATTCTCAAACATTTTTTTTAGGCCGCTTAATTTTGAATTTACCTGTCACCACATGCTTTTACCGATGAAAAATTTTTCTTTAGTTTAGTAAAATGTTTGACGATATGCCAAGCATAAAGTTCATGGTAAAAGTTAATAAATAGGATTTGGTGTAAAGCGTATCAGTTAATTTTATGACATTTAAGTAACTACTTTAAAGTCTGAAAGTATCCAAAAATATGAATAGTAACTTAGCAGTCCATTATTTCAATAAATCCCAAGATTGAGCGAAAAGAAATAGATCAGATGAGATTGACACTTCCATTAATAACCTTATATTACCGAAGGCTATTAATCATTCAAAGTATCAACTAGTTGCCGATGAAATATTTTATACATTCCCAAAAGAAAAGTTAGAATCAATCTCTGCAATAGCAAAAATGAGAACAAGAGCGATACCATAGTATAGGTGAGTACCAGTATTGCATCTTTATACAAATCGAACGAAAGCTCGCCGATATGACGTCATAGGTAGTTGCGATTGCGCCACCGAGGCAAGGGGAACAAAATAAAAGAAGCTCGAAGTTATCGACTGTTTTGTTTAGTGTACGAGTTGATTCTTTAAATGTTTCAGATCCATAAGCTATATTTAATCCCTTGGAAGCAATAATATTTGTTTTCACAAAATGCATAACTTATTTTTTTTTAAATGTTCTTAATACTAATGAACATTATTGCATGTTATAGACAGCAGTTAAACCAAAGTACACAACACATAGGTCTGCTTATGAAGAGTCACTTGAATGTTACGAGTGTGTTCAAGTGCCGAGCGGCCATATAGGTATTACTTCTAGTACAAAATAATACTGTTCTTTTTATTCTGTGGCGAAACTGTGTTATAAACGGGTATTCATTAGGGATTGCTGGGCGGCATAAGATTGATGGGAAAGATAATGATTTTGCGATTGTTACACTGCCGAGACAGTCCGACAAAGCCCAGCTAATTGGTTTTCTAATTGGCTAAAGAAAAACAAACATGCTTCAAATATACCACAAAACCATAATCTATTGGTAGGTAAAGTTTATTAGTATTAATTACCACATTATTACCTACAGACAAATGTATAGTTGAATTCTTACATTGAATAAAAAAGGAAAATATACCGACTGGAATACCTATTGCAATTTATTTTAAAGATAAACGTTCAAAGTCAAATAGTAGGTAGTAAAAAAATACTAATAGTAGTTTATGATACAAGGTTGGTAAGGAGGTTTTTAAAACGAGTTGACGTTACGCTATATGACGCTATACTACGTTTTTCAATATATTTGCTAGAAAAAAACCTTCTGAAAAAAAAACCGTAAACAAAAACGCACGGTGGTGGCGTGCGGTAAAATTAACTTTCCGCACGCTGCTGTACTAAACCGTAAACAAAAACGCACGGCGTGCGGTGAAACAACTTTCCACACACTGTACTGTCATCTAAAACACACATTTTCGAGCAACTGTATTGAAAATACTTACAAAGATCTGAAAAATCGTTATTATACATTTTCAGTTTGTCAACACTCCATTTATTTCTGTTCCGTTGGTAAGTTTCGTCAGTTTAGTATTGCAAAAATTGGCTTTCGAATAAACGAATTAAAGAAAATGTGTTCCGCTGCGTTAATAAAACATAAAAAGTTAGTTAACGTTTTATAATATAGATTCTTGCTTCTCGTTTACTTATAAACATATTATTACAACTTACAACATAATACATTTCTATTCACAAAGGGCAACTATCCTGAATAATTCCACTTTAGCTATTGTATCGCAAGAAATTCTCTTTATTATGGTAAAGCGTTGAGATTCCAAGGCACGGTGAGGTCAAAAGGGCATGTGTTAAATAGTTTCCCAAAGATGAGTACAAAGGCTGTTCTTGAGTAAAAGGCAGAGCATTCGGAGCGATACGACTGAAAAGGCTTATCCGGCTAAAGCGTATTCATCTCATTAAAAGTAAGACCTTTTAAGAGAGTTTCCATGTAACAGTGGTACGTAATACGCAGTCTATTTTTTTCAACCCGAATTGATCAAAGAGGTCGCATTGTCATACGGTTTCTTTCGTTTTGGTTTTGAAAGAGTGTGTAAATGTTTTATACTGACCAGTGCCTCTGTCGGATCTGAAACAAACAGAAAGCTATTTAGATTTTTTTACTTTGATGCATGAAGAAACTTTTCTATAAAATACTGGATTGATCGATATTTAATTTTGTTTCTTTTTTGTCAATAGAAAAGTCAATCACTTTTCTTGCAAGATGGTCCCCGTTTTTTTTAAATCGGTTCAGTAGTTTTATTGTTAAAAGTGGCCACTTATCGCAAAAAATCTCCATGAAACTAAACGACAGGATAGAAAATATTGTTTTAAGTGATATAAAGAACAGCAAAGCTTCTACGGAGTGCACTACAGAGAGATAATTCACAATTTCGTCTTTATTTAAGCACTATGATTTTTTTCCGATGGCGGCGCTAGTGTGCAGACTCGCTCTTAACTCACGAATAAGGTTCAATACCAAGTAAATTGAACGACGAATTGAGTCCGATTATCGCGATTCTTTTTATGTAACAGGCCTGCTGGTGAATTCGGCTCATTTGTCGCGGGTGCACAAACCGATGGCCGGCCATCTCAGTGGACCGAGGTCTGCGGTGCGCGGTTATCGGCTCCCGATACACCTCGATTTACTGCATCATCCTTTCAGTAATTTCCTTGTTCGGCCTTTGTTCTCCGTAAATCATTTATTTATTGACTCGTGAAATGTAAAGTGGGGAACTTGCCTTAAACCTTTACACTTTGATTAGATTTTTCCCTTTGAAGGGTATTGAGATGTTTTATTGTTTTCTTGATACGCTGAAATGTTAATACAGTTTATTGGGGATTGTAAAAAGCATGCCTACAGTAATTTCAATAAATAAGCTGGTGAATGGAATTTGGCGAAACGTGGATAGTCTTAGCAAGTTTATTGAACGAGCGAGTGCGAAGCGTCTCCAGCTTGGGCAAAAATGCTTTCGTATGTCCGTCCGGCTGTCCGTCTGTCCATTTGTTCTCCTCTACAGGTCTCATTTAATTTTTTCAGTCAATTCTCGTGAAATGTTGTGAGCAGGTTCTAAAGATTTTTTTCATTGACTCAGTTTTTCTAAATTTTTCAAAATGGCTCAGGTATGGATATGGCGGATATATTTCAGCCATTTAGAAAAATGTTCAAAAATGTCACAAACAGAGCCACTAGTGATTAGCTTATTATACAATAAGTAGTCTTTTCTTTATATACTTATCTGGTAAGTGTAACTTTTACGTGCTATAACAATAAAGTTGTGGGTCATGCTATTCAAAGAAATAAAGAAATTAGACTAGATCCATCGAAACGCCGTAAAAATTTGCCTCAATAAAATCGTGGCTGAGGGTCGTTATGTCAAAGCAGTAAAATGTCGACCAGAAACAAAGGTTCATGCGATTGCGCTGAACAAATATAAACCTTGAAAAGTATACTTTACATTCTTGCTAATTTGCAAATTCAGCATAGCAAAGAGATTAATAGAGATTATCTATTTGACTTTTTGAAATTCGGGTCTGCCATATTGTAAATAAGCCATCAGTTAGTTTCCCGAATCTGTATAAGGGTGTGTACTCACTTAGGTTTCCGAACTTGCTCCAAAATTATATTTTATCCTGAGCTGCAACAGTGCGCCACAGTGTGTACGTGTGCGAACACGTACGAGAACCTGGTTCGCACAAGTACATACTACTACGCGTTCACTTCGTGATTGCCGTCGACAACCGTTATGACGTCACAGCTAATGGTACTGTAGACAAAAAAGTAATCATGTTTTGAACTGTTTTTCATTTTTTTCTTGTTCAAAGAGTGTAATTAATTTATTTAACAAGTTGGGTTCGCCATTATGTAGAAACTTTACTTTTTTAATCATTACAACAACACAAATAACGAACGTAATGATTAAATCAACAGAAACAAAAATGAAGCTTTGCGTTGCTAGCCGTACTAGAAAGGCGACGCAGGGGGTGCGGTATGTCGAAGCGGGCCGGGAGGTAGCGGCAAAGATGAAGTGAACGCGAAGTATGGCCAAAGTGGAAAAAAAACTGCACTGTTCCAGGTTCGCGGAGCAAGGAGGTTCGCGAACCTAAGTGGGTACCCACCCTTTGGTACCCGATTAAAGGCAAGCAACTCCATGAAATGGCGCCACCTCACAATGTCTTACAAGTGTTTTTTTACTTGAATGTCGAAATGGTAAGCGTTAATTTGATTTTGTCTCTGTTCGATTAATTACTTCTGTAGTGTATCTTACGAACACATGAATTCTCTGATCATAAAGATATTTTATGGCTTATGTTAGTAAGCTACGATGAATATGATCGTAATACGAAAGTTATTTAGTATAATATTATTTTGAGAACGATAAATGTCATGAAGATTACACAAGCGTGTATATTTTCCAGCAAATACTTACTCTGAATGAAGTACAAAATTTCTAATAATATCTGTATTAGTTTTGTATTGTATTTATAATTTTATTATTATTGAGATAAGCAACCATATTTTTTATTTCTAGCCCCCCCAAACATAATTCAAATACCATAATTTTTGGTTGGCCCAGTACTAAGTAAGTAATATTTTGATCCTACCGTCGTCGCGTCGGGCGGGGTACCGCAAAATACACAGATACCGCAAAAATGGGAAAACCGTTTCTTCGGACCATCAAATTGAACAATTTTTACTATTGGACCAACTTTGAAACCGCGAAACAAAATCATCTGTTGCATACAAAAATTAATAAAGAAAATAGCAAAATGTATGAAACATCAATTTTTTTTTGTGATTTCAGAGTTGGTCCCATTGTAAAAGTTGTTCAGCAATAATGAAAATACTCCTACCGGTACCCCTGCCGACGCGACGACCCTAGGATTAAAAATTACTTACTTGGTACAAATATTAAATTATTTAGAAGGGCCAACTAACACATTTTATTTTAAACTTTTTAGAGGATTTTGTTTTGGGGTCCTTTAATTGATTTTATTTTTGTTTACTCGCACCTTAGCCGATCACCCAGCGTCCGCCATTTAGTAAGTTAATAAATACTTCACGAATTTTCTGTTTACTATTTTTTATTATACATTAAATTGTTTTTTAAAATAGTTGGGAAATATAAACCACTTACCGGTACAGTTGAAAGCGTTACTGCTTACGTTTTTTGATAAACCAAAAACGCAAATCACAATTATAATTAAAGATACTCGCGCTTTCTTTTCGTTTAGAAATAAAAATATTTGTGCCAAAATTCATTAGAAATATGAGCTGACAAGTTGAAGCCGAGGTGATTCCGCATTCATAGCTTTCAAACTCACCCGAACGTTTCTTATTTGTTACACTTGCCGGGTTTTATTTACGTTTACGAGTTGGAAATAAAAACAGCCAACTGGATATTTGAATTTACTTTCCCATACTCCAGGGTAAAAAGTTGAGAACCACTTATTAAGAGACCGGCGAACAGAACTTCCTATACAAAAGTAATATCAAAATTATTTGCAATTAACTCTACTTGTGAAGTTATTCGGATTAAGAGAGCATTTGTCTAAGGTACTATAAAAAAATCCAATATACCAAACCGAAAAAAAAATTAATGAAAATGTTTTGTATGAAAAAATGTAATTGACATTTATTGTGAATTGGGTTAGTATTTTGGATTATTTATTTAACAGAACCTTAGACAAATACTGTTAGGGTTATGGGCTCTCTTATTTAGTAGCTTCAGTGGAAATATAAACGCGTAAGCAATGAGGAATAAATTCACGCAGTAAAAATCGTATCTAGGATAAACAAACTCAATGACAACTTCTGTCCTCTGACAAAGAAACAAAAACATTGGTTTTGCAACCTCCTTAATACGCCCCTTCAAAACCAAAGTTCAGAATACGCCCCTTCAAACCAAATAATCATTATAACATAAAATTAAATAATAACTTCAATACACGAAATGAACAAATAATCAGTTACAAGCTTTTACGCCTAAACCGTTAATACATTTATAATGTTTTACACTTGGCAATGGTTTAGTTAATACGTCAGCTAACATATCGTTAGTAGGTATATGGTCCAGCTGTATACATTTATTTTGTTTGAGAACATCACGCACGAAATGATATTTAATATCAATGAACTTGCTTCTTGCGTGAAACACCGGGTCCTGGGCAAGAAATATTGCAGATCGACTATCGGCATTAAGTGATACATTTAAATACCTGTCGAGTCCAATTTCTTTAAGAAGACTGTGTAAGTACATTGCCTCCTTTAGCGCTTCTGCTAAGCTGACGTACTCAGCCTCGCAGCTGGAAGTTGCCACAGTTCGTTGTTTTCTGGAGCACCAAGATATACACGCATTCGCTAAAATAAAAGCATATCCTGTATACGAACGTCTGTCCTTGGACAAATACTGTCTTAATCCGATCACACGAAAAATGTTTGTTAAAATTTTATTCTACCACTTTCTCCGGCGTGATTAATACACACATCATCTGAGCTAAGCCGTGAACGGAAAGAAGACAGACAAGTAAACACAAACTAAATATATAAAAGCTTGTAATAAACTCATACCTACCTGATAATTGCTTTTGGAGGGACTTCACAGAATATTACTAAGAGTTTTTTTAATAAATGTTATATTTAAAAAAGAAAATCATATTTGTTCTTCCGCCCGTTCGTCTGAGGCACCTATCTTTATTTCAAAGAAAATAGTATTAACTTTTGTCTTGTCACTTGTGTACAAAACTCTTTCGATTATTTTTAACGATAAAGCGAACGGAAAAGAGTTATTATGTTTGTAAGAGAAAATCTTGCAATACAAGCTAAATTCAAGCGATCATTTTCCTAATATCATTGAATTTTTGTTTTGTTTTATAAGTGATTTGCCAGCTTTCTTCTCAGTTCAAAGGATGTTAGAAAAGCTTTACAATCTTTATACCAAGACATATAAATTGTATGAGTTGAAAGCGTATACCAAATATAGAATATTTTTAGCTTTGACATGTACAAGCCAACTTGACCTGAAATGCCTTTGTGGAATTGAGCTTTCCGAGGATCTTACGAATTACGCTTGGCTGAAGGGCAGATTCCTCGGGATTCAGTATAAATTCATATCGCATTCGCATTTCTGAACTGCAGATTACAAAGATGTTTCAGTTGTATAGGTATGTATTTTGTTACTTACTCAAAGCTCTTAAACCATATCAATATTTAAAAATAAAATAAACTTTTCATTCTTTCTATTAGTTTTGAAACGGTATTAAAACGAAAGTCGTAATATTTTTAGCATGGTCGCAACATGATGCACTATGGGTATTTTTTTTGTTTTATAACACTTATTTGCGTGCGGTTATAAAATATAATCATTACGATTTTCGATTAATAAATGATTACGGAATACCATCGTGTGTTTACGTTATTACGATGTAATTAGTAAATAAAAAAATAAATATTTGACAACATCACATACATTGCTCCGATTCCAAAGTAAGTAGATAAAGCACTTGTGTTTTGGAAAATCAGAGACAACGGTGGTATCACAAACACCCAGACCTGAGCCAACATAGATTTTTTTTCTAAATTGACTTAACCGGGTATCGAACCTGGGACCTCAGAGATGGCGACACCTTGAAACCGGTGTACAAAGCCATTCGACCACGGAGGTCGTGATTTGCGTTCGGTTATAAAATAATCATTACGATTTTCGATTAATAAATGATTACGGAATAACATCATGTGTTTACGTGATTACGATGTAAATAGTGTTCGTTAATCAATCGTTTTCATAACGTTAATAGTGTTTTGCTGGGTTTTTGTTCCCTATCTATATATATAAAAGGGAAAATCACTCACTCACTCACTCACTCACTGATCACGAAATCTCAGAAACTGCAAGTGCTAGGAGTCTCAAATTTTGCATAGGGGCTCCTTTTAAGGCGTAGGTGCTCACTAAGACGGGATTTTGCGAAATTCAACCCCTAAAGGGGTGAAACAGGGTGGTAAAGTTTGTATGGGAGAACGCGATTCCTTGGCCCGATTGACTTGGAATTTGGCATAGACGTTCTTTCACAAAATTAATTGAACACGTGTTTCGTATTTTTTAAATATTTATTAGCTAACAGGGTTAAAAAGTGATAAAAAGCTACTTTTGCTGTGATTGACTTCGACATCGGAATTGAAACTTTTTTGTGCATTTGATTGATTAAATAAGAAAAATAAATATCATTTGTCATATCAACGTAGTATTACATTCTCTTTGGTCATTTCCCCTGAGAGTAGGTAGAATGCGTTATCGCCATAGGCATTGAATAGTACCTATGGCGTTATGTTGACAGTGCTGTCATTTTTTCCTTATTGCGATTGCGTTATAATAAAAGTTTTTTAGTTTGATGGTCCCTATATACCGTATTCGGCATTAGGGGTATTTTTGTAACATGTTGTATATTATAGAGAAGTGTTGGATGATCGAGATTGATAATCCTGATAATGCACAACATATTTTTATTTAGAACTAGCTGCGCCCGGCATGCGTATTGCAATGCTCCGTTTTTTTAGCCAGGGACTTTCCTGGTCATAAGCAGAACAACTCACCAAAGTTTCATCATAATCGGATCAATGGTTTAGGAGTCCCGTCGTCTGTACACTTAGATCTTTTAAACTATGCATAAAAAACCGCATCAAAATCGGTCCATAAGTTTGGGAGCTAGGTTGTCTCAGACAGACACACACACACAAGTCAAACTTATAACACCCCTTGCGTATGTTGTGTACGTCGTATATACATATAGTGGCGGCCACATAATTAAGGACACAAGTCGATTTTCATACAAACGAGGTAATTTTGAAGTTTTGGTTTTCTGCTAGGGATTGATCTAACTGTGATCTGATGATGGCCATCCAGGGAGTGAATGGAGAAGATTCAGATCGCAATACACACCCAACTGATCTGGTCAGCATTCTAAGAGATGTAAGCATCAGAATTTTCAGTTGCAAGATTTTCATACATTTTTATGCTATATTCGCGGTTTTTTTTAAACATATCCTTACATCTCTTAAAATGCTGGTCAGATCACTCGGGTGTGTATAGAAATCTGAATCTCCTCCATTCACTCCCTGGATGGCCATCACCAGATCACCGCTCGGTCAATCCCTGGCGGAGAAGCAATGCTTAAAAGTTACTTCGTTTGTATGAAAATCGACTGGCGTCCTTAATTTTGTGGCCACTACTATACCTATATAGACAGTCTAATAACTTCACACTCACCACATTAGTAACTACATTGTACCCGTGCGAAGCCGGGGCGGGCCACTAGTTCAGTATATTACAAAAGTTTTGATTGATCGTCTTCAGAACTAACAAATGCCTCGATATATTAATCAATAATAAATACACCAGTTATATGGACAAGATAATTTTGAAAACCTATTCATACAATTACGTTAAGATAAAAACAATGATGCACACAATGTGGGAGACATTGCAACTTACAGACATTTGGTTTGGCCTTGTTGTGCATAAAATTGTTTTCCGATGTAAAGTAAAGTAAACAGTAGGCCACAGAAACAGGCGCTTTGTTTCAATAATAATGTTTATTGTTTGAAGGGAAACAATTAATTATTCCTAAATGGGAAATTAGCCGGTTTCTTCGTTTGTTTGTGTTTTAAACGGCGTCTTCATAAATAATTTAATGACAATTTGTCTCCATTCAGTTTATTAACGTGGAGTATTAGAAGATATAATGCAAAAAAGGAACACTTGGATTTGTCTAATTTAATGCTTTCATTTATTTTTCTATAAAAATCGATTTACGTTAACTTAGAAGTTTGTTTTCTTTAAAGCTTCAAGAAACTGTAGACCTAAGTATATGGTTAATAATTTCAACTCGATATCTCCACCCAGTTACGTGTGGTGGGTGTACCTGTCTGACAAGACAAACTGAGAACAAAGTGATCCTATAAGGGTTCCGTTTTTTCCTTTTGAGGTACGGAACCCTAAAAATTATAAATTTGTGCACCACGCACTCGAAACTTCTCTTTGAAACCTACCTACTGGTAGTTATTTGACAGCCACGCAAATCAAAAATGTCTGTTGTTTTTTGTCAATACAATAAGTAAATATAAGTAATTATTATAAAATTAAATGACGTATTTTTATGAACATTTTTAAACTGTAAAGTTTTCCAATAAGTTTTCCTAATGGGGAGTCAAAGTCATTATCCTAACAACATCCGATGCAAATTCAGATAGCGGTTGTGACCAAACGGCTTACCGTGCTTTTCGGGGAGCGGAAAAGCTTAAAGTTCGGTGAGTATCCATCGTGATGTCGGTTTAGCCATCCGAGTCGTGGCGAGCTTGGCTACATAAGACAAATTGGTTGGGTTCAAAGCTTCAAATTTTATTTTGCATTTGATGATTATTAAGCTCGGCTTAAATATTCAGTAACTAGCGTCCTGCCTCGCGCGAGGCAGCTCGCTGGGTGGGGACTCGCATATCTGTCCTGGTTAAAGGTTCTCAAAGGATTTTCTCGAATGTCCACGCATATTTTCAATCGTCAGCTTCGAAACTGAGGTACTTTCATACAAACTTTCATCCCCTATTTCACTTCCATTGGGGGTGAATCTTGAAAAATCTTTTCCGTTGGTGCACCCCTAAACTTCATAAGGAACCTACGTACCGGAATCTCTAGACCCAGTGGTTTGGACTATGCGTTGTTAGTCTTCCTTTATATGTATATTTTGATGAGTAAAGTATTTTTTCCTCTATTATTCCCACAGAACGTCAAAGATAAAATTCATCAAAACACACAATTTATTAATGCAACGTTATTTAAGTATTTAAGTATATACGTAACAATGACCCTTGTTATTCAACTTTTTAGTTTGTTTCTGGCAGGGCAATCGTGTTATTTAACCGACTTAAAAAAAAGGAGGAGGTTATCAAATCGACGGTTTTTTAATGTACGTTTTAACATAACTTCACCAGTTGCTAAACTATTTCAATTATATTTTTTTTATTTCAAAGAAAATAGCTCATGTGTGGTCCCATAGAAAAATTACAGAGTTCTGGCTAGTAGTTTTTTCATAATCCTGAAAAATATCAATTATTTAGCTTACCATCGCACCAGTTTTTACGGATTTGCAGGTATAACTTCTTTTAGTATATATATTTTTTAACTATAATGGTAAAACAGCTTGTTCGAGCTTTTATTTCAAGTACATGATTAGTTTTTTACAGTTTAACTATAGAACTCTCATCGCCTCGGATGGACTGACCGTTTCTGTTTGTATGTGTTTCATTGCAACGGTGCAAATAATGTTAAGCAGAAGAGTGGGGTGTTAAGCAGGAACGTAAATAAGAAATATAATTTTGGTAGTGTACTACACAAGCGTAGGTACATTATCGAAATTACTATATTTTCTGTTAGTTTGTTAGCTAACTTATTTCTGTTAAAGTGGATAAATTTCTTGCGCCCGTTCTTCTTGTCCGTTAAAAAAGTCTGGAACGGGTGGTAGGAAAACATAGACCAGGGATGCCCAAACTGTTTTGGGCAAGAGACCCCTTTTCCAAAATGAACTGATACCTCAGACCCCATAGCCAAATTACTTTAAAAATCCTATCAAATATCAAGTGTAATTAATAATGATTCATTTATGTCGACCCCTGGAAACTCGATTTTGACCCCCAAGGGGTCGATATCGACCACTTTGGGAATCCCTGATATAGACGGTTCAAAAGCGCTTAATTACTACATTTAATTTGAATAAAGTTATTTTTTACTTTGACTTTGAAAGAAAATCTGTTGTAAGAATTTATCGAGGTCTTCCATATTGTGTTTATTTTGTTATAAATTACATTCAACGCTTTAAAGAAATTAAGTGTGTAGGTACATACGTTAATACCTCTTGGGTATTTTTTTCTGTTCATTTCTGGAGTAGCTAATTAAAATATGAAAAAAATCAATAAAGTAATTTGCTTGGATAAATAAAAACCCAAATTCTGTGAGAGCATAAGTATCTACTACTCGCACTTTGCTTTCGTCTGAAACATACAACTTTTCACCTCTACTAGCGATAAAGCTTTGGTGCGTTAAAACTCGCAGCAAAAAGCGATTTTGCTGCGAGTTTTTACGCACCAAAAACGTCATTTTCGTGCTGGTGAAAAATATTTTTTGTATGGTATGTATGTACATTCATCGTTGGAAGATCTTAACCAGTGAAGTTTTTAAGTGAAAAATTGTTTCACATCATCTTCCCGAAAACAAAGAAGTGAAACTGTATACACAATAATGGCGATCTCGCTGCTACAAACTATTTGGAGCGGACGATATAAAAAACTTCGTTATACTTACTCATGAATAATGTTACGATCTCGGCTCTGTGTTGTAAAATTCTGACAAAGGGAGGACTTTTACATGATTATCTAAGATGAATGAAACTTTTTATATCCCACACTCCTCGGTTTTGCTCCAAAGTTAAAAGTTATACATAAAAAGTAATAGTATTCATACATTCAGAGCATCACGTGACGTTAAAATACGAAAATGTAACATTCTTGGGTCTACCCAACTTACTCCTTTTTCCCAAGAATGTTACGTTTTAATTTAACTTTAATTTAAAATAATGTGTTATTCTGAAGAAATTGACTCTTAGTTTTAACCCTATCGATTGGTATTACAAAAGTACAGGATGTTATTTTTTGGATTTTAGGCCTTTCGATTCACGGCTCAGCCAAGCAATTTGTCAAAAACCTTTGAATGCAGTTTTTTTTAAAATAAAGGAATGTTTTCTTTCAGTGTTTGCCATCATCGATACTACCTTCATCATCGATATCCTTCCTACTACCTTCTTTTTTTTCCAACCTGTATAAGAGTAGAAAAGGACCAGCGCCCTTAGGGGTGGCATAAAGGTGACTAATAACTTAGAGGTATACCTAGATTAAGGTTTGCGGAGCTGTTAGTACGTATAAGGCCCACTGTGGACCAGATAATGAGCAGCAATGTTTTCCACATACACCGCGGTTACAACCTCTGATAGGCGTGGTAATATGTCAGCATCTTTCCACGCGAGAGGGTTACGACCATAATTTTAGAATTTTAGGTTCCAAAATGCAGTTACCTCATCGTTTTGTGTATTACTTTACAGTTGGACATTGGAAACTAGAATTAATCAATATATTATGTACTAGCAAATAAACAATACTGTCAATTTCGATGATTATCCGAACCTGAAAAACCAACTGAATAAAAACATTTCCAATCTAATACATAAGGTTACTTAACATAATGCTCGGCTGAAGCCAGCCGAGACGGTCACTCGTCCCTATGTTTAATGGATGGGCATCAATGCGAGTGACAGTTGGAGACCGTGACTTATGGCCCCAAGGGACGTGGAATCAGGACCTTGGTGTATTAATCAGGATGTATTATGTGATCCTTTCGTAATGGGATCAGGGGATGCAGGACACTAGAACTTACTAACTACTCTAGTCTGTTTGTGATTGGTTCAAACGTTGTTGTCTTCTGGCAATGGTATTCACTTCTACTAATTAGACAGATAAAAGGCAATACGTAGTTAACTACTTCTTATAAGTATTTGAATAAAATAAAATGTTTGAAATTGGTAATTTTTGTACAACTTTTGTAAAATGCTAAAACGAATGTACTAAAATAAAAATTTCATAAGTGATGAAGTAATTATGTTATTTAATAATAATTGATGACTGTTAAAGTGACTTTAAAATTAAACAACAAAATTACTCAATAGATGCTAAGTCGCAATCCAGGCGAATGCTATTGCTATTGGCCGACTGAGCTGCCAACTCGTTGGTTCGATTCCCATGAACATACTAAGTAAGAGACGAGTTATTCTAGAGGTAACTTATAAGATAAGCTAATAAAAAATGTTTTGGAAATGCAAATATCTAAATAAAATAATCAGGTAATATGAGGTTGTCTTCTATCAATTAGATACTCTACCTCTAGTTTGTAAAGTTGATATTCAAAATTATCTTTTATAGCTGTTGAGGGCTAAGTGCAGAATTACATCTGTTTCCTGTTTAACCTGCGGTTGGCTTTTCATTTGGCCAGTTCCCAACTCAACGCGGACGAGTTCAGCTTTAGGGTATTTTGGTACCATTCGAAATATTAACGTTATTGTATCGATAAAAGCATTAAAGACTACGGTTGAAATTTTAGCGCTAGTAATTGAAATGTGATCGTACTTTTGGAGAGATTAGTGATTGCAATGATTATAATACACATATAGGAAATGAAATTAATTTACATATCAAAGAAATTAACTGAATTATAGTCTTTGTTGTTTTGGAGCCCTCTTCTTTTGAGAAGTGCTTTTCACTAGTAACGAGTACTAGAAAACTTTATTCAAACTCAAAGTCAAAATTTCTTTAATTAAATAAACTTAATAATTAAGCACTTTTGAATCGTCTATATTTTCCTACCACCCGTTCCAGACTTTTATTATTAACTTTTCAATAGCGTATAAGAATAAAAACAAGCGAAATAAATTAAAGTAAAAAAATATATTTATCACTTTTATGCTAGCTAAACATCTGAACGGAAATTGCGCGTGGAATTAAACGTCAGGAAATTTACAGTCTCATGCTAAGGAAAACTTTTTCTGCCTATATTATAGCATTCGCTGTACGCATCTTAGCTTAAACTTAAGCTCCCTTATTCTTATATAAACACCGGATACCTACCTAGTTTAGTTATACCAAGATTTGTTCATGATATTTGATTGTCATTATCACTTTGTATTGGAGAAGTGACGAACACTTTATAACTATGCAATACAATTTATTTTATTTTATTTATTATTTTAAGCGATATCCAAGCATTTACGTACAGTTAGCTACGGCAATGATGTGCTTTTCAATGTGTAACAAACACATTGAAAAGTAGTTAAATTAGAATACCATTTGAACTACATTACAAAATGATATGAATAGACGACTTGATTTTCTTCTCCTATCTTAATTTCCTCAACGTAACCTTTAAAATGAAAAGCCCTTACTGAACTTATCTTTAGTGGTGTGGGTAGTCTTGGAATTACGTCAATTTAGGTATTTAATTTGGGTAGCCTTTTATCTGGACGGTGCCCAACTCGGAATGCGAGGATCAACCGTGGTCAAACTCCGCTGAAATTATGAAGTGTGTGGGTTATTCACACAGGATTTTCTTGCTGCTTTCAATTAAAATACAAATAGCAAGTTGTCAGTTTTAAACTTTTTGCTGAATAATGTTCTCTTTGTGTCACTTGTTTGCGGAGGTTTTTAGATTTTAT
This sequence comes from Catoptria pinella, assembly GCA_963556745.1. Taxonomy (NCBI): domain Eukaryota; kingdom Metazoa; phylum Arthropoda; class Insecta; order Lepidoptera; family Crambidae; genus Catoptria; species Catoptria pinella. Next base: position 11,267,933 of record OY750763.1, read on the forward strand.
AATAAGTTCCCACAAAGATATCTAAATCTTACTTACATCTTTATTTTATTAATTAATTTATCAATTGGGGAAACATACAGCTTTAAATGGTACATAGTAATAGTAAAACAGAATTTTAGTACATTACCCAAAAGAGTTCAACACTAAATAGGATATTACGTTGAACAGACAACTAGGTAAACTAGTTTAGCTAGACTAGGTTTAACAATAAATTTTTCCTCCGACAAGCGCGCTCGTTTCTCGCTAATTCATTATATTACCGAGCCTGTCTTTCAACTTTCTTTTCCCGAAAGATAGAGATTATCGAAGTATCCGCTTCACTGCTCAACTTAAGTGTCATTATAGAATTATTTACCAGGCATTTTTACTAAAATTTCCAGTAATATATTTGATTATTTTGTCATTCAGGATGTTTAGGAGGATACCTAACACATGTAATTTTACCGCATTCGGGGTAATTTTTTTAACAATAAATTTTTCTTCAGACAAGCGTTCTCGTTTCTCGCTAATTCATTACATCACCGAGCCTGTCTCACAAGCAGCTTCCAACTTTCTTTTCCTTAGAATTCAATAACAATCAGGAAACTTCTCTTTTTCAAAGAAATGGGAGTTGTAAGCTTCCGAAGCGTGTCAAGTCATGCTTCCAATGAGTGGAAAGTGGCGGGGGCTTAATCGAAAAATTCCTGGCGTCTCTCGGTAGATGCTTGCATGATTGGGGGCCCGATACCTCCGGATATCTTTCAAAATACCAGCCCGCCAATCTGGGGCTATCCGCTTTAAGATTCAGTGAAGTTCGATCCGTAGTGCCAGTGTTTTATGCAAGCGAATTATGCGTTAGTCACCTTATGATAAAATATGATACCAGCCCCCCTAGCATGACCGACGATATATCGCGTGATATAGCATTTTATCGACACTCAACTGTCAATATACATTGTCTTTTGACAGTTAAGGCTCCTATATACCTCATGTGGCGCCCTAATTTTAATTAAATTTATTGCTCGCTAAGTACATAATGTATCGAAAATTCACATGTAGTACTACTACAACGAACAAAATTTAACTGAGGTTATTGTTTGTAAATAAACTATAGAACCTTAGCTTCAATCTGTACATGTGAATTTTTGATACATTATGTACTTAGCGAGCAATAAATTTAATTAAAATGAGGGCGCCACTTGAAGTATATAGGGGCCTTAAACGTGATAAATCGCTATATCATATCGCGATTCGGTGGTCATGCTAGGGGTAAAAAATCATCATGATAAGATTTAGGTATAGCATTATAAATACAATCTTAATCTTGTTTCTGATAGACAAGAATAATTACGGGACGTAGAATTTTCCTAGTGTACAGAATTTCTCGAAATATTGTAACAAAAATTCAAATTGTACCTTCATGTCGAAATGAACAGTTTAAACGGGCGGGCATTACGTTGCCACAGTTTCATTGCGGCAGTGCAATGAAACGCAAATCGTTTTCAAAAGCGAGTGCTAGCAAGCACTAGCAAGTATCATTATTGGATTCAACTGAATAAACTGAAAAATATTTTTAAAGCGTTCTTAGCATTTGCGTAAACTGCAACATTTTATGTTTGAATTTTTTTAAACGAGAATAAAAGTTATCAATCGAGATGATTTAACATAAAATTACGTCAATCGGTTCTAAATCACGTAAAGGAATTTAATAAGCTCGGGCAACTACCCCGAATTAGAATATACCTATTTGATTTAAAAATGTAATCTACTAATTAGAGCGCAGAATTGTAAAACGTAGGATAGTCGTAATTGGCCTACACAATTGTCAAATATTTATTGTAATTGTAAATGATATTGAGCTGTGTACTGTCCCTAATAAAAAAAAACTAAGCTAACCCTTCAACGTCCGGAAAATGAGACAATAGATATTCCATTGTTATCCGGCCGCACGAGGCCGCTCGGGCGTTGATGAATTAACAATTTGCATGCTGTCTCTAGACATATTTCAGTGTTTTCATTCAAATCTTACAAACTGTTCACTGTGGGCGACTGTGGTAACAGTATAGACAGTTGAAAAAGTAGTCAAATGAAAATGGTTATACGTCCTTACCTATGTATGGATAATTTTTTACAAATTGCATTTTCTATACTAGTATTTTCATAATTTATTTAACAACCGTGAATGCTATTGTAACCAAACTTTAACATACAAATGGTTGAGCATTAAACTAAAGGCAAGATAACTTAAGCAAAAAAATAAGTTTCGGCTAAGTTACAACGGATAAAGTGGTCATTATCGCGAACAAAAAAAAGGAGTCACTTTAAAGGTATTTTTTTAATGCTAAGAAAACAAAATGAATAGACTTTAATGATGCTGATAGTTGACGGCTATGGTCATATTTTGATGTAATATCCAGCAACTGATAAATATTGTAAATCACATAAGTTATTAGGCGTTTTGTGTGTGAGAAAAAAATGAGTCTGATGATTTTTTGACTTCTTTTTGTTCTTAAACATAAAATAAACAAACCGTTAAATAAATTATTGTCGGTGGGTATTATTCTGCACGTCAATTTATCTATCGTAAGTGCACATGTGTCGTTCGAACCAATAATGGTATGATGAACCAACCGAACCATAAATATGTTTTCGCTCGCGGCGCTTTCGCTCGGAAATTTTGTGTCGTTGCGACATAACAGCTTTCGATATTTACAGACAATAGAAAAATAGATTTACGAAGAAAAATACACCGAACAGAAACTACCACGACATGGCGTCGCCAATGTAACACTTATGCGATGTTCCCTAAGCGTTTTATTTCTATCATGTCATGTGCCATTCTGAAGATTTTATTTGATTTATCGTTTTGCAAATAGAAACATCGGATTTCGCTTGAGTGATTATTTACACAGTTGAACCATTTAATTGTCAGATCCACTTTATTGTGTTTTTAGAGTAAAGTGGTAGACTTTTATTTAGGTAAAAGATATGTAAGATGACGATCTGACGTCCTGAAAACCAGATTGATTCGATTACTCGGAAGTCGGATGTACTACCTGCATGTATACAATCTAACCCAACGTGTTATCTAAAAAAATACTGGAACATAATACTTCAAATAAAGTCCTAGTAAGTTAATTTATGTTAGACGAGATAAACTTATGGAAGTGTCTTTAAAAACAATAGCGGAAGTTGAATTTGACATATAAAAAAAACCTCTAAGCCCTATTTGATAAACGTGACAATGTGCCACCTGTCATGACAATTTCATATCCATTGCGTCAACCAATTAGAAAATAGAACAAACTACTCATAGCTACACCGCAATGTAAACAAAATTTTCATGACAATTGACAAATTGTCACGTTATTAAATAGGGCCCAGATCGTGGTACGAAACTACGTATATTATGTAGAACCCTGGAATACAATGCGCACTCACATCATCGTCATCATCTCAAAATATAATTACTTAAAAAAAACAGAATATCATTTTCCAAATTGAACAAGTAAGCTATAGGGACATCGACGAAGATATCGTGTTACTTATTCTGTAGTTAGTACATTAAACTAAGCTAGCATTAAAGATTTTAAAACAAGTTGTAAGAAGTTTAAAACAAAGATTGCCAAGTCGGCTGCGAGATTTTAGAAGTCCTTCAAAGAACAAATTTCCGAGAGATTTAACCACTACTGTCGGGAGTTTAGCGCAAAACTACCTCAAGTACAAGAACTAATTTTACGGGCATAAAGCCAAGGTTAACGTTACAAACTGAGTATTAAAATCTTGTTTATCGTTACACTAAAAACTCGAATACGAGTGTTATAACAAAAATATGGAAATTAATGGCAGAATGGCGGTAGGAAAATATAGAAAATTAAAAAGCACTTAATTTATATGTTTATCTGAATTAATATTTTTGATTTAAGAACCTGCGTTTTGCAATTCAGAAATATTGAATAGAAGACGATCACAAGCAAATAAATGTCAAACAAAAGGTGGATCAGTGGCCTACATTAGAGGTAGGTACATTATTATAAGAAAATTGTATTTCACAGCAGAAATTTTTGACGACAACTGCAAATTAGAATATTTCAAAGCAGCAATCAGTTGATGCTGTAAAACATGGTTTATGAGACAAAACTAATTTAAAGTTCAATACGCATTTAAAGAGAAACACAAATACTTACTTTTAAAACAGTTAATTAAAAATCTGTCAAAATATAAGTTATACGTCCTTTCAATCTCTTTACTACTTTTATTCCAAGTGCTTTGCCAGTTGTTTCCTCGTGTGTTAATTACAGCCATTTGTCGGTCAGTTATCGGAAAAACTATCTGAACAATACCCAACTAATTTCACAAGTTGCGTCGGTTTACGAGCGACGGAAGCCGAGATCCATTGAGTGCTTCAATAAAAAAAAAACTGCAAATAATAGAGAGGGCAAGAAAATATAAACAAAACTTTTGTTTTTAAATTTTGAGATTTTAGCATTCACAATGCTATTTTTATATAATACCAAATAATATACTAGAAAAAATACGACTCGTATTTTACAAACTGTTCACTGTGGGCGACAACTTTTGTTTTTATAATATTTTGCTTGATGGGATGAGTTTAAGTTGCATGGTGATATTTATTTACATATTACTTAACCATTATTCATGGAATATTAATAGATTCCTTTAAAAGTATTATTTTCATGGGTGACGCATATAAATCTCTTTGGTGTTCAACAGCAGACAAAAACGATAAAATATACGGGAACTGTAGCGTTTCTCACTTGGTGTCGTTTTGTAGGTATCTAATTAGTAATGAATCATTTTCCATTAATGTAGTAGATAAAGTACGTAAACTGAGCCGTAAGCAATAGAACCATATTACGGCAATAAGATTTAGCCTCTTATTGTCAATTTGTCAATTCTTTTGTATTGTTCTCCTCTCTGTATTAATTTGATTTGTGTATGAGCGGTACCAATGTATTTATATCAAAGCTTTATATATGTGCGGGCTTTGGTTCCTGCCCGCACTATACTTGTGTTCGTTGTTAAAACTATGATGAAAACACTTCCAACGTGTGTTTATTATTTACTTCATAAATGCTATGTACAGTGTGTGTTTACAAGGAGGAGTCAGATTAAAATAAGAAGGAACACGGACGAGTAAGGAAGGGATAATATTAATTTACAATAGCAAGAAAGCAACAATAAAATTCTGTGTCATCAGTCGTAAGACAGAAGTCAGAACTACCTTTCTTTTTCTCTTATTAACCATAGAGGAGTGGTGACCTCTTTGCAGACGCCACATATACTATATCAAAGCCAAAAAAGTACTTACGCCTTTCAGTATGTTGACTTCAGAACATTGAAAGCAGTTTCTTCGAAAGTTGCCGAAGCAGTTCGTGGCCGTAGCGTCGCAAATCTTATTAAAACTCGAGACGGAGCGCGCTAACAATCAATGCTCGGCCAACTGATAACTCGACTAAGCTCGCTGAGTTAAATTTTGTAAATCTAAACTCGAATCCAAACTTCAAATCGAATACCCAAAGGACTGGAGAATTTGCTTGCACAAAAGTAAGCATTTTCTTTAATTAAAAAAGAAAATAAATTCTTCGACAAAAAGCTAAACGCGACGTTCGATTATAAGTAGTCAAAGACACTACGTTGCTGATGGTAGGATGGGTCTGATTTACACCAATAAAATCTGATTTGAAAATGCGTCAGTGCATTTTGAAAATAAAGCATTCCTATTGGTGTAAGTCAGACACATCCATAGCAACGTAGCGCAAGCTACGCTACTAACATACCTTAGCTCAAGTGGAACCACACTGTCTCTTTGCTACTGTTTCATGTTGTTTCCTACTGCTACGTTACGGGGGCCTCGGAGAAGCTCGGTGGCGTAGTGGTATAGCGCCTGGCCCAGCGATTGCGGAGGTTAAGCAACTTTCGCATGGGTTGGTCATGGGATGGGTGACCAAAAATTTATTATCTCGAGCTCCTCTGTATTTCGGAAGGCACGTTGAAGCCGTTGGTTCCAGCTGCATTTGCAGTCGTTAGCACCCACCAATCCGCATTGGGCCCGCGTGGTGGCTCTTGGCTCATCCTCCTTATCCCCCCTATAAGGAAGGCCTGTGCCCCAGCAGTGAGGACATTAAAAATGGCTGATGGTTATGGTAACAGGGGCCTCTACTCTCATTTGACTGCATTTTTATTTCCTTTCGGCCAAAGTTTCGGTCGTTTCCTACTTTCAATGTAAATTTTGACGATGATAGGAATCAATAGCACAACGTTGTCAGATTATAATAATATAATAATATTTTTCTAACCTTCAAACACAACACGCTTCTCCCAGTTATTTTATGAAATGATTTTTTTTAATACCTTGCAGAATTATTGTATCTTCCATTGCAAACCATTTTTCAACCACTTTCTGGTATCTGATTGAGCTAGGTATTTGGAAAAAATAATGTGCGATCGGTGAAAATTATTGAAATAACATTTTCATTATGTACTTAGTACTTGTTATTTTTTATATTTTTAGTAATCTGAAGTCTTATTTTTCAAATTCAAACTCAACAAACTTTTTTACTTTTAATTCAAATCAGATAGTTTCGTTCCAATGTTTCTTAATTTACAGTGACAAGTATTTATATCGTGTTTGGGATCTCTCGATCACATTCGATCTGCGTTGACTACTAGTACAGAAACAAATGATTATTGTACCATTGATATTTCTGTTGATCAATTTGACGAGCATAATCGATTGTGATTGTGATAGAACACATCCTACGACTAAACTTTTATTTCGTTTACTTGGAGATTAGCTTAGCGAGTGAGTTGAACTCGCTTTTGTGCAGAAAGTTCGATATAGAACCCATTCACGCAGCACTTCAAAGTATTGAAAGGGTCTAATCTAGTAGGCTTAGTTTGAAAGACATAGGTAGTTTACGCTAAATTCATTCCCCCTTTGGGTTCAACTAAAACCTGGTTGAAACTGTTGCTGTCTTTTTTGATAAATGAAAAATAATAAATGGTAGCAATTTCAAATCAGATTATTATAAGTATTTTTTTTGGAATTATGTAGGAGGCAGTATAAAAATGATAATATTTTAATCATCAATATAAAAAGGCACATGCACACCACGTCGGGGATGTAATTTAAGAAGTTTTATTAAAATTATAATTATAAGACACTAACCCTCCAACGCTTTTATTGATAACCCTACTTCGCAAAGTAAAAAATGTATGATGGGATTGGCAAGTTTCCTCAAACGTTTCGAAATCTTAATCCATGCATTTTTTCGTTATCGCTTTTGTAAATGCGACTTGAAACTGCTACCATTCTGTAGAAAGCAGGACATAACCATAACCACCTATCGCTGTTTGACAACTATTATAAAGAAAATGAAAAATACATCCATTAAACGAATAGAAGAGCCGCTGTGTTGGGTAACGAAGCAATTGGGCTCTAATGTGGCCATTTGTGTGATGCTGCAGCGCTGGCTGGAGATAAATCTGCGTCCAGCCAGGGTAAATGGGGGGCGGGCCAGCGCACTTTGAATGTACTCCCCGCCCCCGCCGCCGTTTTTTCATACCGTGTGTTTTAAACTGCCAGTTATCAGTAACAAAAAGAAGAATGCGCTTTCTTTTTAAATATAGCATGTATTGTGTATTGAAGTACCTGTAAAATGGTGCTTGAAAAAAAGTATTGTGTTGTAAACTGCCTGTATAAGGGTGTTTGAAAAAGAAGTGTTGTTTCGATTGGTTTTTCACATTAAAAAAGTAATGTTTAAATCACATAAACACCGATTTATTGTGTTCACCTACATGTATTGTCTTGTTCGTTATGTTGGTAGGAGTAGGGTATTTAGAAGGTTTTTTGTTTACTCTGTGATAGACAGCTAAGGGTATTTTATTTTACCTGTATAATTTTAAATATAGCAGAAAGGACGGAATTTGGTGATTTCGGTACATTTCCTAAATAATTATTTTATTTTTATTTTGTAGTATAATTAAATATTTTCATTTACTTAGTATAATTTATCGTTAAATTATATACACCTTTGTTTATTCGTTCCATCAAAGCTAAAAGGTATCTTATCCGTTTAGAGTGGTAATTTATTATCGTTGCAGTCTATGAGCAGACTGGCGGAAAATTAATCACATAGTGGTGCTGGCAGCACCATTTACATGACAATGGGACGGCCCGGAGACAGACATGTTCGATCTGTTCACGGAAGATTGAGGTACTAGGTACGACATAATTGTAGAATTAGACAATCCTGGTGACTAGAAATGAGAATGCTAAACTTAATAGTAAAATATACGTTATAACTTTATAAGATACTAAAAGTGGACATGATATATAATTTAAAAAGGTTACTCTTCTGTGAAAATTAATCACGTAGGTAGTGGTGGTGGTAGTGGCATCTACATGACAACGGGACGCGGGTCCAGAGGCGGACATGTTCGATCTGTTCCACGGGAGATTGGGGTACGATGCAATTGTAGGGTTAACCTGGTGAATAGAAACGGGAAAAATAAACTTAACAGTGGAATTTGTAAAATACTGTATTACCTATATGTCTGATTTATTAAATAAGTATAAGTGCTACTAGGATAAAAAGATGAAAATAGCAAATACAGATGTTTACATAAAATGGATATCTGTTGTTCATGTAAATTGGTACCTGGTTTCTGAGATGTTATTAAGGTAGTGTATGAAAATAAGATATTGTATAATAATTGTCATCGTCGGCTAATATGATGATGGTGATGTTGTTATTTGTTTGCTAACTTCGAAGTTTCTTTCATTTTGAACATGCCGTTTAGTCGAATCGTGCGTAGGAGCGTAAACATATTGGTCTGGTTCATAGATCCAATTCCGTGGGTCAGACCCTGAACTTTGGCACAAGATAGGTCCAGAAACTCGTAAACATCTGCATTATTGCGAAACGGTTAAACGTGCCTTTGAAAGTCCTTTGGGCCTGAAAGTTTATTAAGCCTTTGAGCTTTGGGGTTTATTTAAAATATCTATTTAAAATAAATGGACTTGTTGTCCAGTCAAACTCGGTAATCATATTTATTATGATATTTATTTGGCTTTTCAGTGAAGATGATTAAGATTAATAAAAATTGGACGGCTGTAAAAAACGGAATTACAAGTATAAAATAAATATTAAGTTCTTTTTACTAGTAACGTAAAATAATCTTTTTCAAGAACTTTCGAATGCAAAGCGTGTTGGAAGAAGAAAAGTTGGGTGCGCCATTATAAATAACACTCTGGAGCGCAGAGGTTGGTCCGTTCAAATGTTTGTACCGAAGCTCGTGTAAAAGTTTCAAAATAAAACTTCGAGTCGTGGCTGTTTCTATTTCTTCGCACGTTTTAAGAGAGCCTTTGGGCCTTTCTTATTTCACTCGGCACAATTGGATAGTGTCTTGTTGACAATTCAGGGACGTGCAACATGCCCTAAACTTTATTCGTTGTACCCTTACACACGCCAAAAGGCTTTGTTAGTTCCGGAATACTGATGTTCTCTACGCCTTTTGAATTAGTTACAAATACTTTTTATTTGGAAATTGGCAAAGGTCCGGTTTTCGACAAAACAGGTAGGTTCGTTTTTAGAACTCCATGAAAGTGCCCTACTCAACTCTTTAAGTGTACAAGTATCAAACTCAAAATATACATCTTTTGCCATATCCGTTAACATTGCATAAATTAGATATTTTGTAAATGAGATTCTTAGATATTTGTTTAACAATTCAAATTTTAATCTTGCAAGCGAAACATGTAGGTATATTTTTCTACTACCATCAATTTTTCCCCATTAACTTTGCGTATAAAAAACTTATCATATAAAAACGTGATCATCTTTCAAGAAGTTTATAGGTCACCAAACGGGAAAAACTTTAAGTAATTCTCCGGTTTAGTAAAGTTATGAGACACGGTCTATGCATACATTTTCTACTAGTAAAAAATATTCAACTTTTTGAAGTCTATAAAATGTAATAGGCCTAAATTAAATATCTAAGGGAATAGTAATTTTTATTTTCTGCATCCCTGATAACATGTATGCAGATTATGAAGATGGGTTGAGTAGAAAGTTAAGATGACAAACTCACTTTCGGATTTATATTTTTTTTAGATGATAAAGGATTTTCTTATCCTAATTGATTTATAGTATGTTTGCTTGCCTAGTATAAAAGTCAATATGTATCTAGACAACGTGGACAGCCCTTCTTTATGAGTGGATAAGGAGAATAACACTTTGCCCCGCCGATTAATAATATATGCCCCGCCACGATTCAAACCCTTGAATGGCAAAACATAATACAAGGCTAAAAAAAGGTAAAAGCACATACGGTGTTTTCACCATTTTACTTCATTTCCACAGAAAAGTCGTCAAATACTACTAAAGTGGAAATACCGTGATAAATAGAGCAAGTTGTGTTATTCAGCTTTGCCACATTAAGGTTATGAAACGTAGTAATGTACATTTAATGGGTTTTGTTTGTAATTTAGTGGTGTTTTATGCAGCCAAATGAAGGATGTCCTTGATAACTAAGCGCAGCTTGCAATGGGCGTCAAACGGAATGCCTTTGCTAATATTATTTAGAGCAATTCAATTTTCTCTAAATTCAAATTTCTTTGAGCAAATCAATGTCTGTCTGTTATTTAGAGAAATTCAATTTGACGACCTCCGTGGTCGAGTGGCTTTGTACACCGGTTCTCAAGGTGTCGCCATCTCTGAGGTCCCGTGTTCGATCCCCGGTAGGGTCAATTTAGAAAACGAACTTTTTTATATTGGCTCAGGTCTGGGTGTTTGTGATACCACTGTTGTATCTGATTTCCATAACACAAGTGGTTTAGCTAGGGGAGATAGGGGCTACAACTAACAGGGGTAACAATTAACAAGCGAATTGCAGCCAAACTACAAACCTTTCGGTGCTCAAAATAGGTACTTAAACCATTTGAATAGCAGCGAATCGACCTGTGTCAACCATCCTGCGCTCACGCGCCGCACGGAAAGGTCACGTCACCGTGCTCAATTTTGTCAGGTAAACGAACTTTATTACACTTGTTATTTTTTGATTTATTTATTAGTAAGAGTCGTAAAACTAAGTTATTATTTTTTATTTTATCGATTGTTTATTTAACAACAATAACAGCCTGTTTGATTTACTGTAAAATGAATACTTTTTTTAATAAATAGACAAATATAAAAAAATATGACTTGGGGTTAAAATTAACAAACGGACGGGGTAACAATTAACTTGTTAATACTTGCCCCACAAAGCAGAGGAGCAAGTTCTTCGATTTTATAATTTAGTCGGCGAAATACTTGGTCTGTTTTAGGGTTCCCTTGTAACACGTGAAACTACCATTCTCACTGATACACCAAAAAAAAAAAATAACCTGGAAGAAGAACTAAAGCTAAGACAGTCAAAACAAAGGAAATTTAATAACAAGAATAAAACCAACAAGCCCAACACGAAGACAGCCAAGAAGAAATCTAACAAGGCGAACACTAAGACAGATACTAAAAGTGCAACGAAAAAAGTTGACAAGAGAAAAGGTAAAGGAAAAAAATCTAAGCACGAAGCAGACAGAGTAAAGAAAAATATATTTATAGAAGGTAGCGAAACCGAAGATGATGAGTGGTTTTGTTTAACATGGTGGTGAGTCGTTTGCTAAAGATTCCACCGGTGGTGACTGGATACAATGCACAACATGCAAGAAATGGGCTCATGTCAGTTGCGTGAAAGGGGACACTTTTTTTTGTTTGCACAAACTGCAACTCAGACGATGACTATGAAGAGAATTAATTTTAACAATTAGTCATTACATGTTATTTTATGATCCTAAATGAATACTGAGCTGTGATTTAAGTGCCATATTTAGTATTAGAAAAGTCTATTCTCTATTTTTGTGTATTTTTAAGTAGGTTTATTTATGAAAAAACCTTTGCCAATCTTGTTTCAGACTGTGATTTTACAAATAATTGTTGAACATTCCTCAATTAACATTAAGTGATAGTTTTGATAAAGAGATTTAATAGTTTCAAGGACCAGGTACTTATTTAATTAATAAGTTATAGTGAGGTATGTAATTGATCATGTGTGATCTAAAATGTGACTGAAATAGTTGTTGTCATAAGATTATTATTGCTAATTAAAAAGACTTGTTGTACTAGCTGTAAAGCAATTTTTCGACTTATTTAAAATATTAATTAATAAATATGCCTAATATAATGTTTTTCTTTGATTTCACTTTAATTGTTTTACTTTAATTTCACCGAAAAACTGAACACATTCAATCATGTTAATACATACCCGTCCTGTTAAAACTTGCCCCAGTCCTGTTAATTCTAACCCCAAAAAAGGGGCTAAAATTAACAGCGGACTTTTTAAAAAAAAAATACTTTTATTGATTATCATATAAAAATATCCTTTGTTTTTTTATACCTATAGCCAGATAAATTTTCTAAAATATGAACCAATAACCACTTTCATGTAATTATTAGTTTCAGAGATATGAGTTTCTAACTAAAATTTGTTAGGTTTAGCCCTGTCTCCCCTACTTACTTTGGAAACGGAACAATGTATGTGATGTTGTCAAATATTTATATTTATATTTAATTTTAATTGGAATGTCACTACTAACATTATTGAAGAGTGGTTTTACCGTCTCCACCTGCCTGAACTAAATTCGATTGTATCAAATCAGTTGTATGATTTGATTTGTCATAAGCAGCTTTTAATGGTTCATCGGATTGACAAAATTTCTACTCTATTAATGTTCTGAATTGGAAAAATGTTCAAAACAGTGTAACTCTCAACAAAGCAGGTATAGTCTGTTTATCCTGATTTGGTAAACAATCTCCACCTATAATTGAAATATTAATGTTTGACAACAAATGGTTTTCCACACACAGATTGCGATAGAAAATGATGATGATTAATCATAATATTATATTTTTTGATAACGATAAAGTCTTAAACACGTAAAAACTCTGAAAAACTGTTTACAAGTAAGGATTAACAGTCTATAGAGAGTTGTTGGACAATACTCGTAGTAGCCAACATTTACAATAGACGCAAAACTTTAATTTATAGTGTAAACAAGGAAAAAAATATTTATTTCCCATTTGTAAGACTTAATAGTTTCCTACGAAATGGTACATATTTCTGTTCTTTTACTACTTTTTGCGTCGTGTGGCGAGCAGGACAATTTACTGCGTTCCAGCTGCAATTCGAAATAGCAAATTGTTGAATAGTTGGTTGGTTTCCGAGCAAGTGTGGTCAGATAAAAGCGTTCGGAGGACTTTTAGTAAACTGAATAATGCTAATTTGTATATTTAGGTGAAGTTTATTTTACTGTATCAGCAATATAAAATAAATTAATTCAGTATAACGTTTTTGTTTTATTATTATTATTATCATTAATTTTCAGAAAACAAGTTCCATATTAAATTCAAGTAATTACAAATTTTACAAAATTAATAAATTACAAAATAAATATATATTTAAAGTTTAAAATAATATGACATTATTTGCCCGTACATGTACCATGTCACTGTGATACGTACTGGCAGTCAAAGCGCTCGGCAAAAGCGCGCAGGACACTGTTCGGGCTGGCTCGCACCCTGCGCACCAGGGATGTGCACCGCCTGCGCATGGTTGTGGAAAAACAATCCACGCACGCTTCAGCGAATATCCCCGAGGCGCTACAGAATCGGGGCATCCCCAACAGAATGCTGCCCACTGTTTAAGTAACTTTGTTGCAATCAACTCTGACAGAAATCGCAGTTACATGCTGCTTTAGTGAGAACCAATGTGACAACTATCTTACTTTAAGCAGCAATGTAACCGCGGTCGTCTGTCGTCTCTAGAACAGCGAGCAAATCTGCGGGCTATCATATTCACACGAACAGACAACGCCCTACGCTCCCTTTCAACATCCGCATTGTCTTTCAGGTCCGGGGTTAGAATTGTAAAGGCGATATAAAGGTAATTCCTTGTACATTGGTGAGATGGCGCTGGCTTGCAGCGTAAGAGTTGATATACTAGAAGAAATTCGACGTTCGCACTAGTGACTCGGTAGCTCAGCGGTCAGAGCATTGGACCGATTATCCAAAGGTCGCCGGTTCGATTCCCGTCCGAGAACATGATCTGGTGCGAGTCGTATTTTTTCTAGTATATTATTAATTAAGTATTACATAAAAATAGCATTGGGAATGCTAAAATCTCAAAATTTAAAAGGCAATACCTCCGCCACTCGAACCTGTACTTACCAACCATGATAATGACAGCTTTTAGTGCGTTTCGGTTGGTAAAGATAACTGCCAATTAATAATATGATACAAATATATTATCAAACAGTAAAAAGTGATCATTAAAATTATATTGATAAAGTACATGGAGGAAAATCTAAATTAAGGAATAATAAAATTTATAATGAATTTTGCGTGTTATATTTCTGGCAATATTAAACTTAGGCGGAGATATAATACATTGTTTGACAGTTGATATTCTGGTAATAGCAGTAAAATAAAAACAAATTGATAATTATTGTCTTCCTTTTTCATATTTTTAATAATTTTTATTAATACATTTCGCAATTTTTTTTCGATAAACGTTCAGACCCTTAAAGTAAAAAATGAATGCTGCTAGTGCTCAAAAAATGGATCTTTGCCGAATACAACTGCAAAAAATGGTTCAGCAGATTCAGGTCTTGTAATTTTGATGATAAATATGTTCCTCGCTGTGGTACCTTTGTTATTTTTAGTACAAAAAGGCCGCGAACTTTACGACTACCTAATTTTACCTTAAGGACAAAGGACCTTCTTTTATTAAACAACAATATCAGACAATATTGATGAGTTGCATAGAATGAAGCAGTTATGAACAGGAGACGCTTACTTGGCATTATGACAACAAAGACGGTAACCTTTTGGGCAAGGAACCTTAAAAAAGGAATTCACTATGAATACAATAGCATTATGTGGTTACCCGAGTCACAACCCGGAAATTCGCCTAAACGAATATTATTACGCGTAGTAAAAAAGATATTTAATTTTATTCCTAACAAAAATAGACTTTTATTAGGTTCCTTCAATAATTCAGTATATTCGTATCTGTTATAATACTGTGCTTTAATGATATGAATAATAATCCGATTCGGTTTCGGTCCGAAGAAACGGTTTTCTCATTTTTGGTTCATTCATTAACAGTTGTATATTTTGTAGGTATGAGCACTGAGATTACACATACCCAATGCGAATGATTTGTATTCAAAAAAGAAAAAAAACCAGGTATCTACTGAAGTTAGTTAGGATTATAATTTTAATAGAATGTCGTCTTAGTCATGCACTGAGTATTTTCAGTAAATCTCACTCCCATACACAGTAGGTTTTTATATTCCAATAGCAAAAGATTCAATATTAGCAATGACGAGTACAATCTCTAATACAGATTAGAGAACATCTAATATATAACAAGTGGTATCAAATTAAGTAACAATACTGAAACAGGTGATACTGTTGTTTAAACTGAACAACTTTCTCCAAGGAACATGGGTCGAAAAACGAAAAAAAATTCATCCTCCCATATAAAATGTGTTGGTCAGTTGATCGACTTAGTAAGGAAAGGCGAAAAATAATTCTTTTTTCGACCTGTTCCTTGGAGAAAGTTGTTTAGTTAAGCAACACTCGTTTCAGTATTTAAATAAATAAATAAATATTAGACAACATCACATACATTGCTCTGATTCCAAAGTAAGTAGCTCAAGCACTTGTGTTATGGAAATCAGAGACAACGGTGGTATCACAAACACCCAGACCTGAGCCAGTATAGAAAAGTTCGTTTTTCTAAATTGATCCAACCGGGGATAGAACCCGGGACCTCAGAGATGGCGACACCTTGAAAACCGGTGTACAAAGCCACTCGACCACGGAGGTCGTCAATTGTATTGTATTGTATTGTTACTTAATTTGGTTGCACCTTATATTAAATTGCTGCAAACATTTCAGTGACGACATAAAGGAATCGGCTACGATGTGTGACAGCAAGCAATAAACGAGTGTACCTATTTGCTAAAGATTAATGAATATTGATGGTGGAGGAGTGTTTTATTGCGCAGCTCTTGTGCTATTTTGGAGGCAACACCGCCGAACTAGTTGATAGCCCACTCACGTGGAAGTATAGTTAATCAGTTCTCAAAGAGAACTAGTACGTGCATCATTATGCTGTTAGCTTTTGCACATATTGTTACAACGAGTAAGGCCAGCTTTTACTCTTTTGTAGCTCGAGTAAAAGCTGGCCTTCTGTCGTGTTCATGCATAAACATATCAATAATTAGTTTCTTGAATATACTGACCAAAAAAAAATTAATATCCTCTAAGACAGAGACGTTGAATCCTAACTAATATTATACTTACATGCAAAAGTTTGTTTTGTTAACCTATCATCATGTGCATACAAGTCAGCAGGGGTAGAAAAAGACATAGAGTACAGCTCTCGCAAATAACTTGACCCTTTTAGTACCACTTGACTTGCACAGTAGCAATTTTAAGTATAAAAATGTTTAGTGCAAAAGCCTCATTGTCTATGGTTTGGTTCAAGTTATACTGCGCGAGCTGTACCTACCTTCCATCCAGAAAAAGTGCTGTTCTCGAGGGATGTAAAATAACTGTCTAAGCGGACGAAGTCTCGGGCGGCCGCTAGTAAGGCCTTAGCTCACATGTTTTTATGAAATTAAAATTTCGAGAACTTTAAATTATGATTTTATATTACTAACAAAGCAACAAATGGCATTTAATTTAGACCTATTACATTTTATAGTAGACTTCCAGAATTTGAATAATTTTTACTAGTAGAAAATGTATGCACAGACCGTGTCACTAACTTGTCTTAAACGGAAAATTACTTAATTTTTTTCCCGTTTAGTGACCTTTGTTCACAGTATGAAACAGTATGAAGTTAAAACGTTTACATCGTGGGCTCCCACTTTGTGCCAAACACTGAAAACTAAGAGTTGGCTTTTAGTTTCTGAAAGAAAAAAGTAACTTTAAAGAAAATGTACCTAAAGAATAAGTTTTCGAGTGGAAATACGTATCTTTTGAAAATTACTCACGGTCATTGTTTTTTTTAATTCCAGTATTGTTATTTAGAGCTGTAACTTTTACGGCCATTGAATTATTTTTGAATTCAACGCAGTTTACGTATCGAATATTTTTCAATGAATTATGGAAGTTCAGTAAAGACTTTTTTATCAGTTTTATTTATTTAAACGGAGGCAGCGCCAGTTCAGGCAGGAAGCAGTAAATCTTTCGCGATCCTTGTTCTGTTAACAATGGGCGGAATTTCGAATAATTTTGTGTAAGAAAAATATGCTCAAAAGATTCCTGTAAATTGTTTCATTTAATTTAACTGCATTCTAAACATTACTGTGTTGAGAAGACACTTTGTTTGTATGTTCAATATAATACTCTCAATAGTACTTCATTTTTATTGATACGTTTAAAAAGTGGAAAGTAAAGTTCACGGATTAAAATAATAAGAATCTTTTACCTTATGCGACGATAATACGATATACGATAATATTAACAAACGATGAGAATATAAATGGGTGTGTTTATTTTTAAGTAGGTTATCAACAATCAAAACACAAGCGGTGCACTTCGCAATGGTGGCATCATCCGCGCGCAGCTAAATTATGTTTTTATTTTAGTCAGTACTAATTATGTATAGTTCATGTAAAAGCCGCTTGCCGCGCTCCCCTTAGGATAACTCTGCGCCCCCCTAGTGGGGCACCCTACTGGTTGGGAACCCATGTTTTAAAGTCACTGTGAGCCTGTTTAAATGATAACACATTTCATTATCATTCAATATTATCTATATGTATGGCACTTCTTACCCAAAAGATAAAATTCATAACTAATACCTTGTTTTGGATTTTTTTTTTTGCAATCTTTCACTTTCTATAGGCCTATGAAAAGCTTTTGGATATTAGTTTTCAATTCGATGCCTTAACATGGGTAGCCTAAGTATGTCATGCTCTCTTTAATCATTTCTATGGTGGTGTCGTGTGAGGCGGGTCGTTACGTTCCCTCAAATATGGTTGAGCGAAGCGATGGCTGGTTCATGCGTCATGCTCGTGAACGGGTGCTGCCAGTGGGAATGGGTCTGCTTCTGCCTACTTGTCTTAACGTTTATTGAATTGTATGAATATATATATATTTTTTGTAATAGCCTAGGCTGAGCCTTAAATTTTTAATTAAGCTTGACACCTGTAAATTGATTCAGTAGAAATGAGCTAATTAAATAATGTTATTTATTTATGAATCTATGTTAATGGTAACATGTATGAATACTTTGAATGTAATGTCTGGAAACGATATACATATTTGTAAATATCGTTCCTTCTAATAAAGCTGATAAGTTTTTTGCGCCCATTTTTCTTGTCAGCTAAAAGACGTCATAATGGGTGGTAAGATAAAAGAATTGACGATTTAAAAATGCTTGTTATGTAAGCTTATTTGAATAAAGAATTTTTCAATTTCAATTTCAATTTCATTATGAGCGCGGTAACAAAAGCCACTTTTTTCTAAACAGACACTACAGGTTCTTTCTAGATTTTGATAGAATGCGTAAGTAATTACCTACGTAAGGCTGACATCAGACGGACTGCATCACAGCTACCGCGCGTGGTCGATATATTTAACTGCATGCAGTTGTACGTTCAACTTCGTACAGTCATGATATCAACTGCACGCGGTCGGCTGCAGTCGAGTGAAGTCAATATCAACTGTATGCAGTCGTGCCTTAAACTTCGCGCGGTCGGCTATAGTTGCGTAGTGTCGCTGCATGCTGTCCACCGCCGTTCGCATGCAGTTGATGCAGTTAGTCTGCAGTCAAATCTAACACTGAGCTACTGGTCTAGACGCTTGGCGTCAACTGCGTGAAGTCAGTTCCGACTACAGACAAATGCATGCAGTTGAATATAGCGACTGCGTGCGATTGCTGATGCGAATTCGTGCGGTTGTTGTGGTGCAGTCCGTGTGATGGCGGCCTAACATCTCACGTATACGTCACTCTAACTCTACGTACGCAAATCACAAACTAAGCTTGATAGTGTGTTGATGAAATACCCAAGTTCTACCTAAATATTAGCGCAGTCTTCTATTCCATTAGTTCCAGTGCATGATTGTTTTTGAACGAGCGAGTGCGAAGCGTCTCCGTTTTAGCTTGGGCAAAAATTCTTTCGTATGTCTGTCTCGCTGTCCAACTGTCCGTCTGTTCTCCTCTACAGGTCACATTTATCAACTGATTCTCGTTGTCAAATTTTGTGAGCAGGTTCGATAATTGTATATAAATGGTTTGTCGATTCAGTTTTATGAAATTTTTCGAAAAAAAACCCTTATTCAGCCATTTCTAAAAATGTTAAAAATGTCACAAACGCGAGGTCTATAGCTCAAGCCCCTAGTAACATAAAATATTGGCAATATTCAAGTACGAACATCGAACACTGAAAGTAAGCATAAACTTAAAGTAGTACTTGTTAATTAAAACTGAATTTATGAAGGACTTTTAATGTTGAAGTTAAACAAAAATGTTTGGTTAGAGGGAAACTTTTGAAAATGTAAATGGAGTTACGTGTAAGGGTAGCTGGAACGTGTCTGAAGCAGTATAGAAACGATTTTACAACTTTGATTTTTTTTTACTTATCTAAAGTAAGTTACTTATCATTGATCCACGTCTGTAAGCACGGAATCGCATATTTTCATCCTTATTGTCTATCCCTTTCTGTCACTTATTATTATTTTGAGGCATTATTTCGTCAAATGCATCGCAGTCCACGCGCGATAACACTCATGCTACACTCTTACTCGGTATTCTTTCGTTTATCATAATATTATTTGTAAAAATTTCATTTGCCATAATGATCCTCGGTCATAATGTTCATTTGTAATATTGTAATCTATACCAACAACGTATGACATAACAATTTATTAGCCATGATATATTTTATTCGCCATATAATTAGGTGCCGTAATAACAAGTGTCATAATTGTTAGTTCTTATATGATTTTATATAATCAGTTATTGACATAATATACAAAATTTATAACGTAGGTATATCTTTACCTAAACATAGGGGTAAAGGATAATAACACAAATGAATATGTCAAATAAAGTTATGTCATATGATTGCTTATGACCAATGTAATTAGTAAAAATAAATTTATATAATATGTTAATTATGGCATATGTTTAATGAAGTTATGGCATATGCTAGTGTGGCAAACGAAATTATTGCATTTCAAATTTGGGAAAACATTAGCAAACCCTCTTTCTCGCTCTTGCAAATGAAGTTCCTGAGCGACGGGAAAGGATAAAAAAATTAAAGACTGCGATTTTGTGCTAACAGACGTATGTCTAACCTAAAGGTTATCCGTTATCATTAACAATGTGTCGCAAAACCACACCTACGCCATTAAAACGCGTTATCGCGTTGGCGGCATGCAGAGTAAACATTTTAAAGCTTTTTTCTAACGATGAGTAATTGTTAACTGGCATCGTGTGGTAAACCTTCGTTATAAAAGGTGAGGCTTCAACAACCTTGTAACCTAACCTAAATTGCTACCATCACCATCTACTATGGTATAAATATTTACTACAATAATGAAATGTTTGCTTCCTACTTAAAAAAAGCATTATTTAGTTTCAAAATTGAAACTAATAAAACCTTACGTTTACTTGTATTAAAATTATAGTTATGCACAAACGGTTTTTTTTATATTTGACAACATCACATACATTGCTCCGATTCCAAAGTAAGTAGCTAAAGCACTTGTGTTATGGAAATCAGAGACAACGGTGGTATGTACTTATTACAAACACCCAGACCTGTGCCAATATCGAAAAGTTCATTTTCTAAATTGACCCAACCGGGGATCGAACCCGGGACCTCAGAGATGACGACACCTTGAAAACCGGTGTATAAAGCCACTCGACCACGGAGGTCGTCAAA
Source organism: Catoptria pinella (assembly GCA_963556745.1). Lineage (NCBI taxonomy): Eukaryota > Metazoa > Arthropoda > Insecta > Lepidoptera > Crambidae > Catoptria > Catoptria pinella. Next base: position 11,288,940 of record OY750763.1, read on the forward strand.
ATGTTCATTTATTTTCTTTATGCAAAAGGTGCTTATTTTATGGTTGAGCGATCAATGTTTTCAATCTTATATCCGTCAAACTTTTACGCCTCCTGCTTTGAAATACAATTACTGTTAAATCCATAGAAATAGAATGCCACAGCGAATTTTTTTCTAAGTCAGATTAAATCGGATCGCAATCGTGTCGTCTCATATAAAAATTTTACATGGGCGCAAATTTATCTAATAGTGTCATGTTGCTATGCCATTACTCAATGCAACATTTTCAGCGAAAGCTGGAAAATATAATACAAGCTGTAATTTATTTTCGGTTTTATTAAAACGCGAGGAGTGCCCAGCTGGGTCATATTTTAAGTGGCCTTGACATGGAAAAGTACCGTTTTTTTGCATGTGTGGACATATTTACTTTTGCTGTAATATGGTTAAATAGCTGTAGACCTCGCTCAAATTGTATGTTGATTAAAAAATTCATCTAATAGATGTCGCCACGAGGTTGACACTGCTTTTGAAAAGCAGTTCTATGTGCTGTTCGGTAGGTTAGGTTTTCATATATTATATCTATTCGAAGCTATATGGCGCTTCTAATTTTGAACTTTTTTTAAAATGGCTGAAAATGTTTTTTTTTAAACTGAATCGACAAAGATATCTATTAATAGTCGAACCTGCTCAAAAAATTTCACGAGAGTTGGTCGAGTAATGCGACCAGCTATAGAGGAGAACAAACGGACAGCCGGACAGCGGGACAGACATACGAAAGCATTTTTGCCCAAGCTGAAGCAGAGACGCTACGCTCACGCTTCGCGCTCGCTCGGTCAATTAGGGACTCACAGAAAGAAAAACGCATTGTATGTTTTTTCTACTTTATCTATTGCCATGGCCGGCGGCGTGGTAGCTAACGTAAGCAAATGATTTAAAGATGTAAGATATTTTAAGAGTATTAATAGTTATTTGTTCAACGAGTTAGCAAAGTAATTTTTGCTGCGAGTGCTGACAAAAAAAAGTTCTCGTGTGAAAGATACAACTTTTCACCTTTACCAACGAGAAAACTCGCGTAAGGAAAAGTGATTCGAAATTCTCGCAGCAAAAAGCGATTTTGCTGCGAGTGTTTATGCACCAAAAGCGCCATTTTCGTGCTGGAGAGGTGAAAAAAGTATTTCAAATTACCTACCTATTATTTAGGAATAACCCATGAACGTCCATTGAATACCAATCATCGGCTCAGAGTTCACAAAAAAAGGGTCAAGACTCGATTGTCAACTAAAATACGTGATTTACGTAACACAGATTAGGTAAAGGTTGATCCCGTCTCCCGAAGTGCCCTCAAATAAGGCGTGTGTTTACAATAACCCGGAGTTTGGCGAATCGCCCGCGTCCGCGCGTGTCCCCTCCGACTTATTGCGGATGATTGCGATCAGAATGCAAACGAGAGGCTTCTATGAATTATTCAATAATCCTAGGAGCTTTTCACAAGTCATCGATATTCATGTGAAACGTAATTTTGAAATTTCGGGCCGCTTGTTGCTCGGTGTTAGCGGATTTTTTGGAATAAAATACGCATGGCTAAATACGGTTGCTAACCTTTTTCTTTAAAATGAAATAAAATAAAATTAGACTACAGATTTAATAGCGGTGGAAGACCTACACATTAGGCCCTGAATTTAGATATTCAGAATTTTGAACACGGTTAGTAGTTTTGTTGGTGTACAATCTAAGATGTACTCGGTGATACTTATATTGATTATTGCATAAAAACACATCAACTTGCGATGAAAATAATATATTGGTAATTCAAACTTATAAACATGACGTATTACATTCTAGTGTCTAAATCGGTGTGCAAAGAGCGTCACTAAACAAAAGACGATCGTAATTATAAGAAAAATAAATTTTGTTTCCGCGGAGGTTGCATACCTTGCTGGTATACAACCTGCGTTGGTTTGATTCCAGACAGTTAGTTAAATCAACATTATACGGGCCACAATAAAATATTAATATAACTATTTTAGTATATATTATTATTTTATTGTGGCCCGTACTAAGTAACGCAGGATATATCTAATAATCGGAAATTCCTGCCGGGAAGCTTACATTTTTATATGAATGACATGTGATTTCAAAGCTTAGTATAATAACTTCATATTTATTTTTCACAGAGGCAAAATTGACGATGAAATAAAGTCTTGTTAAAGCTATCGGTCACATCGATAAATGTGTATCCATGGCAATTTAATGGGCAGTTTTTTAGCTCCTGCCATTTTTTCCTTTTATTTCCATTGTAAGAAACAAGATAGTAACAATGTTTATAATCACAAATGATTGCTTTATTAATTATTACTTGTCATCTGTACTGTGTGCGAAAACTATGAACTCTGCACATTTTTTGGAAATGTGACCTAAATTGAGACTGACTGAAAAACAAACGATCTATGAAAGTAAAAAATGGCTTGATGTTTTTTTTTAGGACTGACAAAATAAAGTAGATGTTTTACAATTTGAAACAAGGGCTTTGGGACTACTTCATGCTGTTGTTCTCTACCCATGATGATGATGATTAATTTAACTTACTCGCTATTATAATTTTATCTAGATGGTGATACCTTGAAAACTGGTGTGCAAGCCACTCTACCACCGAGCTAGGTATACCATAGTATACTTATATAACAAACTAATGTATACTGTGGCTATCTATACCATAGACTCTATGGTATAAATAGCCATAGTATACATTAGGTAAACAAAGAGTAAAAAAATATTTTGTTTTTATACGCTAGTGTTTGTATTTGAAATACCTGTGGCGATTGCTTCTGTACGTCACAGATGGTGCAGCGTCAAAAATTCAGTAGAACTGTGTTCCTAGAACAAAACAATCATTAATTAGTATCACTAGAAAAGTATTAAACTTGTACTCTCAAGTAATATATAAGGCAATGCTCTCAGAAGATACAAATAAAGAATCACTTGACAAATTTGCGTTTTGTACAGATGTCTGTAGTAATCACAAACTGTATAATCTCAAGTAATCGAGAAAAGAAACGAATGGGTTAATATTATATTTTAGGTATATCTTATTTTTAACCGACTTCAAAAAAGGAGGAGGTTCTCAGTTCGTCGGAATGTTTTTTTTTGTGCAGTCAGCACATCGGGTCGGGTTATACAAGAGCCTTAAAATGTTAAAAACAGTTCATTATGGATTGCCACATTGTGCTGTTGACTGTACGTAATCTTTTCAATGACTATTTGCAGTGCAAAAACATTAGGTTATTAAATACTTATTTTTGTAAGTAAGCAGTAAGATATAGTGCGATAAGTAAGTGAAGCTTATTAAGCATAATAACCTTCGATCACCAGATATAACCAAAAGAGTTACTTTATAATCACCAACGATACAGTTTATGACATCGTTTACAGATTTCGTAATTCTAAACAAACGGACGCGACAATCGTTTCGTTCGGCAATTTCACGGGTGATCGGGTAAGGATCTGCTGGCCTAAAAAGGCAAGATTCTATTGGGTGCTTCTAATAAATTGCCGATTAGTATAAAGATTTTAAAAGAAGTATTTTCCATACAAATATTTTTTTAATTTATTTTAATACGGCCAACGTAAGTGTTGTGTACATATCTCAGAAAACTTTTATGTATAAATATTGAAACACTAAGCTAGAACTAATGCTATATTTTGTTATAATAAAGAAATAGTCTCGGCAAGTTAAGCCACGAATAATGTGTTTTTTTTTCTAACATGAAAGAAGTCACGGCAAATTCATTGGTTAGGAATAAGGACCCAATAATTGAATAATTCGTAAAATCATCACTATTTTAAAGAACTTTTGAACACCCTCGAATCCCCTATAAATTATGAAACATTTGCAGTTAATTACATAGGATTAATATTTGATCGATAAGGTTTGTCAATTTGTAAGATTCATAAAATCATTTTAAGGTTTAATTGGGAGATGAAACATATTTTGAACGATATAATGTAACATTCAATCTTGCCTTCTTAGATCCCTCAGTCGGTCGTCATTAAGGCCCGTGTAAACCAATCCGGGTCTTAACGGCCGGCCGGCAATCGACGGGGACACCTGTTCCACTCGATTGATAAGATTAGTGGTGCGTATAATTTTATGGGTTGTGTTGCGAGGTAATTCAGCAGTAGGTATATTTGGTATAAATGTTCCTTTAGCCTTAAGCTCGCTGAGAATAAAGGAGGATGAGTATATTTCAGTCATGTGAAATAGCATGTGGTACGGTCCTCGCTCGCAATATGTTACTGTGTGGCAAGAGTGGTTCCGTCGCTTCGCGGCTGTGCGCATTGTTCATTGCTCAGTGAATTTCAAATGATACCTATTTGACAATCAAACTATTTAGAATAGGTACAGGAGCTTTTAAAATCATTTTTGTCTGTAATTTCTATGTGTTATCCAGTGCTTCTTTTGGTTTATGAAATTCTGGTATATTTTTCATATTGAATGAAAATAAATAAATAAAGAAAGAGAAAACATTTTGGATTAATAATCAAGCTTAAAACTTAATTTTGAAGGACCTTTCAACGCTCGGGAAATGAGACAGAATAGATATTACATTATTATCCGGCCGCATGCGGCCGCTCGGGCGTTGATGAAATCTCTTACCGAATATTTAGGCCGCTTTGATATCAAAGCACACCAAATTGCCTTATTATTCTAAACAGTAATTTTCCATTCCAATGACTACATTGAAAAAATGTAATCCATCTTCTTTGCACGGATCGTAAAGTGTCTACCAACTTTTCTCGCAACTTTTTCATGAAATCTTTCTTTTTGAAGCTAATGTCGTTATCGTTACCCATTTTTTGACAACTCATTTACTTTGCATATCACGTTTCTGAGAATATATTCATAAGATATGTCCCCGTGTATAATAATGAGTAATAATGTCATCGCCTGATTCGGTGCCTCGCGAGCGTATCGGAAAAGTGTTTTTAAATTATTGGTTTGTCAAATTCGGGGATTCCTTTACCGATTTTGTCAAACCAATCTCTCTTAAAAATACAGTCCTAAACATTAATTAAAAAATTCCAGTTAGGATACAAAAAATTGTTTCAGTTCGATACCTGAACACTCTTAGCAAATGGTCAAACATGTAATACGTTACAAATTTAGTTTTTAAATATACCTACTTTGTTGTTATTTCTACAAAATACAAAAAAGAAATTGCCATGTGACTGAGAAAAAAACGTGGTTTTCGAAGAATTAGCCATATAAGTAGCTATTAAATTAACGTAAACCTTTGTAATTTGCCATTTGTTTTTTCTAAAATGTGAATAATGCTTAACTTTTTCGTCTTAAATTGTTACATTCGTATAATTGGCCGTCCTCTGTGGCCAGATACGCAATAAAGTAAAATGTTAATGTAACCACGCGGTTTGCGAAAGCAAGTTATATATCAACGGTCTAAGGCCGCAAGCCGAACAAACGAGCAGAAATCTGAAATGTCTGCGCTGAAATTTACAGGAAAAGTTGGTTTCTCCATTAAGTGCGATATTGTTCGGGAAGGCCCGCTGTATTGAATTTATTATCCGTTTTACTTAGTTCTGTATAGCGTTTTAACAGAAGAAAAGTTTTCTTTGTTTGTAATGTTTTTAGAAGTTGAACTGCTGTAAAAGTGGTCGTGTTGATACCATGCCACGTCTCGTAACGCTATCTCAAATATTTTTAAGTACCATGGTACCTTTACTCGTTATATTAATTTATGACCAGTAAATCGAGAAAGCTGCATAACCCGCGGCATTTGAATGACGACCTCCGTGGTCGAATGGCTTTGTGCGCCGGTTTTCAAGGCGTCGACATCTCTGAGGTCCCGGGTGCGATCCCTGGTTAGGTCAATTTAGAAAACGAACTTTTCTATATTGGCCCACGTCTGTGTTTGTGATACCACCGTTGTCTCTGATTTCCATAACACAAGTGCTTTAGCTACTTACTTTGAAATCGGAGCAATGTATGTGTTGTTGTCAAATATTTATTTATTTATTTAAAAAAAAACCCCGCGACATTTGGATATCCGGTCCAATGCTCTGACCGCTGAGCTACCGAGACACTAGTAGCATCGTCGAATTTCTTCTAGTATATCCCACTTTTACGCTATCTCTAATATTTTTAAGTACCATGGTACTTTGACTCGTTTTATTAATTTATGACCAGTAAAGATCGAGAAAGCTGCATAAATACGTAATGCCGATGATATACGATAATCATCGAGTACGGTCGGTTGCGAGGAAAGGATGGCAATGGCACAGTCACTTGAACGAGTATATTATCTGCGATGACGTGAAAGCGCCATCAAGTAAAAGGATTTTTTTTAAGTCGACTCCACGTCAAACCTTTACTGTTTCGGCTTCTTCAGAGTCATTATAATGCGATCGTTTGTTAATTACTACACTGGCCTTCATAACTTAGTATGTCACACTTTTAAAATAGCAATTTCTCTTAAATAATAGACGTTAGAGATCTGAAATAAAAAAAGGTATTTTTTCAAGGAGGTTATCGATTGTAAAGTTATTATTAAAAAACATATTCTTTTTTTAGTCCTTTTTATTTCAAAAATATATCTTGTGTATTTAAAATTTATTTCAATTTTAAAGTGTGGTACTAAGTTTTGAGGGCCAGTGTAGTTAGTGATAGAAATATTTTTCGTATACCCTTTGGTTCCGATGGAAAATACTTATTATAAGTAAATGTGAATCCTCTTCAATATTAATTGATACTCGGTGAAAATGAAGCCAAACAAAGATTGGCAATATCAGTAATTAGAGAACAATGTCGTTTCATGTACTTATCTTAATGAGACGAAAATTATTGGAAGAAGTGAGGATAAAAGTAATTACGCTTACTAAATAGGTACCTAGTGAGAGTAATAATGACGAGCTCTGATTGTGAAAATATTATAACACTGTCACTGAATTGAATTGGGATAATAACATGGAAATAACTTTGTTATTTTTAAGACAAAAAGGATTAGATAGACGATACGACTGGTAATATTTTATTAAATACAAAATAAATAAATAAATATTTGACAACATCATAATCATTGCTCCGATTCCAAAGTAAGTAACTAAAGCACTTGTGTTATGGAAATCAGAGAACGTTGGTATCACAAACTCCCAGACCTGAGCCAATATAGAAAACTTAGTTTTTCTAAATTGACCCAACCAGGGATCGAACCCAGGACCTCAGAGATGGCGACACCTTGAAACCGGTGTAAAGCCACTCGACCACGGAGGTCGTCAAATAATAGTCAAAAAATACAAATGCTTATTGTGAATAAATCTACTATTTTAGTAATGAAATTAAATCAAAATACAATTGTTTATTCTGAGTAAATCTACTATTTTTTTAATGATACCTAACTACAGTTTTTCAAGATTGCGAGGAATATGATTTTCAATTATTGTAAGTACCAACATAAGACTTCATCTAAAAAAATTAAAAAATATCTCCAATATTATTTCAATTAGAATTTCATTAATTCCGGACGATTCATTTACGGTAACAATGCGGATGAGAGAGGGCCTTAATTACTGTGCTTAATTGCAAAACAAAGGTAAGCTTCATATCTCCGTTTGATCTTTGGAAAGGCTAAAATAAATGAGCAACAGCGGCGTTGGAATTTTCTTATTTATTAGTGGATTTTCTCAGAATTTAGAATTAAAAGTAACTGTAAGGCGAATGGAGAAATGTTAAAAATATTTGTAATACACTCGGAATCATAAAAAAATTACCTCTTCGAAAAAAATCTTCAAAGGTACTTTTAATCCTATCTTAAGAGTCCGGCGAACAGTGAGCTTCCCATACAAACGTAATACCAGCATAATTAACTCTTCTTGTGATGTTATTCGGATTATTAGTATTTGTCTAGGGTTCTATTAAATAAAAAAAAAACAAAAATACCAAATCAAATAAAAATAATGCGATTTACAGTTTTGTATTTAAAAATGTAATTGGCATTTATTTTGAATCGGGTGAGTATTTTGGATTTTTTATTTGATATAACCCTAAACAAATACTGTTTTAATCCAAATAACATTACAAAAAGATTTTTCTAGTATATTATTATTTAGTATCACAAGAAGTGTTAATTATACTTAAGTTACAAATCATTTTGGTATTTGTACTGGAAGCTCACTGTTCGCCGGACTCTAAAGGCGCTGTCTCCACGGGCGAGAGAATCGCGACGAGTAACCGCTTCTTCTACCGTAGCATCGCCGCGATAACACCGCCGTGTGGAGACTGTATTATACAAGGTGTTCATACAAAAATTAATTACGAAAATATCAAAATGTATGAAACAGCTGATTTTTTTTCGCGATTTCATAATTGGTCCCGTAGTAAAAGTTGTTCAGTTTGATGGTCCCTATCTACCATATTCGGCATTAGGGGTAATTTTGTAACACCTAGTATAGAAATACGTGGCACGGACGATAATATCGCTGCGATTCTCTCGCTCGTGGAGATGGCGCCTTAAAGTGTCGTGTTCTGCCCATTCAATTTGAAACCGCTGAAACAATAAACAAATGACATAAGCCTTTTAGAAAAATAGGTGAAAATTAAAATAATTCTTTCGTCAAGACAAGCGTCAAAATAAATCCTCTTTACATTAAAAAAAGTTTAAAACCTAATTACTGATTGGACAATGCCATACATAAAACAACTGAACAATATGGATGGCGAAGTCCTTCCGCACCGCCATTGAAAAGGGATAACAATTTGGTCGTAGAGAACTTTTTTAAGCAACGGATTGTCGTGACAAAAGACCAAAGGGGCGCTGTCGGACGCAACAAAGCCATGTTGACAAATGATTGTACAACTGATTTTTCTGTATGTAGACACAGGTAGGCCTAGCTTTTATAAGTATGTGTTTTGTGCTACGAGGAGAAAATGAGTATTTTTTTTAATGTTGAAGGTTTTTCATTTGTTTAGGCGCATAAAATTAAATATTTTGTTCCTTGTCGTTTTTAGTTTGCTTTGGTTTTCAAGGTGTCGCCATCTCTGAAGTCCTGGGTTCCATCCCCGGTTGGGTCAATTTAGAAAAAGAACTTTTCTATATTGGTTCAAGTCTGGGTGTTTGTGATACCACCGTGGTATCTGATTTCCATAACACAAGTGCTTTAGCTACTTACTTTGGAATCGGAGCAATGTATGTGATATTGTCAAATTTATTTATATTTATATTTATTATAAATCTGTTGAACTAATGTTATAAGTTATAAAATTCATGTAACCGTATAGTATGCACGTTTCTCAGGTTATTAACTAAGATATGTGTCAGTAAGTATATTTTGCAGTTTAATAAATCATAAGTTAAGTATTTTACTCAGTGGTTTGTACAATACTGTATGAAGAGCCTCTACAATCTAAAAAACAAAAAACAACTTCGCAGTTTTATCTCTAGTTAGCGGAAGAAAGAATAAAAATATTTAATTGTATTGGAAACTACTTATCTCTGAAAGATGTTTTATAGACATATATAGGACAAAAAGCTTTTTCATTCATCCAGTAAAGCATCTGGGCGCAATGCATCGCCGTAAAATATAGTTTTCCGATAAATGCTAGGAGGCAGTACTTATTTTTTGCTCCATTGCTCGCAGCACTTGAAGGCAGCAAAATTGTTCTGGAAAATACATTGTTTTATTTAAAACTAGCGGACCCGACAGACTTCGTCCTGTCAAAAAGATTTGTAATGTGACAGTTTTTTGTTCCTACATATTTTATAGTCGGAGCAAAAATTCTCCTGAAACAACCGTGAGTGCTTGTAATTTAATATGAACTTTATACAATAGTAATAAAGCTCAAATTGACTCTACGTTTTAGTTAGAAAACGTTTGTATGGGAAAGAGTAAAGGGCTGTTTTAAAGGATTTCCCGGCAGTTATTCGAATTTTTCTCGCCGTAAAAACCATCCTTGAACTTCAAGGAACATTTTAAAAAAGAATTGGCCAAATTGGTCCAGGCGTTGTTGAGTTATGCGCTTAGCAACACATTTTGCGATTCATTTTTATATTATAGAAGATATACATAAGTAACACATTTTTTGTAATACTTATGTATATTACATTACATCCTGTAATTGAAAAGACTAATGTCATATTTGGAAGCATGCTATTTTTTTGTAACGTTAAAATATTCGCTTAGCTGCTAAATAAGGAAACACGAATCTCACGAAATAGTTCACAATTGTAAAGACTCCTCGTAAGCCGGCGGCCTAGTATGTAAGTCGTATTTATCGTCTATAACTTCGAAAGTTTCCAACAGCGAAAGTTACGATCTTCATAAAAATCGCAATTCCAATATCAGAGTCCATTAATGTGTTCCACTTTTGCAGAAATGTTCCAGAGACTATATTAATAGGTTGTTTTCCCAGTGGGCATTGAATACACGAGTGTATTCTTTACATCAACTGTTCTCTATCTCGAAGAAAATCAAAGGCCTTTTATATTAGAAATAGTACGATCGTCTTGTCCTTTGCTTGGTAAAGTTTAATATAGGCTCATGTTATTTTACTTGGGAAGCTCTTATTTACAGACATTATAGTATGGAATAGCTAAGATTCAAGTCAAAGTATGTACCTAAATGTTACTGTATAGTATTGATCTTACGTCTAACATCTGTGCTTATACAATACTTATACAGTTTTGTACAAGCACAAATGTTACAACATATTAGTAGGGGAAAATTTTCTCGTGTTATAAAATTTAACATTATTATTTTATCTGCTTTTTAAGTGAACGGGTTTTTATTAAATGTATATTTTTCGCATTCACAATGCTATTTTTATATTAAGATAAATAATATTTGAAAAAATACTAGAAAAAACCGACTCACCCGTAGCACTTCAGACAGCACGGGACTTTCGCCGCTCCCACTGGCGACTCGGTAGCATAATTGGTCAGTGCATTGAACGGTTTTTCTTTACACAATTATACGATCTATGTCGATTATGAGTCGGAATACCTCCACCACTTTTACCTAACCTAACACCACTTTTGCTTCAATTCAAAATAGTATGTAGGTACCTACAATGATTTACACTTGCGTAAGTTAATTTAACCACACAGCCGAAGGTCAGAAAATCCCTCGCAATTCTCCCACTAGACACAAAGACATGAATAATTCAGATATTCATTACAGACATTACAGTACTCGAAAATAACTTTTCCAAGGAAATTATTTTTTTGAATCCCTAAAATAAAGTCGGATTGCCAACACGAATATTTGATGAGTAATACATTATTGGTCGATTTTCCTCTTTAACCTGCAAAACGATTATTTGTTGTAGTTTGAAATAATACAACATGTTACAAAAATACCCCTAATGCCGAATATGGTATATAGGGACCATCAAACAAATCAACTTTTACTATGGGACTCTCAAATTGCAAAAAACAATTCTGCTGTTTCATACAAAAATTAACATCGAAAATATCAAAATGTATGAAACAGCTGATTTTTTTCAGTTTTCAGAGTTGGTCCCATTGTAAAAGTTGTTCAGTTTGATGGTCCCTATATACCATATTCGGCATTAGGGGTATTTTTGTAACATGTTGTATAGAGTACATATGTTTGGATTTTTTGACCTTGATTAAATAAAAGCCATAGAATTCTATGCATTACAAATTAATTTGACCTAAAAAAAGGAGTTGCTAGTATAGGCACAGAATAGATATAAGTACTAAGTAATCTAGGTCAACTAAAGTCATTAAGCTCGTTGGATCGCTTTTTCCTCTGTAAACGCTACCGAAGTTGCGTATGATCAAGTGTAACAATATTCATACAATTACTTTAACATGTTATAATAGCGGTAATGATTGTAAGTATAAGATAAAATTTCGAAATACATCGTATGTTAACCAGTGCACATGACCGTGTATCTACTGCTACGCCGATCAATCATGTTGTATTGTCTGTCCGTCTATTGTTGGTATATCAATGGGTGCGGGTGCCGACTGCCCTAGCAGTATATTTCACGATTACAATAAGGTATGAGTATCGATACTGGAAGTTAATCTATCCGGTCGGTAATAATAAAGAGTTCATTTTTCTTCTCGAATACCTATTATGAGGTGAGCATAGACTAGCATTTTACTTGTAATGGAGCATTGAGAGAATTTGAATGAAAAGTTGTTTTTTATAGCCTTCAAAACTTAGTACCTACCACACTTTTAGAATTGCAATTTCTCTTAAATAATAGAAATTGGAGTATCGAAATAAAAAAAGGTTTTTTTCAAGAAGGCTGATCGATAGTGAAGTTGTTATTTAAAACAAAATTTTTTTAGTCCTTTTTATTTAGAACACCTATCTTTGTATTTTAAAAGTTATAACAATTGAAAAGTGTGGTACTAAGTTTTGAAGGCCAGTGTATTTTAGTTTTCGGTGGTAGGGCTTATTTCAAGTCCGCCTGGCTAACTACCACCATCTTACCTAAGTCTGAGGCCATACCGACAATTTAAAAATTGTTGTGTTCCGGCAGTTAGAGGGAAGATAGCCAGTTCCTCAGTGGTGAGGATGCCGGGTGTAGTGCGCTTACACTTTCGGCCTTATCGTCACTTAACATCACGTGAGGTGAAGGCCAGGCACTATTACGTAGTGGATAAAAAAACCTATCATTCTTTCCTTAGACATACCAATACTTGAGTACTTAAAAGTAAATCGAATAAATCAGATACTTGCTGATTTATTGGATGTTTTGGTACCGAAGTTGCAGTGGTTGTCAAATGTTTGATTGGAGAAGTTGTGAAGTGATCGGAACTGTAATAAAGATTTTTATAAAGGGTTATTTTTATTTGTTACGTAATATTTTAATGGTGTAGATCAAAAATTATAATTATTTCTCACGTATTATTTTATTATTTTTACGAAATAATATAAAAAATAAACAAATAATTGTTAAAAAAATCAGACTGAAATTCCTGTTATCATTATGTAGCATTGTTCTAAATTGTGGTAATGTTGTCTTCGATGCTAACACAAAATAAATAATAGTCTTATATAGGATGTCCCAATGCGAGCGTACATTTTAAATTGTGTAATTTTTTTCGTGCAAGTGGCGACTCTCAAATTTTACAGCTGTGACCTATGATTGTTGCGACTATTAAAAATGGTGCACTACACAAAAGAAGAACGCGTTAACATTGTGAAAACCCATTCCAAAAGGGGGAACGTTAATTCGCTCTCACACTCGCCAACTTCGCGGAACATGATAACGGAGTTCTTGTGGTCTGAACTGATCGGCATGGATCTGGACGACATGTGGTTTCAGCAAGACGACCAGCCACGATTATTGCAACAATATCCAGAGCAAAATCATCTCACGAAATTCGGATGTCAACCGGCTACCAAGGACATGCGATTTTTTCTTTGGGTTATAAGAAATCGCGGTTGTAGGCGAATTAACCGAAACAATTATTGATATTAAGATAAATAATATTAGAAACGACGACGCTCCCACTAGCGACTCGGTAGCATAATTGGTCAGTGCATTGGGCCGGAATCCCAAGGGTGCGGGTTCGAGTCCCGTCTGAGGTGCTACGGGTGAGTCGATTTTTTCTAGTATTTTTTCTAATATTATTTATCTTAATATAAATATAGCATTGTGAATGCGAAAAAAATCAAAATTTAATAATTTAATAACAATTATTGAGCTTAAAGCCGAATTCCAACGCGTCATCGATGAGATACAGCCACATCTATGCGAAGAAGTCATCAAAAATTTAATAATAAACGGCCTGTTATCCGGGTGCTGATTATGTAACTCTGTTGCAATCAACTTCTGACTGAAATTGACAGAAATCGCAGTTACGTTGCTGCTTTAAATAACTTTGTTGGCACATTGGTTCTTACTAAAGCAGCAACGTAAAGCTGCGATTTCTGTCAGTTACAATCAGAAGTTGTTAGCAACAGAGATTATACATAATCAGGGGGCAGAGCCGCGGAGGCGTTTTGCCAATTATTTTATTCCATACCTAATCGCAACATGGCTACTTTACAATGCAATAAAAATATCACGGCTCGCTAAAGTATAAGTAATATTTCATTTTTAAATAAAAATGTGCGCTCTTGTTGGGACACCGATACAAGGTGTTACAAAAATACCCCTAATGCCGAATATGGTATATAGGGACCATCAAACTGAACAACTTTTACTATGGGACCAACTCTGAAATCGCGAAAAAAAAATCAGCTGTTTCATACAAAATTAAAATCGAAAATATCAAAATGTATGAAACAGCTGATTTTTTTTTGCGATTTCAGAGTTGGCCCCATAGTAAAAGTTGTTCAGTTTGATGGTCCCTATATACCATATTCGGCATTAGGGGTATTTTTGTAACACCTTGTATAACTAGGTACAAATCACCCAATCTTTTCTTAATTAATAAACATTTTTACAGCAAAGTAAGTGAGAACCAAATTAATTATTAAAGTTGTGGTGTACTAAAAAAAAACTTTATCCAATACTCGTTACAGCTGAAACAATTTTCATTTCTCAATTATTATCATACCTTGACGTCGTAAGGCAAACTAACACTGAAACATTTTCACTGTTCTGTCATGATTTCAGTCTGTCGGTTACAAATGAAGCCATTTGTTGTACATTACAATCTGGATCGATTCGACGCACCGTAGCAATCGATTTGGTATCGATATAGCCTCGGTAATGACATCGCAGGTAGAGCGCAGATTCCATTTCTTAGTTGTCGGGGTTCAGAACTGAACAGGTGAAAATGAACCTTATGGAAGCATAATGGTTTTGGAATATATTACGGATAATCAGAAACCAAAGCTAGTAGTAGTGTGCTGTCTAAATGAAGAGCATTGGTAAGTATATGAATAAAAAAAAAAGTAAAAAATTGCTTTATTCAAATAAACTTAGTAATTAAGCGCTTTTGAATCGTTTATATTTTTCTACCACCTGTTCCAGACTTTTTTAACTGACAAGAAGAACAGGCGCAAGAAACTTATCAGCTTTAACAGAAATAAGTAACGATATTTACAAACTTAAATATATCGTTACCAAATACAAAAAATACAACAGGTTATTAACAACAAAGTACTTACTAGCGAGTTATTGTGTTACATCATTTCCACACATTCCGGTCTTTCAAATAATCGTCTACTTTATTAACCTTTACCCATGAGCGTCTTTTTGACATGATTTTTAAATTCATGCAAAGGTAGATCAATCACTTGTTGTGGAACTTTATTAAACAAGGTTATGCGTTTCCCCATAAATAAACCTCTAGTTTTTGCAAGCCTAAATCTTGGAATGTGATTATATACCCAACCTATATTACATAAAGTATTTCTTATAAAAAAGGTTAATAATAAAATTTTTAAGTAGGTAGTCCGTATAGTTCTCCTGTTTAGTTCTAGTAGAAGAACAAAACGGAGAAAAATATCTATCAGTAGAAATAAACGGATAAATAAATCCGTTTTGTTCTACTGGTAGAAATAAACAGACAAAAAATATGGTAGTCCGTATTGTTCTATCATTTACTATTTTATAGCGTGCACCACAACGTAATTAATAATTCTACAGCACACTTGAAGTTGTTCTATCTGTGGTTGTACCTATCTGTGTCGATGCATTGTTTTTTATTTTGTTTTAAGTATGCAGTAAATAGTTTTTAGTTTTTAAATGAAAAAGATTAAGATTAAAAATATTTTCAATATTTTTAATATTCTTTATAATTATTCTGTTTTATGGTAAACTGAATCATAATGATTAGGATTAAATCTATTCCCAGATGATTCCGTTCTACACGTAGCCTTTATACTTTTGAAATTGCACTTTAACGAGTCGCTCGCTGCGCTCGTTCGCTCAGAAAACTGGAGCGCCTTATATTGGTCTCATGTGTGCTCTTAAATTTATTTTTAAGTATTTTTATTCGAAGATATTTAAATCATCTCGTCGTCGATACTTATATGTTAGCTTATTCAGTAAATCTTAACAATGTAACTAAGTACATACATACATACATAAAAATATAGTGAGTAAGCTAAGATATTCTTTTTTCCTTTTTTTAACGTTTTTCACAGGGGCTCAATCACAATAATGAGCTGAGCAGAAGTGTAAAGAAAACTTTGGTAACGGTTTGGTCCCACGAAGATGCTTGGATACGCTCTTCCAGTGTCCGGGAGTGCACCAACAAGGTAGATAACAGAAATTGAGTCTTCGACGACCTCATTAATGAAATGCTAGAACTCCTTTTAAATAAAATAAATAAATTGTAGACTGAAAAAAGTGACAACCTTTAACGTAGTCGGTATTTATCAATCTAGGTAAGGTACCAGTAGCAGTGACCCGGAAACAGTATGTCGGGCTTCGGAAGAGTGAGCAAACTTCGGTCTCTGTCAAACGGATCCATATTGTTTGACGTCCTTCCATGGCGTCCCGCTCAATTAAACGTATTGCATTTGGGTATCTCTATGGGAATTTCAGAAAGCATTGAACATTTGGTATATATGGATTTATTTTGACGGTGCATTGTCATAAGAATTCATTGAAGTTTGGTAAATCAACGATATGATCGTTATTTTGGTTTATTTTCAGAGGACCCACACATAATAAAATTGTAAATGTATTGTATTTTGATTTGATTTGATATGAGTGATAAAAGCTTTAGAGGATCGAAGGGTACAAGCAAAAACATATTTTTTTTTAATTTTCTGTCTGTATATTTGTACGCGAAATCAGGATGTGGTTTTCACAGTTGTATTTCTTTAAGTTTAAGCATGTTTCATCTTAATACGCAAACCAGGGGGCTAATTGTCTAATTTCAAAATTTATCGCAATCGCTTTCATTTGACAGATGGATGTGACACATTGCTGCATTTCTTTGGTAAGTTTTTATTTATGCCAAAAAGAATCATCAATGTGTTACATCTTGAAAGCGATTGCAATAGATTTTGAAATTAGACAATAGAAGGGCAGAACAAAGTCCACGCAAACGAAGCTGCGGGCGGCCGCTAGTTGATCATAAAATAAATAGTTTAGTATTCGCCTGAATAACGTTAAGTGGCAGTGAGAAAAGCTTTGTTTGGAAACATAAAGCTCTTAATCCTGCTTTTTGTTAAGCCGTTTATATTTGCCTGGATATGGTACAAACTAAATACCAACCAGAAAAAATGTGTACAAGGATTATAAACAAAATTATGCATGAACTTATTAAACGTGATGAATTCCATTTCAGAAAAGGTGTGCTGTGAACGCTTAGTGTCAAATAAAATATTTATAGTACAACCGAAACAATGTTGTTATGACATGTTTTATTTTACATTTAGATTGCGGTAGTTTCACCTGTAATATCAGGACATAAGAGTTATCTTGAGTGCAACTAGAGCAGCCATTGTTTCGTACAAATGTTTGTTCAGTGCGAAAAGTATCCGTGTTACGTTTGCTGCCATGTTAGAAATTTATGTGTAAGGATCTACTTAACGGGACGTACGGTAAGCCTTCACGGGTTACATTGTACGTTATATTATAATACTAAATCGTTGCAAAATCGTAATAATTTAAGGGTAAGGCAATCTTAATTTTTCCTAACTTGACCAAATAGAGCCTTTTCAGGAAGAACATCGTAACCTCCATTTTGCATATTTTACAGGAGAAGGTTTTTTTTAATATTTTTCATAATTACTGCAAGCGATAAGTATTTACTTTACGTTACATTATTTATTATTGTAAGCGCCAAGTAGGATGCTTGCTATATAACCTAAAACCTAGTATTTTAAGGTAAGCGACCTAGTTTTTTGTCGTAAGCGACATGTACTATACTTACGATATATCTGTCGATGGAGGTTAAACTGAAAAACAGAATAGGTTGCAACTTACGATAAAAAAAATAATATCTTATGAAATTGAATTATATTCTACTGTGAATTCTAAAGTCAGTGTTTAAGGTGCAAAATCAGCTGATATGGCGGTTACTATAGAAACACATTTTTGCGAATTTTGGCGCTAACGATGTTATTCCTGAAAAGGTTTAAAATATTAATTAGTTATTTTCAGTAATTTTTGATATTCGTTGTCAATGACAATTAACCCTTTCATCTGTATCGCACAGATCTGTTTTAAAATTACCCCGTTGTATCCTTTAAATCTCCGGCTGGGGTTTAATTTCTGAAAATAGTTCCTAAAAGTTCACAGAATTCACGGGATGCCTTTAAAATAAGAGAAATGCAATTAAGGAAAATACGGTGCGGAGAGGTAATTGTGATTATTACAGACCTATTTGTCCAATATTTAATTGTTGATGGGTGAGATGACTGAGAAGAAGACGTGAATGACTGAAGCTAGGAAGAGTGGAGCGGGATTTCGTTTTTAATTCACGGAGCAAAAGAGTACCGAAAAGGACAAAGAGGGTAAAAATAATCAAAATAAGCTCGTTCTCTCCTGCATTGGAAAGCTAAACGGTTTTACCTTTTATTACCTTTTCGCAGAGACAATCTGGCTTTTTAGTTCACGCAGTTCATATTCCAAAAATATAGGTCAAGAGCGAGTCAGACTCGCGCACCGAGGGTTCCGTATAATCATTTTGAAAAAGTTTACTATTTAGAGACGATGTCTCTAAGTAAAGATTACAGGAACAATAAAACGATGTTTTTTTATACTTTTCATCAAAAGTAGAAAACTATGTTAACCCATATGCCCTAGTAGCCACTTCGAAGTTTTAAGACCCCATATTTTCAGTCCCTGTTGCAAAACAAAAATATACTTCTTTCTTATTTGCAAAGTAATTGGGCAAACGTCATCTAAAACTATTCCAAATTTCAAGTTGATAGCGTTAGTAGTTCTCGAGATATCCAGCTATGACAGACAGACAGACTGAGTCGCAGTAATGATTCTGTGATGGTTATTTAGGCTGTGGCCAGTCTTTGTTCTTTAGTCTGTAAGTTTCCAAGCAACGGTTGTTATATTTTTTCCCCACTGTTTTTCGTTCTTGTACAAAATTGCATTGCTACATTAAAATCTCTTGAAAAGGCTGTAATTCATTTTACTTCCACGACAGATTCCTTTTTACCATTTTGGTACGGAACCCTAAAAAGCATTCGATTGTTATTTCACTCCAGTCTTATTCTTCCGCGGATTGACTTTCATAGTGCAAAGAAAAACCCCTCGCCTCTACCCTCATAATCACCATGTCAGCCTCGCGACGGCCACAAGACATAAAAATTCAGAAAGAAACGATCTTATTTGCCAGACTCATGTTAATTGGCTTAATTAGATTGGCTTCTCAATCTCTTTGAGAGCTCAAGACACGTGAGGCGCTAATTGAAAAGTAGATACACTTGTTCTCGCTTTGACTTCACTCGCTCTCTAATCCTGAAACCCAAAAGGGTAAGAGTAGCTTTAAACAAATTAGGCTGCTGCGGCTGCCATTAAATTGTGTTTAAACTCTTGTGAACAAAGTCGAGTTTAGGTACTTTTGTTTATCGAGAATTCTTATAATATCAAATTATAAGAATTCTCGATAAACAAAAGTACCTTGTGTTTGACCTCAAAGTTATTATTTATTTTCCGTTTATTGCCGCGAAGGTAAGAAAAATACCCGCCTGCATCAAAAGACAAGTCAACTAAAGAGATGGAAACAAGATCAAATATTAAAGGCAACATAATAACATGCAGTCGGAGACAAGTTTACTGTGCAATTATGAATGATTTGACTTAAATAATAATAAATAAATATTTGTATACAACATCACATACATTGCTCTGATTCCAAAGTAAGTAGCTAAAGCACTTGTGTTATGGAAATCAAAGACAACGGTGGTATCACAAACACCCAGACCTGAGCCAATATAGAAAAGTTCGTTTTTCTAAATTGACCCAACCGGGGATCGAACCCGGGACCTCAGAGATGGCGACACCTTGAAAACCGGTGTACAAAGCCACTCGACCACGGAAGTCGTCTTATGTTATTATGTTGCCTTTAATATTTGATTTTGTTTCCATCCTTTGACTTGTCTTTTGAAGCAGGCAGGTTTTTTATTTTTTAAATTATTTATTTTTATTTATGTCTTTTTAGTTCTTATATTTTACAGTCATGATATACCTTTTTGGAATTCTTATGAGAAGCCCTTTAATTTGATGATTTGGTTTGGTATTTGGGATTTTCTATTTAATAGAACCCTAGACAAATACTGTCTTAATCCGAATAACATCACAAGAAAAATTTATTATGCTAAAATTGCAAATCATTTTGGTATTACGTTTGTATGGGAAGCTCCCTGCGCCGGACTTTTAAGGCACTTTATTTGGACGGACAAATAAAAATTATTAATACTTATCATTAGTTACTCACGCGTTTAATTCTTGTTATTTCAACAAAGTTAAATGAAAATTAATTCTATTATGTACAAAATTTAGTTTCATTATTAAATTCTTCTCAGGATGTTTTCCGTTTTTATAACGGGAGGTTGATGTCAGTCATTACATTTTCCGCAGCGTGACTGTAAAAAATATTCATAGGAGCCGCCTCAGCTCGCCGTCTGTGCCATGAACGCGAACTTAATTGAGTTTGGGAGTTGGTTTCGCGTCTTGGCATGGTTTTTACCACCGGAATCCCTTTAAAGGTAACTTTGAAAGTAAATTTGAATACCAGAGTCAGAAGTTTGGATGTATGTAAGGATTATGGTTTAGTTACAAGAGTTTTTTTCTTTTGAAGCTGTACAATGATTTTTATAGACGCCGATGATCTGTAAGTTACTTTAAAAATTTTGTACTCTGTGGGTAACTTTTACTAAATAAATCCATTCTATTGAATTATTTCAAACACATACCTACGAGTAAATAGGCACTTAATAGAGGGAGTCAATCACTGTATTGTAACCGTGTGTTTCCACTAGTCAAATTAACAATGTTAAATAAACATCGTTCGAAGCAAATCTCACTCTCTCACATTTATTGGTACTTAAGTACTAATGTAAATCATATTGCATTTTTTTTTCATTTTCTTTTTTACTGTATCGAATGATAAAACGTTCCCATCGCTTACGTGGATGGATGCAGCAGTTTAATAATTTGAAATTCAACTAAAATGCTATTCTGCTGGCATTACTCATATTATTATCATAACGATGTGTTGTTCCATACAAATATGATCATACGAGTATAATGACTTTGACAGACTTGAACCTGTGGGTTTTAGTATTTTCTTGGATTGCAAGAGTTGTAAAACTAAATAAACAGGGTGTTTGGTAATAAACTTTAAAACCAAATATGGTAGATAGGGTGCCATGCATAGAACCCCGGAAAATTATTATAAACTGTGAAAACCACACCTTTTTTTAAAGAAAAAAATTTTTTTTTACTTATCTGCATAGAAGCAATCCTAGGCCAAAATTATGTTTTGCTTTTGCCCATTAATTTATCAATTGATTATCAATTACATTACTCTATTTGGATCTAGCGTTGTCATTTTGCATTTTTCCGTACAAATATTAAAACAAAATTTCTCAGGCATGTGGCGGTTTTCTGGGTTTATAATAATTTTCCGGGGATATATGCATGGTATCTACCCTAACTATATTCGGTATTATAAGGCTATTACTAAACACCCTGTATAACGTAACTGTAAATATTTTTATTCACGTGACGTTTTTATTCAATATCGACATTATGACATACTTACTTCTTGTAAATTATACGAGTACCTATGTAATGTACATTCCGAAATTAAAATTTAATTACATTTCAATATCGATATGAAAGTAGTCCCAAAGTTTTTACAATGATAATAACAAAAGGCAAATAATTGTATTGATTTAAAAGAGAGACTTCACAATAGAAAATGCCGTTGAACAAATTTTCTACCGACCTTTATTTTATTCAATTAAGAATCATTTCTCGGGAAAATTGACAGCTTATTAAATTAGCTGCGAGTATCTTTTGTTTCTTTAAAACATTGCTGGAGTTCCTCTAAAACAATCAATTTTCAAAATTAAACATTAGACTTACTAGGTATTTTGTTTATGTAGTTTGCAGACAATCCAAAGAAATTTTTATACAAGAAAGAAAAATAAGTAAAAAGCTTAAATAATATCTAAGCTTTATCTATATAAGATGACGGATCGCTATTACCCAATCAAAGTCGCGGCACGTAAAGACATGTATTATAAAATTCAGAATTATTATTGACCACGGTAAATAAAAAAGCTTAAAAAAAGAAAAACCTTCAAAAACCTAAAAATAAAAACAAAAACTGCTTCAAAATTAAATAGCTCTAAATAGCAAGAAAAAATATTTGAATCATTGGATACGCATATAAATTTTAATAAAAACAGTCTATGAAGTCGGGTGGGGCTGGAGGACATTTTCTTTTTTTTATTAGAAGCCCCACCGTTATTTTTTTACTTTTTAGAGCCATTTAATGTTTTGAAGAAGGATTTTCATTGTTTTTTTTAGATTTTTTATTTTTAACTTTTTGTGGTTTTGTATTGTACCTGAGCGTGTAAATATTTTTTTACTTTATATATCTTCAATGGTACATACAATGCCCATACCCCAATTTTGAAACTCACGCCGTTTGTTTTTAAGGAGTTCCTTTGTACCTTCGTAGTCCAAGTCTAGTCCAGAACGCCGCAATTCGGTTTGTTTTGGATTGTCATAACCCTACCAATATCTCGATACCTACATATCCTATTTGACTGAGGAGTTCCCTTGGGTAACTTCAAAGTCTAAGGTCAAATGTCAATGAAATTAAAAGGACTACACTTAAGGTAGGTATCCCTTTCCCAACAAAATTATAATCATCTAATTCGGTTCATAAACAAAGAAGTCATCAAGATAGTAAACTTAAAATAATAGTATTATCAGGATTACTTGAAAACTACTGAACCGATTTAAAAAAAATAAATGGGACCATTTCGCAAGAAATGTCAATTATCATCAAAATCGGTCCATAATTAATGTTGAACATTCGCGCGAACAACGATAAAAAAACATGCTGTCGAATTGAGAACCTCCTCCTTTTTTTGAAGTCGGTTAAAAATCGAACAGATTTTTTTAAATGATAGACGGATAACGGAATCCAAAACTTCGGATTTGCCGGCGTGATAGCGATAGATAAATAGAATTCGCTACGGAGGAAGTCGAATAAAAAAAAATTGTCTGTCATAAAATATGTTGCCAGCCATAATAGATATTAAGCTTTCAAGCACTTTTCGCATAACGATGCTAAGTTCTAAGCAAATAAAAAAAGCGTAACTTAATGATGAGTGAAACGCTGTGAGCCTCTCGAGTCCTTGGCAAACTGAAAATTTCCAAGTGATTTTAATGACTGATAATGAGGCAAATCACGAAAGAAACTTCGGAGCTTTTCGTTACTTATTGTTATTTATACGCCCTTACTAATAAAGATTGTATAGCTGATGTCTAGTTACAGAATGTTATGTCCCTTTCTTTTTAATGTCAAACTTAAATAGCTCGTTCGACAGAGAGTAACCATTGTGCAACTATACATCTGCTATACGATCTTTATTAGTAAGGTGGATAATATACAAGGTGTTACAAAAATACCCCTAATGCCGAATATGATATATAGGGACCATCAAACTGAAGAACTTTTACTATGGGACCAACTCTGAAATCGCGAAAAAAATATCAGCTGTTTCAATCATTTTGATATTTTCGATTTTAATTTTTGTATGAAACAGCTGATTTTTTTATCGCGATTTCATAGTTGGTCCCATAGTAAAAGTTGTTCAGTTTGATGGTCCCTATATATACCATATTCGGCATAAGGGGTATTTTTGTAACACCTTGTATATTATAGTTGTTCAGTATTTACGTGAATTTGAAAGATATAATTAAAATACCTCCTTATGAAGCTCTATTTTATTTTCATAAAGGTTCTAATTAATGATTAGTGTATTATCAATTATCTTTCCATAAGTAAACACAGGGGTGGACGGATAATTAGAAACACAAGTCGATTTACATACAAACGAGGTGATTTTGAAGCCTTGTTTCGCCGCTGGGACTGATCGAGCTGTGTTCTGATGATCTATCCAGGGAGTGAATGGATAAAATCCAGATCACTATATACACCCAACTGATCTGATCAGCATGCTAGGTACAGGGTTCTCAGTTTCAGGGTATCCATACATTTTAAAGCTATTTTGGCGGTTTTTTAAACATATCCAATACCTTTTAGAATGCTGATCAAATCAGTTGGGTGTGTATAGCGATCTGAAAACAAAAGATGTAGAGACGATCTCTTGCAAAGGTTAAAGTTCCCACACTAATGTGTGAAATCATAAGGCTTGATTGTGTTCTCAGCTTGAGCAAATCTCATATAAAGAGCAGGTGTGCAAAGTTGAAGGAGAAATGTGTTTTATGGTCGCCCCGCGACAGCGCAACTGCCTGACACGGCAGCCTACTAAATTAAACCTAACCGACGTTTTCAAACATTAATTACGGGGCTTTGTGATGCTGATTCCTATATAAAATATGCTCTTCATAAAAAGCCTTTGTTTCCCAAACATTTAATCTTACGCTCCGAAGTATTCAACATTAATTACTTTGACACCGATGTGTCTAACGTGTCGGGTCTAGGCTGGCTGTTATTCTTGTTAGAACAAAGACTGGTATTATTCTATTTGCTCTGAATTAATTTAATGTCTAGTACCTACATAATTTAATGTTAACGAATTCTCGGCACTTTGTTTTTATTACGATTGGCCGTCCCATACGAAACCTAATAATAAGGCATAAAAAGTGTATTATTAACCAACTTTAAAAAAAGAAGGAGGAGGTTATGAAACCTCTAATACACTTTTTCTCAAACCCTGTTTCACAGTTGTATTACCTTGATGTTACATTTGAGTACCCAAGATTTACTACAGGCTTGTTTATGGTTTCGATCGATCCTTTATACATTTATTATAAAGGTTGTACAGACAATTCCTGGCAGAACTAAATTGTTCTGTTTCAATTTGTGAATTTGTTAAAGTGAAATTGAATAGTACTTCGTTGCGGGATGTTCGGAGCTGCCAAGGCCACAACTGGCGGTCTTGTGTAATTTCCAAATAAGTTCTTCGGAAAATTTCCAACTTTGCCTGGTTTTCTTAAAATTTTGCTGCCGACGTTTTACGGCTATAGGCGCTTTCGTAATTTTAATTTTCTGTCGCGTAACGATAAAAATTATGATACCGCATTTCACTTAAGCATAGACAAAATAAATTGACCTTGTGTATTCAACTCCGGAAAACAAAAAAATAATTAAACCTTTTAAGAGACAATCACTTTGTTTTGTACTTTTACAATGTAACAAATCGGTGTTGAGCATTTTTTAACCGACTTCAAAAATGGAGGAGGTTCTGTGTTCGTCTGTTTATTTGTTTAATTTCTTTTTATGTATGTCCACCGTTGTTCCAAAACGGCTGAACCGATTGACATGATTTAAACGTTACTTTTTTATATCTATGCGCAAAACAAAATCTTTTTAATATTAAAAATATTCATCCATTATTTTTTGTTACTCTTATCTGTCTTGTTAACTGTTTAGATGCCTACGCAGGTGATGGAATAATAAAATAGCCTGAAGCATGAAAGTTTTCTAATTTTCAAACAAAATTGTAACAGCGAAGGTCCGAAAAATAATTTGTGAGGGCCGTTTATTACTAGACAATGGAAAATTGAGATCCAATTTATGATAAATAAAAGCGAAATTGAAAGTTGGAATTAGCTCCGTGTTTTGCGACACGTGCTGTCATATTATTTAACGATGAACATAACGTTTATAAAAGTTTTTGTTTGGGTTTTTTTATATTAATTTTCCGTTAAGGCCATTAAAATACATGCCATATGCCATTACATTAAAAATTATTATGATTATGTTTCACTGTTGTTTTCATATTCATCAACAAATAATATACACACTAATATTATACGCCTAACCTAGGTACATAACTATGGTACTATGCTTTTTTGTGTGTATGAGGTAATCTTTCTACACTATCCTTGACGGACATAGGCTATATTCTCACCGAAATTCCCACGGAAATTGGGATTAAAAGCGGATGAAGACGCGGGCGGAAGCTACTATTAAGTATTTATAATCGTAAGCCTATTTCCTTTCTCTCCCACTGGGGAAAAAAGGATGAAAACATTTTTTTCCCAATATTTCCCATTGGGGGACAAAAGTGGGGGACAACGAGAACAAGCCTAAGCGTTAGGTGTGAATATATAATAATAAATATTAAATGCCTGGACAATTTCACACAGCGCTATCTAGCCCCAAACTAAGCAAAGCTTGTAATATGGGTGCTAGACAACTGATATACTTTTTAAATATATACTTATTACACATAGTAACACCCAGACCCGTCATAGAAATTAAAATTCATCATTTCATTCCCGGCCGGGAATCTAACCCGGGACCTCTTGCGTGGTAGATTGGCAAGTTGACCACTGCACCACTCAGATCGTCGTATCTTTGATATAATAAATTAATTATGAAATGCCAACTCATTACGTCATCTGCGACAAGATTAATAGGAGGTGGAATCGCTCCGACGATCTATGGCTCTCAGGATTACCCGGTGTGATGATGACTCATTATAATTAACGGGTTAACAAACCGTAAGTATAAATTTGTTACCAATGTTTCATTCAAAATTTGATCATGTCTCACTTTGATGTAATTATATTTGAGACGATGTGGATTTGTCTTATCTTAATCACATTTATTGAAGTAAATATTGTTAAAAATAATCCTATACGTAAAATGGAAAAAAAAACTATTTCAAACAAATGGAACTGTTTTTCAATTTGAGATTTGGCGCTGGCTTGCAGCGTAAGAGTTGATATACTAGAAGAAATTCGACGTTCTCACCAGTGACTCGGTAGCTCAGCGGTCAGAGCATTGGACCGGATATCCAAAGGTCGCGGGTTCGATTCCCGTCCGAGAACATGATCTGGTGCGAGTCCTATTTTTTCTAGTATATTATTTAGTATTATTGACAATGATATTTTTGTACAATACTAAATAATTTACTAGATAAAATACGACTCGCACCAGATCATATCTTCAATCAATCTTTCAGTATATTATTTAGTATTTAGTAAATGCAACAGTTTTGAAGTTTTGTCATTTTTAATGGTCAATCTTGCATTGTTGGCAAGTTGTTATTAAACAAGAGACGAATCACATTTTTGTAAGTGTTTGACTCCGACGGTTAGTAAAGTGTATGTTTACACTTTACTAACCGTCGGAGTCAAACACTTACATCACATCTGCAGTAAAATAGTCGGGAGCAAACTTCAAATTAAAATTAAACTAGTTCAGCTAGACGATTTCATTGACAAACAAATTTTAGGATTTATTAAGATCATAGTAACAAGAGTCAAGTCTTAATTTAAATCGAATTACTTATTCATAAAGTTTGACTGTAGGGATCTTATTTGAAATTCTAATTGAATTGATCAGAGTGATAATAATAAATTTTAATAATCGCAGAATCTATTGTTAGCTTAATTAATTTTATTATAATTAGATCTTAAGACACAGAATCCACTTTGTCCTTCTTTACGAGTACAAAAACGACGGCGTTTGCGTCGTGATAGGCCTGCCATCACCTAAATTACGGGACCTCGGACAGAAATTTCAAGAACCCCTGACATTTGAGTGAAATAAAGAATTTTTAACCAGTCGCACTTGAAAAAAAAAATTTAAAATAAAATAAAAACATCGTTATAATATTTTTTTTTAACCTCAATAATAACGCTTAACGCATGGTGGCGCGGCGGGCGGGGAGCGGCGTCATCTATGTAACTGAAGATGCCTGACTAGAATTCACAAAAATATACCCAATCGAACAAAAAAACAATTATTAAAATCGGCACACCAACGCCAGAGTAATCGGTGTATATACAAAAGACAAAAAATCTCCCTCCTTTTGAAGTCGGTAAAAATGCCTGGATTTTTAGAAAAATGCCTGTCTATAATAAAAAACGGCGGAAAAAACGGACACTATTTAAGAACCCCGCTCGGACGCTCCCCGGACGCCCTACAAACTAGGACAAATCCGGGAAAACCCGGACAGCCTTAATCGCGAGCCAACGTAACATTGCCGTCCAACTTACCGCTCAATGCGAGCAAAACAAAAACAGCCTCGCGACAATAAATGTTTTTACCCTGTGCTCGCAATGTCGATATACCTAGGTACGGCATATTTCGTGGCAGTGTGTGATCCGGCTTAACTTTGCCCTTGGTTCCTTAAAACAATTTGTAGGTAATTGGCGACTACACACGACTTCTCACATAGCAGTCTCCCTTGTGCGAAACAGTCGCAAATGAAATTACTTCACAAATTCATCACACGGAGGCAGCAGAATTAAATTAAAATTAAATGTTAACAACAGCTAAGTTGACTTAGTCAATGTAATAGTCATGTGGCGGTAGGTACTCCTTTAAGATACAGCACAGGCTACAGTCAGATTGCATGGCAAAAATATGCTATATATATTAACTAGTTAAAATTAAAAATATATTTTTCTGAATATTACTTACGTACAGCTTGGCCAGAAAGAAAAGAAATTAAATAAAACGGAACTAAAATTTTCCAGTACAAAATCAGTGTTGTCAAGATTTTGACGTGTTTGCATAGAAAGTGGCGCCCTCATTTTTTGTCAACTCTTTATGGTCAAGCTGTAAAATTTGATGCATTTGATGTCTTTCTGTTATAATTTTTCACCTTAACCGCCATCAAATGGTAGTTGACTTTTAATTGATCAAAAATGATGAGTGGGATGATTCGCAAAACATTAAATCTATGCTCGTAAAATATGCGAACGATACTTTTTGTTTACAGCTCAGCCATTGTTTTTGACAATAAAGCTTTTGTGAGAATTTGCAAGTACCTACTATCCATCAATTGTGAGAACGAGCCACTCGCTTATATGATAATTTTTCGTACAATAATCCAAATAAACAAAAGTATGAATAAACGACTTGCCTTTGTCAAAGGTTTGATTCATTCTTTCAAATTGATAACGTACACACAGCAGCACGTCAGGTTACACAGTTAAACTGTGAAAACAGCTTTTATTACGTAGGGAATAAAGGCGGTCTCAAGGTCAACATGTATAGTCTGAAGTGCCGTCGTGTGTACTTATGCTCAAAAATTTAACTGTTTCCTGAAAACCTTAATAAAAAGTCAAACTAAAAGTGCCTTCATACGATCGTTTTCCCGTTTCCTTTTACTTTCATCTGACGCATGTCTCAAGGCATTCAATAACACACACTAACCGTGCGTTTCCTCTTACGCTTCCAACAGCGGCATGCCTTAGGGCATGTAATAGCGATGCCCTATCTTCACAACAAAACGTCAAATTTGTATGGATGGCAGAAAGTTGAACGTGAAAGCGCACGTTTTGGAGGCAATCAATATTACATGCGTTTTGACGCAAGTTAACTTGAAAGTTGAAACGACTCGGCTAAGACGGACCATAAATAAATATTTGACAACATGATATACATTGCTCCAATTCCAACGTAAGTAGCTAAAGCACTTGTGTTATGGAAATCAGAGACAACGGTGGTATCACAAACACCCAGACCTGAGCCAATAAAGAAAAGTTCGTTTCTAAATAAATAACAGCACGGAAACCGCTATAACTATCGCGTCGCCTTACTGCAACCTAGAATGTTAGAGAATTGTCAAAAAACCGTGCGTGGCAATCACATGCGTGGATACAGCGCGGAAATCGCTATAACTATCGCTTTGTCTAACTGCAACCTAAATGTTAGAGGTTTGTCAGAAAACCGTGCGTGGCGACCGCGTGCGTGAATACAGCGCGGAAACCGCTATAACTATCGCGTCGCCTTGCTGCAACCTAGAATGTTAGAGAATTGTCAAAAAACCGTGCGTGGCAATCACGTGCGTGGATACAGCGCGGAAATCACTATAACTATCGCTTTGTCTAACTGCAACCTAAAATGTTAGAGGTTTGTCAGAAAACCGTGCGTGGCGACCGCGTGCATGGGTACAGCGCGGAAACCGAATTAACTATCTCGTCGTCTAACTGCAACCTAAAAATATTAGAGGTTTGTCAAGAACCGTGTGTGGCGACCGCGTGCATGGATACAGCGCGGAAATCGCTATAACTATCGCTTTGTCTAACTGCAACCTAAAATGTTAGAGGTTTGTCAGAAAACCGTGCGTGGCGACCGCGTGCATGGGTACAGCGCGGAAACCGAATTAACTATCTCGTCGTCTAACTGCAACCTAAAAATATTAGAGGTTTGTCAAGAACCGTGTGTGGCGACCGCGTGCGTGGATACAGCGCGGAAAACGCTATAACTATAGCGTCGTCTAACTGCAACCTAAAAATATTAGAGGTTTGTCAAGAACCGTGTGTGGCGACCGCGTGCGTGGATACAGCGCGAAAAACGCTATAACTATAGCGTCGTCTAACTGCAAAGCTTTTTAACCAATTTCAACTAGAATAAATAAAAGCTTTTCGTAATAAATATTTAGTGCCTCACTAACATTCTTTTCTTATTAAATATCATTAGTAGACAAAATATAAAAAAATATAGATATTTTCAATAATGAATTTTAAGCAGGCTGGCTAGAGCTAGACGTGAATGATAAAGCAGTTTCATTGTGGCTGAATTACGGTCGTTATTGTGTGCGAATGGCCACTCAGTGACAAAGTGACTAAGTCGGAAAATAAAAATTTTCCTCTGACAGTTTCGTGTAATGGTATTAGATACTGGCATGAGATAATATTTATTTGGGAATTGATTTTTGTTTAAATATGTGAGAGTTTCATTTTACACGAAATAATCATTGATACAATGCGATTAATTCAACAATGTACAACAGAAGCATAAAATATGCGGAGCGCCGCCGTTACGTACTTTGTGACAGAAGTGACCAACTTTAGTGCGCTTGTGCTGGTACGTTGATCATAAAACGATGTATTTTAATCTGTAAAATTTACTCTTTGGTATACATTCTCGAGTGCAGTTGCACCGGATCGATGTTTATTATCAATTTAATCGGCTGATGAAAGAGATATACAATTATGTAGCAATTATGTATATCTCTTTCATCATCCTTTTCACTTGGTTATTTCATTTGTTAATCTTCGCGTGACAATGTGAGCAGTTAAATATGCCTTTTAAGCCTTCATATTAAAAGAAATTTGTTTTAATGTGTACTCTTTCAAAACTTCTCTAAAGTTAGTATATTTCGTATAAAACTTGGCTAGAAATCCCACGAGGCACGCGTGTGCCCACGCCGGCTCGCTTTATGGCCCGTCTCGCCCTAACAAGATTCCTGCGCTCGTTACGCCAATTTATTACACCCTTAGAAGGGATTTATACTTTTTTGCGGTAGTTCCGCTCACTAACGTTGTCTGCCGCACGAGTGGCGATACGTGGCGTACTGTATCATCAGCCCCTTTTGTTTGATGTACGAGTGCGCGTGACAGCGTCCCGGGAGCTGTTTTTCTTATTTTGATATTAATGCTCTTGGAGAAACGTACATAAGTGAGTACGCTTGAGTATCATAAATATTGGACTTGACACAATTCAAGCTATTGTTTCTTTAAACAACGTGTTACAAATAAAGCCGAATATGGTAGATAGGGTACCATGCATACAGCCACGAAAAATTATTGTAAGCACTGAAAACCGCCACTGTTATAAAAAAAAACTATTCATGATAAATTAGCGTAGTGGCAGCCCTAGACCTAAATTGTGTTTTGCTTTTGCTCATTAATGGGTTCGATTATCGAAAACAACAGTTTTTTTGCATCTAGGGTTGTCACTTTGCAGTTTTCCATACAAATAAAAATCAAATTTTTATGGATTATTATGAAACATTATTAAATATTAGATTTTTTGCATTTCACAATGCTATTTTTAAATTAAGATAAATAAATACTAGAAATAATCGTATCACCCGTAGCACCTCAGACGGTGTGTAGATAAAACATCCTATATACTTACCAGTTTCATCAAAGTGTAAAGATAACTACCCTTATCTCTCTATCTCTTTAACTTTTTAGATTCTCTAGAGTTTGAACTACTTACAACTTTGCTACGAAGAATTTCTCACTTTTCTTGTCTTCTCTGATATAATAGTATCACTATAACATACATTTATATCAGTAGGTAGCCATTGTTTTTTTTACCTCACGATATTGAATATCTTTATTGCATTTATGCTTTTTGTATCGTTCATATTTACATTTTCCCGTAAATATTCTGTACGTTATATTAGCAAAAAACGCATTTAATTTCGTATACATCGTCGTATCGTTCACAAAAAATAGTAGGTATATATATCTTCACAGTCACAGCGTTTGTATCTTTTGTAGCGAAAAAACTGGCCACACATTACTAGGGAAAGTTTTTCAGCGGTTTTTCCTAGTTGGCACCGCGCCATAGGACCGTCGAGCTAGGTTTTATTGCTAAGAGCATAAAGTTCAAAGTTGAGCTAATGTTCAATTCGCTGGCAATCGTTATCACTGTGATACATGATGTGATGACACAACTTTTACTCGACTCGTTTGGCGTGGATGAGAATTTGTTGCAATGGAGAAGTGATAGCCGTTTCTATCTTTGATCTGGGTTTTGGAGGTGAATAAGGTATTCACATTAGAGTGTGAAGGGTCGATTGGATTTTAGGCCCACTTGCAGTAATATTTACTAAATCTCGATTTTGTTAAACCTAGATGTAGCCCTCATGAAACTGTCAAAAATTTTAAATGTCGTTTTAATAATTTGACATATTCGTATGAGTATAACAAAATCGAGTTTTAGTAAATGTTGCTTAAAGAGGACCTTAGTTTGTTTTTATGTGATATCGGCAAATAAGAATTTTAGCACGAAGATTGCCGATTGACTAGCATTCAATTAGTATGATTTTTTTATATTTTGCTCTATTGTTAACAAGAAAATCTGAAAGTTGTAAAGTATTAGGTATTGGAGCAAGGTTAGGACTTTATTGGACAATAATGTACTGTGAAAAGGATCGTTAGTTTTCAAATTGATTTATTTAACGTACCGCGAGCACATATTGTATTTCGTTGGTCGATAAACATAACACTGATTTTGAAGTTCAAATATAGAACCGATTGACATATAAATCTGCAAGAGCTTTTAATCGGAAGTCACTTTTGACAAATGAGTTCCAATATCCATGAAATTTTCGCTACTAGCGTGACATAAAGTTACTCGCTCAGTTGATTCGATTCCAATAACATTACACTTCCATTTTGCGTACATCCATCTTCGTTCTGAGCGTTTATTCAAATATCGGTACTAAGCTTTTTAACCGACTTCAAAAAAGGGCATATGGGGTATCATATGAAAGAGCGCTGCTTGCATATTCTCAAAATTCTTTTTAGGTCGAATTTCGACTTTTGATAAAAAAAATACCGTTCACCCATTTATCTCCGAAGTTTGCATAGAGAAAAACTGAAATTATTTTATGTGACAGAAGTTTATGTAAAAAATTCCGGGAAAAATAAAACGATGAAACTTGAAACTTTTTCAGAATGATGGTACGGAACCCTCGGTGCGCGAGTCCGACTCGCTCTTGACTGTTTTTTTTTTTAAGTTTGGTATACAAACAGTTACTTTGAATACAATAAAGTTATTATTCTGAGTGTTATTATTTTTGTGTCGATCGAATATACTTGAACGGCTCAAGAAATTGGCCGTACTTATAAATGTTTCTAAATATCATCATAGCAACTCTCTTTCTTATTTTTCTAGAGTAGGTAATTTAATCCACTTGAGTCACCCACCCCTAATACCCAGAGACAACAGGAATACTCGTCCATGTATACGTGCGGCATGCCTGCTGACACGATCCACTCCATGTTTATTAGCTCGACTCCTTTAAAATATTTTTAAACAGAACTTATTTTTATGCAAGATGTACTATAAGTCAGAAAATTGTTTATTTTTAATCACAGATGCAACAAAACATTTATAGATTGTGAAATATATCCACTTTTAGTCGTGTTATTCAGTGAATTGTGTACTCTTTCGAGTACACAGCAAAAGAAAGAAAAACTACTTACTGCTTGTTTCTCAAAAAATGGTTGTCCCTTAGGAAAGTCCTTTGTCCTTCCTTCCACTGTAATGTCACAGAATAATGTCATAGAACTAATGTGATGATTGAGCATTGTGTACGTTGTTTTATAATATGATTCAGCATTACAAAAATAGCTGGAGGCTTACTTCGTAATGATACAAGCAGCTTTCATGTTATGCACAGTGGGACGGATAGGTTGAAACCGTTTCGTATATTATTATGATGGTCAATGGATAGCCAGCAACGTGAGTAGTGTTTGAGGGAGTTTTTATAAATCTTGTGCAAATTGACAACGTCCTCACATTTGGCTTAATTAATAGCGTAGCGTAGTCGGCCTGGGATAGCGGTGGCTAAAGCAACTATCGCTATGGTCTTTTATAGGATGGGTGATCGAAAAGCAATTATTTCGAGCCCGTACCTTGGAGTGGTCCAGACTGCGTATATGGAAATGCTACCTCAATACGTCCCCGCAGGTGTGATGAACTGAGTTAGCATTTCCAGCCGATAAACACGCGGTAATCCTACCTCAATTTAAATAAACTTATGTCTAGTGCGTCACCGCTGTTGAGACGACGAATTGGATGAGAGTTTTCAGCACTTTTAAACGCGCATTTTTACGTCCGTCACCTTCTGAGACGTATTGTTACGATTCCAGATATTTTGACAATTGATTAAGATGAAACAGATATATAATTTTTAAATTTGAGATTTAAGCATTCACAATGCTATTTTTATCCAATACTAAATAATACCCTAGAAAAAATTCGACTTACCACCTTACGCACCAGATCATATTCTCGGACGGAAATCGAACCCGTGATATACTAGAAGAAATTCGACGATGCCACTAGTGACTCGGTAGCTCAGTGTATTATTTAGTACTCCATTGTCTTTTTACAGATAATCGTGATAAATAGCTATACTTATTCGCGTTTTGGTGATTATGCTAGGGGGCTGACTAGAAATTGATTATTGACATACCTAAAGGACAAGTCATTAATTAATTTTAAAGTATGAGATACCCCACTATGCTTGTACTGTACACGTTTATTCAAAAGGTAACATGACATGTGTTACGTTATTTCTATTTTGGACGGTATATTGTATTGTACAGGTATTTCGTACCTACGGTAAAATATCCTTATTAATTATGTTACCGGGTCCAGGACGAATTAACTTTCCCTTGGGGTGACCTGGCTTCACTACTGGAGCTTTGATTACCTACTTGTTGTTCTTCAAAATAGTTAACCGTGAGTACCTACCTACTTATACCTACAAATTAAAAAGGAAAATGTAATTAAAATACCCTTTCAAACAAAAAAGAATCATCGAAATCGGTTCATAAACTAAGAAGTTATACCTGAAAATCCGTAAAAACTCGTGCGATGGTAAGCTACATAATTGATATATTTCAGGATTATGAAAAAAACTTCTCGCCAGATCTCTTTTTTTTATGGAACAACACATAAACTATGTTCTTTAAAAAAAAATTTAAATCGTTTAACAACTGGTGAAGTTATGTTAAAACATACATAAAAAAAAATTAAAAAAACATACCGTCGATTTGATAACCTCCTCCTTTTTTGAAGTCGGTTAAAAAGGAGTGTGATTTCAGCAACTGAAAAATTAACCACATTCACTAAACTGTTTTACCTACTTACTTTTGCTCTCTCGCTTTACCTCATTAAATATAACGTCTTGTTAGAGATGGTAACAAAATGATATTTCCTCGGTAAGGTTAATAGTTGAATACACGCTGAAATTTTAATCATTTGGTTCCCTCATGATTACAAGCAGCTTTTACTATGGAGCCAACTCTGATATCGCGAAAAAATGATCAGCTGTTCCATACAAAAGTGCAATACCTACTCGACCTAAAAGTATAGAATAGCTGTTTAATGCGTAAATGCATTTTGCATGCACTTGTTTTATTCAGTGCCGTTTACTTTTCAGAAAACTGACTCGAATATACATAACGGTGAGCGAGCGTTTTTTTTTCGGAAAATAATAAATAAGTCTACATTCTAAGTAGGCCTAAATACTTCGGAGGGAAAAACATATTTTTTCAACAGGTATTAAATAATTTTTTTATTATTAAATACATAAATTTTATAATAAAATCCATCCGAAGAAAAGTATGGATTAACTGTGGCTAAAATATCTCACTGCACTAAATTTCTCGTAGTAAACATCTCCGAAGCTTGATTATACGAAAATGTATCAGACAGTATATTCGTCTTTGAATTCCTTCCACCGGAAATTAAGTCCCCTTACACCAGATTGCTCAAAGCGATAACAAGCGAAAGGTTACAAGACCGGATTGAATCAACCCCGTCCCCCATATAATTTGTGTAAACAAAATGTTTGAATTTTTCCGCAAACAAAAACGGATTGTTTGTTACATTTGAAAACCTTAGGGGTGTTCTTTGGAGAGCAAACAAGCTCTGATATCATAAGGTGAGCCGTATTGATTGATATATTAGGTACTACAAAATGTGTCTACAGTTGAATGGACGTGTTATGGATTTAACTGTTTGATAAGAGTAAACAGTGAAACATTGTAAAGAATAAAGAAATAAAAACAAAACTTGTGACATATAATTATGTTCTGAATAAATGTTGAGCTTATTACAATAAAAACGTCGCAGACCATAACTCGGTTTGTTTTGGATTGTCATAAATCTCAATCACTTAACATATCCTATTTGACTTTGAGGAGTTCCCTAGTGTATCTTCGAAGTCCAAGGTACAATACCAATAAAATTAAAATGTGACCACTCTTGAGGTATACCCTTTCAAACAAAAAAAGAATAATCGAAATCGGTTCATAAACAATGAAGTTTTACCTGAAAATCCGTAAAAACTCGTGCAATGGTAAGCTAAATAATTGATATTTTTCAGGATTATGAAAATACTACTTGCCAGATTTCTGTATTTTTTTTATGGGACCACACACGAACTATTTTCTTTGAAATAAAAAAAAATTGAAATCGGTTAACAACTGGTGAAGTTATGTTAAAACATACATAAAAAAAACCGTCGACTTGATAACCTCCTCCTTTTTTTGAAGTCGGTTAAAAAAGAATAGGCTTTTGCGCACCATGAACAAGGTAACAACGTATTTCTTGCAAAATGTAATAAACGCACTCAAAAATAATAAAGGAATGTTCTTGTTACATACAGCTATTACTTCTCAAACGTATATTATTAACAAAGAACATAAATTTGTCTTTAATTAAACTTATTTATTTTGCTGCTACACTCGAGAATGTAATTAAGAATAGCAATTAAATTCCCTTCTGAAAATTGGTCGGTCCTTCACAACACAAAACCTGCCGCGCGTTTATGTAGGTTCGACGTTTACAAGTGTCGGTAAAATGACATTGCCTGAATAAACACAACTGCCTTTTTCGCCTAGTTATCAAAGCTTTTAGTTTCTATTGTATTATTTTTGTAGCCTTGACTGTGTTATGGCTTTACGAGGTCTTTTCTACTCTAACTTAAAAGTATACAGAAATTACTAATGTGTAGAATGTCTAACGAATCTTTTATTACCTACAGATTCCTTTATTACAGTAATGGTCTGACGACCTCCGTGGTCGAGTGGCTTTGCACACCGAATTTCAAGGTGTCGCCATCTCTGAGGTCTCAGGTTCGATCCCCGGTTGGGCCAATTTAGAAAACGAACTGTTTTATATTGGCTCAGGTCTGGTTGTTTGTGATACCACCGTTGTCTCTGATTTCTATAACACAAGTGCTTTAGCTACTTACTTTGGAATCGGAGCAATGTATGTGATGTTGTCAAATGTTTATTTTATTATTAATAATTTATTCAAGATTTTAAAAAACCTTCATTTTAATAAACGTCTGCAAAACTAAGATCATTTAACATTACACTACTATTCATTCTAGATTTCAATGTGTGGGAAAGACGGCAAAACGAAACGAAATCTGTAAAACTGATGTGTATGTAGGTATATGTGTACTGATGTGTGTATCTGGAGACATATTATAGAGAAAATTATATAATCCAATTTATGTAAGTGCTTTTTCATACATGTTCAAAGAAGTGTAGTAATAATTTATGTTGGTAATACATTAATTTCTACCCTTAAATCTCTTTTCAGTCTTTATTTTTCGTTTAGGAGATTAAAACACTTTTGGTGAAAAGGTCGAGTAAAGTACTTTACAATAGCTCAAATGTTGCCATAACTTTTATTAAAACCTTCGGGAAGTTCGCCATTTTGAGTATTATATTTTCACAGGAGGTTTTTTTTATAATTTAGCATTTAGGAATGAGTTACTGAATACAGTTTTGATTTAATACTTTGTGGTTGGAGAAATTTTACTGGATTAAAATAATCAGTGAAATATCAGAACAAAAGTTTTTTTATTAATCGTTCTGGTTTTTATTCGAGAAACGATTTCATTGAATTTAACTGTCTTGTCACCTATTCACTTCAAGTTTCAGGAGTGACTTGAATTTTAATGATACAAAGAAATTATAAATGTTTATAAAATTATGAATATATTTCCGTTATTGTTTTCAGAACGGCTGTATTAAATAAAGTGGTTCATAAATGAAACTGTTAGTCTTCCCCCAGCAAGACTAACAGTAACGAATTTTAACTGAAAGTAAGTTAGACTTTTTATAGTTCCTGAATAAAAGTCATAAATATTAAATTAACTAAATATTTTTATTTTAATTTAAACTCTATTAATCTATCAATCGGAAGCAGGGGTGCTACATCTTTGAGTGTCATTGACAGGTTAATTTTATTTTACGTATAAAATAAAATTAACCTGTCGTTAGATATAAATAAATAAACAGAATTAAGAATAAGTAGAAGCAAACTTTATTTTACCCAAAATCAAACTCCAAATAAAACCCTACTTAGACAAAATGTTAATTAATAATATTGTTAATTAATAATATAACAAATATATGATAGCTATAAAATATATAAAATACTTATCCTACTAAATTCTTTTTCTTCTGAAAGTAAGTATCAAATCGCCTCTTCTAAAATTTATTAAAACAAATCATAACAAAACAGAGATCCAAAAGCAAACAAAATAGTAAAAAAAGATTGCTAAAAAAACCTTTCCCTATCCTAAAAAAATCTTATTATAGTACGGTTATTATAGATGAAGCTCTGACAGTCCTATTTAAAATTACATTATTTGATTCTACGTGAAACCTTTATGATTTTGTTCACAATCAAATTCGAAATTATAAAATAATACTGAAATAAAACTCGATCCTATTGTAACCGTGCGTACTATAGTTGGAAGAAAAATACCTTATCGAAAAGGTTTATCACATCTGATTTGGAGGAAGGAAAACATACTTCCCCCAAATCAGTCTTACTCCACTTTGATATTTCTAAGTTATGTTTTTGTTTCGTTTAATATTATATATAATATTATAGAAATTCGTCTGGTTTACGTTAAATTAGATTTAAAATCTAATATTATTGATATACTATTTACATTTAGGACACAATTCAATCAATTTTTAAGGAACTTTTTAAGGCAAAACTTAAGGAAGTACGGTGATCCAACAACAAATGAAATATGTATTGCATTTCTAACAGATTTCATTTTGTTGTATTAGCGGCATTGACTAGTAACAACGACATCGTTATGTTCAACTGAGAACTTTTACATCTTTGCTGTTTTACTGACACAGTGAACTAGAAAAGAAAGCCATACTTATCGAGATATTTGATAGTGATAGTCTTGCCCCGGTGATAGTCTTACCCCACCTTACCTTACCTTATATCACATTTATGGAATTTTTTTACTACCTTTAAGTATGCAAGTTTACTTTCCCATAATGACCACAATCCGTAAAAGTCTACTTTCCCATAAGACCACAACATAAAAAAAAGTTGAAATGAATTGTATCAAAATATTTTTTATTAAGGGTAAATTCAACACTACTGCAGGTACCTAATTAAGTATGTTTGGATTCTATCGGAAGACTACAAAAACTATAATTTACTAGCGTGCCTCAGTCGAACAAATTAATTCAAGAGATTATGATCCACTTTTACATGTTCCAGTTATCAGACCTGACAGATTATTTGATACAAATTCTGTTCCATTTTTAAATTAAAACAGAAGACAAATGCTACCCGGAATATTCTGGAACCTATAAGCTCTTTACACATGAGATGTTTGATCATACTGATATGAAGAGTGTAAGCTTTTGCGGACATTGATCGCGAGCTTCGTGAGTCATTGAGACTAGACACTTCGGGCACCTAGACAGATTAAATCTTAGCAATTAGTTCTATTTGATCTAGTAGACATTTGACACTCAGTTAATGTCCTTCCTTTCGGCTGTCGTGATTAATGATGTTGATCCCTCTTGAAACTACGGCGCCATTTAATCGCTGTCATGTCATCCTTCGTTTTTTTTCTTTTAAGTACTAAGTGTTATGATCTTCATTGATCACGTTTCGCATTATTGTTCTTTTAAAGACATTGATTTCTGCCCTTAGTTTTATTTTAGAAGCTAAAAGTAACAATGGTTTCATAAAATCAGAGCATTATTAGGCTTTTTTTGGCAGGCAAACTTACTTCCGAATTATGTAATTTCGACATAACTCGGAAGTAAGGTTTATGCATTGTATCTACATTAAAATTTTATTCATTATGCGTCCTTCAAGATAATTATCATATGAAGTAAATATATCTCTAATATCACCATTTGCTTAGGGAGAGAAAAAAAACGAATATAATAATTAACAAGATATGTTAAATTATCAGTGTCAATTATAGAAATTAACAGCTAGTTTACAAACAATTTTCTATTTCCACTTTCAATTCCGTTCATACTAGCAGCCATTAAAACTGGCTGAATCATATACTCTAACTATAGAGCTTAACGGCGCCCCAAAAGCCTGCTAGGCAGTTTTGTGGGTAGTCGTCAATTCGCAACGATACCCTACATCCAGCATTTTTGTTGAATGAAAAGTCACGTTCCGTGCATATCGGCGAGCACGCAGCAAGGGTATCAGTTAACGGCGCATTTACAAAATATCACATAATATTATGATGTAGACAGAAGACCCACTTGAAACGAGGCCCAATCGCGCTAATTTTGACGACCTCCGTGGTCGAGTGGCTTTGTACACCGGTTTTCAAGGTGTCGCCATCTCTGAGGTCCCGGGTTCGATCCCCGGTTGGGTCAATTTAGAAAACGAACTTTTTTATATTGGCCTAGGTCTGGGTGTTTGTGATACCACCGTTGACTCCGATTTCCATAACACAAGTGCTTTAGCTACTTACTTTGGAATCGGAGCAATGTATGTGATGTTGTCAAATATTTATTTAATTATTATTATAATTTTGGACGATAAAACGACTTAGGGGTCAAGACCAAAATCGTTACGTTGTCATTTCGGTTATATTTACCTAAA
The DNA here is from genome assembly GCA_963556745.1 of Catoptria pinella. Taxonomy (NCBI): domain Eukaryota; kingdom Metazoa; phylum Arthropoda; class Insecta; order Lepidoptera; family Crambidae; genus Catoptria; species Catoptria pinella. Next base: position 11,330,465 of record OY750763.1, read on the forward strand.
GTCTTTGGTTTTCTTTTAAATCAGGGGTGTCAGACTGATTTTTCTAAAGGGCCATTTATAAGATTTAGGGTGTGTTAGCGGGCCAGACTCAAAATTAAGAACTCAAACGCATACTAAATTACAATTTTCATTTATTTAGGTTTAAGTAAATTTTCATACAATGGTTACAAAAAGGAGTTATCTTGAGCTTGAGAATAAACAAATAAAATGGTCCCGGACCATATTGGATTTTTGATAATCTTTCAACAGTGAGACATGCTATGACAAAAAAGATACAATTTGTCAGAAAAGTTTCTATGACAAAGTACTATCGTGTTAAGATACTTTCGGTGCTGACTGTACATGTAATTCCACACTTGTTTGAAAACTAATATATTTAAGCAGGGACCTCGATTGGCTTTCAGACTGAGAGCGTGTAAGGTAACACGTGTAATAATTGGTTAAATGCACCAGCGTGGTTAATTAATACAATTACAGCACTAGAGGGTTAAAGGTCAGGGTTGCTCGGTGAATTTCAGCCGGAGACGTCACAAATTCGGGTTCTAATGAAAGGATGGTATGTGATAGACATAAAAAAGCGGAGGTAGCAAATTTGTCTGTTACCCACATCAACATTATCATCAGCTTTTTTTGCGTGAATGAGTTCATTTGTCTTATTTATTAATTGGCTACTGATAACGTAATCGATATTATGCATATTATCAATATTTTTTTATCGACTATATCCAGAAATATCAAAATGATTTAAAGGTAAAGCTATATTCTATATAATCGACAAAATAAATTGAATTTTATCCAAACACAGAACTCCTCAGCGAAATATGAAACTATTTTTAATATTTTTATTCATACCTTATTTGTTACAGGAACTCCAACAGAATCCAAATCTGGAAGAATACAAAAGAACAAATTAAATACGTGTTTAGCAAAATAAGCAATTCCTTGTGGCGGTCGTAAATAACTTTTTCCAGGTCATTCGACTTCATTAGCTGTTGGATTTATTTTTAGTCTACAAGGAGTTCCCTTGTACCACAGAATATATAAAAGTACAAGTTTCGAACCACCTCACGTAATAGTGTTGAATTGACCAGCTCAACAAGATCTGTTGTTGGTGGCGGGTTTTAAGTCATACTTACTACATAATATGTTTGTTTGTTTGTTTGTTACGCCTTCACGTCTTAATTACTGAACCGATCATCATGAAACTTTGCATACACGTTGTCAGGGATACAGAAAAGGACATAGGGTACCTTTCATCCCGAAAAAATAATTGTTGCCGAGGGATAGCAAAAAAACTTTCCACGCAGACGAAGTCGCGGGCGGTCGCTAGTTTATGATAATGGAAATATTTTTAAGAGGTTTGTAAAAACGCTTTTATCAACGATATGTCAATGAACGAAGTAAAATGATGAGTCAAAGGAACACAAGTTTAGCTTAGGTCTTTAAGACCAAATACTTTTCATGTAAATAAACTATTATCATGAAGATCTGATGAAAGTGGGATTCAAATACCTACTCTGTTAGTTTGAATAATTGAATAGCTTTTAAATTTCAAAGGTAAAAGGCAAAGACTTCTATGGTGTATACTCTAGACAGGCTGTACAGTACCAAAAAATTGCTCTTTAAGTTACGGTGCATGCACCGCAACTCCTTTAGTCTATTGCGAGCGACCGAGAGAAACAGTTGACATGCCGTGAAGGTTGGTTGTGACAGAATTTTAATTTTGATCAGGGAGGGTACTCTAACCTTTTAAAGTAATATTGAAGTAATTTTGTGATAGAGACAGAGCTATACATCGCGTATAGCGCCATCTCACTTATGATATTACTTTGATGTTACTTTTGATAGTCAGAGTAAGGGGACAGCTCGTCTATGTAATTGAAGTCATTGGTAAAAGGTCAAGTAAAACCGAATGGACTACTTTCTATCTAAATTTTAGTCTAATGGATCGAATCCAAATACCCACTTTGATTACTAAGTAACTTTTTCAATGGACAACCGTAACACCTAATACATTTGCATTGCCGCTAACCCGACAATGAATTGGCTTTTTCTTTCGAGTTTCCTTTGTGGGTCAAAATATACTGGCTGACGTGTTTCGGAAGCTATTATCAAGTGATTGAGCAAGCTAAGGCTGGTCGTGCGCAGAATATAATGTAGGATATAGTAAACACTACTCGATCACTATCAGCTATTGTTTAAAATGTAGTGACGCTTCATAAATTATAGGAAGAACAAACGAAGAATTAGGTTACGTTATGCTATACAGACAGTCTTGTCTCTCTAACATTTTAGTACTTTGTCACACTGTTCGACAATATGTAACCCTACAATCTATAATAGGTATCTACAGGGTGTTTGGAATAAAATACCCTTATGAATCCGAATATGGTAAATAGGGTGCTTCGGAAGGCACGTTAAGCCGTTGGTCCCAGCTGCATTTACAGTAGTTAGCACCCTCCAATCCGCATTGGGCCCGCGTGGTGGGTCATGGCCCATCCTCCTTATCCACCTATAAGAAGGCCTGTGCCCCAGCAGGTGGAACATTAAAAATGGCTGATGGTGAACCCCCTTTTATGTAACTGCCAACTGTGCTATATTGCACTACAATAAATGTTTACACTAACACGTGACTTATTGTGTACCATAGTTCCATCCACATTTTATTGATAACTTACAAAACCAGCTCAAATTTTTTTGTCGACTAGTTTCAGACTGTTTTATTAATAAAGGATCATGACAAACTCTTTCAGCCGGCTATTAATATTGATGTGTAAGCAATCAATATTCAAGGATGGCAATTTTTTTCCGGAAATGGAAATTCAAACAAACCAATTGCTTACATAAAGTTATTTTACCTTTAAACTTACATCACTTTATGTGCGAATACCACGCTGCGATGTAAATGTCATTAACTTGACTTTTACTTGCATGTGTGTACCAACTCTAATCCAATCCACTGTCGAGCCTCGCGCTAAAACGAACCACTTTAAAATGCACAAGGCACTCCATAAAGACCTAATAAATATAATTTAGCCCACTGCATCCACGCTAATGTAGAGCAGTAAAAAGTTTATTAAAACGGTCAAGAGCGAGTCGGACTCGCGCACCGAGGATTCCGTTCCGTCATTCTGAAAAAGTTAACTATTTAGAGACATCGTTTTATTTTTCCTGTAATCTTTACATAAACTTCTATCACATAAAATAATTTCAGATTTTTTTCTATGTAAACTTCGGAGATATTATTACGCCCTAGTAGCCTCACTTCGAATTTTTAAGAACCCCTTTCAATCCCTATTGCAAAAAAGTATAAAATATTTTTATTTCTCTATTATTTGCAAAATAGTTGGGCAAACGTCATGTAAAACTATTCCACAAGTTAATAGCATTAGTAGTTCTCAAGATATCCAGCTGTGACAGACAGACTGAGTCGCACCATAAGGGTTCCTTTTTACCATTTTGGTACGGAACCCTAAAAACTAAGCATATGAGAAAAACTTAATTTTGTTTACATGTCAATAAAGGAAAAGAGGTGCTTTTAATCAAAGACTGAAACTGTCTCCTATCGAAGTGGCAATCTTTATTTCAGTTTGAACGCAATTTGAATAAAAATCCTTTCAGAGATACTCGGCTCAAAACCAAACGGATTCAATCGTAAAACGAAAGTAAACTATTTTCTCACATCTATGAGTTTTAGTTCCGATATCTGGAAGGGTGCAATTGAATCTTGGATGTTTCTTTAAGCTATGAAAGAACCCTAAAGTTTTGTGACGTCAAAAATTAACTTCAATAAAACTATATACAATACACACTTCTTTTTTTGGGCAGTCGTGTAAAAAGTACCCATTATTTTTTTAATTTTGAGATTTTTTCATTCACAATGCTATTTTTATATAATACTAAATAATATACTAGAACAAATAGGACTCGCACCAGATCATTAGTGACTCGGTAGCTCAGCGTTCAGAGCATTGGACCGGATATCCAAAGGTCGCGGGTTCGATTCCCGTCCGAGAACATGATCTGGTGCGAGTCCTATTTTTTCTTCAAGTACTCATTACTTCGATAGTTTTATTTAGTTTTATTTTGTAGTGACCCTGAGATATTAGCTACAATACTAAAGTTGTATAAATCTATCTAATAACGAAGTCAAATACAAAGTGTATCTATGATTAAATAATATTTAATCAGTAATTTTTGTAATGTAATTAAAAATACTCTCAAAATAACTACAATAGTAATATGGCAAAGTTGTTCATTAGCAAGAATGTAAAAGGTTCCACAAATCGGGGAAAGGTTCCACTAGTAGTAAACTCTTGAAATTGACAAAAAGAACACCGCCATCTTAAGGTAGATAAAGACATTGCGAAGCATACGCGAACGGCACATGCTCAAACAGACAGAACACGCAATCTATTATATTTTCAAGCATGTTCTACTTTCCCATTAGTGGAACTTTCCCCTCGCAAAGTCTGGATCCGCTATTACGTTATGGGTGTGCAAACACTTGTACCATAGATGTCACCGTCAGTAATCGAGAGGGGCAAAATATTGTCTTACATTGCTGCTTTAGAAGTATCTTCGTTTTCTTATTGTAAAATAAGCTGTTCCTTTTGGAAACATGTCCGGTTTACCGCATCCTAAAAGTAAAAACAGTAAACTGACAAATCTGGGGCTTGACCCCACAAAGACGATCAAGCGAAGCGCAAGGACACTCCTACCTTTTCTCGAAGCGCTTTGTCGTTTTTTTGAACCCTCATAACTTGGGTTTGGATTATACCAGATACACAAAACTCTCAGGATATGATGTCAATAGTGGACTTATTAAACAAAAGTTTCAATTGCATAGCTTTTATACTTTAGATTTAATTGATATATAAAAACCAACATTTGTCTGACTCACTGATGATCATTAAAATTCTTAGGAAACTTCCTGAAGTCCTAAAAAGCTGAAAGGTATGTAAGCTAGTATTAGTACACCAACAACAAAAAAAAATCTAAAACTTGGAAATTTTACCCCCAACTCCTTAAACTTAGAGGATGGAAGTGTGTACGAGACTTCCGCCAATTTTGATGCTAGAGGTCTGAAAATTGATATAGGGACGTCTTGTTTTTTGGTGGGATTATTCAGAGTATCATATTTGAATATACAAGGTGTTACAAAAATACCCCTAATGCCGAATATGGTATATAGGGACCATCAAACTGAACAACTTTTACTATGGGACCAACTCTGAAATCGCGAAAAAAAAACAGCTGTTTCATACAAAAATTAAAATCGAAAATATCAAAATGTATGGAACAGCTGATCTTTTTTTCGCGATTTCAGAGTTGGTCTCATAGTAAAAGTTGTTCAGTTTGATGGTCCCTATCTATCATATTCGGCATTAGGGGTACTTTTGTAACACCTTGTATAGAGTATCAATAGTTTTATTTATGAACTTACTTAAACCCTTATTAAATGGCTTTCCGACGAGAAAGGGTTCTGAAGAGTTTTAAGGGTACCTACTTAACATACCGTACCTACTTAATTGATTTTAAGTTTTCAAGTAGCTACACTTACTAGCAAAGTTATATAAATGTTTGTACTATATGATAAGAAATGGTTCATTAAAATTAATGTTTATACCGAATGGTCATTCTGTCGGTGGCACAATAAACATTTTGTTACAGGAAAAAATGAGGGCACTGCACCTTTTAATAATTATAATTATTTATAAGGTACTATCACTGTAAATGAAAAACAAAATGAATGAAACTTTTATTTCTGAAAATTTCAGGTCTTATCTAATTCTCAGAAGGGCTACGGAGCACCTAAAATAATTAAAGAAACATGGCTTGGTCGTATCTTAGTTGAACATTCACCCATTCTTACATTTGAGTAAAAAGGAATAGCTACATTAATAATATTACCTGCGTCAGTTGACAAATGTGAAAAGGTACAGAGTGGTATTTAATTTAATCTCATTAGAGTACATAAAGTATGAACCTACGTACTTTATTAACACGATTTGTCCAATACATTCTTACTAGAATTGAAAGCTTTTCACGAAGAAACGTATTAGGTAGCTGTACTCTGTAACTCTTCTATAATAAGATCAATTTAAATAGACCCGCTTCAAGAGGCGATGAATTTAGAATCTCATTGTAAAACCGCTGGCTTTGTGAGAGGGGCATTATGCCCAGGCGTTTGAGAGCTGAAGTGGCTATCGAGTTGATGGCAGTCTGGGAATGTACACTCTTAGGGCAAAAATATTTTTACTAGGTACTTCCAACTTGCTTATTCATTGAAACAATTTGAACCTGACTCACCCCTGCGTAGAATATTTAAACAGCAGCTTGAAATAACAAAAGGATAGGAACAACAATACCAGATGAACTTGGTTTCACCTCTAAAATATTTAACTAAATAATTGTGACAGAGGTTCTCCTAGCACAGAGGCCAGTCTCTCACATAGACAACCATCATTATATGGGTCTAGATTAAGACTCATATCCTTATATTATAATAAATATTCAACTATAAAAATAGTTGAATGTTTATTATAACATAAGGATATATGAGAGAAGAAATAAAGATTTATTTATTATTATTATTTGATCATCTACTGGTTCGGTCAAAGATTGAGCTTTACTGAAATAAAACTACTGTAATAAGTTACATTTTAAAGTTGTACACATAATTGACTCCATTTACAAAATATCTAATTCTTGCCATGAAACTGCTTAAAAGATTACGCTAACCCTTCGGACTAACTAGCTTTTTAAATCTGTTGGTAGGTACAATCTTACAACCTTTCACCTGATTTTCTGCTTTCATTTATACTAAATGCAATTCTTTGGCCCCGACCCAACGTTCATTACCGTTAACTGCGACGGCCGGATGTCCACAAATTTAATTGTGTCCACCAACTTACTACACTATATGTGGTAGGGATGCAACATCGTTCATAAAAAACATCGATGTTTAAACATCGATGTTTATGAACGATATATCGATGTTTTTACAATGTTTTTCTAGAGTACCTACCACTGCTTTGAAACACGGAAAAAACGCATTTTCTCAATGTATAAATATTAGACATCGATGTTATATGGATATAAATTATATTTTAGCTGGGAATTGGGAGTAGAACACATTAAAATACAAAAAATTAACGTATTATTTTGAATTAGTTGTTACAAAAAAGTTGATTGGATCTCATAACAGTTTAAAAGTTATTATTTTGACAAACAATTCATAGTACGTAAACAAACCAATACACAGACACTGCAGAAAAAACATAGTTCATAAAACATCGTTCTTGAATAACGATATTTTATCGATGTTAACATCTTCAACATCGATGTTTATGTTTATCAATTTTTAAAAATCGATGTATCGTTTGCATCCCTAATACGTGGACAACTTGAAAGTGTTTCACGGCCTTTTGTAACACAATTATTTTATTATTTGGTTGGTAGACCTAGGAGAGAATTAAGATTATAAGAAGCATATAAGGCTGAATATCAATATCCTCCTTAATATTAAAACGTATAATGATATGGAAAAACCTTCGTGACCCTGTAAGCTTTTCATAAAATTCGAGACGTCAAGGCTTGAGATATAAGAACACCTTATTCTGTAAAGATAAGGCAGATTTGTTCCAAGTATCTTTGTATTTACCGAAGGCGATCCAATTTGACAACATAAACAGTGATGTCTCGGTCTTTGGGAGACTGTACGTATTTGTATTCATGATCGAATTTCGGTGGTACAGCCCGTCACAAAACTGGTTGACCTTTTTAGTACCTTATCGCGCCAACTATTGCGTTTATCTCTTAACTAAACCTACTGAATCGGACGTATATTTGATGTGACAGGGTGCTAAAATATTCAGCTACTTCAGACTGTACCGTAGTCTCGAAAGGGATGCCAATCCCATTTGAGTCGGATGCATGGCGTCAGCGATCATACATGTGCGGTGAAATCGGCAACAAAGCATTTCCATAACACTTCTGGATTCTTCGCCGATGCTCCAGAATTAGATTTGACGTTGGAAGCAAACAAAATATCGTATACATTTATTCAAATCTTATGTGCACCTACGAATATGAATTGATTTTTATTTATCTTAAAGTATGATTGTAAACTCCCATTTTTTTGCGAAAATTTAAGTCGTATAGTCGCGTCGTATAATAGAAAATGTATTTTCTAGTATATTATTTACTAGAATAAAGATAGGTTGCAAAACATTTAATTTACTAACGTTAAATAATTTATTAGAATTCATCGACTCCCCTGTAGCATTTTAAATTTTGAGATTTTAGCATTCACAATGCTATTTTTATACAATACTAAATAATATATTAGAAAAAATACGACTCGCACCAGATCATGTTCTCGGACGGGAATCGAACCTGCGACCTTTGGATATCCGGTCCAATGCTTTGACCGCTAAGCTACCGAGTCTTTAGTGAGTACGTCGAATTTCTTCTAGTACTCTTACGCTGCAAGCCAGCGCCATCTCACCAATGTACAAAGAATTAACCTCGACATTCAATTGAACATCTTTCCAGATATTTTTAAACAATTGATTAAGATGAGAAAGCTACATAATTTTTAAATTTTGAGATTTAAAAATTATATAGCTATTATATAGCCCCTAGCCTTAGGAATCCAGCCCAATCCTCTAACCATAAAACATACTCGTTCACAAGTGATAGTACTTAATAATTGTTTATTTCATAGTCTCCTGTTTAAAGTTAAGTGTTATCGTATTCTCTGCCGTTGTGTTTGACTTCCAATTCCTGTATGCTCCGTGCACCTGCATCCCTAACTTGAGTTCTCGAAGGCAAGAATATTTGCATGCTTCTAGCTAGGCGTGCCAAACGGTAAACATTGAACCAAACAGGCGGATCCTACCTTAGCTTTGTGCCTGCATTGTGTTTAATTTTACTGCTATGTGCTGACGTCATCAAAACATGGTTTAAGCTAGTGAACTTTCTAAGTGAGTTTCCAAAAAACAGAACTTGTATTTTGGTTTGTGTAAAAATGAGTGTTGAAAGTAGGCGTCGTGTGGCTGACATGACATGCTAATAATAGACTGTTAAGTTGTAAGGTGATAAAATTCGTGTTATGACTTTAATACACTTTTTGTTACTTTATTTATTTCAGAAAACCAACAGCTTTATCCATGATTATATAATTTCTTATATAAACCAATAGTAAGCTAAACAAGTTTAGCCAACAGGTTTCTCTTAAACTAACAAAAAGTTTTGTGACAAACGATGGTGGTAAATAAACGAAAAACTAAACAAGATAAAAGATAAAATAATCTTTAAGAAATGCGCTGAACATTGACAATTGCATAAAGCAACACGAGCACACAATACATACAAATGAATGTAGCTTAAAATCGAATAGTAAGTCACCCTAATATCGACATTTTAATAAGATTATATAAGCCGAACATTCTATTAAGTAAATTTTAATTAGTAAATAAGTGATCAAAGGATAGGTACACACGACAGCACGTCAGGTTACATAGTTAAACTCCAAAAACAGCTTTTATTACGTAGGGCATAAAGGCGGTCTCAAGGTCACATGTATAGTCTGAAGTGCAGTCATGTGTACAATGTGGTTAGCCAATCAAAAATTGCCAACGGAGGAATTTATAGTATTGTCAAGTACACATGACAGCACGTCAGGTTAAACTGCGAAAACAGTTTTTATTACGTAAAGCATAACGATGGTCTGAAGATCAACATGTATAGTCTGATGTCCCGTCGTTGTGTAATGTAAAACGGAGTTTACGAATTCGTGTTGATATTAATATAGTTGCTTCTATTTTTTCTCTCTATGCTACATACACATACTCCATTAATAACACAAAGCTCGAATTTCAAGTTGAATAACGAGCATCGGTCAAAGTTTTTGGATGCCATAACGATGTTATAACTTGCGTCACATTAATTTTCACTGATGTTACTTGGCCCGATACAATATCGTAGATTTTGATAAATGGTAGGGGTTATTAGTTTCACAGCCGGATTATTTGGAGGGTGTGGATTAGGAATTCAGTTTTAGTACTCAATAAGTAACAAATTGATTTATACGTCTTGGGATAATATATTCAATACTGAAGAGCTTAATGACGTAATGACTAATCATTTTAGTTTGTGTTAGTTTACAGACGATGGGAAATGACACTAAGTGTTTTGTATCCAACCATGAGAGACAGAACAGAACAAAAAACTAATAACTAATGCACCAGAATTCATTCAGGAAATAATAAATAAATATTTGACAACATCACATACATTGCTCCGATTAAGTAGCTAAAGCACTTGTGTTATGAAAATCAGAGACAACGGTGGTATCACAAACACCCAGACCTGAGCCAATACAGAAAAGTTCGTTTTCTAAATTGACCCAACCGGGGATCGAACCCGGGACCTCAGAGATGGCGACACCTTGAAAACCGGTGTTCAAAGCCACTCGACCACGGAGGTCGTCAATGTATTGGTATTGTAATGTATTGTAACGGTAACATGTACGTCATTAAATCTATTGTATGTATTTGTTATTGTATGTATACAATAGATTTAATGAGTTTAATTCAGCAACCTATATTAATCTAGGTCAAGATCAGCTGACCTATAGATAAACTTCTGCTGTGATATTGATAAACTTCTGTTTTAATACAAATTCTCTTGTCGCGGGAGTTGAACCAAAGACTTTCATAATTAAAGTCAGAGCTTTATCCGGTACGACGTAGAAAAAGTACAACTTTACCACAAAACATTGTTTAACAAGTGTTTAACTTAGACACTGTTTAGATGTGATGCTGTCACTTTTTTGACAGTATAATTTGAAAGAGGCAGCATTATATGTAAACAGTGTTTTAATAGTAGATTATGCAATAAGGGCTTTAAGTAGTGTATTGTGTCCCGGGCGCTATTATTGAACCCCGAGTACGAGGGATTCTATGGTTAACTCTCGAGCGGAGCGAGGGAGTTAAGGCTAGAATCCTGAGTACGAGGTGTTCAAGATTGCCCATGACAAATACACATTTAAGCCCGCGATGCATACTCTACTTTTTATACTTTCTGCGAGGCAATTGAAACCAATGACTGTTATAAAGAAAGTACTTAAGTAATCATTTAAAGTTAGAATAATAAAATATGAAAAATTAAGAATATTTATTGAAAATTAAAAGTTATGTTAGAAACATTACACCAATCGTGCAACGACAAAGTTACATTCTTTGTTACATTTATAGAGAGTTTATGTTTTTGTCGTCTATTCTGTAGTGGTCAGTTCGACATTCAAATAAATCCTTCTTGGTGCGCGGGTGAAAATAAATTTCGTAAAAAGTTTTCATGATAACATACAGCCTAACTCAGAATAAGATCTCATTGCACCTAAACTTTTTTGAAACCAACATCGATCAAGCACGACTACATGGGTTGCATTCCAAATTCAAATCACATTATTCCCCATGGGAAAAATGACTTACTTTAGGAAAGGTTAGCATGACACATAATATGCCATTGACGAGCAGGTAGTATAAAAAATCTTTTGTGGTAAGGCCGGTAGTCCACGTCAAGGCTTAAGCCACAATACGAAAAGCCTTTCTTATTGCCTAGAGCCAAACTACTCGCTTAGTGCGCGTGCGATGAGAATGGGATGGAACCTTGTCATATCTTGTAAATCGAAAATTAACTAATTAGTTAATTTTAATTTAATTAATCATCTAATAGTTTACTTGTTATCTTACTTGAAGTTGCTGGAGCAAATGTATCCTCACCTAGGATGCAAGACACCGTGTTTTTGGATATCCCTGTTGCTGGACGGATGCTGGCCGGCAAAAAACGTGTCTCAGTTTGACAAGGTTCCATCCCATTATTATAATTGCATACTATCGCAGTTGGCCTACAGGCAACGCGTCTAGGTAGGTTAGTCTTAGTAGTAGAGAATCTCTAAGCTAGGCACGTATCGTGTGTCCTCAGCCTATCTGATCCCTCGAATTACGGTCCAGTTACATGGTTGGTATAAAAACAACAGTCAATTTATAGTCTCATTTTTTGCAACGTCAGGTTTGTGTTGGGGTTGAATTTTGTAAATGGGATTTAAAAGATTAATTACAGCCGCAGTATGTAGTCTCTGAAGTAAACCTAATTTAACCGGAAAAGCTCAGGTTATAGAATGATCTGACACAAAGGGTTACCCGAGAGAATAGGTCTTGACATGAGAGCTTTTGAAAAAATAACATGAATGAATGAATTGGGCTAGTATTTTGGATTTTATATTTGATAGAACCCTAGACAAATACTTTCTTAATCCGAATAACATCATACGAAGAGTTAATTATGCTCAAATTGTAAATCATTTTGGTATTACATTTTATAGGAAGCTTACTGTTCGCCGAACTCTTAAGCCTTTACTTTATGTATTGTGAAATAATCTAATGATACAAACCTTATTTTAATGACTTAACTACCTTTTTACTTAACTACGTTTTTCTTTGATGTTAATGCATGCACTGTTATTAACTGCAACTTATTTTCATTTAACAAAGTAAAATGTTTTTAATAAAATGTGGTTTAAGGCTTTCGCTGCCAAGTGTCCCCCCAACAATATACGGCCTTACCACAAAAGATTTTGAAACACTGTTCAACAAGTGTTTAACTTACACTGTTTAAATGTGATGCTGTCACTTTTTGACAATATTGTTTGAAAGAGACGGCATCACATTCAAACAGTGTATAAATTAAACAGTGTATTAAAATATTTTGTGGTAAGCCCGATAATTTCTATTGTGTCTGGCGTAGTGGTATGTCTGCGGCAGTTAACGTGTTAATAAAAATCGAAATTCAAAGATTGAACTTTTAAGTTTTTTTTTCCTTTTTAAATGTCATCTGCTTGTATCAACAAAATTATCTATCCACAGCTTAATTTCTGAATATTTCATAGAAGCAGGTTTTCTTATTCAATACATTCATGACGTAATATTTGGGGGGAAAAAGTTGGGGGAGTTTCTTTTGTCCGCGGGATGAAAACCGCAATAAGGCTATTGTTGCTTTCCGTAAATATTGTGATATTTGGTCAAGGAAGCTTCAGATGATATTTTGATGGATCTATAATAATAACCTTAGTATGAAACAAGTATTGGAAGTAAAAATACGAATTTAAAACAGATGTAGCTCCTTCTACACACTTACCTAGTCAATTACTTAAAAAATCACACGGAGAGAGAAGTAATGAAATAATAGGTAGTCGGACATGTTCACGGCCTTTTTGAAGCATAAATTTTGCGTGTTATATTTCTAGCAATACTAAACTTAGGCAGGAATGTAATATATTGTGTAACAGTTGACTTTATGGTAATATGGAAATAAAACAAATTTATAATTGTTTTGCTTTTTCATATTTAAAATATTTTTTATTTGATACATTTTGCAATTTTTTTTCGATAAGGGTTCAGCCCCTAAACGAAAAAAAGAATGCTGCTAGTGCTTAAATGCTGCTAGTGCTTGTAATTTTGATGATAAAGATGTTCCTCGCTGTGGTATCTTTATTATTTTTAGTACAAAAAGGCCGCGAACTTTTCCGACTACCTAATAAATTGCTTTACCTTGACAAGTTGTTTAAAAATAAAAAAGTGACCCAGCTTACTACGTCATAAAATTAAACAATTTGAATATACTTACTTCCCCAGTACGTAACATTTTACAGCCAAGTATGTTGATAAGCCGTAGGTCTAATCTAAAATTAATTAAATATTAATGTTTTAGTAGAATATTATTCTTAATCTGTTCAAATATATTTATGGAAAGACTGCAACATAATTATGTGAGGGATGAGGCCGTTTCAATAAGTGCGTCATACAAGATATATTTGAGTTTATGAAGTCTCATTAAAGAGGGTCGGATCACGTGAGACACTCATCAAGTATAAAGATCATATGATAAAACGCGGGAAGTTGCGAACATAAATCGTATCATACCGTATCGTTTCGATGCCCTTCAGGAGTTGCCCCTAATGCCTTCGACTATCACTCCCGAGTTTGGTGGAAGTATTTTTCAGTTTTTTAGGGTTCTGTACCGCGAAAGGATAAATTGAAACCCCAATGGTATAACTTGGTAGTCCGGTAGTAAAATTAGTTAATTAGTTTCTTAATTAGCGCATAAGTAATATTAGTTGGAACTTTCAATTTATTTTCATTATTGACGACCTCCGTGGTCGAGTGGCTTTGTACACCGGTTTCAAGGTGTCGCGTCCGGGTTCGATCCCCGGATCCGGATCGAACCCGGACCATCTCTGAGGTCCGGGTTCGATCCCCGGTTGGGTCAATTTAGAAAACGAACTTTTCTATATTAGCTCAGGTCTGGGTGTTTGTGATAACACCGCTGTCTCCGATTTCTATAACACAAGTGCTTTAGCTACTTACTTTGGAATCGGAGCAATGTATGTGGTGTTGTCAAATTTATTTATTTATTTATTTAAGAGTCCGGCGAACAGTGAGCTTCCCATACAAACGTAATACCAAAATGATTTGCAATTTGAGCATAATTCGTAGCTTAGAGAAATAGGATAAGTTATGGCAACAGTAAAAAAATATAACTTTAGGAATATTAACTTTTGTAAAACAGTGTTTCCGTAAAATAAGGCTGTACGAATATATTGTAGTTTGTTTGAATTAAGAAAATGTTGTGTTTAATAAGAAAAGATGCTCAGGTTGTAATCATTTAAATGAGCAACCATTTAAAATATCAACTAATTGTCTTATATTTCTCCATTTGTCATGCAAATTACATCGGCCTCGTATATCTTTCCATCAAAGGAGAAATTACTCGTTATAAATGTCTTACAAATTAAGGCTTGCTATGTGTTATTCTATAAGTAGGTTCGAGTAAATTCAGAACCTAAATCATCAAAGAGGAAGGAAAAGTTCATTCCCCGACTATGACTTTCATACTGATTAAATAATGCGAACCAAATAGTTATCATAATTGATTAAGTAAATTTAGTATAATTTCGGCTATCACGAGAGGATTCTCGAAATGTGCTCGGCAGGGGCGGCGTGTCCTATAAATGATCTTACGTAATCTAACACATCTCTCAAAAGTAGGTAAATACTTATATCAAACTGAAGCAACTGAAAACAGATGAAATAACAGAACAACAACCACCTTAATTCGAAAAGAAAACTTTGATTTTATCGCGAGAGGAATCTAGAAATGTGCGTGCTATCCGAAGGTATCGGCTTGGGCGGTGTGTGTTTTATAATTTTAAGCTACACACTCAACCTATCAAATTATACGAGATCTAACTCAGTTCTTGAAAATAAAAGTCGGTGATGCAGCCCCGAACATCGATAAAATTTTATCCATCATATTTGAACAAGTTTATTCAGGATTCATTTCATTTCAGCCATCGCGAGAGGATTCTAGAAATGTTCGGGCTAACTAAATATATATGCGTTTGCGGCGTGTCAAGCTCCAAACTCAATCTCTCAAATTACACGATCTCTAACACATTTCTCAAAAGTACCTTCTTATATCAAACTGAAACTTATAGAAATTGTACGAAATAACAGAACCACAACTACCTATATTCGAAAAGAAAACCTTAATTTTCAGGTGATGACTTCCTTTGAAGTGTCTTAGAAAACCTCAATTCTCGAAAATAAAAGCCAGTGATGTGGCCCCGAACATCGATAAAATAATTTCATATATGAATTTCGAGAGGATCCTCAAAATGTACGGGATATCTGAAGGTATCCTCACGGCGCGGCGTGTCCCCAACAATTCCAACCAAGCTCCAAACTCAACCCCTCAAATTACACGAGCTCTAATACGTCTCCGTACCGTATAACAATTTAGGTTGCAAACTCATTAGTCGTAACAACTTGTAACTACTTCAAGTTCAACGTTTAACTGAAGTGATTATATCCTCTTTGGATCGCGATTTAGTTTATTCAAGTGCTAACTTGATTAATGCCTACTGTTTGTCTTTGTTAAAGACTGTTTTGTTTGATAAGAAGTATCTCTATAAATAGGATAATGCTACTATTTATGAGTCGGAAGGTATTATCATCAGGAAAGTTCAAAATAAATCACCGGCACTGTATATACGTCAGAAGTTAAGGATTATGGTAGTAATTAAATTATATTCGGCCAAAATTTATTGCAATATCTATCTTGTTGAAAAAAAAAGGGTAGTCCTTTTCTTTACGTTTTATTAGAGGTCTCCAAAATAATAATAAATTGGTCAGGCTTTTTAAGAATCCGGCGAACAGTGAGCTTCCCAAACGTATTACCAAAATGATTTGCAATTTGAGCATAATTAACTCTTCTTGTGATGTTATTCGGATTAAAACAGTATTTGTCTACGGTTCTATTAAATAAAAAATCCAAAATACCAATCTAAATATAAAATAATGCGATTTACAGTTTTGTATAAAAATGTAATTAGCTTTTAATTTAAATTGGGTTAGTATTTTGGTTTTTTTTATTTGATAAAACCCTAGACAAATATTGTCTTAATCCAAATAACATTACAAGAATAGTTAATTATGCTCAAATGCAAATCATTTTAAGTACGTAACTTTTAAAGTACCTTTTAATAGCTTTGAACCAATAGATAATATTGAAAACACAAAATGCCGCAACAAATTGAGTATCTCCTCCTTATTTTGAAGTCGGTTAGCAAAAAGACGGAATTACTGAATCAGCCCTACAGGGGGCAACTGTCATAATAGAGAAGGCGATCCATTTGTAAATAGTAGCTAGTCTAAGGGATATTTTACTAGTAAAGATGGTGGGACCTTTACAAAATGAAGGCGGCCCTTTGGAAGTGCTTTTGAAATGGGGTGCAAACGTCATTGCCGGCGACAGACACGCCTAAGTGTTTAACCTTCTTTTCCAAGGGACAACTTTGTGAGTTAGCGAATTTGAGTGAACTCGAGATCAAAATCAACCCAAAACCCGAGATCTGAGCAACCAAAGTAAGAATTTTAGAGTAACCAAATTGAAAAATTGGCTAAGACAATCAAATTGCAATACAGGCTACGTAAAAGCTTTTAAAGCAAAACGCCTAGGTTACGCAGTTATGATTTTCTGACCTTATCTAAGATATATTACTTAACCATTCCATTGAATCTGATACTTTTTACAATTGACATTTATTATTTTTATTAGTAAACCACATTAAAGAAATACCATCAACAATAATACCTTGAGATAAATGGAATTGAAGGTCTGCATAAACATTTAATGGCTACAAATAAATTCGCGTCCTACCATTTGCGCTATTAGACCAAAATGATCAAATAAAATTCAATGATACGTCTCATTTAAGTGCTATTAGAGTCTCTGGGAACTTATTACTTCTATCGGATCGGATAAGTCCACAGCCAAGTTCACTTATCGACACTTAAAGGAAATGAGAATCCTCATTTATAGACGAACCAATCCTAAATACGATGATGATGAGGCATTCTAAAATGGCAATGCTTTTGAGAGTATAGATACGGTAAATCTATCAACTTCGTTACCTATTACAAGGGACATGTATTTTTTGATTAATTTCTGTGAAGTTTTTTGTTTTTTTAGAGTCTTTTATTATTTCTTATAGATCTTTAAACGTTATGGAGGCAGATTTTGTGAAACAATAACAAGTTTACTACTATACTAAATAATATACTAGAAAAAACACAACTCGCACCAGATCATATTCTCGGACGGGAATCGAACTGCGACCTTTTTGAAGTCCAGTACAATACTCATACCGCTGAGTTACCGAGTCACTAGTGGCATCGTCGAATAATGATATCATTAAATTGCGTGCTACTATCGGCAGCGTATTTCAAAGTGTTTGTTCATCAGGGAGCTACGTTGTTTCATACAGACAGACATACACACCAGTCAAACTTATAACACCCCTCTTTGCGTCGGGGGTTAAAAAAGACTAGCGATAAATCAGATGATGTACGTCATCGGTAGCAATATTGAACCTTATTCTTGACTAATATTTTCACGTAGCGGATCAAAAGTTCCACCTTCGGTCGTAGTTTGGTTTCCGAAATAGGTCCTTGGTCACTCGGGATTCCAGGACAGGTTGCGAACCCCTGACAGGTATCATCGGCAAATAATCTATCTACCCCTGTCATACGGTTTTAGGAGATTTTATCCAGGTACGCACAAGGGAATAACTTTAGTTAAAAATACTGAAATAGCCATTCTTTCACAAGATCTCTCAAAACTGGGGCTTCTGGCTTACATAAAATATATTATTTACAGATGAAATACCGACTTAGTCATTTAAATAGGCAACAGGAGCTCTGGGAACTAAAATGATAAATATTATTTCGAACCAAGTTTCGAACCTAATAAAAATCAACTAAGGTATTAATTGTTATTTAATTACAATATTCTAAAAGTGAACGAATTGAAACCGAACTAAGTATTTCGAAGTGTGTATATTACACACAGAGGAGCTCGGTGGCGCAGTGGTATAGCGCCTGGCCCATCGAGAATAACCAACTTTCGCAAGGGTCGGTCATGGGACGGGTGACCAAAAATTTATTATTTCGAGCTCTTCCGTGCTTCGGAAAGCACGTTAAGCCGTTGTTCCCGGCTGCATATAAGCAAAATCTAACTACGGAGTTTGGATATTTATCTCTGATTGATCAAAAATTACTCGGTATGTGAGTTTGCGCGTAAAATCTAACTACTGAGTTTTTTAACCAACCTGTCTTCGAGTTTCTTGGTGTCTTTAAGGTAATAATAAAATTGCGACGCAGGTTTGGGTTAGAGTATAGCAAAGAGTGTGCAAGGTGTCGTTTCTGGCGCTTCGCCGGCCGCTGCCGCGGCACGCGCGTTTTTGGTCACCACACTAACCTATGACTTAACCTAATGAACTCTTTAGACTTTTTTGGCAGAAAACGTAACTTCTGCGTCCAAATTTGAGTTTTTAAAAACAATAAGTAGTAGTAAAAAAAATTGGAATATTTTATTTAAAAATATACTAACTGCTCATTCAAGGACGCGTACTCAGTAGTTAGAGTTTGCGCGCAAAATCTAAGTTAGATTTTGCTTACATGCGTTCCGGCTGCATTTGCAGTCGTTAGAACCCATTAATCCGCATTGGGCCCGCGTGGTTGCCAATCATGCCCATCCTCCTTAACCACCCATAAGGAAGGCCTGTGCCCCAGCGGTGGGGACTATATAAATGGCTGATCGTTATGGTCATATTACATAATCCTTAGCTACTGATACAACCCTTATTAATTGATAATAGAAAACCTGGGTAAAACTAATAATGTTGTGTTACCTAATTCAATAATGAATCCCTAGTGAAGCATAGATTATCTCTTGCGGGTAGCCAGGTGTTACACTTCCATGGAGTCCAATCAAATATGAGTTAAGCCGCTAATAATGGGGAACAATGGCTCCCTTTAATCCTTCCTCGAGTGATATATGATATACAATACAATCAGCTATTCTAACCTTGAATGGAACACGTGTGAATTTGTACCACATAAAAAATTAACACTTACTTGAGCTATTTTATTTAACAAATCGTACTAACATACGTCAGTATATTAATCTCAGTGTATCAATTTGGAACGCATACTTCCGTTGCACCTTAACTTGTCGCTCTGACAGACAGCTCAGCTCAGAGCCCCTTAGTTGTAGAAAGCTGTAATTTGGATTTGAAACATGGATATGTATAATAATCACGCCGAAAAAGTTGTGGAATAAAATGAATGAATTGAAAAATATTTTCACACTAAATGTAGCTCCCCTACATGTAAAGTGGGGTTTAAAAATATCCGGTTGCTTTTGAATAAGTGCAAAAAATCAGGACAAAAAAAAAAGGACAATAGTACATATAATGAAGTTAAAAGGAAAACTATCACTGCTAGGCTAAGAAAAAGTCAGTCAAACTTTTTTCTAAAATATAGTTAAGGGACAATAAAGAGGTTGGACACAATAATATCTAATTCCTACGTCACTATAGTTGCCAGTGCGCAACACTGGCTCCGATGTTATCATGAACATGGATCAATGGATTTCGATACCCCGATGCGGGCTAAAAAAGCGGACCCGAAATTAAACCTTTTTAAAATAGATATAGAGTCGGAAACGATTCATTGTTGATTACTTTGTTTTGAGTAACATAAGTGAAATGTTCACTACTTTCATGAATTCTTCGCACTAAATACATCTCTATGTACTTAAAGCTTAATTTTAATAAGTAACTTTATCATAAGTAAGTATTCAATTTTGTGCCGAAGAACTTTAAGTGGGTAATAGCTTATAATAGGCACTTTGATGTTTTATGAATATTCTATTTTGTTACTTATAAGCACTTTTAAGTAAGTACAAAATATTCATGGCTTGTCCAAGCTAAGTTAGATAAGTACGGCCAGCAACAAAAGTTGCTTAACACTGTAATACTTTGTCATAGTAACTTTTTTGACTAATGTTTCAAAATGTGAGACATCTGTCGAAATAGTTGCTATAACAAAGTATTAAAGTGATAAGCGACTGTTGTTGCTGACTGTAACTAAGTTATTAGTTTTGTGTTTGGAAATCATATTGTTATTTATCATAATATCCTACAAAATATGTTTAAAATAGAGATAACTAACCGATTCTTCAATAGTCATGGTAGTTTTATTCCAAGAGGCATACATTTTGTTTTCTACAAATTGTTAGTGAAAGCAGCGTGGCATAAGATTTCCTCAGGGAACTTAACAATTACTTACGATGTAAGCTCCTCTCCACTCATTTTAACATTATAGTGAAAAGTTACTTTTTATTGCGTAATTGTATTACATCTGAACGAGTCTTAATTAAAACTATTTATTAGAACTCTATTTTCAAAAGATGTCACAGAAAAACTTGAAGATTGAATAAGATAATGTTAAATTATTGTTCTTTTGGCTTCATCGTTTCTTTTTATTCTCATTGGTAGGCAACACTAAATTTTTGTTAGTGTTACTTTTTTGTTTGTTTTGGTGAATGATAGCTACTCTAGAACAGCTGAAATATTGAACCGGGTGTGTTCAGTTTCAATTTAAAAACGGGGAACGCAAACTGCCTTTATTTACTTAGGCACTGAGGGAATATTAATTAATCGGCCACACCCCGACTGGCAGATTGAAAAATACCTTATTTACCTTCACTGTAGGCTGAAGTCTAACAGTCTGTTTTCTATTACAAATCTGTTAATTTTCCTAAGCAAATATTTTTTTATAGGTCTAGGTAAACAAATAACTTACTTTTATTATTAATTTTCTTCATGCGCTTCATAAGAGGGTCAAAAAAGAATGGCAAACCGGGAACGACATCTTCAAATTTAAAAATACTGAACATTCCCAAATCGGACTTCATGAGATTTAAAAGTTATTAAGTTACTTTTCAATGTAAATGTTCCTAGAGAAGCTGGTAGTAACTAGAAAAACATGACTGTATAAATTCTTCTTAACATGAAACAAAAAGCCATTTTGCAGAAACAAAATGCTTTCTGTTTGGTTTGGTTTCATTATATTGGCCCCTCTGGAAAAAAATGACTAACGGACGAATGAATAACGAATATAGTTTTTTCAAGGGAGCCAACACAAGAGAATAGGAACGACATAAAATGTCAAATGTCAATGTCAGATTGATTTTGTTATGTGTCAAACTGTTAATACTGCCAATGTCATCTGTCAAAGTCAGTCTGTGTTGCCATAGTAGAATAATCGATTAAATAGCATTACGATACGTTGGGTTTTGTTGAGGTTACGTTTTAAAATAAACTTTTTATCCCCAGAATAATAGTAAAACTTACCATTACTTATTTTGTTAGGCTATATTATAGTATTAAAATTCTAATATTGACTTCATGGCACGCCTTTATGTGGTTCTGAAAATACAGGGGTTTCAGCCAATGTTCTTTGTATGCTGCAGGGTTTCAATGATGATAACTACTAGCACATGGTGCTATTAGAGTCTAGATTATGATACTGAAACGAAACTGTACGAAATAAAAAAATCTTGAATTAACTTTTTTTCAATCTATATATATAAAAGGGAAAATCACTCACTCACTGATCACGAAATCTCAGAAACTGCAAGTGCTTGAAGTCTCAAATTTTGCATGGGGGCTCCTTTTAAGGCGTAGGTGCTCACTAAGACGGGATTTTGCGAAATTCAACCCCTAAAGGGGTGAAACAGGGTGGTAAAGTTTGTATGGGAGAACGCGATTCCTTGGCCCGATTGACTTGGAATTTGGCATAGACATTCTTTCACAAAATTAATTGAACACGTGTTTCGTATTTTTTAAATATTAATTACCTAACAGGGTTAAAAAGTGATAAAAAGCTACTTTTGCTGTGATTGACTTCGACGTCGGAATTGAAACTTTTTTGTGCATTTGATTGATTAAATAAGAAAAATAAATATCATTTGCCATATCAACGTAGTATTACATTCTCTTTGGTCATTTCCCCTGAGAGTAGGTAGAATGCATTATCGCCATACGCATTGAATAGTACCTATGGCGTTATGTTGACAGTGCTGTCATTTTTTCCTTATTGAGTTGTAATAACGTGCAAAATTATTCCCTCTAATTATTAGTTTAATTTTAAAAGAATACAATATTCGGTCAAGTCGCCTATGCTATGCCAATTAATAAAGCACAGGGACAAAGTTTAAGAGCGGCTGGTGTAGATCTGCGCAGTGATTGTTTCTCCCATGGCCAGCTCTAATGTAGCCTGCTCGAAAGTCAGCTTTGCAACCGGATAACATGACAAGAAATAAGGTAGGTATACAACATGTTACAAAAATACCTTTAATGCTGAATATGGTATATAGGGACCATCAAATCAGCTGTTTCATACATTTTGATATTTTCGATTTGAATTTTTGTATAAAACAGCTGATTTTTATTTCGCGATTTCAGAGTTGGTCCCATTATCCCCACCATATTCGGCATTAAGGGTATTTTTGTAACATGTTGTATATTATAGAGAAGTGTTGGATAATTGAGATTGATAATCTTGATAATGCACAACATATTTTTATTTAGAACTAGCCGCACCCGGCATGCGTATTGCAATGCTCCGTTTTTTTAGCCAGGGACTTTTCCGGTCGTAAGCAGAACAACTCACCAAAGTTTTATCATAATCGGATCAATGGTTTAGGAGTCCCGTCGTCTGTACACTTAGATCTTTTAAACTATGCATAAAAAACCGCATCAAAATCGGTCCATAAGTTTGGGAGCTAGGTTGTCTCAGACAGACATACACACACAAGTCAAACTTATAACACCCCTTGCGTATGTTGTGTACGTCGTATATACATATAGTGGTGGCCACATAATTAGGGACACAAGACGATTTTCCTACAAACAAGGTAATTTTGAAGTCTTGGTTTTCCGCTAGGGATTGAACTAGCTGTGATCTGATGATGGCCATCCAGGGAGTGAATGGAGAAGATTATGATAGCAAGACACACCCAGCTGATCTGGTCAGCATTCTAAGAGATGTAAGCATAAGAATTTTCAATTGCAAGTTTTCATACATTTCTATTTCTATACTATACTCGCGGTTTTTTAAACATATCCTTACATCTCTTAAAATGCTGGTCAGATCACTTTGGTGTGTATAGAAATCTGGATCTCCTCTATTCACTACTTGGATGGCCATCACCAGATCACCGCTCAGTCAATCCCTGGCGGAGAAGCAATGCTTAAAAGTTACTTCGTTTGTAAGAAAATTGACTAGCGTCCTTAATTTTGTGGCCACCACTATATATAGTTATCCTGTAGTATAGTCTAATAACTTCACACTCACCACATTAATAACTACATTGTACCCGTGCGAAGCCGGGGCGGGCCACTAGTTTTATATAAGTACCTACTTAGTGTGTGATAGTGAAATCCTCAAACGTAATGAAAAAATTCAACATGATATCCGGATTTTCTAAAAAGCTTTATCAACAATAATTGCTGTACTTTCTAAAATTTCATTTTCCTAAGCCACGGACGAACAAAATGTACTGTGTAAAGCAATATTTCATTTCAGACGGCGTATTTCACACTTCCCGGCTCCAGTTCGATTTAAAGAACGAGTTTCGTTCTAACCGACTATTCACTGTACCAGTGATAGATGACACCCAATTGCTTCTTCAATACAGAATACAAAATGAAGCTCTTATTTTGTGGGAGAAAAGGCTTAGTTTCGTACAAGTCATTTCACAAGTGAGACCGCGAGCCACGACAAAGTTCGCGACGTATTTCTGAAATAATGACAAATTTTGATATTTATTACATCCACGAAAAGTAATTTGTTTCTGAATATAGATATTATTTATTTCTGCATTTTAGGTTGGATCTATGGAATCTTCATTATTTTTAGATATTCAAAACTGATATTAACAAGATTTAGTAAAAAGTGTTACAAATATTTAAGTAGGTACTTACCTAAGTTAAAACTCAAAGTTTTCAAACGTCTCAGTTACCTAATGGCGTTTAAAGAGTCTTACCACATGTTGAAAACATTTAAACTCTAAAAGTTCAAATGTCTCAGTTAATGGCGTCTAAAAAGTCTCAAGACATCTTGAATAAAGTACCTACATGAAAAAGAAATAAAGCAGTCAAAATTAACAATTTAAATGTCTGAAACTGTGGTTAAGATTGCGGCATTTGAGTAAAAGATAGACCCGAGAACGTTTACAAAACAAATATAGCTTACAAAAGAACGGCACGTTTTTAAAATCGTTGATTACTGCAGCATACTCGTAGTATGATTTAACACTCGTGTTTTCTGTCGCGTGGTAGTAGGTATGGGTCAGGCAGAACGAGTGGGCACTTTTGGTTCAACCCGTAATTCCTACCACATCTAACAAGTCTCAAACGAGAGCGCATTGCTCTTAACATTTATTTTTTTAACGATGTGTTTTTGTTTTTCTGTAGAAATCCACTTATTTTATATTAAAATTAAAACTATAATAAAATAATATTATGAATTAGCTACTATGAAACAACTCGTCTTTAACTACTCACAGTCGCGACATTGCGTTGAGTTAATTTACGAATATTTTTGTTCGCGATTGGAACCATTAAAGATGCTAAAAGAATTTATAAAAAAGCTTTAAAAAAAAAAAGAACCTCCTTCAAAAAACCCGAAAACAAAAACAAAAAAAGCTTTAAAATTAAATACCTTTAAAAAACAAGAAATAATATTCAAATTATTAGTTACGCATATCAATATTAATAAAACACGACTATTGAAGTCGGCTGGGCGGGAGGACAACTGCTTTTCTTTTTCTAATTCTAAAAGCCTTTTATTTTTATTTTTTAGTTTTTAAAAATACCGTCGACTCGATAACCTCCTCCTTTTTTTGAAGTCGGTTAAAAATAACAATAAAACTTTCATCTGTGACCCTAATCTTATAAATCTTATACATTGAATTATCCGAGATAAATTAAACTTCATATTAATTGTCATTTGTACAATTAATTTTCGCAAAATGAAACCTCAAACGCGGTGTCGGTGAGCATTCTGAAAAGCTTGCGGTGGGCCTAAGACGCAGTTTCTATTTGTTCAGAACTGGGAAACCGTGCGGCGTCACCCTGTTTGCGGGGCAAACAAGTGGGCTCGTTATTAAATGTTGAGTTAGTAACACGTATGCAGTATGTGGGTATGGAGGTCTACAGTGAAATTTCCAGTTTCTGAGCTTCTAATTTTATTCTACCAGTGCTATGATGTACAGCAGTGATTGTTCGATGGGACTATCTACTGCTATTACAGTCTCTTTATCCATAATTGTCCTATTTAGGGTCGATTTTTCAATAATCAGTTAACAGATTTCGGTCAGTTTAATTATTAACCAAATATAATAAATGTCATTAAAAAATTTGACAGACAAATGTATGACAAACATTTTTAATGTAGCGATAAAATAAGCTATCACGAATAAAGCTTTATCTAGTCTATGCATTGCAAAATCAACCCAATAATGAACTGTTTTTGACATTGCCATATGTCTTTTAAACTGAAATCGCTATTCAAAAATATGTTGTCTTATCTATTAAATCAAATTGCCATTAATAAATTAACAATATCTTTCGTATTCTATGTATGGAAAACCATTTGACGTATTTTATATGTGATTATTTCAATAAGTTGGCTGAATATTGTTTACCAAATAGGACAAAATTAAATAAGGATAAACAAACTGTAGAATACTCTAGTTGCGTCTGCATGCAAAGCCACCTGATCGTACGTAGAGAGCAGCTTGTGACCTATGTTTTTAAATTCACCAACATAGTTTTAGACATATTGTTTTTTATTTATTCCAAAGTAAGTAGCTAAAGCACTTGTGTTATGGAAATCAGAGACAACGGTGTCATCACAAACACCCAGACCTGAGCCAATATAGAAAAGTTCGTTTTCTAAATTGACCCAACCGGGGATCGAACCCGGGACCTCAGAGATGGCGACACCTTGAAAACCAAAGCCACTCGACCACGGAGGTCGTCGACGGTATATTTGTCTGAAATAAAACACTTATTATCATTATATGTATGCAAAGCCCCGAGTGGCGTCCGACATTGTAGAATAGAACCAGTAGGAGGCGACTTAGACTGAAGACATTCTAACCAGGGGCCGTACCGGCTAACGCATCGAACTTCGGATAGTCTGCCGGGCTTCAAATTAAAACAGATAAATCGACCCCCAATCGGACCAAAACGGCGAACCCCAATTCATGATGTCACACGAACATCGATATCTTCTAAATAACTTCGGCGAATAGTACAATACGAAACTCCTTACTTCGATTTATCTGTTTTAAGTTGAAGCTCGGCAGACCCGCCGAAGTTCGAAAAGTTAGCCGGTAGGGCCTCTGTCCGTGGACGAAGGGTAGCAACATTTTCCGATAGCACGATCCAAAACTGCGACCCCCAATTGCCTGCCAAGCATGGCGATTATTGCAACGTCCCCCACGGGAGAAATCTACGTCCCTTCCCTGCAGTGGGCTATAATGGGCTGTAATAATTAAGATGTATTTAATTCACCCCAGCATCATTGATTAAAACCTGACGTGAATAGGAAATCTCTTATTTTTCCCGAAATTCCCACGGGATACTATCAACATTTTATTACTATAAGTAGGTCTCTACACTTCTTAGCGCCTGAGATAGAATTTTTCTATGATTTCAGTTTCCAAAGCCCTGAAAACTTCTAAAATTACATTGAGAAGTAACAAAATTCGTTTCGTGGTAAGAATCCTGCAGTGCTATTCCGAAACGAACCTCGCAACTCACTTCGAAAGTCACCTCACTTTATTAACTTACTTTACGATAAAAGACTAATTTATTAATTGCTAGAGATTTCAGGTTGCTTCTGTAGTTATCTAATTTTAATTTTCAATTGATAAAGTAACCCTACAATTATCTAATTTCCAATATCAAACTCATGCGAAATGAGGTTACTTTCGGAGTGAGTTGCGAGTTTCGTTTCGGAATCGCCCGGCTGATTGTATCAGTCGAAAGAAGCTAATTCAATAGACTCTCTGGGACCACAAAGAAGCTTCCATGTGTCAAATTTATTGTTTTGCGGCTTCGAATGAATTGCGAATGACAAGTTGATTCGTTTCAAATAACTTCAAAGAAAAGTACAATAAAGACTTTTCAAGCGCGGTTACGCGAGCGGAATGTGTACAAGGTTTTATTGTTTTTTATTTATTTTTTATTTGTCGATTTTTATTACATGAAAGGTACGATTTTGCTAATGAAACAAGAGTTTTCTGTCTCCGATATATAATAACTAGTGGCTCAGTGAGCTGTAGACGTTTAAAAGTAGCTCAAATTGAATGTTGTATAAAAATGAATCTAATAGATGTCGCCACGAGGTTTTCAAAGCAGTACTATGTGCTGTTTGGTATTCTATTTGATTTAATTGAAACTAGGAGGCGCTTCTAATTTTAAACTTTTTTCAAAATAAGTGAATTTTTTTCGATAAGTAAATTTCGAAAAACAGCTAGGTTAAAAAATCTGTATAATTATCGAACCTGCTCACAAAATTCTCACAGAATCGGTTGAAAAAAGGCGACCTGTAGAGGAGAGCAGTCGGACAACCGGAAGGACATACAAAATAATTTTGCCCAAGCAGAGTCGCTTCGCGCTCGCTCGGTCAAGTAAGTACGCACAGATGTACATAGAAAGTAAAAGATTATATACGTAAGTATAGAAAAAAAATCCAACTGGCATTTAGCTTTTATATACTTTTATAATACCTATCGCGTATAATTTTCTTTTACAACTGAAGAAAAAAGTAAAATTAATAAAGTAAACTTCGTATTTTCTCATTGATTGTGTTTATATTACAAGCCAAACCAAGATTCCAAATTCGGGGTCAGCCCGTTTGATGTAACTATTCTTAATATCATCTTACTTCCAGCTTCTGAATTTCATTTCTATCATATAATCTATCAACAAATCTATTATTTAAAATAACTGCTTATATTCAATTTATTCATCGTGTTTCGTCAAACGTCCGCATTATGCAAAGCAAAATGTTCTGAGGACGATATTCAGTGCAGCCTCTTAAGCTAAATTGTTTCATTAACAGAGCGACTGTGTGCCGCGTACCGCATCTTCGCTCAAAACGTTCTCAGGAAATTGTAATTTTGTGTTAATGCCTTAGAATAATAACAACCTAGAACGATAGTTCCCTACAAAGCGCACTGTCAAAAGTAACGCAAATAAAATTGAGCCGAAATGGCTCAGTTTTCAGATTTCCACCCTTCATACGTTACCTAATCGTACCTAAGAACGAAAAAGTTTCAGTTTTCCTGCCTTTAGGGGATTAGTATTAGATTAGTGCTATACTATTTTATTCGATTTTCGTTATGATTAGGTAACGTATGAAGGGTATAAATCTGAAAACTGAGCCATTTTGGCATTGTTACCGACCAGCAACGTTACAGTCTTTGGACTACCTTCCAAATTCTAAATCTCAGTGACGTCTTTTTATAAACAATTATAAATAGTAGTTTAGTAATTGTCAATAAACTCCTAAACGGGAAAAACGTGGTTTAAGTGGTTCATGCCCTATCCTCAACAGGCTTAGTTTTTTTTTTACAAGGACTCGGCTTCTAGGCGTTATTATTTTTATGTTAATGCTATGTGATATAAGTATTTTAGCTAATATTTAATTGGCTTTTAGAAAAATGCCTACATTTGAAAAAAGAAAATCAGAGTGGACAGTGGTTAATACTCGAGGGCACAGTGGTTACCTAAGCTCACTCGGTTTTACAACATCTATTGGACTGATTATCAGTACAGTGAACTAAACATAAATATATTATTTTACTCTTCGGAAATTTTTCATGGTAAGAAAAATATATCCATGCCTACATCAATATTTTGATCTTTGAACTATCTACTCTTTCCATGTCTTTACTTGATTGAGAAATAGATTCATAAATTAAATTAGTGTTAACAGGATTGCATTAATATTATTTCATATTCTTTTTCAAAACATAGGACTATTTGAATCGAAATTATTTTAAGCACTTTTAAGAAAAATAGGCGGAGCATGTAACAAGGCAAAGACATTTTGCAAATTGTTTGTTAGAGGTTCCCTGTTCTGTATTCACGCATCGCGCCATAGCGCAGTTTCATGAAATTGAGGTCATATTTTAGCAAAAAAATGGCTCCAGTGGCATCATTTTTTGAAAGAACTAGAATTTTCACATTCTGCTATATTTTGTGAAGATTTTCATTTAATAACTGAAAATTAAATCAGTAATATTTATCAAATTAGTGTCAAAAATATAAGTTTTATGTAAGTAAACGTTAACTACATAATTTACTTTGATATTGTATGAAAATCAGAAACAACAATGCTGAAAAGATAATAAAAACCCAAAAAAAATGGTATTCTGCGTGAGTTGTGCTACCTGTGCCGTAATGCCATAAGTATCAAAATACAATTTTGCAGGTAGATTTCACTAGGTTAAACCTTCACCCCTATTTAGATAGTATCTAGTTCACAAGACGACTCGGCTACTTAGCTGTGCATCACACCTTAGCTTTGATTATTAAGGTCACCCGTATGTTTCTGCGTTGCACCCTGCACTGTAGCGTAATTATGTTGACTCATTTACTTAAAACGTTTCATACTTGGAGTAGACCGACCGTAGCAGTATGTAATGTGGCTTTTACTATTGTTGAAGTTGATAGGAAGTAGGTCTTTGATGGATGGCAAGGATGGCCAACTCGCCTTTGTTATCATACAATATGATTTTCTTAGCTATGCGTTATCGAGTAGTAGACAGCGATTTCTCAACTAGTTGAAATTTATTTTACCTACCCATTGAATGTAAACTTTATTAATTATTGTAATGGAAAATGACGTCACTTTAAATGTCGACCTCGTTTTTCAAATTTTGACGACTCTGTATGTAATATACAGGGAGAAAAAAGCAGCCCTTGATGAGTTTCTTGCCGGTTCTTCTCGTTACAAGGTCTCCCGCTTAGGGTTTGCGAACCGATGGCGTAGCTTCTTTAACATTCACAAGTGCTTGTAACAGCCTAGACTGAATAAATGAGTTTTGAATTTTGAATGTTGTTATTAAATTTTTTGAAACATAGTAATTTTCAGCGAATATTATTTTCAACTCAACGAATAACTGACCAAGAATTAATTACCTACTTAGTAAATATTGTAGATACTTCAACATAATAATTATTTTATGGTTATTTCGGTCAATCCCAAACTTCCCTAACATATTATGATTTAAAGTTAAAGTATCTAAGCTACATCGATTAAATAAAACCATCCAAAGAAGAATTTTGTGTTTCTTGGTCTTTTACTGAAACACTGAAAAATTTTCACAATGGAACCTTGAAAAGTATTTGCAGAAACGTCGCATGCTTTCAGCTTTGTACTAAAAGTTAAAAACTTAATTATATAAGTACTATGCTTCGCTCAGACATACAATAAAACAGTGTTGGCATTTTTCCTCATCTTTTTCGCAAATTGTAAAGTTATAATCTTCGATCATCTATCCATACGTCTTTTATCAGAACTCTTCTCAACATGTTTGATGTTCACTACACGTTCACTATAACATCAAATAGGGCTGCCACCAAAGGTTACCACCAATTAATTACCGACCCACCGAGTGGGTGACAAATAGAGATCGTGCGATTACTAATTGGTAAGCCCGATTCGGTACATCATTAACGCCTCTTGAAACATCCAATCAACTGAAGAGACACGGAAAACTGGAATAAGAAGAGCAAGAAAATTAGTTATGTGGAAGATTGAAATTTAATTTCGTTTCAAAATGAATAAGTGTTTATCAATTTTGCGGGAATAGAATGGAAGCAGCGTTGAATATAGCGAGTGTAATTTCTTGTTGTTAAATTTCTAAAGTAACATTAAATAGTTATACACTCAACAACAGATTATATCTCAAAAATTATAAGGGAGAGATGAGATGAAGAAAATTTGTTTTACACTAGCTAAGTTAATTTTGAAAAAGTACAGTAGGTAGGTATTTTTGAATAAAATGTCATCTTATCTTGCCCGAAAGCCTTCCAAATAAAGGAAGTTACTTAAACTTCACCACCTTTTTAATTCATTAGATGTAAGTCAAAGTGAGCTTCAGATCGTATATCAAACAGTTTTTTTTAGTTTGCTTATAACTTTTGAACTTTTCTCTCGGTTTCTCAGAATAAGTACCTACCCTTAAGTCATTTTTTGCTTCCAGTTTCTGCTCTTTAATTTTTTTCTTAAGTGTTCAAAATAATAAGTAATTTCATATTCATTACTGTTTCTGGTGTAAATTATTTGAGTAAAGGTGATATTTTGAGAAGTGAATTGTTCTGAATTGTAGGTATTGAAGTTAAAATGAGAAGGACTAAAAATTGTACGGTATATTGGTCTTGAAGTCAATCGTAAATGTCAACAATTATGTATTCCAAAAAACTTTTTTTTTAAGAAAAAACTCTCCAATATCTTAGTACTTATATAAAAGATGTTTTAAAGCTTCTTTTTATTTACAACTTTTTTGTGGTATGTAAGCATGTAAATATTATTTAACTTTAAATATTTTTAATACCCATAATTCACTTTCAAAATTCACGCTGTTGTGGTTTTAAGGAGCTCCGTTGTGCCTTCGTAGTCCAAGTCTAGTCCAAAACGTCGCAGACCATAGCTCGGTTTGTTTTGAATTGTTATAAACCTGCCAATATCTCAATCACTATACATAACCTATTTGACTTTGAGGAGTTCCCTTGGGTAGCTTTGAAGTCCAAGGTCCAAAGTCAATGAAATTAAAAAGACTACACTTAAGATATCTCTTTTCTAACAAAAAAATAAATTTAAATCGGTTCATAAACAAAGAAGTCATAAAGGTAGTTACTACCGAAATCATAACTATTATTTTCAGGATTACTTGAAAACTACTGAACCGATTTAATTAAAAAAACAATATCAACAAAAAATAAATGCCGAAGTTACGCACGAACAATCGAATTGAGAACCTCCTCCTTTTAAATGATTGAAGTCGGTTAAAAACTAAGTACCTACCTATATGTTTAATGATTGTGTGTAGGCTCATTACGTTGCTAATAATATGATAAACATAAATGGGTATATTATATACCAATAAAACGCACACGCATGGGAACTTAAAAAATACGATTCATGATTTTCAATCAGCAGATAAGTAGATTTAATAGCACTGTCCAGATCTTAATTTTTATCTTGAAGTGCCGAAAGCGAAGGTTCGCTAAAAACGGAGCCCTCATTACCGCTCCTGGTGACACCGCAACCAATTAGCTGAAGTGCCTCTCGGGAAAGGGAAAAAAATTAACGCGTTAAAAATAATCACGCTGAATTTTAACGGCGGAATCTTATCTCAGTTTTAATGGGTGTTTCACATTTTGTAGGTATAATATTTAGGGGAATACTGTAATTCCAATCTTAAAACAATAGTTTAACCCCCTTACTAATAAAGATTGTTTAGCAGATGTATGTATACTTACACAATGGTTACTCTCTGTCAAACTATTTAAGTTTGACATTAAAAAGAAACAAAACACTGTGTAACTATACATCTGCCAAACAATCTTTATTTATTAAGGGCGACTTTTACCAAATCTTATTTAAATATCTCCTAAACACGCTTAACTAATTTTGTTTAACTCGTTAAACAAAATTAACTTAATCATATTTAAGTATGTCTTTCACCACATCTGAAATACCATTGTTTAGCTAAATACGTTTAGGGATGCGACATATTTTTTATCTGACATAGTTTCAATAAAATATGTTCTGTCTCCGACATATCGCAATGCTCTCGGCCTATTTAAATAGTCTATTATCTCTTCATCATCATCATCCCACAAAAAGTCACATAAATCATGTTAAAATAAACTAAGAAATTACATAACCTCTCTTTCTCATGACAAGCTCTTAAATGTATTTAGCAGATTAAACAACCAAAATTGGGCATTTAACTTTGACAGTTCGGTAAACACGTTTAGTATGTGGTGAAAGACTCTGATTCCTTAAATGTATTTAACATAGCTTAAACATAGTTCCAAAACATGTTTAGTGTTTCGTAAAAGTGGCCCTAAATTAGTAAGGACTAATAAAGTTTGTATAGCAGATGTATAAGATACACAGTGTTTTGTCCCTTTCTTTTTAATATCAAACTTAAATAGTTTGACAGAGAGTCACCACTGTGTAACTTATACATCTGCTATACAATCTTCATTAGTAAGGGGGTT
This sequence comes from Catoptria pinella, assembly GCA_963556745.1. Lineage (NCBI taxonomy): Eukaryota > Metazoa > Arthropoda > Insecta > Lepidoptera > Crambidae > Catoptria > Catoptria pinella. Next base: position 11,364,258 of record OY750763.1, read on the forward strand.
AAACAATAGAACTAATTCGAAAGGGCGTGTGTGCAAGGAACTAAAATAAAATTATAATGAACCCATTACTGTACCGTAAATTGACTTCTATTTTCGTTCCATCTGAGTTGGCTCTTTTAGACTGAATCCATTCATGTCGTTGAATGGCAATAGATCGAATGGCATTCTCTGGAAATTCGTTATCCGTTTATTCTCTAACAAAACATAGTTCCATAGTACAATAGAATATTTATTGCTATGTTTTAGGAATTTATTCGGACAGAAAGTTCGTTAAGACATTTAATATAAGAATGGTTGTGATTGGTGTTAGATGTTCTGTCTGTCTGTCTGTCAAGTACCTTTTATCTCGGGAACGCGTGGAGGTATCGAATTGAAATTAAAACTTAGGTCTACAGTCTCTTGAAACTGTGAAAAAATCAAATATCTAAGTTAACATAAAAAAGACACGACCGTCTATGCCGCAAAAAACGCATATTTCGACACTCTCGAGGAAATCAAAAGTTATAGGATACTTATCCCGTTGGTTTAGAACTATGAAAGGCAAGTCATATCGTCTTAAACTACAAGTACAGGGAAAAGTCTGGAAACTATACATTTGTAATCAAATCATAAAAAATATAGTCTTTATTTAAGTACCTCCAAATTTATACGGAACCGGGTGGGCGAGTCCAAATCGAACTTGTCCTGATTTTTTTTCTTAATTATAAGTCCTTGTTGGTTAGTCCTAGATACCTATTACGGCGGTAATCCCTACGCTATTTCAAACTAGAATCAAGAAGTAAATTAGATAATCTATAGAATTAATCTCAATGACTTAGACCGCATTAGTATTCAATTCATTGCCCGCCATTTAGATTGTTCGAGCAGGTGCTATCACCACCAAGCAAGGTTTCTATATGACACAATGCCCGGTTCCATATTTCATTACGTCATATGAAAGTGCCAGCTATAAAATATCACTATGGGCACTATTAATAGCAGGTGATACCCAATTAATTAATATGCAGGAACATTGGTCCCGCTTGATGATCAATAAAATGTATTATCCAAGGGTTATTACGGATAGATTAATGAACTTCAATGACGTAAAGATGTGTGTAGTGTAGAAAATATATTATGTGGTTTAAGGCAAGTGTCACACTTATGTAACGTGAAATACAAAAATAGGATTTCGCCTTGTCTGAGATTGAAGCTGGCGGAGTGGTATAACAAAAATATCCAAACCGAATATTAATAATGATTTTATTTTCTAACCAGAATCAAAATGCAATATTTTGCAACCGCAATAAAAACCACTGAAGTAGAATTTATCGTTAAAATAAGTGAAATTGCTCTCTTAAACTAACAGCCAGTCGTAAACTTGACTGAGGTAGCTGTTGAGGTTCAAAGGATAAATCTACTAAATAAAACAATAAAAGTCACGGTTTTATAGCTGTAACGCTTAAGCTATGTTTGGATTCCGATTAGACGTGTATTTAAGAGTATTTTTAAAAATAATCGATCTCTTTCTCCTGAAATCATTTTGTATCGATATCTGATAAAAACAAAAAACTTGCCTTTGATTTACTGTGTTAAATCGATAAAAACCCTGTACAAAGTTGCGGTGACATAAATATTAGGAAAAAAATGTTCTCCGTCGTGATTTCGTGATTCGGCTGACCGCTACCGCGGTTAACCGCATCGTGTACAAATTGCCTTATTCATGGTCAGTGAAAGCACACATTTCGTTAAAAATTTAAGTTACTACCCTTCCCACCTCTGAATTGGAAAAATATTGAGGCTAATTAATCTATTTTGAATCAAAAAGTATTTATACATAGGTATATTTGGTTTACTTTTATCTCTTGTTCAATTCATTGGACTTGTTTTTTATGTAAACACTAAAATAACGTCACATCAAAATATCAAAGGCAAGAGAAGTCAATTAAAGCAAGAAAAACATTTACAAGTGCTTCTCCAATTATGTTGTCTCTAATATTTTTCATACCATATGTATACGTATACCATATGTGATGTTTCAACAACGATCAATGATTGTTGACTACAACAATGCGATTAATTTGACTATGTACACCAGAAGTGACTAGTTTCAGAGCGCTTTAATCTTTGACGTACATTCTCGAGTGGATTCTTTTTGTCAGTTAAAAAATTAAAAAATAATTGTCTTTGACTTTTGACTTTGAAGTTGCCGCGCATCATTGTCTATTGTCAATTTAATCGCATTGTAACTAATTAATTTACTTCTGATGTTCTATAACTGAAACTATCGAGTACAGTCGCCGACCACAATAACGCCACGATAATCATGGTAACCACATTCCCCAGTCTTGCCAGCTTAATTAATCATTACGAACACAGCCCTCTGATAATGGTACTCATACGTGACACATGTAGACATGCCCTTCACGAAATAATAGCGACGAAACCGCCTATAGTTTAATACAAGATATAACATCAAACATTAATAATTTGGCTCTTGGTCTCTGTTGAATAGTTGAGGAAACGAAAAAGAAATATGATTAAAATGACTTAATGGCCGCCGTTCCAATTAATAACTATATACTGTAAAATTTTCGAATTCCACTAGACAAATCCACTGACCTGAGTCATCGATCACCACAGTATACATTTTAAAGCCATCTTCGACATGCAAATGCTAACTTACCGTTATCTGTAATGTACTATTCTCTCAATATTATTAAGGTAAGTATTGCAAATCGAAATATTCTTATTACCACAAAATCTTTATTTTACTTGGTTCCTAATACAAAAAGGATATTTCAGTTTCTAGTTTACTAAACTGCAGATAATAAGTATCAAGATTGGCGTGCACCTTTTGTACCTACAAAAGGTGCACGCCAATCTTGATACAATCTCTTTTTGAAAACTACACTAGTTACGTGTAGGTAAGTGAAGAAAACAAAGAAGGTGTAAACCAAAACGAAACAATTGTGACTCTTTTATCTTTTGAACAAAACTACTTTATAATGACGTACCAATAATCTTTGCTTACATCGAAGAGCTTTGAAAAGCTTAAAACGAAGCGCCTACCTTCTTCGGTCAGCAATTGCGATGACTAAACAACCTTGCACACCTAGTTTCAGTTCGACTCGTGCGATGACTAACAGCATTACTATGAAGTCTCACAGTGCCCACGGACGCACAGCGTCCGGACTACCAATCACACGTCATAAGTAAAACAAAAGAACCAATCACAGAGCTCTATTACAACGCAGTGCATTCGCATAGGCAAGGGTCGTTTGAGTATTGTTCTTGAATACAGGTGTTATCTATCACCAGCTACTTTTTAAGGGTATTCAATTCTATGTATTTATGCAATATTCATGAACGTTGAAATTTCACGTGTTCACAAAAAAACCGAGTTGTTTACTTACTCGTCCGCGTTAATGTAAACTGAACTTTGTATAGGAATGGTGGCCCGCCATCAGGCGGAATACGCACTGAACTTCATCAAGGCCATACAAAATTCTAACGCGCTCACGATCGAGCGTGAGTTAAAAACACTCACACTTAGCACTCTGCTCATGCAAGTTTACAGGCCTAAGATTCTACAAACATACGATAAGATAAAATAATTTGAACAATATTAATATGTTGCAGGTTAAACATAATGATAAATTGTACATTTGCATTTGTATAATTTTAAGTATTTTTCTTCAAATGACATCAACGAAAATAATATCAAAGTGAATCATATACAATTTATTCAATTTTTACCCTGTTAAAATAAATATATTATCATTGAAATGTTTTCACTGCCTCTCCAATAAAACTGTTCATCACTGAAAGTGAAAGTTTGCTTTTTCGTCTGGCGTCTGTCAACAAACTATATATTTTTCCAAAAGTAAAACGGGTAAGTACATGTAAAATATTGATAAAGAAGGTTTACGAAGTATTCCCATATCGAAAATCAATTTGTGGCATCATTAAAATACCTTCTACTTACTTAAATTTGAAAATTTTTGTATCCTTAAAGTTTTTGAAATAATAAATTACTATCTTTATGATTTATAAATATTGAATAACTATTATTTAAAATATTAAATGGGTGTCGTTCAAAGTCATTTTATCTGTGCACCTATTTTCAGTCTTCGTGACGTCGATCGCAATCGCAGGTGACGGATTTCAATGGGAGCTAGGTGACCCACCACAAACAGCTCTTCAAACATATCGGCGTTTAAGAAAATATTGGCTATTGCTACATTTTTTTCAACGAATGATGACAACTTAATTGCCTAAAATATCTTAATGTAAGTACCCTGATACCTTAAAATCATTTTCAGTCAGCATCTGCGTGTTGAATGATTAAAAGAAAAAAACTGAAAAAAACATTTTATACTTCATAAGGTGTGTCTTGCCACACTCGCTTTCCCGTTTTTCTTGCGCTTCAATAGAGGCATGCCTCTATCTTAACAAAAAACGTAACTTGTATGGCAGAAAGGGAAATCGCACGGTTTGGAGGCATTTATGACATGCGTTTGACGCAAAGTGAATTGAAAGTTAAAGCGACTCGGTGAAGACGAACTAATACAAAGAAATAACTACAGATTGGGCCCACGTAGTGGGTTAGATAGGGCCCACCTTCTTTAACCATTGATAAGTCCTCCTAGCATGATCACCGAAACGACATATCGCGTGATATTTTTTTATTAGGTTCACAAAACTGGTAAAACAATGATCACATAAACGACTGAGAAAAAACATTATAGCTTATTTCACTACATTGAAAACTCGATGTAAGCACAACGCGCGTACATTAGAATATACTAATAAACACGGACTATATCCGGTTCGGGAAGTACGTTCTAACCATGACTAAAACAAGTATAAATTAACTTTACTAACTCAAAATTAAATAAAAGTAAAAGTAGAGTTTTATGAGAAAATATTTTAAGGCCTTCTTTGCCAAGGTCACAGAACCATTAAATATATCAAAATTGAATCTGATGGAGTTAATGTATGGCACATTGATATAGCGTTTTATCGACACTTGACTGACAAAATCTTGTCTTATATCATATCGCGTTTCGGTGGTCATGCTAGTGGAGGGAAGGAAGTACCTTAAGCAGTGGCGACATTAATGACTGATGATGATGATAAAATAAAAAATAAAAATACAAAGTGTATACGAGGCATACATACTGTTGTCGTAAAAAAATCCATTACCATAGTTTAGCCCAGTTAGCGTTGTGGGTTAGCCAGTCCGTCGTAAAACATGTTACAGGTAGGGCCTACTTATCCTTTTTTACTGCCAAGTTCCCCAATTTTGCCGATAGATGTGAGCTACGTAAGGGATACTTCACATTGACCTAACTGAAATAATCAAACCGATGTAGGATTAAAATATGTAGAGCGACTTACAGTTTTATTTCTATGTGATATGAATATCATACCGTGGATGTGTGTCATAATAGGTATTAAACCCTACTAAATTAACGTTAAATATTATTATAGCAATAAAATAGAGTCAGAAAGTCGATAGTACCACAAAATATAGATATGACGCTGACATGACGTAATACAAGGACAGTTTACTAGTGGTGATTTTTATGTTAAAATATTTTTCTTTTTTATTGTGAATTATTCCTAACCGGCCTATTTAGAAATATCCATGCATTTCCTTTGACTGCAAGGTCTTGCCAATTCGGACGAAGACGCTGACAACACGGAGTGTTATAGCGAAATAAAACTTGGCATCTAACCGGTTGGCTTATCTGCACTTTGAAAGAAAAACATAAATCTTTTGGCGAAGTGATTTCATACGTGTTTGCTGACATATCTTCGTTAAAGTGGTAGTTGAATGGATAGCACGCCGTTATTTTTTTTATGGCCTTTGTTGATAACAACGATAGCCTAGCATAGATAAACGATGTTTTAAAAGTAGCTTATGAAAGATAACGTTGCATATATATTATATCCACTTATAGGTTGCGCATATGCCGCCTTATTATTTGTTACTTCATTAAATTCTAAAATCTCTCCTCTCAAAATTTATTTCATCTAATGATGCTTTTACAACATTCATTAAACACTCAATAATGAGCATCTACTATTCTACGAAATTACTAAGATTTCGGCGATAAATAATATCAAACAACTTAATACGACCACCTGTGTAGTTTCATAGAGTAGTCGATTGCGGTGTTTACGCTTTTTCTTTTGTTTTTATTTCATCAATCTCTGCTTGATGAACCGGCTACCTGCACGTGACGCTGCTTACGTCTGCTTATTCTATTCATCAGTATTCAGTGTCAGCTGATTTTCCTATCTAATGAGCATCTACTATTATTCTAGGACATTTCTAAGTCTTCGGTGGTAAATAGTAATGAGCAACCTATACGATCACCCGTGTAGAGTTTCATAAAGTAATCCATTGCGGTGTTTACGCTTTTTCTTTTGTTTTCAAACATCAATCTCTGCTTACGCGCCGGCTACCCGCAGGTGATGCTGCTTATATTTGTTTACTCCATTCATCAGTGTCAGCTGATTTTCCTGTGTAAGTTAAAATAGTTAATGAGTTATCTATGTACCAGTCCCGTAATGCTTGTATATTGATCGATTGAGCTGGAAGGATATGATATGTTACCTACTACATTCGTTTTCATAACTATAGAAAAGATTTCCACTACGTTAGTCAGTAGATATATATTTCGTATTGGTTAATGTTCGAAGTTTCATCACCATCACACTGGCAGCACGCAATAGTTTATTAACTTCCATTAATATTGTCAATTTTTGGAATTATTTCATTTTTTCTTTATAATTTTTTAGTGTACCTACAACGAATACGTCACTTACTTACATAGGAGAGATTATGTTTCTTAAAGTGTTCTCAAGACCCCAAGTTTATTTGATTGTAGGTCATATTTCAATGTAATTTATTAGTAATAAACCACAAGTTTAACTTTATATCGAGAATAGTTATAACGTTTGTTTACATAACAGTAATGTTCGGAACAAAACATCCGTACATTCATGGCTGCATGGCCCAGGTGACGCAGCCGCCGAGAACCACGTCTTGAATTTAATTTATGTGTATTTGCGACCAAACTAGTGTTGAGGACGCACTGTTCTCAATCTCGACGTAATTTTAAATTAGAACCTGCCTTTCTATTGTCTAATTTCAAAATCTATCGCAATCGCTTTCAGGATGAAACACATTGATGCTTCTTTTTGGCACAAATAAAAACTTACCAAAGAAATGCAGCAATGTGTCGGATCCAACTGTCAAATGAAAGCGATTGCGATAGAGTTTTTAATAAGACAATTAACCCCCTGATTTCCGAGTAAAATTAGGGTACTAACAGTGATGTCCAGTTCTCATTTTTCCAGTAGCAATCCAGGGTTGGATTGCTCACTAATACATTCCAGTGCTTGTTCCAGTTACCACAATACTTGGTCCATAATTTATTCAGTTATGTCAAGGGATGAATAAATTAGGGATCATACTACTTATGCCCTCTACATCATACCTTTGAACTTACCAAAAATATGGGCATCATTACTCACACAAAACAACGAAACTATTATGCAAAGTTATCAAGTTTTTTTATCAGGTCTTTAGAAAGCTTTTAGTAATTTACAAAACCATATGACCGAAGACAAAACCATACCTATTAGATATATGTAATTGCTTTTTTTACTTACATATGGTCTTAACACGCAATGCCAATCTTAACTGTTAGTTAGTTAAAAATATATTTCCTATGGTTTAAAGTAAGAGACAGCATCGTCTTTTTGTACTCAAAGAGCTCTCTACGGCCATCACTAGCGGAACAACTCGTTATCGCTCGAGCAAACCCTCAGCACTTTTCAAGGCGGGCTATTTCTGGCCGCACGCGCCGCGCCAGATGCGCCCACTAAAGGGAGTCTTAATGCCCCGCGGCCATATGGAATTCGGAAGAAGAGAGGTTGGTTCCGCATCACATGGCCCGGACACTGACTCTGCTGTAAACAATCTTGTTTACAAAGTTTGTTTTAATACTTTCGTTTTACACAGTTACCTACTAATTGGGATTTTTGTCCAGGCAAGATCAAGAAATTAGAAATATTTAACAAAAATATAGTTACTTGTTAATGAAGCTTTAAAATCACACAAAGAATATCAGTGATATTATTAATCATGGGCTTATGTTTATTATGACTGAGCGAGCGCGAAGCGTCTCCGTTTCAGCTTGGGCAAAAATGCTTTCGTATGTCTGTCTGTCCGGCTGTTCTACTCTACAGGTCACATAATTCTAAACCATCTAACTATCGTGAAATTTTGTGAGCAGCTTCGATTATCGAAAAAAAAATTTTAGGTATTTCAAAAATTGTTCATGTCACAAAAGAGCCACTAGGAAGTACAATAGTAGTTCGGGACCTCAAGTTATTATTACAACTGCCACAGCTGTAGTAGCATAGTAAGCAACTTACCAGCAAGCCTTTTGATAAATTCTTAGAAGAGTGTATGTAAATGTTGCTATTGTTATTTAAGACGTGCTAGTGTAGTGCGCGGACGCATTGTGGCGTTATTCAAGGTTAATTCATTATCGGTGGCCTAATGAACTCCAGATACTGAAGTCACAAGATCATGTTAAGCTCAACGTAGTAATAATTACATTTGGGAGTAGAGTAACGTAGCAAAATCTTATAATCATCATTTAAGATTTAATTATTTATTAATTTTAAGAAGACTATCGACTAACACATTTCACTAATAACAAATTAGCAGCAAAGAGTTAGTCTCCATTGATAAAGCAAATATAATTCTTCACTAGTCGAGATTACATATTTTTTTTAACGCATTATTACTAATTAAAAATGTTCCCTGAAACATAATCATGTGACCATGTGACCTTCAGCCATTTTAATGTCCTCACTGCTTGGGCACAGGCCTTCCTTATGGGTGGATAAGGTGGATGGGGCATGCCCCACCACGCGGGCCCAATGCAAATTGGTGGGTGCTAACGACTGCAAATGCAGCCGGGACTAACGGCTTAAAGTGCCTTCCGTAGCATGGAGGAGCTCGAGATAATAAATTTTTGGTCACCCATCCCATGACCGCCCTTGCGAAAATTGCCTAACCTCCGCAATCGATGGGCCAGGCGTCATACCACTACGCCACCGATCTCTTTGAATCATGTGCATCTCATTAAATATTTCCATCACACAACTAAACAGTGCATTCAACATGCGTCATGCAACTGCATACTATGTAATGAGCTCTAATTAGTGAGTAACACTTCCGTATTTTACGTCAGAAACGAACAGCATTGAATGTCTCCCGTTAATTGAAGAAATATCTAAAGACTGCACTGTCTAGGACTTAATTGGCGATAAACTGGATACTGAGAATTTAGAGAATTTAGGTGGCCACAACACTACGTAAAAGGCAACTTGGAAAACGCGCAACATGGCGGTGAAATGTTGTTGGTGATTTTCACCTAGGATGTGGAAAAACTGACCTAATTTCTAAAGTCATCTATTTTATGAATTACCATGTTTTGTAAAAAGATTTCTAAGTACTTTATCAATATACTCGTATCCTACCTATTACATATTTAAGCTTTAAACATAGACTTTACCCGAAAGATAATTTAAATAAATAATTAAAAATATTTGACAACATCACATACATTGCTCCGATACCAAAGTAAGTAGCTAAAGCACTTGTGTTATGGAAATCAGAGATAACGGTGGTATCACAAACACCCAGATCTGAGCCAATATAGAAAAGTTCGTTTTCTAAATTGACCCAACCGGGGATCGAACCCGGGACCTCAGAGATGGCGACACCTTGAAAGCCACTCGACCACGGAGGTCGTCAAAATTATCATCATTATTTCTGTTAGATGTTCCTATTTCAAAATGTTTGTTGACATATTCTTTGATTCCTCCTGTGCTTCGATCATGTTAAATGACAGGACGAGGACTATTTGAAAAAATGCTAAGGTTCTATCCTTTAATATTCTAGTAAAAACTATTGTTAGGTTCATATAAATTAGTATAATCCTTTCGCTTACATAAGGTTTTATTAAAACTCTGCGTTGAGATTTATGCCTTGTCACAAGACTACAAAGTCTGAGATCAAAGTGCAGCTGAGGTACGTTTATAAATGCATTAGGAATGTGTATACGAAGAAAATTCCACTGTTTAATAAATAAAATGGTGTACAGTGTAAGCTCAAACAGTAAGATACACCATAATTAATGTAAAATGACAAGAAAATATTATTTTTTTACAAATTTTGTAGGTATGGCTTTAGTAAAATGTTCTTAGGGTAAACCTAAATAAGACATTCACACATTTAATATTTTGTATGCTTTAAAATTAACAAGTAGCCTAATTAAAAACTATCGAAGACTTTAAATATATTTTGCGCGAACCTTTTATTTTTCACGCATTCATTTTCAGGCTACTTCTAAGACTCTTATGTAAGATTTCTGACGCTATTGTTCAGCGAAACCATTTCAGTTTTTTATGAAAAGGCATTGACCCACAGTAGAGACGACATTATTTCAGTGTCCAAAGAAACCTCAATAACGCAAGTCAACTTTCTTTCGCCTCATCGTAACTACGCTACGTTCTATAAATCTTTTTCCTTATTTTCTTTTGCGTGGTAATATTTCGCGTAAAAACATCGGATTGATGCTTTATATTACGATTGGTCATTTTCTACACGTTGCTCACACATATTGAGTTTTCTTTGTTCCCATATTTTTTTCTGGAAGGTCGTCCTTTCCTCGTCCTTTTGAAAGCATTGATCAGAATTCACTTAAAACGAATTAATTTCAGCTGAAGACAGCGATCAGAAAATTCGGCCGAATTGCAAAAGGTTGGGTTGGTGACCGCTGGTCTCATCTGAGTAGTTATGGTAGAAGACGAGTGGCTTATTCAGCTTAAGGTGCGTACAGACTATATAACATAACATGTTATACAACATGTTTCAGATAATGTGGACACTGAATGTTATAAAACATGTTATAATAACATGTTAACAAAGTTACATAATGTGGACGTGTTATAAAACACAAGTTATATAACATGTTACATAGTCTGTACGTACCTTTACGTCTTTCAATATCGCTCGCTATAAACAATTCTAAACAAATCATGTCTGGTCTTACACCGCTTGAGGTAACTAAAATTCAAATCTTATTGTACAGACATATCTCAATTACAAACACGACCACAAGGTCACGCACACATTCTCGAGTTTCTCGAGAAAAGTCACAAGTAAAAGCGACAGTGAAATTCACGCGAATTTCAGGCCATTATCTCACAACACCTGCTTCGAGTAGAGAAACAGATCGGAATGACAAACTTTTGTCACTTATGTTGAACTTGAAGGCAGTTAAAATATTTTCCTTGTGATATGGTTGTAATATTTTAGAAGTTTCACTGCTTTACGTAAGGTACTCTTGTACTTTGTTTAATTCATCAACGCCGGAGCGGCCTCGTGCGGCCAGATAACAATGGAATATCTATAGTGTCTCATTTTCCGGGCGTTGAAGGGTTAAAACCAGCGCTATTGAAAAACGTAAGACTAAGTTAATTAATAAAATATTATCGAAAAAATTTCGCCTAAAGGTATTTACAATACTTTATAAATTGTAAGCACTAACTAAATAGAGCCAATTGAATTAAATAATTTTAAAACAAAATGGGTGTAACCCCTAAAGCTATACTTGTGGATGAAACTTACCAAGGATAATTATCTCATATTTATGTCAAACTCCGTGGCAGGGGGTACATTGTTAGGGGCTGTCTGTGTCTGGTTCCACCCGTTTATTGTTTGTAGCAAACACAAGTGTCTTCCACAGGGGAACTGGAGTCCGAACTTTGATTTTGTACACTATACGCTTCGCCTCTCAGAGCCTCTGTCAGTTCCAAGCGTTAGGGATTTACAATGAGTTGTGTTTGGGCCTCTTTGATGTAGCTAACTAATAGATTATATTGATGTCACAATTACAAAACTAATATGTATACATGTTTGAGCTTAAAGCAATTATTATCATCGGTTGGCGGTTATCATTTATTTGACAACAATGACGTAGATGTGAGTTAAATAATGAGAAAGTAAAAAACAAAATAACAGCATTTTTGCAGATTCATTATTACTTAATTTGTCTTAAGCATATGTGTATTATTTTTCTGAACATTTTCAGTAATTGACTAATGAAATTCTTAACTTGCTACAAATGACTGTGGGGTTTGCTCTTCATAATTACAAAAGTACAAAAGCGGGAGCTCTCACAAAACTCCCAAGCCTTTTGTCAAAGAAATCCTTGACATTCAATTAACATAAACTTGACGAACTGCGAAATTGGATTATAAGCCAGACGCTGCAATTTACCATTAAATCTGAGACAATGGAGCAATTTTATTAACTTCAATACGATAAGGAGGTTGATTAATGGGTCCAGGAATTAGGTACTGGCTCTCGCTGCTATTTCATTCGGAGACAATAAAGGCTAAATCACACTTTACGATATTAGAGTTGTTCGCGTGGAAACGGCTATAAATCCATTTTGCTACTTCGCCCGCTAAAAAAATGGAATTTATACGTGCAGACACTTTTGTATCTGCTTTAGGCATCACTCGCTGGAGGGATAGCAAAAAGGGGAGTGAATTACCCTAATCTGGCCTAAGGCGAGAAAGGCGAAACTGGAGCCGATGAAGAGCTAAAAATAGAAACAATATTGAAGATACTGATAAAAACCGATGCTTCCTAATTTTGTCCACCTACCTCTTTATCTCTTAACTGTATATATAAATTAATAATTTATTTATGTTTATAGTATATTTTTTTTGTTGATCTTACGTACACAATTTATCAGGTTACAATTTATTTACCAGCAAAAAGCTTTCAGTTTTATATGTGAACAGATAAGCAAAACCAAAACATATGTTTGGTTTTGCTTATCATTTTGTTCTGGTCTATTTTGTATCAACATTCTTTACAGGCATTTTTATGGAACAAACTTAAATAAACAAAATAACAATACTTAAAAATGCGAAAAATAATTACTGTTTTTTACGTTTTTCTGTCGTTGAGATTTTTAACGTTTTTACGTCTAAACTCATTTGAAATGAATTTTGATTTACAGGTCAAATCTACCTTCGAGAAGAACATAACCACATGACAGTATACAGGGTAAATTTTGGACCACTTGTCAAAAGTTAAATGAGATAAAAAAAATTGTGAAAAAAATATGTTTTTACCCTATATTCAACGTGTTACCAAAAACCCCTAAAGCCGAATATATAGCCGGTAAATGCATACCACCCCGGTAAAATATTATAAAACATGAAAACCGCCACTTAAAAAAAAAAATTTTTCATGATAAACTGCATAGTAGTAAGATAACCCTAGACCTAAATTGTGTTTTGCTTTTGCCCATTTATGGGATTGATTTTTAAAAACAGTAGGCTATTTGCGTCTAGGGTCGTCACTTTGCAGTTTTCCATATAAAAAAAACAATTTTTTACGTTTTAGTATGAAACACTCTGGCTTATGCCACATCTTCTACTGCTTCGAAATTATTTCCGCAATGCCCTTGGGGCATGGATTCCCAAGAGCATTGCTTTTTCAAACTTAAATCACTAGGTAATTTGAGCGAATACTTGAGACATATTAAAATAATAATTTTGATGTAAGTAAGTAAAGTAATATATTATGTATGTATTATTAAGTCCAATAATTTTACCATATTATTTCTGTTGTCAAATAAAACTTACGCGCATACAGCGGTACAGCCGTACATTCGAAAGAAATAAAATTATAATTCAATCGATCCATAAAAAACTTCGATGGATGCATGTCGACTCGATTTCTTTTCTTCGATTCGATTCATTAATTTCATCAGTGCTTCCGTCGATTTAGTTGTAAGAAATAATTAATTCAAGTTTGATTACAAAATAATAATGGAATTTAAATGAAAGCACGCGGTAAAAACCATGGTATATAATCACAAGTTTCACAAGGTATTCTCTTCCCACGGATGGCTCTCGACTACGTCACAATAAAGTGTTACCTGATTGGTCGTTAGACCGCATCGCAACATTTGATTGGTCGTGACGTTTTCGTGGGTCTGACACGTGGTCAGGAAGAGACTACCTGGTTTTATTCCACCATGGTGAAAACTAATGACTTACCTACTTTAATTAGATACATTTAAATTTCAATCATTTCAGATTCGGACTGTGTTATCATTTCTTATTTTTTTACATGGAATGGAGTAGTACCTAGGTATGAAACGCAGGATCAAGAAATTAACAAAATGTTAATAAATATTTCATTATAGGTATTCTTTAAGACATGTTTCTCACTGCATATTTTATGTTGAAACGCTTTTTATATTCAGTAGGTACTTAGGTATATTTAATATTTATTCATCAAAAAACGATTTAAATACAATGGAAATCAACCTACTCAGCAAAATCAGCAGTTAATTATTCAACCTATCCATTTACGTGACACTTCAATTGTATTACAAAAACTAAAATGTCTTTTGTATTAAAATAAATCGTAATTCTAAAGTATCTAGTGTTTGACAGAATTAGATTAGATGGCGTCCATCTTTCAATCCAATGTTGTCGATCATGGCCCTCCTAATAGAATTAATTGAATCGCATCTGTCTCGAATATCTCCCAGCAATTTATCTTTTATCTAGAAATCTCAATGCCGTAATTGAACTATTTGATTAAAGCAAATGGTTTTTACTTTATACATATATATTTTATATTGCACATAAAATAGATATAATCTATAGTATCTAAATAGACTTCACTCGTAGCACAATAAAAGAGTTAAATCGCAAAACAGACGAGTGAAACATGATTCTGGATCGTTGCCAATAAAATGATAATGAATATTAATAGTCCGATTCTAAAACCGTACCTGATGCATGTACGGTCGATTATCACAATATAATTTACATGCGATTGTTAGCTAATATGGTACAGCCTTGTAAATAGCGTCTTCTATTAGTAAATGAGCAATGTGCTTGCCATAAAAGGGCATCACGTGAGTCATTCTGCAACGGTGACATAACCGATCGGCTGAGCACTCAAGGTCGTCTTGAGTAAGGTCGCGGTTCGAAAGAGAGCGGTTTGTCTTAGGCTGGCCCCAGACCTACCGGTTTCATTTCTTTGTTTTGCTGTTCTAGTTGAACAGGGGCTACCGGCTAACGCATCGAACTTCAGAAAGTCTGGCGGGCTTTAAATTAAAACCGATAAATCGAGCCCCAATCGGGCCGAAATGGCGAACCCTAATTTATGATATCACACGAACATCGATATCTTCTTAATAACTTCGGCGAATAGTACAATACGAATATTGCTTACTTCGATTTATCTGTTTTAAGTTGAAGCCTGGCAGACTTTCCGAAGTTCGATGCGTTAGCCGGTACGGCCCCCTGTTCTACTAGAACAGCAAAGCAAAGAAATGAAACCGGTAGGTCTGGGGCCAGCCTAAAGGAGTTCTTAATCTCTTCTGCTGAATTAGACTGATTACAATAACAAAGACTTGGAACTACCCCTGCCATATAATGCTTTGGTAAATACCAAAGGGCTTATATTTTCAGAAAATTTGTAAAATTTTCACAAAATTTGTAAAATTTTCATGTCTTTCATTCTCGATAAAATTTCATCCTTTGTGTACTAAAGGTTCTGATTTTAATAAGTAGGTACTTAGAAGTATTTTTTCTAAGAAACATCGTCAGCTAATAATGATTCAACCGGAAAACTGTATCCGAATACTTTGAGTCCGAACTACGAGTATTTAACTATGATTAAGATATTTCAAATAAATTCTTTATCTGTAGCTTAACCACAACATGCTGACGGTTTATAGAATGAATCAACTATTTCTAGATAATGTTTTTTTTATAAATATGTACGTATACATTATGGGTATTTTATTGAATAAAATATATAAAATCAACATAATACTTAAAATAAGGTTTATTATGGGTATGTCGTATGGGTTTTATTTTAATTAAAAATATCATCGCTAGCATGCCTACCACAAAACAGTTGAAAATAAAAAAGCAAAATCTTCTTCAGCCACCTTAAAAAACAGCTCTAAAAAAGCAAGAAATAATATACAAAACAATTACTTAATTTAAAAAAAGTTTAATTAGAGAAGTCGGGTGGGGCTTGTAAAATAATAAAATACAATAACTAAAAAAACGACACAATTATAAAATTCAAAAATACCTCCGGCCCCACCCGGACTTCAATAGATTTTTTTGACCGAGCAAACGCGAAGCGGTCCGCTTGGTTAAAAATGCTTTCGTATGTCCTTAAGGTGTGTGATGTCCGTTTGTTCTCCTGTACAGGTCGCATTACATGGCAAAGATACGTAAAAAACATATTTCAGCTGTTTTGAAAATTTAAAAAAAAAACAAACCTTTTTTTCTTAGCGGCGCAAAAAATTTTTTTTTTTAGTAGACTTAACCTTACTCTAATAATAAGGTAGTGACAAAACTTATGACTGCGTATATTATTTGGACGACTTTGGATTTTCTATAAGGACTTCGTTGCTTACTGGTTGGAATATTAATATTATTCTTGGAATAGATGTAAAACGTTATGGGACCGATAAACGATAAATCAACTGACTGAAACTGTCTGACTGAAACTAAGTAATACTGTGTGAAATTGTTGCTCAAAAATGTGTATTTGACGTTGTATACTCTCTCAATGAGTAAAGATTGACTCGCGAGGTCTACAGCTCACAGAGCCACTAGTTTTAATTAATTAAGTAAGTAATTTTCGAAACAAATAGTTAATTTAAAAATGTCTATCATTTTTGCTTTCTTAAAGTCTTTAAAGGAGGTTTTGCTTTTAGGAATCCGTACCAAAATGGTAAAAAGGAACCCTTATGGTGCGACTCAGTCTGTCTGTGACAGTTGGATATCTCAAGAACTATTAATGCTATCAGTTTTAAATTACATTAATTGCCCAACTATTTTGAAAATAAGAAATAAATATATTTTCTTAAACACAGGAAAAGGGGTCTTAAAATTCAAATTGGGGCTTCTGGGGAATATGGGGTATATAAGAGAGCGCTGTTTGCACATTCTCAATCATTTTTTTAATGCATTGAAACTATGCAAAAAAAATAAGCAAGTAATGGAAGTGTGCTGTTTATTATTAAATTTAGATTTTTCGCATTCACAATGCTATTTTTATATTAAGATAAATAATATTAGAAAAAATACTAGAAAAAATCGACTCACCCGTAGCACCTCAGACGGGACTCGAACCCGCACCCTTGGGATTCCGGCCTAATGCACTGACCAATTATGCTACCGAGGCGACTCGGTAGCATAATTGGTCTGTGCTGTTTATATTAGTACCTTGCTGGAAATTTATTATTACTATACTATTCAACTCGGTATTAATTACGGTACGGTTGTATTAATTACGTATTTATTATTTCTTTTTAGGAATACGATTGTCTTTTGTTTAGTTACGCACGATTTATTGGTGCACCACTTCATTTACAATAGTACTAGCTTTTTCCCGCGACTTCGTTCGCGTGGAAATTGTTTTTATGGCATTTAAACTTTTGCCCGCGACTTACAATAAGGTAACCAGTTTATTACTTATGTATTATTAATTTATTATTATTATTAATTATTCATGTCAGTAGGCATAGGCAGCGTTGTGGAAATTGTTTTAAAGTAATTTTTGTATCCCTCGGGAACAATATATTTTTTCTGGATGAAAGGTTTCATGATGATCGGTTGAGTAGTTAGGACGTGAAGGCGTGACAAACAAACAAACAAACTTACTTTCGCATTTATAATATTAAGCAAAGATGCTCAATATCCGAAATAATCTTCTTAATATGTTTTGTATATTTCAATAATTACCAAAAAATACGGATTTCTGGGCCAGAATGTTTATATAAAAGACACGATGACAATTTTATTGAAAGTTCATCATTTTCCGAACTAAAGTTCGTAACTTTATATTTCAACTAAAAGTTATGGCGCTTCATTATTAGTTATAAAAAGTTTCTCACAAGTCACTCGTAGCGTAACAAATAAAGTGTTTAGTGACAAACACTTCCAAATGTAGGTACTGTCAGTAATTTAATCTATTTGACCGTGTGCTCAAGTAAGCAGAACCTCCATTCTACACATTGTTTTTTTAACTGTAGATTGGCCATACATGGGAGCATTTGCAAGAAAAAAGAAAAGAATGGAAGAAAAGCCATATTATGCTGAACTACACTTTTTACAATCGTGAGATACCATAAGCAAAGGGATGGTACCTATTTTTATTATTTTCCTATGATTGTTATTTTTTGTCGTCTATTAAACAATTAAAACTTTTTGAGATTCCACACCTCAAAAGCGGAACTGGGGCCCAACAGGAAACCAAAACCGTTACCTACGTCATTTAGGTTATATTTACTTAAAAGTCTTTAGTTTAGATTTAGAATGGCAGCATCCTAGGCTCCCAAGGCAAACGTTTGCAACAAATTACATAAAACTAAAGCGAGTATTTATCTGTAAACGAAACTGAAACGAGAATGATTTAGCATTGGTTTTCCTTGAAAATTAGCGCGATTCAAAGTAACATTTGCAAATATTCGTTATCGCTCCGCTTTCGAAACATGTAAGGGATTGACATAAGGTTTCGTTAATCGAATTTTAAAACGTCAAATCCTTACATGTTTCGAAGCGAAGCGATAACGAAAATTTGTAAATGTGACATTGGCTACGGGC
Source organism: Catoptria pinella (assembly GCA_963556745.1). NCBI lineage: Eukaryota > Metazoa > Arthropoda > Insecta > Lepidoptera > Crambidae > Catoptria > Catoptria pinella. The sequence continues at coordinate 11,383,008 of OY750763.1, forward strand.
TTTGATGTCCTTATTTATTATGTCATGTATTTGTGCCATATAAACAGAATTACATATTCCACAAATTATTAAGGCTGAAGGATCCCAGATTCCAAGGCGGATGAGCTAATATAAATGACCTATGTGCTTTAATTAATGGTGAATCAACGAAAAGATTGATTACTAAGGATTCTCTGGGAATTGTGAGGTTCTGGAGTAATTTATCTAATGTAGCCTATATTCTTTTGAGCGAAACTAAAGGCAGTACATTGTAGGTTTGGTTACCCATAAAGTATTTACATGAAGAACGCAAATAACATGGGCTCACTTATGAATGGAGTAATTCTTAATGAAACATAAACACAACCATCACGGTATGCGATCATAGTAACCTTTTATTATAAACTCGCGACACAATCAATACGTAGGTACTAGTTGAACTACATAATTCACTTGTACTAGTTATCATTTATACTGTATACTTTAAATGCGGAAATAGCTCTACTTGTTTGTCAAATTTTTTTACGCTTATCCCGCAAAATTTTTTGGTGTAGAGATGGATTGCACCTTGGAGACGTAACATAAGCTACTAATTTTTATTAAATCCCAAGGGAACTAAATTCTACCCGAATAAATTCGCATGCAAAAGTACCTACGTATCTGGAAACAAATCATCTCTAACGTACCTAAATAAACGTTGGAAAATGTTTTCAGAGATTTCAGTCTTAACATTGATATTATGTTTATTCATCAATTCCATTGTCAACAAAATATTGTCAAAAGATAAAAATTAAAATAGTCTTAGACACTACAAGTACGTGTAATATAACCGCAACACTCACAAGGTAATATACAGGGTGACACTAAACAACCCGCAATGTATATTTATTATGTCACTTACAAAGAAATAATATGTAAAATGTAATAAAGATTTCAAAACAAATGTATATGAAGGTATGAATTCTGACCTCTCGACATAAAGTGAAATGTATTTTTAATGAAAAAATGATTTGCTTTTATTGTATCTACTGAAACAATGAAGGGAAGAGTTTTATAAAGCGGCCACCAATTTTATTGCAGCTAATAAACTCGCGGTAAAAAAAAGGTTCACTTAATGACTTTTTAAACATTTTATATTTGACTTTTATCTGTTTCCGTAAATTGTTTTGTGACCGCATGTGTTTTAAATGAGCAATTTTTTAAAATGAATTCCCTTGTCGGTACTTCACACAGAAAAGTGTTTTGCATCCTAAAGTCATATCATAAAACACTTACCTTATATAGGCAAGAAAACTGTCTTTTCCGGATAAACAAAAAACAATTACTGTCACAAACTACCTCAAACTTATCAGTACTAACACCATCGATAACACTGAACACACACTATTAACTATGCGTACCAATCACAGTAAGTACAAGAGTTTAACTGAAACACATCAAAGATCATAGAACATACACTGTTCCGATTAGGAAATCGCGCGAAACCATCGCATCGCTCTAAAGTCGGAACGCGCGTCGGTACTCAAACGGAGTTGCCGCCACACTGACGATATCACTCTATCTATGTCGGCCGGTACTAGACAAATCCCTCCCACCATTGCGAAACAATTGCTTTGAACAGCATACTTCTCTTAAGATGACCGGCGCTTCGTTATTATGAGTCTTACTATCCACGCAATGTATAAATACAAGGGAAATGGTCATAACTCGTAATCTATGTAAACTAAACGTCATGGTAGGTGACCGATCTGTCAACAAGAAATCACGCCTATACGTCGGAACCTGCCACCCGGTCTTTGGTTTAGTAATTCTAGCTAATACTGAAACGGAATTTCCTTGACTTCAGCTAATGTTTAACTTAAGTGCTCTAAGTTTTGTTATTTCCGTGAACTGCTTTATTATTGCTACTAAGGGTGTGCTTGCAGCTTCTTGTGTGTACAGCTAGTTTAACTTTAACCTAACTCAACCTGACGTCTCGTTTAGGTACACGAGCTGTGTACACAGTTTCAGACTTTACGTAATTAGCAGTAATTATGAAACCCTAATTGCCAAACTTTAGGCTGGTAATGGTTAACATTTATACGTACGTTTCTGCCCGTGGTTCAAGAGATCACTTAGTTTGTAAACTATCTTGAAAATGGTAAGTTAAGGGAAAGTTAGCCGGCCACACTACTTGAGAGGTATAGTTAAATCAAATATTGAATCGTTGTTTTTAAGCGATAAGTAAGTACTTAGTTATTAGTTCGACTTACCTTCTCACTAGAATTATTGTGGTGCCCATTACTAAGTGTGTTGCTTATTACTATCGAACAATTTAAGAAGAAAAATAATTTGCTCAAGTTTATTATTAGAATTTTTTTAGGGTTCCGTAACAAAATGGTAAAAAGGAACCCTTATGGTGCGACTCAGTCTATCTGTCCGTCTGTCTATCTGTCTGTCACAGCTGGATATCTCGAAAACTACTAATGCTATCTTAACTTGAAATTTGGAACAGTTTAAGATGACGTTTGCCCAACTATTTTGCAAATAAGTGAGAAATAAAAATTTTTTTGCAACAGGGACTGAAAGATGGTCTTAAAAATTCGAAGTGAGGCTACTAGGGCATATGGGGTATCATATGAAAGAGCGCTGCTTGCATTTTTTTTATTTTTTTAGGCCGCATAGTTTTCAACTTTTGATGAAAAATGTAAAAATAAATACCGTTCCCCCCCTTATCTCCGAAGTTTGCATAGAGAAAAATCTGAAATAATTTTATGTGATAGATTACATGAAAAATAAAACGATGTCTCTAAATAGCAAACTTTTTCAGAATAATAATGGAAAGGACGGTACCCTCGGTGCACGAGTCCGACTCGCTCTTGAGCGTTTTTTATCAAGAGAATGTCAATTTTCGACTAGATGCAAAGATACAAGTACAAAACAAAACTATTTAAATTGTTGTATCAATAAACTAACCTCTAATCTAAGACTAGCAGGCAATACAAGAGTTCACGTCAATTAGGCGCGATATTCAAATGGGAAGGAGTTCCTTCCTCCATAATATGGCCGCGAAATTTTTGACAAATGGTAAGCCTCGTAAGAAAAATATTTGGGATGTGTGTACGCCACGGTTTACATCGTTTGAATGCAAATATCGCACTGGCGACAAAAGAGGCGCGATAAATAAAACGGTGATATGTTATTTTATTTCAATGCTGGCAGGTCCGGCTTTTTTAAGATTAAAAAAAGATTAACGATTCGAAAATGCAGTTCCATTTTCAATTGTTAATTTTCCTTTTGTTTTTGCTCTGATTATTTGCAATGGTATAAGTAATAATATTCATTTTCAACACAGTTGCTCGAAAGATGATACATGAATATCTATATAAGTACATGTAATTAGTACCAAAGAGTTTCTGTAATGAGAATTAAAAGATGTTGAGTTTGTACGTACAAAATTAGGGGAATAAATGAAATCAAGCAATAAGTTGTTTTAATTGTGAATAAATATACTGTAATAAATTACAAAAGATTTAAAGTGTTTTGAACATTTTGTTTTTTAATTTAAATAGTATAAGGCTGAATGGTTTGAAGCTTTTCGCCTTTCTTTACACTGAAATCAAACTTTTTGCATGACATGCGTACAAATATAATATTTTCTCACAAATGAATTGAAAAACAATTAAACTGATGCCGAGGCAGTATGGTCTAAGACCTTAGCCTGTTCTTCGGAACGAATAAAAAAATGTATTGAAAAACGTCGTATGATACACGGTGGTCAAGGTTTTGTTTTGTTGCTTAATTCATTTTGTGGAAGTGGATATAATGCGATGCGATTAATTTTAAAATGTACAACTGAAGTGGCTAACTTCAGAGCGCTTGGGGTACCAAACGACGTACCTATTTTAATCTGTAAAATTTACTCTTTGCTATACATTCTCGAGTGAAGTTGCAGTAGATCACTGTCTATTGTCAAATTAATCGCATTGTATAGTGTAGTGTTCAGTGTGTTTAGTTTTTTTTAAAAAGCTTCTTGTAAATACCTATCAAAAATATATTTGAAAGATTTTGTAACACAAAGTAAATCACTTTGATGGTTAGGCTCATAATGTCTTGAATAATGAAGAATAATGATTGCACGACGGAACAGCCAAATGACGCTTTCTTGAGTACAACATCGACTAAATTTCAATTCATTGCGATGGATTAATAATAAATCTAGGCAAAAACGGACTTATACTATTTAGTATTCAGCAAATCTGGGTACTGGGATTAACATGACAATAGAGACCAATCTAAATGTATATAATGTCTGTTAATTATTTTTATCTTAGTGAAAAATAATAATTAAATACTAAATAGCAATAAAAAAATTTTTAGGGTTCCGTAGTTCAAAAGGAAAAAACGGAACCATTATAGGATCACTTTGTTGTCCGTCTGTCTGTGAAGACCCTTTATCTCGAGAACGCGTGGAGGTATCGAGTTGAAATTAAAATCATATAGGTACTTAAGTTTACAGTCCCTTGAAGCTACGAAAAATCAAACTTCTATGATAGGTAACTTAAAAAAAAGATATGGCGGTTAATGCCTCAAAAACGCATATTTTAACACTCTTAAGGGAATCAAAATACTTTCGGTTAACCTAGAACTATGAAATTTGTCAAGTAATAATCGTCTTATACTAAAAGTACAGGGAAAAATCTGATACTATACATTTGTTATTAAATCATAAAAAATATAGTCTTTATTTAAAGTACCTACAGAACCCTTGGTGGGCGAGTCCGACTCACACTTCTCCGGTTTTTATGGTAATAAATAACTTTAAATAATCGTGTGTGTACTCAAACGAATAGAGTAGCAATCAACTCACATGCCAAGTTTCTACATCAACAAATTTTGCAAGTTAACAAAACTTACAGCTAAGACAACTAAAATCAACAAGTTACTCACAATCAAGTGTATAATTAACTGCTTTGTTTTGCCTGAAAGAAAGATAAAGTATAATTATATCAAAGATTAAGTCTTTTTCACTCCTCTTGCTCAAAAAGGCGATCATTGTAGCGTACAAGAGCTGTGGGATAAAATAGCATAGTCGCCTGTAGGGGAAGTTTTTTTTTTAATTTTTACCTATTACCAACGAGCTTTAAAAACAAAAAGTATTTAGTTTTCTTAGGTAGAATAATCATGAATAAAGACTCGACTTATTACTATTTCATATAAAAAGAAGAACATTTTATTTTTGAAAATGGAACTAAAAGCGGCGATTCCTTCGGTAGAATCATTAACTTATTTATACTAGTTTAAGGTAAGACGTTAGTGATTACATGCTCAAGTATAAAGTTCTTGGGGCAGAATCGTAGAATGCGTGCATTATGTTGTGAAAGTTTATAAAAAGTATTGGCGCGAAATCTTTAAATTGAATTGTGTGACTGTAATTTATTTTACAACAGTGAAAATGTCATCACATATTTTTATTTCTCTCTTATTTGCAAAATAGTTGAGCAAACGTCATCTAAAACTATTCCAAATTTCAAGTTGATAGCATTAGTAGTTCTCGAGATATCCAGCTGTGACAGACAGACAGACAGACTGAGTCGCACAATAAGGGTTCCTTTTTACCATTTTGGTACGGAACCCTAAAAACGAATGGATTCGCTTACGGAAGGAGTTTTCTTAAGTATTTTGATGAACTTTCCAAAAAATAACAAAGTTCAACGCTTTAGAGCACATAATTATTCAATGTTACGTACAACTACCTATACTTACAGACAAGACATAATGTCAAATTAGAGACGGCTTTTCTCAAAAAATTATCCACCGGCTACAAGGCCAAGAAATCCAAAGTTTTCACGAGGAATATAACAATCTAGAATTTCGTAAATAAGGCACCTAATAAAAAATACTTGGCAACAAAGGTAGGTAGTTATCTACTTATATTTGTAAACATTTTTTTCTATTATTTTCATCAACTAAACTAAATTACAACAAAATACAGTTTTAACACACTTATTTTTTGTTTTACAGTTTGCCTTAATTTTTGGGATCTGCGGTGTTAGCAGGAGGATAGAACTGGCTTTACAACATCTAAAATTGTACAAATTCTACATTTAATATTGTATTTTATTTTCTCGCAATCGTAGTGAAAAGTAGAGTGTAAAACAGGGCCAAAAAAGCCATTATAACTCGGTTTCTGTTTACTCCCTCGCTAAAACTCGGGAGTAAAACTACCTCGTTATTAATAGGTAATTTTAGATCCTTTTATAACAATCTACTATTTGAACCACAACACTCCCAAAGATGGGAGTGGTTTGGTTCAAAAAGACTACGACTTTTAAGTCGTAGTCTTATGAGTAGGATTTAATCCTTATAAGTAGGATTTAAACAAGTTATTTGAAAATGCTATATCTATCACTCCATCTCAAGAAAACAGTCAACAGAAATTTAGACTTCGAGTTTTAATAGTTAGTCCTTACTCTCCTTAAACTCTTGAAGGCTTTGTTTATTCAAAGAGGTTGGAAATTGTTTTATAGAAAGGTAGGTATTCAGTTAGTGATTTTTGAATAGTTATCCGCTGGAAGCGCAGCGAAAATTTTTCTAAGTCTATGGCTGGAAGCGAACGATGAAATTTATATATTTCGCGGCATATAGATGCAGTGACAGGGACTGCATCTGCATATTTTATAACTTCGGTATTTAGTAATCTTGTGATGACACAGGTTTGATAGTTTTGACATGGGTCAAATATAATTTAGAACAATGAGTAATGCTAATTTTCAACATTTAAAGGGAGATTTGGTATAATTTTATGAAACTCTTCTTTAGACTTAGAGCGCTTTTTTGCGACTCGTAAAAAAATACACAACCAAAACAGAACTCTTTCTAAGTACCTACCTTTGGTACAATAAACAAACTATAGTATCTGTGGGAGTTAGAGCAAAGCCAATAAGCAACTGGTAACAAATCGAGAGACGCTTATCGGCCCTGCACACGCGGCTTATACTGGAATCGCTCTCCACTGCGTACATATCCAATGTAAAATTATATACTCGTAGGATTTATACATTGGAAGTCTAAGAAATAGTTTGGGAATGGATTCCAAAAGGCACCGCTATAATGAAATTGAATTTTTATTTATTGCTTGTTTTTCTTATACAACGTGTTACAAAAATACCCCTAATGCCGAATATAATATATAGGGACCATCAAACTGAACAACTTTTACTACGGAACCAACTCTGAAATCGCAAAAAAAGATCAGCTGTTTCATACACTTTGATATTTTCGATTTTAATTTTTGTATGAAACAGCTGATTACTTTTCACGATTTCAGAGTTGGTCCCATAGTAAAAGTTGATCAGTTTGATGGTCCCTATGTACCATATCTGGCATTAGGGGTATTTTTGTAACATGTTGTATAAAAGATATGTTGTAGTTACTTATTTTTCAATCAGCTGATTTATTTCTTCAGTATAATTACGACTTAACATCTCATTAGCATTATCGATGGTATGACCGATGTTATTTTAGCTAAAAACTATACATAGAAGAAATAAAAATAGTGCATTATTTTTCTCGTTTCATTTAATTAAAAACTAAAAAACAATGAAATAAGAAATCAGTCAATGAAACAATTTGTACATCAAAACGAAATGACCACAATGTAACCTGCTTTCACCTACCAGAAAAGAAATTAACCTAACGAGTGATACACTTATGAAGCACTTAATGACAAAAACAGTTCGGTAAGTCGCAGATCTTTCTGTCTGACATCGGTCGGGTTCGACAAACTATAACAGCCGAATGCTTACGACACAGTACCTACGTGGGCGGCACCACTACCGAAGAAGCGACAGTTCTCAGGAGGTCGCATCCATAGACTTACAACTTTAGCACCGTTTTCTACACATCTGTACAAGACACACACGGCCATACCACTAAATATTTTAAAACATTGTTTAATTTAGACACTGTTTAATTGTGAAGCCGTCTCTTTCAAACAATACTGTCAAAAAAGTGACAGCATCACATTTAAACAGTGTCTAAGTTAAACACTTGTTGAACAGTGTTTTAAAATCTTTTGTGGTAAGGCCGCCAGATTTTAATATTGGTGCAAATTAACGAAATTAAAAAAGCATTCGAGTTTTCATCGTTTTCAAACGATGACTTCAAACAGAGTCCTGTGAGTGCTAGTCCGAGTCGGAACAGCTCGTGGGGTGAATCGATAAAACACTTTTAAATGTTAAAAGTAGGTATCTATCTGATAAGCACTGCACCATTTGATCATTTTCAAATGAATTGATATTTTTTAATGTCCCTACTGTGGAAGTGGAACATAAGGATGCTTAAAGAGGAATTGCCTTAGTCACAGTAAAACAGTAGTCAATCAATAAAATGTGAAAAACGCGTATCAATCAAAATCAAAATAAAGCTTATTCATCCAAATAAAATATTCCAACATTAATACACATTTTAGGTTATGTCATAACCATAACACAACAGCTCGGTAAGTCGGAGATTTTTCTTTTGAAGAAGTAACAATTTTCGTGTAAGTACTCCCTGGCAGTTTTAATTTTATAATATTTAAAGGGAAAATAATAAGCAAGTTGGTTTTTTTCTTTCTATGATAAAATATATAAAATAATTCAACCCTTTTTTGGTTATCTGTACTAGATGAAAGTGAATCTCTTAAAGCGAACTTTTTCAAAAGTGTTTCTACGAGGAAAGTGTATCTTATAGGAATAATCCTAACAGCCGAATGAACTGAATTAGTTTTATTGCTATCAAGTGATATAATTATTCAGTCTGTTCATTCTTAAGTCTACGCGAATCTCCAAATGCCCAGATACGAATAAAACTTCTTTTCGATACTTTTATACTCGTTACTCAACATACGGAGACTGTAGCTAGAAACCCGATCAGCTAATAAAAAGGCCAATTCAATTGTATTTTTATACAGACACCCACAATACAATTCTACGCATACAACCAGTACAAAGTTATCAAAATTCGTTTGAAAAAACACCAAAATCTATTTGTCCGGGAACTTATTTCACCTCTTGGAGTAGGCAAAGTACTTCGTATTTATTTTTAAAATAATGATAAAATTTTAAAGTCATAACAATGCCTGCCAAGTAATAAACAAGATCAATAGGTAACCTCATTAATTGCTGCTTGTCAGCAAGTATGTATCAAAGACACATTAATAGTCCAAGTCAGAATATGGGTTATTGTTATCTCGAAAACAGCATACCAAATAATATTTCCAAAGTAAAGCGATCCCTTTGTGATAATCCCGTATTCATAGTACGAACGTGTTTACTTCCCCATAAGCACGTATCGTTTGTTCAATGCTGGCAAGTGTTCCACTTAATCCCCTTTTAATTTCAATCAACATAATAATTCTGTAACACAGACTTTCTAAAATTGTAGCAAACAGAATTTTTAATAAGTTTATAAAACAATATTTATAAATAAAACACTTTTTACGGATTACAGCGCATATATTATTAATTCAGGTGTTGTTTGTGCTAATGAACTGTACGCGCGAAAGTCTTAGAAGTGTATACAATATTTCTATTTATTACAATTGCTAAATTGGGAATAATCAAGTGAAAGCAGACTTAGTTTCGTAAGGTTCTTTTATTACTAATTTTATCATCATGATGAGCGTGACTGTTCTGTGTGCTTTTACATAAGACTATATTTGTTTAACCAAATATTTAGGTTATCACTAGCGACATATTTGCATGAACAGTCACACTTATTTTTTTGGAAACAAAGTTTATAGTTTGGTTTTAATTAATTGAAGCTTCAAGTAAACAATCATTATTTCTCAATGAATGTTATTAGGCGAGTACATAATTTTAGTGTGCGTAACCTCGAAAGCGTGCAGACGCACACTAAAACAATACGCATGTGCACGTCTAACAACATTCATAGCTAAAAAAAGTACTTACTTATGTAAAATGTCTCCACATTTTTCTCAAAAATTATACCAAGAAAATAAACTAAGTCCACTTGGTACTTAAGCGAAATATCATCATCATCCCTGAAATTAAACTAGAGGTATTATATTATTACTAGTGGCCCGCCCCGGCTCCGCACGGGTACAATGTAGTTACTAATGTGGTGAGTGTGAAGTTATTAGACTATACTACAGGATATCTATATAGGTATAGTAGTGGTCACAAAATTAAGGACGCCAGTCGATTTTCATACAAACGAAGTAACTTTTAAGCATTGCTTCTCCGCCAGGGATTGACCGAGCGGTGATCTGGTGATGGCCATCCAGGGAGTGAATGGAGGAGATCCAGATTTCTTACACACCCAAGTGATCTGACCAGCATTTTAAGAGATGTAAGGATATGTTTAAAAAAACCGCGAATATAGTATAGAAATGTATGAAAACTTGCAACTGTAAATTCTTATGCTTACATCTCTTAGAATGCTGACCAGAGCAGTTGGGTGTGTATTGCTATCTGAATCTTCTCCATTCACTCCCTGGATGGCCATCATCAGATCACAGCTAGTTCAATCCCTAGCGGAAAACCAAGACTTCAAAATTACCTCATTTGTATGAAAATCGACTTGTGTCCTTAATTATGTGGCCACCACTATATGTATATTTACGACGTACACAACATACGCAAGGGGTGTTATAAGTTTGACTTGTGTGTGTCTGTCTGAGGCAACCTAGCTCCCAAACTTATGGACCGATTTTGATGCGGTTTTGCATAGTTATGCATAGTTTAAAAGATCTAAGTGTACAGACGGCGGGACTCCTAAACCATTGATCCGATTATGATGAAACTTTGGCGAGTTGTTCTGCTTACGACCCTGAAAGTCCCTGGCTAAAAAAACGGAGCATTGCAATATACGCATGCCGGATGCAGCTAGTTCTAAATAAAAATATGTTGTGCATTAACAGGATTCTCAATCTCGATCATCCAACACTTCTCTATAATAAAAATCAGCTGTTTCATACAAAAATTCAAATCGAAAATATCAAAATGTGTTTCATACGTTTTGATATTTTCGATTTGAATTTTTGCTGATTATTTTTTCGCGATTTGAGAGTTGGTCTCAATAGTAAAAGTTGTTCAGTTTGATGATCCCTATATACCATATTCGGCATTAGGGGTATTTTTGTAACATGTTCTATACCTACCACATTTCTTGTTATGTTATCCGGTTGCAAAATAAAAAGGTTATTCGGCGAGCTGCCTCTCGAGCAGGCGACATTAGAGCTGGCCATGGGAGAAACAATCACTGCAGATCTACACCAGCCGCTCTTAAACTTTGTCCCAGTGCTTTATTAATTGTCATAGCATAGGCGACTTGACCGAATATTGTAATCTTTTAAAATTAAACTGATAATTAGATGGAATAATTTTGCACCTTATTACAACGCAATAAGGAAAAAATGACAGCACTGCCAACATAACGCCATAAGTACTATTCAATGAAATGCATTCTACCTACTCTCAGGGGAAATGACTAAAGAGAATGTAACGTTGAGATGACAAATGATATTTATTTTTCTTAATGAATCAATCAAATGCACAAAAAAGTTTTGATTCCGACGTCGAAGTCAATCACAGCAAAATTAGCTTTATATCACTTTTTAACCCTGTTAGGTGATAAATATTTAAAAAATACGAAACACGTGTTCAATTAATTTTGTGAAAGAATGTCTATGCCAAATTTCAAGTCAATCGGGCCAAGGAATCGCGTCCTCCTATACAAACTTTGCCACCCTGTTTCACCCCTTTAGGGGTTGAATTTCGCAAAATCCCGTCTTAGTGAGCACCTACGCCCTAAAAGGAGCCCCCATGCAAAATTTGAGACTCCTAGCACTTGTAGTTTCTGAGATTTCGTGATCAGTGAGTGAGTGAGTGAGTGAGTGATTTTCCCTTTTATATATATAGATAACATTGTTAAATGTTTAAAAAGAACACTTGGAAAAAGTAAAGCCGCTATAAAGTCAAGTTAAATCTAATTAACCTATTCGGTAAGAATGCCAGGCTGTAAGGATTTAATTCCGTGGCCACAGTGCGTTCTCCTCGCATACATAATGTGCGTTTACGCTAGCGTGAGCCCGCGTAATCCGCGCGTTAACTAAACAATGTTTTGTGTCAGGCCTACTCTCGATTACACATTTCTTTAGTTTCGGGAAAAATTTCGTGCGCTCTCTTCTCTCGATTTCCATTTACAGACTGGATCTTAGAATTAAATGTTCATCATGCTGGATTATGACAGGTTTAACAAAAGTATTTTTAATTTTGAGATTTCAGCATTCACAATGCCATTTTTATAAAATACTAAATAATAATACTAATTCCTTGTACATTGGTGAGATGGCGCTGGCTTGCAGCGTAAGAGTTGATATACTAGAAGAAATTCGACGTTCCCACTAGTGACTCGGTAGCTCAGAGCATGATATCCAAAGGTTGCGGGTTCGATTCCCGTCCGAGAACAGCGATTCGTATTTTTTCTAGTATTTAACAAAAGTAGTTCTGTTGCAACATTACATTATCTTCCGTAATATGATTTTGGTATACTAATTTAGTCCCTCTGTCCGAATCTAAGGTTTTCCAAAGTTGTGGGAATATTTCAAATGGACGAACGACTACTAACAGACGAGCGCGGTCGGGAGGCCGCTAAAAGGCCGCAGCGGGCAGCGCTGGGAGGATTATATCGGATTATACTGGCAATAGAGCACAGAAATAGAAGTTTACTTCTTAAATAAAAGTAAAGTAAACTATAATTAGCTAAAATGTTTCAATTGTGATTTCTTTTAGTGTCCAAACTGTGTAATCCATTCTATGAGGACTAATAGAAACATACTTTCGTACTTTCGAAATAGAAAATTTTCATTTTTCACTCGATGCTTTAGTTGGAATTAAAATATACTAGATCAGAGAATTATTCAAAATATAATAAATGGGATATTGCCCATTTACAAACTTTGCCTCGTGCCTTTAAATCACTCACTGTGTTCAGTAGTCATATTATAACGATACGATCGCGATAGGTTTCACAACAATAGTTATTTGTTACACAAGAGATCAATAGAAATAAAACACTTTTTACGGATTACAGCGCGTATATTATTAATTCAGGTGTTGTTTTGGAATTATTTAGTTTAAATTGAATAAAGTTAATTAGAAAACAAGATCTAGCTACTGAATCTACTACCAGTTCACAAGTTGGTAAGTAGATTCAGTAGCTAGATCTTGTTTTCTAATTAACTTTATTCAATTTAATTCGGTAATAATTATTAAAATCAGAACGCAGCTATAAAATAATTTAATAAACTTGAATACATTTTTATAAAATTTCGAGCGGGTAATTTCATAAAAATATGAGCAGCCTTTTTGCTTTAGTCCTCCCGTGACCAAGGCCCCTGGAAAGGTGTCGAAACGTCGGGAATTCTAAAAAACCAATAAATACAAACTAAATAATTCCAAAACAACACCTGAATTAATAATATACGCGCTGTAATCCGTAAAAAGTGTTTTATTTCTAATGAACTGTACGCGCGAAAATCTTAGAAGTGTATACAAGAGATCAAAGTAAATTCTAGACTACTTCGCTAGTTCGTGATTTAAATTCGGCACTCGCAGCACAAATCGACTTTGGTCTCTTGTATAACAAATATCTTTTGTTCTGAAACCTATAGTGTGTGGCATCAAATGAAAGTGTTATTTAAGCCAATTCTAATTTATCACATCAACACATCACAGTCACTCGCTTTAAATTAAACCAAAAATATTTTTCTATTAGCACCAAGTTTGGGCAAAAATAAAAACAAAATGTAAATATAATTGCTTTCTTGAGGTTAGATACGAGGGTATGACGTATCACTTGAAGTATATTTTACAAAAAATAATTGAACCGTAATGTGTCTGGAGGAGTGCAAACTTGGTATGTTTTAAAAATAAGTGTCTAAAATCCAATGATATGATTTATTTTTAGAATCAGCTTAATAATAACCATTTTTTACCATACAATAAAAAGATGACGTCGTAACTCTTGTCCTAAGGAAGTTGTTTCTAAACTGTCGTACAAAAATATTATTTGTCATACGTGTGATTTGCGATTTTCCTTCGATATTGGGCTCGCTCGCCGATCACTAATAAGAGCTTTTTTTTCCGCAAACAGTTCATAATCACGAGCCGAGCCGAGAAACAATTATATAGATTTTTTTAATAAACAAAACTCTGTATTTTGTTTTTAAAGTTTGTACTTAATTGCTTTGCTTATTTCTTATAACTTTTATTGTTATAGTTGTTTTCAAGTAACAGCAAACAAACAATAACATTAAAGTCCGGACAAAATTTATTGCTGGATTGCATAACAAGGGTAAGAAACATGTTATTTTCACCGTTTTATTCGCCATTATGTATGTTGTAACTTATAGGTAATAACATTTTAATATAAGTAGTATGTAAGTTCAAAACTTCAGAAGTTAATAAAAAAATATTGTAGGTATTAGGTATATGGTAATCTAATAACATACCTTTATTTAACATCATAATAACTTAAAAGCTTTTCCGATGCATATCCGGCCGTTTCTTACAATCACGATATACAGGGTGTCCCAAAACATTGCCACATGGAGGGAAAGTACCTTCCTTAAATATTCAAGGTAGGTAATTTTACTGAAAGAAAACTTCATTTTGTTTAAAAAAAATGGAACCACATTTAAAGATTTTTATTTAAATCGCATACTATTCGATACAAACTGATACAAAACGTTATAATAAAAATTTAAATGTCAAATTATATGGTTAAGATACTGTGTTACTTAAGAAGCATTTTGATCGGTATCGCAAAGATAATAAAAAGTTTTTTTTCATATTTGGTGGGTTCAATTTGTGGCTAAGGCAGGCAATTTATCAAAAATCTTTTAATGCAGTTCCAATTATTTTTAAAATCAAAATGAATTCTTCTTTAAGTAAAATTTCCTACCTTTAATAATTAAGTTTTGGGACATACTGTATAATAACTTTCATTGAGCTATCTCTTTTAATAGTGGCAATTAATGCCAAACATCCCTTTCGTTCATTCAGTAATAGACTGAGTTTATTAGTAAAGGGGATGGATTGCTATAAAAAACATAACCCTATAAAATACTAAACTAAAATCAGATCCCTCACGAATGGTTTCTATTGAAAAATATCAAGAGACTGGTAGCTTAGTAGATGAGTACTGAATTGCAATAGAAATCCTGTTGAACTGAAAACTCTTTTGAGTAATTTTTTTAATGGATTTCGTTACTTAGACTGGGTGTAATAATCTAAATTAGATCCATAAAAGATAGTTTAATGGATATTATTACCTATCACCGATATAATATTATCGTTAAAGTTATTTAACCCAATCCGCAGATAGCATTATTCATGAGTATTACTAAACAAGTTGGAAAAAAAACAGTGCTTAAATAAAGACAAATTTGTGAATTATATCTCTGTAGTGCACTTCGAAAAAGCTTTGTGGTACTTTTTATCACTTTCACAATATTTTCTAGACTAGAAAGTGGCCACTTTTAGCAATAAAACTCCATTAAACTAAACGACAGGCTATACGTTATTGTTTAAGCAATAAAAAGTACCACAAAGCCTTTTCGGAGTGTACTACAGATAAATAATTCACAATTTCGTCTTTATTTAAGCACTATGATTTTTTTAATGTGCAGGCTATGCGCTCTTAAGACGTCATGGTTACTATCGCCGCCCGTAATGAAGCAATTTTCGCAATGGCTGTACCCTTGATTGGTAATCAAAAATAATGAGAACTCCTTGCAAAGGTACGTTAGTAATTAGTATCGGCTGTTATCATAACTGTACGAGTAGGACAGATAGATACATTATATACCTACTACAAAGAGCTAGTAGGTACCGCTAATTATGCTAAACTTGTTATTTTCCACCATAAATACTTACTAAAAAAGATAAAAATAAATACTTGAACATAAATAATTTTATAAAAACATTATTGACTCTTCGGAACACAAATAAAAAAAACACAATGGAAAATGAAACACAATAGATATTCCATTGTTATCCGGCCGCTCGGGCGTTGATGAATTAATAACTTTAATAATAATTACCTAGTTGGTTTTAAAAAAAGAAACTAAAAAGTCAAAAATAATATAATTACGACTGGATTTTTTTTTTAAATTGCAGGTCTTAACTGTTATCTAAAAAACACTACACTACTTTTAAGTATCAATTTGATTACAGTTATAAAAAGTAATCCTAAAACATAACGTAGAATTTCACCTCCTTAATTTACCTACGTGAATATACGCCAGTCTATAAGTTTAAAGTTCACGAACTAACGGGACACTCAATTTCGGGGAACATTCTCGAAGGCTAGATAGTTCTAACTGCATGCTGAAGCGACAAGACCGTAATTTCCCCCAGCAAACGTGAGCACGCTGGAAAGGCCATTATTCTAGGGACCATTCGATTGTGCAACTTATGTAAAAGTTAGGCTTAAGGTTTAACTATATGTAGGTATAGTGCACTTTACACAAACCAATCAGTTGGTACCATTCACTGGGAGAATCCGGGGCCTGTAGCACAGTTTCAGGCTGGCCCCAGACCTACCGGTTTCATTTCTTTGCTTTGCTGTTCTAGTAGAACAGGGGGCCGTACCGGCTAACGCATCGAACTTCGGAAAGTCTGCCGTGCTTTAATTTAAAACAGATAAATCGAAGTAAGAAGTTTCGTATTGTAGTTATTTAGAAGATATCGATGTTAGTGTGACATCATTTAGGGTTCGCCATTTTGGCCCGATTGGGGCTCGATTTATCTGTTTTAATTTGAAGCCCGGCAGAATTTCCGAAGTTCGATGCGTTAGCTGGTAGCCCCTGTTCAATTAAAACAGCAAAGCATAGAAATGAAACCGGTAGGTCTGGGGCCAGCTTTAAACTATCGCAGGCTTCGGCGCGTTATCAAAATTTGTAGTGTTTTATCATAAATAAAATTAAACACAAAAAAGCTAAGCTTTTTTGATGTTGTAATCCTCTTTTCGTTCGTAATGAAATAACCTTTTCCGTTTAAATAAAAAATATATATGAATTTCGCAAGTCAGATTTCGTTAAACTTGCAAATAACCCCTGCCCCCCAACCCCTGCTGACGCAGGTCTCATTTGTTCAATTTGGCGGAGGCTTTTGTCCAATAAACGAACTACCTCGTGTACTTATCAAACCCCCGTTGTTTTTTCGCCCTCTGCCTTCACGTCGTGGGAAGATTTAGTGCTGATAGCAAACGCACGTCTGCACACGTCAGTAGCCAGGATAAAAATAAAAATATGTTGCCACCGTAAATAAGGGTTAACTTGCTTGAATTATTTAGAATTTTTCATGGTTTATTGTATTAGTCGAATCTAGCCACACAGTCAAGGAATGCGTTTTGTGTCTATTCGTTTTTTGTCTTCGTTACAATTGCTTTCAATTTTTAAAAATCTAGGAAAACATTTTTCTACATTATCCCACCTTGAATTATTTTTTCTAGAACCTCATTATGTCAAACACGTCATTAACGTCGTATTAAACACTGAAATCATCTAAGTATAATCCGCGCGCGATAAGAATGGGATGCTACCTTATGGAACTGAGACGCGCACGGTCCGTCGGCCAGCCGTAGCGTCGGCAAACTCACGTAGATGCTCGCATAATGCTAGTTGTGTTTCTACACGTGTGCGCGTGGATTTCTGCTCGCGTTTTATTTTAAATGCGAGATTTATAATTATATTATTGTGTGATTATCTTAGTTATTAATTAATTATGAGTGGAAAAAGGGGTAAAACTTTTTACTATTTTTAAAATTCATCTTTATTGAAATAGATACATAATTTATTGCCAACGCTACTTGACTGCTTAACTGTCATTTTAGATTTACTTTGACAAGGTCTCATCCCATTCTAATCGCGCGCAAATTCTAACAGCGAAAAGTACAGTCAAAGTAGTAAGTATACCGTAAGTATAGTAGCAAGTATACCGTCTTTCGCCAAATTACACCAAAATTAACGACACAATAATAATATATTTTTTAAAATTTATTTAATAATATACAAATAAATATCTTTCACACAAAAAAAAAACTAAACCAAAATTGGTTCATTCGTTTGGGAGCTACGATACCACAGACAGATACACAGATATACACATGCACAGACACGTTAAACTTATAACACCCCTCTTTTTGCGTCGGGGGTTAAAAAGGTGCATCATACCGAAATTAGCGCCCTCAGAGGTTTTTATTTAATAAGTTGTTTAAAGAAAAGGAATTACGTGGAATTTTTATAGACCCATATGATAGACTAGTATTTTTAGAAGGTATAGTTACGTTCCTTCGTAGTCATTCGTAGAAGTAGATAGCAAATCTGTAAAAATCGGACACTTTTAGCAGTTTTGTAATCTACTTCTAGAAAAGACTATGCGGGATTGTAATGATATCTTCTAAAAATACTAAACTATGGGTTTTAAAAATTCCACGTAAAGTTTTATTAAAATTATGCATTATTATTACAATAAGTATTAATTCAAAATCACCGCGGAGCCACTTTCGGCATGGATACCGTTTTAATATTATTTAATGGGCTTATTCACATTGGACGATAACTGTAACTACACGATAACTGCACGATACTGGACGTCGGACTGGTAGTTTTATACAATCACTACTAAATGCTTTCACACTGTGTCGTTGTAGTCAACGTTATCGTCGCCGACAGATTATCGTGCCGATATCGGGTGACGACACACTGCGGGGTGAAGCATGATCGGTTACTTTTGCTGGCGCAATGCGACTGACAGTAGAACAAGAGCTGTGGTTATATCCATTCAAATTCAAATTCAATTCAATTCAAAACTCATTTATTCAGTCTAGGCTGTTACAAGCACTTGTGAATGTCAAAGAAGCTACGCCATCGGTTCGCAAACCCTAAGCGGGAGACCTTGTAACGAGAAGAACCGGCAAGAAACTCGTCAAGGGCTGCTTTTTTCTCCCTGTATATTTCATACAGAGTTGTCAAAATTTGAAAAGTGACGTCATTTTCCATTACCGATCCATTATCGTCCGAGATCGTTGTCGTCCGAGCTGATGATATACGAGTATCGTGTCGTTATCGTTATCGTCCAATGTGAAAACAGCCATTAACTCATGTAGTAAAATCGTAACAAAGTCCAAGTAAAATGTCAAAAGAGTCAGCGAGCCGTGAAAGCGCGCGGGGCGTTTGTAACACAGTTTGCCCTATTAATAAACATACACATAATGTGAATATGAAAATTATGTTTAACATACAACAATAAATAGAACACACAACATAAACTGCTTACTGAACAAACAATGTTGAATGTGAAGCAATATTTTTATTATCCATAACGGGTTAGTGCTTAGCCTTCACCTCACCTGATGTTAAGTGACGATTAGGCCGAAGGAGGAAGCGCACTACACCCGGAATCCTCACCACTGAGGAACAGGCTATCTTACCTTTATATGCCAGAACACAACAATTTTCAAATTGTTGTTATGTTGTTATTTACATATTGGTTTTAATGCTGGTAATGCTTAGGTATATCTTGACATCTTTTGTTTTTAGTTTACACGATCTTTCTCGACTTTAGCAAAAGGAATGGTTAATTGAAACCATCTTATTAAAGAAACCTACTACTATGTAAAACAAGAGTGTCGACTAAATTCAGTATTAGCACTACAGCCTGCCGATTCTGTAACCAAACTCACATTTTACTTCAAACCTCACTTCACTTCGCATGAATTGGTTATTAGAAATTAGCTGAATATAAGCTACTTTACCGATTGCAAAAGGTTTTAGGTAGATACCAAAGCTATCTTAAATCTTTTGTGATTAAAAAAAGAGCTTATCATTATCTCATTTATGATTCAAAATTTCCGCGCAGTGAAGTGAGATTCAAAGTGATGTTCGAGTTTGGTTACAGAAATAAAAATACTGAGTTACTGTGCTAATACTGAATTTAGTCGAGTGCTAGTATAGTGGTATAAGTTAGTACTATATTTTGATTTACAGCTGGAAAAACTTTTAGTCACATTTTTTTTTAAAATTAAATTCATTTATTTGGAACTATAAATTCTCGTTCAGGATAATTTTAAATGTTATCGTCAATTAATTGCTTAAAGTAAAAAGCTTGTTTGCAATAATAGCACTGCAAGTCGTATATGACGTCATAGTATAATCTTATTTCGTAGAATTTTTCCGGTTAGACCATTTTATTTTGTTGTTCGTTTTATCATCATTGTGTTATATTTTATTCAAAAGCTTACCTTCTCCTCTTGTTAAAAATATAATACACGTAAACCTCGCCTTATGAAAAAAGGGAAAAATATGAAAACAGAAAGATGGAATAATATTAAAATTTTTACGTTAAGTTTGGTTAACAGCAGCACTGCATTATTAATATTTTTGTGTGTTTTTTTTTTCATTAATCGTACTTAGTTTAAGAAAATACTTATACAACATGTTACAAAAATACCCCTAATGCTGAATATGGTATATAGGGACCATCAAACTGATCAACTTTTACTATGGGACCAACTCTGAAATCGCGAAAAAAAAATCAGCTGTTTCATACATTTTGATATTTTCGATTTTAATTTTTGTATGAAACAGCTGATTATTTTTTCGCTATTTAAGATTTGTTCTTATAGTAAAAGTTGATCAGTTTGATGGTCCCTATATACCATATTCGGCATTAGGGGTATTTTTGTAACTCCTTGTATAAGGATTAAAAAAGAAAATAATAAGTTAAAATAAAACCACCTGTTACATAAAAACTTAGTTTACTTTGTCAGCCAGTTACAAACATAAGTAAACCAGCAGTTGTCAGTTTTTGGACTTCGAGGCAATGTTGATTCCAAGCAGCCAACCGATAAAACAATTTCCACACATTTCAATTGAACATTTCTGTCAAAATATAGAATATGTTCCGTATTGACTTAAAAGTGTTCAGAAATCCATTTTATCTCTATTCAAAAATCAGTTAGGACGTTTTTAGAATTTCAATATCGAAGGCGCGCAGAAACCAGATTTAAAATAATGATCCAAGTTATTTATTCTCCGCGAACTTTTGTGAATACTTGTACGAGTTCTATTGAAAAATGCTTCAGCGAAAAGCTAGCGTTTGTAAAGTTTAAAAATTCATAGTTATTTCAAGTTTCTCTATATTTTCATAAATTACTTCATTCCTTTATGTTTATTTTTCATATTTACTCTAACGAACCTAACACAGTGAACCAACCTGATTCGTTATTAATCGGTGTACCTACCATACATATAAAAAAATATACGCGACGAATAGGTAACCTTCTCCTTTTAAAATTTTGAAGTCGGTTAAAAACCTGTTACAATTGTCAAGTTCGACCTTTAATGCCTGTTTTGCCGGCCGCTGCAGTAATGTACTACTATTTTCTTTTATTCTTAATCCTTCAATGCCCGGAAAATGAGACACAATAGATATTCCATTGTTATCCGGCCGCATGCGTCCGCTCGGGCGTTGATGAATTAGACATTCTTATTCTGCTCTGTAATATAATATCCAGTACTTGAGTTTTCGGTCATTAGCCAATATTAGCTCTTTAACGCAAAGTATTTTAAGAAAGAGTTAAAATAGAATGCGGAAAGCGTCGACATGGCGCCACCACCAGCTCGATCTAGAAATATTCTGTTATAAGTTGGTCGTAACTATAAACTGAACATAAGTACCTAGGTACATCGATTTATTATTTTCTCTAAAAACGGCAGTAAATGTACTTTACATAAGTCTCACAAGTTTTAACTATAATACCTAATGAAGAAAACAGATGCGTGACTTTATGCGCGTGAAATTCCGCTAACCGTGGGAATTTTAATAAATTCATAAATCTTTTCTAGTGCTCGCACATCATTAAACGAATCCTTGCAAAATTGAAAGTTCCTAGACCCAGAAGTTCTGGCTGTGCGCTGACATAATGTCAGTCAGTCAATTAGTTTTTTCTTTCGTAGCGCAATGTATTATTTACTTTACACTGTACTTATATTTTGAAAACAAAAACGTTATAAAGGGTACCCGAAAGAGACATTATTACACTTTGTAGCTTTCCCGAGGGGATGCCCATTTAGCAAGCAAAGTGATAAATCTCTACGGGGAGTCTCCGCCTAAATGAACTCTTTCAAAGCTTTTACAGTTATTAGCAATGGATTAACTGTTGAGAATAAAAAATAAAATGGTTGGTACCTACTTAAAAATGCAGAATCCGGTCACAAGTTATTTAGAAAATCAAATTATTAATTGAGATCTGAAAAAGGATTTACAACTTCACAGATGTTAAGAAATACAGTTGTTCGAAAAGTGTGCTTTCGATGACAGTACAGCGTGCCGAAAGTTAATTTTACCACACGCCGTTGTTTGCTTACCGTTTTTTTTCCTATTACAATTTCAGTAGGTACCTATAATATTTTCTCGCAAATTGTTATGGTTTTATAAAAATCGTGACGATTATAATTAGTAGGAACCCTAATGAGATAAGAATATTTAAAAAAAACCGTTTAAAAACGCACGGCATGCGGTAAAATCAACTTTCCGCACGCTGTACTATCATCCCGAAAAACTTTTTTAAAGGCAGCGTTTCATAGTTGCAGAAAGCAATTAAACTCTTTACTCTTTACACAATCAATCATTAAGTATGAGAGACAAAAATCATCACTTAATAAAAAAAAATGGGATCCATTCATTTTTTGTACGAGTTGGTTAAAAATAATCAGTGCAACAGCACATAAGGCAACTCGAAATCACAACACTGAAACCTCCGCATTTCTCAACTTCAGAAAGGGACAGTTGTGAATCAGATAGTCGTTTAGAACGCTCGGTCAAATGGCTCATGAAATACGTTTCTATCGGTGGTCGTAATGTTATAATGATGTAGCAGGGTAACTTAGGAGGGCATAAGATACTTTATGTCGCCAGTTCGGACGTGCTTCGCGTCGTAACGTGTCAGTGGCGTAAGCGAAATTATTTTAGGGCGAGTAAAAAAATGATAACTGATCCTTCGGGAAATGAATAATGTAAGATGTAATTTGAAAAACGTGATTGTCCACGTTAAATGTAAGTACGTGACATACTAGGTAATAAGTAGAAAGATTTCTTCGTAATAGAAACTTTTTGAATCTATTTATTAAAGAAGAATAAGTAAATATTAACCCCCTTACTAATAACGATTGTATAGCAGATGTATAGTTACACAATGGTTCCTCTCTGTCGAACTATTTAAGTTTGACATTAAAAAGAAAGGGAGAAAACACTGTGTAACTAAACATCTGCTATACAATCTTTATTAGTAAGGGCGTAATAGTGTAACGTTCACACGGCTACTATCGATAGATTTAAGGTACCATATTACCTTAAATCTATCGATATAAGGCTCGGTATCGTGTGTTGTGTACTTAAAAACTGTTACAAGGAGCTGTCTTAAACTGTCTCAAGACAGAGTCATTCCTATTTTCCATTAGCTTTATGTGTAATATTTACTAAAGCAAGTAAACAAACTCTACGAAATATGATATTTGCTTCTATCTTAGAGAAGAGTCTTATTGTTTTGCATAAGCTTCGCTCCCGACTGTAAACCACACATCACTTAGCTCTTTGCCGACTGAAATTCTCTTGTAACTTTCTCGATCTCTTAAACGACTGTTTGAGTAATCTTCGCCTCAGTTTGAATAAAGTCGATGTTACTTTATGTGAGGTCTCGGATCTTGATGGCATCAAAACAGCTGTGACACAAGTTACTCATACTGAAAACGTCTGATTTAATATTTATAAAATGTTAATATGTTCTTTGTTTTGCCGATTGCCGATTTACTTTCAAATATTTTTTCAAACAGGCTACGCAATTTATTCAGTTTTCTAAATGAGGCTTCAAATAGCATTAAAAAATAATTTATTATTTAATAACCATGAATCAGAATAAATATTAATGCTCATAATAAAACCACCGTTATATTTAAAGGACCCGGTTCGCTACAGTTGTATCAAAGCAACATTCAATCTGGGTCAATATTCAATGGTATATCTAAAAAGCATATTGCTATGTAATAATACATTTTATGATCCTGAAGCCTGAATAGTCGGTCCATCTGTCCGTTTACGATTTGCGACAAGTGGCGCTAATAAAATATTTTATTCCCCTCTACACGTCCAATCTATCCCGAAAGGTCCTTCCTTCAAAAATAATAAAAACACGACACTGAATGAAGAGAACGTAAAAAAGACAGTGACTTTGATTACGGATTCCCTTGAATTTTTTTATGTGATAAGTTCATATGTTACTCCTAACACAAACAATGTATTGTTTACTAAGATGGGTTGTCATCACAGCTTTTTAACAACTAAATTAACCCATCAAGGCCCAGATAATGAGACACAATAGATATTCTATTGTTGTCCGCTCGGGCATTGATGAATTAACGATTTATCGTTACTTAAGTAATAAAAAACTTATTTACAATATCTGTAGAACTTGATTGACTCTTAAGACTTTTGTTTTATTTTAGGGCCTGTTTTTCAGGTTCTAGTGAATACCAAGTGTCCAGTTCACGATTTGATGAAAAGATTATTCAATCTTACAAATTGTGTTCTTCCTGAATAACACCATAAAAACTTATAAAAATAAACTTCCAATCGTCAGATTACGTAATTTTCAACGATAATGATATGATTTTTTATGCCGAGTAACAAAATAACCGAGTACATTTTTGATAAATAATCCAGTATTCCAGAATCGTCAAACTTCTGGCGAAGCGACAATTAAAGCTGTGCAATAATCAATCTTATTCTAAAGAGATAGTGAAAGAGTAGATTTAGTGAACTGCCTTAATGAAACTGTAGTTTTAAAATAAAATTAGTTAACCTTTTGAACGCCAGAGCTCAAACGCATCGGCGCCCTTCCCACGCCAAGCCATAAATTCAGAGCAAATACCTACAAATAAAATAGGAATGCCAACGATGTTATCGATAAGTTGTCAATAACCGATTTAATCTCTGCTATTCGTCACATATTTTTGAAATAAAATATATTTTTTTGATTTCGTATTATTTAACAGCAGTTACAAAATTCTATACAAAGTAAAAGTAGACATTAGAACTACAAACGAATAAATCAGGTAATAATAAGATACATCACTAATCTCGTTCGTGTAGGCATTCGCTGTCGGGAAGACCCGACTCTGGCGTGGTTGGCACGACCTTTGACAGCTTTCTTGCGTGCGAGGTAATGATGTGACATTTCAAGTAAACTTATAATTATTATTATAAATTATAAACAACAAGGTAAAGAAAGGGTTGTCTATTAGAGTACTAATTAATTACTTAGCTTTAGTTGATTTTCTCCGTTTTTACTTAAAGAGGCCTGTTACATCTCGATCATGATTTTTGCGTAAAATGCCCCTTTTCACATTTTATAGTAATTTTCCAGTTGTATTTATCGTTTTTATGGAAATAGGATAATAAATTCATGCTTAGTATAACAAATTTTCACTCTGCGAGAAAAAGCTGAGTTCGGACGGCCGGCACATATTTTGTAGTAATTTTGCAGTTGTATTTATAGTTTTTATCGAAATAAGATAGGATAGGAAATCACTAGCAGTCTCCCGTAGCGCTAATGACGTCACCGCTTGACGTGTCTTCCCGACTGTGGCGTACAGGTAACTGTCTATGCGCTGTTCCGTAGGGATGCGCGAGAGTGAACAGTTAACTATCGATCGATAGATATAAATAGTAATCATTTTTCAATAATTTCATAAATATTACGCATTAAGAATATTCAGATACAAATAGTTGCTATTAAAAAATAATTATCGATGTAGTAGTAAGCTGCTTTCAATAAAATATTTCATAAATTCAAAATTTAATTTACCTAACTTACCCGTCACTAGCTGTCGTGTCTTGCCGACTGTGGCGTGAGGAGAACACCATTTCGGTTAGCAATATTTAGTGATAATTTTTGCTAGTGAAATGTAACTGATGGATATATCTTCGTGCCATTTTACAATACATCATTAAAGTACTTTTAAATAATAGGAAAAAGAAACACAGAAAAGTTGATTTAGTATGTTTATTTTGTGTTTTAAAAATGTCGTTTTCTCGTCGGCCATACACGACGGTGGCGTGTTGGGCACTTTTTCATTTGTCGTCCAGTGCCGACCGTGGCGTTCAAAAGGTTAATACTAAATAATATACTAGAAAAAATAGGACTCGCACCAGATCATGTTCTCGGACGGGAATCGAACCCGCGACCTTTGGATATCCGGTCCAATGCTCTGACCGCTGAGCTACCGAGTCACTAGTGGGAGCGTCGAATTTCTTCTAGTATATCAACTCTTACGCTGCAAGCCAGCGCTTTAGCCAAAATTTGTTAATTGTTATCTGTCTCCATTTATATGAAACGTTTCCAACAAACGTTTCGCTCTACTCTAGTGTAAATTCCTTGTAAAATATTCACATAGTTCTAGTCATTGTAGCAGTGTTTAATTTCTTATAAGCACGTGCTAGCCAGCCAAACTTCACCTTCACCGCATTTTGAGCCAGAAATGAGAATGTAGCACAAAATGATATAGGAGCTAATTGTTTATCTAAGACTACCTATATGTACTTAAGGCTGGGTTGCACCATCTTGATTTAACCTTAACTTTAACAGACACAAACTTATCTGACCCGGTGACAGCGTCGCTGTCGTCAATGGCGTAACCTAGGTAACAATATGTAATAACCATTAGTTCCAGTTTTAGCCACCGGTTCAGATAAGTTTGTGTCTTGTACTGTTATAGTCAAATAAAGATGATGCAACCGATCCGTCTACACATACAATAATATATTTTAATCAATATAGAGGTAGTATGCCTTTAACTTTACATTAATCTCTGCTCTGCTATCATCTAGTGTGCAGGAAAAACTTGAGTTTCTTTTTTGTCAATCATTGTGTTTCAAATGTGACAAAGACGAGAGACATAATGACACGTTTCATTATTATATAATTAAAATTGCACCAAGCAAGAACAGTTCTTATTAAGTGTTTCGCAGAAGTTTCTCATAAAATATTGTTAAGTGACTTGCAAATTAAGAGCCAACGCAGAGGAAAACTCGACTCCCTCCTTTTTTCTTAACCAAAGTGAATAATTAATTTTGTTTCCTCAGATTAAGATGTTAAGTAGAGCAATCTGTTGTTTTCAAATTGGTATATTCATTGCGATCGATGAAGAAGAGATAGTGAATATTTTCTTTTATTTTGGAATGTAGTGACTCATATGAAAATGATCGAACTTCACCAAGAAGTTAATTTGATAATATTATTTTATATAATATTAATATAATGAAGACCTATGAGGAAGATATTGAAATTTTGTGTTATTCAATCAAACCCTGGTTGAAATTCTTAAATTTCGCTTACTCACAAATAATATTACTATCTATATTTGCTTCCAACTGACTGCAAATACCGCGTTAAGCCAACCGCTAACCAGTCTTACCCACATAATTAACGCTGACATCTATTTTTAGATAACTTTCCACCTCCGAAGTAAAAGCACTAACAAAGCTAATTTGCCCGCCACAATGGGACCTTTACGGAGGTGATTCCAGGAAATTTTCTTCGCTAAGAAAAGAGTTGGCGGAATAATATACCCTTTCATTTTCATTACTGACGACTGCTTTGCTAGTTTTGAGAAAAAGGCAGTGACACTAATTTTATAAGAATGTGCTCCGTTGCATTGAAACTTTCGCAAAGTAAAGATATTTTACACTTTTTCTTCAATGTGGCATTTTGAAGTTCAATCAGTATAATTTTATTATGTTTATCCCTCATTCCACTATCAGCTACTTAAGTAGGTAGGTACTCCAAAACTATAACAAAACTATTTGAACTATTTATCTACAACATTTTAATGCATACTATAAAAATGTTCATCAGCTATACATACTGAATAGTTCGCCAAACTATTTTTAAAGAAATAATTCATTCAATCTTTGTTTAATTATAATTTCCTGATTAAGTCATTATCAAGGACACCAGCACTGTAAAAAAATATTATTTCGGGTAAAAAGTCAATCACCACTTTATTCGTTCTTTGCCAGTTAAAAAGACAAAGTGAACATTTACCAAATCGCATTTGCATTTCTTATTCATATTAAAACATTTTATTTGACTCGAACAAATTGCCAATATCGATCACGGAAATATGAATTAATGTAAGGGACAATATACCGAAAATGAGTTATATACACCGTTGGATTCGGAATTTTACGCTCCATCGAATGGTATACTTGAAATGTTGATATCTTGAAAAAAAATCAATTTTTTGTCCCTTACATTACACATTTTGAGAGGTCCTAAACAAATCTTTACGACAAATTTTGACGTATCATACACTTGTACAAAATGTCATTTTTAGTTTTAAGGTATGTCTCATAAAAAGTTATATATGGCCTTTACCCTAACCACGTTTTCGTTTTTCTAAACCTGATCAGCCTTACGTTACTTTATGATTTATGTATTTGGCAATGATGTCCCTTACATTAATATGCCAGCGTGTGTAATAATTTACGTGTTTCTTACATTACTTTAATAGAATATGAATTCATTTTATTTTTCTAATACTACTAGATAACTAGTAGAGAGCAAAACAGAAAACTAGAGCCCGTCCCCGCCTGCTCCGCCCGCTGCATGCTTCGTGTATCGTAGGTAAACATTAATCGATTATGGAAATATAAATTAATGTAAGGGACAAAGGTCTACTTTTCAGGAGGAGCAAAAACAAATTTTATTTATAACAATTGCTTGTATTTTTTTAACTTTTTATTCTACTAATTTGATGCCTATAGCAAAGTTGCTTAGGTTTAAGAGCTCTATAAAGCTATGCAAGCAAAACTAAGATTATCTTTATGGATTTCAAAATAGCATGTCTCTTATATAAAAAATAAATTTAAATGCGTTGTATACCTTAATAAAAATAATATTAGTAATTTTAGAAGTAACTGGTTTAGTACTAGTTATTGCTGTATCTTAATTAAATACTATAATAAAATTGTACTTTCAAAAGCAATTAATCATTAAAAGTATTTATTTTTATTCTGCGTTTAACAATAATTAGTCTCAATATTAACAATGATGGCACATTATAGGAAAAATCATTTTTGAATGATAATCAACTGTTTATATAACCAAAAAAATATATTCCAAAATTTCAAGTTCAATAGATTTTTTAAAGTAATTATGGTTATTAAATTATAATTAAAAAAAACAATTCAATTTGAAATTTTAGTATTATAGCAATTTAATATAAAGAACTCAGTAAGATAATAACGATGTTCACACTATTAATTTATACTTAACCGTATTAATTAAGGGCCGATTGTTGCAAGGTCAGGTAAAATTTAATCGTAGAGTAAACTTTATAATGTAATACAAACGATTGTTAAATATGTCACGTCAATTATCAAGGCATTTAACGATGGTTAGAGCTTACTCAACGACTAAATTTTATCTGACTTAGGTAAAATTTGCCTAAAGCGAAAATACTACAACCTAATTGTTAACTGCAGCAGTTTGCATTATCAACAATCCAACGAAACATTATAAACAACATAACAACGTTATCAAATATCCAAAAAAAGCTCAAACAGGTTAAGTGGAGGAAATTATTCCCTACTAGAGTCTTCGTCTTAGTCTTATTTAAAGTGTCTTTAATTTTATTTTTATAAGGAATACTTAAGTAATCCTTCTGATATGTTTTAGGTATAATACCCTTTTCACAAATTTTTATTAAATCATTAAACTTGATGACGAAGACTCTAGAAGGGAATAAGTTCCTCCACTTATTAAATTTTTATGATTTTCATTCTTATTTTTAATCGCATCGCGACCTGTTTCTCTTCCTCCTCTTTTTTTGGATTGTAGATAACGTTTTCATGTTGTTTATAATGTTTCGTTGGATTGTTGATAATGCAAACTGCTGCAGTTAACAATTAGGTTGTAGTATTTTCGCTTTAGGCAAATTTTTCCTAAGTCAGATAAAATTTAGTCGTTGAGTAAGCTCTAACCATCGTTCAATGCCTTGATATTTGACGTGACATTTAAAAATCGTTCGTATTGAATTATAAATTTTACCCTACGATTAAATTTTACCTGACTTTGGAACAATCGGCTCTTAATTAATATGGTTAAGTATAAATTAGTAGTGTGTACATTGTTATTATCTTGCTTAAGTTCTTTATATTAAATTGCTATAATACTCAAATTTCAAATTGAATTGATTTTTTAATTATAATTTAATAACCATAATTACTTGAAAAAATCTATTAAACTTGAAATTTTGGAAACTATTTTTTTAGTTATATAAACAGTTGATTGTCATTCAAAAATGTTTTTTCCTATAATCTGCCATCATTGTTAACATTGAGACTGATTATGTTTAACGCTGAATAAAAATAAATACTTTAAATGATTAATTTTTGTATCATTTTATGTATTCACAATAATAGCAATTTTTTTTATCTAAATTAAATAAAGTTAACCAATTTGCTTTTGAAAGTAAAATTTTATTATAGTATTTAGTTAGGATACAGCAATAATTAAACCCAAAAGGGTACCTTACTTCAAAAAATACTAATATAATTTTTGTAAATATGACTGTTACATTACTGCGGAGTATTTTTGTGTTAAATGCAATTAAGGTAAAGAACGCATCTACATTTATTTTTAATGTAAGAGACATGCTATTTCGGAATCCATAAAGATAATATTAATTTTGCTTGCATAGCTTTATAGAGCTCTCAAACCTAAGCAACTTTGCTATAGGCATAAAGTAAGTAGAATAAAAAGTGAAAAAAATACAAGCAATTATTATAAATAAAATTCGTTTTTTGCTCCTCCTGAAAAGTAGACCTTTGTCCCTTACATTAATTCATATTTCCGTGATCGATATATCTTTTTCCAAGAAATCTATTTTTAGATAAATAAGACGGCTGTCAGCATCCCTACTCATGCATAACGCGGTTCATCTGACCCTCATTTTCTTGACATTTTTTATTAAGAATTTGGACTTTTATTATCCCAATTTGGTTGTGGTGGCGTGTTTTGCATAAAAATCGGCATTTGCCTCCCTGGCTCGTGGCACACGCGCCTGTTGTTATTTGGTTATCTTATGAAGCTTGTACTCATGTTTAGTGGCGCTTGTATTCGCAGTTGAATGTTAATTTTGGTGATAGCGTTGTGTTTTGATACAAGTGAAAGATAAACGTATAACATCGTTGGTTTCCAAAATATAAGTAACTTTCGATAGATTCGAACTTCAAACCGACATAAAATACCAATTATATTCTGACACGTACCTAAGATCAGCACAAGGTGCCGGAGGAACTGACAGTGGAAAACTGTCTATGAAAGTAAAAACTATCTTCTAAATTGTCTGAATCTGGGGAGCACAGAGATGATGAAACGACACCCGTCATAATATTACACAAAATAAATATGAACGTGAATGAATAAGTACCTGAACTTGCAATAATTTGAAGTCACATACCCCATTTCATCTTGGAACTCTTCTAAACTTATTGCGAAATCAATGACAAATTATTATACATTTTCAAATTGGTAACTTTTACGTTTACGCTTGCCCAAATATCGTGAAAAATGTACAATAGCAAATTAAAATATATGTACACGTACTATTCGTATTTTCTTGACGTTACGGAAAGAATTCTCCAAGAACAAACTCAAGGGGGTGGAAAATTAAGGCTGCGAATAAAGAGAGCGCAATTTAATTTCATAGTAGGTAATAAAAACAATAAAGCTTGTAAGGAAAAAAATGCTTTCCTAAACCACATTATTGATGTAATAAAAAGTTCGGATATATTTAGTGTTGTTGTAGTGATTTTAATCAACATTTCAAATACTAGCTACACACATAGATTTAAAAAAGTTATAGCCGAACAAAAATGCTTAAAAATACAGCAAGATTTTAAGAAAAAAATATGAATGTAATAAAACTTTAATAATAATTATTAAAAAAAAATCTGATAATATGAAAATTTAAAGTCGAAACAACAACAAAAACTGCCCTAGAGGATAGGCAACAGCACTGAGAGCCCATTTTAATTAAACTAAATGCGGTCCATCCATTACGTCCGCAGGGTTGAGATAACTCGAATTAAAGATAATTATTAAGGCCATTTTACTTGGGAGATTTGTCTCGGAAAACGACCTTAATTTTGAGCACCTTTGAGTATGATTTAGATATATGAGTTCAGCAACAACCCACTAAAAGTTCATCTGTGATTACAAAAATACATGTTTGAAATCAAATGACTGTAGGTATTAACAGACATCAGATTTTTAAATATAAAATAAAATATTAACTAACAGCCTCTTCAATTTTAAAATTAATATTGTTTGTAACCTGCGTAGCTGAAAAGTCAGAACGACAAGGCGTTACATACATGTCTAATGTAAAATGAGCTAGTTATCTAATTGGGTCCCATAGTGGCTGTCATTATTCCACAAATGCTAGTTACTATCGGATCAAGGACAGAATAGATTGATGTTGTTAGCTGCTTACCATAAATTAAAAAATACATAAAAAGCGCTAATCGACTAAAATTGACTAGAATATCGACCGGAACATCAACCCGTGTAAATGCCCTCTTAGACAAATTACATGACTGTTTTATACAATTTTCTTTTATATTCCGACCTTCCACTGGCTTTCACCTATTTATCAATACTTACTTCATTACCGATACTGTCGATACCCTAACTTTCCGGTCAGCATTTCCCGGAGCTGATTCAAACATTTCACGTAAATAGCCCCAAATATAGAATTCCGTACACAACACACAGGACCTCTATAGTCCATTTCTCGAGTTACATTAGATTGTCGGGTGCGTCGCCGGCCGGTCGACAATTTACCTCGAGTTTGGGCACTCGGGATTCTATTCAAGTAATAAGGGTGGATATTAGGGTCACCCTTATAAGGCATGCCTGACTCAGCTTAATTTACAAGCTAAGAGCTTAGCCACGACCTTGCGCGACGCGAAGTCTAGAGCGGTTCGCGGTGGCTGGTAAACAAATTAATATAAATTGAAGGAAATTTGCCATCACTTAGCTTAGTGAAATAATTTAATTGATTGAAAGAAGCTCCGTAGCAACATGAGAATATCTTAAAAGATCAAATTTTCTCAAAAAAGCTTATAGCCCTAGGGATGAAAATGTTTTATTTTTGCCGTTTGTATGAAGCAATTTCAATGTATATTTCTCCTTATACTCCTAAAACTCCTTATACTGAATACCATTAATGAATATTATAGCTTTTGAGTTGATAAATCCCCACTAAGACCTATCCGCTCCGTTCGTATCTTTAGTCGAAATTCGTAGTTCAGCACTAATGGGTCGGTCAATCGCTTCGTTGAATAATCTTGTTGGGACTCCATTGGTTAGCATGGATCAATTATGCAAAGATGTCTGCTAGCTTATCCTAAGGGCAAGTAGGTGAAGTTGATGACAAATCAAAAAGGTTTAAAAACTCATAAAATTACGATATCTTAAATAAAACCAAGTTGTTGTAATCTTCTGCACCACCGGTCCCCCTGGCATGACCACCGAAACGCGATATGATATGGCGATTTATCACGTTTAACTGTCAAAAGACAAATGATTCGATAGCTGAGTTTCGATAAAATGATATCACGCGACATATATCGTATTTCGTCGGTCATGCAAGGGGGGGCTAGTTAGACTTAGTTATGAGTTACAAATAGTCGTTATAGTTACGCACGGAAACGGTTGTGTTGTGGTAATATCCCTTCCCTAAGATCCATTATACCTCTACTTACCTAAATATCTATTCATGTAATCTAGGCCCTATTTAATAAACGCGACAATTTGTCAACTGTCATGACAATTTTATATCTCTTGCGTCAACCAATTTGAAAATAAAACTAACTACTCGTAGCTACACCGCAGTGTAAACCAAATTATCATGACAATTGACAAATTATCACGTTATTAAATAGTCGTGCATTGCATGCAGTATAAAATAAAACACGTACACACAATATACACTTAAATAAATTTATTATTCATAATACAAAATTTAAAAATGTACTAGAGACGTGTTGTATGGTACAAAAATATCATAGAGTGAGATGCAAACTGGTAATGACACTTATCCCATCCCTCATGCGAGTTTCATGTAAATCCTTCACAATACCGATGACTGTTGATGAAAGTTGACGATTTTACGCTGATGCTGCAACAAACAAGATAATAATATAAATATTATTAACATTGTTGATTTATTATCATTATTATTATTATTATCATTGTCTTTTTCAAAGCGTCCGACAGAATAAAATAGACCAACCCTACATCTGAATGTAGGGTTGGTCTATTTTATCGGGTGTCGTAAAGAACAACTTATTACTACCAGTCATTACAATTTTAATATGACATGTGTTCAAAATGTAAACATTCAAATTCTATTTTTTATAAAGCCTTGGAAATTGTAAGATTTATTATAATTTATGAACAGTGGCAATTTCAATATTGTTTATCTATGTTTCTAAATAAAAATATATTGGCATTACCACAAAATATAAAGAAGACAGAAAAGTCGCTCGGAACAAATTGCAGTCATTTCGTACGGACAATCTCAAAGTAAGCTAGGCTTTATCACGGTATTGGCTTTATTCAGTACTGTTGTGTACTGTAGCAGTTACCAAGGAGTTTCTAGCAGTACAAAACAAATGACGGTAATGTTTTCAAATCCTGCTAGAGCAGAGCAACAAAATAGTAAATTGTTTCGAATAAAAGAAAAGTAAAAAAAATCGAAGTTTTTTCCAAAATATTTATTAATAAAAACATGTTTGTAGTAACTACATAGGTAGACCATATTTATTTATTTCTTATTTCAAATTTGGAACAGCCCGCGTCGCCACTCCGCCCGATGTTTTTAATTTTGCACTGGCTGTTATACCAACTCTATGGTCGACTAAGTAACCAAATTCAGTTTTATTTTTTAATTTCTTTTACACCCTAGGGTGGAAAGCAGAGTTTTTAACCCGCTGCTCAGTTTAAATATACATCACTTTCCGCCGAAATATGGGAAACGAAAAAATATTTACACTGTGGCTGAGCTTTGTCTAGAACCTTCAATCATCTATACACCGGTGTCTGTGTATAATGCATGACAATCATGGCGATTGTGGCACACCTCAAACTCCTCCAAAACGCAGCCCGCTTAAAATCCCCCACGACTTGCCATTTAGTGTCGCGTGATTTGTCAAGCGGGTAACATGCCGAAGTGCTATGTAGAAAATTGTAAATGACGTGCTGTATCCACAGGTATATCGAAGTCTAGAACACACAGACTTTGTATTTTGTGACGTAATGGATGTGTCCGAATATTTGACGTTGACTGCACGTGCACGTGTACATACCCGTAGCATGAAGAACTATCGAGTGTGAACCGAATACGATTCAAGCAAACATTAAAAACAATTGTACATCGCCGGCTTCCACATTTCCAAGACAAAAAAATCAAAATATCTGCTAGATATTAATTTGATTATCACTCGATAGTTTATCGTGATACGGGCAATGGTTAGGTATATAAAAATAGAATTACCTTCAACTGGTGGAGGTGCTGCCGGCGCTGCTGGCTCTGGGGCGGGCGCTGGTGCGGGTGCGGCTGAAATGGTAAAGTTAATTTAAATTAAAACTTTTAATATTGCATTACTGTACAACCCTGTTATAAACCCTGAAAGCAAGCAAATAGTAAATACTCTATACGAAGTCGGGATAATATATAATACTAGCTTCCACCCGCAACTTTATCCGTGGACATAAATGTTTTATCCAGGTTATAAACGAATTTCTGTTTGCCTCTGATCCAATGTAGTGATTGAGGAACATAAGAATCTTGAGCATTTATAATATTAGTAGTATCAAAATAGATTAATAAAATAAGTTTTATAGTCAATAATAGTTCTGTCACCTTCAGCCGGGGGCGCGACCGGCGCCGGCGCGGCAGCAGGTGGGGCCGCTGGAGCACCTGTAACCAGTAGTTGTAACTGAACTTTAATTTATCTGTATTTAAAGAAGAACTAGGTCATTCCCTAGTTAGTTTAAGAAGGAAACTTAAGGCCGGTTGTCCACCTGCACGCCCGTTATGTCATCTTGAACTTATAATAAAATAATTGACGTGACGGTGATGGCGGCGAGGGACAAACGGCGAAGTGAATTATATTGACGTCTTCGGAGATTATTAGGAGTTCCAAAAATGAATGGACAAATAAATAGGTATATGAATTACCTTCAGCTGGTGCGGCTGGGGCGGGCGCTGGAGCACCTTCCGCTGGTGGTGCTGTGGTGTATAGAACACGTCCATATATAAATGTATGTACTACTTAGTGAATAAGGCAGTTATACAATAAACCTTTGAGTATAAACACGTCTCCTTTATTATTTATTATCCGCTTAAACTACGAACCGTACATGGCGACCCTGCCAGGCCTGCCTCGGGTTACGCGTTAGAGATTCCTAGAGTCATATATGGACAAGATGATTTCAACAGTGTTAAACTCAATAGTGGCAGTGCGCTTCGAACTTTTGTGTAAAAAACTATTGTCAAGTGCAGTTTACGTAACAAATAACTACAATGGGAAAACAACAGTCTAAAGACGAGCAGGTAATAATTGCTCAGACGGCATCCGGGGGAAATAATGGAGCCAGCCCTTCGCACAGTGAGGTATCATTTCACCTCAGCACTCTGAATATGATTTTAGCTGCGATATCGACTATGATAGGAATCGCTATGCTTTATGGAGTGTATCGAGTTTATAAGCGATGCCACAAGAAAACAGTAAGGAATGAGATAACGAGGCATAATGC
Source organism: Catoptria pinella (assembly GCA_963556745.1). Taxonomy (NCBI): domain Eukaryota; kingdom Metazoa; phylum Arthropoda; class Insecta; order Lepidoptera; family Crambidae; genus Catoptria; species Catoptria pinella. The sequence goes on from OY750763.1 coordinate 11,419,929, forward strand.
AACTTTCCGAAGATCATTTGGACTTACGCGAGGTTTAGATCGCAAAATCGACGTTCCCGCTGGCGGCGTGTCATACAGCATCCCCGGCCCATTCCACGACGACAAACGGTGAACATCATATTGGACACATCGGCCCCGAGTGTAGGTGATAAGTGAAGTGATAGTGCACGCCAGATGGTATAGGTATAATATAAGTTTTAGTTTATATTACTATGAATAACTATTTTACTTATTATTTTCATAATAATAATATTTTGTGTACCCAATGTTTTAATATATAATGACTTTTAGATAAGCTTGTAATATGCGTATTACTTATGTCTAACCAACTTTATATAAACAAATAATAATCAACTAGAGTAGTTCGTTATATTATAATGATAGAGAACCTTAGAGACATTTACGAAAATATTTGTAAATTGAAGGAAAATCTCTTTAAGTTGGGTAAAAACAAAAGAACAGCAAAATTGTTGAGTGAAAAATTATTAGAAGCAGGTAATTTATACCAGCAATATCTTGTATGTTCAGAGGAGTTGGATTTGCAGATTAATAAGAATACTGTCGAGGGATGTGCAGTAATCGCAATTAAAGAATTGTCTGTACGAATAGAAACACTATACTCAAAAATAGAAGAATTGTGTAAGGGTTGTATTGTTGAACAGCAAAACACCATGGAAAAGTTTGACCTTCGCACCGCAGTGTCGCTCTTGCCCGTAATGACCGGAGAGGAAGACGTGACAAAAAATTTGATAGATGCTATAGAATTATATGAGTCAATGATTGATGAAACTAGTAAAAAGACCTTAATAAACTTTATTCTCAAAACTCGGTTATCGGAAAATGCAAAACTCAGACTTTCACAATCTTACGATAACTGTAAGTTGCTTATTGATGACATGAGAAAATTGTTACTTACTAAAAAATCAAGTACTGCATTGCATTCGCAATTAATTCGTGCTAAACAGCATTCGGATTCAGTCGATAATTTTGGTAAAAAATTAGAACAGTTGTTTACGGATTTAACGGTATCGCAAGCTGACGGGGACCAATCTACATACAAGGTTTTAAAACCCATTAATGAGAAACTTGCGATAAAATGTTTCACCGACGGCCTGCGAAATCAAAATTTGAGTGTTATCATTTCAGCTAGGAATTACTCTACATTGAAGGACGCGATAAGAGCTGCCAAGGACGAGGAGATTTCCAAGGTGCAACCCGAGCCGGAAACGTCTTTTTATATGGGCTATCGAGGATGTTCAGGTAGGAGTAATTATCATACTCAAGGTTATACTAGGTTCCGAGGTGGCCAAAGGAGAGGTAACAGTGTTGTGAGACCAGCTCAGCACGTCCAGAATAGGATACAACCGTCTCGTATTTTTGGAAGAAACGGTCAAAGACATCTACCACGGCGAGGTAACCAGAACAGAGGTAGATATAATAACTTTTATAGTTCACGTCCGAGAAGTAATACTAACAGTATCCGTATGTTTGACGTAAATGAGGAGGCTTCTGTAGAACCAAATAATCAGTCAGAAAGTAATTTAAATTTAGAAGAATTTTTTCGAGGCTGAAATATTGAATTTCCATAGCAGTTTTAATAATGCCGTAGAATTATCAGTCGGTAATAAGAATTACCGATGGCTCATAGATACTGGCGCCACGGTATCGGCTGTGAAATATGAAACAGTATCTCGAATGAACGTTCCAATTCATAATAATCATACCATTAACATAAATGGAATTGGAGGACAGTTGGTTACAGAAGGTTTTGTTTATATTACACTCTCCATTAATGGTTGTGAAGTGCCGCATAAATTCCACGTACTTCGCAACTTGACATGTGTACATGACGGGATATTAGGTTTAGATTTTCTCCGTAAATATAATACAAATATAGACTTAGAATTCAATACAATTACTTTCAATTTAAATAATTCGCGATCATTATGCTTAAAACTTAATTTAGGGAAATTAGGTAAAAACACGTACTTGTCTATACCGGCTCGTTGCGAAAAAATTTTTTATATTGAAACTTATAACAATAAAGAATGCATGGTTGTTCCGAATGAACTATGTAAAGGTGTGTATTTAGCGGGAAGTATTTGCAAGCCACAAAATGGTAAAATACCAATACAAATATTGAACACTAGGGAAAGTGACGTATGTCTTAGTTATTTTAACCCCGAAATACAAAATCTAAATGACTACAATTTATTTGATTTTACTGCATCTAAAGTAAATGGAGAAAGAGTTAAAAGTTTGTTTTCACAAATAGATTTGTCTTATTTAAATAAGGAGGAGAGAAGGTCAATCCAAAATATCTGTGCAAAATTTTCAGATGTATTTTTCTTACCGGGAGATAAATTATCATGTTCAAATATAGAGCCACAAACCATTACTTTGCAACCAGATACCACTCCTATTTATGTAAAGCAATACCGTTTGCCACATTCACAAAAAAAGGAGTTAGAACAACAAATTACTAAAATGTTATCAGATAAAATTATTGAGCCTTCTAATAGCCCCTGGTCCAGCCCTGTCTTATTGGTACCGAAGGCAACAGACAAAAATGGAAGTAAAAGATGGCGTTTAGTAGTTGACTTCCGTAAATTAAATGAAAAAATTGTTGATGACAAATTCCCTTTGCCGAACATTACAGACATTTTGGATTCACTTACAGGCTCGGTTTATTTTAGTCATTTGGATTTAAATCAAGGGTTTTTCCAATTAAACTTACAAAAAGACAGTAGAGCGTGTACAGCGTTCTCTACACCATCTGGACATTACCAGATGACTAGACTTCCTATGGGCTTAAAGATAAGTCCTAGTTCTTTCTCTAGGGCAATGACAGTTGCTATGTCGGGTTTACATTATGAAAAATGTCTATTGTATACTGATGACTTAATCTGTTTCGGTCGTAATCTGAAAATTCATAACGAGAATTTGATGGAAGTTCTTAACCGCTTACGAAAATTCAACTTGAAACTCAATGCAAGTAAATGTGAATTTTTGAAAAAAGAAATTTTATATTTAGGACATGTAGTGTCTGGGGACGGCATTAAGCCAGATCCAGAAAAAATATCAATTTTACAAAATTATCCGGTTCCACTAAACTCTGACGATGTAAAACGATTTGTTGCTTTTTCTAATTACTACCGAAAGTTTATACCTAATTTTGCTGAAATTTGTTTGCCTTTGAATTATCTTTGTCGGAAAAACATACCTTTTTATTGGGATGACAAATGCCAACAGTCATTTTTACATTTAAAAAAGTTATTAACAACTCCACCTATTCTACAATTTCCGAATTTTGAAGACAAAAATAACTTTATATTAAAAACAGATGCGTCAGGTTTTGCAATAGGTTCAGTACTTTGTAATTCTGATAACAGACCGATAGCGTATGCCAGTCGTCCACTTAACAAAGCGGAGCGGAACTATCCTACTATTGAGAAAGAGTTATTAGCGATTGTGTGGTCCGTAATATACTTTAGACCCTATTTATTTGGAAGAAAATTTCACATAGAAACTGATCACAAGCCCTTAGTTTATTTATTTAACATGACAAACCCGACAAGCCGCTTAATGAAATTCAGGCTTTTATTGGAGGAGTATGATTTCGTAGTAAAGTATGTGAGAGGTACCGATAATGTTGCTGCAGATGCATTATCGCGTATTTGTGTGACAAGCGATGAATTAAAGGAAATGAGCGAACACATTATATCTGTTTTGACGCGAGCTCAACGGATAAAGTCAAGTGAAAATCAGGAAAAATGTTTGGAAAATGAGATTTCAGATGATTCAAGGACTGATCACCCGAGAGTCGTAGAGATCCTCAGAAAACCTAAAAATTACACAGAAATTTTGTTTCTAAATGAGGACGGATGGAGTAAATTATGCCAAAAAAGTACGAAAAAGAATGACATGTTCGCTTACGATGAATCTAAAAACATAGTTTACATAAAGCCAACTGCTCGATCATATCGTACACGAGATGTCTTTGTGAGAGAGTTGTGCAAGTTTTGTAAAGAAATAAATATTGAAAGTTTATATATAATAAAAAATAAAGAAAATTGTGATTTAATTAAAGAGCTAGCTATTGATATAAATAAAATGTCACAATGGTCCGGGCCTAGACTACATATTTTAAAAGGAGTGACAAAAATTGATGATAAAGACACTCAACGTGTCATATTAAACGACTACCACCTGTTACCGAGCAGTGGCCATGCAGGTATCAGAAGAATGTTAAATAACATTCGCCAAAATTATTTTTGGCATGGATTAGAAAAGGACGTCACCGAATTTGTAAAAAAATGTGACGATTGTCAAAGACAAAAATATTTTAAACCTTTAAAGGAACCTATGGTAATAACAAACGTAGGGAATTCAGCGTTCGATAGAATTTATTTAGATTTAGTGGGCCCATTAGTTAAGGATTTTAATAGTTTCAATTATATTCTGACCGTACAATGTGATCTAACTAAATACGTTGAAGCGTATCCAATTACGTCAAAGCAAACGGACACCGTAGCATCAACTTTAGTCAATAATTTCATACTAAGATATGGTATTCCTAGAGAAATAATCTCCGATAGAGGCACTGAGTTTATATCCCAAACCATGCAGCAGGTATGTAAACTTTTGAATATTAAACAGTTAACATCGACCGCTTATCACCATCAAACTTTAGGCGCTATAGAAAACAGTCATAAACATTTGATTGCATATTTAAGAATACAAACTAAAAATAATACAGATAATAACTGGAGTTCATGGTTGCCCTACTGGTGTTTCGCTTATAATAATACAATTCATTCAGAAACAAGATATTCTCCACACGAATTAGTATTCGGGAAACGATGTAATATTCCGAGTAACGTCAGTAATAAGTTAGAACCTCTTTACAATTTTTCAGACTATGCTTGTGAACTAAGGTACAGATTGCAAAAATCTCAATACGATGCAAAAATTAATTTACATAATTGTAAATTACTACGTAAAAATAGATATGATAATTATGTAAACACATTTTCATATAACAAAGGTGATCTAGTAATGATTAGCAATGAAAATAAAACAAATAAATTAGATCCATTGTATAAAGGTCCTTATGTTGTAATAAGAGAAGAGGAACCCAATGTTATTATCTCAGTAAATAATAAGGAGTATGTAATCCATAAAAATAGGACTAAGTTATATAACCAATAAAAAAAAAAAAAATGATGTTAGTGTAACTATTTCTGTGTCTTGGTATTATATAACCATCATTAAAACTTATATTATAATGTGATAGTATAATAAAAAAAAAAATGTATCTTCTTATATAATTTTTTTTCTCTTTTGCAAGGGGCGTGTGGTGTATAGAACACGTCCATATATAAATGTATGTACTACTTAGTGAATAAGGCAGTTATACAATAAACCTTTGAGTATAAACACGTCTCCTTTATTATTTATTATCCGCTTAAACTACGAACCGTACAGTGCACCTGTCAGATTTAAAGGTTATATTTTTTTATTTATATTTATATTTACTTTTTCTATGAATAAAAGAAGAATACCATGCCAAGACTTCGGTAAAGTTAGGTTACCATTCAGAATGACTTTACATTTTTAATACCTACTCGAAAAACACTCCTTCTGGCGCAATCGAGTAAAGAAACATGGAAAAACAGTGTCATTCAACCTAAATAAATAACCTGTTCGTTTACTCGATACAATATCTCATTAACTCGTATTTAGGGGAGAGTGTGTCTCTTCGATTATGTGGCAAATGTTATTCCTAGCATAAATATTATCATCTTTTGCGAATAAAGTTCCATTGAAAGGAAAGTTTTGAGCAATTATTGTCTTACCTGCTGCAGGTGCGGCGGGCGCTGCACCGTCAGCTGGTGCTGCTGGTGGAGCGCCTTCTGCTGGCGGGGCTCCTGCTGCTGGCGGGGCTCCTGCTGCTGGCGGAGCGGCACCTTCCGCTGGTGGAGCCCCTTCCGCAGGCGGGGCCCCTTCTGCAGGCGGGGCCCCTTCCGCAGGCGGCGCTCCTTCCGCTGGCGGTGCTCCTTCCGCTGGCGGGGCCCCATCTGCTGGCTGAGCGCCTGGCTCACCGCCTTCCTACAATTTAACGTTTTAAACTAATAATGAAAGTATTAAAATTATTCTTAATTTGTTTAGGATTGTAGCTTAAGCAGATTATTGCGATGAACTATGTATTGTTATTTAATCCTCTCTAACATGTAGGTAACTAAGCCAGTGGCATGATAAGCTTTGTTTCACTTAAAGTAAATGTAAAGGTATTAGGTTGTAAGTGTTGAGGGATAATGTGCTGTATGAATAGGTACTTTAATTCCTAGCACCCTATTATTGAAACTGAGTATTTCTAATATGTAAAATAGCGAAACAAAAATAATAATAATAAGCAAAAACAACTTTTTTCCATATATTTTGTGGATGGATATTAGCACGAATCGTATGTAATATAGCAATAAAATGGTATTTTGTTCTGCCGTTCAACATACTATGATCTGTTTACAAGCAATATTGGTATAAATTTATTAAACTGTTATTATATCAACATTATATTTTGTTCCGTTGCATAAATTGCATAACTAAACCGTTCGATTGTGATTCGTTGATTTGAAACTGATTTCAGCTTTATTCGAACTTCACCACTAATGTGCAATAGTGAAATAACTCGTGATTTGGTTACCTTTTGCAATCAAAATTAGTTGGAGTTAATAAGTTGGATTATGACATTATTAAGCCCGTTTAGCGACTAAGCTTGGAATTCAATTTAATTAGTAGATCTTTTAATGAAGCGGACTTATTGAACTTGATAGAAACTTACCAAAGGATCAAATAGCAGCTGCAGTAGAGAACTTAGTTTTTAAACTATTCTAGAAAAGTATTTCTCTTTTTGATTGCGAATGCGAACTTTATATTACTTCCTCTTGAACAAAGAACTTACATGGGTATCAGAGAAGTATTTAACAATTTGAGAGTTGCTTGTGTGGTTAGTGTATAAACTCCTTAATCATAAGTAATAAAGTAATTACAGAGTCACATCTTTTAACGGCTTTTGTTTTCATTATGTTTTCTTCCTGTAGGTATTGTAATTTACATTAATTCGACGATTATTTTGCTATCATGTTATTATGATATAATATTGTTTTGAGTTGTGGTGGTTATTTTTTAGGGTTCTGTACCTCAAAAGGAAAAATTGGAACCCTTATAGGATCACTTTGTTGTCGGTCTGTCTGTCTGTCTGTCAAGACCCTTTATGTCGGGAATTTTGAAATTAAAACCATATACTCAGGCCTACAGTCCCATAAATCTGTGAAAACATAAAAAAGATACGGCCGTTTGCCACAAAAAACGCATATTCGCACTCTCAAGGGAATCAAAGTTTATACTTCCCGTTGACCTAGAACTATGAAATCATAAAAAATATAGTCTTTATTTAAGTACCTACGAATGTGTACGGAACCCTCGGTGGGCGAGTCCGACTCGCACTTGTCCGGTTTTTTTGTAACAATTCGGATTCAGAGTAGAATTGCAAACGGTAATTCGTAGACAAAGGACGACATCCGAGCAACGAAGATTGACGAGAACCATTAATAACATGGAACATTGTACTTTATATTGTTTGATTTTTACACAGTTCCAGTGAAACATATATTCTAGAGAATTCTAGGAATTTGTCGCTTGAATTATGTGTAATGTTATGGTGCCACTTCACATAGCTGTTAGGGGCAAATATATTATATTTGTCACATTACCCCAATAACGACGTGACGCTGATACACCCATTCGTCTATTTTACCTAATTCAAACAAACATTAGGTAAAGACGCAAAAAAAACCCGCTTTTGTGTCAGGGTGTGGATGATATGTTTGTGACAATAATTGTGGCGTTTGAATATTAAACGAATCTTTGGACAAACAAACGAATGCTACGCTACGCGAATTCAAATATATTAGCCATGTGAAGAGAGCGTATTTCAGATTACTTTATAATATAGAAGTATTGCTACCCTGTTTCACTCCTTAAGGGGTTGAATTTCGCAAAATCCCGTCTTAGTGAGCACGTACGCCTTAAAAAGAGCCCCTATGGAAAATTTGAGACTTCTAGTTTCAGAGATTTCGTGATGAGTGAGTGAGTGATTTTCCCTTTTATATATATAGATATATAAAAGCAAATAGTTCAAGTCTGGCAAAAGAGACTTGAATAAGTAGAATACCTTCTAGAAACTGTGTGTGAATTTAGTGAATTTAATTTAAAATGATTAACTCACCTAATTGCTACGGCTTGAATACGAAACTGACAGCTTCTTTAAAGTTAAGGAGGCCTTAACTAAAGATTTTATCTAAGAAACCTTTAAGTGAGTCTTTCAAGTGTGTGTGTGTGTGTGTTCAATTACTTACCATTCTCAACAACAGGGTTATTGTTTATCTTTTCAAAAGTAATATAAATACCTAACTGGTAAGTTTGTAGGTAATGTAATCGAAAAAAGAGTATTTTCATAATTAATTTTACTGGTGAATAATTTATTGAGAAACGACGGCCATAAGCTAAATATTCTTGTGTCAAACCAAGGCTAACGTAATGATGTCGTTAGACACGGGACTTGTGTACTTTGAATTGATAGTCTGCTCTTAATAAAATTACATTTGAATAACAAAATCACATAAATAGTTATTTACTTCAAATTGGATGTCTGGAGCTAAATTACTAAACTAAGAACGGATACGAAATGGTTCTAAAGGGCAAGTTTACAGGAATATATCAAACACATTCAGGATCACTTTGTATTCACATACGTTCCATTGTATTGATTCAAAAACTAAATGACAAGGGCAGGGGAAAAGGGTCAAACAGCACAACCACAATGATATAATACAGAAAATTAATTTATTAAACATAATATCTTAAAAAAACATTATTATTTAAATAAATAGATATAAAAAGTTGATGTTCGAAACGACATGTTTTTGGACAATACATACTCGTAATAATGGAAGAATTTGCCATCGGCTGATATAGTAACACACCCGTGGTCGGGCTGGGTTATCACAAGGCGAACAGCTGGCGTGTGAGACAAGGTCTTAAAGATATTTATTAAAGTTACACTAGGTACTTCATGCCTCAACTTCTTCCTCTTTTACCTTCTGATCTCCTGGTTTGCCCTTCGACCAGTCTGGTTTTTTCTGTGAAAATCAAAAATATATTAGAAACTGGAGAGCAAAGTCATTTAGAAGCCACGTTTTAGAAGCACACCTACGTCTTCATATTTCTTAACTAGTAATAAAAGACGGGAGGTGTACTTGGAACTACACTTATTTAGCAGTCCATTAATGAAGAATACCCATTATATTGTCATGGTAGATATTTATGAATAAACAACATATTTTGTTTCTGCTAAATATTTGTTTCTACACCTAAATTATGTACAATTTATATACTACGACGTAAAGTTGTGGGCAAGGGAACAAATTAAATTTTACATTGTTCGGTTTTAAAGCTTATTTTGTTCCCTGCCAAGTCTCTTATCCTCATATGACCCGTCGCACGCTACGCCACAAGTAGCTGAGACGATAAAGCTTCAACAATTGCCGTATTTAAAACCAACAATGAAAACCAATATGTGCACCGGCACGTAGTGAGCGAGTGGTCGGCTTTCATTTCAACTTCGTTATCGACTAAAGCAGCTTTTGCACTCCATCCAAGCTTTGGAAAATTTAAAACTAACACATCTATGAAATCCGTGTAAGCGCATTGTATAGCCACCGAGAACTTTATATACAAATGTGTAATAATGTGCGATTCACACACAAGCCAATTGATAAATCATTTAGCGTTTAATGTAGTGAGGAGTGCTATGCCAACGCTATTTCGTATCTCATACGATTGGCAGTCTATCGAACTAGGTGGCAGCCATTGACCATTCCAAGTAATAAAGCAGTGCTCGAAATAACTATTAGCATGCCGAGTGCCTAGTCGAATAGAAAAACTTTCTACCGAAGACTCGATTTTTTATTTACCTTTCCTCCGGCGCCACCCTGTGAAACATCGCATCACAATTTGTAATAAACAAAACATACCAAATAGCTAATGAATCTAAGAAGATTGTAATTGTAATAGGAGAGTCAAAAACTAACTGTAAAAGTTTCGAAGCTATACATTTTCTCATATAGCAAGGATTTGAAACGCAGAATATTGTTGTCCCGGATGTAAAAACTACATTAGAAATATGCCATTATAATTTAAGCAGGACAGTATAATTTACTCTGCGATTAAATCGAAGGGTAGTGCCAGTATTGTTCAGTGGAAAATTGTGATACGTGTAACGATGGTATATTTATTTTTTAAAGTTGACGAGTAATTTTAAATTTATATTAGTGACGGTATAAACAATTCAAATTGAATTAGCAAAAGATAGAGTAATTGGTATTTAATTTTAGCAGGAAAAACATGGGTCGGTTTTGCAGGGAAAGCCTCAAACGAAGCTTTTCAGACGGGTGTAAACTAAATTGTTTTTAAATTTGCAGCTTAAGCTTTGGAGAATTTCCCATAAGGTTATTGACAAACAACAAGGGTCTTTGAAGCCATTTTTCCGCGTCAAACATTTCTCACCTCGTTTCATAAGAAGGTACCTTAATGTATAGGCAATGAGATATATTTTTGGAATAGAAACATATTTTTATTTTTATATTAAATTAGTGTAATTATAGTTAAAATCATCGAAGTTATTTGTGATGGATATTTTTAAGTATAGGAGAGTTTTGTTGCTACTTTTTCCCAATAGCCCAATCTGCTTTCTCCGCATTCTTGGCCTGTTGAAACACGAGTAAAATGGTTGTTAACTTACCTAATGGAATATGAAACTATAATTCAATTCTAAAAAAAAGTTCCCATATATTTTTTACATAAGAATTTTTCAAAGTTAGTTTATAAAAATAAATTAAGAAAAAAAAGATACCCTAGCTTTTGTTTAGTTAAGTAAGTAGTAAATTATAAAGTGAAGAGAATAATTTACCGTTAATATAAGAAAAGCTCTGATAGTAGTAGCAAATACCAGCTTATTAGATATGGATTTTATTACAATGCTAGCAAATACGAACCAGGAAAACTTCCTACTATTGTTACGAAATGGGCTCACTATTGGAACCTTTATAACCTTTATAATACTGCTAACGAGAAATGCTGTTACCGAGACAATTGTATAATTTGTGTAGTTTATGTATGAATACTTTTCATGTATAAGTAAAAAAGGGTTTTATAGAAAATAAACGGTAGTTTATCTATTTATACCAATTGTCTATTTGAAATCCATAACTACTTAAGTTTCTGAAATGTGAAAGTGACGGAAATATATTTACCTCTTTGTCTTCCTCGTCAAGGGTGAACTCCTTCTTTTTGACAACCTTCAACTGGTTACGGAAGTTGAATTCGGCGGCCTTCTTCTGGAGCTTGGCGAATTTGTTCTCGTATTTGGACACCTTCTTTAGTGTGGGCTTAACGCTGGAAAGACAAACAATGCCATGTTTCAAGTACCTACTGTGTGCCTTGTCGGCGCATAATTGCCGTGTGTCGTCCGGCAGAGTAGAATAAACTAATACCAGAATACATCTAAGAGGGAGACTACACGTTCAGTTTGGCATTAATGAACATGAGACTAATAGATAACCATCATTCCATCAGTCTACGCGAACACGATCAGTTTCACGTCAATCTTATCGGTTTCGCGCCAATCTTACCAGACTGATAGACTGAACTGATGCCAAACTGAACGTGTAATCTCCTTCTAACACCTCCAGAAAATGGGCAGCAGCGTTGCCTGATGAAAACAAGCCAACACTGCGATCAACCAACTCGCCTGCCAAGCATGAATATTATGACAATATCCTCCCACGGGAGACTGGGATAAAATGAGCAATTATGATGAAGATGATGATCATATTTCAACATTGTTTGTCTTCATTACACAGATTTTGAAACATAAAGCTCCCGACTTTTACAGGGAGATACCGTCATCCTTACTAATAATTTAAAAATGCAAAAGTGTGTTTGTTTGTTTTTTGTTTCGCTTTCACGTCATGACTACTCAATCGATCATCATTAAATGTTTATTTCTTCTAGAAAAAAGTATCAGTGGCGAAGGAGTACTGCTGATAGGTTAAAGTTCAGTACACTTAATAGGAAAATAGTAAAAATTTATTCTATTTAAAATTTCTTTAACCTGTAAAATGTAGCAATTTATCCTTGAAACCGTATCAGATCAAATAACGAGATTCCGTTCTTATCGGGTGCAATCCAAATCTGGAATTCAAATCCGTGTGGAATACTTTCTATAGGTACTTACTATTTGTGAAATCATATTTTTACGACAATGCGATGTGCAATGGATAATACGATAAAAAATAGCTAGCCTTTTTTATTTCTTTTTCGAGTAGATAATATTTTGTCATTCTCTACTCATAACCCTTAAGTAATAATTGTCAAAGTAAATATTGTTTATTATTATTAAAAGACTCAAAAATTCATAGTTCAAAATCAATCTAAACATTTCTGGTCAATATTCGTTTGAAAATAATAAGGTTGTGACAGAATTTATGACTGCGTATATTGAGTATTTATTTGTTTTTCTACTTTTTAACGCGAGGTAATGTTGTTTTCGTTAATACCTCTACATGTTTTCCATGAAAAAAAAAGATAAATTATTCTGTCGGAAGTGATGTACCTAGCCTTAAGGCTTTTTTTAATGACGAGCTGTGACGTCACAAGGGTATTTTACATCGAACTCTTTAGAGTTAAAATACCCTAAAGGGGCAAATCTAAAATGGTTTTTTTTTTGGCAACATATTTTTCGGCGTACCTACTTTCATTATGCAATACGATATTAGTTGCTATCCCGAAGAAGCTAGAATGCTAGTTATCCCGAAACTCAACATTTAATTTGAAGTTTTAATTAATATTTTTATAATACTAAACGTAACTTGTTCTGATAGAGTTTGTTAATTAACGAGAAACCTTTTGAACTGTTTTACTGAAACATTTAATGTGTACTTATTGTTCATGTCAAGTTGAGGATTTCGATGACATGGTGGTTTAGCGCCTGGCCCAGCGATTGCGGAGGTTAAGCAACTTTCGCAAGGGGTGGTCATAGGATGGGTGATCAAAAATGTATTATCTCGAGCTCCTCCGTGCTTTGGAAGGCACGTTAAGCCGTTGGTCTCGGCTGCATTTGCAATCGTTAACACCCACAAATCCGCTTTGGGCCCGCGTGGTGGAATATGGCCTATCCTCCTTATCCACCCATAAGGAAGGTCGGTGCCCCAGCAGTACAGGGGACATTCAAAATGGCTGGATACTAATATTGTTCAAGAAAATGATACTATATTATTCTTTTAGTTAGTTGTTAAAAATATTAGAAATAAATGAATACTTACAATTTGCCTCTGAGGTCGTTGACTTGAGTGTTCAGGTCGGCGATCTGGCAAAATATGACTATTATTATAATATAAGGATATGCTGTCGATAAATTTTATTACACCATAATTTTGTATTAATGTAAGAGAAATTTAATAAGAATAAGTAAAAAAAGTTAATAAAAGTAAGTAAGAATTGAATTTGTTTTCTTTTTTATTAATGTTGTCTAAAGTAAGTGAAGAGATATGAATCAAATATGATGAACACCACAAATGAGGTTATAACAATCGATAGACAATTTAGACTCAAATTAACAAATTAATGTTATAATATAAGAAAAAAAGTTTTCCAGATTTACAAGAAACCGTCTCATGCATCACGAAAAGTAGAAAACATATAAAGCAGAACACTCCAAAAATCTGTAAAAGAAAGCAAAATAATGCAGTTTAAAAAAGAGATTAATACGAGAAAAGCACAGAACAAGATATAGAGCTGAGCGTAGATTAGGCGATGTTAGGCGAGCGAAGTACAGTTCAAATATACGCAAGTATATACTTAGAATCCGCTAAGGTCAGTCCCGTGTCCTATAGCTGCCTAATATCTTTAGCCTCTGCTCTTTACCTACTAATTAATTTCCAGTATCACTAAATAATGTACTATAACATCGTGCATAATAACATTCTACCTATCGTGCCTCGGATGGTAGCTGGCCGCCTGCAGCTCCTGTGTCCTCAACAACCAATATACATTTAAGTGCATAATATTTTTACATGTGCAACAAAAAGCAGCGCCAACAATACTTTCTTCGACGCCAAGTCATATGTACGTAAGTGTGAAATTGTTCGAAGTTGTAGCATGTTGAGCGCTGTATCGATATGCAATCTAACTCCCAAATGTACGTCTCTACATCGGTACAGTGAACGACATTCAATGTATGAGTTCGGACATTGCAGAAGTGTAATGGAGTGACGGTGCAAAATCGATCCAGATCTGCAGATGTGGGTCGGTGGGTATAGATACTGTAATGTAGTGTATTTGGACTCGCAAGTGACAGCGACACCACTCCGTGTCCCGAATAATCGGTGCAATGTGCGAGCGGCCAAGTCGCGCTCGGCTCAGCTCGGGGGAAGGGTGGGCACTCGACCAGAGCATGGCACTTTTAATTTAAACACTCGTGTCCAAATAGTTATCATACGGGTATTACAGAAAGGTTTATGGGGCTCTCAGCAACCGAACACGCAAACATATCGCGCGGATGTAACGGCACATTCATGAAAAGTTGGAGATTTGGAACAAGAAGTTTCACTTACACTATGCACTTGCGTGTGCCAATAAAGGAACCAGTCCATCGGTCCACTTACACTTCAACGACAACTAAAGTTATCATAAAAAGAGAAAATTCAGTAAGGCCACTAAGCTCGCCACCACACATGAAGCGTCACACTGGCGGATGCAGCGATCGGTCTTTGAGTATTATCGCGCTATCACACGTTTTAATTATATTATTAAAGTGCCATACTATTTAAGGAAAGTAGATATTAATCGGGACTCGGAAGCATCGTATATTACTTATTTAGAATCATGCAACAGACACAAGCTTAAGCAGATAAGCGGATGGAGAAGCAAAGTTGCCTCATCCATCGATGAAGAGAACGATAATGATGATGATTTGGTGATTGATGAATTTTAGAAATGGTGAGAAATGATAACATACAGTTACAGCTACCAACAGTCGATAGAGATGAAAGTTACAGGCATGCGATGAGGAGTGCGTGAGCACCCCGTGAGTGAGTGCAGTGTTGTTACGCCGTGGGCGCATGGCGGTTACTCGTGTTAGTGTAGTTAATGGTGTAAGCTCCATATCGGATGACGCGCCGCCGGCGTCGGCGAAGATCGATTTTGCACCGCCCGCCTTACCCTGGGCGGGCCGCGGCCGCACTCGCGCCGCGCCGCGCCCGCACCGCACTCCCGCGTAGCGCAACCGCCGCGCTCTACTCACTACAACCCGGCCCTCCGCCGTTATTTACAACTCAACAACAAACAACCGAAAACTTACAAAGCGTTATCAATGTATCAACACGAATTGTCACACGCGCACGTTTGTTACATTATCGATGATTGTGATATTCACAATGGTTATAAAGTATTGGTCAATACCTCATAATCTCTTTTCCTGACTTCATGTTCCAAATCCCACTTCTGGCCCTCACACACATACATGCGGTCATAATACTCCTGTATTATTCTCTTGAGCATTGCTATAGAAAAAGGAAAGACAGATTATTGAGCCGGCAGAATGAGCATGGGCATTTGTGTGAGTGGCCTACGTCTGTCGAGACGGGGAGCGACGTGTGCATGTGTGCGGTGAGCCGTAGGTACAACTATCATGTCATGTTGTAACAACTAAATCAGTATCAACTCATATCATATGCATTCCCAATCCTAATATATTGTTTACCTCCATTTTCCTAATTTCGATCGCTCGTTCTAGTTCATATTTATCCCCCTCAAGGTTGTATATTCTGTGCCAGTACATTTGACAAATCGTCTGCAGTTCCGCTAAAGAAAAACACAATCACATTTAAGGTACAGGGTTTGATATCGACGCTGCTTCGCGGGTATCTGTGTGACGTAGTGTGGGTTGACGAGATCGGGACCACCTCACTGGAGAACAAGCGTAAGCCAAGCTACATGATCGTACTTAGGTGGGTGTCAATGGACAATTGCTGCAATATATCTATGATGTTATTGACTCAAAACTCGATGAGAGTATCTACAGTCACTCGCAGTTTCGGAGTTGCTACGATCGGGACGTTGTTATTTAGCGATTTATTTTTAACTTGTTATCCACATGGTTAGGGATCTGATATTCAGCTCCGCTTATTGTAATATTATGAATCTGCTGCAAAAACAAAGTACTAGTCACATTATCGGCATGAACTACTAAAACGAGAGCGTATTATGAATAAAGTTTTGCGCCCAAACCAGGTCACACCTCGAGCGCTTTGCGGGCCACTTCCATCTCGTGATCGTACTTCTCCTCCTCGAGTCTGCCGATACGCTGGTGGTAACCG
Organism: Catoptria pinella; assembly: GCA_963556745.1. Classification (NCBI taxonomy): domain Eukaryota; kingdom Metazoa; phylum Arthropoda; class Insecta; order Lepidoptera; family Crambidae; genus Catoptria; species Catoptria pinella. The sequence continues at coordinate 11,436,428 of OY750763.1, forward strand.
GTTATGATGCTCGTGAGAGCCGCTACAAAATCAACAAGTGTTACTCGCGCGAAACATACCTCTACCTAGTTAGCCTAGACCGGCGGCATACGCTGACCGTGGACCATTATAGTTATGTGTGAGTGTCAGAGAGAAATTTATTGGAAAAATAGAAGGTAGTAATTATTCGCCAAGGTGACTTCACATGGAGCTTAGAAGAAATAGATAAACGCGTTAGAGAGAGAAATAGCCGAAACCGATGTGGTTTCAACCTGTCACACCAGATAGCTTGAGCCGTGTTAACAGACGAAGTAGACAGCACGGCACATGAAAAATCACAAATAAGTCGGAAAGATGAAGTAGTAAGTTTGTGAGTTCAAAGAGAGCTGTCTCATAGCAGCTCGGCTCACTACCTCCATATCTTTCCTTTTAACGATGTATTCCAGATCGAATTTTTGGTCTTCCAGTTGGCCGATGCGCTCGTGGTATTCTGTGCAAACCCTCCGAATAGCATCTATAACGCGACATAATACATGTACATGGGTAACTAATTATATTCACATAGGTACTGAAAGGCCGGTGTCTTCTGTGTGTTGTGTGTTGTACAAAGATTTTATTATGAATGTTTTAAGGTGCATCCCATAACTATCAAAAGTGGCGTCCTCAGCGGTTTTTATTTCGTAAGTTGTTAATAGAAAAGGATTGTATTAAAACTAATTTTATGTGGAAATTTTGAGAGCCATAGTCTAGTATTTTTAGGAGGTATCATTATATTGCCTCGCAGTCATTCTTAGAATTAAATAATGTCTCAAAAACAGCCAATTTTAGCAGTTCTGTTATCTACTTCTAGAAATGACTACGACGGATTGTAATGATACCTTCTCAAAATACTAAGTCTTAAAAATTCCACCTAAAGTTTTATTAAAATTATGTATTATTATAATTACAATATTCAATGAAATTCACCGCGGCGCCACTTTCGTTCAGGAGGGTACCGTCTTAAACCTATTATCTTTAGACACAGAACAATGTTTAAATAATCAAATGAACTATCGATTCTACATCAACACTTTCGATGGGCTGATATTTACCTTCGTTTGCATCTTCGATGTTCTTGGGTTTACCGCACCTCTCTTCAATGATGCGCCTCCTCTCGGCGGCTTTGCGTTCCTGTTCCTTCTTCAACTCCTCAGCGGCTTTCTTACGCAGCAGCAACTGTTGTCCAAATCATTTATCAGTTTTCTGTAGCTACTAACTAGGTAATTATTCATGATTTTAAATTAAATATTGTATGGGAAACTATATATATTATCTATCAACTACATGCTATCAAAAACTTTATATTCAAAGAGATTATTTACATTAATGAAGGAATAGCTCCATGACGCAGTAGTTTAGTGCCTGGCCCAGTGATTGCGCAGGTTAAGCAACTTTAGCAAGGGTCGGTCATGGGATGGGTGACCAAAAATTTAGTATCTCGAGCTCCTCCGTGCTTCGGAAGGTACGTTAAGCCGTTGATCCCGGCTGCATTTACAGTCGTTTACACCTAACAATCCGCATTGGGCCCGCGTGGTGGGTTATTGGCCCATCCTCTTTATCCACCCATAAGGAGGGCGTGTGTCCCAGCAGTGGGAACATTAAAAACTGATTGATATTTACATTAATATAAGAAAACCTCATAAACTTACCCTGAGCTTCTTCTTCCTCTCCGGTGTCATGAAACCCTTCTTGGCCTTCTTAGCCTTGGAGGCTTCCTCCATGCGCTTGCGCACCTCAGCGCGCTTGCGGTCAATCTCGGCCTGTTTGGCCTTCTTCGCCTACAGACAGTCAAGGATATCGTAATTGTGTACCTAATCTATTGATTATCTATAAGAATGCCAGTAATTAATGTAAGAAGAAGTTCGGATTTTTTTTAATCATATTGTTTAATTTATTAAGTTTGAAAATATCTCAAAGTAAAATATGATATAGTTATTGTTTTTAACTTTTTATCAACGTATCTTGTTTTACAAATATTTCTATGCTATTTTTAATGTCTTTTGAACAGTGTTTTATGCATGTGATTAGAATAATGAAGACGCGTCTTGTCAAAATGTTCTGTATGTCTATAGTAACGTGTTAAGTTGTGTATTACCACAAAATAGTTAGTATGTGCTAATACATAGCGATCACCATTGTAACTAACAAAAATGAATTTCTGCTGCTAAAATATTAATAGACATATATCATAACTGTCTTATTTGTTCTGTGTTTCTGTTTGTAATTGTGCATTGACTTGAATATTTAGTTAACAATATTCTTCATTACGATATTTCCATTGAACGCTTCAAATCAGTCATTCAAGAAAGATAAATGTTTTCCAACTAATTTTAGTTCATTAAAATTATCTTCGTTCAAAACATCATCAACCATGAATATGAAATGAGGACGTAGAAATAAATGTAAAACAAGGAACAGGCTTTTTAGAAATAAAACGGAGAGAAATATGAAATTTTCCCTTTGTTGACTAATGAGCTGCATATTTTGTTTAATTTATGAGATGTTTTCGTAGAGTCGGCTCATTGAGTTGGAGAAACTGATATATTATATTATGGAATGCTTTGACTTAACAAGCCCTTTTGTCGGAATTAACATTGTGGTGAAATGTGGAGTGTTTGTGTGTTCCCTCGGTGTTACTTTACCTCATCGAGACGCTTTTTCTGTAAAAGAGAAATATAAAGATTAGGGCGCTGTAGAAATTAATGTTGAAACATTTAACTGGCCGATCAAGTTATAACTTTGGTTTCACATAAAAAAAAAATATATTAGTTGTTTCACACCTATGACTATTACGTTAAATTTACATATGTGAGTGGCATACAGTTAACCATCTTCACACGGTATTCAATATGTGGATATACAATATGTATTTTAAATAAAATGAAATTCATTTTCACGCAATATACCGATAAACTAAACAGGATGCGTTTTTAAAACATTGAGTACAATTTTTGAATGGAAATCTTTTTAGAAATAAACCTTAGGATAATAATTACAATTTTATTTGAAAATAAATCAAGAGAAAGAATAATAAATCCAAAGTATATAATCTGATCGTCGTACAAATAACATTTAGACATAAAGCTTGATACAATACTCTCAATAAACAACCGCGTTAAGGGTACTACCACCACTACTCAAACCTCAAAGCGCGTTGTGTATCTTACAAATAATTTTCAAAGTAGTTTATTTCTTGTTCGTTTTGAAGTTTTTTTTTTATTGAGAGTTATTGTAAAGAACACAAATTATGGAACACATTTTGATAGTTATTTTGGTGCGTGTTATAGCTGCTGTGTGCTGTGTAATGTGCATGTGAATATTATGTGTATGTGTTAAGCTCAAAGACCTAAATCGCTCATTAAGCTAAAAAACCACTCACAACGCGTTGTGGTCACTGCCAAAAATCCACAACACGAGATTCGTGTTATGGCTCCCATGAAAACGCACATGACACGTTGTGGTTATCACAGAAAGACTACAAAGCAAAATTGGCATCGTGGGCATCATACCAAACGAGCACAACACGTTGTGGTAATAAAAAGAAAAGTCATGACGCGATTTGAGCACTAGATGGTGCCACCATAACACGACGGACAGGTAGGTAATTGTAGTTTCCAATGACAAATCACGTCATGGCTTTTTTTATTTCCACAACGCGTTGTGCTCGTTTAGTATGATGCCCACGACGCTAATTTCGCTTTGTAGTCTTTCTGTGATTACCATAACGAGTCATATGTGTTTTTATAAGAGCCATAAAACGAATCTCGTGTTGTGGATTTTTGGCAGTGACCACAACTTCTTGTGAGCATTTTTTTGCTCCATGAGCGATTTGGTCTTTGAGCCTAACATATGGATTATTTAGATCTCTAGCATAATGCCATTGTTTCAAGATGTTGACGCAGTTACTAATAAACTATAAAACGATAAACAGTATAGAACCCCAAATACCACCCGAAAATAATTTTGTATTGGAGTTAAAGTTTCCCTCTTTTTCGAATATCTTACACACTTTTTAAAATGGCATTATGCATCGATTATGTGCACATAAAACATTAAAATATTGTGCTTGTTAGCATTTTCATAAAAGTTTTTGTTAATTTACAAAAGTGCTGTATAATAATATATTTTAATTTGGACATAATATTTTATTTTTGACACACATAGTGATTATTAGACTATACACAGGGGTTGGACAAAAAATCCACCTGTAGTTACAAATAGTGACAAGAACATATACACTTACTATTGCTTATACATTTAAAAATAAAATTAAATGCTGTAACAGAAATTAAATTTATGTAAATCAAGAATCAAAACAACTGTATTATAGTCATTTCGTAAGCCTAATTATTGAACGGTTCACAGATTATTATTTTTTTCCTTGTCATATTAAGTAATCGAAAGATTTCAACAATCTCTCGTAAGTCTCTCTCGTTGGGACCAATTCAAAACTATGAACCCAATAATAATTGGGTCAAACAATATTGTTTACTTTTTTCAACTTTCTTCCGAAATCTGTACTGTGGTGTGATTTTCTGTTGAATGTGACGTGTGGTATGCAGGTGGGTGTTAGAAGCAACATGAAATTACCTGGGTCTCGAGGGTACATGGTACTCAATACTGTTGTGCCGAAGAACCACGATTCGCAGACCATCCAAGAGTAGATTCCAATCGGCGCCCAAGGGAAATGCGATGAAACAGAAAAATGAAACAAAAACATGTTAAGATGACAAATATTATAGAAATGTCTTCTACTCTAATCATTAAAAAATTTCAACTATTCAAATTTCTACAATTTCAACTTTAAAAATGAAGTTACTATCAATTATATGTTTAATTAGATTAAACTTCAAAGTAAGGTCAGGGTCAAAAACTTAAAGTTTTTGTAACATGCGAAAAGTCACAAGATAGTGATTACAAAGTTTCAAATAAAAAAGACATAAGTGATCGAAATTGTTAAGTTGAATTCTATTTTATAGTATTGAAGAACCAAACAAACATTCCATACTATACTTCTCATAATAAAATAGGAATAAAAAAAATATAAAAAGGGGGGAAATATTAATTTTTAAATAAGGTACACAACCTCAAATACCACACAATCCAGGATTTTATTTATATCTAATAAACGAGTGTTAGGAATCTATGTCTATCATTTAAATTCTAATTATATAGATCGGAATATATCAGCATCAAAATCCAGAAACTTTGGGAGCTCCAGTTGCAAATTAAACTTGAAACTAACTTCTAACAGTGCTCTACGCATGTTAATTCCAGCTGATAAATTTAGAACACGCCTGTAGGGCTATTCTGTAAGGATGGATACTCGATTTCCAGTGATAGAGGATTAAAAAAACCCTTTGGCAATATCAAAAGCGACTAATGGAATGAAGTTATTTGAGTAAAATTGCGACAGAACTTGGAAGAGAGAAAAGTGACGCTCATTTTGACATTTCAAGTTTGTCGTTTTGCAGAAAAGCTCTGTGCTGTGCTCATATTATGTTATGAAACTTTGATAACGATAAAGCCCTAAAGTTACGTGTGTAAGACAGAGTATTGAAACTTGGGAGCAATTCTGAAACGAGCTGTATGTTGAATTATACTATACTCGAAATGATCATTGTAGTTTTAACTGAATTACCAAACTATTTGTCAGTATTGGAACAAATTTTGCAGAAAGCGTTTCGAGTTTGAAAACTGGTAACTAAATATCAAAAATTAATCATAACATTTAATGCTACTGAAAGTGTGCCGTAACTTTCTTGTTACAACTTGTAGTCTTCATTATATACATGTCAATGCAAATAACTGGTATAGGTAAAAATCTACAGAATTTGATATAAGTACTTACCTATTTTATTTTCAGTGTCTTATTAAATTGTTGTTACTAAAGGCGAGCTATTATAAAAAATATCTAAATGATGATAAAACTTATTTCAAGGTCATTTACATTTCCACAAATTCTTAATAAAGCAGCTATATGTGAAGTTTGGCACTTATATTAATTTTTTCTATGTTTAACAGCTTCAAATATCTTGAAGTGAATATAAACCAAGAAGATATTTTCTTACCTTACTTCATCATCCGCCATTGTTGATGTGTTGGTTTTGGTGTCCTGTAAAGGTAAAAGAATATATAATATTGATACTAATTTTATTTCTCAAGCTAATCGAAAAACTAATGTTTGAATCCAGACCTGAATTGAATCGATAGTTTTATAAATACTAAAAAATATAGTTTGCTTCAGTTCTCTAAATCAAATGCACTTGACGTCAATTTGGCGATTGATCCACATCTAAAAATATTTTGTTATAAACAAGGTAATATATGTTATATGCCAATCCTATTCATCTATGTTTCCTACCTAAAATGCGTATTTGGCGAACATCGCGCGAAACAACAGCGATATTTGAAACTTTGGACAGTTGCCAAAAATCTAACCTATACGTGTAAAATTTGATATTCGACACCGTGAAAGCATAATTTCCCATTCGGTTTCCCAGCGTTATCCCAAATCATAGTTCATTTTGTTCCAGTAATCCCTGAAGAACATTCTAAGCCCTATCTCCATTTCGATTGTAATGTATTTGATCTGTTTCCACGTAAGGACGTTGCACTCTTATCCTGAATTGATTATACATTTTGAACTAATTATGAACTGGCTGCATCATAAAAGTGTTATATTTTTGGCCGGTAAAAAGTCTGCAGGGCAACGAAATTTCCACAATTAGGTTCGGACGTGGTCGGAAATTTTCGGCAGCGATCGGAAGACGCGGGCGCCTGAAATAGGTCAGCGTGTATTCCCGCGCATCCTAATTTGGTGGCGCAAACGCAGGCGGTGTTACTCGGGTTTCGGATGCGATGGAGGGCGGACCGGTGCGAGCTATGTAACGGGATACCGTGTTTAATTTCGTGACGACACTTAATCTTATAATACTGTTATTAAGTAAAATTCGTTCTACGTCATTATTTGTATTTTAATAATGATTTAAATAAGCCGAAAAAAATAAGATATTGATGTTTGAAAACGAGTATAAGATGTTGCAGTTTTTATGAAGATAAATTTTATTTCAAATATAAAGTTTAACTATACATTTGGTTAAATATATCACGTTATTAAGAATGAACATTATACCATCTATGACAAAAGTGACGTCACTAAACATTTTACTATTTAAAAATCCAGCGGTAGGAAATTCTGCACCAACGGGAAGTTGTCACATCTAACACTTTAGCGTAACACTCGATCACGGATCCATTGCCACGACATTGACGTATCACTTCACTATTGCACTTAACAGTCTTATTTTTAACGTTTTAGTATAAATCACTAACTCACCTAAGGAAAGAGAAAAGAGGATGGCCCTACGGATGGTTCAGCCAACACGAGCCACAGCTGCTGACTGGTGTAAGGCGGGCGGTAAGGTGCGGCGGGATGTGCGTAGGCGCAGGCCCCCCCAACCCCGCATCCCGCGCCCGCCCAAAGCTCCCATACATCCACCGTTTTCTTCAGACATTTTTAGCGCAGTGTCGTTTTGACACCAACACCGAAATAACACCAGATACCAAGCTCTAGTTTCGAACCGGCACCCTGTTAATATTTGACCGACTGATGCAGCCTTATGCTGTAATGGTTATAACAATTTTAGTTTATACTATCTCTGAGTTATTATTACCATTTAATAAAATGCCATTTATTGACATGTGACAATATGGAAAGTAAATCGTTACGTTACCAATTCTGGAAACGTGCAGCCGTGACCTTAATCAATACCCGGTAAAAAAGATATAGTCGCTTCCACTAAAGATACGAAAAAAAGAATTAGTTGTCGATGTCAAAAATTTATATGGAGTGAAAACAGTATTTTAAAAATATATCTATCACGTAATAAGGTCCTTAAAAACATTTTGTCACACCACATTTTAACAAGCTTTATTACCTTTACAAGCAAATAAGTATTCAAGTTTTATTATGTCCAAGTTACAATACTTGGACATAACAACAAAACTTTCGACGACCTGAGTGATGCAGTAGTCAACATCTACCACGCAAGAGGTCCCGGGTTCAATTCCCGGTCGGGCAGAAATTGAAGTGATGAGTTTTAATTTCTGTGACTGGTCTGGCTGTTACTATTATTATTAAGCATATATAAGTAGTATATCAGTTGTCTAGCACCCATATTGTCATAAGCTTTGCTTAGTTTGGGGCTAGATGGCACTGTGTGAAATTGTCCAATCAATCATTTATTTAATTAATAATAATAATAATAATTACACCCATGTTTATCAGGTTCGTCAAATTCATCAAATTATATAGTTCAAAGCGAGTGCTCTAATTTAATTATTGACTCTTGTGCTACACAGAGATTAGATTCTACTCGATCTCAACTAAAGTTATAGGCGAGTAATTGTTACACCCATTCAAGAGTAATGAAATAACTTAACAACTATGTGTTCCTTTATGTAAATATACGAAACATATATTCAAGATATCATATTTTAGAATAATATTAATTTTAGAACAGCAATTTTAATTAAAATAAATCTAGTACAGGCTCTGTGAGCTGAGGATCTCTCGTTTGTGTCATATTTCAAAAAATTTCGGAATGGCTGAAATACGTTTTTTTTTCCAAAAGTTTCGAAAACCTAATTAAAAAAAAATGAGATCCAGTACAAAATATTTGCACATTCAGTTTTCACATGAAAAATCAGTGACAACCATCATACGATAGTAAATTGTTTTAGCTTTTGGAAAATGTCTAGGGAACCTTTGACCGGAATTAAAAGTATCCTATGTTTTTTTAATCCAAGCTAAAATTTATCCGTGAAATATGTGTGCCATTAAATCCGTCGTTTTTGAGTGATTTTGTAACAAACCTCTAAACATCAAAAAATTCAAACTTTCACAATTTATAATATTAATTGGATATCCATATGCCGTTCCTGTTCGTTACCGTTCCCGTTCCTGCTTCCGTACCCGTTACGGTATTATTTTTCCATCCAAAACCTATTTACCCCCTAAGGGGTTGATTACGGAAATTCACGAAATACGTGTTTCCTTATTTATTTTTAGAAATGGTTCTATGTCTACCTATAATATAATTAGTCACCATCCCTATTATGCAAACTTTCAATTGACGTATGCTTTCGTAATCGCATTATATGTTCCCAAGAAAACGTAAAGATAAATCACAATCTCATCAAAATTCACAGCGCCGCCGTTTTCTCGTAGTTTTTTTCAGCCTCTCAATCGATAGAAGAGATTAATGAAAACTCCGGCACACAACTGCGATCACAGCGTCGAGTGTCTGGATTTGATTACAGCTTTAATTAAAACCGGCAGCGTAGTTGCACTTGCGAACAAGACACAAGTGCAAATAGCGAACTATTCAGTAATTACGAACTGCGCTGTTCAGCTTTTGTCATTTGTTTCTTGTAATCTGATACGCTAATGAGTTTGTATACCTCTTGGATAGAAAGGACCATAGACTTAAAAAAATTTTCGTTGGACATTCTATTTCTATGGAAAGGACTTTTTATATGAACGGCACGGCATTAAGCAAGATCGATCCGCTGTTCATTTATTTATTTTTTTGTTTCTTGTAATTTTCTACACTTGTTGCAGCCGCGCAAGTGCATCATTTTGTTTGTGAATAGGTAAATATTTGCATTTTGATGATTTTTTTTTAACTTTCTAATGAGTGATTTTTTACTTTCCACTGAGTGATGGATAAGTTTATCAGTAACAACATTGTTAGGTTTTGACATTTTGTAGTGATTTTTTTTTAGGTATTAAACGTTTATAGTTTTTGGGCTCATAATTATTTCGGTTTCTGCTACCTGAAGGGGATCTTGGCTTCCGTCATTAAACCATGCTATTTTGTGCTCTGTTGTTTTTTTTTACCAATCGGAAAAACTGCCTTTCACTACATGCCATCGTAAATACCAATCGTGATTTGTGCACCTGTGACGTAACCGTGTCTTATTTTAGCCTACGCGCCTTCCTGGGTGTCTATTCATAGCGCTTTGTTTACTGACAATATCTCATGAAACGTTCATACAGTGTGCAATAAAGCTCACTTATGATAACAATCAATGCTAAAATTGAGTTTTATTCGAGCTTCGGCAAAATCTTTGAATCCATTGTTAAGTAAGTATAAATTAAATGTATAAGCTTTTCAATGAAATAATATTTAAAGCTTTTCAGATGAAACCTGGTGCAGACCAATTATTTCCTAACGGCTTCTGCAGTCTAGTGCTTTACCCACACGTGTAAGACGCAGGGGTCCCGGGTTCGATTCCCAGGAGGGGGGCACAAATTGTACTCGGTTTGGTTGGTGGTAGGGCTTATTTCAAGTCAAATAGTATACTTTATTGATTAGTAAATAAAAGGCTTTGGACTGTATAGGAATATTCTTTAACGTTACGTAAGTATTATTAGAACAATACAAGCTTTTGTGTGTCTATTACAAATAAAGTTAAATTGATGTACCCTAAAAACATTGGCTTGAGTTTATTACAGTTTAAGTATTCTTATATGAATGTTCTTCTACAACTCTTTGAATATTTGAATAGTATTCCCAACGCTAACAAAAACGAACTAAAGTAATAAAGCTAGGTAAGTTAACCAACATAAAGTATTCAACAAAGTTACAATGCTTATTAAGTTAAAAAGAAAAATTATTCTGCGAGCGAAAATACTGCTAAATCTTATTATTTGCTCACGTGAAAAGGCCGCAAACGTTTCTTTGTAGCTAATAATCTTCTCGGAGCTCAGTAAAAATATATCTCATACCAAAAAGGTTAAATTACACATTCAATCTCAGCAAAGTAAAAGAGAAATCGCCTAGTCATTGGGTACCGTAAAGATAAATACATCATTTACTTTCCTCCGAGTTTTTTAGAAATCCCCCAGTCGTTGAACTGAATCAATGAAACTTGCCGTTTGAAAATTTTCTACTGATCGAGTGTGATATGAATAGAAATACCAAATATTGGAAAAATATGAAGTATAAATTGGATAATGTTAAGAAGTTTTTGGAAGGGTACTGTAAAAGAAACATATACATAGGTATACCTTCTTGCAATTTCTGAATAAAATTCTAGTTTATACACCAACTCATACAATTTTTACAAATGTTTTTATTTTTTTAATTGTTCAGCTCTGTTTCAGAGGATGCAAATATAAGAATCTTAGAATTTCATTATCAGATCATGTTCTCGGACGGGAATCGAACCCGCGACCTTTGACCGCTGAGCTACCGAGTCACTAGTGGGAACGTCGAATTTCTTCTAGTATATCAACTCTTACGCTGCAAGCCAGCGCCATCTCACCAATGTAGAAGGAATTAACCTCAACATTCAACTGAACATCTTTCCAGATATTTTTAAACAGTTGATTAAGATGAGAAAGCTTTTTAACTATTTGAAATTTTTTTGAGATTTAAGCATTCACAATGCTATTTTTATATAATACTAAATAATATACTAGAAAAAATAGGACTCGCACCAGATCATGTTCTCGGACGGGAATCGAACCCGCGACCTTTGGATAACCGGTCCAATACTCTGACCGCTGAGCTACCGAGCTGAGTTTAAAATAATTTCATTATCATTACAAACAGATTAACTAATGGCTCTGCGAGCTGTAGACCTCGCGTTTTGACATTTTTGAACTGTTTACGAAATAGCTGAAATACTTAAGGTTTTATTTTTCGAAAAAAATCGAAGATATGAATCGACTTAAAAATATATATATATAGGTAATTATCGAACCTGCTCACAAAATTTCACGAGAATCGGGTGAGGAATGTGACCTGTAGAGGAGAATAGACGGACAGACATAAGAAAGCATTTTTGCCCAAGCTGAAACGGAGACGCTTCACTCGGTTAATAAATGTAAAACAGATTGTATTTTTTTGTACTTTATTCATATTGAAACTTAATTTAAAATATCCAGCGGGTTGTATAGTAAAACTACGGTATAATTTAACTCCCCGATCATGAAGATTCAAAAAGTATGTTTTAAAATTATTAATTTAGCCTGAACCTTCAACTGCCGCCTGACCAGAAATGGTTGATACTTAAAAGGCAAGCGAGTGAATTACTCTGAGTAAACGAGCAGTTTTTACGGCGCCAATGCTGCCATGATACAATAATGGCTTTATCGAAATGCTCGTAAAACGACAACTTTGTCGCTCCTCAGGTTTTTCCGCGGCAGTTTAAGGACACCATAAATCACGAATAATTTTGGTAAGGTGTTATTAAATTCGCCAGCCTTAGCTAACTATTTATACGAGAAGGGAAAGGGAAGGGAAGGGAACTTAACCTAAGCTAGAGGTTTCAATTTACATCCTTTTATGACACTTTTTATCGCCCTTTATTGTATTTTTCCATAATAAAGGATAATATTTCATGATATAATGGATTGATGATTCCCACACTTTGTTTACTCATAGATTTTTTGTAACTTTTATGTTTATCTTATCATTTGTAGGCATCTAGCATAATTATCTTGAATAAAGTTTGTTGTCACCTTTCTTTTTCAACTCGCGAACGACAGCGCCACAGATTACTAAATAGTTACAGCGCTAAGATCTCAGCTCAGTCGCCGTGTTTTATAAATTCTATTAATATAAATTTTATTAATTATAAAAAAAAAACTAACAACTAGGTTTTCTAAATAATAATCAGCAATTCAGCATAGTTTTCGTTTTCTTTACTATCGATTTTGTGATTGTTAGACTTATTAAATACACTTTTAACAACTTTTCCGCATAAAACTCAGTTCTTTAATACGAGCCAAGAATATTTTGGTTTCAAGTAAAGACATTCACAATTAAATGGTGGAGTTGAATAATTAATAATCAGATAGCATGTTGACAATCAAAATTTGCATTTTCAGTTTCATCAAATAGTATTATGAATGAAAACTAATTGTAAAATAGATTTGACATCACATTTGCGTAGGTACTTAATGCCACATTTTGAACGTTGCATTTAAATATCATAAACTCTAATGAGCTTTTATCGAGCGTTGTTAATAATTACATATCCAGAATTAGAATACAGTTTCCAATTGTTTAATTATTCATGAAAATTTGTAAAGTTATCATTGATTGATATGAAATTTCATTAAAGCACTGCATCCTTTAATAGGTGTGAGCTTTATTTAGGCGAATAAAATAAAACAGTCTTTTAACCCCTCAAAATTGTAAGCGTAGATTTTTTTTGTTATTATTTCTTAAAATGTATAAAACTGCTAGAATCATCAGATCAGTACACATACGCGTACAGAATAATAATATAAGCCTTCAGTTACTTTTTTATTGATACAGCGGATACAGCTCGAATAATAACAGAATTACTTGAGTGGTGCAGTGGTCAACATGCCGGTCTACCACGCAAGAGGTCCCGAGTTCGATTTCCAGCCGGACAGAAATTTTAATTTCTGTGTCCGGTCTGGGTGATACCATGTTTAATAAGTATATATTTAAAAAGTATATAAGTAGTATATCAGTTGTCTAGCACCCATATTACAAGCTTTGCTTCACGTACACCCACGTATAACCTGAAGCTAATTAATAAGCTTGCAATAACATTAATTTAATTCTCATTTCTAATGTATAAATTCCCCAAATACAAACATGTGGCTCGCTGCCGGCTGTGGGCTTACAAGTTGTCGAACAGTTTCTCTTTAGTTTTCCAATTTAAAATTTCCCCACATTTGAATCGGTTGAATCGGTGCCGTTGTTGTGCTACAAAGTTCAACTCGAAACGCCTTTCATGTTTGTTTGGAATACAGCTTTAATTTAATGCAGATTTCGTGGCTTTTGTAGAAAAGTTAAGTTGATGTTCCATCTATTGTACATTATTGTCGCTACATACTATTAATATTCGCAATAAAACAAGTTTAATAATATACAAACAATTCAGGTAGAAAGGGGTTAAATCTAATATGGAGAGCTTAAAACAAGCGGCAAAATTTAATGATTGAGCTTTAATCTAATTTAATCAATTTGACCACATTTTTGTTATTATTATTGTGTAATGTTCACTGAGTCCCAGTAGTATTTCAAGAATAAATGCTTTTTTATTTTTAAGTTTAACACTACACATAGATAAAATATATTATGATGTTCTTTTATAATGAGCCAGACTCACTAAGACCAGAACTACGCGCGAATCAAGCGCGTTTTGTTATTCAATGCTCGCTTAGGACCGGCGACGTCAACAACGTGTGCAATATTAACAGCAGTGTAACCAAAATCGCGCGTAAATTCGCGGCGAATTCGCTCTTTCGGGACAAGGTCTTAAAAGGTCCATCACGCACGTATTTTGTTCGGCCAAACAGGAACAGTTTCTGTGAGTCCGCCTTATGTTAAGCCTTTACGATTGCGGGAAATAACTCTCGACTTAGCGAAGTAAATGGGCTCGCTAATAGACGTGCTCATAAAAGGCTTTTTGTTCTTTTTGATGTGAGTAAAACTACATGTATTATATGAAGCTGTATCTGGGGAATCCTTTTTACTAAATGCTTATGGAATGATGGGCTTATGTTATGTCCTCATTGTTTACTTTGACGACCTCCGTGGTCGAGTGGCTTTGTACACCGGTTTTCAAGGCGTCGCCATCTCTGAGGTCCCGGGTTCGATCCCCGGCTGGGTCAATTTAGAAAAGGAACTTTTCTATATTGGCTCCGGTCTGGGTGTTTGTGATACCACCGTTGTGTCTGATTTCCATAACACAAGTGCTTTAGCTACTTACTTTGGAATCGGAGCAATGTATGTGATGTTGTCAAACATTTATTTAATATTTATTTATTTACTAGCTTTGCGATTTTTATCTTTATTATTTTATGATGATTGGTCTAGTAGTAAGACGTGAAAGCGTTACAAGCAAAGAAGCTCACTATGAGCAGAGAGAGAGAGAAGCATTTAATATGAATGTTGAGGTGTGTGCGTGCTGTTTGCTGGTACTTCACTGCTTCACAGATAACATAGAATTTAATAAACAGCAATTAAAAAAAATAAGTAAAATTGTCGCCAGCTTTATTTTGAAACGATTGGCGACCAATACAAAAATAATTTCCTTTTCATACCGCTGGTAGATAAACCAGAAAGTTAATCACAATCCGAACAGATTCATGGGGAATCTGTTGGGAATTTTCTATACAAATATTCCCTGAACAAAACAAACCCATTCCGGTATTGTTCAAAGTCGATAACGTTCTTTGTACGTGGAAATAATAATACAGAGTATTTCCCCTGGGCTCGCTCGGGGTATTGCCGATCCCTTAAGCGTTACGAGCAGATTGAATAAACAGGCTCAAAGAAATTTACTTATTACATACTTTTACTGTGTAAACATCAATTTTCATTTCGAACTGATCACAAGTAAATTCAATCCTTCAGCAGCTGTTTCATCTAGTTGATCGTTTTCTCATATACTTTTTAGAGTTCCTCGGATATATAATAAACAACATCTACATTTATACTTAGAATAATAAAGCCTAAAATCTAGTCCTTATATGTAAAGTGAGACAAATACAACTAAGCCAAAATGGCTCAATTTTCAGATTTATATAAATAAATAAATAATAAATATTTTACAACATCACATACATTTCTCCGATTCCAAAGTAAGTAGCTAAAGCACTTGTGTTATGGAAATCAGAGACAACGGTGGTATCACAAACACCCAGACCTGAGCCAATATAGAAAAGTTAGTTTTCTAATTTGACCCAACCGGGGATCGAACCCGGGACGTCAGAGATGGCGACACCTTGAAAACCGGTGTCGACTCGACCACGGAAGTCGTCAAAATAATCTAAGGTATGAAGGATGGAAAGATGAACACTGAGCCATTTTGGCCGTTTTATTTGCCTCATTTCTCTATTTATTTATATCTCTACAAAGCTTCTGTTAATTTCAGGCATATGTATTTTTTTAGTGAGAGTATTCTGGGTTAAAGCTCTTTTGAACTTCAATTAACTATAAACGGGATTGAGTCGTTAATCTGTGGCAGGAAGCTAATTGATCTCTACTATTGAAATTCGCAAAAACAAACAAATGACAATGTGATCATGATTAATAATAATAAAATAGCTTTATTGATTCCACATTCATAATAATAACATTAATTTGCAATCACAAATTCATTTCATTAAATTATAAATACATTATTACATTAAAAACAAGTATATGAAATAAATGATATAAAATGTGATTCATTAAGATAACATTAATTATATAAATTCATGCAAATTCGATATTTAAAACTATACAAGTTGTCAAATTGATTATATTAAATTAAATTTATGTATAGATTAGTAGTAATTAGATTTTTTGTGGACCCCTTACGAGTAAAAGCCTCATGATTACTAATTCATGTAAAAGAGATCATCGAACGCTTCAATATTTCGATTTACGTAAAAACATATCCTTTTCAATACCGAGTGAGATCCCAAGCGCTCCTTTTTATTCGCTACTGTTTGATAACTCCCCTAGTCGAGGTCGCAGTATGCGATTGTCAGCTCTCATATCGCCGCCGCCATCAATCTTTCAAATCCCGCAACACAAAATATAAACTGTGTTAGATAGAAGCGCCGCTCTGGTCGTATTCGAAAAGTCTTCCGTTATTGGCTTTTTTCACTAAAGTCTGTTCGCCGAAAGTTGATAAATAGCAATGAAAATGTCTCAAAGTAACGACTGCCACTTAATTGTCGCAAATCGCAATTTATTGACCGAGCGTCGTTGCATCGGCTTAGGCAAAAATTCTTTCATATGTCCTCTACATTGCTCAAACGATTCTCGTGAAATTTTGTATGCAGGTTCGTTAATTATATACAGATATTTTTTGCCAGGCTAGTTTTCAAAATTATGCGAAAAAAAAATACCTATTCGAAAAATTTTCAAAACGCTATCTAACTTAGAATAGATAATACTAAAAGAATACCTAACCTACCAAACAGCACATAGTACGAGTATGATATTTGTGGATAACGGTGTTAACTGTACAAATACTCAAAGAACCGATTAATTAGTGTTGTGTATGTAATCTTATTGTTGTTCTCAGTGTTGTTGTGTGTTGTCCTAAATAAATTAATAAAAATATAGTACTGCTTTTCAAAAGCAATGTCAACCTCGTGGCGACATCTCTTAGGTTAATTTTTAAACAACATACAATTTGAGCAAGATCAGCAAGTGTTACTCCCGGAATGCCAGACCTTGTTTTCTTGGAGCATGGTTTGGCCTGAGATTGCCTGTTCGTAATATCTGTGTGAGTGCACGGAAAACCGCGATATGTTCCGAGCGATACTTCTGTCTACTTTATGTTTTTTGTCCGTGGTTTATACAAGAGACTTGTCATTTTGACAAATCTATCCAGCCCGCCATAAAAATGACACTCCGTGAACATTTGAGAGCGAGTTAAACTCTTGGTCAATATATTTTCACATTATTCACGGACTGTTTGAAACCCTTTCAGTGGATTTGATTTGTGGACAATTTTTGATGGGATTGTTACAGTTTTTGAAATCTTCCATTATTGTTGTACTTAGGTACTAATTTTTTTAAATAACAGATAACTTTTTTCTGAATCAACCAAGCCAAACCATCCATTTTGCACCTTATTTTCAGCTTATTTTATTTTTTTAACGCCCCTATATACCTCAAGTGGCGCCCTCATTTTAATAAAATTTATTGCTCGCTAAGCACATAATGTATGTAAAAGTGGCCACTTTTAGCACTTTTGCGAACTACTACTACAACGAACAAAATTTTACTGAGGCTATTGTTTGTAAATAAACTATAGAACCTTAGCTTCAATCTGTATTTGTGAATTTTCGATACATTATGTACTTAGCGAGCAATAAATTTAATTAAAATAAGGGCGCCACTAGAGGTATATAGGAGCCTTATGTTGCAAAAGGCAATACTCATTTCCTTTATTATCGGAGCTTTTGTACTATCTCTACTAAAAACTACAGTTAACTACCTATTCATTTCTCGTGATTCTATCTAAATTGCTATAAGGTAATAAGACTCACTAGGTACCTTTTAATTTGATTTAAAATAATGTACACATTGAACAAGTTATAATTTGAATTCATAAGCGATTTGAACATCCACTTTTCGATAAATATTCCAGTAAGATAACGTTTGGGAATTCAAATCATATTGAAAATATTAAATTACTCCGAATTCCACTGTCTAAACTAGAATTCATTAGACAGTATTGTCTTCAGAGTTTCGCGGACCGAATTTTTATAACTTCACTCAGTTGGCACCGACCCAATGCTGGGACTGAAAGTGGCCGAGTCTCATTGTCTGCGCAAAAGTGTCTAACAGTTCAAATTATTTCTTTTTCTTTGTACTTCAGATATTATTTACGCCTAGTGAGAAGGAAACCATAGATTTTTGTACCTATTTTGAATTATTTTTTAAAGTAGGTTTGTTTTTGGAATATGATCAGGTGCAAGTTGAATTTTTTCTAGTATTAATACAAGGTGTTACAAAAGTACATATAGTATACATTTTGATATTTTCGTAATTAATTTTTGTATGAAACAGCTGATTTTTTTTTCGCGATTTCAAAGGTGATCCCATAGTAAAAGTTGTTCAGTTTGATGGTCCCTATCTACCATATTCGGCATTAGGGGTACTTTTGTAACACCTTGTATACTAGAAAAAATTCGTAGTATTAATATACGAGAAAAAAATCGACTTTACTGTATAAAACTATCTAAGTATTATTTTTTATCTATTTTGGTATAATATTTTTTTTATATTTATTTTTATGTTACGGGGGTTAACATTTTACCAGCGATCTAAACAGTTACTTAATATCAAAAACTGCGAGTTTTCAAAAATTTTACATTAGTCTATATGTTATTTCCAAGCCTGCTTACCTAACCTAATTAATCTATATTTAGAACACTAATGCCTCATATTTTGTTAAAATTGTGTAGCATTTTAATCCTCCTAAATTGTTATATAATTAATTCATTAACTAGTTAAAAATCACCCCTACTTTTCAAATCGCCAGATAAAAATTATCAGTATTGTCGGAATTAAAATATCGCTCTCGAAACAAGAAAGACAAAACATAGTCTGATAATCTTGAAAACTAATGACATCTACTTAGGGAATGAAAAGCTACGTAACATAAACTGCAGTGCCGCCATCTATCTACCGCTGGAATAATGATCGCTACGGGATCCTGCTTTCTCCCGGTTCCCGTCTGTTGTGGTCACACAACAAGTATTTGAGAATAATATTTTAAAGAAGATGGCGCTCTATCGAAAGAAATAGAATTTCCCAAGAATTCCTTTGCTCATATAATATGATCGAAGAAGAATTCGCATGGATTTTAAAATTATTCCCATTCGTAATAGAGATAATTATGAAGAATAACCTTGGCTGTTATTGTAGTTGTTATTTATGTTTTCTAGAGCCGTCAGCCGACACTTGACTAATAAAAATATAATACCGTAATATAGTCTGTCTGTCCTTACTTGTCTTATTTGCTATTTGAAATTTTGAGATTTAAGCATTCACAATGCTATTTTTATATAATACTAAATAATATACTAGAAAAAATAGGACTCGCACCAGATCATGTTCTCGGACGGGAATCGAACCCGCGACCTTTGGATAACCGGTCCAATGCTCTGACCGCTGAGCTACCGAGTCACTAGTGGGAACGTCGAATTTCTTCTAGTATATCAACTCTTACGCTGCAAGCCAGCGCTATCTCACCAATGTAGAAGGAATTAACTTCAACATTCAACTGAACATCTTTCCAGATATTTTTAAACAGTTGATTAAGATGAGAAAGCTTTTTCACTATTTGAAATTTTGAGATTTAAGCATTCACAATGCTATTTTTATATAATACTAAATAATATACTAGAAAAAATAGGACTCGCACCAGATCATGTTCTCGGACGGGAATCGAACCCGCGACCTTTGGATAACCGGTCCAATGCTCTGACCGCTGAGCTACCGAGTCACTAGTGGGAACGTCGAATTTCTTCTAGTATATCAACTCTTACGCTGCAAGCCAGCGCCATCTCACCAATGTAGAAGGAATTAACTTCAACATTCAACTGAACATCTTATCTGTCGCGGGTTCGATTCCCGTCCGAGAACATGATCTGGTGCGAGTCCTATTTTTTCTAGTATATTATTTAGTATTATATAAAAATAGCATTGTGAATGCTTAAATCTCAAAATTTCAAATAGTGAAAAAGCTTTCTCATCTTAATCAACTGTTTAAAAATATCTGGAAAGATGTTCAGTTGAATGTTGAAGTTAATTCCTTCTACATTGGTGAGATGGCGCTGGCTTGCAGCGTAAGAGTTGATATACTAGAAGAAATTCGACGTTCCCACTAGTGACTCGGTAGCTCAGCGGTCAGAGCATTGGACCGGTTATCCAAAGGTCGCGGGTTCGATTCCCGTCCGAGAACATGATCTGGTGCGAGTCCTATTTTTTCTAGTATATTATTTAGTATTATATAAAAATAGCATTGTGAATGCTTAAATCTCAAAATTTCAAATAGTGAAAAAGCTTTCTCATCTTAATCAACTGTTTAAAAATATCTGGAAAGATGTTCAGTTGAATGTTGAAGTTAATTCCTTCTACATTGGTGAGATGGCGCTGGCTTGCAGCGTAAGAGTTGATATACTAGAAGAAATTCGACGTTCCCACTAGTGACTCGGTAGCTCAGCGGTCAGAGCATTGGACCGGTTATCCAAAGGTCGCGGGTTCGATTCCCGTCCGAGAACATGATCTGGTGCGAGTCCTATTTTTTCTAGTATATTATTTAGTATTATATAAAAATAGCATTGTGAATGCTTAAATCTCAAAATTTCAAATAGTGAAAAAGCTTTCTCATCTTAATCAACTGTTTAAAAATATCTGGAAAGATGTTCAGTTGAATGTTGAAGTTAATTCCTTCTACATTGGTGAGATGGCGCTGGCTTGCAGCGTAAGAGTTGATATACTAGAAGAAATTCGACGTTCCCACTAGTGACTCGGTAGCTCAGCGGTCAGAGCATTGGACCGGTTATCCAAAGGTCGCGGGTTCGATTCCCGTCCGAGAACATGATCTGGTGCGAGTCCTATTTTTTCTAGTATATTATTTAGTATTGTCTTATTTGGTAAACAATCTTCAACCAACTCTTTATTAACAAAATCTTTTCCACACATAGATTACAAAAGAAATTACTAATTATTAGTGACAATGTGATTTAAAAACAAAACATATTTTTAGTTAACGATTTAATTTAAAAAAACGTATGACAACTGTCAAAAGCTGTTTACTAAATAAAACAATTATAGCTATATACATACCTGCTATGGTCTAAGGTTTATCTCTTTGTAAATTATGGGTTCGTAGACCGTAGCAGGTTGTAGCAGGATAATGACTTTCTTACTGGAGCATGGTCGTCTAGCTGCTTCGATCATCTAAACCTAACTGCGCGCTAGTTCTAAAAATAAAACCAAAACCGTTACGTTGTCATTAGAGTTATATTTACCTAAAACTCTTTGGATTAGCTTTAGAACTCTTGTTTAAATTGTCCAAGATTGGCATCCTAGGCTCCCTTGGCAATACTTTTCAACAATTTTAACAAAACTAAAGTGACTCACCCGTAGCACCTCAGACGGGACTCGAATGCCCTTGCATTGGGCCGAAATTCCAAGGGTTCGAGTCCCGTCTGAGGTGCTACCGGCGAGTCGATTTTTTCTAGTATTTTTTCTGTTAATATTTATCTTAATAATAATAATAATGTCCTTATTTTGGATACCATGAGATCCATATACAAATTGTCTTATAAGCTAACCTAAAATCTAAATGCAGTCAGTAGACTGGTATGGTGGCGCATGATAGGCGAGTCGTTCCTCGCCGCCACGGTGCTCAGGATAGAATTCGAGCTGGCCTGCACTCAGCATAGCATGGAGGCTACACGCTTGCGATTTGCGAATGATGACATAGAAATCGTCAGTGCGCGCCTCCGCAAACATTCCCGAAGCGCTACGAAAAGCGGAGCAGCCCGCTTTAATATAAAAATAGCATTATGAATGCGAAAAATCTAAATTTAATAAAACTGAAGCTATTATTTTTCTGTAAACGAAACTGAAACGGTACCTAACAATTTAGTTTTGATTTTATCATTGCAAATTGTCGTGATCGGGCCCCAGGTTAATTAGTGGAATATAAGCCTAGCAAATTTGGCTCATTTCTAAAAGTTATAAATTCTACAACGATAAATTTGTGACGATTATATTAGACAAGCGGCTACCCGCGTTTTCGTGCACGTGAAATTCCGTTTCCCCGGGAATTTCCAAAAAACATTTCTTAGTGCTCGCCTAAATAATAAAAGGATCCTTGTGCAAAATTTCAGGTTCCTAAGGCTCCCAATAGTTAAGGGTTATGTATACAAAATATGTCAGTCAGTCAGTTTCAGCCGTTTATGTGTATACATAGTGTTACAAAACAAGCCGCAATGCCTAATATGGTAGATAGGGACCATCAAACTGAACAACTTCTACTATGGGACCAACTCTGATATCGCGAAAAAAAATCTGCTGTTTCATACAAAAAATAATCACAAAAATATCAAAATATGTGAAAAGGTGGTCCCTATCTACTATATTCGGCATTGTGGGTTGATTTGTAACAGCCTGTATAGAACTTCGAAATTAAATTAAATTAGCTTTTTCTTTCAGCAGCTACATTTTCGACTTCTTAACAATATGAAGGTGTTTGAAGGATTAACAATTTCCGACATCCGCAAGGTGTGCAGTGCAGCGGAGGGTTGAGCGGGGGGGCTCTGACGTCACGCTCCTAGGCTGCGTACAGCAACCACTCCGTATTCGGGTCACCTATTTCGGGTTGCACTTTACATCAAATCAGAAGGCCTGTTTTAAAAATAAAA
Source organism: Catoptria pinella (assembly GCA_963556745.1). Classification (NCBI taxonomy): domain Eukaryota; kingdom Metazoa; phylum Arthropoda; class Insecta; order Lepidoptera; family Crambidae; genus Catoptria; species Catoptria pinella. The sequence goes on from OY750763.1 coordinate 11,459,391, forward strand.
TAAATGTTGAAATTCGAACAACGAAATACAAAACAAATAACATGCTACCTTTTTTGTAGGGAGACTGCATTTACGCATGCCTCATGCCATGCAGTAAGCAACGGGGTTATGGGGGTCTCGCCTTGTGGAGACCATACCCACTAAACTTCCTACTGTGCGCTCTCAGAGGCTACCCTGAACATGCGGGTTCCAGAACAGACGCACTCACTCTGAAGGAGCCTGTTGAAATTCAGTTTTTTAAATATATGCTGGTACAGAAATAACTATACAATACTTAGCTATAATTCTTTATTAATAGTAATTCGACACCAGCCATTTTTAATGTCCCCACTGCTGGGACACAGGCCTTAAAATAATGTGTGTGTGATCTACATTTATTTTTTAGATCACTAATTATCATTTTAAAATTAAGAATAATATTTAACTTTTCCGGGTTTCATTTTAAAAGTAATGAATTTCAGTCCAAACCATGAAACACCATGGTCTTTCATAATTAGTGGCAGCTAAATTTGCGATCGAGCGAGGTCACCCCGCGCCCCTGCCCCGCCAGCCCAGCCTGTTTCAGAATGAAACTGACCTAATTCTTATACTGCAACCCCCCCGCACTGACTGACGTCATACAATTTAAACCATTCACAAAACTGCATAACCCCCATTTCATAAATAAACAAAACGGTTTGTTGTGCGGTTGGTATAAAGTAGATATTGCTGTCGCTTTGTTTATGTCGCTTCGGCCGTTACGGTTTAGTAGTTGATATATGTACTGAGTGTAAAAGTAGGTCAACCCGGGTGCAAGCCTGTATTCATGAATCGAAGCACGCAGGAGGCCGGCCCGTTCATGCCGTCGTCGATCGGGCAGGCTCGACTCGCGTCGGGCTGACGCATGCATACAACATAATAATTACCTACTTATACTTATTTTTTATGTTGAACTTTATCATTGTGCGATGGAAATGGGAGCAGATAGAAAAAAACACATAAAAGATAAAGCTAAATCTTTTATGGAAAAAATATATTTTTGATTACCTGCAATGCAGCAGAAATCCTTTGCTGTGTATTTGAAATCTTTTTATTGAAACACAATATCCTGAGGTATAAACAAAGAAGTGCACTTTGGAGTAGTAAGCATACCGTGCTTACTACTCCAAAGTGCACTTCTTGTGTATAGTATAATATTACAAGTCAGTATTTTTACATAGTAAAAACCCTTCAGGACTTTTTTTTTCAGGACACTTTCCCATTTCGTCCACTTTCAAATATCTTTTAAACAGTATTTTTTTATAATTTCATTTTGACTTCTATTATAATACGGAACCACGCCTGACATGAGAAAGCTTTTGCACTCATTATTTACTACCATCCATGCTCCGTGTACGAGAGTTTCAAAGTCAGTTCCTATTCTCAATGGCGTGCCATGGTGCTCCTGATGACGAAATAACAGGTAGGTACCATAAAAGTTAATAGACGACAAAAACCATTACATCAGCGGCGGTATCGGCTAAGAACATTGAAGTTCATGTTAACTGATTTTGACAGATGTATGTGATACATTGCTACTTTTCTTTGGCAAGTTTTTATTTGTGCCTAAACAAAGTAGCAATGTATTACATACATCTGTCAAAACACAGTTAACATGAACTTCAATGTTTTTAGACGATAGAGCCCCTGTTGAGTCATCTGGTCTTTTATCTAGTTGTATAAATAAATATGAAAAAAAATTGGCAACGTCAATGGTAGTAAAGAACATTCCGTTCTTCTAAATTATCATTATCAAAATAAATTAGTGGTTGACGTAGGTAGGTCGTAACGACTGCAGATGCACCCGGAACCAAAACTGCAACGGTTTAACGTGCCTTCCGAAGCATGGAGGAGCTCGAGAAAATGTTATTATGGTCACCCATCCGTAGACGAAACGCGAACGCTAAATGGCGTAATGCAAATAAAATCCAAAACACTAATTGGTTTCCTTCAATTGTCAACTATCATAATGAGCATTACATCACTTTCGGCCTTAGAAAAATCGGTTTGTACACCTTGAAGCCGAAAATACCGGTATTACCGAAATACAGGGCGATCAAATAGTGTGGCTAAGTCCACAGCTTATGGCCTTCAGCTGTGACGCACGTAGCCACCTTGAGCTGTGAAGGGACAGCCTCGTTCCAGCTGGAAACATATTTAAAAGATAACCAAACGAATTGACTAATTTATCCAGCTAGACAATAAACCCACTTTTTTAAGTATTAAGTATGTAAAATAAATAAATACAACAAATTATATTACACGTCCACTAAATATGTTACATATTCAAAATTATTTTTCTTTTAACCCTTAGTTATTAGAAAAATAATCACAAGGTTCACATTTTCATCTTAAGTGCTTACTTGTAAGTACCTGCCAAACCTTTTTACTACCTATCTTATTTTTCCAGACATAATGCCTATTTGTAGATAAGGAACATATCCCAGCTTAAAAGGACTGAAGAACTACCCATTTCCAGTCATCCATTTTTAAAGCGTAATCAGTATAGAAAATAAAATCAGCTGTTTCATACATTTTGATATTTTCGATTTTAATTTTTGTATGAAACAGCTGGTTTTTTTTCGCGATTTCAGAGTTGGTCCCATAGTAAAAGTTGATCAGTTTGATGGTCTCTAAATACCATATTCGGCATTAGGGCTATTTTTGTAACACCTTGTATATCTTAATTTCAGATCAGTAGGATCTTATGGCGTTATCAAAAGTGTTAATTTTCTTTAAAGATCGTCTGAAGGCAGTGCAGAATACCATGCATGGTTTCAATAGAAAGTTCCTGTGGCCTTCTCCCAGCTTCATCATCAGACCCTGGACTCATCTCCCGTCAGAGTACTTGTCAAGACGAATCTAACGAGCCCAAATTCGATGGGGTTGCATGCTTTTATTACAGAGTTTTTGTGGCTTTCTTCCAGCTCCATTATCAGCTCAACGACACCATAATATTGTATTGTCCCTCAGTTCTGACCTATGTTTAAAATTTCAAGTCTCTAGCTCATCGGAAAGCTAGTATAAAATCGATTGCTAAAGTGCACAAAGAAACAAACAAATAAACGAGAAAGCAACTTAATATAAACGTGTTAAAAAAGTGCATAAGCAATCAAAACAGGAGACCTTGCTATTTTATCTCCCAGGTCTTAAATGCCAAAGGACAGAGTCGATAGCTCCCCCCTCACTTGTTGCACTGTGACCGGGTCACGGCGGGGCGGGGCGAGGGGCGGGGCGCGCGGGTGCAGCGGTCAACGACCGGACGCACCCTATCGCATGCAAGCTATTTCGGGATGAAGCTTGCTTATGTAAAGTTCGAAGGTCAAACTCTTCAAGGTATTTTGGTGTTTTTATTTTTATTTGTAGCTTTAACAATATGCTATAAATAAATCATTTCAAAGTTAATCAAAGTCAATAGCACATAAGTATAATTTAAAAATACTCAGTTCTGCACTGCATCCCAATCTGCATTCCTTATTAAGTTTTACTACAGTTTAAGATCCACTATGCATAATATACCTGGTATAATGTCTATAGTCCATAGTGGACCTTGAAGATGAAAATCTCATTATTCCAATGAAAACTTTTCCACCATTTAAAACCAAAATGTTAAAAGCTTCTAATTTTAACTTAACTTTTTATTGCCCCAACCTATAACATTTTAAAAATAGAGAGCAAGAGAGAGAAAGATTTAATAGAACGTAAAGAAATAATCTTGTAAAAACCCCTTCTTTTTATGTTCAAACTTTTAATTTTTTGCGTTAGTTATTAAAACAGTCTTTCTACTTTTTATTAAAAAAATATTAAGTTAGCTTTTATAAATTAACCAAAAGCTCTACACCGACGTTCCATTTTACGCTCAATAATAAAATTAAATATTTTTATAATATATATATCCAAGACCCATAATCTTCTTCTTTATGTCACCTAAAAATAATCTCATAGAGCTTCCAAAGTTATTAATACCTACCGTGGCGGTATCTATTCAGATGCTGAGTTGCATAATGGAGGCTAGCCCGTGACGTCAGAGAGGCGCGGCGCGGGCGCGGCCTACTCTCATTCATGGCGACCCCACACACACACACACAAGACACACCATCACTGTGATTTTCGTTATGACGTCACGCCGCCTCCACCAATCACCGCGCAGGCCCATTCAAGCCTAACTCCTGAAGGGAAATTCGCGGATGTAGCCAGCAGTCGAGGGTCGGTCGTCACGTAGGCGCCAGCGCGAGCCCCCGCGATATTTTAAGTTACGATCTCCTTTAATGAACGCTAACTATGATGATTACTAATGCGCGTATGTTCAGTTTTAAAAAAAGGATCGCTTCGTTGAGGTAAGTATAAGTAAAAGTAGAAAAAAAATATCTGTTGAATGTAAGCTGTGGATGTGAAAGCACGTGTAGCTACGAGCGGGTACGCTACGAGCCCGCCTACGCGCAGTCTGCCCGTAGCGCCGTAGCAGACTCGCCTACGCTCGCCAACTTTACCCACGCTTGCAAACCTCCTTTATTTCGAGCACTTTCACCCCGTAACCTTCAGTTGGATTGGAAAAATTTACATAATAATTGTCACATTGTAAAATTATGTTTTATTTTACTTTGCTGTCCTTTTATTTCATTTACTAAAAATATAATTATTGCGAACAATCTAGTAGTTTTTCCTAATTATGTTGAATTAATTCAAAATCTGAATTAAAGTATAAACATTCTTGAAATCTGTATGTTGATAGTGTAGATAAGCCTATTACACAGTGGCTTTATTCGACACATTATCGCCAATCGCAAATGTAAAAACGAAAGCAATTTTGTATTATGTAGGTCTTTGCCATTTTTTTTCTCACAAATAGAGAATCTAATCACTTCTATGATTTAAAATATTCATCAATTGCTTAATTATATCAAATTATGACCATCACAAACAACCTATTGATAATAAAAAAATCCTTAAATATTTTAGTTTTCTTAACGTTAAAAAAATACTTCATACTACACCTACTCGGAAAGCATTATATTACTTTTCCAAAGAAAGAAGCAGAAAGCATCTTCTTTCTCAAACTAAAATGCAAGGGAAAAGTTGTATGAAAATGCATTAATGGCGCTGTTTTTATGATTTTTTATTTTTATTTTATTTTGATCGGAATGTCATAATGTCAAAGATCAAGTTTTTTTAGTTCTATGTATACGTACCTACCCACTATAAAATAATAAAATTATAGTATTTAACTAAAATGAGCTGGGAGCTTTCGAGGAGCTCGGTGGTGCAGTGGTTTAGCACCTGGCCCAGCGATTGCAGAGGTTAAGCAACTTTCGCAAGGGTCGGTCATGGGATGGGTGACCAAAAATTTATTATCTCGCGCTCCTCCGTGCTTCGGAAGGCACTTTAAGCTGTTTTTCCCGGCTGGCACCCACCAATCCGCATTGGACACGCGTGGTTGGTCATGCTCATTTCGCATCCTCCTTATCCACCCATAAGGAAGGCCTGTGCCCCAGCAGTGGGGACATTAAAAATGGCTGATGGTCAATTTAACTAAAACGCAAATATCTTAAAAACGGTGAGAGCCAAAAAAATACTTTAAATATTTGACACCTTATGGTACCCGAGGCAGATAGACAAGAGGTATCAAGATCGGTCAAGTGCAGGTTATTTTTATAAAAGAACGTACAAAAATAGTAGTGTACAAAAACGTCATCTGTGTAGTGTCTGTATAATAAGTAGTTATTTTGCGATTGTATGGATACTATGAAATGTTCCGCCATATTGTAATTATTTTTTTTCATAAACATTTAAAGTATGTCCTTTATTTTCCTTGTAGGTTTAGTATAAATCATCATGTTAATTAATAGGTAACTATTCGATAGCAGACAACGAAAACCTTATACGTAGCAATACTTTTATCAAAAAAATAAAAGGACTTACCTAATATGGTTGTACTTAAATAAAAACCATTCGGAGTAAGAATTCATGTTTATTACAGTCTCTTTTAAGATCATGGAAAATTAATGATCGAAATCCCCTGTATAAAAGTCGAAACCGTAATCCAATATAGTTATTTATGCAACTGTTGTATATGTACGATAATAATAGTATCACTTGAGTGTTTAAATACCTAATTATGTACATTTGCATCCAAGACTTTATCTACACCCATGATATGAATCCTTTTAAGGTCCTGAAACAATTGGCTTATTGACATTAAAACAACCAGTGTTATAGTAACCATAATTTCCAAGGAGTTGCATTATGAAATTTAGTACTAACAACATTATAACACTCGTTTGGATGATATTATGGTTACTATGGCACTGGTTGTTTTAATTTTGGAGTTGCATTATGAAATTTAATACAATATTATAACACTCGTTTGGATGATAATATTATGATTATTATGACACTGGTTGTTTTAATGTTGGCAATAAGCTAACTTATTAAATTTAGATTTTTCGCATTCACAATGCTATTTTTATATTAAGATAAATAATATTAGAAAATATACTAGAAAAAATCGAGTATTTTTTCTAATATTATTTATCTTAATAAGCTTACTGTTTCAGAAACTTTTATTGAGGGTTTAAAGCATGAATGTAGATAAAGTTCTAAACCAACTGCTCTGTAGATAGGTACTGCGTGATTTCAGAAATGCGAAGACATTGCTAATTACGTATATTGACTAATAACTTTGAGCTAATTTAAAAGCTGCATCAAACAAAAAAGAAAACAATCTTAAAGTTCTGTTTTCTTTGTCCAATTTTAACATTGTCTTCACTTTAGATTCTGTTTGAACTTTTCAATACAAGTGTGACTCGAGCGAGGAATGAGATTAACATTATTAATTTCTTTATTACTTTAATATTACCTTTCTCAGTTAGTGTAAGTGATTCCGCCCAATGATTTGGATGAAAGTCTAAATCATTCTTATTTTTACCTATTTAGTGTTATTTGGCCAAATCATTAGCCACCTATTCTGTACCAGTTAATTTATTTCGACCTTCTTATAAATTAAAAAAAAATATCAGCACTTTTGAAATTCACTTCCACGAAAAATTCTGTGTAATGAAACCCCATAATAATTCGTGAAAACATTTTATCTCATGCAGGTTCAGTGTCGACGCTTTTTAGACAAGTTCAATTCTATAAATAGGTATCCTGGAAATATGATTCTTCTATTAATATCATATTTTGGGCAGTCTAATGATTAGCTATCAAATTTTTAACAAAGAGCCATATGCATTATATTTTCTTCATTTCTAAATACACATATTAAACATATTAATTAAATAAACATTACTTGTAATATAATTTATAAGTTGAGAATAAATTCTAATGAAAAATTTCATCCCCACTTTACATGTGGGGAAGGAAAAAAATATGTTTCATAATTTTATTATTCCACTTTTCAACGTGATTACTTAATATACACATTCATGCCAAATTACAGCTTTCTAGCACTAAAAACCTCTGAGCTAAGCCACGGGCAGACAGACGAACGGACAGTTCCTTGTTGACTTGACTATGGAACCCTAAAAATCTTATATCGATCTCTTTTCGAAAGACTCTAGACTAGTCTAGACGTCAAAATCAGCTGTTTACATGTATGCGGCCAAGGGTAACAAACGAATGCTTATAAGTTATAACATTTGATACGACTATCAAAATAGATAAGTATTGTTATTAGAAAATTACTTAAGTAAGAATTACTACTTCTTTAAATTTGTTCAACTTTCATCAGTGCTTACATACTATGCTAAATATCAAACGTAGTTTCTATTTACAATATTTATTAATTTCATTAGCTACTTATAGTTAGCTTAATTCTGCAATGCTAAGCTTTCAGAGGCAACGTTTTAAGAAGACGAATCGATATCTTCTCCAGCATCCTGTATTTGTTCATTTCGAGTTTTGTATGAAAGTCTCTAGAAATGGATATTGGCCTAGTAGCCTGTTTTCTTTTGGAATAGGTAAGTATACAATGTATTAGGTATGTCTGAGCTTACAACATGATTTGGCGTAGCTTCGATTATCCCATGTTCCTACAAAGGTACATTTTTCCTACACTTATTATAATTTATTTGCCTTAAAGGTCATGGGTCGTCTTTGTCTGTCTTTACCTTGGCTTTTACTAAATGTTACCCGATTTCAAAACTAGACAGAAAAACTCCATTAAGACTAGAGTTTACCAAATGAAAAGTATTATACGAATATTGCGCTTTTAGCCCATGCCTATTAAAATAAAATTGCAAGTATTAGAAAACGAACTTTTCTATATTGGATCAGGTCTGGGTGATTGTGATACCACCGTTGCCTCTGATTTCCATAACACAAGTGCTTTAGCTACCTACTTACTTAGGAATCGGAACAATTTATGTGATGTTGTCAAATAAAAAAAGTATTCAAAGAATTTTCTTTGTTTTTTTTTGTAACTTCATTATGCTACTTAGCAACAAAGGCTAAAGTTGGAATACCAACTTATATGTACCAACTTAGCCTCGCCGTATTCTTCCTTTATGGCCACATGATCCGCATAGGCCACAAAGAAACAATATTCATAAAACTGTAGGCGCAATTTCGTATGCGCGGTGCCCGGGCGAAGGAGGGGGGTTCGTTTTGACGTCAGAGCTATCCCGTGACGTCATAGGTCTCTGCCACACCCGCGCTTGACGTCATCACATACCTGAACCTAGGTCTAAGTCGGTGATATATAATTTACAGGGCTTGGAATTAGCTTTTATAGAGATTACAATTGCGTATTATTACGTTAAAATTACTTTAAAGCATTAATTAAGCTAATTTTAAATTCACTAAAATCGGTTTTCACTTAAAAATAAACTCGTTTTTTTTAAAGTATTTCGTTCAAGTTTAGAATTTTTATAATAATTTAACATCAAACCAAAATTAAAGTAAAGGAAATGTGCCTATTAACCCAATGCACCTGTAAGCGTTTCCTCCGCCTGTGAAATTCAATGAACGAACCCGACGTCACAGGCTTGCAGGCTGTGCGGCCGTCCTTGTTCCTCGTTAGACAGCCGAGAGGGACGGGTACCAGTGACCCAGTTTCCCGACCTCGCTCGGGAGGGATCGGCGTCTATTTTTATCTGAAGGTCGGTTTATTTATAGAGCTGTGCGGCGTGGAGTCACGACCCCATTGTAATTCGTTGCTAGCACGCCTCCCCGTATTATCTATGTTAATTTTGAATGCGGAACTATACTACTCCTTGGTTAATCTTACTTCATAACGTCATTAAAGTAAGAAAGTGAGTTGCAACATAAGGTATGCTCACTTATGTCACAGGAATTTTAAAAAAAACCCTGTGCTTATGTGTCGCAAGGTGGATATGATGTGATGAATTAGACATTTAAACTCCTTACTTTGAAACATTTCGAAAAGGTGACTGTTATATGATACGGAGAAAAGATTTTTTCCTTGTTTTAGTCAATAACTTTATTCAAACCTAATTTTACAAACTTTCAAGAAAAAGAATTGAAATGATATAAGTACCTAGGTGATATTTTCAATTTACGGCTTAAAGAATCGAAATAATAAGATGTACTTATTACTTATATAATACGGCTCATAGAGTCTCTGCCTGTCGGTTATCTTTAATTGCTTTTGCTTGAAATATAAAAGATATCTTGAGTATGAAGGAATTTTACTATTGTCTCTTTTTTGAGAGATTAATTAACAAATCCGCAAATGGGCGCTAATATTTAATTTCGATAAAATATGCTTTAACAATAGATTCACATTTATGATTTTATTCAAAATGTTATTTATAAGTATGAGTCATTAATATGTTATTTTTATTCGTTGCATTTTGATTGGACTACTGAAACCATTTAAGTGCCCAGTTTATTTCTGATTTAATATTTTCGATAAACGATTAAACAAAAAGTGGAAAGCAAGTCTTTAGTCTTAGTTTTCGAGTGAGTGTCTTAGGGGCTTATTACATAAAGATACAGGTTTCCGGTGCAGGCGAGTCTGTGCGGGTCGGTATCGATCGGTCTAATATATAATATTCCCATGTTCACTTATAAAGAAACAGATAACAGGTACCAGTAACAGGTATCTGTTTCTGGAGCAGGCGAGTCTATGCGGGTCGGTACGGTACCAATCGGTGCAGGTGTATTTCCATGTAATTTTATTTGTTTGGGTACAGGTACAGTCACGTCTGTCGTTATACCATAAAAATAAAAAACTTAACTGAAATAAATAACTAAAATAAAATAAAAAATAATGTTTCGCAATGTCGTTTGACTTAACAAGATAGCGTGGCCGAAACGTCCTGTCGCAGTAACGTTCGTCGCAGCCAGTGTTACCAGGTACACGGTAATTACCGTAGAAACACGTTATTTTTGGCTAAAACACGGTCTACGGTAATGATTCACTACCGTGTACCGTGTATATTATCAAAATAATTATTAAAAAAACATTTACTTCCTTTGGCGTGGCAGCACTTTTTTGTTGTTTCGGCAGTAATGCCGGGGAAACCCCCAAATTATGCAATACGAGTACGACTAAATGCAAAAGATTTTAAGATTGCCAGCCAGCCGTTAACCCATGCTCATATGAAAATTGGTCATGTTATAATAGAATGTTTAAAGAATGATTTTTTTAAATAAAATATCAAAATTTCTTAATAGTTTTCCTTATATTTTACAGCGTAATTCTACTGCATCTTTTAAATGTACGCACGGTAATTTGAGCCTGAAACACGGTATTTTTAATCTGTCAGCACGGTAGTTTATAATTTAAATCTGGTAACACTGGTCGCAGCTATGTTCTTTCGCTACAACATTAACAATATACTGTCGAGGCAGCGTTCGTCGCAGCTACGTACTGTCTCTACAACGTGTGTCAAAATATCGTTCTGTCGCCATTAGTGATAGTCGCTCTTTTGTTTGTCGCAACTGCATTATACAGTCAATTATAGGTTTTAGAATAATAATTATATTTAATGCAGTCAAAACTTCTTTTGTACCACGCTTATAAATTGGAAACTAATTAAACGTGTTATTAAAAAAAACTGCTTCCGTGATGTAAGAGGACACCGTGGCAGACAATAGATAGGTGCCGTCCGGCGGCCGGCGGTGTCGGGTGACCGGACACGACTTCCGGGGCTTCGCCGGATAATCTATTACGGGCAGCGCGATGTATTTTTACAACTCAATTGGTAATTAAAACTTCTTCCTTATTAATAACCTGCGGCAAGGATTGCAGCCTGTTTAATAACAAGCGTTCTATCATTTTATCTATGACTATTTCAATACCTCCTACATACCTACCTACTATTTAATTAAGAAATTTAAATTAATAAAAAAATTAGTCGTCAATTTATTGTATTCAATATTAACTGACATAAACTTACTTACAGGCCGTTTGTAGTAAGTGATTATCGAAATGCCTTAGAATAATAACAGCTAGAGTCGAGTCCTTGTATGTAAAATGAGGCAAAAATACTGAGCCAAAATGGCTTAGTTTTCAGATTTATATCCTTCATACGTTACCTAATCGTAACTAAAATCCAATAAAATTGTAACTAATCCTCTAAAGGTAGGGAAATTTAAACTATTTCGTTCTTTTAGGTACGATTAGGTAACGTATGAAGGATAAAAATCTGAAAACAAGCCATTTTGGCTCAGTATTTTTTGCCTCACTTTTGACAGTGCGCTTTGTAGGGAACTATCGTTCTAGGTTGTTATTATTCTAAGCGAAATGCATAACGTTATTCGCCAAAAATTTTTTTCTATAAAAATGTAACATTCGAAAACTAATACGACGTCGCAGTGTGTTATTATTCTATTTACCTAATAGGTTTATAACTTTGGCGACATAGTAGTTAAAAGTTAGTTTGATGGTCAACATTAGGAAACAACCACTCTCTCTACATCTCTCTCTCTCTCATCTCTATTGAATAACTCTTCAATACATTTCATTCTTTCATTAGCTTTAAAATGTTCTTAAACAAAAAGCGGCCAATTTAATGTATCAAAAATAATGAATATTTGATGACCTCCGTGGTCAAGAGGTTTTGTACACCGGTTTTCAAGGTGTTGCCATCTCTGAGGTCCCGGGTTCGATCCCCGGTTGGGTCAATTTAGAAAACGATCTTTTCTATATTGGCTCAGGTCTGGGATTTTGTGATACCACCGTTGTCTCTGATTTTCCATAACACAAGTGCTTTAGCTACTTACTTTGGAATCGGACCAATGTATGTGATGTTGTCAAATATTTAAATAATATATTAGAAAAAATACTAGAAAACACTCACTATCCAGTGAGTACTACCTTAATCATTAAAACGTCATGCACTCTATTTTGAATATTCAAATTTAGCTTGACGGTTTCATTTAATTTTGAAAAGCATATCAGTATACCTACTTAAATGTGATTTAGGTAATTACTCTATCTACAGCCTACCATTAAGTGATTAACCAAAGCAGCCATTTAGCTATGATTGGAACATTATCGATTGTGGGTACAATGCATTTCCTTGAGCTATTTTTTTTACTTTGCCAGTCTCCGTAGTAAATGTTCGTTTTGTTTTTAAGAGCTACGAGTTAGGGACTAGTTCCTCTATGATTATTTTTTGTGTTAACGTGATAAAAACAGCTTAGTATTTATTAATTGCGAGCAGCCACTTTGCTAGTTTCTAGTTGAAATAATAATAAATACCAGAAGCGTTGGCCGCCGAAAAGCCAGATAGTCGTTCGAAATCACCAAAGCAGCGGGGAAAAATTATATGAAAACCTTTTGAATGCAAAAAAACGAACCGAATCATTTTCGTAGCAATTGTCACCCCCTCCGGTGTCACGGGTGACAATTGCTACGAAAAAGTTCCAGTTGTCCCCTCTGGCACGAATTTGAAGGGAACATCTGGGAAATTTACGTCCCAGTCGTCACCCCCATGAAAAGATCCCAGTTGTCACCCCGGGTGACAGTGTTAGAGGGGACTCCTGGGAATAATTGAATCGGTCAATGTTTTTGAGAACGTTTCAAGTACCAACTTATCTGGTGGCTGCTGCACCACCTGGTGGTCTACCACCGTGAAACATGTCTAAGAACCTGCTCTGAAATGAAACCTTTTGAATGCAAAAAAACCGCACTGAAATCGGTTTAGTAGTTTTTAAGAATGTTTCATGTGCCAACTTATCTGGTTGCTGTAAGTACATACAAACAACCTCTAACCCGAAACGCATATACCGCCTTTCCATTCCGTCCGTCGTGGGTGAAAAGAACAAGATGGATGGCGTGTAAATGAGGAGGCCTACACTCAGCAGGCAGTGGGTGACTGAAGTTGAAATAATTAGCATTATAAAAATATACTTATTAGTAAGGAAGTTGACTAGTTTATAGTCTTTATATATTAGTAAGGATGTCGAGGATGACGTTTTTGGCTTTACTCCTAGTAAATTTCATGTAGTAATTTAAGTAGTTTAAAGCTGTTGTCAACCCGAATATCCTAAATAAATAAATAACTACTGTTTTGACTGACATTTACTGGTAAAAAAATAACTGGTAAAAAAATTACTGGTAGAATAAATAACTACTGTTTTGACTGACAACTTAATGGTTTGTCATTTACTGATAAAATTATACAGGGTGTAAGGCTTAGAATAATAACACCTTGTAAGGTAACGCTTCTGTGTGAAGTCTCGCGCGGGTCAGTAACCGCCGCAGCCAGGACTGCAGCCAATCAGCAGATATGTTTTCGATACATTAATCTAGTTAAAAAAAACACATATAAAAGTAGTCTTAATAAGTTTATTTTACATCATTGCAACCACAGTTTAAAAAAGCTTTAAAATACATTTATAAAAATTTATTGAATGCTATCATAATCAGAATCAGTAAATCTGCCACCTACTTTTTTTAATTTTATGTAGACATAGTCCATATAATTTGTTAGTAACAATCAAACTGCAATTTTTTCGGAAGCGTTCATCTTACACCTTAAAAATTAACTTCTTAAAAAAATTCACTTAAGTACAATAGAATGTGTTATTTGTTTAGTATTGATACATATTACATATAGCTCAAGATCGATCACAACGTAAGTACCTATAAGTATTATTACCGTTTCCTAATATGGTCTCCTTCTATCTCATCGATGCGAGCTTTTAGCTTTAGATTACGAAAACATGTCAAAAGAGTTTGTTATTATGTTAGTACATATGCTTTAACATTAAATAATACCGAAAAAAAATGTACCACTTTTGAATATCTCTGGAAAATTCACCAAGGAACTAAAGCAGGTAAAGAGTGATTTTTTTTTATTCGTTCGAACTATTAAGTTACATAAGTTAGCAGTTAACCATTTAATTACAATTGCAAGCTTATTAAGTTACATAAGTAGGCATTTAACAATTTAATCACAATTGCAAGCTTATGTCGATCACATTAAGTACCTATATTTATATAACTTATGAACAATGTATGGAACTGACAAACTTACGTTAGTTAATTTTGTAGTTAATTACCCAACTTTCATCACACTTTTAACTAAGCATTAGTTTTTAAATATAATATTTGCCACTTGTCTAAGGACGATTCCAAATCGTAGTTATGTCAGTCATCTTCGATCAATCAATGTTCCATTTTAACCATTTATAAAACTGCGAGCTACTGGAAACGCGTCTCCGTTTTAAATCTTAGTGGCGGTTGTTCGTAATCCTGTAACGGCGGCGCCGACCTCGCTTGGCGGGCTTCCGTCCTCGCACCGGCCCGCCGACCTGCTTATTGTAACTGAACACCCGCCATGCCTACTAACATTGTTCTACCACAGAAATAAGTCGGGGAAGCTCCAATTCAAAGCTAATTCTCTGATAAAGTAACGCAAGGAAACCATATTTTAGAACCAATACAATAAAGCTGACTTGACAAAAAAGTCGTCTTGACAAGAGCTCCAGTCAATCTTCTCATGATCTGGGCCTTTTACATAAAAAGAATCGCGACAATCCGATTCCGTGACACTATTAAGACATATTCAAAAATTAAAAATAATAAATCGAACGATGTACTTAGTGATGCTCTCATGTAAACGTATGTATTTTCCGCCTCGGCATAGGTTCCACCCACCTTTGTTCCTATATAAAAAATGTAGTTATTATTATTCTGTTAAATATCAAGAAAAAAATATAATTTACCAAAATCAATATGGAAAATATACAGTATGTAACAAAAACCCTGTCAGATCCGAAAGGGGTATAGGGGTAAAGGTGTACCAATAATGTTACGAAGAAAATTATGAAAATTCTTTTTTTGCTAATAATGTCGTAATTTAGATTACACCTTTTGACGGACCTTTTGTACCCAAAACTCCCCGAAACATGGGAAATTTTCAATGAGTAACATCCCTATCACAGTAGCAAAACGTCATGACGTCACGACTTGTCATAAGGTCATTCTGCTGCCAGTGTTGCAATGTGTGTCCCCATTTTTTTATTTATTTTATTTTACCCAGGGAAATTTTTTTTTACTCATTAATCTAAGCGGATTGCGTGAATAGAATCGAAACTAGATACCTAATAACCTCTTCACGGATCGGACAGGGTTTTTGTTACATATTGTATCTTTGCCTTTTAACTTGATTATTAATTTCCACTTTTAAAACCTTTGAAATTCAAAACTTAAGTGAAACTTATTTTTATAAGTGTTCCTTTGGGAACGATAAAATAAATTAATCATACATACTTTAATTCAAAGTTTCATCAAAAATCCGTAAATAATTAATACCTGAACTTCGAAAACCGAATTTCTGATATAAACTGACTCTAAAAAACAGTAACGTATTTAATCAACCGAATACACGGAGTAAGTCAAAAGCTGAAGCGGAAGTATGAAAAAAGTTTCAACTCACTTTAAAAACCACTGCGAATTAATATCGGTATTTTATTTGTATATTGCTACAAATATTTGTTTAAAATATAAATAAGTCTGCGTGTAGATGTAGGGTCAGGTAGGGAACGGTGACTCAGTCGGGTACAATGACTCGCGACGATATTTCCCATAAAGAACAGCAATATCTATCTATATTTCTCATTTATCGGTAGCGCTTAACAGCCAAACACGTACAAACCAGTGATCCCCTCGCTCCGGCGCCGTTCGGTCGTGATACGAGTCTGTATTTGTTTTCGTGCTTAAAAAATACTATTTAAGGTAAGTTACACGTGTTTTTATACACTAAAATTTAAAGATTTTGATAATTGTTAGTGTGTATATGGAAAGTGACGTTATTATACTAGGCAATGGCATAGAATTGCTCGCCTTTCGTCGAATCTGTTAAAATTGGTACGTCCGTGAAATCAAAATGGCGACAGCGTGTTCAGTGGCTCAAAAAACAGAGGTACACAGTGACTCGGTGAGTCACTGTATACTTACATGAGTCACTGTATACTTACGTGACTCACTGAGTACTTGTACATATAAATAGAAAAGTTTAATTTTACAAAGGAAAAAATAATATTTTATGCCATAAAACCTAATTATAATGCAGTACCTACCAATTATCAAAACGAGAAACAATCTTTTAAACCCATTTATACCTAACTAAAATAATGTAATGTTTTTGAAAGTTTGTTTTTAAAATAAAATTATTTGCGCACAAACGAAATAAAATCTGATTAATTGCTATAAATTTTATATAAAAAAGTCTATAAACAATGACGCACTTCAGCATCAACAAAGTAAGGATTAATAAATGGCAAAGTATTGGATTAATAAATGCTTTTTATTTAATATTGTACTGATGAGCAACTGTGTACTGTTAGGGTCACTGTGTACTACAGGGTCGAGCACTTTTGCACTCGACTGTTTGCACTAAACATTTTTTTTTAAATTTTATTGATTTTTTAAATTCTAATCGCTATTATGTTGTCTTTTAGATTACTTGCTTGAAAATAAAAATATTTAAAGGATCTCAAACAACAAAGAAAAAAATTTGAGAAATTGGTTGATCTCAATTTTGTCAGTATTTTATTCTTATTATAGCTACTACGTGACAGATTTTGATGCCTAATATGTTTAAAATATAATTCTGACATACCTAAACGAATAAATGTGATTAAATATAATAAATGTTTTCCATTCAATTTTGTACTGTTGAGCAACTGTGTACTGTTAGAGTCTCTGTGTACTACAGGCTCGAGTCACAGTAGTCCAGTACCAGTACACAGTGGCCCATTTCCCATTTTTTAAAAATAAATATCGGACGTCTATAATAATGCCTTATTTAAAAAAGTAATAATGAAGGGAGCAACATTAATAACTAAAGCATGTTGACTGCGATTTTCAGGTCGGTACTCCAACTGTTTCTTTATAATTTGTGTGTCTGAAAAAATCCGAGCCACTGTTGCCGACCCGACCCTACTTACCTACTATAGTTAAAATCTTCTCAGTACCTAACACGTTTCTTATTTGAATTTTGCTATTTTAAAGTTGTACATGATGACTTTCGACATTTTAAACCATTTTAATTTTAATTTACGACATTTTGAACTTAGCTATTTCAATGTTAGGCATTCTAACTTTAGACTTTCTGATACAGGTACGTAACCTTTCACATCATTATTCATCATACATATACATTCTACATATAATGTTTTAGAAAGGAACAGTGCACTGTTTTTAATAAGTAATACTACAAATATACGTACGTTGTAATCACAAATATATATAATCACACACTGTTTTGTAAGCTTACAATATTATTATTATGATGATGAGTGAATCTACCTTCCACCAAAAGGCCACTAAAAAAAAGTCAATTAATAATGTTTCAAAATAGCACATAAATTACATTAGTAATAATACCATGTACAGATGTACAACGCATCTTTCGCTGTACGAATACAGAACTATAATCTAATTTAATCTTGAACGCACTGCGCCTGTCGCTTAGACCGTAATAAAATTAAGGGTTGTGTTAGCACACGGGCGGGCAGTGTAGAGCCTCCGTGAAGTCACTCGCACCACAACCTACCCCGCGTTCACACGTTCTCGCAATTTTTTTGTATTATTTTAACGAAACTTTTTAGTGTTCTTGTGTTTTATCTGCTTAGTGTTAGCAAGTGAGTATCGACAGTTTCTTTTTTTGTTGTTAGTTTTTGTTTTTTAATGTTTTGTGTTTTTGGAGTTTACATGAGGGATAAATGTTTTGTGAAAATAATTATTATCTTTCCTCTAAATCGATATTTAACTTCTTAAAATTTACACAATTACGCGAATCGTATAAACCGTAGTCTATACATGAACACATTTCAACCGATAATTACATAATGTTATTATTTACAACTATTAAATAATTAATAACTGCAAAATAGTGTTACTTTTAAAAAAGAGAAAGAAATTAATGTAAGTAATTTAATATTTTAAAAAGATTATGCACTAGGTACTTTAATTTGAAATACAATTGTCTATTTATGCCAAATTCAACTTTATGTTAAAGTCTTGCAACTGATGCCGATATAGGTAATTTAATTAGGGACACGTAGATTTTTTATGGCCATGCCTCACGTGGCCAGTATCATATGTTAGCTTAGGCGTGCATTTGCCTTAAGCCGGTAGTATGGTTTCCGCGGCCCCGAAGGGCTTCGCCATCCGATACGTCAGTTTTTTTACCCCATCCGTCGACACCATATCAAATACCTACCTTCCAATTTAAATATTTTTTAATTCCTTCTTTACTAAACTTCTTAGGCGCGGTGCTTTAAATTTTGAAGACTAACACCTTACGCATGATTTTCAATTGTTTTTTTTTATATTTTTATGTAAAAGGTTTTGTAAGTTTGTGTTCTTATTAATTTTGTTTAAATTCTAAAATTAATGGAACAAATCTCAACAGGAATTATTATTTTTATATATGCACTTAAAAAATTTGTTAATTAATAACAATAACTCGAGAACCGCTATTCTACAAATATTCTAATTTATCGAAAACAAAAGAGTATTGGAAAACATCTGTCCTTCATCTGATGAGACGAGGAGAGGTTTTAAACCTCTTTCATTGAAAAGCGGCTACATTCAGGACGTCACCTCCTTCTTTTTTATAGATTGGCATTAATGCCTTAACCTCTCGTCATCGTTACCACGGAGGTCGCAGGCTCAGGAGAATGAAGCCCAAAGCAGCTGCTGGCCACTGCACAAGATTAGTAAAGATATACTCTTGTGCGTGTGACAGCGGCTATTGCGGGCGTTTCATAGTCGCCATTATCAAGACAACTGACTAACGTGACGTCATCAACACACAGATGGTGTGGCAAACACGAGTGTGCATGCTTTGTATTGGAGCCGAGAAGATCCGTGCTGAAATACTAGACTTCTGATCTGATCTAAATAAGCTCTACAACGGCAAATAAGTTAGTTGTTTTGTTATTAATATTATTTTGTACAGACGGAAGTGTGACAGGAATTTAGGCGAGGCCAGTTCACGATCTGATGAAAATATTGATTTTTGAGCTTCCAATGTTAAAAACTGATGTAGGATTCTGCTTCACAAAAACTACTGTAGACTGAAAAAGAAACAAAGAAACACAATAACCGAACAGAATATTGAAAGTTAGCTTGGTAACTCTGTAAAAAAAACTGAATAACACCATAAAAACTAATAAAAATAAACTTCCAATCGTCACATTTCGTAATTTTCAATGACAGTGATGATATGATAATATTATGCAAAAAGAATAACTTTTTTATTGAACTAACACAATAACCGAGTAGATTTTTAATCAATGATCCAGTGTTCCAAAAATCAATAAAAATGTACTAAATTTCGTCAAATTTCTGGCGAAAATCAACCATATTCTAAAAAAATATTGAAAAAGAAGATTTCGTGAACTGCCTTACCTTAACAGAATAAGCTATTTCTCTACCTCGGCTATGAATACCACGTTAAATGTTGTTTTAAATGTTGGTCGAACAAGAAAGACTGTCATGCTGCCGTCTTTCCTTACGCTTAAGATGATCTATTTAGCGATATAATAAAACAGGAACTTAATAAATAAACTTGATAAACAATAAATAATTTTAGTGAAAAAATATGTAGATGGTTGGTGCATGACAAAATAAAACGTTTGTACTTTAACTAAATTCAATGTTGTGTTTTTCACTGCATGTTCTTTCAATGTCGCCATTTATGCTTTAATTGTGATGTTAGTATTTTTCAAAAGTTGATATTTGTGCGTTTCTAATTATCTGCCATTTTTTCTTTTATTATTGTTTGCGTATGTATTTCTGTTAAGAAACAGGTACATTACCACTTTTGCGATTATCATCTTTGAAAAATATTGCAGTTACCTATTCGATTATCAACATTTCATTAAGTTTCTTAATATGGTATAACTACTTTTATATCATTTATGTTTACTTACTAACTCTTACTTTTAAATTATTTATTTATCATTTTTAATACAACAAATGGTTATCCACGCATAAAATACCAAAGATATTGTTAATTATTAATGATAATTTGATTTAATACGACAACATATTTTTAAATAGTGATTTAAGTTTAAAAGAAGTGTGACAAATACCAAAAACTGTTTACTAAACAAGAACACGTTAGGACAAGTAAGGAAGGTTTTTTTATTAATAATTAAATGAATCTGAGAACTTAGAAAAAACAGGAAATAATCATGATAACATTAATCATTAGAAGGTACTTTTCTTATTTTAAATATTTTTGGTTAACTACCTTCAGACACTCGAATAGAGTCATTTGTTATGTACGTTGCAAAAATCAATTCAGTCGTTTCCAATCTAGTCTAGAGCTGTTCAATGACATCTCTGAATTGTGAAATTTTTCGACATTTTCTAATAATTTGTTACACCAAGTACCTAATGAAAATGGTATAGTATGTTTTATATTTGCAATCTACTCACCAAGCCTTTTCATTTGATGACCACATGGTATGTTTAAATGAAAAAAAACTTTGTAGTGAAATCTTTATGACGTCACAGTTTCTACCTTCACCATTTTAGCGCTTGTCATCTTATATGGATATCGTACTGAATGCCACATTTTCAACCGAGTTCAAAAAAAGGAGGAGGTTATCAAGTCTTTGATTGACTCAGGCATTACTTGGCGGAAGCCCCAAACCATTGTGAAAAGAGAAATATATGTAGCTTACTCCCGCAAAAAATATATGCAGGATGGACCGCCCGCCCGCCCTAAAAAAAATGCACATGCACACTACAAAAATATCAGTGCACGATACTTGCATTTAGCATGACAGCGACACACCTTGCACCTTCACCAATTAGACTACTCTACACGTGTTTCGCCCCAACCCGAAGAAGTTAGATCGTGCGTGAACCAACACCGTTTCGGTGTTGGTTCACGCACGATCTAACTCCTGAGGATGCTCCGGGTATATTTTTGTAGTGTGCATGTGCATTTTTTTGCGGGCGGGCGGGCGGTGCATCCTGCATATATTTTTTGCGGAAGTAAGCTACATATATTTCTCTTTTCACAATGGTTATCAAGTCGTCTGAATTATTTTTTTTTATGTATGTTTTATCATTATTTTCCGACATGATTTGTGCGAAAATCATATCTATTGTCTTTTTGTCAGATTGCCGCCGATCGATTGCCGAAAGCAACTTATTCAGCGTAACTCGCAAATTTATTGTACTTTATGGTCCCTATACTTATAATAAGCTGCACATAACTATTAAAACACTCGTGTGATACTATTAAAACACACACTCATGTTTTTATACCCCTCATTTTTCATCAGTTCCTTAAACTACTATTATTTCACCATGTTTTATGCTAATTTAATGATTTTTACGTTTTAATACTTATATTATACTTAATTGTTACATACAGAAGTAATTCCAGAACTGGTAAGTGTTTATAAAACAAATAATTGTAAACGTTTCTCATTTTAATTGATATTTTTTTTTAATATTTAGTTGAATATTGTTTCAATTAAATTGTATTTAATGTTGTAATAAAAAAATCTTTAGACTCGATTGTGTTTAAATTAAAATAGTTACGTAAAATTTGTAATTTCTCATAAGCGAAATTATCATTAAAAATTTTAAAACTCCATTATTGATTATATGAAAACGCAATTATATTAAGATATACATATAAGATACTGTACTAAATCAATACCCTGTAATGTTTCTTAAGGCGACTACATCCGTCAAGTGGCGCTCTCATCTTAATAAAATTTATTGCTCGCTATATAAGTAAATGATGTAGTGTTTAAAGTGGCCACTTTTTGCTCTTTTGCCTATTACTACTAACTACAATGAACTACATTTTATTGAAGTTATTGTTTGTAAATAAACTATAGAACCTTAGATAAATAATATTAGAAAAAATACTAGTAAAAATCGACTCACCCGTAGCCGTACCTCAGACGGGACTGTGGTGCGGTGCTACGGATGAGTCGATTTTTTCTAGTATTTTTTCTAATATTGTTTATCTTAATATAAAAATAGCATTGTGAATGCGAAAAATCTAAATTTAAAAAAAAAGTTATAGAACCTTAGCTTGAATCTGTACATGTGAATTTTCGATACATTATGTACTTAGCGAGTAATCAATTTAATTGAGATGAAGGCGCCACTTTGAGGTATATAGGAGCCTTAATAATGAATAAGACGGAGCTCACACTATCACGCATCACGCACCGTCACGCAAATTTTAGTTCGTAGAAAATTTTTTGATTTCTAAACAAACTTGGCAGACTTTACGCAGTCACGTATGATAAAGTGTGAGCTTTGTCTTAATCACGATTCCGCAAAAAACAATTGAATGCTACGAATAATAATTTTCTTCTACTTAATGCATGTCTTAATTCATTTGTTTCATTTAGCTACCTACGTTCGAAATAGTTTGCGTTCTTTTCTTTTCCTCTTTTATTTATTTCAAACTCATTGCAGGTTCGCCACAAGAATCGAAGCCGGCTGAAAAACAAAGAAGCCCAAAACAACTATTGGTCACTGCACAGGAATAGTGAATGTGAGATACTCTTGTGCGTGTTCCAATAGTTATTGTGGGTGCTTCATAAAGACAACACTACGGAAGAAAGAAGTTGTCTTTGCTCAGCAGAGGTTGTCAATGGAAGCCCTACAAATTGGATTTTTTCAATTTGTCTAAATTGGATTAGACCTAACTAAAAATAAGTGTAATGTATCAAAATAGTATCAAAGTTATGTGTTCATGTTAAATATGGTTAAACATTTTTTTCTTTGCTTTCATTTTCGACTGTACTTATGTAAGTACCAATCAATTAGTTAAATTAGTAACATTTCACAAATATCTCAAATAGAGATCCCATAAAAAACCATCGTGAAAAATGATTACCTACAAACCCCAGGTAAGTTCATGATTACTAGCAATCGTGGTTCGTTTTCAAAAAAAGACATTTTATTAACATTTTCGATAAAATATAATATTTTAACCAAATCCCTCAATTATTACCAACCTTATTATCTAAAGAAGATAACCAATAGACTAAGTAAGTTTCATTTAATCTAAGAAAACAACCATATCAAGAGAATTCTTAAAGAGTAAGTAGGTATATGAAGTTCTCTATTTCTAAAATAAGTTTAACTGCAGCAGATTAGATTCCAACTAGTGACTTCAAATGACCTCTGACAAGTTTTGCGTCCTACATATTTTAAAGCAATTTGCTTTTTAGCACCCTACGAGGATACACCGGTGCTACGGGCGTCGTAGCAACTACGGAGGCTACGAAATGATTCCGTTGTTTCATATACAGAACTTCTGAAAATATACTAGCGCCGCATTGCATAAGTAATTAATTAAAAATTATTGTCATTTTTAAATTATCAACGTCGTAGGTAGGTATTAAAATATGTTTCTAATTACCACATAACATATAGGAGGGTATTAAAATGAAATTCTTTATATTTTCGAAGGTGTATAATTCCAATTCGTAGTTAATTCTTACACTTAACAAGGGTAATCATTCCAATCAGTCTTAAGTACCCGAATTGGGTACAAAATATCGTAACAAACGTAACAAAAATAATAAAAAATGGAACAGGTCGGGTAGTTAATGTAGGAAGGTACCTTATTAAACGTTAGTTTCGATTCCGTCGTGCGAACTCATTGACACTTTTAAAATGTAACCAAAATGGTATTTTCAATACAGTTGCTCAAAAATGTGTGTGCTTTCGATGACAGTACAGCGTGAGCAAAGTTGATTTTACCGCACGCCATGCGTTTTTGTATTTTGAGGTCCTCTGTCTTTTTAAATTTTGAGATTTAAGCATTCACCATGCTATTTTATATAATACTAAATAATATACTAGAAAAAATAGGACTCGCACCAGATCATGTTCTCGGACGGGAATCGAACCCGTGACCTTTGGATATCCGGTCCAATGCTCTGACCGCTGAGCTACCGAGTCACTGGTGAGAACGTCGAATTTCTTCTAGTATATCAACTCTTACGCTGCAAGCCAGCGCCATCTCACCAATGTAGAAGGAAGGTAGAAGGAAGTCCTCTGTCTGTTTCTCGACATAACCTTAATCTAGGCGGAATCAAATAAACTAAACCAAGCCGTACTCTTAAGTAGAAAAAAATAAGGATCATTATTTGCTTTCGAACAGTTTTTAACGCTTCTTAGAAGCTTTTATTTTAATGATATTTAACAACAACTAAGACATATTTTGAGCTTTCATTTGTTCAGTTAAATCTTTCTTTGTCGGGCAAATTGAAACTTTGTTTCACATTTATCTTATAGTAAGTATTTTATAAAAAAAGCATTTTTAATAATGTAAATTAACATTAATTTTGTAACAAAGCATAACATTTTTAAAGGAACTATAATTTGTTTTGGGAAGTTTTAAATACGAGATTTTATAACTATTACATTATGATCTGTATGTGAACATTGTCGGCCTTACCACAAATGGTTTTAAAACACTGTTCAATAAGGGCTTAACTTAGACACTGTTCAATTGTGATGCTGTCACTTTTTTGACAATATGGTTTGAAAGGGACGGCCGCACATTTAAACACTGTTTAAATTAAACAGTGTTTTAAAATCTTTTGCAGTAAGGCCATTGTTTTTTAAAGTGACTTAAGACCACGTAATTGTATATTGATTATCATAGTGAACATTTAAACATCTATTACTCATAGCCCGACTCTTAATATGTGCTGATCAATAACTAAATTTTACCTCCTTATTCTAAAACGTTGACTAGGCTGATGCTGTCTGTGTTTTATTGTCATTAAATAAATGTTAAACCTGCCCCATGAAATTTCTTTAATTCGATTGTTTACGAAAACATACATACGTGTTTTGCAAGCGAAGCGGTGACAAAGATTTGCTAATGTTACTTTCGCTAGGGGATCAGGGGTCCGATCGCACTAATTCTGAACGATAAAACCAATTCGTTACGTTGTCATTTAGGTTATATTTACCTAGAAATCTTTGGTTTAGCTTGAGAATTCTCATTCAAACTGTCCAAGATTGGCATCCTACGCTCCCCAGGCTTAGCTTTCAACAATTTAAACTAAACTAAAACGAGTTATTTTTTTTAAACGAAACTGAAAAGGTAATGATTTAGTTTGAAAATTAACGCGGCCCCCGCTCCCACAAGTCAACGTTTAAGAATTAAGGGGTTAAATAATTCTGTTTTAAATAATTCTAGAAAAGATTAAGTAAACCTTCACCAAATATTAGATCGGATTTAATTAAGTTCAAACTAGACTGAAATAGTTTTATTCCAATATATAGGTACTATAATTCCACATGTATATCAAACCATTTTTTTTTGTCTTTAAATCAGCACACATCATATAAAATTGTGTCCATATATTTATGAATAAGTACTGTTGAATACACAAGAAACATCGAATTGGTAATTGTTCTAAAGAGGACGTTGCTAGAAGCAATGTACATACATACCAGAAATTAAAAAACGAATTTGAGTTTGTTAAAATTTTTCGACTGAAAGAAAACATATAAGTAAGTAACCGATTTGTAAATTTTGAGATTTTAGCATTGACAATGCTATTTTTATACAATACTAGTATAGTATTGTAGTCAAGTATTAGTCTTATACAAACGATTTCTCAAAATGCATTTGACAGATGGCAGTTATGCGGTTTTAGGAAACAACGCATTAAAAAAATTAAAAGCAACGTCCTCCGTCCAACAAAAGTAGCTATAGTTGTTTTTATTAAGTGTATTGTTGTTCGCTTTATGCACGTTTATTTTTTTCTTTGCTGGTATCACCAAAAAGCATGATGCACATTGTAGCGTGCAAGCATGCTTTGGCCGGCAAGAAGTCCGAGTCGAATGTTAGAGCGAAGCGATACATCCAAACTGCTTGTTCGTACTGAGACTAGAAAAAAAGAGACCAAGTTTTATAAAGCTTTAAATACTTAACCGAAGAACCAATAAGTGCTTCTAGTTTCTTTCATATTACTTTTATCTGTGATCAATTAATACAAAAGATAATAATATGTTTTGTTTTCAGTTAGTGTATGAAAGTAAATCAGATAAATATGAAATAACTGAAAAAAATTGCCAGTTCAAACAAGAGGTGAGCGTTTATAAAGAATACATACCATGTACGAATGTGAAACGCCAACCAGAAAAGCATCTATTTTATTCTTCGGCGAGGTATAAAATGACAGGTACGCGATATCTTTGGCATCATCTTGTTTTGATTGCCTACAACAAAATACAAGCTAAATAAGTAACTGTTCTTTAGTAGAAGAATCCATAATTTTGTAATTGTGTTAAAAAAAAGATAAAAGAAAATACTATTTACCCCCACCCATAGATAAATAAGTGCTATACTATACTTATCACAAGGCACGGCGTCCACTTTCAACACAATGAATCATCGATTACGAAATAAATTTAATATAAAGTGTTTGATAACAGGCAACTATCCACCGCGTTGGCAGCTTTGAGACAGCGAATTGCGGCCACTACTGGACTGGCCACATGTGTGGCTACTACTTGTGCGTGTACTCACAGGTGCAGCAGCGTGGCCAGCACGCGCAGCGGCTCGGGCGCGCGCTCGGTCGGCGCGTGGGCGGCGGCGTACTAGACTAGCCACATGTGTGGCCACTACTCGTGCGTGTACTCACAGGTGCAGCAGCGTGGCCAGCACGCGCAGCGGCTCGGGCGCGCGCTCGGTCGGCACTACGGCGTGGGCGGCGGCGTACTAGACTGGCCACTTGTAGGGCCACTACTCGTGCGTGTACTCACAGGTGCAGCAGCGTGGCCAGCACGCGCAGCGGCTCGGGCGCGCGCTCGGTCGGCGCGTGGGCGGCGGCGTACTAGACTAGCCACATGTGTGGCCACTACTCGTGCGTGTACTCACAGGTGCAGCAGCGTGGCCAGCACGCGCAGCGGCTCGGGCGCGCGCTCGGTCGGCGCGTGGGCGGCGGCGTACTAGACTAGCCACATGTGTGGCCACTACTCGTGCGTGTACTCACAGGTGCAGCAGCGTGGCCAGCACGCGCAGCTGCTCGGGCGCGCGCTCGGTCGGCGCGTGGGCGGCGGCGTACTAGACTAGCCACATGTGTGGCCACTACTCGTGCGTGTACTCACAGGTGCAGCAGCGTGGCCAGCACGCGCAGCATCTCGGGCGCGCGCTCAGTCGGCACTACGGCGTGGGCGACGGCGTACTAGACTGGCCACATGTGTGGCCACTACTCGTGCGTGTACTCACAGGTGCAGCAGCGTGGCCAGCAAGCGCAGCGGCTCGGGCGCGCGCTCGGTCGGCGCGTGGGCGGCGGCGTACTAGACTAGCCACATGTTTGGCCACTACTCGTGCGTGTACTCGCAGGTGCAGCAGCGTGGCCAGCACGCGCAGCGGCTCGGGCGCGCGCTCGGTCGGCGCGTGGGCGGCGGCGTACTAGACTAACCACATGTGTGGCTACTACTCGTGCGTGTACTCACAGGTGCAGCAGCGTGGCCAGCACGCGCAGCGGCTCGGGCGCGCGCTCGGTCGGCACTACGGCGTGGGCGGCGGCGTACTAGACTGGCCACATGTGTGGCCACTACTCGTGCGTGTACTCACAGGTGCAGCAGCGTGGCCAGCACGCGCAGCGGCTCGGGCGCGCGCTCGGTCGGCACTACGGCGTGGGCGGCGGCGTACTAGACTGGCCACTTGTGGGGCCACTACTCGTGCGTGTACTCACAGGTGCAGCAGCGTGGCCAGCACGCGCAGCGGCTCGGGCGCGCGCTCGGTCGGCACTACGGCGTGGGCGGCGGCGTACTAGACTGGCCACATGTGTGGCCACTACTCGTGCGTGTACTCACAGGTGCAGCAGCGTGGCCAGCACGCGCAGCGGCTCGGGCGCGCGCTCGGTCGGCACTACGGCGTGGGCGGCGGCGTACTAGACTGGCCACATGTGTGGCCACTACTCGTGCGTGTACTCACAGGTGCAGCAGCGTGGCCAGCACGCGCAGCGGCTCGGGCGCGCGCTCGGTCGGCACTACGGCGTGGGCGGCGGCGTACTAGACTGGCCATATGTGTGGCCACTACTCGTGCGTGTACTCACAGGTGCAGCAGCGTGGCCAGCACGCGCAGCGGCTCGGGCGCGCGCTCAGTCGGCACTACGGCGTGGGCGGCGGCGTACTAGACTGGCCATATGTGTGGCCACTACTCGTGCGTGTACTCACAGGTGCAGCAGCGTGGCCAGCACGCGCAGCGGCTCGGGCGCGCGCTCGGTCGGCGCGTGGGCGGCGGCGTACTAGACTAGCCACATGTGTGGCCACTACTCGTGCGTGTACTCACAGGTGCAGCAGCGTGGCCAGCACGCGCAGCGGCTCGGGCGCGCGCTCGGTCGGCACTACGGCGTGGGCGGCGGCGTACTAGACTGGCCACATGTGTGGCCACTACTCATGCGTGTACTCACAGGTGCAGCAGCGTGGCCAGCACGCGCAGCGGCTCGGGCGCGCGCTCGGTCGGCACTACGGCGTGGGCGGCGGCGTACTAGACTGGCCACATGTGTGGCCACTACTCGTGCGTGTACTCACAGGTGCAGCAGCGTGGCCAGCACGCGCAGCGGCTCGGGCGCGCGCTCGGTCGGCACTACGGCGTGGGCGGCGGCGTACTAGACTGGCCACATGTGTGGCCACTACTCGTGCGTGTACTCACAGGTGCAGCAGCGTGGCCAGCACGCGCAGCGGCTCGGGCGCGCGCTCAGTCGGCACTACGGCGTGGGCGGCGGCGTACTAGACTGGCCATATGTGTGGCCACTACTCGTGCGTGTACTCACAGGTGCAGCAGCGTGGCCAGCACGCGCAGCGGCTCGGGCGCGCGCTCGGTCGGCGCGTGGGCGGCGGCGTACTAGACTAGCCACATGTGTGGCCACTACTCGTGCGTGTACTCACAGGTGCAGCAGCGTGGCCAGCACGCGCAGCGGCTCGGGCGCGCGCTCGGTCGGCACTACGGCGTGGGCGGCGGCGTACTAGACTGGCCACATGTGTGGCCACTACTCATGCGTGTACTCACAGGTGCAGCAGCGTGGCCAGCACGCGCAGCGGCTCGGGCGCGCGCTCGGTCGGCACTACGGCGTGGGCGGCGGCGTACTAGACTGGCCACATGTGTGGCCACTACTCGTGCGTGTACTCACAGGTGCAGCAGCGTGGCCAGCACGCGCAGCGGCTCGGGCGCGCGCTCGGTCGGCACTACGGCGTGGGCGGCGGCGTACTAGACTGGCCATATGTGTGGCCACTACTCGTGCGTGTACTCACAGGTGCAGCAGCGTGGCCAGCACGCGCAGCGGCTCGGGCGCGCGCTCGGTCGGCACTACGGCGTGGGCGGCGGCGTACTAGACTGGCCATATGTGTGGCCACTACTCGTGCGTGTACTCACAGGTGCAGCAGCGTGGCCAGCACGCGCAGCGGCTCGGGCGCGCGCTCGGTCGGCGCGTGGGCGGCGGCGTACTAGACTAGCCACATGTGTGGCCACTACTCGTGCGTGTACTCACAGGTGCAGCAGCGTGGCCAGCACGCGCAGCGGCTCGGGCGCGCGCTCGGTCGGCACTACGGCGTGGGCGGCGGCGTACTAGACTGGCCACATGTGTGGCCACTACTCATGCGTGTACTCACAGGTGCAGCAGCGTGGCCAGCACGCGCAGCGGCTCGGGCGCGCGCTCGGTCGGCACTACGGCGTGGGCGGCGGCGTACTAGACTGGCCACATGTGTGGCCACTACTCGTGCGTGTACTCACAGGTGCAGCAGCGTGGCCAGCACGCGCAGCGGCTCGGGCGCGCGCTCGGTCGGCACTACGGCGTGGGCGGCGGCGTACTAGACTGGCCATATGTGTGGCCACTACTCGTGCGTGTACTCACAGGTGCAGCAGCGTGGCCAGCACGCGCAGCGGCTCGGGCGCGCGCTCAGTCGGCACTACGGCGTGGGCGGCGGCGTACTAGACTGGCCATATGTGTGGCCACTACTCGTGCGTGTACTCACAGGTGCAGCAGCGTGGCCAGCACGCGCAGCGGCTCGGGCGCGCGCTCGGTCGGCACTACGGCGTGGGCGGCGGCGTACTAGACTGGCCACATGTGTGGCCACTACTCGTGCGTGTACTCACAGGTGCAGCAGCGTGGCCAGCACGCGCAGCGGCTCGGGCGCGCGCTCGGTCGGCACTACGGCGTGGGCGGCGGCGTACTAGACTGGCCACATGTGTGGCCACTACTCGTGCGTGTACTCACAGGTGCAGCAGCGTGGCCAGCACGCGCAGCGGCTCGGGCGCGCGCTCGGTCGGCACTACGGCGTGGGCGGCGGCGTACTAGACTGGCCACATGTGTGGCCACTACTCGTGCGTGTACTCACAGGTGCAGCAGCGTGGCCAGCACGCGCAGCGGCTCGGGCGCGCGCTCGGTCGGCACTACGGCGTGGGCGGCGGCGTACTAGACTGGCCACATGTGTGGCCACTACTCGTGCGTGTACTCACAGGTGCAGCAGCGTGGCCAGCACGCGCAGCGGCTCGGGCGCGCGCTCGGTCGGCGCCACGGCGTGGGCGGCTGTGAGGCAGCGCACGGCGCAGGCAGCGCGCCCGCTCGCCCCGCACCACCACCCCGCCGCCACTAAGCCGTCCCACGCGTGCGGCTTCTACGAGCACATACATTCATATTCAGCATCATCAGCCTAGCAACAAAGATATCGATAAAACATCGAACTCGTTCATGGCTGCGTATCAATGCAGCCGAGACCAACGGCTTAACCTTAGGAAGATTGTCATTGTTTGGTTTGAACGAAATTTTAAAATGAAGTTGAGTCTTTGTAAAATTAAAAATGGCACCTATGTTGTAGTGAAATAAAAAATTTGGTAATAGTAATGTCAATTGTGTCTTTTATTGTATTTTTACTCTCGAGACGCGGCAAACAGAGACGGGTTGTGCACGAGCGGCAATAATTTCAGCATAAAACAATAATATCACGACCAAACCATCATAAGTGCACGAATAGAATATAAACAATCGGAAGATTTCAAAATTCAAATTTTGCCAAATAGAGCTACTACATCTAAGACACTATATATTAGGAATCTGTGGGATAGGAAAATGGCAGCCATACTTTCGACCTTGGCAACGAGCGAGGGTATATCTGATAGCTCCATTTTCTCTAAACTACGTCACTATCTATTACCAAATTAAAACTAACATTTATCAAGCTTCTTTTATTACATCCCGTACTTACAGCTTCGACATACTTTGAGATCTTGACCCCCAGTGACATGTAGTCATAAAACTCGAATACTTCAGCGAACTGGTGCATTAGGTTAAGTATCGGCTGCCACCCGTTGCTGTCGACTCGGCTCATTCGGTCCAAGAAGAAGTCGTCGGTAACACTGATTGGGATCCGACATTCAGGTACTTTCGACTTCGACGACGGAGACACTGACGCGATCTCCGCGGGCAGTCTAAAAGATGTAATAAAGATCTTTTATTTAGCATTTTTTTAAACAGAACATAAGTATAAGGTTGTAAAAGTAATCCTCCCTTATCTTCGTAGATTTGACATTTCGGCAACTTGACATTTCGGGAACTTGTCATTTGGAATCTGACGTTTTGGGAACATGACATTTCGAAACCGCTTGACATTTTGGGAAATTGACATTGTGGACTTAAAGGGCTCTACATTGCACAAATAGTTATTAAAATTACAACAGCATATCAGGTTTTTTTTCCAGATCATTTAAAACCTTAATGTCTTGAACTTAAAGTTTAAAACCGATTGCGATTTTTTTTACATTTAGTGGTAATCCGATGTATTGCTGAACGTAATAACAAAGTGGTCTAATAAATATGACATTTAGTTAAAGCGCGACTTAGTCCTACGAATTAGGTACACCGACCTTAAAGGGAATGGCTCCTATATGAATAAACATTGCAAAAATTTGAAATAATAAATACACTTAAACGTAGTTCAGAGACCTTAGATTATAATCTACGATAAGTTGCCTGAAGTTGACTGTGTGAAGCCAATAGCTCAGCTCCAAGTGTTGGTAGGTACAGTCATCCTCAGTCAGTTCTAAATCCTCCGGTCGAATGTCTGAAAAGAATAAGCTTCAATCAACATTTTGCTTTTTTTAAGAAACCTAAAGGATAAATAAAGCAAAATGTGAGTATTTTAAAAATTCTTCATGTGAGTAATTGAGCGTGAATCATATAACTGCATCATATAAAATTAATAAGAATTTTAAAGTGACTTGGTTTATTCCTTTTGAAACGCAGACTTAAAACGCAGACAGCAAAACTGTGAGAGAAAATTTGTTTTATTAATGAAAATAGTAGTACCACATTTTTGGTTGAAGTACCGTGCAGTGATTTTCTGTCGGCAAGTTGGGCAGAGATGGCAACCTGTTTTGGTATCCCTACTGTTGAGAGTTAACACTATGGCTATGGTGACTGTTTAAATGTTTGAAGCCAAATTGCTTATTTACCTCAAGTCTTACCTCTACAGTAAGTTAGTTCGACATCAGTCGTTTTTTAATTCATTTGGAAAAATAAGGACTTGAAAGTTTGTATGAAATGCCGTTTGCGTCAACGTTCTTAATCATAACATAAAAATAACAATAACTTACCATGACATCCCAGCCTGCCACATCCCCTAAGCGCAGTCTCGACACTCTCCCGCATCATGTCATAATTGCGTTGGTGTGCGACCTTATCGCTTCTGTCTTGAGGCATGTTTTGCTTAAACGCATCGAACATACTGTCATCCATCACTTCCGGCTCCTTGCTTTTCTTATCATTTATCTCCAGTAATCGAACAAGAGTACTCGTGCTTTCTGTATACAACATTCAAGCAAACAAAATACAACATAATTATATTTCTAATGTGTGGTGAGCATACAAAGCAATCTAGTCACAAAAAGGCAACAACACTGGCTTATCTTAACGACGAGGACCAAAACACTCAAGGCGACACATTACGTACAACATTTGATGTTAAATACAGTGGCGGTCACATAATTAAAGACACCAGTCGATTTTCATACAAACGAAGTAACTTTGAAGCCTTGGTTCTCCGCCAAGGATTGACCTAGCTGTGATCTGATGATGGCCATTCAGGGCTTGAATGGAAGAGATTCAGATCGCCATACACACCCAACTGATTTAATCAGCATTCTAAGAGATATAAGGATCAGTTTTCAGTTTCAGGATTAACATTAATTTTTTATGCTAATTTCTCGGTTTTTTTACACATACCCTTACATTTTACAATACTGATCAGATCAGTTGGGTATGTATAGTGATCTGAATTTCATTTCAATGCCACGTTTGTATAAAAATTATCTGGTGTATTTAATTATGTGACCGCCACTGTATGGATGAAGAAACGTAAAAACAATGCTGCTTGCAAAACAAAGTAAGACAATGTAAAGATGATTTTTTTTCACATCATTCCAATTTTGTTTTAAACTCTTAAGAATTTGACTCAAACATCACACTGGTCACGACACGACACTGACTATGTAAGTAAACGAATATATTTTAAGGGTACCGTACCTTTAAAAGGAAAAAACAGAACTCTTATAGGATCACTTTGTTGTCCGTCTGTCAGTCAAGACCCTTTATCTCGGGAACGCATGGAGGTATCAAGTTGAAATTAAAACCATATACTCAGGTTTAGAGTCCCTTGAAGCTGTGAAAAAATCAAACTTCTAAGATAACGTAAAAAAAATATACGGCCGTTTATTACGTACTTCCCGTTGATCTAGAACTATGAAATTTGTCAAGTAATATCGTCTTATACCAGTACAGCGAAAAATCTGAAAACTTTACATTTGTAATTAAATCATAAAAAATATAGTATTTATTTAACGTACGTAATCAATCATCAAGTTTGTACGGAACCCTCGATGGGCGAATCCGACTCGCACTTGTCCGGTTTTTATTTAGTTTAAGAAATAGACTGACAAGTCTAAGCAGCATGTATTAAACGATTACTTCGCTGGTTAATTTCATGCTGAACAAGCGTTATTTATCTAAGCCATTTTAAAAGCTGAATAAGCAAGAATATATATATAAAACAATACTAACTATACAATTCAATCCTTAGTAGTGTTAATGCGTTGTAACACATTCATATTAGTACCATTTTGTGTTATAAGTTTTAGACATTTTCAATAGCCAGTTAAAAATAAATGTAAAACTCACTTATTTACCTTTTAATTAAAGCTGCAAGTAAATTAAGTTAAGCTAACATCCATCGGTATATAAAATTTTGTAACTTAAGTAACAGAACTTTATTTGTACTGAGTGCGCTGAATTTCAACGAAGTTGTAATTGTGTAAACGTATTCAGGTACGTTCTGAATTTAAATTTGAAGTTAAGCTGTATCTTCAAGCGAAGCCGACCTCTTTTTACTGCATACTCAGTAGTAGGTAACTAAGTATATTACTTATATTATATTCATGTCCACAACATAACATTGTCAACATAACGTGTCAAATCAGTTGTTATAAATCATCTTATTGCACAGTAAACATAACGTCTTAAGTTCTTCACATAGCTTCACTAATTATTTTTTTTTTCAATATTAAAAAATTAAATCTGGTTGGTTATACGTGTACCTATGAAATAAATACAATATATGGGAAAAATAACTTTTTAATAGATTAATTTAAAACTCGAAGTATTTTTATAAAAATTTTCCAAAACATATTTGTCACATCAAATTACCTACATAATCCGAGAATCGTTTTTTAAAATAAAACACATTTTAAAATAAAACAAAACCATACCAAGCACTTTTATATTAAACTATTTTTCATACACATGCAACGGAAGCACCACCTATGTACAAGTCAAGAGTTTGGGGACAATGTTATTTGCAGCTGGCAAACTTGCTGTGTGTTACCTTTGTCCTGTGGCTTGTAGCACTCTATGTTGGTGACGTGGCAGTTCGTGCCGTCTTTGCCGCACACCATGTTCACGCCTGGCTCTACTTGTGTGCAGATATCTTCACTTAAACCTGAGAAAGATTTATTAAGAAAAACTCAGTGGTCACTGGTCAAATAATAATAACTCCAAAAGATTACTTCCTAATATACCCCCCCGGACAGGGGGGCTTTGATGATTATGCTTTTTGGACAATATGCCAATAAAAAAGATGCGTTTTGATATTTATTCTTTTTGCAAATATGCCATTCAATATTTATTAACAAATATGCGTTTTATGTTCAAGACAAAAAAAGTTATGCGTTCCATTAGGTCTTTTGGAGTTATTATTATTTGAACAGTGATCACTGAACTTAAGTTTCGAAAATAGGAACGGTAGGTTTCTGAATTGAAAAATTGAAGATAAGCACTATGTTTGTATGCATGAGCAGCGGGGGCTCACTCTGCGCTTAAACTTTTGTATTAGCCTCCTGCTCGCGGCTCACTCAGTCGAGCCAGCGCACGAGGGATGTCGTGTGTCGGTTGAGACAGAGACAGAAAGAGAAGGTGCATACAATTATAAACACGCAGCGCTGTGCAGTTTGAAATTGTACTTTATTGCCGTGCAGTGAGAGTAGCTTGTTAATTGCTTCTGTACGTTTAGTACTGAAAATGAAAATGAAAAATTCTTTATTCAAATAAACTTATATATTAAGTGCTTTTGAATTGTCTATATTTTCCTACCACCCATTCGAGACTTGTTCAAGTCTTATACTATTATATATTCTGTGGCATGAGTAACATTCGAGTTGTGCTCAACTTTAATTTCTCAATTCAGCCACCGACTTAACTCTCAATATGTGCAAATTTTGAAACACAGCCTAATCCTTTTTTTAAATTTTAATGAAAAAAGTATTTAAATCCTATCCTTTGCCTAGTCTTGGAGGAGGAAACAGGGGACTACCAAACGTTGATTTTGTCAACTTTCTATAGGAATTTTTCCTTCTCTCGACCGTGGTGTTTCCTCTTAATCGCTATCACGCTTAAGAGCTTACCTATCTGCCATAAGAAACAAATCTCTAACCCGCCTGCCAAGCACAGAAATTACGGCAAAATCATCGTCCAACGAAAACGGGAGAGGCCTACGTTCTGCAATAGACTATATTACTGTGATGATAAGGTTTTTTTTATAACTACGCATAGATTGCTCCGATTCCAAAATAAGTAGCTAAAGCACTTGTGTTATGGAAATCAGAGACAACAGTGGTATCACAAACACCCAAACCTGAGCCAGTATAGAAAAGTTCATTTTCTAAATTGACCCAACCGGGTATCGAACCCGGGACCTCAGAGATGGCGACACCTTGAAAACCAGTGTACTAAGCCACTCGACCACGGAGGTCATCAAAAAGTGTTAGTTGTCACTAGGGCATGCAAAAACCGGGTAGTTATAGGAAACCGAATATTTCGGTTTTCATAAAAAAAAATCCGGTTAACCCGGTTTTTTCGGGTATTTCGGTTTTTTTTAAATAAAATTCAATAAATAGGGTAGAATAATAAAAACTGTTTATTTTCTTTCGTTACCGCATTAACATTAGTTTCTGAACACATTTGAGATCAATCACGTAACTAAATTATGTATGCCACTATGCACTTATTAACCTTAATAAATTCTAACATAAAAATCAATAAAATCGACAAATCGTGAAATAAAAAACACGTCTTTAGAACCTTTGAGGTTAATAACAAAGTCAAAATTAAACATAAGAGAGAGATTGAGATAAATCTTTTTTTTAAACATACTTATATGCATTTTATATTGGTGAAATGTTATGTAATGCAATAAAAAGGTTAATGCAAAGCATGCTTAAATGCTATATGGGTTAATATTAAATTATTCAATAACAATTATAGAACAAACCCTGAATAAAAAGTGCTTTTAAGGTTAGGTATCGGTGGTTTGTTTATAAAATTATCTCCGTGAGTTGGCTGAAGTTGTAATTTAAAAACAATAACGTCCTTGCTTATATTTCCTTTCACAATTATTCAAAAAACAAAAGTTGAAGAGCTTACCTGAATCGTGAAAGTTTCTTTGCGTTTACTGTGACTTGGCACTTGCCAGAGAGTGAAGGCTGGTTTATACGAAGTAAGCGACTGACTCCGAAATCGAGACAAGTCAGTGCTGACCCAAAAAAAACCCAATGTAAATTGGTTTGAAGTCAGCGCTGACTTGAAAATTTCCACACGAATATTTTGAAGTCAGTCGGTACTGACTTCTGTACTGACCCTGTGTAAACTTGTCTTGATTGACAAAACTAAATGGCAGCCAGCCAGTAACGTCAATTTAAGAACTAGAGACAAAAATGCGTTTCATATACACGCTTATTACTTTCCTTGAATGCCATACACTATTGCATTTTTTGATAAAATAAGAAAGTTTTTGTGTAAACTGTGTGTTAAGTGAAATAACCGAAAAACCCGAATAATTCGGTTTTATGACTAGAAAAAACCGGGTTCAAAATTCTGTCGGTTAATCGGATTTTTCGGTTATCCGGTTAACCGGTTTGCAAGCCCTAGTTGTCACTCACCTACTTCAGCCAAAGTGTTGATCTGCTTCACGAGGCACGCCCACCCATTGAGCAGGTTCCTGGCCAGCCCCCCCATGAACTTGGGCTCCACTCGCACCACTTGCTTCAGGTGGAATATGTGAGTGTTGCGGTGCTTACGCAACATGTTCAACTCGGATAATACGAAGTTGAGCGCGGGCTATAAGGGAGAAATACTTGTTTATAAATCAACTGTTATAATAAAAAAATAGACACCACCAATGTGGAAGTAACTCTATCTTTTTACGCCTAAACCACTAAACCAATTTTGTTAAGTTTTATGGATTGGAACATGGGAGTTGTAGAGCAATAAGTTTCTTTTATTTTTATACTTTTTAATTAATATTATTTTGTTACTCTTGTCATTTTGATTAGTCTATGGTTCAGTCAAATTTTAAATCTATTATTTAAAAAGAGTGTGTAAAAAACTCTCTCTCATCAATCCGCTTACGTTACTCTTCGTTAGCTCTTGCTTTTTGTTTGGTCCTTTGAGCCGGATTGATGAACAATGAAATTTAGAACTAGCGGAAAAGGGTCTGAAATGGGTTTATTTTTACAGCATTTTCATATCTAGGTTTATTTGAAAAAATATTATTTTGGTTTTTTGATTGCTTACCTCGTACAAGCCCAATTTGAACCCCTCCTCAGTCGCCGACAGAGATTCATCAAAGTGCCCCATCTCGATATAGAGAGAGGCAAGAGACGCCAGCACTAGATCCTTATACTTCGGATCCACTTTCTTGTTGGCTGACATCAGACAATGGAGGGCATTCGCGTTGTTCCCTCGCACTCGCCAATAGAGCGACGCTAGGGTGTACACAAGCCATTCTGGAGCTAATTTCTGTAGCAATAGGGTTTTAATTGGATCACTATTTTTTGTTTGTGTTACTGATTCAATTCTAGGCGTTAAACGAAAACCCTGATGAATATACTTGATACTGTGCTTAAAAAATATTTTTCCCAATAGAAAAAACGAAATACAGCTAACTTCTTTTATCTAGTCCGTAAAACTCTGGAAACTTATATGCTACAGAAAACACTACAAACTTAGAACCATGCTTATAAGGCTGTAGTTATCCATTAATTTTTGCTTCAATTCTCAAACTAAGTTATTAAAAAATGCATTCTATGACAAACAGATTTAGGTTCAATATTACATCATGTTAACAAACATTTAAAAAGTACCTTCTGCATGGCTATATATATGCGATGCCCTATTTCCACGTCTTGCATATGCATCACAGACTCAACATTGCCGTCTCCAGCATATTCCAGGAGTTTATTCCTCAAGTAACCTGTGTCCACCACTTGCCTATTTATTTGACCTCTAAAACGAATGGTAGGGGAGAATCAACAGAATATACATCAAGTATCAAATCAAGGTGGATCATTACTGACTTTGGAGACTTCTTTTGTGTGAACGCAGTAGCATCTTTGTCTTGGGGACAAAGTGGAGGGTACCAGGGCAGTTCATGCTCCTCGCTCACTGGTACGCCTATCTTGTCAGACAATAGTTTATTTAATCTGAAAATGTTAATATAATATATGCATTACATATAACTGATATTAACGCCTGCAGCACACCTCCTTCGCGAAACAATACCAGCGAAACTGCAGTAGGTTCCACCATGAATTGTCAGTTGTACGATAAGCGAAACAGATGTGAAACAGTCTGTTCTAACGCATAGATTTAACTATGATGCTGTCACTTTCACACGCGATTCCGCCCGATCGGCACGGACCGTTGACACACTTTCGCCGCGAAACCGCTATGTAGGTGTGATCGTCATTTATCGTCGTCGATAGAAGACAAGTCATGGTGGAACTACTGCGGTTTCATTGGTATTGTTTCGCGGTAGAGATGTGCTACAAGCGTAACGGTCCTGACACGGATTTTCCCCTAACATGACCACCGAAACACGATATATAATATATCGAGTTTTATCGTGTATCAGTGGCGTAGGGTCCATACAAGCCGATTCCCATCGGCTTACTTTTTAGAAATCCCACCCCACCGATCCACTATGCAGATCATAACATTTTTGTAGAACGCCTTACCTTATCCATACTTTCACCCCTCGCCACTGGTAAGTATAGTTTAGAAAATAATTAGTTGTAATTGTAAAACTCAACTGTCAAAATCCATTGACTTTTGACAGTTAAACGTGTTAAATCGCTATATCATATCGCGTTTCGGTGGTCATGCTAGGGTGGGTAGAGCGTTGGGTTATTTCGGATTCAGTAAATAGTAAGTAGTCTAAAGAACAACCGAACATGGAATCTGATTGAAGCCGCACTTGCGACCTTCAGTCCTCACTACCGCTAAGACCCAAAAAATGAGTCATCTTTCGCTCAGCGTTCATGATCCATCCGAGGGAAATAGTAATAATGGTCCTTATTTTCCATTCAATGAAAGTGATACTAGTATTTCCTAAGGATTATTGTCAGGACGTACCATATGAATTTTATCAGGGCAATGATATAAAAAAGTTTAGATACGTTACCCGCACTCCACAATGGCAAGACGAAAGTAAGGAGATTGCCCGACTTTCAATTAGGCAGTCTCGTGACACGGAAACACACACGACTCTAAAGACACTAAAAAACTATGAGATTCTGATCAAAAATGCATTCCTGCGTCTATAAACGATGCAAAATTATACAGCAACAGCCAGAGATCGGAAAAATGTTTCATTTCACACGTAAGTACTGTTTTTAACTGTAAAATGTATTTTCGAGAGTGAAGGAGAGCGCGTATCGATCTCTTTCTAACGACAAGTATTACGTATGGTGGCGTTCATTTTTGTCCCTTTCTTGATGTAATATGTCAATATGTGTAGCTGCAGTACCTGTTTTTGTTTTTTTTTCGTCGATTTAAATTGCATGATGTTAGCGTATGACGCATCTAAACTTTTTTAATATCATTGAAAGGGCTAATAAATTGGTCACTTACCTGATACCCTTATTTTCAAATGGTAAGAAAACTGGATATATAGCATCAAGATGTTTTGGATAGCTTGACTCGGTTTCTTTACAAAGCCTATTAGAAGGCCACACATGCTCTCTGTCAAAATCTTCTAAGTAACGATTCACCCTCATCGAAGGAGGATATCTGCACAGAAATTACCAAAATAACGTTTCATAAGGAAAACAAGATTTATGGCCGAATACTCAAACGATACTCAACTTTGAGGGGCGCTCAAACATCATGCTGTCTTTGTCGTATCTTTGACATTTAATGCGACAGGACGGTGTTTAAGAGCCTCAAAAAGATGAGTGACGTTTGAGTATTCAGCCAATAGTAATTTAAAAACTGAGGAAAACTTACAATATATGCCCAGTAAAATATTCTGAAAAATCCCCCTTTGCTTGATTAGCTCTTTTTTCTTGAATTATTGCTAAATCGATTTTCATATCCTTAGTATTCATATTAGGCAGCTCTGGGAAAATAGCCAAAATTAAGTAAACATCAACTTTATCCAGTAGAAATTAAGAAAACTTGTCATTATGTTAAAGAGTTGATAATATAGGTCTATTGAATTGTATTTTATCACTATCTCACTAAATTTTAAGTGCCTATACCATATTACCTTTAAAATCAGGAGCTTCCAGCATAGGTCTTTCAATTTCCCTCAACACTTCTGCGTCCATCAATTTACTTAAGTCTGGCTGGACGTAATTCTGTGCCATATCAGCATGTTTTTCGATATGTTTCACTAGTCTTTGTAAACTATATGCCGAGTCCAAAGCAAAGACTCCCCTCTCTTGGAGCTTCTCACTAATCGAGACTGGCCCGTCTAGGAAATATTGTATCACAGAGTACCTATCACCTTCTTTCTTTAAATCTCTCATTTTGAACCCAGTAAGCTCTGACATTTTTTCAGCATTTTTTATCACATTTCGGAAATCTGAAAATTATTATTTTATAGTTTATGCACAAAACCTTTTTTTATAATTTGATGAATAATAAAGCTATACATTAAATAATTTTCTTTTGTTTTTCCCACTTCTCAATTAAAACTACATACTATTGTTGATTTACCATTATCTGGATCATGTTTCCTCGTCCTTAAAAATGCAGCTTGCAGTTTTAGCCAGTGTGCTTCCCTGCTTATATACTGAACCAACTCTTCACGCACCTCATCAACTATGCTGAAATTATGTTGCAATATTACAAAACTAAAGAAAAGCTTTTTAGTTTTTTTTTTTTTTTTTTAAGGTACACCAACAAAATAGTTTAGAAAATAAGGAATCATATCTCTGACAAATAATAATAAAATTATAAGATGTACTTACATGTAAATAAACTGGAACATTAAAACAAAAATTAATGAATACAAAAAAGATTTAGTAAAAAATTATACTTACTTCCTCATTACATTCATTCTGTGCAGCAAAATATTATGGCAGACCACACCATTCCTATACCTTTCAGCGAGTTCGAAGTTTGGCTCCAATTCCAAACATCTATCTAAGTGTTTCAGAGAATTGTTATATTCTCCGAGGACTGCATATGCAGTTGCGAGAATAAAGTGATTAATGTGGTACTGAGGATCGTGATCTACAGCTGCTCCCAACACTGTAACTGCATCCTCTGTTTTCTTACTGCGATGTAGAATTGAGCCTAAGTTGAGGAGTGCTACATCTTTGTATTCCCTGTAAGTTTATATGACAATATGTCAATCACAGTTAATCAAGAGTAATCTTAAACGCCTCTTCAATCTTAAAGTAGTATTGAAGTAAATAGTCCCAGCTATAGGAAAACAGTAAAGCCATAGAGATAGAGAAAGATAAGAAAACAATTTCCAAATTAAGCAGTGTAATAAAGTTTATATCACTATTTTTTTACTCAAAGAAGGATGTCAATTTTGACCTGTCAAAATGTTGATTTTATCAATTATTGTGTATAGAGAAATAAAATAGCTCATTAAAGGAGGATGCCACAAAAAAACCCAGAGTCGATTAAAATAATTTATATATGGTGAGGTATACCAGACATAGTATGTCCCAAATATGCAATTTGATTTCGCTTAAACAATCCCCAACATTTTAAAAAAGTTGCGATAACGCGGGGTACTATTAGAACATAGTGCGTTTGTGTTTAACATGTAAGTAGGTTTTGTTACAAGTTAAATATTTTGGGTATTTCAACGGTGAATATTATGAATATTATTATTGCATGATGTTGATAAGCTAACAATATGAATAAAAAAAAACATAATAATATACAACATGTTACATAAATCGCGAAAAAAATCAGCTGTATCATACATTTTAATATTTTCGATATTTTTTGTATAAACCGCTGATTTTTTTTTTCGCGATTTCAGAGTCGGTCCCATAGTAAAAGTTGCTCAAATTGAAGGTCCCTAGACCATATTCGGCATTATATACTCGCTGTAATTGTATAAAGTGTTTTATTTCTAAATACGATTGTTAAATACTAGTTGTTATTTTTTTTGCAGATTATTAGCCTACCAACATCATGCAATAATAATATTCATGATAATCACCATTGAAATACGCAAAATATTTCCCTAACGTCGTGATAAAACTACTTACATGTTAAACACAAACGCACTATGTAGTAGGTAAACCCCGCGTTAATTCTCACATCTTTTTTTTAATGTTGGGGATTGTTTAAGCGAGATCAAATTGCATATTTGGGACATACTATGTCTGGTCTTTCTCACCATACATAAATTATATTAATCGACTCTGGGTTTTTTTCTTTGATTTCGTGGCATTGTCTTTTTATTGTTATTTATAAATTTCTAACTAAAATAAAAATCGGCAATACAGAAATAGAGAAAATTCATAATAAAGATTAGCAATAAATACAATTAGAACACATTCATTTTACAATTACATATTTTTCTAATTGCCAAATTAAAATTCAATAAATACTAGTGTTCTATGGTCATAGCAACTATTCAAATATAATGTTATTATCATTATACATCAAGTTTAAAAAATACTATTTGTCAGGTCAACGCTTCTATGAGAAGTGGTCATTGTTCTTTAATTACTGTGTTCCAAAAAAATTATTTTAAGAAAGTCTGTGTATTTAAAAATTTATATAATTTAGCTTTTTAAAAATACCTAGGCGCATAATGAAGAGCTCTTCTGCTACATTCCATTGCTTTGGGTGCATTTCCCCTTACTCTCCAATACATAGACGCCATATTATAATGCAGCCATGAGGAGCTGTTCTTTCTAAGACAAAGTGACAGCCAATGACCAAACTGGTCTACTGTCATAATGGGAGAAATCAGCTCTGGGAGCGCCATCTCTGGACTGGCGGTCAAATTCTCTCTTTGCATCATACCCTATAATGGAAATTGTTTTCATTTCACACTAATACCACACA
Organism: Catoptria pinella; assembly: GCA_963556745.1. Lineage (NCBI taxonomy): Eukaryota > Metazoa > Arthropoda > Insecta > Lepidoptera > Crambidae > Catoptria > Catoptria pinella. Next base: position 11,503,734 of record OY750763.1, read on the forward strand.
GTGTGCTTCTAAGAAAATAATATTTGAAAAGAGAGTAGGAAATAAACTATGTGATATGCTCAACAAATATTCTAAGTAATTAGAGATAGTATTTATTTTTTGCTTATTTAAATTGTTGAAACGATTTGAGAGTTCAAATCTATCAAAATATCAGATCATTTGATAAAAATAAGCCTTATCTCAAGACGTGAAGGTGCACTTTCATTAGTTCTCAGGTAACAAATGAAAGTGCATCTTAATGTCTTGAGATAAGGTTGATTTTTCTCCAATGTTCAGTATTTGGTATGTTTGAATGCTTAGATCATTTTGAGGCAAACAATACATACTTCAGTAATAAAACTGATTAAAAGCCATTAAGCAATATAATGTATTTCCAATTTAATAATAACAATAAATAATATCCTGCTTCACAGCTGAAGTACTATAAGGATATGTTTTTATCTCTTAAGGAAAATACACAATTCGATTCACATGGTTTCTGACTCACAATTTATGCAACATTTAGACCTTCAATGAAATTGGTTTTAGATGTCACTTTAGAATGTTTTTTGGTAAAGGCAATATTAACATTGTAAATAGAAGCAATCCATTTCGTCTTGTTAAGGTCACATAGTAGATCATGATCTATTTATCATTTATTAGAAGGGCTCATGCTTAACTCATTGCCTCATTAGCTTATAGTCAGAATATATATTTACTATTATAAAAACACCTTTAATTATAAAATTAGAACTGTTTTGATTTCTCATAATTGCATTAACAGAAAAAACATAAATGCAAAGTACTGACCTCAAGATGTTCAAATGCAAACATGCTGAATGTCAAAGATGATATCTTCTTACAGTCAGGCACATCTACATCCTGCCCAATAGAAGGCTTATACAATGAATACTCTTCATCTGCAATCTTTTTTGATTTACCCTCTTCTAGAAATGAGGCATACCAATCCAGGTAGTTTAATTGACCAGCTTTATTACAACTATCTTCCTTTAAAATTAATGTTGTCACATCTGAATTTTTCTGTATACTGGACCACAAGCTGGTAACCACTTTTTGCCTTTTTGCCAAATCATGGTATAAGTTTATTATGTTTTCCCACCTAGTGTCCTGACTTAAGAAGGCTAGAAGATCATGAGGGTTTTCCATCTCAAATGGTGACTCTTCCTGAAAAGAAAGGTAGCAAATAAATACAATGTACCTACCTACATAGTTTAAAATACTTTTTTATCAGTATGGGACATGAAATAACAATCTTTAAAACTATTATTTCTATATTAAGGTATATGATATTAAGTATTTTTAACCAGTGTTTTAGTGAGAAATCTTAAATTATATAGAGAAAAGATACTGCTAATGTATGTCAAGGCTTTAAATAAAACAATAGGCATTATTTGGAATAACGGAAGCTCTTATCGTACCTTTGGTTGAATCAAACCACTTTCAGTGACCATCCAGTGAGTAGAAGCTTCAGAATTAATTGCACACAAACTAAACAAACACAATATACCCACGAACATCATCTTTGAAGGATATTTAAACATTCTTCAGTTAAAAAATCATATCATTTATTTAAAAACAGTAGCTTTTCCATAAATTCATAATTTTGCGAAGAGTAAGTAGTTTTATATCGTCAACCAACGCGATTTGTCATTGTCAAACGAAATTACGAAAACGAAACGAGATTATTGCCAAAGTCAAAGTCAACTCTCTGTCAATGTCAAAATTATAAGCGAAGATTTTGTTTGATTTTCTCACGGCTTTGGACTCAACTTCTTAAACCATGTTTCAGAGTAATATTATTTCTGTGTTGGTAAAAAAGAAAACTCAGTACGAATAGACGGCATATAGGTACTCACCCACTAACTGCAACTACGGATACCTATAACAAAACAGAGAGATTTAGTCCAGTCAACGAATGGCTCAAAAGGGAGTGTAGAGTCGGTTTCGTTCGCATAACATTTTAGTCATAATATGGTTTGGCATAACAGGTACGTCATAAAGTTTTTTCGCATAATGGCATATTCGCATAATGTTATATTCGCAGAATGATTTCATTGGCATAACGATTACCTATACTAATTTAATTTGGCATAAAGGTGAGTTTAAATGTTAAACGCATAACTTTATCCCTTCAACGCCCGGAAAGTGAGACACAATAGAATTCCATTGTGGATAACAATGGAATTCTATTGGGTCTCATCACGATTCAACACGATTCAAGATTCAAGATACCATCTATTCTGTCCCATACTCCCATTGGTATGCAAAATCAAAAAAAGTTAATTTAACCCTTCAACGCCCAGAAAATGAGACACAATAGAAATTTCATTGTTATCCGGCTGCCTGCGTCCGCTCGGGCGTTGATGAATTAATACACATAATAGTAATTTAACGTAATATAGACATGGCATAATTTATTACTATAAGCTTTATAGTCATAATTTGATTGGTACTATAAAAACATTTCATGGACTAATTATGTTAGGGCCTTTGGTAAACAGACCATTAGGTGCAGCGTAGCGAGCGAGGAGGAGGTTAGGTTTCATTGCGATCAAGAACGTACAAGCCGAGCGAGCAAAGCGAGCGTGTCACGGCAGCGGCCGGTGACGTGCCAGAACTGACCAGCGGTGGTATCGGCTAAAAACATTGAAGTTCATGTTAACTGTGTTTTGACAGATATATATGTGATACATTGCTACTTATCTTTGGTAAGTTTTTATTTGTGCCAAAACAAAGTAGCAATATCATATACATCTGTCAAAACACAGTTAACATGTACATACATGTAGAGCCCCTCCTCGACTGTATGCATTATGCCACAAGTTGTTATGCTAATAAACATTATGATTAGCTATGGGTGAAAAATGTATGCAATAAAATTTTATGCTTTTTGATCATTATGATAATAGTAATTATGCGGAATTGAAGTAGGTATGCGTAAACATTTATTCGGTATAATTCGAATTGATCATTCTGCCAAAAACCTTAAGCTGTATTATAGCATTCACATCATGAATCCGGGCAAGATCCCAGCGGAGTTGGTCTACACACCCTCTTCCAACGAGTTATCAGCCTTTCGAATATTCCCAACCAGGCTTTTTGGTCATTCATCATCATAGCAGCCGCACGACGACATCAACTATTGTAAAAATATTTTTCCAGTTTCTTTTTATTGTATTGTTTCTCCTAGCTTAATGGGTATTAGTTAGATAGGTTTGTAACGAATAAAACTATTCGCATAATATGCGAATAGTTGCTATAATGATTGTTGTTGATTGGAAAAACAACATATTATGTTGTTTTCCCACAACCGTAAACCGGACCAAAACCGCAGACTGCTTTTAGGAGGAAAGGTAGAACTAAGTACCTACCTAACTCGTAATATAGGTACTTATAAGTAGCGTAAGTTTATGTAACTCAACTGCATCCGAAGTCTACGCAATATCTCCGGCTAACAGGGGTGCACCACCCCTCGCAATGTGCTTACTGCGCAAGTCCAAATAACCTCATTCAATCCACGCCTTAGGTCATCCACACGCTATCTCATTGTACTTCTATTATTACAAAACCACTAGTGTTAAAGCACAAAGGAATTTGTCGATTTCGAGACGTTTTCGTAGGTTTCGTAGTTGTAGTAAAATATTTTGGTTTAAGTGACAGAGCAGAAAACTCCATGGACGCGTGTCCCTTCGAGATTTTCGTGTACCTAGTCGATATCGTGAAGTACAGGTGAAAGGAAAACAGTGAAAAATATGTGATTCACGAAAGTGGCAGAGAAAGAGGAAAATGGTAAATGACGCACAAGTACTGTCGCCACCAAACTTGGTTGTGCGTGACGTAGACAGTCGCACAAATGATACGTGCAGTGTAAATAGACCTGTGAAACAATTGGAATATAAGGTGGATATTGCTGTCTAGATCCCGAATGTTCCTATAAGTTTTAAACTCCCTTAACGAATGATATAATGCATTCTCCTTTTTAGGGAATACTATGGACATGTGGTCTCAAGGAAATCTGTTTAGCTGCTCTTTGGCTTCCATTAGGTGCTTTAATATTTTGTTACGTGACAGCTTCTATATTTCAAGCAGATGACATACATGAAACGCACTGTAGGGTAAGTATCTCTGTAAGTGCTTGCAGTACTTACGTAATGTGATCTTATGCAATATTTTTTTGTATGAAGGCTTGTACTATTATGTTTTCTGTGATGAAGGGGCCTTTAACATTTTTGCCAAGTTCAATCAATAGAAAGGAAAATAAATTGAAATTAATAACAAAGTTGTAAATGGTTACAGAAAGTAAGTCACGTTTTTGTAGATCTTTAAAGCGAGCTACTCAAAGCCGACTACTGCATGCAGGGCTTTATGTAGGCATGCAGGGCCGATATTATAGATTAAGTAGCGCGCTTGAAGAATAGTACGATAACTAGAAATTTTGAAATAAACACTTTAATAAATATGTTTTCAAAAATAAAATCTCAATTTCTTTAGCTTTAGAAAATATATTTGAGTTTACATTATCTAGTTAGTTTTTGGGGAAATGCGTATTTAATATTCTCTTTTTCATTTCCAAATTGTTAAAGAGTATTAATTTTATTTAAATCAGTAAACCCCGATTCTGAAACTTAACTTCGACAGACGTTTCTCTACAAGGCCGCAAGTCGATAATAAATTTATACGATTCCTAGGACACGATTTAAAAAAAAGACTACAACTTGAAGTATTAGAAAATAATTATCAGAAATACCTAATCAGACAAACACAAACGCGATTTTTAAATTTTTTAAATTTTAGCATTCACAATGCTTTTTTATATAATACTAAATAATATACTAGAAAAATACGACTCGCACCAGATCATGTTCAAAACGTAACTTTACACGCAATTCACCGTAGAGAAACTGAAAGTTTTATTACAAGTTTGTTTAGTCTGTTTATCCTTACTTACTTGTCCTATTTAGTAAACAGCTTTTGGCAGTTGTCGTCCGTCTTTTAAGTTTAAACCGTTATTTAAAAATATGTTGTCTTACTAAATCAAATTGTCACTAATAATTAGTATTTTTTTTCGTAATCTGTGTGGATAACCATTAAATTTTGTTGTATTTTATAATTGATTTTTAGGGTTCCGTACCTCAAAAGGAAAAAACGGAACCCTTATAGGATCACTTTGTCGTCCGTCTGTCTGTCTGTCCGTCTGTCAAGACCCTTTATCTCGGGAACTCGTGGAGGTATCGAGTTGAAATTAAACTAAACCATATACTCAAGTCTACGGGCACTTGCAGCTGTAAAAAAATCAAAATTCGAAGTTAACGTAAAACAAAGATATGGCCATTAATGCCTCAAAAAACGCATATTTCGACACCCTCAAGGGAATCTAAATTCATAGGGTACTTCCGGTTGACTTTTCATAAAGAGTTGAGTGAAGATTGTTTACCAAATAAGACAAGTAAGGACAAATAGACTATAGCCCAAATTTGCATATTCCAGGTATACAATGTAGTGCCATCGATAAGTTCGATTACCGGCATCAGCCCACAGAGGTATGTGTGGCGGGTATGCGTCGCGTTCCACCTTGGACCAAGGTTGTTGATAGGCTCTCTTTACTACAACTACCATAAGGAGCGCACACAGCACATCGTCGAAGAGAAGGTACGTCAAAAAGTTCATTGAAGTCGAAAACTCGACTTCAATGAAAGGTAACCAGAAAGTTTTGGGCAGCACAATACTTAATTAGGTAATCGTAGTGTACCACATCTTGCACATCTCTAGTGCAAAAGCACCTTTAACAGTTTAAGTGTAAAGAATAATTACTTTTTCACGACAAGGGCGCGCCGTGCATGTTTTGCTATTTTGCCTGCACAAAGTATTTTTTTGGAAGAAACCTGTCAAAAACTAAAAATCTGAAATAGGTACCTAATACATTTTGGTTCTCAAAACTTCTTTGATGAGAATGTATGTTGCATTTTAAAATAAATTATGTTACTAATATTTTGAAATATTTGTTTCAGGCTCGAGAACTAGCCACTAAATTAGGAGATGCCTGCTATTGGCTCAATTTGATAGAGTTGCTCGCACTCACCGGAGTAACTTACATCTCTAATAGGGAAAACTATTGTAAGTATCTAACTTGCACTTGTAAAACTTTACTACTGTAAACATTGCTGTACCTACTGACATAGTTAACTCAAAACGCCAGCATATCACCACAATGTCTTTAAAAAAAAATTCAATAAACTTTACGTTTTACAGTTGAGAGTTTTGTTCGATTTGGAGAATTTTTGTAATTCTCAAAGAAATGTTTAATTACTACCTACCAAACAATAAAATTTTGTTGTCATTTGATCATTTCTTGGTACTTATCAATTATTTTAATCATCCGAATTTAAAAAACAGATCTTACTCTACACATCATAATTATTATTATCATATCGGATGAGATGTTAGAAAAACACATTTTATTTTGTATCTACTTAACTCTGTATTTTCTTCTTTGCAGTTGTTCACGAAAAGATATTCATAGTGTTCATGATAGTGGCCCTGCTCCACATGCTGTGCCGGGCGAGGGTCGGGTCGTTAGGCGCCGATGTAGTGGCGCCAGTGCGGACCAACAAGTCCGTGTGGACGCTGTTCTTCATCGCCATCGCTGCCACTGTAGGCCTCGTCGTGTTCTTCCTAAAGCACCGGCTGCTCTGCCATCCTCTGGGTACGTGTGGCAGTTGTTCACAGGAAGATATTCACAAATTTCATGATAGTGGCCCCATGCTGTGCCGGGTGAGAGTCGGGTCGTTAGGCGGTGATGTAGTGGCACCAGAGCGGAAAAAGTCCGTGTGAACGCTGTTCTTCATCACCGGCTTCTCTGCCATCCTCTGGGTACGTTTATAAAATATAAAAAAAAATGAACATGCTCTCTGATAGAAGTCGCTCCTCTCCACTTCCACTCAAACTGGGGACGAACTGTGGGTAGGCTGAACTATGGCTGTTATAAAAGTTTGCATTCAAACTATGTGTTACGGGTTGGGACATGGAGTCAGGAGTGATATCCCTGATGGTATCAAAAGCCTCTATAATCAACTGTGATCGCTAATTCCTTAACCCTTTGTATAGTAAACTAAATTCTTAAGTTATTAGTTACTTACAATAAAAATATGTTTGATTTTAAAATAATAAACATCTAGAATCATTAATAAAATTAGTACCATCTAAATTCTAAATCGATTATCCAGCGTTTCCCAAATGGTGGATCGTGACCCGGCACCAGGCCACGAAAATAAAATACCGGGTCGAAGCATTGTCTCTTACAAAAGTACTTTGTTTTTTCATTTACCTTATATGCAATGCACTAGAAGGTTTGAAAAAACTTGTGGTGAGTCACAGTAAAGTTTGGGAATCGCTGAATTATACAATAAGATCATTATTGATCAACAAAGGAGTATTAAAAAAATATTTTATCTGTTCCAGCGTTCACCTGGTTTTCAGTCTGCGAGTACATCCTCGCGACTGCCAACATGGCGTTCCATGTTCTGGTAGTTCAAGATCTTCCCCTCCATCAGCTGCAAGTCGTCAGCGGTACTCCCACACACAGAAAGACTAACTAACGAACTTATTGAAATTGCCCTATCTTACTATCACACTGGTTGCAGAACCAGCTCGCGTTTCGGTAGCCATTGCCACCCCTAAATTGATTGCGCAACCAAGCGGACACCAGTGCCCCGTTTATCAAAACTTACAAATCTTGGACTTATTTATTATATATATACAAGCATTTTCCTCATATGAAAATCATTATTCCACAAATCCGTTTACCAAAACACGTTAAATTAAACGCTACAAGTGTGATTGTTTATTTAACAAATATGTTTTCACACTTGTTTTCGTGATTTAGTCAATAAAAAAAAATCTTTTTAACTTACAACTTGTACAAACCTCTATGGAAAATCCTGAGTATTCCTGAGGGTGGCCCGCGACTCTCCATTTCGTCTTATAATTTTCACAAGTGTTTTGCAACGGTCATAAGAACATGACCTATGAATTCTACTAAAAGATTAGACCGGGAACAGTACATAATTTACATGAACTTGTAAAAAAAATCATGTAAAGATTAACCGCCTCTGTCACATCCACCTTGCAACTTCGGCCTTATCGTCAACATCAGGTGAGATGAAGGCCAAGCACTAACCCGTAGTGGAAAAAAAGTGTAACTTGTAAACTTGTAAGTTTTGAAAAACAGAGCACTGGTGAGGTACCCTCCATACATTGTATGCATTTTTTTGGTAGCGTGATCAGTTGCGCCGCCGCTGTCGCTGGTGTCTTACGGCCGAATACTCAAGGGCTTCTTAGCTAAAATCTTTAGTTAAGGTCTAATTAACTTTAAGTAAGCTGTCAGTTTCATAGAGTTTCTATCAAATCTGACAACTTATTTGAAATTAAGAAGGCATTTACTTTAAGAATCGTTTGAGTATTTGGCTGTAAGTGAGATATAAAATTGAAAGATGCCAAAAGGAGCCATAGACATTTGCGTTATGATATCGAAAGTTTAAAGGTTATTTTAATCGGGCGTTGCTATCATGAGTAAATCACAATAGAAATTAATTTTACTTTTTCGCGCAAACCACGTGCAAAACGTTAATCGGCTATGTTTTTTTCGTATTTTTCAGTAAACAATTACTGTCAAAACTAATAAAATAAAAATATGCAGTCATTCGATTATCAACACATTATCACGGATAATTTGTCGGAATTGAGAAAGATTTGTTTTTAAATAATGAAACTAACTGCAGTTGCATGTATTTTTTTTATAAAAGAGGTAAAATTCATCATAGAGACTCTCATAAAAGCGTTCGAAATTAAATTTGTGCAATGTGTACATACGTATTTTTTAAACCGTTACATTATAAAAGCCCACTAAACACAAAACTAAATATGTTGTTTTATACTAGGTAATTGTCGATAATAATGGATTGAAAATAATGTATGCGAAGTGCAAGTGAAAGTCTGTTTCATACTTAGTAATCGACAACCTCAACTTTTACGTAGGTATTTCTAAATATATGAAAAATAATTACAAGATTACACTTCGTGTTCAGTTACGGTGGGTACCCACTTAGGTTCGCGAACCTCCGCGCTCCGCAAAGAACAGTGTGCCTTAGCAAATCTTTTTTTTTTCACTTTGGCCATAGTGTGCACTTTTGCGAAACAGGTTCGCATACGTGTTCGTACACGTACCCTATGCCGCGCTGTTGCAGGTTGCAGCACAGGGTAAACAACATTTTTGGTGCAGGATCGCGGAGCACGGAGGTTCGCGAACCTAAGTGGGTACCCACCCTTAGAGAAAAACTTAGAAAAAAATTTCAATCCCTTATTTCTACTTTTAACATTGATTTGATTTTCAAGCACTGGTTCGATCGTTACATTATTTAATAAACAGACTTTCCAGTTCGCAAATATCACAAAAAATATGTGTCTTCTTTACCAAGTGACTGCTAACATGCAGGATAAGGAACTAATATAAAATAAAAAATAATATATCATATAATTTAATTGGCCTTTGTATTGTGACTTATTGCGATATTATTTGTGTCCCTTAAATGAATAGATTTAGGAAAAACTTTTGCTTAGCTATCGAAAATAGAAAATAAACGAATAAAGTACCTATAAGCATATTATTTTAATATTTTACTACTTAAAGACTATGCTTTTGAAACGAAAAACTGGCAATAACTCCCCTAATTAAGTATGGCATTAATTTCTTATCGACTTAAAAAGTTTGCATACAAAATTTACTCATTTAGCCAATACGTATGCCTTCATATAACTAAACTAATGAATATACCGACTCAAATTTCTTTTCTTTTTGACCGAGCGAGCACAAACCGCGAGCGAAGCGTCTCCGTTTCAGCTTAGACAAAAATGCTTTCGTATGACCAGCTATAAGTTCTATAATTATTTAGATTCTTTTGTCGATTCCGAACTTCGCTTTTTTTCAAAATGGCGGAGATATAAGAAAAATCACATTTCAGCCATTTCGAAACATGATCAAAAATGTCCGGCTGTCCCGCTGTCCGGCTGTTCATCTGTTCTCCTCTACAATTCGAATTTCTCAACCGATTCTCGTGAAATTTTATGAGCAGTTTCTGAGTTTTTAGAAATTTTTCAAAATGGCGGAGATATGGGGAAAAACATCTCATAAACGCGAGGTCTACAGCTTTACAGAGCCACGAGTATTATTGTTTAACGAGTTGTTAATCTTTTATGTCATAAGGAACAGAAGAATAAAACTATAATATTTTTAGCTTAACTAGATATTATAGTGACTTATAAGAAGTATTCCATGCCTTTGCCCTACTTTGAGCAGTCTTACCTATTTGATACTGTAAATAAACTTTTTAACGATTGGGTTGTATTGGGCAATAGTCGTCGATCACTAAAGACTTTGAAAGTTTCACAAAAACTTTAAAATCGTGAAAGTAGGTACTTAAAATTACTTAAAAAAAATTGATCTCAAATTACGGTGATAAAATGTTGAGGATTTCTGTAAGCCCCAAAATCATTTTCACGCACATACATAATTAGCATTTAATCAGGCACATTTCGATTATTTTAGTTTATAATGATTTATGCATAAAACCTGGGCCTTATTTAATAACGTGACGATTTGTCATTTGTCATGACAATTTGGTTTACGTTGCGGTATAGCTACGAGTTGTTTGTTCTATTTTCAAATTGGTTGACGCTATGGATATAAAATTGTCATGACAGGTGACTAATTGTCATGTTTATTAAATAGGGCCCTGAAAAGCTTTTTTTGCTTTTTTTTCATGACTTTTCCAAATATGAGATTTGGCTTTGATGGAATATGTTTATTTGAGAGAAAACACTCCTGTTGTTTTTTTTATAGAAAATGTAGCACACAAAATGCAAGCGAACATTATCTGTTTATCCTTACATGTCTTATTTGGTAAACAATCTTTACTCAACTCTTTATTGAAAAATCATTTTTAAAATACAACAAATGGTTTTCCACATGTAGATTACGAATAATGACAATTTGATTTAATAATACAACATATTTCAGTTTAGAAGATGTATGACAATTGTCAAAAACTCTTTACTAAATAGGTAGAACAAGTTTACAAGTAAGGATAAACAGACTTAATCTTTTATTCGTATTTTTTTTTATTTGTTACAAACTTTTACGTAGCCTAGTTTCATTTTGAGTAGTAAATAATGAAACGTATTATTTTTGATTGTTTCAATGTAATTTTTTTTGAATTATTCAAACGTTTTTATTTTACATATGTGTGAAAAATATTTGAAGATCTACCAATGGTTTTTAAGTTTCATACAAATACGAGCAATGCGACGAAAGTGTATGGGGAATCATATTTTTAATTTGGCCTTCATATTTCTTAAGTCATGAAAATTTTAGTGAGCTACACAAGAGCTTTACTTATCAATTTCAAAAGCTCGTTCGTGCTTGTATTAAATGCGTACATAATTATTTAGAAATAAATGCTCTTCGGTCACAAAGAGGCGTATCGTCGATTTTCGAAGTTTATAGGTCAGTAATATTGTTACCGAACAAGTTTGTGAAACGAACCTTTAAAGTTCAAGGTAAGTGGGTTGAAGCCTCAAACCCTAGTTAACGAAATAGTTCCATAAACATGGTAGAATCAAGAAACTTTTAAGCTGAATTTGCATGAACATAAACCCTAATTTTATTAAAAGCTATAACTTCTACATAATGAGAATAATACAAATATATTTTTACTTTGATCATCGTAGGAAAATCTGCCGTAAATAACTTTGCGCACGATCCATAAAAGAAGTTTAATTTAATTTATTATTAATTTTAATAATTTATTAATTGTTCCATGTGGTTAATTACAGGTTGTATAATAGAATTAGTCCAGCACCTGAACCCTGTAACAAGGGCAATACAATATGACAATAAGATTATAAATAAATACAATTCAAATTCTATGTCATGCGAGATTAAGTAAAATTGTTGAAATATAGTAATAAAAATATGTCGTGACGGGTAATAAAAATAACAGTAAAAAATTGACAATTTAATGAAACGGAATTTGAAACAACACACAATTAACAAATATACTGGTGACTGGTGGTAGAATCAGTAGATTAGTGTCTTTTTAAATAACTTTCAGTAATAATAATTAAAATCAGAACGCAGCTATAAAAAAATTGACCGAGCGAGCGCGAAGCGCGAGCAAAGAGTATCCGTTTCAGCCTGGGCAAAAATGCTTTCGTATGTTCTTCCGGTGTCCGGATGTCCGTTTGTTTTCCTCTACAGGTTGCATTTCTCAACCGCTTCTCGTGAAATTTTGTGAGCAGGTTCGATAAATAGGTTTTTTTGTCGATTCAGTTTTTCGAAATTTTAAAACGGCGATGATATGCGGTAAAATCATATTTCAGCCATTTCTAAAAATTACACAAATACGAGGTCTACAGCTCACAGAGCCACTAGTTTAACATTTTTTAAAAGTTCTGAGCGACAGCGTTTTGCTTTAGTCATCCCGTGACCACGGCCCCTAGAAAGGTGTCGAAACGTCGGAAAATCAAAAAATCAAACTAAATAATTCCAAAATAACACCTGGTTTAATAATATACGCGCTGTAATCCGTAAAAAGTTATTTAATTCTAGCACTTCACAAAAAAAATGATAATAATACAATAGTGCACTAATAGTTGAGCATTAGTATGAAAATTAGGGAAACTCAAACTCTCTTAATTAGATCCTAGCTTTTGTCCAGTATTTTGAATTATACTACCTACTTATATCATAGTTAAGTAGTTATAATATTTTTGTAATTACTATTTGTGTAGGCACGTGTAGGTAAGTATTATGTCTTCTATAGTGAGGCCAAATTATGAATAAATAAATTAAATATGGTTAAAAACTAAATATTGGACAACATCTTATAATTAAATTGCTCCTATTCTAAAGTAAGTAGCTAAAGCACTTGTGTTATGGATATTACAAACACCCACACCCGAGATATACAAGGTGTTACAAAAATACCCCTAATGCCGAATATGGTATATAGGGACCATCAAACTGAACAACTTTTACTATGGGGCCAACTCTGAAATCGCGAAAAAAAATCAGCTGTTTCATACATTTTGATATTTTCGATTTTAATTTTTGTATGAAACAGCTGATTTTTTTTTCGTGATTTCAGAGTTGGTCCCATACTAAAAGTTGTTCAGTTTGATGGTCCCTATATACCATATTCGGCATTAGGGGTATTTTTGTAACACCTTGTATATTAGAAAAGTTTGTTTTCTAAAGGATCATTCACACAGTTCAGTCACGTCAACGTCAAGACTTGACTTAACGTATTCGAACCTGGGACCGGTGTATAGAGACCGATATATAAATTACATTGAATGGAATCTCAGAAATCGACGATACGTTTCTTTTTGACAAAAACAATTTGTTTCAACTTTAATGCAACTCTCAGATCACAGAAAGACAAAAATCGACATTATGTTTATTGTTGTTAAAAACAATTTGTATTAACTTTGATGCAACTCTCAGATCACAGAAACACAAAAATCGACATTATGTTTATTGTTGTCAAAAACAATTTGTATTAACTTTGATGCAACTCTCAGATCACAGAAACACAAAAATCGACATTATGTTTATTGTTGTCAAAAACAATTTGTATTAACTTTGGTGCAACTCTCGCCCTTACTTAAACTAACTTTAGCAATGAAGCCTATCTGCCATAGATACTTAAGTAACCGTAAGTTTTAAAATGGTATTAATTAAAAAAATGCCTTTGCCGAACCTTCATTGAAACCCATGTCAAGTTGAAAAATGCCTCATTACCAAAAAACTTCGTTGATTAATTTACTTAAGTTATTGTATTTTTTGTTAAGTATTATTAACAATAATAAATATTAATCAAAAAATATTAAAATCACTAGAAATAATACAAAAACTACAATACCAACTTGAAACAAAGAATAATTTATTTCTGGTGGGAAAATTAGAAAAGACATAGTTTGAAAAAGTTTATCTTTATAATATCCCATCATTAAGGCCAGTATAAAATATTCGAAAAACTCTGTCTCTGTCTTTTTCTGTATGGGTTTAAATGTTTTTGTTGTTATTTTGAGCATAAAGTCACTTTTTGAAAAAGTAACCGTTAAATATTCCTCTATATGTCATTACCTATTTTTCTATATATTATTCGTGAGTTAGAGATGAATAAACTCTAAGTATTATCTAAAACATATAAAAATAATGAAAATTTTCTTTGTCTTTGCATATTTTTATAGTCGACTGAAGATACGAATATCGTGTTTTTACCCGTAAAATAATCAAGATATTTTATGAAACTACAACATATATTTTTATCTGCTCAAAATAAAGAACATTTGATTTACCTTTGAATCAAAAATATATTAATTTCGATAATTTCGAATAGAATTTCTGGGAAATCTAAAGTTGCAAATTGTATCTTCTACTGTAACTAAGAAAAACCTTTCTTATTACTGGCCAATTTGGCGACAGAAAAAATATTAAAGTCCTTCACCGAGAACAGACGAAAACTGGTTTTATGCAAGTTATACGAACAGGCCTAAGCGCTTCCACGTATCTAATTGCAATTAACTTTCATTTGTAATCTTAATGACAAAATACATGACATTATATTCACTGTGCTGGACTTTGAATGTATTAACTTTAAGAAACCATTAGTGAATATCAATGAAGTGATTTTCAAGTTAGCGTTTACAATCACACTCAAGAGTACCTTACAACCACACTCAGAGAGACGACAATTTTTTTTTCATATATGCTCTGAAATATGATAATTACATATGAAACAATAATGGTGGGAGGTTCCACATTTACGTGGTGGTCTGGTTCATCACATTCTAAATTTGAAATTCAGTGCGGAAATTAATTACAAAACGTACTTCCCGCACTAGTTCGGGAAGCAGTATTCCAAATTTAAAACGGTAGAACTCATCAGCTAGCATTATCTTTTCAATTTGACTGTATATTTATTCGAATTGTTAGTGAATTTCAAAGATCTTTTATCGATCAAAGCTACCCAAGTATGGTGATTGTATTCTATTGGCGGGCCATAATAATATTAATGAAGATACAGTCGAGTTCAATATGTTCGCACCTTAGACAGTTCATCAACCTTATGCCTTTGTAATAAAAGTCATCATCTGTCAAAAGTGCTTACATATTGAACTCGACTGTACAAAAAGTTTTCATATTTTCTGAAACGAATACTTATTGCTAAGCTAAAGCTTTGCCTTACAGAACTTTTGTCTTAAAAATCTTATTAAAATAACAATTGCCTATCGAAATTTATTTATTTACAGAAGGACCAACATTTGAATAACAACGCTCTAATAACAATGTATTGGACATATCTTAACGAAACTTAATAATTGGATATTAAATTTAGTTTTAAAATTAATCAACACCAATTTTGCTATAACCATATTGCAACTGAATTTATTTCTATGGCAGCTCTCGTTGGTTCGCTGTTATTAATTATACTATAATAGCTTTAATCATAAAGCAGTAGAGTATTTAGATTTAGTATTTAAATAAGTTAGTTAAAAATATCCATTAAGGGATGTATTATTCTTCGTTTGTTGAAACATTTTTTGACTTTTATCGTTAGGTACCTATTTTGTTATCGTTATATAAATGTTGTAACTTTACAAAATTGTTATTATGACCTGAATAATTATTGTGACATTTAGGAAAACAATTGGAAGAAAGTTTTTTTTATGCGGATCGATTAAGAACTATTTGAATGTAGGTTTAATTTTTTAACTTTTAGGGTAGTTTTACAAAGCTATTTCTCGTGTTGCTGAAAATATTACTTAATTAAGTGCAAATAAGTGATTTTCATATACTTATTTGTATGTTGACTTATTCATCTACTGTTGACTTTATAACAATAGTTTTTCTATAGATTCACTATCTTTGGCTTTATTTTTAGTTTATTTTTATTCAAAAACTCTATTAATTATACACTTCTAAGATTTCCGCGCGTTTTACGGATTACAGCGCGTATATTATTAATTCTGGTGGTATTTTAGAATTATTTAGTTTGGATTTATCAGTTTTTTGATTTCCCGAAGTTCCAACATCTTGCCAGGGGCCGTGGTCACGGATCACGGAACTCGTGACCACGGCCCCTGCGCCCTGGAAAAAGTATTTTATTTTTAACCCTTTAATACAAATGGTACTTAAAACATTATTGCTTCTTTGAATAATTTAACGGACACTTGGGACTATATGAATGCACTTATGTCAATTGTAATGCTAACTGCATTTTCCTATGCTCCATAAAGTTTTCCAAGTAGTGCTTAAAAAGTAAATTTTAAAATAGTGTAAAGAATTACAAATAAAATGTAAACAATGTTGAAATACTTACTATAGGCACCAAAATGCGGAATATTTATTAAGGTAAAAGATTAGAAAAGGAACTGAAAAATAAACAGTCACTTTCAGAACCATAACTAAAAATCAGGCATTGTTTATTCTTAAAACTAAGTATGTGTAATTTTTGTTGCCATTAATTTAATTAATTTTGTCACGAATGAAGTTAGATTGCGAGTGTCACGTACGTAATACGCTCAACTTTTTTTTTATTAAAATTGTGTGAAATTCAAATACGCTTTTTGTATGAGTCCCTATAACTTGCTTTTGATGGTCCGATACAGAGCAGCTGACTGATATTATATATTTTTTATGATGCCTTAATTAGCATCAAAAATTCATTGTTTAAATTCAAATCAACGTAACATTGTTTAAATTATTATAGGCATAGATCCAACGATCTACGGTTTTACTTAATAAATTACTTACTTATATTTATTTCGTGTTTATATTTATGTCAATGCCCACATTTCCCTGTTACAGCTACAACATTAAAGTCTTTTATAAAATGTTTTTTTCAATAATGGCATTTTTTTATGTTCAATATAAAGTTATTTGAAATTCATATCATGCTAAAAGCTACTGTAATATTCAAAACATTAAAAAAACTTTCAGTATGTACTATTTATACTATTCATAGTCATTTCAAGACTGAAAACTATTCGAGAAAGCATTCATGGTCGTTGTACCTAAATTTGCTTCTACATATTATGTTATTTTGATTTCCTAAGCATCTCTTTCATTTTTATACAGCGAATTCACAATACACCGAGTGAAAATGGCGTAATCTTTCTAGTCATACAACCTTAAGGTTAAAGTAGAACTTTTACTTCAAGAGTCACAAACTGATAGGCTATTAGACAACTAGCACCATCTACAGTGTGACAATGTAGCTACAATGTATACGCTAGATGGCGCTGCCTGTACCCCAGCTCGAAATAGATAATCTTGTCTCTCTTTCTCGCATCAAACATGGCGGAGATTGGAAGCTAGGGCAGGTATAAAGTTTGTGTGTGTGAGTGTACATGTATACAAAATTTCACGTTTGACCACTCTAGACACACACACTGTCAAGAAAAACCGGGTGAGCGCGGGGCAAGGGGAGTAACGTCCGTGAAGTTGTGTCAGCATATGCGCAAACGAGGTGCGCATTCGTCGCGTGCGTTGTCGGGATTCTTTGTGCCATTCTTCGCATACCAATAAGAGTATATTCTTTAAATTAACTCCAAAATTACCATTTTATCAAAATTCGCCCGTTTACTTTATCTTCGAACACAATATTAGGTAAGTGAAAAATACTTTTTACGTGATTTTCATACATTTAACACGAGATTTCGGTGATTTTTATTCGGGAATGTCAACAATGCGATCGCGATCCTGCAATATTTTACATAGTTGTCGTGTTTGGTTCTCTGCGACTTCCGGTCGTTCGGGTGTCGGCATTTCGCGATGTAAACATTATCTAGTTTTGAGATTAGGCCACATTTAGACAAGCTGTCGGGAATGAAGTGTGCTCAAGGTGCTTTTGTGTTGTTAATTTCGCTTGAGTGTGCTTACTGTGATGGCGCAATTTTCGAAAGACGCGGTATGGTACGGTACGCCCGCGATACACTTCAGTCGCGTTTGTGCCTACATACGATTTGACGTACTCCGCGCGCTGTGATGTCACTTGGCAGCTCATTTTATGAAATGTCAAACGTTTTACATGTAATCCGTGAGTGAATTGCAAACAGATTATAAGTGAAATTGAAATACATGAAGTGTTTTAATTAAAAAGTGACATGGACTGTTTTTATTCGAAATTTTATCCAAGGCGTGAGTATTTATTGCGAATTATTCAAAACAAACAAACAAATAGTTCAAATACTTTTGTGCATTCTTGACATAGTTCTAGTATTATACGCCTTTTTAGGCAACTGCGTGTTTTTTAATATTACATTGAATTGAATACATTGGTTTAATCGTAATCATAAATCGTAATAATAACCGTTTTATATCCACTTAACAACATAGAAATAAAATTTTAGAAAAAAAAAATTTTTGAAATACTTTCAACATTGTGATCGAATTATTGTTTAATGATAGGTATTTACACTACTTGTTAAAGGAAAAGATTTACAGTTTCGCTTGCAACCTGCACGTACCTACTAGTAATTAGACACATTCTTACAAAAAATAGTTTCTCACTATTATTCTTAATTAAACTTGTTCATTTTTTATTGCTACCGACTCAAACAAAATAAGTTTTCTTTAACTATGGTAAATTAATGTATGTATTATGCAGGTAAGAGAAACTTATTAGCTCTTTTTGGTCAAAAATAAGTCTAATTATAGGTAAATATAATACTTATATTAATTTATCATATAGTTTTGTAACTTTATCAATAGGTATGTTTATACTTCTTTTAAATCAGATTTGCGCGTTATCGATTTCATAATAATTATTCTTATTCCTACTTATAACTTTTTTATCCCGTAGTAACCGTAGCCGTAGACCGTAGCACAGTATAGATCGTAGTCTTCATAAGGGTTGATGAAATAACTTATCAAAATATAATAAAATAAATATTGAAATTAATCAGATAAAAAAGTTTAAAAAATGTGTTTACCTCGTTTTTCAAATCAAACGTCTTAGATTAAAAAAAAACAAATTTAAATTGATTAAATATGTGGTATTAGAATATGTTTGCAATTCTTAGAAAAAAAAATAAAACGGCTTGATATACTTACATAAAATTCAACAAACATTTTAAAATATTTTTTTTTACTTTTACAAAACTTTAACTTAAGGAAAGTTAGGGCTTTTTTGTGCAATGTCATGTATACTGCCGGATTTTATATTTTGTGTGTGGTAAAGGTGCACCTACACACAAAATAAAATATATAGTATACAAAAATCTCTGGCTTTACTTTGACAGGCAAAAATGCTATTAAACTCGATGAATACTGAGAAGTGATAATGTCCTAACTATACAGTATGTAGACACGCTTCAAATGTCTTCATCAGGCAATTTGATTAAAATTCCATTACTACCCAGCTTTATTGCCTACTCAGAGTCCATTAAAACAAACATAAACTTCAACGAGTGTATTATTGAGACTTAACACCTATAAGTTCCGTGAAGAGCTCGAACCGCTTCACTTACAGTTTGTGGCGGGCTCTCGAATGGGTGCCAAGAGTTATTTTGGTCAATACGGTTGATGTTTTTATTGCACGTCGCGTCGGCGGCAACTGCAAGACAAGCAATAAGATGTGTAAACTGCTGACGCTAGGGCCCTCACGCGACGTCACGGCTAATGGCCGATTCGGAACGATTTATCACGTATTCTGTCTTAGGGAAATTGAATTTGGAACGCTCTTCTCGTCGTCGGTTATTACTTCTCTTGATTAAACTCTTCCATTTTTAAACGGTGCTCATGTTCTATTTGCTGAGTCATTGCCTCATTTCGGGAGCGAAAGAGGAATAATACGGTAATTTAGGACTTGAAAGAAGGATCGTTGTAAAATTGCCCTAATTTTCATGAAATTACACGCTGGTAATTCGCTACTGGGGACTCTTGCAAAGTGAAACTTGTGCAAGAGTGGTAAGTGATGTTGTCCGAAGTTGCATATGTGCGTGCTTAATTGGGGTGTGGTTGATGCTCGCTCCGGATGCTGTAATCGTAGCCCTGCCCATTCACTTGTGCTCGGCTCGTTCGTGCAACTCTGACTGAACAAAGAGTTGAATGCCTTTGCCAATTTATAAACGCTTACGGTTCACAAAACAACCCTCTTAAAAAAACTTAAAAATTTACTGAAAATTCTACATTTTCAACAGTGTATAGAGTTGAGAAACTTATTTACAGTTTTTAAAACTTCTATTAGCATTTGCAACATTTTTTTTACATTTAAATATGTAAGATCTATACGGCCTAAACTCTGACAAAGTTATCTTTATTTTCGTAACATAAAACGATTTCATAAGTTTATCATATTTTCGCTCATAGTTTACTAATATACATTAGTTCCCAATATTATTAGGCGTAGTACACAACATCAGCAGCCGTCGAAAATCCGCCGGTATTGAATGACGGCGGCCACCGCGCGGTTACACTACCTGCTCTTATTGACCTGCGAAGGTTTAATCCCCCAACAACCTCCCCGACCACGAATCAAATTCATTCAGTGGCTGTGGCCCTTTACGATACCCATATAACCGTATAGGCAGGTTATTAAAATTGTTATTACGGAAGTACATTATGTTTGGGTGATTAACAACGGTATAAAGCAAATTATGACATTTTTAGTATTAAGTAATTAAAAATGTTACATATGTAACCTTTGCTTACATTTAACCTTTAGTAAACCCTGATTTCAAGTAAAACTTTAGTACAATTCTGGAGACAAAAAGTCGAAAGATATAAGAAAAAACGTATCCACAGCTGTTGCAGGTATAATTTACGATCCCAACCAGATTCTACTTTCATGTTGTATATTTTATTTAACTGTTGTAGTATTTTCTCCAGTGGAGACAGAATGTCTCTTTATATCAGGAGAATTTGCGTCACTGCAAGCGTTCACATCAAAAAAGTTCGCGTCACAGTCTGGAGTGGAGATATGATTGCGGCGGTGTCCAGTAGCCTCGCTCTATTCTCGGACTCCTATTTGTGGATTACTCTCGTGTGAAACCCTCCCACTGAATCCAACCGTAATGCTGGAACGATAAAGCTTAAATCGACTAATCATCTTATTTCACATCTTACCTTCTTAAGTTTGCTAGGGGATTAAAGCGAAAGGACCCACTCCTTGCCTCTTATTTATCTTCATTTCGCTCTCGAAAGAAGTGACAAATTTTTATTATGGTTTCAAGAAATTATCTTAATGGATACTCATAATGAAATGTGTCCAAATATTTCATCAGTGTGTAGAACTGAGGATAAAACTTTAGAACAAGATAAGTTATAAATAAGCCACCATAGTGATAAAAAACCCAATAGGTATCCTAGCTTATGGAACTTTCGTTGTTCCCTATGAAATTATGAGTAAGTTAAACAATCTAATCGTTATTAAGATACTGGTACTTTAACTTAATGATGTTTTTATAATAATATTACCTACCTTCCCGCTAAACTGTCGACATCTTTATTCATCTCGTAACAATTTCACAGACCACATAATCATTGTCATTTATGTTTTCTGTTTCCAGTTAGTTAGTTATTTCTCTGGTGTAGAATTAGCTATTTTATTACATTATTAAATTAATCTTATCGTGAATAAAACGAATTTTCTCTATTTTCAGAACTCAAAATATTTTTCTTATAGTTTTTTATTTACCTGTTATATGTTATGCTATGTTAATATTATAGTCACTGTCAAGAAAGAATAAGTAAAACTAATATCATAGATATAACATTTGATGAGCTGCAAGTTTTTACGATTCTGAGAATTTGAAATTGAACTTGATTGATGAGTTTCTATATGAGTTTCTATCAAAGTTTTATGAGGGCATCTCATAAAAAATTCCTTATTGAAACCGAGTTATTAAAACAATTTGGTGTATAACACACTTTGCTTTATGCAATGCTTTAACAAACTTTGCGTGACCCGCAATATTGGATTGTCAAGTATAACTTGAACACATAATGAGAAAGTTTAATTAATTTTGAGTACTTAAAAGACTTATTTTCACCAAACTTTATGAATCTACTCAACAAAAACTAAAAAAAAACAAAAACTTACTTATTAAGTTTCCAACTATGACGACTTCAAAAAGAAACTGAAATAAAGCAACTACTACTTTATACAAGGTGTTACAAAAGTACCCCTAATGCCGAATATGGTAGATAGGGACCATCAAACTGAACAACTTTTACTATGGGACCAACTCTGAAATCGCGAAAAAAAAATCAGCTGTTTCATACAATTTGATAATTTCGATTTTTATTTTTGTATGAAACAGCTGATTTTTTTTTCGCGATTTCAGATTTGGTCCCATAGTAAAAGTTGTTCAGTTTGATGGTCCCTACATACCATATTCGGCATTAGGGGTATTTTTGTAACACCTTGTATAATTATTTCTAAGTCAACTTCTACTGTATTCCTGAAATATTAAGAAAATTTACTTACTTCTGAATGAAAAACAAAAACAATTTTCACCCTCGACAACTTGCACTCTCGTAAAAACATTCAAAGTAACAAGAACCATGTTACTTATGATAATACACGATGAGAAAAGAGTTGTAATTTGCTGTAATACTTTTTTGTGACCGAAGTGCAGTAGGAGTCAGATAATATGAAGCTTTTTGAGTTCACTTGTTAAACTATCGTTGGCGGATTATTTCCGCCGCCCGCCCCGCCTGCCACCGTTCCTGTCGATTTAATTAAACTTGTTATTTGTACGTTTTATTTCGCAATTGGGCCCGTGTTCGCTTTGATTGTCCGACGGCGAGATCCTACCTTTTGTCTTGGGTGCACCGCTTTCATGTTCAGTTTCGAACTACGAGTAGTCTGTTACAACAAAATAGTGAGAAATTACTGCAGTTTCCAGGTTTGTGTTTGAACACAATTTTCGCTACGTTCTGGAAATCAGTTAGCCGTAGGTAATCTTTCACGATGCGAGCTCATTTGCTATGCATTATGTGAGTTGGGTGTTTCCTCCCTGTTCTCGGAAATCGAATGTACAAGTATTTTAGTTAATCGTGCTGAATATAAAAAGCCTACGTTATTGGCAACAGTACTAAAATAGTTTGCTTTAAAGTATAAGTAGGTAATTCTTGCACCGAGCATAATACATAGAGCAATATATACAACAACATATATTTTAAAACAGTTCTCTATTTACAAGCTGCTTCAGAAAAATACATCAATTATTATTAATACAATAATTTTTACGAGTTTTGCAGATAAGTCAATCGACTCAGGTGGAAGCACAAGTTTGTGAAGAAAAAAAAACTACTCAAAGCCAATACTTTTTCTATTAAAAAACATTGGCTTGTTAATTAACTTCAATACTTTTGTTCTTTCCAGTTTTTGTTCGCAAAAGTACTCACTCATGGTTTCTTATAATCAATGATGAATTGGTAATGAAAATAAAAACTGTTAGTGTTAATGAAATATTCAGCCGATATTTTACTGGTATGTAATGATAACTGGATTATTATTTAACTTAGTAAATGAACTTATTACACTCTTATTGCTGAAATAAAACAAAAAAGCTCCTAACGAAACCATAAATCATCTTCCATACCTAAATTAATAAACCATAACGTAAAAAGCTAACGTAACGTAAACATAGAATGCGCTTTTTATAATACCTCCCCTACATGTAAAGTGAAGATGATTTTTTTTTCTTATCTATCCCATAATAGTGTGGGGTGTTGGATGGTCTGTCAATAATATAGGTTTTTGATTCAGGGATCCGTTTGCAATTATATTAAGCTCCCCCCCCTCCGTGAAAAAAATGGTTAAAAGGAAAACTATCACTGCTATGTAGGCTTTAAAGTTAACGAGTAATAGTTAATCAATTTACAAAATTAATTTATATTGGAAAAGTTTTCATAGAACAAAATTCATTGAATAGTTAGGTATTAAATATATAGTTTTTAGAGATTTCACCGATTCACATCCCAAGGAATCAATGAAATTCCATTAAAATGGCAAAAGTACATCAGCTATAATAGCCAACAATTTTCATAAAAAAATCTTAGATTTTTCGATATGAATCAGCAATTTCATAGGTACACCTGTTTGATTGTTGTTTGGATTTACGAAAATATTGTGTTTGATTTTTTTTGAGCTTATAAATAGGATTGTTTGTTCCCAAAACCATTAAGGGCTGTCTGTACATTAAAGTTACTTTGAAATATTTTTCAGCTTTAGCAATATTTTTAATTTTCTGAAAACAGTAATAATTGATGTTTTCAAGTTTGAGTAATAATTAATTAGTAATATCTCCTCTTTATCCTTCTTATCCATCTACATATCTCCTCCTTATCCATCCATAAGGAAAGCCTGTGCCCCAGCTGTGGGGACATTACAAATGGCTGATGGTCTGGTCTGCCTTTCTATTGTCTAATTTCAAAATCTATCGCAATCGCTTTCAGGATGAAACACGTTAATGCTTCTTTTTGGCACATATAAAAACTTACCAAAGAAATGCAGCAATGTGTAGGATCCAACTGTCAAATGAAAGCGATTGCGATAAATTTTTAAATTAGACAATTAGCCCCCTGGTCTAATTAGTAATAACTACTGAATTCTCAATCTGAATCTAATGAGTATAACAAAGCTTACAAGAAATCAAATTAAATGTAGAAAATGAAGTCGTCAGCCCTACACAAGATTGATGTCACAACTCCTGCTCCTACGGCGAAGCGGCTGTCGTGCGATAAATTAAACGCAACTCGCATTAGGAGCCGCATAATGAAACCAGCCGATGTCCTGCTCTTCCCTGTGAGAATATTTGGTGTGGAACAGAGAGGCGAGGTGTAACTAGAAGGCTATAGCCCGACCACTTTTTTTCCACGACGGGACTAACCGTTAACCGTAAGTTTGTTTCTAATGACAACTAAAAGACTGTTCACAGTAAACCACAAACAATGTTGGGAATTGGTATGTAAACGGAAACTAACAAGGCATCGTTTAAGAAATGATGTAGTTCGTAATAGTATTAATAAAATAGAAGAGATTTTCCGGAAAAACTCGCGAAGCTTTTGTAGAATTTATGAAAGATACCTGCATTAATTTCAAAAGAAAACTTTTTTATGGGGTAAAATTTTCCGTTCGGCAAGCCCTATTCGGTTAGTAATAAGTGACCAATCAAGATTTAATTGAAGACAATCACGCGTCTCCATCCGGCATTAAAAGAAATATTCTTTACTTATTTAGGTTAAATATTATATGTGGCAAGAAGCGATCCGACCAGATAACTTGTTCGACCATGGCGTATATCTGCAATCGGTAAATGGTTACTTTAAGTCTCGATATGCGCGGTATTCCATAGGAATGTCACCATTCGCTATGCAGTACTTATATGCGCTCGGCGGACTGAATTTTTTCTTATCGCCGATGCATTTTCTGCGAGGTTTCAATCCGAGACCCGTCCACAGTGACGAATACATATAAGGCCATAAACATTAGGTACTTGACTTTGCCACTGTCATTGCGATTGTAATCTGTATTCAATAATTATTTTTGCAACTAATATTATCTAATGTAATTTAAATTCCTCTTAAAAATCGGTCCATCTACAGGAACTTAAAGAAACCACAAACAGTGGAACAAAAGCAACCTCCTCCTTCTGATAAAGTTAAAAATGGCTGTTTACACTCGCCGATTGAATCGTCACTTGGAGCTCAAAACCTGTTGCCTGAAAAGTCTGAAACCATAGGCGTTTCACTGAGATATCAGCGAACTTAGGACTACAAATGGTGAATCATAGAACCTCCCCCTCCTTGAAAATTAAAAACGTTTTCACTCCATGGATTGGTGGTGGATTGAACCGTTGCGTTACTGGAAACGTTTTATGAAGATTTCAGCAAACTTTGGACTACAAACTGTTAAACATAAGACCTCTTCCTTCATGAAAAGCTAAAAATGTCATGAAGACTTGAAAATGCTTACATTCGACGATTGAACCGTAACCCGAAGCTCAAAACCTGTTGCTTGAATCGAGTTTTTCCATCGTCTAATTCTCTCTGCAATATGAAGCCGGCTGTAATAACCGCCATCCATCACGCAGCGCAATCGTCCCGCTGTCAATCTATTCCGGGACACGGACTGTGCGGTTTCGCTAATGATTCTTCTGGAGCACGCGACATTTATAATGGCCGATTGTGCTCTTACACTTCCAACTTTATGAAAATAAATTGTCTGCTAAGGAAAATGGTTAAAAGAAAGAAAGAAAGAAAAATATGTATTAGTCTTTGAAAAAAGAACTACAAATACAACAAAATTAACAATAAAATAATATCACATAAATAACAACAATGGAAAATAAAAGAAAAAATAAAATAGTGAGACTAACAAGGACCTTGCCTCAGCGATGTTGCTGTGTTGATCAAAGAACTTTACACCACGTTATTATTCTTGATGATTTTGCTATACCTATTTAGAAAAACATTACATACTAAACATTCTCTAAAAACAGCTTGACATTTAGTTAAGAAAATATGAAAAACTATTCAAATAATTTTGAATATTACAAATGTACGTTTTCAAAGAAATACAAGTGCTAATAGCAGATACTTATCTTAAAAAAATACATTTTTAAGATAAGTATCTGCTATCAGCACTTATAGATACTGAAATTGAGAAAACAAAAACTATTAATTATTTCAATTGACCCTTTAGAGTCTAAAGGGTCAATTAAATTAATTGTCTACTACAAAATACTAGGAATGCCAATATAGTCTAAAGTTTAGACTTTACGTGAAGCAATAAAACGAAATTCCGTTGCATGTTCCCCGGCAATCAAATAAAACAATAATTGTTTCTCGGAATAAAACTGGTGATCGTGTAACTTTGCTTTAGATGGTTTGATTCGTCACAAGTATCGTTTTTGTTTACGATGTAGAGTAGCGCTAATTGATATTATCACTGTTAAAAGTTCTTGTTTTACTAGATGGTGCCAGATTACCTAAACCAAACTTTACTCAAAAACTTCTTAGCACATTGATTGATATTAAGAAAAACTTCATGTAAGCTTCACCTATTGTTAGAAATAAAACACTTTTTACGGATTACAGCGTGTATATTATTAGTCTTAGAAGTGTGTAGATACCTGTTGTGCCTGTATTGTGTACCACGCGATCAACGCAATGAGTTGCTGTCTTTTTTAATTTAATGAGAAATGATTATGAACAAAACATTGAAATAAACAAACAAAATTATTAATTATCTTTACATTCATTCAACTATTTTTCAGCCGAAATCTCGCAACGAAATCTGGCGACGAGCCTCTACTATCGTCGGTCAAAAAGTAAAAAAAGCTACAACATTCGCGCTCGGACAAAGCGAGGTTCATTCGTTTCATAAAGCGCGCGTTCCACGTGAGAGAGTTTATAATTTATTTGCGCCACAGTTTTCTGGCGACGATTTTCCCACAGGGTCGGCGTCTCAAACGAACCGCGCCCGCCCTTTATGTGGTTTTTTGTGGCGGCACAAAATGGCCCGGTGGAAAACATTCAGTGATAACTGGTAACAATCGCGGCCGCCGGATGCTCATCCCATTCCGCGCATTCCGCCCGCTGGACCTCGGCAGCCGTGCTTTTTCATCTAGCAACGCACTTCGGAGTTCGGACTCGTGACTCGAATAAAGATCGACAATTATTCATTATCAATTATTATTTACCTTCTGATCTTAATCACCATTACGATGTAGAAACTTAGTTAAACCAGTTCCGATAATAGCCATATCTCAAGTAAGACGTACCTAAAAGCATCTATATCATTCAGTTAACAGTTTAAGGCAAATGGAGATTTATATAAGAAGTAAGTTTTAGTTTCGCTTTTGATTTATTTCACTAGGCAGTTAAATAAGTGATAATCGATATTCAAATCAACTCTCTAAATTGGTATTTTTTATGTGACTCGTCGAGAGCCACATTAAACTAATCGAATGAAATCAAAATAAAGTTTTGAATAGGCAATATAAAATGAATGATTAATATTCATGGGAGAACAATAAAACCAGTTATGCGCGTGCCTTATTAAAATTATTCGATTTTTACTGCTGAAATTTGGTTCGGAAATAATGGGGTAATTGTTCCGAACCCGAAATACCCGTAAAAGTCTAACGCATTTTCTCTTTTCTAATAGTCGGAAAGGTCGGTGTGGTTCATTAGCGGGCGCGCTTCAGGCTGCGTATTTCATTGTTCCATTGTTTTATTTCGGCCGCTGCTGCTTGCCGGGAAATATACCGCTCTGCGCACTCCACACCACTGACACCTGTACCCACTCCTTTTTTACGCAGCAACACCTAAACATTTTATTGGCGCACTCAACTCACTTACGGAACGTTTCCTCGCCTCGCTCTACTACAATTTTTATTAATATCCCATTGTTTCTTAATCGCTTCTACAGATTCATATCGGTTTATATTTCCGTTAAAAGCATAAAGTCAGTCAGTAAAGGTCGGTGTCGATAGTTTCTGGTCCGAAACGCGTGGCCGTCAGATCCGAGGCCCGATTTCTGTTATCTGTCCATTCGATCGCGGAACACTGACGGTCGCTGCGTTGAGAGCCAAGATGTCGATTTTTTTAAATCGTAAACCAGCTTAACTGACATACCAAGTAAATATTTAACCGAACGGCTTGCCCACTCATTAAGCATTCGATGTCTATTTTGGTAAATTAAAATAATAAATGTCAATTACGAGACGGCTAGACTAAGTTTCGAGAGCTTTGCCATCGGTGTGCCAGACAATAATTTGTCTTACCTATCTTTTCAATGTTTTGGAGCATTCATAGCGGTGACACGGCTGCCGCACAAATCTTGCTAGACGTATCGCTGTTCTAGTTTGCTGACAATAAATCGTATGTTTAGCGACGCGGTGACTTGTATAATTAACAATAGCGGCATTATGCGATTTCCAAACCGAGCGTCACACGGAGATCGTTTGTCACGACGCAAATTGCTATTTATGAGGATTATCTATACTTAGGCGGAGTAAATTGTTTTGTGTTGACACAGGCTTTGTTGAATGCTCCTTAGCGGTTTAACCTTTCCAGTTTGTAAATAAACGGACTCGTGATCTCTGCGAATTTCAAGCGAACTGAGAAACACGTGTGTTTTACCTGTACGTTTAGATTGCGTCTCTAACTTGGTGTAGAAAGTATCCTGAAAATTTCTCCGTCGAAGATTCGTCTATAAATCTGTGTGCACAACAAAAGGCAGAGATATGCAAAGCCGACCTCTCACCTGCAGACATTGTTTCCGTGGTCGTAAATAAGCGGAGGCTATTCGGCGATCGGCTGCGCTGGGCATTTGGTCAGATTCCGAGGCAGGAAGCCGTGGCAGCCACGTGTGCTCGCCTCCGCGTGCCTCGCCCCGAATATGCAAACCTGCCGATGCCCCTCCGAATATGCTCACGCAGGGCTGCTACATGCACACGATTCAGTACCTATTTGCTGGTCTCGCAACTAAATAGTTGCTCAGTGTCAATACCGAAATATTCATTGAACTGAACTAAATACTGCCTTTTTATTACCATACATACAATACATTTGCCCAAAATTTTTTTTCGTAGACGAAGATTTGCTGTGGTCATAAGATTACGTATAACGGATCGCACAAAATGATCTTAATTTACCTATTTTTGTTCTATCATCCATCATACAGAAATTACATCAAATCAAAATAAAACGTTGACCATTGTTTAAGTGTACAAAATCTCTAATGTATCTAACTCGATCTTGATTGTGTGAACCCTGTGCTTGAATTCATCGCAAATAATGTCGAGTAAACGCAGATCATGCGAGTCAAATGTACCATTTCACTGATTATGGTTGACGTGCCACTATAATATTAATTGCAAACAGCGAATTATAGACATGATACAACTGCAAATGTCTAAATTAGTTGATCAATCAAATTTAATCATTTGAAATAAAAATATGTTAAGTACAACCTTGTCTCACACAAGATATGTATTTAAAACTATATAAACCTGGAAAATGATTGAACCAAAATTCGATATAATAACCGATGCTTTATTTAGATAATAGGTACTTACGTATAATCCAACCCCGATTTTTATATTTTTCTATCTTATATAAGATTTAATGCATACGCATTACATGACTATAATATATGTAACAAACTTTACCTATTACCTACCTATTAACGGCTTGCTAAATTATTTACTATGGTAGATAAATAATACCGGTAATGATAATAATATAACTAATTTCATATAAATAAATGGTATTGTACCTATAATAAATATAACTATTGCCCGTGATATGGCGTCAATTACACAAATTGAACGCACTGATGGTTAAATGCTTTTTGTTATTACATTCATCGGATTTTTGTTACCGCTACAATGCGTAAACCAGAGGGCCTATTACAAAAAAGCATCGCGGTAAGCGTACGATGTTCGTCCCAATCCGTGACATTAATTCACTCGTGTATAAGGTTCAAAATCAAGGAAATCGATCAACCAACATCGTCCGACCATCGTGATTTTTGTAACAGGTCTCAGTTAGAGTGCAGATTAACTAGTTAATCTGAAGATTACCTGGTCGAGTTCGTTTAGTGCAAAAAATTGTTTCATTTATTAGTAGATAATCTGTAGATTTCCTAGGTAATGTGCAGATTAACGACCAAGGATCTACAGAGGATAACTAGCTTTAGCCCAAGACTTCGTGTACATTCGGAAAATCCCTACGGAACCTATGACCGGGATAAAAAGTAGCCTAGATACACTATATACACTATAAACTATAAGTATACAAATCCAAATCGGTTCAGACATTTTTGCATATTTGAGTAACAAACATACAAACATTATGTCGCGCAAAAAAACATTCATTAGTTTTTATCCGCAAAAACAGATCTTGCTGCATAACTATTCCTCGTTTTGTTTATCTATATATATAAAAGGGAAAATCACTCACTCACTCACTGATCACGAAATCTCAGAAACTGCAAGTGCTAGGAGTCTCAAATTTTGCATGGGGGCTCCTTTTAAGGCGTAGGTGCTCACTAAGACGGGATTTTGCGAAATTCAACCCCTAAAGGGGTGAAACAGGGTGGTAAAGTTTGTATGGGAGAACGCGATTCCTTGGCTCGATTGACTTGGAATTTGGCATAGACATTCTTTCACAAAATTAACTGAACACGTGTTTCGTATTTTTTAAATATTTATTACCTAACAGGGTTAAAAAGTGATAAAAAGCTACTTTTGCTGTGATTGACTTCGACGTCGGAATTGAAACTTTTTTGTGCATTTGATTGATTAAATAAGAAAAATAAATATCATTTGTCATATCAACGTAGTATTACATTCTCTTTGGTCATTTCCCCTGAGAGTAGGTAGAATGCACTATCGCCATAGGCATTGAATAGTACCTATGGCGTTATGTTGACAGTGCTGTCATTTTTTCCTTATTGCGTTGTAATAACGTGCAAAATTAAAACCCTCTAATTATCAGTTTAATTTTAAAAGAATACAATATTCGGTCAAGTCGCCTATGCTATGACAATTAATAAAGCACAGGGACAAAGTTTAAGAGCGGCTGGTGTAGATCTGCGCAGTGATTGTTTCTCCCATGGCCAGCTCTAATGTAGCCTGCTCGAAAGTCAGCTCGCCGAATAGCCTTTTTATTTTGCAACCGGATAACATGACAAGAAATGTGGTAGGTATACAACATGTTACAAAAATACCCTTAATGCTGAATATGGTATATAGGGACCATCAAACTGAACAACTTTTACTATTGGGACCAACTCTCAAATCGCGAAAAAAATCAGCTGTTTCATACATTTTGATATTTTCGATTTGAATTTTTGTATGAAACAGCTGATTTTTATTTCGCGATTTCAGAGTTGGTCCCAAAGTAAAAGTTGTTCAGTTTGATGGTCCCTATATACCGTATTCGGCATTAAGGGTATTTTTGTAACATGTTGTATATTATAGAGAAGTGTTGGATGATCGAGATTGATAATCCTGATAATGCACAACATATTTTTATTTAGAACTAGCTGCGCCCGGCATGCGTATTGCAATGCTCCGTTTTTTTAGCCAGGGACTTTCCCGGTCGTAAGCAGAACAACTCACCAAAGTTTCATCATAATCAGATCAATGGTTTAGGAGTCCCGTCGTCTGTA
This sequence comes from Catoptria pinella, assembly GCA_963556745.1. NCBI lineage: Eukaryota > Metazoa > Arthropoda > Insecta > Lepidoptera > Crambidae > Catoptria > Catoptria pinella. The sequence goes on from OY750763.1 coordinate 11,535,989, forward strand.
CACTTAGATCTTTTAAACTATGTATAAAAAACCGAATCAAAATCGGTCCATAACTTTGGGAGCTAGGTTGTCTCAGACAGACATACACACACAAGTCAAACTTATAACACCCCTTGCGTATGTTGTGTACGTCGTATATACATATAGTGGTGGCCACATAATTAAGGACACAAGTCGATTTTCATACAAACGAGGTAATTTTGAAGTCTTGGTTTTCCGCTAGGGATTGAACTAGCTGTGATCTGATGATGGCCATCCAGGGAGTGAATGGAGAAGATTATGATAGCAATACACACCCAACTGATCTGGTCAGCATTCTAAGAGATGTAAGCATAAGAATTTTCAGTTGCAAGTTTTCATACATTTTTATACTATATTCGCGGTCTTTTTAAACATATCATTACATCTCTTAAAATGCTGGTCAGATCACTTTGGTGTGTATAGAAATCTGGATCTCCTCTATTCACTCCTTGGATAGCCACCACCAGATCACCGCTCGGTCAATCCCTGGCGGAGAAGCAATGCAATAAAAGTTACTTCGTTTGTAAGAAAATCGACTAGCGTCCTTAATTTTGTGGCCACCACTATATATAGTTATCCTGTAGTATAGTCTAATAACTTCACACTCACTACATTGTACCCGTGCGAAGCCGGGGCGGGCCACTAGTTACTTATATATTTTAAAATAATAAGTAATACCGAATAAGCAAAATAAACTTCTATTTGTTCGTTGTATAAATAAATTTGAATAGATAAATAATATTTTCAGTAATACGTGTAACTTGTGAAATGGTTTGTGAATTTTTGTTTATCTTTTTTTCTGTTCGTTGTAGGTAAGTGACAAATGGAAAATTTACATCGGTGAACGATACACTCATGATGCACCCGGCTGGATACTACGCAAACCTTGGTAAGAATTTAAATAAACATGATATATTTAAAATAAACTGCGATATTCAAATTCGAAAATTCAAAAGCATTATTGAAAAGGCTGAAACAATACCAAATCATTTTAGGCCAAAAAATCTTAATTTAAAAAAGGCTTGCATTATCTTTTTTGCTGGTTTATTAAACAATTTGTAACCAACACTACCTAACTGCAGTAATCTGCATATCACTTTCACATTTACTAAAATACTGATAAATTCACGATAAAATCGCAATTATCGATTCATCTGTCGATCAAATTATTATAGATAGCTATTAGCTACTGATAATAAGATATGAATTTCCAGCTACACGTCTCTTGAATTAATTGCAATTTGATAGTATAATCGTTTTAAGATACATAAAAATACAATGAATTCTACTTTATACGATTAATACTAGTACTTTTGTAACGTTTACCAGTGAAAAGACGAAATTTTTTAGTTGCTTTAATTCGTTAACGCCCGAGCGGACGCATCAGGCCGGATAACAATGGAATATCTATTGAGTCTCATTTTCCGGGCGTTGAAGGATTAAATTAACTTTATTTGATTTTGCATACCAATGGCACAATCATTGACAGAATAGATGGTCTCTTGAATCTTGAATCGTGATGAAAGTGGTAAAATTAGGGATGAGATCCACAGTAGCCGTAAAGTTCGTTAAATCTATAGAAAAGAAACTTTTTCTTGTATCGTTATTAGTAAACAAATACTTAAAAGGTACAAAAAACAATAAAATTGAGTAAAAATAATTATGTTATCGGTTGATTATCTAAAATGAGTTGAGTTTTAGAATGAATATGTTAATTTATTAACTTAAATCTATCGTTAAACGAATAACTGTCTTTTTCCAGGAATATGATTTCAGTCAAGAATAATCAAGATTTTATAACCGTATACTTATTTTCATACATACCGGTATCTCTTATTATTGTTTTTCTTACCCAGTTCTTATCAGCTTATCGTTTTCGTGAAATCATCCTGTTATCAGGTGCCAGTTACGTCATTATTACTGTATAACACAAAATTCTGTACAACTAACAAAATATCAAATGAGATGAAAGTGTTCTCTGAATAGTGGTTCAATCTTTAATAGCTTGAACCACTATTCAGAGATGTAAAGTTTTACCAAATTAAATGCCAATTAAAACTTCAAATTGTGGTGTACAATAGAAATAATCCATAATAGGTACCATTGGATAAACAAACAAAATGGCAATCATACAACACTTTGTATCCTACTATTAATTTTGTATAGTTAAGTATATTAGTCGAAACATTATAGCACAGTATTTACTCTAGATTAAAAAGTTATTGTTTTTGTGTTTATAAACACATCCATTTCGTTTACAACAACAAAAGAAAATGAAACCTAACTGTTCATTATATCGTAAACATATACGCGGCTGCGTGAAACCAAAGATATGATATTTTTTCTTCTTGGAAAATAAGTAATTTATTTGCTTTAGGTTTATCAATCTCGTATTAAACCCAGTTTATTTTATAGGTGCTACTAATAAAATTGATATAATTCCTTATGATTTTTTTTTTTCAAATTTAAGTATAGCTTAAAACTCTATAAAAACAATAAGGCATGCTTTAAGAATATATTGTTAAAATAGGTAAATTAATTTAAAAAAAATGTCACCTTAAATTAAAACACACATTACATGGGCTGTTTTAGTTAAAGCTAGCGATTCATAGTAGATAAGAAAATTAGGCTACTCAACTCTAACCAAATCGGAAGAAAACTCTCCCCTTTCATTAACGATACAAATGGCGGCAATTCACTACGTTTACAATCCACCTAATTGTTATCCGTCGTTTCTGCGACTGCTATTGATAGGCCAATTATAAACCGCTAGAACCTTACCAACTCCCGCTAATCTACAAACTCCTTTATAACTTGAAATAACCTTTGATCTTTAACTAATTGTGTTAAATTCTTTACCGTGTATTTTTTTATTAGGATTTTTTTTTTATTACGAATTTTTTTTTTTTTTTTCAATTATCTTTGCGTAGACAAAACATGAGTCGTCAACGTATTAAACTTTTTTTTATTGTATTTTTACGCAATCTCTACAACTAATATTGTATTGTAATGGATTAATATCCAATCTTCTACACAACATAGGAAAGTATCGAAACAGAAAATTAAAACAGTTTGTCAGATATCAAATAAGGAAAGATCATTTATCTCCTAGTAGCCAAAAAACTTGTCGATTTTGGGAATAATAACTATTGAGTCTTGGCGCCAACTTCGTGAGTCAGTAAATCAGATGTGATTTGCGTACGAAGAATATAAATAGCTTTTAATTTGAATATATTACTGACTAGACACCCGTGGTTGCTAACAACGGTATAAATGTTTTTTTTTTTTCATTCTTAAACATACAATTTTAATTTTCTTGTTTCATTTCCACTGTGAAACACGTGAATAATTTTGTAACTACGAATTTCTGGCTTTGTGACATTGTAAAATTGAATTCAAATTACATTTCAGAATTTGCAAATGATCATGAAAATATTTTTTGGTCTTTGCCTATTTTTAAAAATATAAAGAAATAAGTAAATAATACATAGTAGCTTCTATACTATAACTTACCTATATTTCAATAGAGCAACGTATCTCAGGCAAAGGCACTACGCTTACTGACTCTACAATTAACTTATACCTACAATTTGACCACAGTTTTGCAGATCATTGTAAATTTCTCCATTGTCTCGATTGCTTTCTGGTGTTGTTTCTTCGATTGTATTAATGTAACTTATTATTATTTAAAATTGCGCCTCGCTCGGGGCGTTTCGCACCGAAGAAGGTGCTCGTACGCGCGCTCTAGCCTTCAGCGCGCACGCTTCCTAGCTTGAAACTCTCATTTTATCGCTAAGAATAACCATAAAAGTATGATTTATAAACGTCGCCACACCGCCGGCTGCCGTAATAAAACCTATACTTCGTGCCTTATGGAGTTGAACCCCGCCAATTCTATTGAATGTGGTTTATTTCTATCCTCACTTTACTGATGTTGAAGGGAATAATAGGGGGCTTGTCGAATGCATTATAACGACAAATACTATAATCATAAATAGGAATCTTCATGAATATTGTGGGAAATCTTTTACTATTTTCGTTACTACTTGGTAATTTTAACTGGAATATTGTATGTATCTAATCCAACCAAATGCTTCAATGATAATCGATACGGGATTGGAATCGTTCATTCAACCTATAAAATGGAGCGTTTGCGGTGGCTGACGTTTATCTGACAGTGAACCCGAGTCCTTTGACGAGCAATAATGAAGAGCCGGGAAGTTGCAGCGAGTGCAGCGTGCGAGGCCCGCCGCCTCCGCGCCGGCTCGCCCCGCCCACGCGGTCTCGCTCGCCCGCCCGCCGCGAGAGGGAGACGGCACCACTCCCTCCGAAGCCTCCGTACGTTTCTTAGAAAAGCCAACTGTTATTATCCGACGCGGATTGTTCTCGACCTCTCGCCGCTTCATTTGGCCAAACTCATGAATGAGCCGCGGCGCCGCAGGTGCGCGCCCCGAGCGCTGTTTATCGACGATCCTAACTCGTGAGATGCAATTTGCAGCACGCCACGCGGCAATTTTCGGAGGCAAACTTAGTCACGCTCACCGTGATTTTTGGCCACAGGAAGTCGCTGCTCGGAGGCACTTTCGCCTCATTTTGAATGAATTTCACTCACCGATCGCTTAGCTGTCCATCAAAACGCCTACACTATTTCTCGTATGGATAAATGCCCGACGAGGTAGCCGTCAATCGCCCATCTATTGGCATCGGCACCATGTACGCGATAATTTCGGCGTGTGTTTAACGATATATTAGCCGCTGCCAATGATTGAATAATCGTATCACATCGGCGATTAATAAAAACTAACAAATACAACCGAGATGTGATCGTGATGACTGGCACAATGAATCATTGCAGCACTGACAGTTGAGAATCATCCAAACAATACGTGATGGAGTGATATTAGAAACAGCGAAAGTAAAACAATCGTTAATGTGCAATCATTCGTTGCTTTGATTGACCTCAATATACACTTAAACATTATTTCTCTGTAAATAAATGTTATTAATAAACAGCACACACTATTAGTGTAACTATAGAATATTGCTTACCGTGTGAGTTGGTGTACTTGATCTTGATACTTTTTACCTTATTGCAGACAGTCATAATATCAAAAAGTCCGACTATTCTTTCTATATTGCAAACTGTTAAAGATATCGAAAACCCATAATCAAACAATTGCAGAATGTAAGTGCAGAGAAGCGGTCGTACTAATTAAAGTTTATTACTTTATGAATGGTTTAATATATATAGGAAATATACTTACTTATTCCTTTTTCATTGAAAGGACATTGTCAAATTACACCATTAGGTAAACTGATAGGCAAGTGCACGCGTCGATAAAATTCGATCGTCGATTAAACATTTACCAACAGGCGAACCACATGCTGAATGCTCGTTTCTTAAAAAAAATCCGTAGAGCTTATAGTCTAGATCCGCGTAATAAAGGGTTCTGTACTTTTTGTGTTATATCGTTAACTCCATATATGACTAAATTCATTATAATGAAATGAATATTTTTTTGAAGAAAAAGCAAAGAAAAGTAAACTTTCCTGTGAGAACTTGCTTCTTGCCAAATTCTATATTTCTAGGTCAACGTAAAATATCCTACAGGTACTTTATGATTTATTCATCGTCACATCAACTGACGCCCACTGCTGGGCATTGACCTTTGTCCATTGATATTAATAGTCAAAATAATTGACATAAATGGCCAGTATATTTTGATAGACTTGATTTGTTCGTAGACCTTAATAAGCATTTCATATTATCAACTTGATACCTCTTTGCGTTTTTGAAAAAAAGGTTTTGTCTTGATAAACAGAAATGCACCTATAACAATCTCGTTTTTTCGTACGGAACCCTAAAAATAATAGAATACGACGAATGGCGGCGACACAGAATAGCGGCCATAGGATGCTCTGAGTTGGCACAAGCCGCCGGCGATAAACAAGAAATGATTTATAAATAATGGAGCCGCACGCTTGCGACGAAATAAGGTTTCCGCACTTTGCACGTGTCGCGAAAACAATAAATGTTAAACACGATAACATAATACGAATGTATCCTGGGAAAGTCAAATGTATCTCAACTTTAACCACCGCTCAATAAACTAATAATAGCATATCCTAGCCAACTACAGGGTGTAATTTTTAGATTCGCTTTACATGTAATCTAAATAAGAACAGAGAAAAGATTTCTAAATTAATTCAAGTTTTTGTTAAAAAGTACAACTTACATAAACAATATGTTTTAGAATGTCAAATCTGTTGTTTTTCAAAAACCTCCCAGAAAGTAAGTATCAAACATGAATTCTAATGCATGTTATGTATGAGGCTAAAATTCACAACAAGTATAAACTAGATAAAGTTAAATGGAAAATACCTACTTCAATGAAAATTTCTTTGAAACTTTACATAACAAATTAAAACAAAGTAGGTAAGTATTATGCACTGAGATGAATTGGCACGGCAAGCAATATGCCACGGTAGCTCAGCAACCAACGGCAACGCTCGAATCGCATAAGGTTACATTACATTGGTCATGGTCATGGCACTCGATATTGCAAATTAAGTAGGAGATTAAACTTTATTTATTGAAATAAAAAGATCAAATTCAATAACCACGAAGTCGTAATATGTCACGGTTACTCACCCGAGGCACCCCGTGTGCCGGCCGATTTGGTGCCGGATGATAAGAAAATAATTACATTGCACTGATATGGAGTGAAAGCAAATTGATGATCGTTGAGATGAGGCTGGGACTAGATTGGACTACTACACTTTTTATTTTTACTGTTAGAAGATCTTCCGTTTCATGTAGGTATACAATTTTCACTGCCGTAGTAGAATGGGGAATGTTTGAAAAAACAATTTGTCAGAATATTTTTTATTGGTAGGAATGAACTCCTTTATTAATATGAAAAAAGTTTCAGAATGTTTGGATACGTGGAAAATTAAAAAAAAAATCGAAAACGTCCAGAAGTATCATCCATAATCATCACATATTTCAAAAAAGTAACACTGCGGTTAGTAAGTAAATGTTTTTAAATATGGTGATTAGGGAATAGCAAGGGAATCTTATCCATTCTGCTGTTACTTTTGTACATTTTGCGAATAGTAGTAATTTTTTTGTTTTTTTTCTTTTTCACGCATCCATAAATACCTAATAAATAAAAATACCTAAAAAAAATGTGCAGCCAATTTGATTTTAACAGACATTCCCCATTTTAATTATTTATAAGTACTCTTTTTTTGTCAGATTCTATTTATAACCTTTGGTAACTATGTAACTAAGAATTTTGATTGAGTTTTTTGTTTCTTTTTTATTTTGTCATCGTCACCAGTGTCATCACACTACCTAAGAAGTTAAAATTCATATTACCTATATCATGAATTTGAACTTCATGTACAAATAAAAATGAACAAATAATTTAGGCTACATAATAAGAAAAATATTTAAATAATTTTTTGTGCTTCATGCGGCATATAAATGTTTCACATTTTATTATTTAAAAAAAAAAAAATTATTAGTTCAGCATATTAAAGTGATTGTAACAGCTGCTATGGCTTCGCACGGTATTATATTACTACATCGAAGTGTAATACAGTTAATATTACCCATAAAATAATGGGAAACTGGATTAAAAGCCATTTAGTTGTTATAAAATCGTGCACCCAGCGGGGTACTTGGTTTTATACTGTACTGTAACGATTGTTGGGGATACTAGAAAAGAAGGAAAACTATCAAACTCATCGACTTTAAACCGTTGTTAGTACTTGAATGCCAGTGACCGTAAGAATAGTGTACAATCAAGACGGCTCTTTTAAACGAGAACAATATTTTAAACTAATATCACAGAACAAATATCACTACTACATATTTACAAACCCGTAAATTATGAGTATTTTTATTCACTAATCTAGCATCTGCTAGATTAGGGACCTTTAGCCATTTTTAATGTCCCCACTGCTGGGGCACAGGCTTTCCTTATGGGTGGATAAAGAGGAAGGGCCATGACCCACCACGCGGGCCTAATGCAGATTAATGGTAGGTACATAATTAAACCAGTCTAATTAATACTCAAATAAATAGATAAAATATATCCGGTCACGATGTCTAAAATTAATAACATTAATAACATAATCAGATGTCAATCCGCCATTGTTCGATTGAGGTATCAACTAAATCTACAGAATCAGTCTAGTTATCGTCGGTAGGTTTAGCCGGTAAGGCTGTGATTGGCGCCGAATCGGAGTTCGAAGCGGTCAAACCGGTCTGCGCCGGCGCACACTGTCGTAACAGTAGCCTTACCTTATTGTTGGGCTACGATAAAATTATACCTGTGTTCCGTTTATTCGACGGGAGCTGATCAACACCTTTTATAGGTCCTTGTCGTAGATAAATGGTGCTATAGTATTAATATCAAATGCTGAGAGAAAGGAAATGTTTACAACGCTTAGGATTTAGCAATAATAAGATTTGTTACGATACTAGACATTCTAATGTATTTTTACAAAAAAATCTGTCAACGGAAAATATATAACTGTGTGTTAAAGCATGTAGTCATTAAAAATAGTAAATCAGAGAAGCAAGAAGAATAAACTCCGTATGCTATGTACAACTTATTATGTGTTTTCATCTATAAGTTTTAACTAAATTTTATTACATTTTACCGTACTGAAATTGCTTATGCAATCTATAAATTATTGCATTTTCCCATACATTTATTACATAGTAAAACTCGACAAATGCTTTCCCACATTAGACCGTTGGTACTATTGAAAAATAACCATTACTATTCTTACAATCTATTTACTTTGCCACACTATTCTGTCAACGAAAACAATAAAAAGAAAATGATCATTTTCCAACCCATTGAAAACATTTTAAAGATTTCCAATCTCTTGTGTCTGATATTATGAGCACTTTTTGGAAAACTTTGTGACAAACACACACACAACAGTGTCTTACAGTAAAAACATAACAAACTTTTAAAGTGTTATAAGTTAAATGTAATTTAATGGTCATTTATTTTCCATCTAGGTGTTAATACCTAGATGGAAAATAAATGACAAAGTGGTTATTATGAATAAATTTCCCCTGACGGAAAGTTACTTATTCCTTGGGAAAGCATTGAAACTGTATCAAAAGCTAGTTACAACCATAAACAACATAACCTACACAGTTGTCAATAAACAACAATTAATTTATTTACGGCTGGTTTACATGTATGAAGTAGTAATGTAATTAACTAAATGTTGACTTAATTTTAAGTGACTAAATGCATGTAAAAAATGAATTTAGTAATAAGTTGCAAGTTAAATTTTAGCGTGCAAGTAAACAAGTAGAATAAGTTGGTGGGCGTGGCTAATCACTTGACACGTTTGGACATCATGCACGATTTACGCACACGTGTAAACACGTATGCGAACCTGGTAAATATTAGTTATTGTATAATTTTTGGCGAGTCTATCTGGTTGTTTTATGTGACATATTTAAGTGTTGATCTTTTTTGAAAAATGTCGAAGTAGACGGAAGACAAACAATACTTAATCTATAAATAAAAGTTCATATAAACTAAGCGAGCTCTTAAGTCGGGCGTCACGCACTGGATCTGACATTAATACTGATGTTTGCTTAACACCTTACGACATAGCCTAAAGAATGAACCACAATTTTTCATTGAGTGCAATAAACCACACTTCAATGGAAGTTCTGTGGTCATAACTAGCATTTAAGATTAAAAAATAGTGTAAGTAACGAACGTACCTACCTAAAATCTGATCAACTTGGATATTCCGCAACAATGAGTTTTAAGTTCACAAGTTTAATGCAATCAAAAGACTATATAGAAACGGTTACTTGTATAGTAAATATTATGATAGGTAAGTATTTTTATTCAAACAAAGCTTTCGTTAAAACAAAAGACTTCTAATACTTCAATCAGTAATTGATGTTTTACAAGTAAACGACCGGCGCGGCGTATACTTTTAAAACAAAGGAGGACCAATTAAAATGGCCATTTATTCCAGCGAGCGTCCGAGTGGAAGCGCGTTTTCTCCGCGCAAAAAACGCGTAATGATTCACGGAGTTGCCCGCGCGCCGCTGCTCGGAAAATTCCTGCAATCGCGCGCTGACTTTCTTCAGCCGCGTCAGATCTGATCTCGCACGCGAAACACGTGCATGCGCCGTGCTACAGATCTATCGATATATCCTCCGTGCTACTTGTTGTACGAGTAAGTAAGTTAACACATCACTTCATTCGGAAAAGCGTGGAAATTAATAATAGTTGGACACTAAGACTCACTCAGCCGATTAACGAATAATCGGCAAGAGGGGTCTCAATTTCAGCGTTATTTATTTGCACTCCTTGAAATGTCAGCGATATGTGCTTTTTGCGTACAAATAATATAATAAACTATAGTTCATACGGGTTAAGAAAATAGTCTTTCTCAAGATAAAGTCTAATTTAAGAAGTGGTAAAATTTTGGAATAATTTATTTTATTGTTTGAATCCAACATGTCTTATAAATATTATCCATAAACACTTGTTTAATTTTTAAATATCCATAGTTTTCATTCTCCTAGATAAAATACAAAAAGCTCGTTAGCATTAAGGTTCAAAGTTTTAACTTTTTACGTATATGAACCCTAAGTGATGTTTTATCTCCAATACGATAATAACGCCAAAGTGGCGGTGACATCATCACGTCAGACTCGCAAAGACGCTCTACTGTAGACTACATCCGATAAGATAAAAGCACACAATTCCTCGATTCTTACTCGCTATACAAATCGTTATCAATACAATTGTCTATCTCGCTTTATGTAATGATTGACTCATTCTTAATCAGAGCTGCTACAAAAATCTACGGAAAAACAAAAGCAAAGCTAGTCAAGCAAGTAAAAGTTTTAAAAAAGAACAATGATCTACAACTTCCCGTGAACGGTAGAGTTGCTCTAGAGTTCTGCTTAACACAGACGGGAGCATATCGGATCGAAACTCGAAATCTTAAACCGGTTCTCTGACATCTTTCATCCTTTTCGGATAGGGGGTATCTTGTATGTTTTGTCTTTATCGGGTGAGTCACCGTTTGTCCGTATGACGGCGGCGGCGCAGCGCAGCCGCACCGCCAGCACCGCTCCACGCACTTCATGGCCACTCGTTCAGCTCCGTCACGCTTTGTTTGCAATGACTGGACATTTAATGCGACAATATATTAATGTCCAAAGTAATAAGCAAATAGATTTCGTGGAATAAAAACGATTGCTTCGGAACATTTCGACACCGCCGGTAATTGCAACTTATTCAATGTAAGAGATACATTTTAAATTTCAATGGGCCGTGTAATTTGTATTGGTGCAACTCGAGGTGGTTTCTCCAATTTAAACTGTATTTAATAGATATTATGATATTGTGTAATAATTTTTCAAGATCATGTTTCTTAGAATTTCAAAAAACCTAATACTCTTTGGTATTCCGACGTTATCTCTGTTATTTGGATCTCACATCAGTCTTAAAATTTCCCTCTTACTTTTCCAAATTCGCAGTGTCCCTGGTGAAAGGACGTTTAATATGTCATTGAGCAGGCCAGATTAAGCCACAATTTACAACTTCTTAAACGTTTATATGCAATTTGGCTTGTTCTCGTAAACATTCTCAGAATCTGGTTTTAATTTTAACACTCGTACATCAACTGTTTAAATTGACATCGGCAACAAATTCGCTGGCTGCGTATTAGTTGAACAAAATTTGTTGCGATGTGAATTTGGTAGTTGTGGCGAAGTTGTGATTCATTTGTTTTATTTATTGATGTAACAAATGGCGCCAAGCAAAGCACACGCTCGGAGGTGTAGAAAGAGAAAGGGAACTTATTCAAAAGTAGGTAATGTTTTTGCCGCGGCTAGTGTGTGCGCACGCGCGCCTGTGTGCGTGCCGCATGATTCATGGGCGCGTGGGCCAAGCTTATTGTGTTCGCTCCTCTATCTATTCAACTATAGATAACTTTGACTTTTTCTTTTGCCTTAATCTTCTTCACTGTCTGCACTTGGGTAGTTTTTGTAATAAGTAATAACACGCCTCCACTCTTAATCCTCCTCATTGGTTTCGTTTTCGTTGAACCGAATCGAAATCGAGTAGATGAAACATGGTTCGTTTATGAACTGTGTCGGTGTGGAGTATATTATGTTATTATTGTATATTAAACAGGTGGTCATTAAGACTATTGTTAGCTCGTAAAATCTTATTTGCCTTTCACCGTGTCAACGGCGGCGCCCGCCGGGATCTGCGGGTCTTTTGTATGGCAACGGTTCCTAGAGCCACCTTCTACAGAACTGTATTCAATCTTCAAAACATTTTTTTTTTTTACTTTGAACTACAAAAATCTATAGACAAAGAAAAGATAACATTATGTTCTTTAACTGCCTTATTTTAAATACCAAAACGTACGAAACTCATATCTTACACTAGGATCAGATTTATTGTGTAAATTGAAATTGAAATTGAAAAATTATTTATTCAAATAAGCTCACATAATAAGCATTTTTAAATCGTCAATTATTTTATCCTACCACCCATTATGACGTCTTTTAGCTGACAAGAAAAATAGGCGCAAAATACTTATCAGCTTTATTAGAAGGAACGATATTTACAAATATGTATACCGTTTCCATAAGTATTTGACTCGTTTCCATAAGTGTTTTCAATAAGTTTTTGACTTACCTTTCCAACCATCAAAAACAACATTTAGTGAACAAATATTAGTACTAAATACAATAATTAGACACTTGTTAGCGTTAGTGAAGTTAAAGCAGTTTACAAGTGCTATTAGGACCTCACGATAGTAAACTAACAATTTTAACATTGGAATTAGCGGTTAAGATTGATTTAAATAAAGTTATGAAATTGAGAAATTATTACAGTAAATTACTAATACAGTGTACATTAATACGTAATCTGGTTACGTTTAATAAGTTTTTGTATTAATTATAATGGATAACATTGTAAATATTAGCTAATGTTTATTTATTATTTCTCAGACCACAAATAGTTCTGACGATTATAAGATTTCATTACACCTGCATGCAAGCCGATAATTTTGCTAACATTGTTGATTGCTTAAAAAGATAAGTGATGAAACCGACTTTTTATAATATTTGACAAACTTATCACTCAGAAATAGGCTGATGAAATAGCCGGAGGCTGAAGTTCACAATCACAATTACATAGACCGGCGTCTGTTTTTGACGTCTTATTATGAATGGAGAAAATGTCAAAAACAGATGGTTAAAAATTAATCGGCTGTTTAAGTATTTGATGAACTATAATAATAACAAGCCTATGACAACACAAGAGATAACAATACATACATACTAGTATAGTAGTTTAATATTATTATGATATCTGTGGTAGAGCTTTAGTATCGTAACATAATCAAGTAAACTGGCTATACTTATATACATATCTAAAATACTAAGATAAAGCTGTTACCTGATTCGTTGGTTTATTCCAATTATTAGATCGTGATGTTTCTGTGACTAGACCTTTACACGGGTACATAAAGCTGTTTGGTGTCGCAAACGCAAGCTGCACACCTCACTCTTGACTCTCGATCTCGACTGACATTACAAAAACGCCCACATTATACAACCTCATCATGATCAGACCTTATGTTCATGTTGTGAATAAAATTATGTATTATCTTTAGTACTTAAACCTGCACAAAAATATAATTTGGAAAGAGATAATTAATACGATATAATTTTACTAACAGTAATAACTATACTATGTTTTTGTATGTAACAGTCAAATATTTAATAATTTTACTTAGTGCCTGTTTGACAGTCTGCCATGAATGGAACAGAATTTCAATGAAAATCTCAAGTAAGTCAAATAGAATTTGCCGGAACCTGTGAAAAAAGGAATTATTTGTCATTTATTAACTTTCTTACTAGATTTCTCATTCCTATGAAATGAAATGAAAATAACAGTCATATTTTGAACTAAATACTTAAATTACCATCTGTGAATATTTATGCTAACACATCGTTTAGAGTTTATTCGATGCAGTTTACTCACTTACATCGTATTGTCGATGCGTCTGACCTCCAATGTGAGTAATATCAGTTACTCTATTACATCACAAATCGTCATCTTCGGTCAATACCCCATCACTACTTCGTCTCAATAGACCTCATTGAAGTATTTTAGTTCGCTGCATTGATGTGTCAGAGTTGCAGAGTATAGATCATTGGGAATCAAACAACTATCGCGACAGCACAACTTAACTATCTATATTGTATAAATATAACGGTACAAGAGGCGGACTTAATGCTGGTCGCATTCTCTACCAGTCAACCTTTGAAAAAAACGATATCAATGAATCGGTACAGTGTATATGACTACACAACATTATACTATGATAAATATTAATAATACACATAATATTCGAGTATTGATACAATATAAATACATATAATAATATAATATTTTGACGACCTCCGTGGTCGAGTGGTTTGTACGCCGGTTTTCAAGGTGTCGCCATCTCTGAGGTCCCGGGTTCGATCCCCGGTTGGGTCAATTTAGAAAAACGAACTTTTCTATATTGGCTCAGGTCTGGGTGTTTGTGATACCACCGTTGTCTTTGATTTCCATAACACAAGTGCTTTAGCTACTTACTTTGGAATCAGAGCAATGTATGTGATGTTGTCAAATATTTATTTATATTTTATATATTTAATATATAATAAGAAAGATGAGTAAGACTAGATGACGACAATTACTTTTCACGTAATCCTTTCAAAAGAAAGTCAAATATTCTGTGGCATTTGTCTATAAAGTTAACCTCTACGAATCAAACTCCTAAAAAGATTCTACAGATGTTTGATAATGTAACACCTTAAAAAGCCGAATGTGATAAATAGGGTATCATGCATACAACCCTGGAAAAATATTATAAACCACCACTTATATATTTTTTTATAAACTGCATATTGGCAGTGGCAACCCTAGTACAAAATGGTGTTTGGCTGTTGCCCATGTAGGTACTATTATGATGTGCCATTAATGGAATTGATTATCGAAAACAAGTCTTTTGCATCTAGGGCTGTTACTTTACAGTTTTCCATACAAATAAAAAAAACAAAATTCTTAGCCATGTGGTGATTTTCAGAGCATGTAATCATTTTCCAGGGTTGTATGTGTGGTACTCTATCTACTTTTTTTCAGCTTTATAAGGGTTTCTGCCAAACAGCCTATATAAATACAGAATTTCTAATTTCTAAGTACAAAAATAACATCATAAAATCTTCCTATTAAGTTAGAAAGATCTTTAAACTATATGGAACCTTAAAAAATATCTTTCTATTTAGAACTATGTACTCGGTACGGTGACAAATTCTAATACAAAAAAATGTTTTCCTGATAGTTCGTAAAATTATTAAGGAATGAATACAATTTGGCAACAATGTAAACAAACTAATAACGCCTATTTAATGTTATTTTTCATTCAAAATTATTGGCAATATTTTGTTAAGTATTTCAAGTAGTTTCACAAACCAATTTTTTGACTTGCATGAGTAAATATCCATTAAACCATGTAAGACACCCGCCGATATGGTTTAGCATTTCGAAAATTTCTATCAATACAACCCGTAATATCTATCTGATGCCATTTTTTAAAATCTGACAAAATGATTAGAAACATTATCCATTACGTTACTGGTACCTAGACACCTGGCTCAAAAACCAGAAGAGGCACAAACTACTCTCATTTAGTTGCAACTGCTAGCAATAAGTGTACCGTTAACTTTCCGACTTTATCCCGCCATGTTGTCATTCATTTGTCCAGATACAACCGGAGGTATATTCAAGGTAGTAACAATATAAGCGAGCCCGCACACGACTGATAATTTTACTTTTGTCGGAAACCAATATATCAAATTATGATAATTCTTTAAGGAATAATCATTAAAGATTATAAGATAATTCCTTGAAGACCAGCGTTACGTGGTCCTATAAATTCATAGAGAGGGTCTACGATCCGATGATCAATACCAGAATATAGAAAACGTAACAGACAGCCTAGACAGACAGAGTAACTTTCGCATGTATAATATTAAGGGCCTGTTTCACAATGTAAAAATAAGTTGTAAGTAGCTTACTTGACAGATGATTTGACAGTTGTGGTTGAAAAATATGTCAAATCATCTTTCAAGTAAGCTACTCACAACTTACTTTTACATTGTGAAACAGGCCCATAGTATGGATACAATTTTTTTACCTTTTGATATTAGCAAAACATATTTCGTAAAACCCCGTGAAAATTCCGAGTCAGATCAATCAGAAGTTTATTAAGAACGTACCTACAAAAACCTCAAGAGGAGTACATATTCAAAGGAATCAGCTTCAAAAATACGAAAACACTTTAATTAAACATTTTCTTTTTACCTTGAATCTTGCATCCCATAAGGTTGTTGTAAATGTGAACATTGTACGAACGAGTTATCTGATAAACGCTTGATTTTGACATCTAAATAAGTACAAAATTGTTTTCCATACTTATGAGTTAAATGCTCAATTTTAAATTGTGTTTTCGTTCAATTCACTTTGTAACTAGGTCGTACGAAGTACTTTCGTCTTAACCGAAGATTAACTGCATTATTTAATTTGAATCGGGTAGCTGTAATCTTGACAAAACGTGAAAGTAATTAGCTTTTTTAGAACAATTTAACGTCCGAAAATTCCTTAATCAGTGTACGATAATTTATTTATGCAACTTATGTGGTCAAGTTATCTTGTCAAAGTATATTTATTATTGATTGCAGAACTATATTGTTAAATTCAAATTGAAAATCTCGTTTTACATTAACTCAGTATAGATATAAACTAGGCAGTATAAACTATGTTTAGGCCTCCCCAAAGGATTTGGATTAAGGGACATGCAATATACCTACCTCACAGTAATTACAATAATAACTTTTCATAGTACTAAATAATATACTAGAAAAAATACGACCCGAACGATCATTTGGACATGATCATGATCATGATCTGGTGCGTATTTTTTATTTATTATTTAGTAATATAAAAATAGTATTGTTAATGTTAAAATCTCAAAATTTAAATCTTTTGTAATCTCCTTCCTTGTACCATTACCTTCCTCCACCTAACCAAGACCTAAGTATACCTTAGTTATGGTGTTTACATCAAGACATTGTCAATGGTGATAATCTTTCGATTTGATATCTTTACTATGTAATATTTTAATGTTGAATAAAGCTAATATTCTGTTTGGTTTTGTCTTTGCTCGTATCACTTTTCAGAGACAAACTTTTACTGACAAAACTGTTTAAGCATCTTCCTCACTACACAAAATCTATTCATTTCATAAGACGACAAAGCCCTGAATTACGTTTAAACAGTGTCATTTGTCCCGCGATCGGAGTGTAGCGACATGGCGCAACAAATCAGAAAGCCCGCCACGAAAAACTAACCGGGAAATACCAAACATTTGTTTATCATACAAAGCTGTGTAACCAACTGTTTCTGTAGTACTTTACAGTACTCACGAGGCGGTGTAAGGCGAAATGCGTGCCGTTTCGTTTCGAAGAGTAGGCCGGGTAGGGGCGAGGCGCATGCATTATTCAGGGCTCATTTCTATTCAACGCCGACAGTCCGCCTGATAAAAACTTCTAGTTTGACAACTTGGACGCTTGCACCCTTTGTACTTGCGTCATGCGCCCTAAAGCTGAGGATACACTGAGCTTTTCTCTTGTTGTGCCATCTATAGTATTTCTCCGTTACAAATAATAATGTAGAACACGATCTATGGTAAAATCGGCTCTAATATGTTTTATCATAATAAATGCTTGATGTCATAGTTACAAAAGCTTTTTTCTTTTATCGTTCATTAAAAATAATAAAAAACCCACCTGCATCAAGAAACAAGTCAACTGAATAAATTTGAAGAAATATCAAATATTAAAGGCAACGTAATTCACGTAACGCAGTCAGAGACATGTATAAAGTGATATTATGAATGATTTGGCTTATCCTTAAATTCTATGCCTCCGAATGCATGTTATTATGTTGCCTTTAATGTTTTAATCCGTTCTGCTGTTTGAAAGATATGAGGTAATAAAGAATATTACATATAAACAAACATACAAGATACACGCGAAAACATATTTATTGACAAAAAACTTATTTTCATATGTTTCTCTTAGTTTTTCTGACTAAAGAAAATAAATATTGCCTTAGATTTCCTAAAAATTACAATTCAATAAAAATCCACTGTAACTTTATTTATATTTTTAAATAAATGAATTAGTTAATAAATTATTTTTAATAAATTATTAACTAATCCATTTATTTTAAAATATAAATACAGCTATAAATCATAATAATATAATCTTAGTTCCAAATAATATTAAGTCAGTTCGTACACATGAAAAATTATATATTATTGATAATAATAAAAATAAAATAAACAATATGTTCACGAACTGGCTAGTAAGAAACGAAATCCAAAACGTTATAGATTAACATTCTTCAAAATTGGACGTGTCAATAGGTCGGAGATCAAACGAGTCTCTAATTCTTTCGTCGATCAAAAGGCCTGCGCACACGTCGTCTATCGATTCGGCCTACTTTCGATTCATTGCTTCGCTGATATGTTACAGATATTCTTAATCTATTTATATGTCAAAAAAAAATAATTATATTATTTATCTTAATATAAAAATAGCATTGTGAATGCGAAAAATCTAAATTTAATAATTATATAGCAGTTTCATCTTTATCGATTGTCAAAACATCTGGAAAGATGTTTCTTTCGAATGTGGGGGTATTTCCTCACATTGATGAAATTGCGCTGGCTTACAGCGAAGAAGTAAAAAGTACTAGAAAATTTCGCCGCTCCCACTAGCGACTCGGTAGCATAATTGGTCAGTGCATTGGGCCGGATTCCCAAGGGTGCGGGTTCGTGTCCCGTCTGAGGTGCTACGGGTGAGTCGATTTTTTCTAGTATTTTTTCTAATATTATTTGTCCTGAATTTTTTTTCATTTCCAAAACCAACCATTTACCTGGTAGCCCCCTACCGGGTGGACGGACGGACGGACAAACAGACAGACGGACACAACAAAACTATAGGGGTTCCCTGTTGACTTGACTACGGAACCCTAAAAACGAAAGTAGTTTGGTAATTAGATTGATTTTTTATTTGTATGATATATCATATTTTGCTAATATAATTTTTCGCGAATGTGCTATTATGAGATTATAATGCCTTGCTATTATGATGTTTTAAGAATATCATATACTGCGACGGAGGGCACGAATCAAAGTGAACGAATACATTTTCTCAAATGATTTATATTTTTCGCATTCACGATGCAATTTTTATATTATGATAAATAAATATACTTACTTAATAGTTAAATTAGGCACGCCTTTTTGAGTGAACAGATCTATAGTATTAATATTATTTTCTTTAACAATAAAAATCATCGAGTGGTGACCTTGTTTGTATATCCTTGGACCGGTTTTTACTTTGACAGCTATTGGGCCGCTAATGTAGTATTTATTTATAGTATTATAAACCCAATATTAGGTATATTGGATGTCAAGTGGTCAGACGACATCGACTTCGACTCGTGACAGGGTTGATACTGGTTGCTAATAATAAATATTATTACTTGTACAAGTCGTAATTAGTCAAATTATTAAACCCTACATAACAAGGACGAACACGCTTGACGTCGTCGTAAGAAACTTAGAGCTCTATAATCTCTATAAAATTTTAAAAAAAATCTAGTACAGTAACATTCGCAACTTCATCTTTAACATCTTTGAAGTTAATTTTATAGAGTTTTATAATCAACTGCAACTATCAAAATAGTAAAACAATAAAAAATACATAAGATTAAATCACTTATTAGATTGTACCCGAAATGTTATACATATTACAATATTTCAGGATAATGTATTGGCAACCCTACCGCAAGGTGCGGAAGCGACGCGGGCAGTCACCGTTGCGTTGGCACAGTGCCCGTGACCAGACGCCTTTACAGTTATACGACGTCCCTTCAACCAGTCTTTAAGCCCATTGGCATAAAGTCCACATCGCTAATCAATTCGCGCAGGATGTAGAAAGAAAGTTTCTCACAGGCCTTTGGAAATCGTCTTATCTTTAGAAGACGATCACACATTGAGATGTTACAACGATCCCTTATTATAACATTAGGGTATCAACACATAATCTTACATAAAATTAATATTAATTACGTATCAAATTAAAAATAAGTCCCTAAATCATGTTGTTTTTATACAAGGTGTTACAAAAATACCCCTAATGCCGAATATGGCATATAGGGACCATCAAACTGATCAACTTTTACTATGGGACCAACTCTGAAATCGCGAAAAAAAAATCAGCTGTTTCATACAAAAATTAAAATCGAAAATATCAAAATGTATGAAACAGCTGATATTTTTATCGTGATTTCAGAGTTGGCCCCATCGTAAAAGTTATTCAGTTTGATGGTCCCTATATACCATATTCGGCATTAGGGGTATTTTTGTAACACCTTGTATAAGGATTGACTACCGGCGCCGCCTGATCTAGCTTCACTGTGACATACCCTAAACAACAAATATTGCCAGTTTCTTATTTGAAGTTAGTGCCTTTCGTCCACGTTGGTAACTAAACTTACCTAACCAGTTATAAGAGAAGATTTTTCTTTCGCTTTTTGGTAACTAGTTGTGAGAGAAGAATTATTTTTAGTGTTGTATAAATTGTATTGCTGTAATATTATTTTAAAAACTTCTATCAAATTATAAAGAAATAATATTTGCGTTTCTTGAAGCACTGGCGACATAAAAGTAAAAAACTCTTTAATGTTGTCTTGTGCTCGTAACAACCTATACACAAAGGTTTAATAGGCTCTTAAAGTTTGCAATATAACGTCTGGTACCAATCACTAGAATTGTGTTTTTCCAAATTTGGCCAAGAACACTAAGAAAACGGCTATAGAATTAGTTAACGATTCACTTTTCTTTATAGCTCACAGTTTATGCACGTTTTAGGACTTTAAAAGTATTATCAGGTAACTGTTTTCTTGAAGATGAACACACAATTAAAAGCTTTTGCAGCATCAACTAAAATATAAAGCTTGTATAACAGTCACTAATAAACCACACGGATTATTAGTGCATTTCAGTCAGTTAAAAATGACTGTTAAAATGTTAGCACATAATTCAAATTTGCAGTGTGCAGTAGTCTTTATAATGTCGTCGCCTTGGCATTATAACATTCTAGGAATTCAAAGGCAAACGAATGGGCAGGTAACAACTCATTAATGAATACCATAAAAATGCCTCTTCTGTAATTTTGTTTTATTTTAATGCGAATACATCCTTTTTTAATGTTACCTTTTCAATATTAAGACACCGCTTTTCAATCTACACTAAATTAAAATAAAAGTTAGAGAAGTATATTTTTTTCTTGAATTTTCAGATGTTATTAAAGGTAGCGTCGCCTGAAGAATATTTGTCGATTGCGTCTAAAGGGAGTAGTAAATAAAAACAATTAGAAAACAATCGCTATTTGCAAATAGCAATGCAATGCACCTACCTCATAATAACCCGCATAGTAACTTGGTGATTGTCTGTCGCAACGTACACAGATCTAGCTAGGATTGCCAGACTGTGCTATTGAACTTAACTATATTTGACTGTTTCAATACTTTAATATATACTATACTATATCTAACTTGGATTATGATTTTATGAATCCAATATTTTTACTCTACATCCATATTTTTATCCCTCTGTCCTCTTCTTTCGCTTTACTCAATTGTCTGGATTTATCAATAATGTGTTGTTATTTTGTGTTATTATTTTTGCTACACCGGAACTAATAACAAAGTTTTTTTTTTTTTATTGTACATATTTTTTGTAGCTGATACTGAAAAATACTATACAGGGTGTCTCAAAACCTTGCGTCACAAAGGGCAAGTATCTTAAATATTGAAGGTAAGACATTTCACTGAAAGAAAACATCATTTTGATTTTAAAAATTATTGGAACTGCATTCAGAGATTTTTGAAAAATGTCTGCTGTAACCAAGAATCGAACCCACCAAATATGAAAAAAAACAATGTTTTATTTTCACGATACCGATCGAAAGTGTTACTTTTGGATTATCTTTTCTTGAGTAACACGGCATCTTAAACAAAAGAAAGACCATGAAATTTAATCTTTACATTTTAGATAAAACGTATAGTATCAATTTGTATCGTATCATGTTTTTTTAAATCTTTGAATGCAAATGAAGTGTTCTTTCTGTAAAATGTCCTATTTTCAATATTAAAGGTACTTTTCCTCCGTATGGCAAAATTTTAGGACAGCCTGTATACTCGGCCGAAAAATTGTTGTCAACCCTAGGTCCAGCCGGCGCGCGCACCGTCGTCGCAGCCGCACATTTTCTAATTACTGTGGCAATTGCATTTGCAAACAAGTTGCGTAACGATTATTGTAAATCATTCATTACCTACACCGAGTTTACTCTGAGGAGTGAGGACAGTCGCCTTAGGACGCGCCATCAACCAGTGTTTTTCCATGACTCATTTGTGGATTACTTAATTTGTACTACTAGTTAAATGAAGTACTACGTTAGTTTAGGGTTCCGTACCAAAATGGTAAAAGGAACCCTTATTGTGCGACTCAGTCTGTCTGTCCGTCTGTCACAAATGAATATCTCAAGAAATGCTCATGCTTTAAACTTGAAAGAAATAGTTTTGGAAGATGTTTACCCAACTATTTTGCAAATGAGATAGAAATAAAAATATATGTTTTTTTGCAATAGGGACTGAAAGGGACTAGGGTATGTGCTATCATGATTATATGAGAGAGAGCTGTTTGCACATTTTCAAACTATTTTTTTAGGCCGTATAGTTTTCGACTTTTAATGAAAAATTTAAAAAAATACCGTTTTTTTTTTCAATCTTACATGATCTCATCGAAAATAAACAAATATGAGATAAATCAAGATATAGAAGATAAAATGTTGTTTAACAAAAATACATGAAGGAAGTGGGTCTTTTATTCTATTTTATTTTTTACTTTTTGGTTTATCAATTACTTAAAAAGTATCAAAAATCTAATTTACTTTTTCATTTCTGTCGACCAAAACCAATACAACAACAAAATACTGTAAATATTCACATTAAAACAATGTGTTTCTGAGAAATAATGTCATCGGAAAATATTGCATGCATCATCTGAACAAACAACATAAAACAAACTGTCAAGAAAACAGGTGGAAAATAAACTGTTCCAAATATTATAAGGTACGTTCTAATGTATATTATTTGCAATAATTATGTGAAGTTCATTATTCAGCGATGTAAACAATCTCTCAGTATAACGGGCGCATCATCCTGTTTCACTCGATCGGCAAACGCAAATGGAAAATCAACTAGTTCTCTTCCTATTAAGTATATAATGTATGTCGCAAGAGGCATGTTTTTTAGCGTTTATAATGTTCTATTGCGAAGTAGGAATTCTGGCTAATCGTCGCCGGTAACATTTTACACATGCCACGGCCAATGTAGCTGCGGTAAACGAGTGTAATTTAACCAGCCCTCTCTTGAGCTCTGTTAGGCCCACTGTACGCTGAATGCGTGTATGACTTATGGTCTGTTATTTGTTAAACCGGTCCTCGTTGGGGGGTCTCTTGTACGGAAATTATGTTTTATCGCTGGATTTATTTGCAGACGTCTCAGGTTCTTCGATAACCTTTTTCCCTTATCTCAATAGCTGATTATTACTGACACAATAATGAAAATATCAATGTTTGAATTTTATCGGGATTTTTTCTTTCATTCATCTTCCTTATGGTAGATCATTTAAACTATTACATGTTGCCGAGATGCCATGGTAAACGTTTGCAGGTGTTATCAAGCCAGGGCACCGCCGCCGCCCACGCCGACTAAATCACCAAACACGCCGCGCCGCGCCGCCGCCGTCACAATCTATGCAAATCGCGCGCTCAAACTTATTGCTCTCGCCTCGACTCCTTTCCAAATGCATACTAAATAGCGCACCGACCACGCCAGTCTTTGTTCCCACTTTTTCACTTAACCTATTGTACCCAGTTATTTATTCCAAACAAAAAATCGTTCATGCCTACTAATATTGCGCGTGATGCAGTCTTCAGACGCTTAACGGTTTTAGAACCAATATTTTCCTTCCTTCCCATAAGCATGATATTTGCGCAATGTGCAACTTATTGTTTAATACATATACATTAAACGTCAACGCAAGCAAAATGTTGAACAGCACGCAAATTTTGATGCACAATTTTGCATAATTGGCATCTTCAGCATCAGATCATGGGTTCCACTTTTCTCACGATGATTTTATTTCTTTGCTAATTATAACGAAAGTGCTGAATTTCAAACTCATTTAATACTTTGTTCCAAAATGCATATGCAGTTACCTGAATTTTAATTCAGGTTTTAATTACAGATTCGTAACGTTAAATTTCTCATAATACCGTCCCAATTTTATTTTTTAACGACTTTTTCTAACAGCTCAAAAATGTTCATTCAAAGTGTCGTTCGTTAAATATAATTAAAAAGTGTTTCACATGGCACAAAAGTAGGCAAGCTCTAGAAAACGAGCATCAGACGTCCATAGTTGTTCCCATGGCGTTCTCAGAATAAGACACAGAATGCAACCAGAGACGATGCCTCCCATTCTTCCGCATAGACCCCGCTCGCATTACGATCCAATTATACTTGATACCCACTAGAAATATTATTGCGTGGATTTGCACCAAGATAATTGCCGTTGTGGGAATCATAAATGGACAATGATGCCCTGGTATAGTCACAACGCATTACATCGTCATTTACGTTTCTAATCAGTTTCCTGACTTGGTATTCAATGTACTTAGGTTTTTTTTATTCAATAGGTTAAAACAATAACAATATTTCTTTGTCACCTCTACTAACTACGAACCATATTCATTCCGACATACTGAGCAATATATTTCTAGTTTTTCAATACCTCGTAAAAAAAGATTATACATTTTATAAGAAATATAGGTACTTCCCTCATTTTGTAAATGTTCGTTAGCATAGTTTTTATTATTGTCTACTAAATAGATTCTTACGAAAATCTAATTATGGAAACCTTATTTAGTATGCAATCATAAATATTGATTTTCACTAAACTTATATGAAGTGTCTTATTAGTTTTAACATTTTCATACACAATTTGACACGTATGTTTTGTGATTTTCCGCGGCGGCGCATCTTGCAATATTTTCTAGCTCGTCGTGTGTGCGTCTGCACCGTCCGAGTGGTCAATGAACTCCTCGATTATCGATAGCAATTGTCTTCCGTCACCGCAAGCAGCTGCCAGTCCAGTAAGTGCCATTAATTGTATAAATACCATTTTATGACCCTACACAAACCCGACTAAGCAAACACCGCTCACTGCACCCAACCACTGAAGTGTATGAAACTATTGGTTGAAACACTCGACTCTATATGGCTTAACCGATTTCAAAGCACTCAAGACGTTCCCAACAAACTTGTTGCGCGCTAAGAGCGTACCTAGCATAGTCATAAACTTAGTTAAACCCTCTGTCGGCAACATCGCCGGCTTCAATGCAGTTCAAATTAATTCGATTATCAGCGCACCTTGATCTCGATAAAGCTCTCAGATTCCCTTCATTAGCTGCACATACACGCCTCCACCGCACAATGAAATAAACATGACCTTACGTAAATTGGAATACGGTTGTACCAGCGAACTAGGTTGTACAGATATTTTCTTCGATAGAACCTATTCTATTCAGTATAGAGCTTTTAAAATAAATATACATTAAGCCGTCGCTCAATATTCAGATGGTGAACGTCGAACTCACGCACTGTATTGGAAGTTGGTCATGAATTCATTGTTTTTGACGTAGTCGTGTGATATTGAACCACAATAGGAAAGAGTTCAGATCACGTTTGAAGTACCTACGGGTGAAGAATAATAAGGTTGAAATATTGAATGGACTGAGTTGAGAGGTTTCGGAATTCCTTGACTTACTAATGGGGTGTTGATGATTCCTAGGTTGCATTTGAAAGTTGAATTGCATTTTGTGTTTTCTCGAACCAGAACTGATACAAAACTGCTTTGTTTCACAATTTCTTATTTTAGAAGCATAAGGCAAAACCCTCAATTTATTTTTAAGTTTGTTGGAAATAATAAACTTTCACATCACATTATTTTATTAGGTTATTCATGTTTGTTTTGCCACCTAGTATAACAACATTCAATTTTAAGTGCACTCATCAAAATAAGTATGTACTATTGAAATAGATATGTTAATCCAGTGACTTGCGTTGTGATTAGCAAACGGAAGAGCCCGATGCAATAAGCCCAGTGGCCACACACCACATAGCTAGGCGTTGTGCATCCAACTTGTGCATAGCCGATGCGGTATCGTTACGTTACGTCAGAGTACTATTGCATCTCGCAAAAAGATTGTAGTCAGATTAATTCAAAGTGCTATAAAAATTTAATTATAATGTTTTAAATTTCCATGGTTTTTGACGTTATTAGAATAAACTATATCGGGATTTACACCATGACCATGGCGCATGCAACTGCGCCGAAATATCGGAGTCTCAAAAATAAACAGGTACATGGTGTAAATCCCGATATAGTTTATTCTAATAAAATTTAATTAAATACGTAATGCATTTCAACTCTACTTGTATTTACTTTACTATTCTATCATTTTTGTGTAACGCTTTCGGCATCTGTGCCTTAGCACGAACATTTATCGAGAAAAAAACGCGAGTAAAACAAATACAAATACGAATTCTTTATTTATTTTATTTATTTATTTATTAACTTTAAGGACAAACAGTACGTTACAATAATACAGGTAAAAAAAAAACATCAAATACAAAATATAAATGGTTAGAGCACTGTTTTTAGATGCCACAGCATGCGTTACAATATTAAGAATATAAACTTCAAATGACGAAACACCCGACAACACAAAACGCAAATTATGCGAAAAACAAAAACAACTAATTACCTACATTTATTTGATGGATTACAAAAACTAAAAAGAAAAAATACTAATAATTTATTGCAAACTAAATTTACATAGGTGGTATACATAAAAAGAACTTAAAAACTTAATCGCCCTTTTCGGACACAGCAATTTAGAGGAATTAAACTACTCGATAGATTATTATTATCTATGGAAAATTTCATTTTGCTTTTCGGCGTTAGATGGCGCTGTACAAATTTCCCACACAAAATTACCCTCAAATATTTATACGCGCGTTGCTTTTTTCGATAGCTGTTCGTGCTAAGGGTACTGACCTGGCAGAACAGCTTCTTTTCTACGTTTTTAATGTTTTCCAATTTATACATTTACACCCAAATAATGTCTGAACCTATGTATGTAGGTACCTACATCATGTTATCATATAACTTCGAGTTGCAGAAAGCGTCCTTAAAAAGTCATTAGTTGATGGATGAGTAAGTAACTTAAGAAGTGGTTTGATAATAATTCCATAAATTTTTCCACTAAAATTGACGTTTTGGATATTATGTGCTTTATTTTTCAAAAGCTCTGACAGTTGTCTTTACGTCAAAACATGGATGTAAACCGTGTTATTTTTAATATTATCATTATTTACGTTACATTTGTCATTTGAGTATATTTAAGCAAACTATTTCTTTTTTAAATACCTTTTTTTTATTATCAAACTGATCGATAATTTTTCTTGATTTTAAGGCAATTAAAGAAGATACGTAATAACCATCGAAAGATACTTCACCGGTTGGATCTTATGTTGTTAGTATAGCCCCCGCGACCAGAGTAGCTACAATGCGATTAAATTGACAATATACAGTAATCCGCTGCAACTTCACTCGATAATGTATGGCAAAGAGAAAATTTTACAGATTTAAATACGTCGTTTGTACCGCAAGCACTCTGAAGTTGCCGCAGATCTATTGTCAATTTACTCGCATTGTTCAACCATCGTCTTTATATGTTATTTTGTGCTCTACCAATGATCCATCTTTCTTTGAAACAAATGCTTAGTTTCATTGGTAAAAAAAACACTTACCTTAATGGCCACAAAATAATGGTGTATTATAAAGGATTTAAAAGTTGGATTTAACGAAAGCCACAGCATAATAAACAACAGCATACTGCTCGCGACCGGCACCTGTACACCGATGGCTAGATTGCAGACGTAACGCTCCTGTGGTCGAGGTATTGCCTCTTATCTCGCGTTCCGCGCTGACGCGTCTATTTTACGCCACACTGAAGTAATCCACGCATCCGTTTTGCAAGCCAAATCGTTTATATGCCGCTTAGTTTTGCGTCTTGTATGTGAACAGGCAATAAATTATAGGGACATTTTTCTTACTAAATTTGCACATGATACTTTGTAATTATGTCTTTTACTCTTTAGAATGTTTATCTTTTCGACTGATAATAAAGATGATTTTTAATGGATATGGATATAAATAAAAATGTGCCTGTTGCCAAATGATAAGAAAATAAAGGAACAATGCAAACATATTCTAAGCCAACATATTCGCGCCTATTCCGCACTGAATGCTAATACTTTCTAGCCGGCCACTGTTATTAGTAGTTACGTAGGGCATTATGTTATAATGTCCTGTGACATATTAAGTACTTTATATTCCGCCGAGCGGGCAGTGTCGCCGTACGACGACGTTATTTACATATAAGTCGTTGTTCCTCCTCATTCATGGCCGGCCGGAGCTGATTTATCGCCTTAATTTCATAAGTATCTCTTTGTTACCATGGCACCTATATCATCACGCTTGGCTAATATTGCGCTTTTATTGAATCCGCTTAGAAAAAGACCTGTTATAAAGTAAAATCTTAATTCCGGAAAAGTTATACATCTTGACATTGATACTTACGTGTTAGAAAAATGCGATGTGACTATTAAATGTTAATCAGTTTTTAATGCGTCGTGTATTGAATGACACAATGGGTATAAGACACTACGCATAATAATTACAACTACGATGATAAGTTTCATTACACTCTCACAGTGTAACGCGAGCACAGCAATCCGAGTCTTCTGTCCCAGCTGGCGATCAACCGCGCTGATTCATTCACTCTATGTATAGTTGCCATTTACACGGTCCCTGACAACAAACACATAAAGATGAAAATTGCGCAACATCATTCTAGTAGATACGTCCTTACGTATTTCTGTTAATGAAACTTGGCAAGCATTTGCGTGAGTCACTTGTACACTCCGGTGATTATCTCCTGAGACTTGTGGTTGATCAAAATTTAAATATTGCTACTATTACACAATTCACTAATGCAAACATATACATTATACACATCCCGTCCTCTAAGTTTTGTTATTTTTAACGATGGCTTTTCCAGAATTCATTTGTTTTTAAAATCTGAAGGTTTATTATTTAAGAATGACGGATCCTCATTTAAGAGTAAATGCTATATTAACATCGACAGTCAAAGAAGTAAAATAATTGATAAAAAACTTAATTACTCTATCGAACCTTATATCAAAAGTTCGAGAAGCCACCTTAGGAAGCCTAAATTACTTTGGACTGCCAATTTTCCTATGTTATCTCTGACTACCGTTGTTATGACGATAGACCTAGGCAAAAAGCCAAGGAGAACAGAACTAACCCTACCACCAACTAAATCAGGCGAGAACGATATAGCTTAAATAATGGGTTATATTATTAGAATAAACTATATCGGGAATTACACCATATACCTGTTTATTTTTGAGACTAATATCGCTATCGAGCGTGATAATAAAAGACCTAGACGGAGGGTAGACCGATTCGTCTGCCAATAACATCTACCCGCACGCAACAATCGACAGTTCTACCGTGACAAAAAAAAACAGGTACATGATGTAAATCCCGATATAGTTTATTCTAATAGCGTCAATAACCATGGAAATTTAAAACATTATATGGGTTATACATTATTGTTATATATTTTACTTTCTTAATCAAATTTAAATCGTAAAAAACTTGGTTCTTATAATGTTTTTATAAGAAGATTCAAATGCCCACAGGAAACTAGCCGGCTCTATTAATTTTTTTTTACTAGAAAACATGGAGATGAATAGTTGATAGAGGTGCCAATATTCTTGTGAAATGCTTCTTAAATAAATTTCACCCTTCTATACAAAGAAATACGCCTCATTCTTAGTAAATATTAAAAAATAAAACACGCGAACTAGAAAATAGAAATAAAAAATATATTGCGTATCTTTAGTATGTTTTGGAAAATTATGCCGAAGCGCATGCAAAAAGTCTTAAAAATTTCACTGAACTTTCAATTATTTCAACAAAGTAAGTCAACGGATTCTAATTCTACTATTTACATCACATTTCAATTTATTACCTATTAGTACCTATTATTATATATATTATATATATTAGTACCTATTAGTTTTCCCCTGAGAAAGTGCCTGTAAATAAATTCAAAGTTCAATAAGTCATTCAACAATAACTCACCAGTGAAAGTAGCGCAAGTTTTACATTGTCATTTTGTGTAAAAAAAACTATTAATATATCTCATTTTACATTAGAATATTCGTTATTATTATTAACTTATACTTTAATCCAAAAACTTGGGAGCATTTAAATTTTTTCTCCTTACAAAAAGTTGTTTTTCCCAATGATTCTTTCTGGCCACGTGGTTGCCCCCGGTGTTGTGCGGCACACGTTATAATGATGCGTTTGTAAACAAACGCGCGGAGGGGTAAACATCTTTGTGAGCGCGTACTCGGAGCGACGCACGCGCATCCCACTGTAAACACGCTTCTATTCACCTTATCATAATAATGTTACGTAGCACAACAATGCACTTCTACGCACATTTGCTCTGGGAACCTGTAACCTTTGTCTAAGCCGCTACTTATCTTCAATATTCTAGGCCCATTTTTATTTCAATATGATGGTGAAAACTGAAAAACAGTCCAGAATTCCAAACATTTAACGTTACCACGAAATGTAGTAGAAATGAAGATGTAAAAATTATCTCGTTGTATTGTACCTACAGAACTATATGAATAATCAAGACGCGCACGCGCAGTAAGTACATACTCGTGTTTCATTTTATTTTCTTTGCCTTGCACTGTACAGTGGGCCTACCGCGTAAGTGCCGTCGGCATCGGCGTCGACTTCATTTTGGCAGCCGACGGCGATTTCGTACCGCGCAATCTCCCAAACCGACGCGTCGATGGTCAAATCGACGCCGACGGCGAAAGAACGAATGAAACGCTGTTTTTGACAGATAATCGGTACCGCCTAAAAATTTTGAAACCGACGGTCGTTTCGACGCGTCGATTTGAAGTGTCATTTCAATACGGCATCTCTTGAGTCGTCGATTTGATTTTAAAAATGTTGATTTTTCCAATTTAAGCTAGCTTTTTTTAATTATTTTGCTTTCTAGCGACTAATTAAAGCATGTTTTATATATTTTTTTAATCACTTAATCCTTTTTGACGTTTTGTTGTTTTCTTTGTATTTTAGGAGAAAGGCGGCGAAATCCTATAAAAATATCGTTATATCATAGGCGAACCCTAAACACAAAGTAAAGCTTGGCCAGAAAGAGAAGAAATTAAATAAAATGGAACTAAAATTTTTCAGTACAAAATATAGTCAGTGTTGCCAAGTTATTCGTGATTTTGACGTGTTTGCATAGAAAGTGGCGCCCTCATTTTTTGTCAACTCTTTATGGTCAAGCTGTAAATACTGTAAATTTGTCGAGTGATCACTAGTTAATAAAAAACGGTGCAAGTGATTTTCGACTTCATTGATGTTAACCAAAATAATGGTTTTCTAATGAAACAGCAAAGTTAGTGAACGGGAATGTGGGAAAAGACGGCCGAATTTCAAACGTCAATAAGGTCGAAAATCGTTTGCACGTGTTTTTTAAAATATAGATCACTAGGCAATGTTTTCCTGAAGTGAAGCTTCAGTTTTACCGTGTTTCGGGCAACATAATAATATGCCTATTTTTGCATTTTGCGATTCAATCGTTAAGAAAGTACGAAATAGTACGATTTGAACGCTCAAATAGTACGTAAATAAAGGGCACGTTTTTTCAACATTACTACTTGATAAATATACTGAGCGTCTAGTCATGCGTGTATATTCCATCGACGGAATGTAATCCACCAGCGGCGGTATCGGCTAAAAACATTGAAGTTAATGTTAACTGTTTTTTGACAGATATATGTGATACATTGCTACTTTTCTTTGGTAAGTTTTTATTCGTGCCAAAACGAAGTAGCAATGTATCATTACTATACATCTGTCAAAACACAGTTAACATTAACTTCAACGTTTTTAGCCGATAGGTAAGGTATTTACCACACTGGACCACAGTATTTACTGTTCTGTGACAGTCAGTCGGCTGTCATGTCAATAGTAAAGTAAAAGTTAAAAATTGCTTTATTCAAATAAACTTAGTAATTAAGCGCTTTTGAATCGTTTATATTTTGCTACCACGTTCCAAAAATAAATTTTACGTTCCGTTAACGACACACGCATTTAATGAAAATTAAATAAAAAACACTTTAAATACCACGAAATTAAGTGACTTCTTTATAAAAATCAAATAAACAAAGGATAATTAACCTTCATGTACCTTTAAACAAACAAAATTGTAAAAATATTTCAACAACGATGTTTGTAATAACTTGAATGTTCTGAATAAAACGGATCGCAAGTCGACGGCGTTTTTCCATTCATTCACGTTCTCGACGGTCACCAAATCGACGCAACATTATTTACGCGGTACCGATTATTCGACAGCGTCGGCGTCGGCATCGTAATCGAGCGTCGACATCGAGTTCAAATCGACGGTACTTACGCGGTAGGCCCACAGGTTTTGAATATTGGTCATAATATTAAAATTATGTGCTTACTTGATTTAGTCAGTCGCTTGTTCTTAGTTTCATTAAAATCCAAAAGTATTCATTAATTCCACATGTCAGATTCTAGACCTACTGTAAATTTCCAAATATTCTTCTTTATGACAGATTTCGATATTTCCATTTACATTTAAAAAAACTTTTTTAAAGATATAAATTATTGAAGTTAATTTCATTTACCTAGAAATCCAGTCTTTTTATAGTTAATAAAAATAGAGTTAAATACAGTTATTCTTATGGTCGTAATAACTGCAGGCAGGGCTTTCACCGTCAAGTTAAAGTAATTAAGGGCTGTAAAAGTACTATAATATTAATGTCCCGATTAAGTATGCCAATGAAGAATTAATAAAGGCCCAATGTCCCATTTTCCTGGGGCTGGGCTGGGACAGGTTGTCTGCTGAATAATTAATACGGAGCGGGCGACGGAACAGAACTCGAGAGCGTAATAACTTATTGATTTAGTAACCACCTGCTGAACTTATCATTTTAATTTGACGGATTTTATTGATCAGATTAGATACCTACTGAAATCTCGCAGTATTATTTAAATAGTGTTACCAAATGATTCGACAGGTAATACAATATTTAGTTAGAATGAATGTAATAGTTTTTAAGGTGACTATAGCCCTCATCTTAATTAAATTCATTGCTCGCTAAGTACATAATGTATCGAAAATTCACATTGAAATTAAGCTAAGCTTCGTTGTATTAGAGTAGTTTTGCCCTATTGCCTACTACTACTACAATGAACTATATTTTACTGAGGTTATTATTTGTAAACAAACTTTAGAACCTTAGCTTCAATCTGTGTATGTGAATTTTCGATACATTATGTACTGGCGAGAAATAAATTTAATTAAGATGAGGACGCCGCTTTAAGGGCTATATGACCCATAAATAAGTACCGAAATTTCTTTATATTTAGTTCTTATAAAACTTACAAAGATTTCTAATAATTATTTATTTAAAACATTAAATTACAACAATATTTTCTTACAGTGCCATATTACTTATTTATGTAGGTCTTACCAAGAACAAACAGGAACAAACAGTTTTGAAGAATTGATAAGTTTAAATTTTTCTTTCACATAACGACACGTGCAAGGAAAAACATCGTAACTAAGTTTTTGGCATTTCACAGGAGAGCGCAACAAAGATTCAAAAAAATCTTACTAATTTCGTATAAGTCCTAATGCCAATCGATCTTGAACATTTAAGTAAACGTGGTAAGCACTAAACTATTGTGTTATTATGATGACATAAATGTATATATTGAATGATTTATTGTATGTTTTTGTGAATTACAATCAAATTCATCCACATATACTTTATAAAATGACATTGTAACTCAGACATACAATTATAAATTGTATGAAATTGTTATATTCACAGAAAAATATTAATGCATGTCTGAGATACAATTTTTAAATAGTTTAAGTATGTGTTTTAGGGTTACAATTGGAAATAAAAATGTAGTTTTTATATTGTTTTATATTTCCATGGTTCAATCGATCGACGTTATTAGAATAAACTATATAGTTATTAAAACATGGTGTAAATACCGACGGATTTACACCATGTACCTGTTTACTTATGAGACTCTGATATTTCGGCGCAGTTGCTTGCGCCATGGTCACTGAAGAACTGTCGATTGTTGCGTGCGGGTAGATGTCATTGGCAGACGAATCGTTCTACCCTCCGTCTAAGTCTTTTATTATTACGCTAGATACTGGTACCACTGTCTGCAAACTCAAACTCGAATATGAGGGCCTAGTACGAGTTGCTATTTTCACTTTTCGAATAGTAATTATCGTTTTCTCTTTTACTCATTCTCTCACTAACGTTGACTCTGAGCAGTATATCCGATAGTTAACTAAGCGAAAAGTGAAAACTCTAACTTGTACTAGGCCCTCTGTTCTCGACACACGACACTCAACAGATACAGATCTGTACGCGAAACGGCACTTTTATGATTTTTTGTTGTTTTTACACAATCGGACTCCTGGATTCCAGATACTCCACAAAAAAACAATCTTCACGATTGAAATTTTTGAATTTGGTAATTTCAATCGCTTCTTTGATCATTTTCGGTATGTAGTGGCATTCTGTTGAGATAATCTGAGGGTCATACAACTCTATCCAGTGATTTGTGTCAGAATGTACTAAATGTTCAACGATGGCCGATTTTTGCGTATCGTTGTTTTTGACCGTTTTTATGTGTTTCTTTATACGGCATGCTATTGTGCGTTTTGTTTGTACGATATATGAACTACCACTATTGCAGTCGATCTTATAAACACCAGGTTTCTCCAAAGGAAAATTATCTTTCGGGGACCGTAGACATTGCAATACCTTTTTCAAAGGAGTGAAGATAGTTTTTATTGCATACTTTTTTTTAAATATTTGAGACCTTATCCGTCACTCCCTTTACATATGGCGATAATACTGGCTGTCTACCTACTTCCTGCTTCTGTAATTGGTGCTTTTTCGTGTGTCGCGGTGGAATCGAAACACACGAAAAAGTACCAAATTTTCTAAGAACAAGATCGTATCTTGAATTACAATTTTATTCATGTAAACTAATAATGGTAAGCAAAAAAAAACCGCATGTAACTAAATATACAATTTTAGTACCTGCAGTTGACCTCTACTTACGATGTTATTACTGTGTGTATATTTTAAACTATAACGAATTTAGATACGACGATAAGAGTGAAAAATTCCGCATTTTTTGCTGAGTAAGAATATCATCTTAACTCAATACCGCCTAAAACTGAGTTACGATGTTTTTCCTTGCACGTGTCGATAATATCTATGCCACCGCCGATAATATAACTACTTATTTATTTTTCCATTCGTTAGTAATATGTACTTAAACTAGTAGTGGTCAGCGTACGAGCCCAATTTCGAGGGAAACCCGCAAATCGATAGATAGCAGTTTTGCACACGACCATACGTATACTTGAGGCCAAAACTATTATTTAGTATTCTTAAAAAAAATACCCTTAAAAGAGGAATAATGACGTCATATTTTTATGTATGAGAAAAAAAATTGTCATGAAACATATCGTGTGTAATACCAAATGAAAGGGTTTTTAAGTCGATTCTAAAAATATACCACATTATTACATTTCAACCACTTGTTCTAAATTAAACCAAAAAACATTTTCAAAACATACCAAGATTGGGCTCCTCCAAATACGATACGTTGAATTATGTTTCGTAAAAACACCTGATACATAATATTCTCATGTCTAACCACAAGAAAGTAATTTTGAAAATATTAACACTTAGTTTTTTTATAATTCTTGCCCAAACTTATGTTTGTTTGGAAATTTTTGAAAATGATTTTGGTTTAGTTTAAAACAAGTGCTGAAATAAAAAATGTTTGCAGAACTGCGGCTCCAAATATATTTTTTTGATCTCAAGTATACTTGAGCCTATCCTGTACATCGATTTGCGGTTTTTTTTGCGTACGACTGGCACTATAGTCTATGTTCTGTATATGCTCAGATTGTTCAGCAATATTTTGGCAAGATAAACTTAAATATAATGAACCAAAATATATGTATATGAAAAAAAATCAAAGGTTCCGAAACGGAAAATGTTATATAACATTACCATATTTATATTAACGTAAAATTTTAATAATTGCGATATTAAAACGTGTTAATAATCTGTCAAAAACAAAAAAGGCAAACCGCATGGTCCGATCGGCGCGCGGAGTGGACGCCGAAAATTAATTAACATACTTTGGCAGCCCTCACAGGTGGCATGGCGCCTCCCTACACACCCCTGGCAGCCCTGGCGGCCATTTTACCCGCGTAACAAGAGTATGTTTTTCTGTCCAAAGTTTGACCAAAAAGTTTGGTTGCCCAGCGAAAAAAT
Source organism: Catoptria pinella (assembly GCA_963556745.1). Classification (NCBI taxonomy): domain Eukaryota; kingdom Metazoa; phylum Arthropoda; class Insecta; order Lepidoptera; family Crambidae; genus Catoptria; species Catoptria pinella. Next base: position 11,572,906 of record OY750763.1, read on the forward strand.
GCAACGGCTTGTGTTATGGTGGTGGAAAAACAGCCTTTTCTATTTATGGTTTCCGTTTGGGCTATTATCCTTCGTATTTTGAATAATTTTGCAAGTATATGATCAAAGCTCTTGTTTTATAACCAGTATAATAATTAACTTGCGGTCAAAAAAACTATATGGTCTTGTGTTGAATTTGTAGGTAACGTATTTTTGTATAGCTTTCGTTGATTGGTTCGTAACTACTTTCAAACACTTACAATTTTTAACACAGAATTGATATAATATCCTCCATGAAAAAACCGCTTGAACTAAAAACAATTTGATCGACTTGTTTAAAAAAAGCAGTGCAACTGCATTGTGCAGTGCTCAGGTGGCTGGTGGTTGGGTCCCCTTGCACACACCCCTGCATAGATATGGTCATTAGAATTGCTATGCGAGCTTCCATGGTTCCACACAGCTGTGTAGATAAGCTAATATTGTTTATGAGCTCATGATTTCTAAACTTATGCCACTTGAATTGACGAAGTATTGATGTAATGTGCGGATAGTCTTAATAAAAATAGAAATTCACATGTTTTTATTTTTAAAATTGTGTTACTTTTTATTATAAAACGCTTTGGATAGCCCAACAGAATACAACAGGGTAGAATGTTTGTATTGTAGACAATACAAAATCTTGGTAACTTAATTTGTAAAGAAACGAGCTTTCTTTGACAGAGAAACTCCATTTTTATATTTTAAATTCCTACAATTTCTTATTACTTAATCAAATTCTTATTATGAGCATTACATACAATAGCAACAGTAACCTCACAACTCCATAATCCTTTCGGTGAGCGAGGCTGTTCTATAAATACAGCTGCCCACTCGAATCGGAGCTGTTCTGGAACACGCCAATCTATTTGAGAACTAGCTACCAGCATCTCTAAAAGGAAATATTAAACCTAATAGAAAAATCTCATAATTTATCATCGACAGCACATCTCTTTACAAGGATTTTGAATTCATTCAATTTAATTCTTAGACACAATTTTAAATTTTTAAATATTTGACATCACATACATTGTTCCGATTCCAACGTAAGTAGCTAAAGCACTTGTGTTATGAAAATCAGAGATGGTGGCAACACAAACACCCAGACCTAAGCCAATATAGAAAAGTTCGTTTTCGAAATTGGCCCAACCGGGGATCGAACCCGGGACCTCAGAAATGGCGACACCTTGAAAACCGGCGTGCGAACCACTCTACACTATTTAATAAACGTGACAATTTGTCACTTGTCATGACAATGTTATATCCATTGCGTCAACCAATTTGAAAATAGAACAAACTTCTCATAGCTACACCGCAAAGTAAACCAAATTGTCATGACAATTGACAAATTGTCACGTTTAAATAGGGCCCAGGCAGTGGCATCAAAATTCACTGCTTATGTTATTTGTGACTCGAAATATATAATTAATAATAAGTAATTGATAACTCAAAACTATGATATCCTCCAAATAATATACTAGAAAAAATACCACTCGCACCAGATCATGGTCTCGGACGGGGGACCGAGTGACTCGGTAGCTCAGCGGTCAGAGCATTGGACCGGATATCCAAAGGTCGCGGGTTCGATTCCCGTCCGAGAACATGATCTGGTGCGAGTCGTATTTTTTCTAGTATATTATTTGGTATTATATAAAATAGCATTGTGAATGCTTAAATCTCAAAATTTAAAAAGCTATGATATCCTCATCATTTTGTAACAATGACTGTTATGAGCTAATATGTACTACTGACATTAAACAAATCCCCGTTATTTTATCGCGCACTTGACAAGCTACGATTCAAAGCTTACCCTTTTGAACTGCGTTAGGAGCAGCATCGCAATCCCTCAGTGAACAGTACAGGGGGCCTAGTCTGGTGGGGACCGAGGGTCGTTTATTGCGGACACTTGTCATACGCGCACAAAGCGCACCCGGTCGCTTTATTATTTTAATTATCGCACGTTCATGCGCCCTTTATGAGATACGACCGCGCGAGAATTTATTAGTCACTCAGAAATTGTAATTGGACCTTCGCAGTACGTATGCGGTGAATAGTACATATGGAGGGAAACTAACATAACGTAACACACGTGTGAAATTAGAATGTTTTATTATTTGCGTAACATGCCTGACTGAAAACTTCTATGACCAGTACCTAATTAAAGTCAAATATTTCGACAAGATATTTTTGTACCTGGTTTTATCAAAACCCATTTGAACGTTAGAAATAATAGGTTTAACTAAATTTGGTTGAAAGCTACTCTAACCAGCACTAGATAAAAATAATAATTGAATGCTGCATTTGTAATATTGAAATTGATTGTATAAACTGCCTAAATTGATTCATTTGTTTTGATTAACAAAAGGTCCTTTTAATTTACACTGAAATAGGTAGGTAATAATTTTAATTTGTGTAATGAGTTAACTTGCAAATGGAACATTCTTTACACACATTGTTCCTTATTGTTCATTAATCACGTCGGATTTCTAAATCAATGACGTTTGTGTGACACATCGATCGGGTGGGAGCCACTGCAACAAATTGTCTTAATTGAACACCCTTGCTATGAGCTATTAAATCAACCCGTGTTATATACCTAGACTAGTAAATAAATTGATGGCTCTAATTAGTCAACTTGGACCTAATTGAAGTCTCCAGATGTATCGAGTAACTCCTGTTTTGAATTACTGCCCTCGTAACCTCGTATTCGCAACAGTTATTTTATTTTCACATAAGTTTTACTTTTTACTGCAAGATATAACAATGTATATTACTACTTATAGATTCAGAATAAAACCAATAAAGGAAAATATTCCTCAATATCTCTAAATAGTATTTCTTCAGTCGAGTTGTTTTTATTTACAGGTATTTTTAATGATAATTATAAAAATAAAAATAGCTTTATTGACACGACAAAAACAGAACAGAAAGAAACAAAAATGACAAAAAGAAAACATACAAAAGGCGGCCTTATTGCTAAATAGCAGACTCTTCCAGGCAACCTTGGGTGAGAGAAAATAAATAAGTAGAAATAGGGGAATGGGTGCAAATTAAAGGACAGTTAATGTATATCGATAGAAAGAGAAACGAAATATAGGTTTAAATTACAATTTAAGTTAATTCAAGTCTTTAGAAAATCATTACCTCAGAGAATAATAATTTTCCCAAGACATAATATATCGATCATATTATAAAATAAAAGTCTTCATGCACGAATTTGGATTAGAAGCTTTCGGTGCATAATTAAGATTATTATTGTCAAATCACTTTCGCAAATAAAATAAGTAAGTAAATCCAAATACTTATAGGATTTTACAAAGTATCGTCTGCCGGTGGGCGGGCGTCGCGAGGCGGGCGAATACTTTCCTCACTCCGCTACGGATCCGATCTTCATAAAGAAATTCTCCGTTTTGATATTATATTTATACTGTAAACATTTCGTACCTGCATATTTCTAGCAGTAAATATGAAAATTTCTGGAACGCCTACGACCTCGGCTCTCGGTTCTCAAGAAAACAAAAGATTATTTGGTATTATGAAAATTTCCCGTTTAGAAAGCACAGATTGAATTTTTCAGTTTTATTGTTGAACGGTGAAATTGTTTACGGCGCGCATTCTCGCCTATTTAGAATTTAATGTTTATGGGATTAAAGTGTATACGTACGTTCGCTCTTTTTATGGACATCACATCGCGTGATAGGATTCCCTGTGCGAGTATTCTGTATCCACTTAATCACATTTACTAAGTAATTATGATCAGTATCAGATGCGATACAAACTGATTACAAACCCTTACTAAAAAGAGTTATTTTCGCTCGCAAAAATAAACGCAGGCCAAAATATCTTAGTTTTTTTATCAACAATTTACATATCTTTTCCTCTAATAAATGATTTTCCTGCTGAAATTATTTACAGTTACCAAAATTGCAAATCCTTTTAGAACAATGCCAATAAACATGCCAGTAGATGTTAAATGCTAATTTCTATCCCGTGTTGGATTGAGTGCAACAGTTTGCTTACATTGACGGAGCACAATACTATTGGAAGTTTACAAGGCGGGCATCCGCGGTAAACAAACAAATCACTGACGTCAAACGCCCCGCGGCTAAACTAATATTACGCGCCACTCACTTTTACTGTGGTTTTCTCAATAATGATTAATGGTCATTATAAAAATCGATTATAGTCCACTACGGGAGGTATTTCTTCCTTGGGAGTGGCCTGAATGTAGTACCTACCGATGCACTAGCCATTCACGGAGGTTGTCAATTGTCAATTATTTATTTGTAGTCTTTGATTTTCTTCGTGGGCTGTGTTACACTTAACTATATTTTGTATCTAAATTCTCCTTATTTTGTATCTAAATTCTCGTTATTTTGTATCTAAATTCTCGTTTTACTTGTTACAGCGAGCGGTGCGCTCGCAGCCGGCACAATTGCGTCTCCGTGGAGCACGCCGGCCGGCGCGCCCGACACCAACGGCTCGGGCGGCGCCGACGCCAAGCATCTGGACGTCGGCGATGCGAGCGATGATGAGAAGGTACCCTATCACATGTTACATCACATGGGAATTAGTTCCTGCGACCACTGACAAAAACGCCTGATCAATTCAATCGATGATGATAGCGCACCCGACACCAACAGCTCTGGCGGCGCCGACTCCAAGCATCTGGTCGTAGGCGACGGCGATGCGAGTGATGATGAGAAGGTATTATATCACTTGTCACATCACATGGGAATTAGTTCCTGTGACCACTGACAACGACGCTTGATCAATTCAATCGCTAATGATAGCGCGCCCGACACCAACAGCTCGGGCGGCGCCAACTCCAAGCATCTGGACGTAGGCGACGGCGATGCGAGTGATGATGAGAAGGTATTATATCACTTGTCACATCACATGGGAATTAGTTCCTGCGACCATTGACAACGACGCCTGATCAATTCAATCGTTAATGATAGCGCGCCCGACACCAACAGCTCGGGCGGCGCCGACTACCAAGCATCTGGACGTCAGCGATGCGAGCGACGATGAGAAGGTAGCCTTTTAATGGTCACATCACATGGGAATTAATTACTGCGACTACTAACATCAACCGACGCCTGAGAAATTCACTTACACAGGGGCTCATATCAAATACTTAAAGCGACGAGATGATATTATAGGTAGGTAATGACACCTCATAACGTGATAAAAAGAGCTAATAACAAGCACCAGTCACCAGCCCAACCAGCACCACCTTAAACAAAACCACATATTTTGTAACAGCGATTACAAACTTCGCATCGACATTCAAAAGGGCATGGTAGCGATAACTTTATGTCAATCGCATACATTTGTCTTGGCGAAGATTGTTATATATGTCTGTGGTTATCGTTTTTTTAAAATGCGTCTTCAGGAGCTTAATGCCTTGTAACTAAGATCTCATCAATTGAGCTCTCTTGTAACGGATATTTTTTCTTAACTACTTATACCTTATACATTTTAATGAAACAAATGTAGAAAAACTAAATAATTTTATGTGGCAACAAACTAAATCTAAATTATTATGACTAAGCGCAACAAACTTATCGGTAAATATTGACTCTCCGCAATTTAAACTAAAACCAGAAACTGTTTCAAGTGGTTTCAAGGAACTGTGATTCACGATGTTTTCGACGGTGGCCGGACCGAGTCGAACGCGTTATTTTTATTTTCTTTTGAGAATAGAAGCTAGTCTATTAATTACGGTGACGCACTCTTCGCCTTGTGTCCGAAAATGTAAGCAAATCGTCGTACGTGCGGGATATGTGGCGTTTACACCATCTGGTTTGCGTCCTTGATAGTATTCTGTAGTTCTTGTCGGATTTCATTGATAAAAGTCTGTAAAAGTAAACTATTCAGAATGTGGCATTCAGGAGTTCATAGATAACAACTTTTATGCTCAAAACGAAAACACGAAAACAAATTAAATTAAAAGTTAACACATTATAATATGAGTCGGAACAGAGGAAAAACTCGCGTTTAACTCGGGGGTTTTCCAACAAGACAACATTACAGTTTCTCGCTTTTATAAAATATTTAGTTTCATATGTTTTGTAATATAGCTTTCAACACGCTTTTAATCACCATTTTGGACAGGAAGTTAAAATAGGAAAGATTGAGCTGTGGAACTTGGAAAATAATATAAGGTGTTGCTATAACGATAAGAAATTGATATGCCTTCACAAAGCATTAAATATCGGATTTACTTCGCTTCAAAAAGGTCAAAATAATTTCCTCGCGTTTCAATGTTATAATGTGAACATCATACTATTGAAAATATCACTTCTTGGCTTTTCGGACAGTTATGAATAAGACTAGTGGCTCTGTGAACTGTAGACCTCTCGTTTGTGAAATTATTGATAAAATTTCAAAATGGCTGAATTACGATATTATTTTTATAAAAAATCTGAACCGACAAATAAAACTAAATAATTATCGGACCTGCTCTCAAAAATTCACGAGAATCAGTTGAGAAATGCGACCTGTAGATGAGAACAGACGGACAGCCGGACAGACATGAGAAGGCATTTTGCCAAGCTGAAACGGAGACGCTTCGCTCTCGCTCGGTCAAATACAACTTTAATTGAGGCATACCTTTATTTAAGAAAGGATAACTAACTCTTCATTAACAACTACAGTCAGTAAAATTTTATACTTAGGAACTAGAAAAAAAATACAGATTCGCGCTTCTCGCAACTACCGGAGGACATTAAAAATGTTAATCAAAATACGCCCCCTCTCCTCTTCAACTTCGCTCAAGATTGTTATTAACCTCCACCAAATGCAATTACAAACTAACAATAATTTCTAAAATTTTAAATTTATTATATTTAATAAAGATTTGTTTATTACAAAATTCAATGTTAAAATACAATTAACACATGTAAACATACTTAGCGTGTTATGTATTTTTATACATAACTTACACAATCAATCTCAAAATAAACTCCAACACAACTAAAAAATTCCCCAAACGTGATTTTATGTTCCCCAAAATTATCCGTTTTGTATGAAGAGAAAATTTTTTTTCGTCCCAATAATTAAATTTTTCAAACGGTAGACAATATATCTGCCTCAGGATATTTTTTTCAGAAAAATTTACTTTTTTAACCGACGTCAAAACGACTTTTCTTTTTTTTCCACCATTTTCGATTTTCCAAGAAATGTTACAAACCGATTTTCTAAAATTTAGTACCATACGATGTCCCGCAAGCTCCTGCATCTTTTGACACAACTTCCTTTCGTTTATCTTTAACTATAACTATCGGAAATATAACTGAATTACACTCCCCCACGAAAACAATCGTCCGTCTCGTTTCGTTTGTTTTTACAGAAGATTTTTGTTTACCTTGTGGTACTCAATTCAAATCTGACAGACAGACAAGTTGATTTTACTGTGAAAAATTTAACTTATAAAAATAGCATTGTAAATGCAAAACTCTTACATCTAAATAAATTACAGAACGTAACATAAATAGCAATATTACGTTTTCAGGATCTTTCAGCGGCCGACGCAGAAGGAGTATGGAGTCCAGACATCGAGCAGAGCTTCCAAGAGGCGCTGGCGATTTACCCCCCCTGCGGCAGGCGCAAGATCATTCTATCCGACGAGGGCAAGATGTACGGTGAGTCCGAACATGCTAGAAGTTCCCTGTACAAAAATAGTCAGGATAAAACAAAATCGAAACAAATGAACTTGGACAAAGTATTAATTAAATCGATGAAAGAAAAGTATGCAGATGTTTTTGATCCCGACATCATGGTAGAGTTACTGACAGTTCAGTACAAAGTCGACGTCAAAGGTCGCTCACATCTCTCCACACAATTAAAACAGCATGCGCTAGCATTACGTTCGAATTATCTACATGTGAATTTGGCTGAATTATGAAGCGATATCAAGGCCGCGCCACCTAAAATGAACAATGGATGTGGCACGAGACAAAAGCCACGGTAGTATTGATGTCAGCCGACAAAGCTGTTTGCGCAATAGGATTCCAAGGAAAGACGTGAACCGACAATTATTATCTCTCGATCGGCACGCCAATTCGAGGAAAGCGTATGTGGTGGCGACCTCCCCGATCCCCATTGGCTGAAATTAATTAGCATCACCACGTAAAGTGTTCATTAAATCATGATATTAAAATGAAAGCTCCGCCGTGGAACAGGGGAGGCGAAAGCGAATTTTTTCACGTTACAGTGTTAAAGAAGCTCGTTAACACGACGTGACGATTGCTACTTAAAATAAACCTTGCCTTCTGTAAATTAACAACCGAGGAAAATCTTCTTTAACGCTCAGTGGCGCTTCTTGGTGACGTATGACTTATTTATTACGTGATAATTATAAATATCTCAAAATGAATGATGATGTCTCAAAATATTTTTAACCGGAAATTGCGATATTGTAAAAAGATCTACGAAAACAAACTTAATCTTACTTTCGATTACTTCTCACATTCACTTTTGCATTGACCTAGTTCGTTTTAAATCTGCAGACTGTAGTCAATCATGCGTTATTTAGATACAAATCCAGCAAATTCAGCGCAACAGAACACAAATCTAGCTGGGGGACGACAGTTCAAGTTATGCGTTTCTTTATAGGTAGATCTCATACGGGTTAGAATTGACGGAGAACATTTTACTGACTTAAATTTACAGCGGAGTCAGCTATTACTGGACGAACATTAAGTCGCGTCAAGCGGCAACATTACCCGGCTTTAATTAAAGGACTGCCCGGTCGCGGTGCCAAATGGGATTGCTAAACAAATTCGCCAGGCGATGTGTCCACCTTAAGTGATTTAATAGACGGAAAGAAATTCTATGTTTTAATTGCTTTAAATCTTTACGGGAATCTAGAGGACCCGACCCTTGGATAATGTAATCTGAGGGCGAGTAGATGAATTTCAACTCTACAAGAGTTTCAATTATTATACATCGCTACAATTCTGTATACACGTACACGTACTATTACTATATACTCTGTATTTATCTTTTAAGGAAACATATAAGTTATTAATGAGTTTATACGAAATGGAGTTAACTGACCGTACTCTTATGTTAATTTATTTGTATCTTCAGAAAATAAATTAACATTCAGTTATTACTATTTCTTTATAAATCAAACGGGAATTTAGTAGATAATACGAGTACAATAACGTGTTAATGTGTGTGATTATCATAATTTTAATTTTTTGTAACAGAATTGCGGCACGTTTTTCCTTTTAATAACCGCAGTAGCAGCTTTCGATTTTTATAGAGCTGACTTTTCTGAGCATATTGCAGTCATTAAATTTTAAACTTCAAATCAACATTAAACTCTAATAAATCTTGTACAACCAATAAATTCGCACTACCAGACTTAATTATCTAGCGCACTAATAAAATCATAAGCAAATGGCCGGTGGAGGGCCCAATATCGGAGGGGCACAACAGTGGCACGTCCTCCCTACAATATATGACCACATTACTCGGGAACGTGTCCTCTAGCTTAATCTCACTCTAAAAGTGCGTCACCCTTGGCGAGGGTAGCCATATGGAAAGAAAAGGCCGGATAAATGACCAGACATAAAAAAACTGTCATTTGTACACAAGCTCATTTTTATTAACTATATATTTATTATACATTAACTATCTCTCTCTGGTTTTCGAAGGAATTAGCTAATAAAAAATACGGTTACATGAAAACTCTGGATAAAACGCAGACAGTAGTCAAAAACCTGGCTGCGTCCAAAAAAATCTGGATGTATGGTAATCCTACCGTTGGCCAGCCTGTTTTACGCCCTCACCCTACGGCCCATATAAGCTCATGGTACAAGTCCTTTACGTTACGCCAAATTATTTGTTTTTATTTATCATTCTTCAGATCAAAGTAAAACATGTCTTTACAAATTACTTTTGAAACCTCTATGTTGCTTTTGCAGAATTAATAGAAAACTACCCTATTTGATCATTAGTTTTTGTGGTCTTCTGAAAAACATAATTGTTTAAAAAAAGAGTCCGGTGAAAGGGGAAATCTGTATAAGTTAATAAGTTTGAAAAATAGTGAAGTAGCTATACAATGGTTTTTAATTTGAAATTTAATGGTCTTGTAATACCTTATCAGTATACATGTTCAGTGCTAGACGGAAAATTAGAAACACCAGTCGATTTCAGACAAACGAGGTAACTTTGAAGCCTTGGTTCTCCGCCAGGAATTGAACGAGCAGTGATCTGATGATGGTTATCCAGGGAGTGAATGGAGGAAATCCAGATTGCTATACCCACCCAAGTGATCTGACCAGCATTTTAAGAGATGTAAGGATATGTTTAAAAATACCGCGAAAATAACATTAAAATGTATGGAAATCCTGAAACTGAGAACTCTGATCCTTTCAGCTCTTATAATGCTGAATCACTCCCTGAACAGCTATCACCAGATCCCAGTTCCATCAATTCCTGGCGGAGAACCAAGGCTTCTTGTTCGACTGGTGTTTCTAGTTATCCGTCCACTACTATAGTTTCCCCCTTAATTCAACCAATAAAATTAGTCCACAACACCGATTTCTTAACGTAATTTATAACGTAGGTACTGGTGACAATAATGATTGTGTCGTGTTAGGCTCCCATAACAATATATGTTCGCTGGCTACTCATTATACAACATAAGGAGTCGAATGCCTATTTATAATCACGTATCCATTCATGATTCGCGGAAATCTGCGCCAGTAATTACTCAGCTTGCCGCCTGTTGGCTTCATAGAAAATACTTTTTTGTTAACCGACTCGTTTGATATAAAGTTTTATATCAATCAGCTAAGTACCTACTTTAAGCTGTTTTAATTATTATGATATTGTTAACTTTCCCTATTTTGAATATCATTGAAAGAGAAGATGAAGAAGTTTCAGTCTGATTTAAAATAATAATATGACATACTATCTACATAAGCTTAATAGTAGCCAGTAACAACAGCTAATGAACAGAACAGAACCGAACTTCTTAATGGCGCTTATCACACAATTATTATTGTATCCGAGAAACTATTCCAATCTATTGCTTCTTAACCTGCAATTAGTTAGAACGTTAGATCGGCGTTGAATGGAGTGCTCGGTAGTTACTAGTTACACATGTTCAACGGGAGCTCGCTCAGGCGGGCTGCACTCGGGAACAGTTTGCCAACAAAGCCTGCTGAGGGCTGGTGGCACGTTCGTGAGTTAAGACATTCAAAACCGCTCAATATCCTGGGAGTATGAAAGTTTCGTCGGCGCACGGCTTCACGTGGTCCGGGGGTGGAGGGCGCGGGACGCCGGGAGGGCTAAACTATGCGAAGAATGCGCAATTAGTGAGCGAGCGAGCGTGTAAGGGGCCCGGCCGCCGCCTAGCGGCGAACGCAGTAAGAAAATATAAAGAAGGGGCGGGCCTGCACCCGTTGTTTAGCGCCCCGCCCGCCTTGGGCATAACTCCCGATTGTCTCCCAAGAAATCCTCCTTAGACCCGTCGCAACTCAACCCTTTCCACGGGGACTCCGAATAACTTCTGTTTGGGTCAGCGTGAATTTTCTACGGATCCTGCATTACAACTCTTTGAATGTTTCTTTTATTGGATGATGCTTTGAATCAATGCTTGAACGTTATCTAAGTATTCTGGCCGAATTGTATCTTTAATATTACATCAATAATTGAAAGTAACATATTATCGATATCACAAATAGGTATAAGACTTCTCCTATAAGGGTACAAAACTGTGAGCGAAAACAATCATTTGATCATAACGAGATCATTTCCAGAGCACCACGTTAATGTGTTTCTGATGGATCTCCAATATCATCTCGGTTGAAGAATAAATTATGTCTGCGAATCACACTCGTCCGAATATTTTCCTCTGAAAACAAGTTCGTATGAGTGATCTACTTATGAATGTTTGTTTCATAATAATACTTTATTTAAAAGGCATTGATAACATTAATTTTTAAATAAAGTGGAAACTAAACGATGGCATTACAAACTATCACATTATAAGAAGGAGTGAGTTGTAAATAAGAAAAGAGTAAATGAAAATGGTATCATCGACTAGTACTGAAACCAATGATAAATATTCATAAGAGGCAAACGCACGCACAATTTCATCGGAGTGCGCGAGAGCGTGGCCGCGTCGCGCCGCCGCCGCCGGCCGACTGTGGACCAAATTAGCCAACTAACGAACTAATAAATAATGATCTCTTGTTTTTCTATCCAGTGAGGATAGAAACGTTTCGAGTTGATCCCTCACTGCACCGCACTATTTATAGAGGGATGCACACGACGTTTCGGGTGAAAGCACTCTTAATGCCTGATTCGCCGATGTCACAAATGGGAGTTACACTATAACACACCATGTTTATCTACCTAACTCGTGTTAACAGCTAGAGTGTGATTCGTTAGAGTGGCCGCACTCACTAATTTTAGCTTAACACCAGCCGTGAAAAGTTTACGACGGTGCCATAATTTCGAAGCAATTTCAAGAATGTTTAACTTAACAGTCTTCAAGAGCTTCTTTCGCAAGCTCGCTCGTAGTCCCCTCTCACTTTAATTTTAAGTTTAATATCATAAAAGAGGATCATAATTCTCTGTCAGATAATATTGTTTCATTTGTAAATGAATGAACTTCTCATCCCAATTCATCGAACTACGAACATTTCGTGATATACTTTTATGTAGAGCGAGTGGGCATGAGTACTATCTGTACATACATGTACATATTCTCCTCAACAAGCAAGCAAGGGGTTAATTAAATTCGCACCAGCCTTCTCTCGTCGCCATCGCATTCCCCGAATTCAATGAGATTTCAATTTAATTTGGTCAGGACTGCCTCTGTATCGTCCATGAATTAATATACTATCAGATATTACCTAGAATTCGTTTTATTAAAATAACGGCAATTTTGTAAATGGCTTTCTGTATTATTTTTTATCAAAGCTTTCGTTTACGAATTGCGCAAAATTGAATACGGAAATCAATTTCCATTTTCAAATAACAGATAACAGTCCAATTTTAGTGCTGAAAATGTTTATTTTGGTCCAACTATCTGCTAAGCTATGAAAATTGTTTAACAATAGTAGCTGGCATTGACTTCGACGATCCACCCCGCATTCCCGCTCGGCTGCAGTTTCAATGATTGAAAATAGCTATTCAAAATATTTTGAAAATTGTTTCATAACGGGATCAGGGCTGGGCCGGGATTGCATTGTGCGCACTCTGTCTGTCCAGGCACGCGCGGCATGCACGGGTTATGTCAATCGGTACATTATTCACATACGTTTTTTAGATTGTTCGCGTATCACTCTCGGCTTAACCTACGACAATTCGGATTAACTTTCTACTAAAACCATGTTTTCAAATATGATTCATGACTCTACATAATTTGATGTACTATTATTAAATTTATGTTACAACGTTGTCGAAGTCTGTCTTTTATTTATAACAAATGTCAGAATCACAATTTTATAGACACGATGGGATGTTTTAAAGGTCGAAGTAATATTAAAAGGTTATTTAACACAAAGTAATTTTACCGAACCGTTTGAATGAAAAATAACATTGTGGTAGGGATAAGAAGGGTTAACGTCGGAAATGTGTTTTTGATAACGTTTTATTGATTTTCAGGAAGAAACGAGCTAATAGCAAGGTATATCAAATTACGGACAGGCAAGACTCGCACGAGGAAACAGGTTTCATCGCACATACAGGTGTTGGCCAGACGGAAACTACGGGAAATACAGGCCAAACTCAAAGTGGTGAGTATACCCAAATAACTTCCTTAAATTGAGAAATGTCAATGAAAATGTTAATTGTTTTGGAAAATTTGAAGACATTGATTAAGCCCTTATGAAGTCATTATCATTACTGAAAATTGAGTATTTCTTTATAAGACTCAAAATAGAGTAAAACAAATATTAACGAGTGAATTAAAAAATAATGGTTCCCTTTTTTCCATTTGAGGTACGGAACCCTAAAAACAATAAGTTACAACAAGACGATTAACATTTCCATAGACCACCTTTAAAAATAGCTGAGCAATACAGAATGGTATGACTGACAGGACGGGGGGATGATGAAAGAGAAGGCAATGCAGTCGATGAGCGCACTCTCTAGCGCACAGATCGTGGCCGGCCTGCCGCACCCCGCGTACCACCACACGGTACTGCTAAAGGCATGCCTTGAGAAACACAGAGGGACTGCTTTCATTTAACTACTACAAATCAAACAGAATCCAAAACAGTATTTCTGACTAATAGCTTTTAAGTGGTAACGTATCCACCGTATACAACTACCACAGGTACAAAATATACTATTTTTTTCGTCACCAAAGCAGTCCTTCTGATACAGCCACCTGTATATTGTGCGTCTGTGTTAATTTCCGTCAGTTTGCCGCTTCTGGAGGCATGTCGCCGCAAGTACCGACAAATAACAATTAATTAGCTTCACTCACATATTTACACAACAAGAAGAATCACACATGAATAAAAAAAACAAAATTTTATAGGTTCCTGCGTGATTTTTTGTTTTAATCACAGTAAAATGAAATCTCAAGTTTCATTGGCGCTATTAACAAGAATGTGTGATGATAAAGCACGTCTTCTCTACGTACTATTTAACGTCATAATGAATTAACTAGTCACAGTACCTATCCGAAAAACTGAAATCAAACAAATAAAAATTTTAAGGAAATGTTAAGAGATTAACAGCAAGTATTAAAAACATTATAAGTTTGTATTTTACGCTTTGAATATCTAAACAAGTGTTTCGATGTACTGACATTAACTGAGCGAATAACAAAATTCTATGCTTGTTGTTAAGATAAAAATGTAAGTTAATTATTAAAATACTAATTGATTTGTTTTTTCTCTTTCCAGCAATTTTGGCAGCCAGGATTACAAGCTGGAACCTCACAAGAGTAAGTACTCTTGTCACTTTGGTTATCAACTAGGAAATTCTTCTCGTTAATCTTAATGGGGCATTCACATATTGGGTCGATTTTCCAGGCGACTTTAGCTTGGCGGTTTTAGTCGAATAGTGCTTTTTATCGACAATCGCTTGTAAAATCGAATTGCCACCTCATTGGAATTAAGGTTTTGCTCCCTTAATGTTTGATGTGAATAAATGATTATGATTATAATTAAGTATTCGGTTTGTTTTAAAGTATGGTGTCCTACTCGAGGACTTACTGGGATACACGAATAGATTGTTGAGACGAAATGCGATTTGGACATTAATGGAAAGAGACCACCATCGACCCACAGGGATCGAGCAGAGATTTAAATAATTTTACAATAAAGCGAAACCCTGGCATAATAATCGTTAAGATGAAAACAACTCATCGAGCAGGTAACATGCGCGACTAGCATCATCGAATTTGTGTGGTATAAAGCATTTCTTCAAGTCGTACATCAGCATGTGCTCTTTTGTTTCTCCCATATGAGGGCCTATCCGTTGTCCACCACTGGTAGATATTGAGAAATAAAGTATGGACGGTCTATTCCCGTCGTCCACCACTGGGGGATATCGGGAAGAAACGTATAGAAAAAAACTTTCTTCCCAAGCTCCCCAGTGGTGGACAAAGGTGGGGGACAACGGGAATAGGCCCCTATGAGGATGTACAATACGATTAACGTTGACAGTGTGAAGCCGTTCCCGGGCGCGGGGTACAAGGGCGTGGGCGGCGTGGGCGGCGTGGGCGTGGCGGGCAGCACGGACGTGGCGCCGCCGCCGTGGGAGGGCCGCGCCATCGCCACGCACAAGCTGCGCCTCGTCGAGTTCTCCGCCTTCGTCGAGCACCCGAGGGACCCGGACACGGTGAGCGACACTCTTATACGACACGAGTAGCAGACGATGTCTCGCCGGTCACATCGACCTATAAATACTCCTGCTGTCGAAAATACTATAGGATGGTAAAGACGAATCAAAGGTACCTAGCCAACTACGTCCATCCATCTGATAAAAGACGGTTACTCGCCCCAGCCTATGAATACTTATCTGATACCGAAGAACTAGAGGATTACTCTACCTTTGCCAACTTTCCATTTGACCAGCCACTAGTTACGGATTTTATGCATCTGTATCAAAATATTGTGACGCTGTCGCAAATCGCATGCTCAAAACTGAGCAGTTCTGCCAATCTCTGGTTTGTTAAAAGATTCTTATAAAATATTGAACAGGAAAAATACGTCTGTGGGAAAAGATACCTAAATAAAGCTATTCACTGAACTAACACAAAGTATGTAACCTTCAAGTAATAATTGTGACATCCCTCACTCATACGATTCAAGTGCGCTGATCTCGAAAGGGAACCTTGAACTTTGAATATCACGTAACACGATGACTCTTAACTTAGCCTAACCTATGATTAATGCTATGAATAATGCATTTTAGTTACCGAAAAATGTTTTTGTGTAAAATAGGCCGTCTATCAACCACAGCGGCAAATGCCCCTTGACTTTATTCTGGTGAAAGTCGCGGGAAGCCGCTTGATGCGGGCAGCGCCATAGACAAAGGCAGTGCAAAACCGAACGTCATAGTCATATGTGTCGTGTTAGCAGTTTTTAGTTTTTTATTAACAAAATCATCTTTTTCGTCTCTACAGTATCCACCGAGTGCAGCGCCGGCGCAACATTTATTCGTACATATAGGTGGTACTGTCACATACGCCGATCCGTTATTGGAGGTGAGTTTGTCTCTTTTAACTTATCTATTTAACTTTTGTACTTATCAGTTTTACATATCTGTATTAATGTATGTGTGACATTGTTTTTATGCACATCAAAGTCAAGAAAGGCTTCCATTATACTCTATTTTTTAATGGTTTTAAAACTATTTGTACCTACATAATAAACGTTATAGACCTTTGATCGAGTTATCGTCCACAGATTTAATTTATTTTGTTTCATTCGCTTGTCCACAGTCGGTAGACGTACAACAAATAAACGATAAGTTCCCAGAGAAGAAAGGAGGGCTCAAAGAATTGTACGAGAAAGGTCCAAGAAACGCGTTCTTCTTGGTGAAGTTCTGGGCGGACCTCAATACCAATAACCTAGACGACCCTAGTGCTTTCTATGGGGTCACTAGTGTGTAAGTAACTAATTACACTTAATATAGGTAGAGGTCCTACATTTTTAAGTGGATACTGTTTTCCAAGACTCTTAAACTCGAAACAAAAATTTATCCAAAATCACATCTATAGCTCATTTCACCTATTGTATTTTATTAATCAGTTCAATAGGACATAAAATATATTATGACTTAACTTATTATTAAAATATGCCTGGTTATGTTCATCGAACGCTTAATGGCATGGTGGAAGGTGCCTGTTCTCCTCCAAAACAGAGATATGAGACGAGAGAAAAAATGTGTTTATATTACACAACACATCTCTTTTATTCGCACATCTCCACTTTGATAGAGTCGCGACTTTATGGCATAGAATCCTTGCAATAACCATAGTCTACTTCATATTCCATTTTTCTCGATAAGTCTTTCGAAAATATTGAAGTAGGTACGTTTTTAAATAAGTGTTTTGTTTGGGTACAGATATGAAAGCAACGAGAACATGACGATAACGTGCAGCACGAAGGTGTGCTCGTTCGGCAAGCAGGTGGTGGAGAAGGTGGAGACGGAGTACGCGCGCTTCGAGAGCGGCCGCTTCGTGTACCGCATCCAGCGCTCGCCCATGTGCGAGTACATGGTCAACTTCATACACAAGCTCAAGCACCTGCCCGAGAAGTACATGATGAACAGCGTGCTCGAGAACTTCACCATATTACAGGTTACATTATGTTATTATTCTATCTATCCTTCGGGTCGGTACAGTACTGTTGTACTGTGTTTTTGGGCGAAATGTACCCTCTGTCTTTTTCTGTACCCCTGACGTGTATACAAAATTTCTTTATGATCGGTTGAGTAGTTGAGACGTGAAAGCATATCAAACAAACAAACTGACTATCACATTTATAATGTTGTACTAGCGACCGCCCGCTACTTTATCCGCGTGGTCAGTTATTTCTCTATCCCTCGGGAACAGTACTTTTTTCGGGATGAAAGGTACCCTCTGTCTTTTTCTGTACCCCTGACGTGTATACAAAATTTCTTTATGATCGGTTGAGTAGTTGAGACGTGAAAGCATATCAAACAAACAAACTGACTATCACATTAATAAAAATATAATAAATAATAATATAAAATATAATATAATAATAAAGAAATAATAATAATAATAAAGATAAGTAAGGATTGAGTAGATTTGAAAAATTTGAAATAAGCAACAGTCATGAGGAGGAATTTGATTGGATTGGCTACTTTGTACTTTACGAGATAATGTTACTAAGTAACGAGGGTAGAAGTTACAGTCAAACCAAAATAATCAGTAGAAAATATCAGTCCTACAAAGAAAAGACATCAACGACAACTTTCCTCCAAAAGATTCGTAAGATGTAATTTCTGATCTTTTGTTGTAAATTTATAAATATTGCAAGCATTGAAAAATAAAATCAACACAAAAGACATAAGAAAAGACATATTTTTCCCCAAAATATTGTGTATTGAATCGAGTATCCCTTCTGTTATTTTTTTATAAAATGCCGCAAAGATAAAACCGTTTCGTATGAATATGATGATACGTACCAATAGGGCCAGTTAGGTCATTAAAGAGGCTGAACTTTAACTTCTAAGATTTCTGCGAAGGCCGAAAATGTGTATGCCGAAATGCAAACTAATCAAAAACCTTGAATAATCGCGTATGTAATCGTTTCAATTTCAACAATTTAAACATTGTTGTCCGCAGGTGGTTTCAAATAGAGATACTCAAGAGACGTTGCTATGTGCGGCGTTCGTGTTCGAGGTGTCGAACAGCGAGCACGGCGCGCAGCACCACATCTACAGGCTCGTCAAAGACTGAGGCGCCCCCCCCCGCCGCCGCGCCCCGCCCCGCCCCACTCCGCCCGCACACACCCCCCACTAAACACTAGTCTGTTTTTTTATTAGACCGACAAAAATGACGGTTATAACAAATTTTTGTAAGTAATTTCACATTTTGTTCGTGTACAAATTATTCTAATGCGATTACATTATTTAGGTCAGTGTTTCCCGATTAGTGTTACGCGAACCCCCAAGGATACGCAAGGTTGCATCGAGGGGTACGCAGCGATCTCATCTACATGATTTCATACATCTGATTTCATTTTTTATTTATCATTCCTGCAATAAGGGGTACACGAGTTTGAGGTCTTTCTTAGAGGGGTGCGTAGAAAAAACGAATTGGGAACCACTGCTCTAGGTAATTTAAATTGGTTTATTCTGAACCAGAAATACAAAAACCAAATTATTGGAATAAAATTATCAAAACAATTTTAAATTTGACAGATAAAGCTATCATTTTTGTCTCTCTAATAAAAAACAAACTTGCTCCGTTTAATGAAGACTGTGGCTTCTTCTTCTTGTTCTTCTTCTGATGTTTAAAATTGACCTCTAGTCTAGTGGCTAACCACTGAAAGGATTTCTCTCACTTAATTGACCACCGCCACCGATCGCGAGATTTGGTGGTCAGATGGACCGGAGGGTATTGAAGGGTATTGATTAAATAGGTGAAGGTTCTAAACGCGTGTGGTCGGTTGGGAATAATTCATTTGGTAGAATATTCAACGATCTAGAGGTCCCTTTCTGTCTATTTACTTGTTCCAGCTGAAAATCTTTGTCAAACTTCTTGATTACTATTGTAACTATCAAACTACTTCATCTAAGCTTTTTGTTTAATATTTTAAAATACCCAGTTTCAATTAAACGGAGCAGATTTATCAAATCAGTTTGTAGACAATAAGTTTACCAATCACAAAATGCAATATAGATTTAACTTGACACTAGAATACTGCAGAAAATACTAGTTTTCATTCCCGTTTCTTAGGTTTTCGATGAGGTGGGTTCAGTTGATGTAGCTAACGTCTTCCGAAGTCACGCGTGCAGTCTATCTGACACTTATCACCGATATTGTATTAAAAAGATACGTTGTTATTTAAAGATGATGTGAACCTGACATAGCAAATTGTGATCTGAAAATTACGCTACGAGTATTTTTGTAACTGAACGTTTATTGTATAGCTCAATTTTGAATATCTCTATTATAATTTAAATCAGTTTTTCCATACTTAAAAAGCCATGTATATAAAACAAAATTGTGAACAGCCACTCGTCGATCGCGTGTAAAACGCGATCCTTTCACAACTTCCAAAAATCAAATAAGAGTTACAATTATATTTTACATAAATAAGTCTAATAATGCTGAAATTGGATTGGTGTAGTTGTGTAAAATAAGGAAATATAGAATTGAATACACACAGTGCCTCTATAATTATGTTACATTAACATAAATTACTTGAGCGGTTTTAATCTTTTCACTGGTTGAATATTAAAATAACAAATAAAATAGATGTGGATAGGATAGCAGTGAAAAGGTTAAAGTATTAGTGTAGGGTACCTTGAATCATGCATAGGATTTATAAGAGTAGATTTGTTAAGATGTCTCTCGTTGACACCATCAGTTGTAATGGCTCGTGGTACAATTTTATTCATTGCTTCGTTTTCTTCTCTAAAAGTTACTCAAATTTGTAAATATACGAGCTGGATTGATTTTTTCTAAAAACACACTTATGCTTCGTTTTCGCCTCTGTTAGCTGATAGGGTTACGTTCGTTTGTATGATTTGCCAGGTATAACGGTCTTTGCCACAGTAATATCGCGATTGTTGTATCTACACGTGTACGTGTATAAAGTAATATGTACCTACGTTAAAGCGTTCATGTGTTCACATGGTCGACCAGGCTAGAGTAGGAATGTTAGAAATACCGTAATGAGAGAAATAAAGGTTCGATGACACAATTCACTGTACATGTTTCAATTTGTTCATTTTTTGTATTACCCGTAGTCCGTAGTACTTTTTTGGTATATTTCAATAAGTTCATTATTGTCTAAACGTGTACATACAGATGTTAATAATAATGCATTGATTCCTGGCAGCTATTTGATTGTTTGATTAGTTAACTATTCTTAAATTCTTAATCCATTGAGTTGGCAAAGGAATATCAGATGAATAAAGCAGAAATACTGGAACCATTGTATCCTGACTAGAAAATAACCTTGTCTTTCGTCATTTCCTTATAGGGTGATAAAATTATAACTTCCTCCGAGTACTTCTCGCTCTGAAATCTTTATCCTTCTCTGCCGAGGCCTTCTTTCAAGTTTCAAAGTACAAACGAGTACCGCAACGTACTCGATGGCCTACCGGTTTATACAATAAGTTTACGTGGCAATGATTTGATCTCTCTTTTAGTCAAATATTATAAGGGTCCTCCCGTCTGCGCACGAGTGCGCACATTATTTTAAACAGTGTTAAGTTTACGTGCATTACATAGTATTTAGTTTCAAGACATGAGGTAGGAAAATATTATCTTAGATAATAATAAGAGATTTTTTGTATTTATTTGATAGAGTTATATTAGGTAAATTGTAAAGTGAATAGCTTTAAGTTTTTATTTTATGGCGATGGTCGTTCAGAAATCGTAGATAATGTTGTCACGTACCTAGTACTTAAGCGATTGAACTTAAATTTGATGTAATTACCAGTGAATTTGACTGCTTATAATCTATAAATAAATTTATATTTATGGACCAATCGATGATGAAAAGATTTTCAGAAATATTGTTGTTTTTATATATTAGCTTACCTATTCTTCGTTTTAATTCAATATCAAGTCAATACGCAGTCAAATTCACTGGTAAAATATTATTTTCCAATTTCTCTTTTAATTTTGAAAGGTAACATTATGTATGCTTTCCCATTTGGGATAGTATTATTGACAATACGACAAAGTGTTCGTTCATTATAAATAACAAGCAAGAGATCTGCTTTGTTGTGATTTTAGACTTTTATTATTATGTACTCAAATGAGATTAACTCAATATTAATATCGACTCCTTTGCTAGTATAGTTTACCGGAATTGTTTGAAAGTCAACCGCATATGCAATAATATCAAGGTCGTGTCATGTAAATAAACAACACACATAATTTAGTGCATTTCTTTCAGTTTTTTAGTACTTTAAGCGATTTTTGCTTGTATAAAAGTCTTTCATATCGACAATCTGCCATATCAAAATGAAAATATTAAAGATTTAGTCGGCGGCGTTGGAGACAATCATTTGCTACTCTACAACAGTTTCCGTGGACGCTTATATCTTGCTTTGCCTTGTTTTGTTTTGACAGCAAATGATTCCCTACAAAACTAGCCGACATTTGTACAGTATTTTAAAGATAATATTACGTTAAAGATTTGTATGAAAATTTAATTATATTGTCTTCTTAAATCCATGTGTTTCTTTTTTTTACTTAATACCTTGATATTTTATCTTAATCACTGGTTTTATCACCTAATTTACACGGAGTGAGGTATGTAAATAATTATAATCCCACGGATAAGTTATCTATAGGTATTTTTTAAAAGAAATATAAATAAAATATATTTTGAAAATCTACATTTTGCTATAGTACCTGCTAGAGTTAGTAAATGCATTGACCAAGGATAATCCTTAGGAAATGCGAAATAATCCCTTTTTCGCCCTAGGCCTTTATAAGGGATTGCTAGTTCTCCCAAATTGCATATTTTAAAACAATAATATGATCATTTTATCATTTCATTAATCATTTTAAGTATATTTTAGGAAGCTCAACTTCTGTAGTGACTCTATGGCTATATTTTCCTAAATTTTTACGTTCTTACTATAGTATTTAGGTCTATGATGGAGAAGTAATGAATAACAGATAATATAATTTAAATAATCATGTTATTCCACTTTATCGAAACAAAATAGTTAACCCACAAGCACTGATTAAAACTCGATTAAGTACTTAATAAGCTTGAATAAAATAATGGCAATGAATTAATCAATTTAATTTGATAAAACAGTATTATCTTGAGATAAACATTCCTAAGAACTATCATTTGATATCCACTGTTTTGGAGGTAAGTCGTCACGCCAACTGTAGGTAAGTACACAAACAACATTCTCTGAAGCTAGTTTAGAGTTAGACCATAGATGGTTTAGAGATCATCAAAATCTTGCTACATATACGATTTTTAGTAAACCGTTGACTGCTGCAAGTTACTAGTGTTATCTTACATAATACTTACTTACTGAGTTCCTAGCGAAATCTTTTAGTTAAGTCTTAGGTTTAATCACTAACACTAGATATAAGCTCTAATGGTACTAACACATATGGATGTTTTTCCGAAATATTTTTTTATTATTATTATAATACATTGTGAATTGAATATGATTTAAAAAAATTAAACCGAAATGACCTATAAACATACTTCGACGAGTTAAAATCTCACCAACAACTTACTTGGTAACTACAAACTGCAAATGTAATCCATCCTTCCAATATAAAAGTAGTAATCATGATCATAAATACTATGTTAAGTTAAATATTTTCTGCATTCGCAAAACAAAATAAGCTAAAATATCGACACAGCTCTATACTCGTCGCACTAAACTTTCCATACGATTTCTCTAAAGTGAACAACAAGTTGACCTTCAATAATATCCATTTAGGACCTTACTGGGGTCTCTCAATTATTTGTGTCACGTGTGGTTGACCGAGATTTTCTCTTTTGGTGTTTACAGATGGCGCTGCGTTTCTGGGTAGTTGTAACGGTGGTACTATTTACATTTTCCTTGGTTAACTCAGGTAAGTTTTCATTTGTAACAGCTTAAAAAGAATATCCTATTTACTTAAAACTATGTAGCTTACTGTTCGACATTTCGAATAATACGTATCTCATCCATACAAGGCGCAATGCAGTTAAAAATTTTGATTAACGTGAAACACTTTCAGAAGAAGATGTACCATGCCTCGCCCGCGATCTGGGAATAGAAGGCAGATCAATCGTTTGTGTCTGCAATGCCACCTATTGTGACACTATT
Organism: Catoptria pinella; assembly: GCA_963556745.1. Taxonomy (NCBI): domain Eukaryota; kingdom Metazoa; phylum Arthropoda; class Insecta; order Lepidoptera; family Crambidae; genus Catoptria; species Catoptria pinella. The sequence continues at coordinate 11,596,918 of OY750763.1, forward strand.
ACCAGAGAAGAGCCAAGTAGTGGCTCTTATGTAGTCTACACGAGTAGCAATGTAAGTCCTTAACTCTTATATTAGTTTTGGTATAAGTAGGTGAAGTAGACAAAACATGACATTTGGACTAAGGTGGTCTATGTTTTACCCTAGTCTTACTATTTAAACCACTTTACTAATAAAGATTGTACCTATAGTAGATGTATAGTTACACATGGGTACTCTCTGTCAAACTTTTTAAGTTTGACATTAAAAAGAAAGGGGCAAAACACTGTGTAACTATACATCTGCTATACAATCTTTATTGGTAAGGGCGTAAGTAATTAACGCTAGTACTATTATTTATTCTGTGGTAATTATTATTAGATAGAGCCGTCTCGTCCTATGCTTGCTCTGAAGGCGATAATTTTTGCAACGGGAAGCACGTTAATTGTTTCAAATTACAGTCTGGAAAACGATTCGAGAAATCTTTTGGACAAATCCAAGTTGCCGTGAACAATGCGGAGACATCGCGTGCCGACAGGGAACCGACGCCAAAAGAATTGCTTGAAGAATCACTTGGAGTATCTGCTGACGGCGATGGTAACAGATCGTCAATATTTAACACCGTCACCTTAAGATTGTTCACGAATACTCGACACCAAACTATTGAAGGATTCGGTGGTTCAGTGACAGACGCTGCAGCGATCAACTGGCGAAAACTATCGGATGCAGCACAAACACATATGATAAAGTAGGTAACGTTATCAATAATAAAGTAATTATCTCTATTTCAGAGATTCAGACCTAATTTATCTCAATTCTTATGTTTTCCTCATATTTCATTGATGTAAGCGTTACGAACTCTTACTTCGATACAAATATTATTTTGACACTACCTAACGCATGAGAAGCAGCATAAGACCATCAGATTCCTTTTAATTCATCATGTTAACTGATCTGTAATAATTAACAAAACAGTAGTTTCAATAAAATTAGACCTGTATTTCATCGCCTTAAATCCTGAGATCTTTGCGATTGATTAGTCGCCAACAATAGCTAATGCTTATAATGACTAGTCTGATGTGATGTTGTGACATATTTCAGCACTTACTTCGGGCCCAAGGGTTTGGAATACAATATGATCCGCGTGCCCATCGCAGGCGCAGACTTCTCAACACACCCGTACACCTACAACGAGATGCCATGGAACGATCGGGCCCTCTCGAACTTCTCACTCACGGACGAAGACCTTTTTCTTAAAGTAAGTATCTATAACAAGCAATGCGCATGCTCATATATTTAATATAAGATCCACTCAGCTATGCTCCATTCTGCTTACATTGTTTCCACTGAAGCGGAGCAGAGATTTCGAACCGCTATTTCGAACATAGTGGTTGGTCAATTCATGCACCAGCTACCACCGCTCCGCGCAACTTCGCCTCAGGGGAAACACAGCCAAACAGCTATTGTTAACGAGTGTAGGAACTGTAAGTTATCATCCCGGATTTTTCGTAACAAAGTACCAAACTTTAATAATTATTAATCCTCATAATGTTGACTGTAGAATGTATAGTAGTATCTAATAAATTAAGTACATCTTATTTCAGCTTCCCATGATCCGAAGGAGTCAACACGCAGCCACTACCGAGGTCAAGATAACAGCCAGCACCTGGTCTGCGCCCTTATGGATGAAGACAAACGAGAGAATTACCGGCTTTGGACAACTGAAGCGCGAATTCTACCAAGCTTTCGCCGACTATCACTTACGGTTAGTTAAAGTTAGTGCTGCCATTGGATTTCTCCTAGTTTGTAGGGAGTCCGAGGAGAGTCTGGGCGGGGTTGTTAAATAGTAAATACTATTTGTGTTAGGGGAAAGGATGATAAATTTTTATTTTATTGAATTTTTTTCAAATACTTCCGGGTAAAATTCTTTATTTCACTCAAAAATCCGGGGTTTTTGTAATTTTTGTCCGGTTTCCGTAATTTAGGTGATGACAGGCCTAGTTAAAGTTATAAAGAAATAATATAGTTACATACTTACCTACTTTATTCCATGCATGACCACGTGGCATGAGTATGGGATTACGCAGTCCCTACAGCAACCCGACTCCATTATTATGAAATTGATTATAATTTGTTTTTAGTTTTATCGAAGAGTATGCGAAAGCAAAAGTAAAGATATGGGCCATAACGACAACCAACGAGCCTATCAACGGTATAGTGCCAATTGCGCCTTTTAACTCCTTGGGATGGATGCCCTCGCAAATGGTAAGATTTTATATTAAGGCGACGCATCGATTAACTATTTTCGTATAGACTGTCTCGCTCAAACTCTCGTAAATTACACTTAACTATCTTATTCATGGAAAACAGTTTTGCGACGCCAAACCGGTTTTTTTCGTTTAAATAAAAATCTATCATATATTTTCAAAATCCTACTGGCATTTTAAAGTGTGTGTTTAGACTAATCTACTAAGAAAATTTAAAGGATTAACTCGGTCAGGTTTGTCTGTCAAATGCAAATCTCCGTTTTCAAAGAGGTTTCTTTGATAATTTTTTTTCTGTTATAAAAGTTAACGAATCGTGTTTCTGCAACTGACAAAATGTAATCAATGAAATAAATAATCGGGTTATTAAATATCACTTTCATATGTTTTGTAATTGATGAGAAAAATCGAGATCCCTGCCACCAAAATGTCCGATGCGTCCTCTTAATAGTAAAACTCATCCGGAGATGCATCACATGTGCGTTGCAAATAAAATATTCACTGTAAGTAGAACATGCTCTATTAAACTCGGGACCTCACTACAAAAAAAAATACTGTGAGACAGGCATGTGCTAGCCCCTAGCTAGCCAGTTGATGAAGAACGTCGAGTTCATGTAAGTTTTTTTACAGGCAAGATGGATCGTAAACAACCTTGGTCCTACGTTAAAGAACTCTCGATTCAATGACACCTTGATTTTGGCTGTGGACGATCAACGCTATCTTCTGCACTTTTACGTGATTGGTGTAAGTAAACTAACACAAACATAGACACTACCAGCGGCGGTATCGGCTAAAAACATTGAAGTTCACGTTAACTGTGTTTTGACAGATGTATGTGATACATTGCTACTTGTCTTTGGTAGGTTTTTATTTGTGCCAAAACAAAGTAGCAATGTATCACATACATCTGTCAAAACACAGTTAACATGAACTTCAATGTTTTTAGCCCAGGATCGCTTGAAAATACATACGATTTTGACCTGACTGACATCCTCATAAAACTTATTTCAGATGGAGAGAGAAGATCCAACAGCATTTGATTACATAGATGGTATCGCCATCCATTACTATGGTAATTTCGCACCGGCTCAAATTTTGACCGATATTCATAATCGGTATCCAGATAAAATACTACTTTCCACCGAAGCTTGCGAAGGTAATACATAATGCAGAATTCTGATGAACTAATAAAATCAGTCAACCATCTCTCCCTCCAATGCATTAATTGTATCACTAACCGGACAACCACAATTATATTTAAATAAAAAATAATCATAATTTGATATTATATTACAGGATCAATGCCATGGGATAGAATGAGAGTAGAAATTGGATCGTGGCGAAGAGCTCGTAATTACATTACCAGCATATTACAAGTAATGTTATATGGTTAATTACAATACATTAACAGAAACAAAAGCTGAGGTTGGGAAGGGGATGCTAAAAAGAATTTAACCAGAATATAATGCTGTGTGCGTGCAGCATAAAAAATATACCATGAACTTGGGGCGGCGGGGGTGATAACCGAATTCAATAATCGCTAAACATCGGATGGTCTCAGAATTAAGCTGTTGTTCTAAGGGGAGGGTTATCCTTTATTATCTCGAACTCCTTCGTGCTCGAGAAGCCGTTGGTCCCGGTTACGTTTATAGCCGATTACACCGACCAATCCGCATTGGGCCCATGCGGTCGGTAATGTTATGTATGGCCCATCCTCCTTATCCAGTCTTGAGGAAGGCCTGTGACAGGACAGGAGGACACATAATGATAATAATGAGTCAATCATGTCTTAATGGTTATTAAAGATCATCTATACTAATGCCTAGTTTCCCATTTTCAGGATCTGAACAACTTCGTGGTCGGTTGGATCGATTGGAATCTCTGCCTAAGTCCCACGGGCGGGCCTAATTGGGCTAACAACTTTGTTGATGCGCCGATTCTAGTCTTCGCGGAAGATGACGAGTTTATAAAGAACCCTATGTTTTACGCAATGGGACACTTCTCCAAATTTATACCTAGAGGGTCTATCCGTATTTTAGCGTCGCGCAGAAGTATAATAACGATAGAAAATGCTGCCTTTTTAACACCGCAAGGAAACATCGTCGTCGTTCTCCATAATAGGTGGGTAATTAATTATTTAGAAAATAACTTTAAGATGCGCTCGATAGCGCAGTGGTTTAGAGCATTCGCCTTAAGTTTCTCAGGGTTAAGCAACCTACGATGCATTAGTCGTCAAATGGAGGTCCAAAATTGACATTCGGTGTGTGGTGGCGAGGGGGCTCACTCCGTTAAACTTTTATATTCGCCTACTGCTTGCGGCTCACTCAGTCGAGCCAGCGCACAAGGGATGTTGTGTGTCAGTTGAGACAGAGCTACGGGACTAACGCGACAGAAAGAGAAGGTACATACAATAATAGGCACGCAGCGCTGTGCAATTTGAAATTGTACTTTATTACCGTGCAGCAAGAGTAGCTTATTATTTGATTGTCCTCGCGCCAGAAGCCCATCCTTCTGTACGTTTAGTACTAGTAGGTACTACTATATATTCTGTGGTGGTGGTTTATGGCTAGTACTCTTAATCCAGCCATCATCATCCATCCAGCAGTGAGGACAGTATAAATAACTTAGATGATGAAGATAACTTTTGCCACTTATCAACAGTTTTATAAAGCAAAGCAAATTTTACACACTGCACTGCAATATCTTATTTACCTCTATTATTTTATTTACATAAGCACCTAAATAACTACACTAATTTTCTACAGTTAGTTCCTTTTCACAGCATTTAGTGTGATTACTATAATTTTCTTATGGCTCCTTTCTATTTCTTTATCAGAAAAGTGAATCCTTTGCCACATTTCTTAGAATGGTGCTAACATTTTACCTAAATTTATATGTTTACAGAAATAGTCGGGAAATGAATATCCGCTTGGAGATTGGAATTTCCAATAGATATGTACAATTAGTACTGGAACCTCATTCAGTGAAGACTGTAGAAATAAACCAAAATTAAAATATTTATTTTTATTATACACAACAGTAATAAACATTATTAGGCATAACAGGTCTTTTTCTTAATTATAAAAACATCAAACCTCAACAAGAGATGTAAGTTCTTTGATCAAGTGCGAATCTATGGGGGGAGGGTGGAGGGGCGACTGCAAAACGATTTTAAAACAGTGTTAATAACAGCTCCAAAATGACGAAAAAACCTGTTGTCAATATCCATCATATTTCCTGTGGAACAACTCTAATAGGGTTATAGATATAGTGCAAATTAAGCACACCTACACCTAAGCTTGTCTGTGATACGTATGGAAGCAATCACAAAACAGTAATTTTACGATTTTTCTTACATACACTATTTTTAACATCGTTTGACTGGGGGATTATTTTTATTCAGCAGTCCGTAAAAGCACATACCATAGAGCTGTGGTTGTACTGTTCAGTTAGAAACATTGACGTAGATCCGCACCTAACTAACACTGAATATTCTAATAATTGGTCAAAGAGGTTATTTTATCTAGTGGCCAAACTCTACAAACTACTCTACTTCTGATAAGGCCTTGGGGTACCGGGCCATATATACGAGAATCTGCTGAATTACTGGAATTATCACCTTCTAGCCAGACATGTCCCCTTGGCACTACTTGACTTCGCCTAGGAAAGTGACTCTTCACTCGGTCTCCAGGCAAGCCCACTATCCTTTTACAAATATTTTGTTTAGGATTACTTGGACTTTTAGCTATGACAATGTCTCCTCGTTGCAACCTTTGCATTCTTGGAGTGATGTGTTCAGTTAATAGAATATTGTTGGTTTCTAAGGTTGGCTCCATAGACGGACCGGAACACTGGAAGAGTGAAGTAAAACGTATATATTACTTAAATAATACACGAATTGGCATTCTAATTTTACTTTATGTTGATGATCAGAAACCGCACTCACCATAACAAAATCGCCTATATACTCAAACGTACAATGTGTAACGCAAGCATATTGTAAAACGTATCCAAGAAAACCGCAGCTTTTACCAAGGAACTTTAAAACTGACATTTTATTGTAGATATTCTCTTATTTTATTCAATGCTGTCTGATATACATTATTTATCGAATTTATTTACCTTGACAACTGTAATACAGTTAATAAAAACAGTGTTTTGCATGAGCTTATTAGATAGATTTTAAAAATAACATTAGTTTAGTTTTGGCAAAAAAAGCTTGAGTAGTTGAGTAGGTATGTATTGGTTGGTTGGTGTTGGTGATGAGTGAAGGCCATAATAATTATAAAAGATAAATTGACATTGACATTGACAGTCCGGTTGACATATGGTTTCGACATACTATGACAAACAACCTAACTTCAACTTTTATGGTGAACGGCTAAGGAAACGGCTTCGTGTTCGAGTTACAATAAGTTTACCAAGTGACCGAGTCGGCCTGCGGCGGTATTGGCTAAAAACTGGTATTGGCTAAAATTGGTAAATTTTTATTTGTGCCAAAACGAAGTAGCAATGTATCATATACATATGTCAAAACACAACACTAACTTCAATGTTTTTAGCCGATAGAGCGTAACAACTTTGGATTGAATCTGACAGAAATCGCAGTTACATTGCTGCTTTAGTAAGAATCAATGTGACAACTATGTTACTTAAAGCAGCAATGCAACTGCGGTTTCAATCGATTTCAATCGAGTATTGTTAGCAACAGAGTTACGTAATCAGCCCCCTGGTCTATCGACTAAAAAATTAAGTTAATGTAATCTGTGTTTATAGAGATGTATGTGATACATTGCTACTTTTCTTTGGTGAGTTTTTACTTGTGCCAAAACGAAGTACTAATGTATAACATACGTCTGTCAAAACACAGATTACATTAACTTCAATGTTTTTAGTCAGTAGACCCGCTGACTAGTAATAATGATGAGTGAGAGAGAGATAATAGTCCTTCTGAGGCCGAGTCGCTGTTTTGGTGGATCGAATCGATTCGAGTCAGTTTATACGGTATTCGAATCATGACTCGATTCCGCGATTCGAGTCGTACTCTCTTCTTCCTGACTCGATTATCGGAGTCGAGTCAAGCGTATTCGAATCAAAATAAAATGTTATTCGATTCGAGTAGGCAAGTCCTTAGAGCATTAAGTCCAAGACAGGAATCGAGTCTGACTAGAGTCAAGCAAGTCGTACTCGTCATCGGCTCATCACTAATAATCATGCATGGAGAGAATAATAATATTAATCTTTAAGTTAAAAGTAGTTTGTGGTGTGGTCATTCATTCATTCATTCATTCGTTTTTTAGTAAGAAAGGAAGCCGGTTAAGTTATTCGTTTTCGGTATCCACAACTTTTATTACCATATAATTTCTGCTTTTCTAAGCAAACTACGATAATTCATCACAAATACGTTGCCATGCAATTGGTTGAAATTGTGCAGAGAAGTGTTTCAGTTTCGTGTTGTACACCCAACCTACCACGTGTGCACAGTGAATAAATTATCTCAAAGTTGCTTTGGACGACGATTTCTACCTATAAAGCAAAGAAATTTATTTGCATCTAGTGAGATAATCCTCTCCAAAACTTTCCATTCCATTCCACGTTTACAATAATTAAAGATGTCTGTGAAAGCGGAAGGAGATCTGCACGATGGCCTGTCGGCTGCGGAAATATTCGCTAATAGCGAGGGCCTTACATATAATGACTTCTTATTGCTTCCTGGATATATAGACTTCACCGCCGAAGAGGTAGATCTAACTTCACCACTCACCAAAAGGATTAACCTCAAAGCACCACTGGTATCCACGCCAATGGACACAGTCACCGAAGCTGACATGGCCATCGCCATGGCTCTCTGCGGTGGCATCGGAATCATTCATCACAACTGCACCCCTGAGTATCAAGCCAATGAAGTCCACAAAGTTAAGAAATACAAACATGGTTTTATTCGCGACCCTGTTTGTATGGGTCCAACTAACACAGTGGCTGATGTAATCGAAGCTAAAAAGAAAAATGGATTCACTGGTTACCCCATCACAGAGAATGGTAAACTCGGCGGGCGCCTGATTGGTATTGTTACTTCACGTGACATTGACTTCAGGGAGGGAGATCCACAGTTGAGCCTAAAAGAAGTTATGACTCCCATTGAAGAAATGATAACAGCTCAATCAGGTGTTACTCTACAAGATGCAAATTATATATTAGAAAAAAGCAAAAAAGGTAAACTCCCTATTATTAATGGTGCTGGTGAGCTTGTAGCATTAATAGCAAGAACTGACTTGAAAAAAGCACGAAGCTACCCCAACGCATCCAAGGACTCCAACAAACAACTTTTAGTTGGAGCTGCAATTGGCACTAGAGATGCAGATAGAGAGCGCTTGCAACTGCTTGTTAATAATGGAGTTGATGTCATTGTACTGGATTCCTCTCAAGGAAACTCAATATATCAAATAGAAATGATAAAACATATTAAAAAGACTTATCCTAACATTGAAATCATTGGAGGTAATGTAGTAACAAGAATGCAAGCAAAAAATCTTATTGAGGCTGGTGTAGATGCTTTGAGAGTGGGCATGGGCAGTGGCTCTATCTGTATTACACAAGAAGTAATGGCTTGTGGCTGTCCTCAGGCCACAGCAGTCTATCAAGTAGCATCCTACGCAAAACAGTACAATGTTCCAGTTATCGCAGATGGTGGCATTCAATCTGTGGGTCATATTGTGAAATCACTAGCACTGGGAGCTTGCTCTGTCATGATGGGGTCTTTGCTTGCTGGAACATCAGAGGCACCAGGTGAATATTTTTTCTCAGATGGCGTAAGGCTTAAGAAATATAGAGGAATGGGCAGCTTAGAAGCAATGGAAAACAAGGATGGCAAAGGTTCAGCAATGAGTCGTTACTTCCACAAGGAGAGTGATAAACATAGAGTTGCTCAAGGAGTAAGTGGAAGCATTGTAGACAAAGGATCAGTGCTCCGTTTCCTTCCATACCTGCAGGCAGGGATGCAGCACAGCTGCCAGGATCTAGGAGCCAAATCTGTTACCCGCATTCATGAAATGAGCTATTCGGGAGATCTAAGATTCATGAAGAGAACATATTCTGCACAATTAGAAGGAAATGTTCATGGATTATTTTCATATGAAAAAAGATTGTTTTAAACATAAAATACATTGTTTTACAATTTACCATACTATATTGTGATAAAGAGTACTTGCAATATGAAATCTCACTCCCCCCCAAATGTGATGACAATGAAAGTGTCCATTTATTTTTCAATGGAAATATTGTTTTGTATCTGTATATTTAGAAATTATCGAGCTACATTTAAGTCAAGATAAATATTTTTCTTTGTCATTCAATCAGAATGCATACGTAACTTTGTGACAATGGACCAGAGACAACTATTATACTTATTTCTAATAAAGTGTGAGTTATAATTTCAACATTGTTTACTTTTTCCTTCCATTTACTATAAAATTATAATCACATTGATAAGAGCAAAATTATTAGATGATGATAAAACCACAGAATATATAATAATACTAATAAAACTAACATTTGTAGCCAAGACTTCTGAATGTTAGCTTCAATTCAAAGGCATTCTATTATCTTTTGATGACTTCTTTGAGAAATGTTGAGCTTTTATTAGCCATTTTCGTGACTGAGCAAGAAAAACATCACACTCACATTTGTGTAGTATTATTGGTAGTGTGTATTACAAGGTAGTAATAAGATCTTCTCGTAATCTTGTTAGTGAGTAAGGTTTCTTCTACCATTGAATATATCGTTATGTAAGGCCCGGCGCAAACCGGTGGACGGCACGGCAGTGTACCCGGTGGCACAACTAGTTGTGCAATGTCATTGGTCCATGGGGACCACGGGGAATTCCCCGCGGCTCTTTCACCGGTGGATACCGTCCTGTCGCGGTATCCACCAAAGAGAATAATTATTCCGCTGCGTCTCTGACACACTGTATACCTTATTCGAATTGAAATAATAGCATAAAATATACAAAAAAACTGCCGTTCTGTCCCACCTAATTATATTGTCCGTCTCCGCCGTCCGCCGCCGCACCGGTTTGCGCTGGGACTTGTGTGTCAGGAATATGTCTACTTCCGGTAACAGGAATAAAGAACAAAAGAATTTTCTAATAATCACAATTTAATGGAATTATCAATGCAAAAGCTGCACAGGCATGATTATTCTTGTTTTACAATAAATACTCAAAGGTGCTAAATAATTTAAATAATAAAAAATTTAAAATAGCTACTATCTATGCTTTAGACTGGTGCGTCCAAAATGCTATGCCTAACATTTTAAAACTGCATCCAAGCTAGATCAATTGCACATTTTTTCGTCCTTAAGTAAAAGGTAATACTTTGGCTTACTTAATTTGCTGTCCATGACTTTCAAATGTTGAAATCAATTTAGAGAGCATAATAAATATAAAACATCAATATAACTTAAACATACCTGATGGTCATCTATAGCAAAAATTTAATGCAAGAAAAAATATTATGTTATACTGAATACAAAGAAATGCTAAAAAAAATCAATGTCATAAAAAATTCATAGCGCTTTTTCGATAACAAAAATGGTTGCTATAGACTTCTTACATGAATATTGTGATACTTTTGTGTACTTAACAGATTTCGGATGCTAGGATTCGATCTTGCTTAATCAAGATAATCTAGCTAATTGACCATATCTGCCACTGCGGGCTTGCTCATCATTGTACGACTTTAAAAAAATATTGATATAACATCGTTTACCATGAGTTTAGGAAGTCGAAACGCGTAATCAACAGCATTAAATACTTGTATGATTGTGCAGCGCCTCTAACGGATGCTGTGAACTACAAATGCTCTAAAAATATTTGAGGCAGTTGCTAGTGTGTTTTCGACGTGATAAACGCATCGTAGACGTGCTGAGCAACTAATAGTTGTTTATACCCTACGAGTCCTTTGCACAACCGACTTCGACACCTTATGCCAACCAGCGAACCAAACGCACCAGTCGGAATGCACGAAGTCAAGCGATCAAAGCGTATAAATATAAACCTTATTGAGATTACACCTAACCAGCGCGTTTGATCGTGTAACAAAGCAACAATCAAATATAATAATACAGCTTCAACAGTGTTTTATTTCAATTGGAATGTATTTAGGTAACAACTCTTTTTAAATTTTATAATTTTAATATCAAAATGCGTACTCGTTCTTTGTTCTGTGACACTTTTATAAAGTAATACGTCACTGTTTTTATTTCTATTCTAAACTTAATAGTTAAGAAATTAACTTAATATGAATTGAGTTTTTTTTTTGTTTTATGTGTTTATTTGAGTGCAGCATAAAATCATAATTAAAATTAACCCTACAAGATAGAAAAAACATCATCAACAATATTTAATAAGAGTCCTTAATCGGCTGGTTGGATAATATGGTCAAACGCACTGGTTTACAGTCAAGACAAATAACTTAATCACACATATTTTGACAAGTAACATTACTTTTTAAAAGCTTGGCGACAACTACGGCCGAGACGCGTCGCGTTGAATCGAGTCCTTTGATCCGACGAATCCACAGCAACATGGTAAATGTATAAAAGCAAATAATAATTCAAATCGACGCGGCAAGACTAGTGGGCCGCCAACCTTCAAAGGCCATAGGCAATATGTAGATTTGTCAAACTTGTGTAAATATAGGGTAAATGCACTAATTACCGAGCCTATCAAAATCGAGCGCTTTTACCGAGGTATGGTTGTTCATCATGGTGTTTGGCATTGGCACGGTATAATTTTAATTATTATTTGTGATTTGGTACAAAACTGATAATAATTAAATAAACTGTTTACAAATAACTTCGCCGAGTTAACCGATGAGTGAAGACGATTTAATTCTGATCGGGTATTAACGTTCACAAAAACTTGTAATTTCTTATAAAAGATGTTCCTTATTTCGAAGCACTTATTCCTCGGTAATAGAAATCAGCTTATAAGAGTTCGGTAACAGGAGCATTTACCTCACCATTGATGGTGAGTGCCTACTCGGGCTGCGGCTCGGACTCGTTGTCGTCGCGGAACTCGGGCCCTCGAGGAACCTCCTCTTCGAAAACTATCTCCTCTGGGTCGGGGGCACGCGGCAGGAATTCCTCACCTGGGCAGATCTTCTTGAAGATTTGCTCAGCCTGTATTTAAAATTCAAAGAATAATTTGTGATTGGTTCAAATCCAATGACGGTGTTAAAGTAAAATTAATTAAAATTAAAATTATTGAATAAAAGTAAAAATATGAACAAATCGACCTGAAAGGTCCGTGATCATCATGCCGGTCTAGCACGCAAGAGGTTCTAGGTTCGATTCCCGGCCGGGCAGAAATTGAAATGATCAATTTTAATTTCTGTGACGGGTCTGGGCCTGTTACTATGTATAATAAGTATATATTTAAAAAGTATAAAATATCTGTTGTCTAGCACCCATATTACAAATTTTGCTTAGTTTGGGTCTAGATGGCGCTGTGTGAAATTATCCAAGCATTTAATTATTTATATTAGGTTCTTTTTACGTCTTTGCCAACTCTGAAATCGCGAAAAAAAGCTGAGAGGAATGGATTAGATAATAGTTGATTGGATGCTAAACATTTGACCCTTTATCACTTCATATTGTGATGTAAATTGGATGTAACGATGAAAATAGGTGACTAATTTAAAAATATATATCTTTAAAATGATAAAGAGTCACACAAAAAACTATGGTTGATACCGTTATTGTATTTTAATCATTTCTTAATGTAGTGATTGTTTGTTTTCATTCATAATCGTATATACCTTTATCTTTGAAAGGTTTATATAATTTGAGCAGAAAGATAATGGCCAAAGATAAAAACTAATTCGACAGCCATAAGGTCAGATTGCTGGATCATATCCCAAAAAGAACGAAGCAAATGATTGTGATGTCCAAGAATTAGCTAAGTATATTGTTGCCCTGCTCATTCATCATTCATACAAAACTATCAGCTGTTCGGACATTTTTTTTCTATTTGTTAAAGGGGTTTGTTTGTTAGCGAACATGTCACCCATATAGGAAAACATAACAATAATTTTAATTAAGTACATTATCAGTATGCTTACTAATTATTTTATAATTTAAGAAATGCAATTTCTTTTGCCTATATGCACAACAGAATAGAGCATTCTAGCCTGCTCCGAAAGGGCTATTATACCAACCAATTTTGCTTATATTAATATTAAAAGCTTTAAAGTCTTGCCTAGCAGCGTCGTTCCGGACACGAGATCGGACATTTGTAAGGAAAATATTTATTTTAAATATTTTTCGATAAATTCGTAGAACAAACGTTGTTGTTTATGTTAGTAATCTACTCCTGCGATTGTTGGTGTTTTACAAATACCCTGTATTTGTAAAATTCATTCCTTCCTGCATTGCTTTTAAAGTAAGGTATAGACGAAACAGCCCAACAAAATCAAACTACTTAAACTAATTGTCGAATACATGTGAACAAAGCATGAATCGGAGATAGGGACGAGTGATTCTATTCTAAGCATAGCAGTCATATTTCTGATAACATTAGAATCGCAAAAACGTACACGGACTAGGCAACAAGAGATTACAGGTTAACACGTAGCCCCTATAATAATGCACAGACTGTTTAGAAAGCTTGGAGTTCAATATTGACTGTAAGGAAGGGTTAATATTTCAATACTTATATCTTGCATCTTACTAACACATTTGCTTTTTGTGGAGCAGCATAGTGCTATACTTTAGTACTCGCAATCGCAAGTTCATTGTCGCACTAATGTATGTATAAGTGCAGCAATGCAATGCAAGCTGTACTTGGACAGAAAGAAAAGTAATTAAATAAAATAAACTAAAATTTTTCAGTACAAAATATAGTCAGTGTTGCCAAGTTATTCGTGATTTTGACGTGTTTGCATAGAAAGTGGCGCAATTATTTTTTGTCAACTCTTTATGATCAAGCTGTATTTGAGTGTAGCAACAATTCGACCCTCGAGGGGGTCGGGTCGAGCATGATACAGTCGGCATCAAAAGTAACTGAACTATACCACACACAGACGAGAAGTCAAGGCCGGGGTGTCGGGCCCCGAGCACACTTCCACGCTGTCCGACGTGCTTATATCCCGCACGTTGTACAAAAGCGACCACGGGCACTATGCTACACGCGGTCGGGCACCAACTAACCTGGTCGACGGCGCGGTCGAAGTCAAGGCCGGCGTCGGGCCCCGAGCACACGTGCACGCTGTCCGACGCGCTCATATCCCGCACGTTGTACAACAGCGACCACGGGCACTATGCTACACGCGGTCGGGCACCAACTCACCTGGTCGACGGCGCGGTCGAAGTCGAGGCCGCCGTCGGACCCCGAGCACACGTGCACGCTGTCCGACGCGCTCATATCCCGCACGTTGTACAACAGCGACCAAGGGCACTATGCTACACGCGGTCGGGCACCAACTTACCTGGTCGACGGCGCGGTCGAAGTCAAGGCCGGCGTCGGGCCCCGAGCACACGTGCACGCTGTCCGACGCGCTCATATCCCGCACGTTGTACAACAGCGACCAAGGGCACTATGCTACACGCGGTCGGGCACCAACTAACCTGGTCGACGGCGCGGTCGAAGTCAAGGCCGGCGTCGGGCCCCGAGCACACGTGCACGCTGTCCGACGCGCTCATATCCCGCACGTTGTACAACAGCGACCAAGGGCACTATGCTACACGCGGTCGGGCACCAACTAACCTGGTCGACGGCGCGGTCGAAGTCAAGGCCGGCGTCGAGCCCCGAGCACACGTGCACGCTGTCCGACGCGCTCATATCCCGCACGTTGTACAACAGCGACCAAGGGCACTATGCTACACGCGGTCGGGCACCAACTAACCTGGTCGACGGCGCGGTCGAAGTCAAGGCCGGCGTCGAGCCCCGAGCACACGTGCACGCTGTCCGACGCGCTCATATCCCGCACGTTGTACAACAGCGACCAAGGGCACTATGCTACACGCGGTCGGGCACCAACTAACCTGGTCGACGGCGCGGTCGAAGTCAAGGCCGGCGTCGGGCCCCGAGCACACGTGCACGCTGTCCGACGCGCTCGACACCGGCGCGCTCGAGTCCCGCACGTTGTAGAACAGTGACCACAGGCACTGCAAACACACCACCAGGTTAAAAAGCTGACATGAGCCTTTTAGCGACGTTAATATATTTATTTAAAACCTGCCAGGTTTATAAATTGTTGAACTGTCATCTCTTTCTCATATAATATTATGAAAAGGGAGTGATTAACCGAGTGATAATAAATTCAAGGTATCAATAATACTGAATATAGCGTGCTGAAATTATAAGTGGGCGAAAACTTAGGGCAACTGTAAATATTGAAAATGGGCGACTTTAAAATATAAATCTGAGTTCCTAATTATTCAGAACGATCTGTACAATTATTATTATTAAGCGAACAAATTTCTGCTTTAGTGACAACTTTACGTCACACTTATATTAGAAGTTTAGCATATATTTTATTTCAAAAGTGCTTTTTTAAACTAACCTAACCTTATTGTATTAGCTCAAATAACCTACTTGGTATAATAGTCGCCCACTCAGTTTTTTTGTTACTCATTATAATTTTCACTGTTAACTTTATTTATTTATTTCCCGCTTATAGCTCGTTTACGTATTTTTTATAATTCGCCGCCCATTAAGTTATTTTGTCGCAAACAGAATTAACTGCTGCTCGGTTTAGTATTTAAGTATCCGATTAACAGTCCCCAGTTTATTTTTCAGTCGCCTGTTTGAAAATATCCCTTATTTAAACACCCAATCACCCTTCGGCATTTCGACATCACGCTATTTCTTTCTATCTCTCTCACACACTCTCACAAGAAGTGCCCGTATAGACGTGATTGAATACATCCAAGCGATAACGTACTTCTCAAATTAAAAAAATATATATTAGACATTAAAAACGCTAGGTTAACGAAAGCTAATGTAAATCTCAATTTTAATCTGATTAGGAATTATTATTATCATGAATCAACTTATTTAATTTAAATATAACTTTATTATGGTCACACACTAAATTGATTTACCATAAGAATTTTCATCACAAGATTAATGCATTTTTCATACATTTCTCATTGCTGTTACAGTGAAAATATCTAAATTATATAATATTTATAGTGTTGTTTTTAATGGTCGCCATTGACGAAACATCCATTTGGTAGACGTCTATTCCAAATGGATGTATGTCTAGATTTAAACTATAGATGATACGGGGTTGGTGCGTCCAATTCTAAATGGACGTACGTCCAGATTTAAACTATGACTGCGTTGCTGCGTCCAAATGGAAGTTGTTCCATAGCTTTAGACGTACTACCATTTGAAATGAACGTACGTAAGGGTACGTGGGTCCACGATATTGAATCTCATTTCAAGTTGCAAATCCATCAACTTCAAAAACACGTTAAAATTTGAAGTGGATGAATTTGCAAAAACGGAATTCTTCAAAACCGGAATATATGGCAAGTAGTCTACAAGACGAAAACCTCTGGACTAGACAATGAACACACCTTTGGTTTTTCGGAAGGCTCCGTCTGGTCCCCACCATTCATGTCGAAAATCCTCTCCGCGTAGAGCTTAAGATCGCTCTCGGCATCCTTCACCTTGTTCGTTATGAAGTACACCACGACTGTAGAAAAAGAAATAATTGGAAAATAAAACAATATTATTGAATTCTTTATCTAAATGAAAGTTATTTAAGAATATGTACAGAATAAAACAGTTGAGTTTGAATACAACCTAAAACACAAAGTGCGCTAACGCAACATGCTCACGCCTGATTAGATAAAATTATTTTATAGAACCGTGCTTTGCCTATTTATTTCTATTACACTGAAAACACGATATTTTCGTATCATTAACCGAAATCGATTCAACTTTCAAGGTACTTGAATTTTATTGCTGCTATGCTATTGCTTGAATTTTATTCAATTAAATCATAGATAGGTTAAACTTAAATCAAAACCTATGGAACTTTTTTATTTAATAACTTAATAACACGCTTACAAAAAAACTTAAGGGAAGCCTCAGTGGATATGTGACTCATTTGCAAGAACTCTGATAATAAGCTCTATAAAAAAGTAACTCGCTGTCGAATGGCGCAATCCGGCAAAAACTGGAGAAAAAAGTTAGGAACGCAAATGACCCTGGCTCTGCGCTGCCACGTGACCACGTCGCGCCGCGACGCTGTACGGGCCATTTCCGAGAGCTAATTTTAACTTACTTCTTACTTGCTTATTTTAACAAAGACATCAGATATAAAGCAGCACAATAGCCTCTGTTTATTTCTGAATTAAATTTCTCATTATAGAATAATCATATTTTTATATTTTATATCACTACTTTTCGCGACAGTTAAATACACTGCAAGACTGCACTGCTTTGGGTCAAGAATTTTTGCCATCGCTTCGTTATCAAGTTTACGCTAACCATGGATTTTTAATACATTAAACCCATACAAGTGTTTACAAATGTTACTTTGTCTAGGGGCGCTGAAATGTTAATGATGAATCAACTTACACAGCCCTTTGGGGCACGATCCAGTGGCGGGTCCTACTTCCAACGCAGTCACAGTGTTGTCCTCGTCAGCGAGCGGGGGGAACCGCAGCAGGGTGAGTGGTTCCTTCTCGCTCTTCATGATGGAGCCATTCGTGATGAAAACAGCCTTAGAAATGTCGCAACCCTCGGCGGGCTCGGGAGAGATCATTTCTTTCGGGCATTCGTTGATACCGATGACCAGGTGGTCGCAATTAAGAGTTTTCGACTTGCTGTCGATGGTGACCACGGTTTTGCCTTCGTCGACCGTTTTGGTATCGACCTTGTCTATCGGCCGGTTGAGGCAGTACACCCCTCCGAATACGGCACATAATCTACAACAAAGATTATGAAGATTTTTATTATAAGTTACAGGATAAAATATATTTTTTAAAGTTATTAAATGTAATCTACATTCACGTTTAGGTAATAGGTAAGTAAGTTAGAAAGTAACGGAAAAAACGAATTATTTTTTTTAATAGTTCGGTATACACTTTTCTCAATCATGTTAATTACATATCTATTCCTTTATGTATGTAAAGTATACATGTGTGAAAATGTATTTGTATGAATTATTATTAATTTGCCTCTCAATCTTAGGTTATAATGTTTTAAGTTTCCATGGTTGTTGACGTTATTAGAATAAACTATATCGGGATTTACACACCATGTACTTGTTTCTTTTTGAGACTACGAGATTAATAATAAAAAAATAAAACAGGTATGTACAAACCCAATAAGGTCCAAAATTCTGATTTTATTATAGTAATTAAAAGTATAAATAAAACCAGTGTATAGGTCGAGGATAATTTATTAGGTGCATCGACAAGACTATATAAATCACCAAAAAATCGAAACACCGCGGTTTAGCATAAAGCACGTTGGCTACAACGCCATCTATTGACAACAATAAGAACTAATATTTTAATACAAACAACTTAACATTCCGCCCACCATGGACGGAACGTTCATCAGAAACTACAATATAATTAAACTACAACCACAACAAGTTGTAGGTATGCAATATGACTAAATTAAAATACAAAAAAAACTTAAAGTATTAAGTATACAAAAAAAATACATGGTAGTATGAATTTACCTTTATTTAGTGACAGGTAAAATTATAAGTTTGGATACAGGTCTTTTAACTAGCGACCCCTTGCATCGCAAGGTTACTACTCTCGTAAGATTGTCCGCACCAACATGCTTTTCCCTAATTATGCCATACAACCATCTGGACGGTGGGAGGTCATCCTCTTTTACTAAAACTACATCGCCTACAGAAGGTTCAGGAGCAATATAGGACCATTTATATCTATGCTGTAATTGAGTTAAGTATTCATGTGACCATCGTCTCCAAAAATCTTGTAGGAGTCTCTGTACAAGCTGCCATCTTTTAAGAGTACCCACGTTTCTCTGCTCAAAGTTTGCATCGGGTATAAGCAGTAACGGTTCACCGACTAGAAAATGCCCGGGAGTTAATGGATACGGATCATCTGGATTATTGCTAATTTGGGAAAGTGGACGCGAGTTAAGGCAAGCTTCTATTTGGTACAGAAGCGTCGACATCTCTTCGAATGTCAAGGTACTGTTGCCAATTACCCTTTTTAGATGGTGTTTTGTGGACTTCACTCCAGCCTCCCACAGCCCTCCAAAGTTCGGAGAGTGAGGTGGAATGAAGTGCCAGGTGGTACCATTTGTTGCCAACCACTCAGCAATATCCTTAGCTACTTCAGATTTTTCCGTTTGGAATAAATGCTTTAATTCCCTATTGGCCCCCACAAAGGTCGTGCCGTTATCACTCCATAAATCTGCGCAGTGACCTCGCCGTGCAACAAAACGCTTAAAAGCTGCTAAAAATGCCTCGGATGTCATGTCACTAACGACTTCGAGGTGTATTGCACGAGTGGTCATGCACACGAACAAGGCTATATATCCTTTAACTGCTCGATAACCACGCCCTTTATACGGTCTTATAGCTATAGGTCCTGCGTAGTCAACCCCACTCTGATAGAAAGGTCGACAGACTGTGACACGTTCCGTAGGTAGCTGTCCCATCATTTGTTGACTTGTTTGTGCAGAATGGCGACGACATACAACACACATCCGAACGACTTTGCGAACAAGATTTTTCGCATTAATTATCCAATACTGCGTTCTTAAAAAGTTTATCATTAATTGTGGACCACCGTGAAGAGTACGATTATGGGCATCGTCCACAATCAAATCTGTGAAGTGTGACTGATACGGAAGCAATATTGGATGTTTCATATTTTCATCTATTTCAGCGTTTTGTAAGCGACCGCCCACCCTGACTATACCATCAGCATCAAGAAACGGACACAGTGAGGTAAGTTTACTACTTTTCTTTATCTTTCCCAAGGTTTGTAAACATTTTATTTCTTCCAGGAAACTTTCCCTCTGACACAATCGGATACAGGTAAGCAATGATTCTTTTATTTCCGTTCTAGATATGTAAGGTGTGAATTTTTCTTTATTTTTTAATTTAAGGAATCTACGTATGTATGCAACAACTCTTAATAATTTATTCAATGATGAATAACGACATATTATAGATTCTGACTCTGACTGAATAGTGTGGCACGAAATTTGCTCCTTTTTCCTTTCTAAATCTGTTAATTTGAAATGTCTCTTTGAATAATTAATAGCTCTTTCTTGCAGCCATTCTGGACCCTTTTTCCAGATATCCGAGTCTGATAGTTTGCTCGGATTTATGCCTCGCGACGCACAATCTGCAGGGTTAGATTCGGATTTGACATGTGACCACTGAGAATTATTCATAAGCGTTAATATTTCAGAGACCCGATTCGCGACATAGGTTTTCCACCTGCTGGGATGACTGCTTAACCATGAAAGGACTACACTTGAGTCCGTCCAGGCATACACACACTCCTTTGGAATCTCTAAAACTTCTGCAATTTCGTGAAGCAGATTGGCTAATAAAACCGCTCCGCACAACTCCAACCGAGGAATCGAGACTTGCTTCACCGGAGCAACTTTCGTCTTTGCGGCAAGTAATCGTACATGAACATCACCATCACTATCAACGATTCTCATATAGACTACAGCTGCGTATGCTGCGTTTGATGCATCGCAGAATCCTTGAAGTTCTCTGATGACATCGTTAGTTCTAGTGCCAATCCACCTTGGAATTTTAAATTGAGCTAGATGTGTAAGTTCTTCTCGAAACTCAAACCATGCCTTCAAAATATCACATGGCAATTCGTCATCCCACTGTATCCCTGACAGCCAGACTCTTTGAATAAATATTTTAGCAGTAGTGACCACAGGAGCTAGCCAACCGAGGGGATCAAACAGTTTTGCTATTTCCGAAATCATTTTCCTCTTAGTTACGGGTGGTTCCAGTGATGTAAGTTGAACAGTGTATTGAAATTCATCTTGGTGTCTATTCCAAGTGAGACCTAAAATTTTCATAACTGAATCCAATTTTAGCTCTAAAGTTTCCTTTGAATTTTTATTTTCACTATCCCACTTTGACAGCAATTCACTATTGCTACTACTCCATTTCTGAAGCTGGAAACCACCAAGTTTAAGTAATTCGTTCATTTGTTGATAGATCTGTGCTCCCTCGTTTATGTTTTCGCAGCCTGTCATAAGGTCATCCATATAATATTCACTAAGGACTCTGCTAGCTGCTAAAGGATATTTATCTCCCTCATCACGTGCAAGTTGTTGTAAGGATCTGACCGCCAAGTAAGGTGCCGATGATGTACCAAATGTTACACGCAAAAGTCGAAAATGCTGAATTTCTGAATTATCATCTCTACGCCATAATAGACGTTGAAAATCAACATCCTCAGCGGCTACCTTGACTTGACGGTACATCTTCACAATGTCCGCCACCAGGCTTATAGGATAGCAGCGCCAACGTAAAATAAGGTGTCGAAGTTCGGGTTGAAGCCTTGGACCTACCATGAGATCATTATTTAACGAAGTTCCATTACCGAGCGAACACGACGCATCAAACACGACTCGAACCTTAGTGGTGCTTTTGTCATTCCGAACAACAGCGTGATGGGGAAGATAAACAGCCATGGGATTACTTCTCTCCCCTTCCGGCACTATTTCCATGTGATTTAATTTTAAATATTCCTCCATAACCTCGGAATATTGAACCTTCAGTGGTTGATTCTTCAATAATCGTTTTTCAAGCATAAAAAAACGTTTCTGCGCTATATCATAAGAATTACCATATTGACAACTAGGATCCTCCTTTTTGAATGGCAATTTCACGACGTAGCGACCCTCATTATCTCTAGAAGTAGTTTTGGAAAACAGCTCCTCACATTGCTGTTCTTCTTCAGACAGACATTTCTTCGCAGCTGAAGACAGTTCTTCTTGCTCCCAAAAACTTTTTAGGAGATCGTTCATACTCAGTTGAGTGTGCATACTAATTATTTCGTTACGTGTCTGTGATAGCTCGTGACTTGCAGGAGAAAATATATGACCTGAAAGAATCCAACCAAGTTTGGTATTTTGCGCAATTGGAGAACCTGGTGGACCTTTAACAACTCCGTCCATTAAAATTTGACCATATACTTCCGCCCCCAGCAAAATATCAATTTTACTTGGAGTATCAAACTTCGGGTCTGCTAGTTGTATAGCAGAAATCTGAGGAGAAAACATCGGAATGAGCATTTTTCTCTCAGGCAAGAGAGAGGTGAGCTTATTGAGAACATGAGCCTTAACTTCAACTATAAAGTTGGGGTCATGGCGTGACTGAATTTTGACCATAACGGTCCATTTAGACTGCAAGGGTGAACCTTGATCACTACCTAACCCTGAAATATGACTCATGTTTGAAACTCTTCTGAGACCAAGCATTTGTACAACAGACTCTGCTATAAATGAAGCTTGTGAACCTTGATCCAGAAGAGCTCTGAGATGAAAAGTTCCATTTTTCGTTTCCACGTTGACCAAAGCAGTGGCCAATAATACCTGACTATTTACATTAGAGAAGCATGACACTATATTTGATGCCTCGCCTTGAGATGATTCTACACTGGGCGCCTGAACGCCACCTTCCACTACGGAATTGTTTACCTGATCATCTTTAGGACCTGATTTTGGGTGCAATAAAGAGTGATGTCGCCTTTTACAAATGCGACAGTTGGTTGATTGACGGCAATTGTATATCGAATGATTCGGAGCAAGACAATTAAAACATAACTTGTTGGTTTGGGCAAAAGTACGACGTACATTTACATCTTCCTTAGCGAATTTTTTACAATTGCATAATTTGTGAGCATCAGAACAAAATATACATGACACAGCAGAAATTGCATGCATTGTTTTAGAAACATTATTACGAACAGTATTCTGTTTAGTGGATTTATTGTCTAGAAATTCTAAAGATCTAAAACGATGATCCAAAAAGTTTTTAAAATCAATAAGTTTAGGCAATTCATCATTACATTTGCTAACTTCCACTTCCCACAATTTGCGAGATTCTGTATCAAGTTTCAACGAAACTATATAAATTACAATAAGATCCCAAGAATCGACATTTATGCCTAAATTAGTAAGAGCATTTAAACACTCATTAGTTGTGTCAAGTAATTCCTTTATCGCACTTGAAGATTCCGACAATACATTTTTTTGGTTCATAAAACGTTTTAATACACAATTGGCTAAAAACCTTTTGTTGTTGTAACGATGCTCTAACTGATCCCAACAAGTTTTATAATTACATGCAGCGATAGGTATGTGTCTTAACATTTGCTCGGCTTCGCCAGACAAGTGACTTTTTAAATAATGCAGCTTTTGAACATCATCCAATCCCTTGTTGTTGTGAATTAAAGACAAAAATAAATCACGAAAACTACTCCATTCTGTATATTTTCCACTGAAATTAGGGATTTCTATTTTCGGTAATTTAACGGTAAAGGATTGGGTGCTGCTAGCTGCATTTGCATCATGAAATTCATTAAAATTAACATCTTGCTTTAACGTAAAGATGGCTTCTTTTAACTCCGACTTGTAAATTATATACAGTTCTTCGGTCTGATCATACGTATCGTTTTTAAAATAAGAAGATTTTTCAAGTACTTCTCTGGTCACTTCCATGATAATCTTCTTATGTGTTTCATGAAATAAAGACCATTGATTTTCCAAGGCTTCTAAACGTGTTTCTAAGTATGACAGAGAGATCCTATCTTTCGGAGATTTTCTAAAATTAGACCTTCCCTTCTGAATCTTTGACTTAGTGTCTTCTTGTAGTTTATCGTAGGCATCCATCTCAATAGTTATTCAAACTATTCAACGTATGATAAATTTCTACAATTTTTTCTAAGTCGATGGTAAATTTTACGAAATTTTTCTAAGTGTTTTGCATTTGGCTCCGCAAACTGGCGTGGATTCCCCGTATGTGCACTTTTCGAGAAATTATTCTAAGTCCATGCAAACACTTGTAAAATTTTCCAATTTCTACTTTCTTGAAAATTTTCTAAGTTAATGACACGAATGTACTCACAGTTTTATCACAGCACAACTCACTAAAACGCTTCCGCTTATGAAATCGCTCGCTTCGTAGCCGCACCGGATCCGCTGACGTCACGCTGCTGGTGCTGCTCTGCAGTCTCAAACCTCCGATCCAGAGATTTGTATGTGTTGTCCCTGCTCCTGTCACTCGTACTGCGCTGGTTCCAAGTCAACCAACAGAAAAATCCGACTCGGAAAGGACCATGTACAATCCCATTAAGGTCCAAAATTCTGATTTTATTGTAGAAATTAAAAGTATAAATAAAACCAGTGTATAGGTCGAGGATAATTTATTAGGTGCATCGACAAGACTATATAAATCACCAAAAAATCGAAACACCGCGGTTTAGCATAAAGCACGTTGGCTACAACGCCATCTATTGACAACAATAAGAACTAATATTTTAATACAAACAACATAACATGGTGTAAATCCCGATATAGTTTATTCTAATCTTATCTTACACTGAAACATGGCGGAAAGCATATAATATCTAGCGCTTCTTCAGAATATTTTTATTGCAATTAGAAAATTAAGAGTCTTGACAGACGGACAGACAGACAGACGGACAACAAAGTGATCCTATAAGGGTTCCGTTTTTTCCTTTTGAGGTACGGAACCCTAAAAAGAATGAAAACAAATTAGAGATTTAATAAAAAGTTGAATTACAAAACTTTAGAACGTGCGGCATGCAACATTAGAAAGTGTCTTCATTTTTGTTTGCGTTAGTCAAGTTGATGCACATTTGGGTCATTGAACTACGTCGGTCGCGTTGTTTGACTTTCATGGTGCAATTTTTATGCATTCTTTTGTTTTTCACCAATTTGAAGAAAAACAGAATATATTTTTATCTCGCGAGACACGCGCGTGCGTCCTACGCGTATCAAAGTTATTAAGCGTAAAAATATAGTTACCAATGTTACCATGCACACATAATAGTAGGTACTGTGATGAAACATGAGTACCTACCTAACAGAAAATTAAATTAAATTATCGCATATTACGCTAGTTAAGCATAGAGGAAAAATTTATGCGGCCTTGACAACAAGAAAATATTTGTTCGAAAATATTTTTAGACCATAAAGTTGTAGAAATAATTTATTATAGTGTTGACGAAAACGGCATTTCATACAAACTTTCAAGTCCTTTTTTTCGAAATGAATGAACCGATTTTAATGAAAGTTCATATGCATAAGCAGGATACATAGGTCTAAAAAGTTAGTGAAGAACATTTTTGAAATGTCTTATTTTAAAAAATATTATTGGAATGTTTCTATGGAAATTTTAAAATCAGTCTAATTTTGCTGTAACACTATTTATCGAAAATGTTTTCAATAAACGTTTGAGACCAGTGTATTCTGCTAATGTGTATGAAGTTTCATTAAAATCGGTGTATTCATTTCGAAAAATAAGTTTGTATGAAATGACGTATTTCGTCAACGCTCTTAAAATAAATATTAGACAAAATTCACAAACATTGTTGTCAAATATATATATATATATATATATTTGACAACATCACATACATTGCTCCGATTCCAAAGTAAGTAGCTAAAGCACTTGTGTTATGGAAATCAGAGACAACTGTGGTATCACATACACCCAGACCTGAGCCAATATAGAAAAGTTCGTTTTCTAAACGAATGTTTTCTTCTGACCCAGCCGAGGATCGAATCGGGGACCTCAGAGATGGCGACACCTTGAAAACTGGTATACAAGCCACTCGACCGAGGAGGACGTCAATTTTCTAAATAAATGCTGTGAGCTGACTGTTACTCCACAAGGCCTTTTCAAATTCTTTGTTATCAAAATCAGAATTTTAATAAAACCGTATTAATGAATATTTATAGCATTATTGTATAATTATAATATTTTGCAATGTTCCTGTAAGATAAACTAAGTTTTTGTACTTTTTCAAATTTGTTATCTATTAATGCTATTAAACCATAATTTTAACCTTACCGTGATTAAAGCATTATCACTATCATAATGCTGACTGATATCAGTGTACGACACCCACTACTGAGTTTAGTTTAGGCCTCCCTAAGGACCTCCACTTATGTACTAATAAGGATTATAGTACCTGCAAAAGCATTGCGGTAGTTCTCCGCTGCCGTACATGGGCCACAGGAAGGGCGTGTTCCCGTAACGTCCGAGACTCATGAGGAACTTCTTGCACTCCTTCACTCCCTCGAGGCAGGGCATCTTGTTGGTGCCCCCAGCGATCGCGAACAGAACGTAATGGATAAGGTTCGAAGTGAGGCCCTTATGTCCGAGGTACTCCTTGAAAGTTTTATCGTTCCAATCTGTATAATAAATTGGAAAGTTAATAGACTAAAATATGACACTAAATATTGAATGTGTATTTGTTTAGTAAAATTTTCAAATGAATAATAAGTTTTTCAAAATAAGTTCAGTATTTATTGTTATAAAACAGTGTTCCCAATTAGTGGTACGCGTACCCTCGAGTTCCCGGGGTACGCGAGGTTGCAATCTGTTATCTAAGATATAAAAATCAATTAAGCTAACAACACTTGCCATAAGAGGTACGCGAGTTTGAGTTCTTTTTTGGAGTGGTACATACAAAAAACTTATTGGGAACCACTGCCATAACAGATTACATATTTTCTTAAAACAGTTCTTATGCTTACATACCTTTTAACTCATTATTCATCTCCTCCTCGTTATACCCGACGATAGATGTGAGCATCTTCATAAGCATGCGTTTTTCCACGATGCTGACAGTTTCCGTGGCGAACACATCAGCGCGGGAGCACGGCACGGGCATGAGCCGGTCGTTCAGCCACGTCAGCACGCGCGTCACGCACCGGAACTCGGCGTAGCGCGCAATGTTGGAAGATATTAGCAGTTCCACTAATGGGCCACGGGAGAACAGCAGCTGCGCAAACAATACAGTACTTCTGGATGTGATTTATTGTCAATGACTAGACCTATGGCGCCATCATTATAAGGGTTTGCTGGTCTCTACAAATTGGTAGGGGCAGAAATGAGATTAGCCAAATTGCTTGAATTTTCAAGCAATTCTAATAGTACCCAAATACAATTAAAAAACTTTTAATTCTTTTGTGGTCCATCAACAATCTCTATGCAAATAAGTAAATGTATAAAGCAAATAACCATTGAAGTAGTACGGAACACCTAATATCCTTACCTTAGGTGTCATATCAATATTGAATTTCCTATACTCAGTGGCAAAGTTGGCCTGAGTCCATACTTTCTTGGGGGGTTCTGATTTACTATCTTCAGTCTTGTTCTCATCTCCTTCCTTTTTCTCGTCTTCTTGAGGAGAATCCCTAAAAACCAGATTCATTATTTGACTTATTATTTTTATTTTGTTGTTTAGTCATTTAATATTCTCTATAATGGGTATTTTCTATTATAATAAACAGGTATTTTTACACAATTGTCCAAAAAAAGGAGTGTATTATGCTTTTATGTTCTTTTCACATACTCACAGACATAATAATATGTTGTAAGATTGATATGTTAATTTAAAAGTTCAGCTGCTAAAAAAGAAATTAATTAAAAATTACAAAGTACACTCACTTTTCTATATACCATTTTTCAGATAAATTGTAAACTTGCAATTGTCGTTTTGGATCAGAATTAACTTCTTTGATAAATTTCTGAAGACCGTCGAAATTATAAGAAGCCCATAATCCTCCATAATGGTCGCTAGAGTCCAAGTGAAGAACGTTCTTGCCTATTCTACTGCAAGCCGCAGCTACAATAGACTCCACCATCCCTAATAATTCAAAGGATTAAAACTCATTGAAATTAATAAACCTTTTATACAATCAACATGTGCACAGTGCCTGTTCCAGTCTTCTGAAGGTAAATCACATTACATTGATAAATTATCTACCATGACACGTTGCTTAAGTATTGAAAAAGCATTTTATACTTTAAAATTAAAAAAAATATATTCATTAATAATTGATGCAATTATCATTTTATTTATTACCATAATGACCTTCTATTATTAAATTATATTACAATAATAATATACTATTTAAAAATGTATAATAACAATGTAAAAATTTCAACTTATGGATATCATTCTCAATTGTTGTGTTACAGATTATTATTATTTTGCAAGCATCTAATTATTAATTTAAAAACCATTGCTAATATTATCCTACTTCATACTATAATCCTACTTAATATTATAACCCCTTTACCAATAAAGATTGTATAACAGATGTATAGTTACACAATAGTTACTCTCTGTTGAACCATTTAAATTTGACATCAAAAAGAAAGGGACAAATCACTGTGTCACAAATCAATCTGAATTAGTAAGGGCGTAATTGTGAAAGTTATTATGTTTGGATGTTTGAATATTATTATAAATGCAAGTTTGTGTGTTTGTTACCTCTTCACACTTAAACGGCTGTACAGATTTGGATGAAATTTGGTTGGATTACAGATTAGGACCTTGATTAACATATATGCTACTTTTTCTCCTGGTCAAAGGTTATCTAGGGTCCACACAGACTAAGTCGTGGACGGCCGCTAGTTATATGATTTTCTTGAAAAATTTCAACCCTATTTCAACCCTTTAATGGTTGTCTTTATTTAGTTTTGGCAGTACATCATCTAGTTTTAACAAAAATCATAAATACTCGAATAAATAGCCATTGGGTGGAATTTCCAGGGGATATACATTCCATCTCTATTAGTATGTAAGTATAAATATACATAAAGGTTTTCATAACATGCCTTATTCATAATATTCAGTCTCAGTAGCCGAAAGCATTAAGACTAAAGTGTAGGTTATTGCAATTCTCGTCTCTGAAAAATTTTTAATTGATGACTAAGCCTGCAACTAAGGCCCGTAATATGGGGCTTCAAATTCAAATACGTGAAGGAAACTATACTTTTACATAATCTCTGTTCAGTAACTTAGATTTGTATGGTCATTTTACGAGTACTGTTTTTTGCAGCATTGCTGACAAGGCAGCGACAAAAAATAAGATCGATAAGTAGGCTGCAATCGCCATCACAGCCGGTACAATTTGCAATTAGAAGTATGACTTACCTGTGCCAACGACGATCACCTGAAAATCGGTAGGTAGATCGTCGTCCATTATTTATTTTTAATTTACTCTCGGTAATTATTAAATAAGAAGTAAATTCTTTTCAATGTGGGACGATACTTTTTTAACTTTTTTTCACTATCGCAGTATCGCTCGCTCGCTTTGCTTCTCGACTTTGTTATGTCACTGTCACTGTCAAGTTGTCAAGCAGAGTATATTGTTCTGTGCTGTCAAGTGAAGCAAGTAGGTAGGAAGTAACCAAGCCGCGATAGGGCTCGTGCGACCGATGCCTTTTGATCACTTTTGTCATCTACTGTTCCTGTACCCCCTAGCTAGACGATCAAGCACGGCTTTTCAACTTGTCAAGTGTTGTCAAGCACGTGTTGGGGGCGTGGATATCTTTGATAGGCCACGATCCGGTAATCTACGTGCTTGATGTCAAGCCGTTAAGCATCGCTCCTAGATACGGCGATCAAAATGTGATTGACATGCTGAAAAATTTTATGTGCTTAAAAGCCATGCTTGACCGTTTAGGGGGTACTTACTAGTGGCTAGTCAATAAATATAATATGAATATCAAATTATTGTGACTAGTCACTAAACTTTATAACCATTAACCTGTGTAAAATGGCGCCAAGAAAGAACTCGTCGTACTAATTACACACTCACAATCACTCGCAGACTCGAACTTGACTCGATAAAAGGCATATACTATAATAAAATTAATATACTATTTAAAAACCTCCTTCAAAAAACCTAAAAACAAAAACAAAAGCAGCTTCAAAATTAAATACCTCTAAAAAGCAAGAAATAATATTCAAATTACTAGTGACGCATATCAATTAATATAAAACACGTCTATTGAAGTCGGTTGGGGCGGGAGGACTATCGACACGTGCAAGGAAAAACATCGTAACTCAGTTTTTGGCGATATTGAGTTAAGATGATATTCTTACTCAGCAAAAAAAGCGGATTTTTTTACTCTTATCGTCGTATCTAAATTCGTTATAATTTAAAATATACACAGAATAATAACATCGTAAGTGGAGGTTAACTGCCGTTACTAAAATTGTATGTTTAGTAACATGTGTTTTTTTTTGCTTACCATTATTAGTTTACATGAATAAAATTGTAATACAAGTTACGATCTTGTTCTTAGAAAATTTTGTGCTTTTTCGTGTTTCCGATTCCACCGAGACACACGTAAAAGCACCAGTTACAGAAACAGGAAGTAGATAGACAGCCAGTATTTTTTCATATTATGTAAAGGGAGTGACGGATAAGGCCTCAAATACGCAATTAATTCAAATTTTAAAAAAAGTATGCAATAAAATTATCTTCACTCCTTTGAAAAAGGTATCACAATGTCTACGGTACCCGAAAGACCATAGTTTTCCTTTGGGAAACCTGCGGCGGTATCAGCTAAAAACATTGAAGTTCATGTTAACTGTGTTTTGACAGATGTATGTGATACATTGCGATTTTTCTTTGTTAAGTTGTTATTTGTGCCAAGACGAAGTAACAATGTATCACATACATCTGTCAAAACACAGTTAACATGAACTTCAATGTTTTTAGCTGATAGAGCCCCTGGTGTTTACAAGATCGACTGCACAGCAGTTGTGGTAGTTCATATATCGGCCAAACTAAACGCACAATAGCATGCCGTATAAAGGAACACAAAAAAGCTGTCAAAAACAACGATACGCAAAAATCAGCCATCACTGAACATTTAATTAATTCGGACACAAATAAGTGAAGATGGGTTAAAATTGTCAAGTATCTGAAATCCAGTAGTCCGGTTGTGTAAAAACAACAAAAATCATAAAAGTGCCGTTTCGCATACAGATACAGTGAGTGTCGTGTGTCGAGAAGAGGGCCTAGTACGAGTTGGTGTTTTCACTTCTCGCATAGTTAACTATCGGATATATCTACTGCTCATAGTCAATGTGAGTGAGTGAAGGAGAGAAAACGATAGTTAACTAACTACGAAAAGTGAAAACACCAACTCGCTACTAGGCCCACATATTCGAGTGTGAGTTTGCGTACCGGTATCGCGCGTAATAAAATAAAAGACTTAGACGGAGGGTAGACTGATTCGTCTGCCAATAACATCTACCCACACGCAACAATCGACAGTTCTTCCGTGACCATGGCGCATGCAACTGCGCCGAAATATCGGAGTCTCAAAAATAAACAGGTGCATGGTGTAAATTCCGACATAGTTTATTCTAATAACGTCGATAACCATGGAAAACAATATAAAAAACTACATTTTTATTTCTAATTGTAACCCTAAAACACATAACTTAAACTATTTAAAAATTGTATCTCAGACATACGGTTATTTTATTCAATGAATATAACAATTTCATACAATTTATGATTGTATGTCTGAGTTACAATGTCATTTATAAAGTGTATGTGGACGAATTTGATTGTAACTCTCAAAAACATCCAATAAATCATTCAATATATACATTTATGGCATCATAATAATACAATTGGGTAGGTCTTACCACGTTTACTTAAATGTTCAAGATCGATTGGCATTACGACTTAACCGAAATTGGTAAGATTTTTTTGAATCTTTGTTGCGCTCTCCTGAGAAACTGAATTACGATGTTTTGCACGTGTCGCTATCTTTTCTTTTTCTAATTCTAAAAGCCCAACCCGACTTCATTAGACGTGTTTTATTAATAAACGTAACTAAAAATTTGAATATTATTTCTTGCTTTTTAGAGGTATTTAATTTTGAAGCTGTTTTTGTTTTCCGGTTTTTCTTTTTTTTTAAAAAGCTTTTTTATTTTATACTTTTTAGTGGTTGGTAACTATATACGCGTGTATATATTTTTTACTTTATATAGTATTTGTGGTAAGGTATGTAATCGTGTAAATATCTTTTAACTTCATATAATATTTTCTATGGTGCAACGCCCATAACTTAATTTCCAAATTCACGCTGTTTGTTTTAAGGAGTTCCGTTGTGCCTTCGTACTTCGTAGTCCAAGTCTAGCTATGCCTATGCATAGCTCGGTTTGTTTTGGATTGTCATAAACCGACCAATATCTCAATCACTAACACAATAATATATCCTATTTGACTTAGAGGAGTTCTCTCGTGTATCTTCGAAGTCCAAGGTCCAATACCAATGAAATTTAAATGTGACCACTCTTGAGGT
Organism: Catoptria pinella; assembly: GCA_963556745.1. Taxonomy (NCBI): domain Eukaryota; kingdom Metazoa; phylum Arthropoda; class Insecta; order Lepidoptera; family Crambidae; genus Catoptria; species Catoptria pinella. Next base: position 11,629,529 of record OY750763.1, read on the forward strand.
ATACCCAAATCGGTTCATAAACAAAGAAGTTATACCTGAAAATCTGTAAAAACTCGTGCGGTGGTAAGCTAAATAATTGATATTTTTCAGGATTATGAAAAAACTACTAGCCAGACCGTCCACACACGAACTATTTTATTTCAAATAAAAAAATAATAATTGAAATCAGTTAACAACTGCGGCGGTATAAGCTAAAAAATGCTCTAAGGCTAAAAACATTTAAGTTCATGTTAACTGTGTTTTGACAGATGTATGTGATACATTGCTACTTCGTTTTGGCACAAATAAAAACTTACCAAAGAAAAATAGCATTGTATCACATACATCTGTCAAAACACAGTTATCATGTTTTTAGCCGATACCGCCGCTGGTAAATTTATGTTAAAACATAGGTACATACATAAAAAAACATACCGTCTCGACTTGACCTCCTTTTTTTGAAGTCGGTTAAAAAGTGGGTCTAATCAAGTCGCGCGGCCTTTCACAAAATACGTAACAGCCCAGCCCCGGGGCGCGCGCTCCGCAGAATATTTTTCCCGTACCGAAAAGAAAATCATACGGTCTGCAAGCAATATTGCATGCGTTTGACTTGACGCAACTTGAAGCGACTCGAAACTAGTCGAATCTTCAGCCTTGGTCTCAGTTACAGCCGAAGCCAAAACTTAATATTCACACTTTCTGCTTTTTCCTATAATCTTATTTAGTAGGTATGCATCAATTTGTGTATCCTGTTCTGCATAAAACTAGTGGCTCAGCTCAGTGAGCTGTAGGCGTCGCGTTTGTGCGTTAAAAAGTAGCTTAAATTGTATGTTGTTTCAAAAATTAATGTAATAAATGTCGCCACAAGGTTTTCAAAAGCAGTAGCACAGTACTATGTGCTGTTTGGTAGGTATTCTTTTATTATATTTATGCGAAGCTAGATAGCGCTTCTAATTATTTTTTTAATTCGAAAATTTCACGTGAATCGGATGGGAAATGCAACCTGTAGGTACCAACCTAGAGGAGAACAAAATTAAATGGACATACGAAAACATTTTTGCCCAAGCTGAAGCAGAGACGCTTCGCGATCGCTCGGTCAACAATATTAATACTTACGTAGAGTTTGGCAATGTAAGATCAGAAATCAAACGACACCTACTTATGTAGGTAAGTTATTATTACTATAGGGCAGTGTCTGTTTAATTCGCAACAAAAAGTTACATTGACTTAGTAATTTATTAAAGTGTTAACCTTCACTTCTGATATTAATATTCGAGACGTCCAAACGGTCCAAACGAAGCGTAACACCGTCATCGCTTTAGCTTGGCAATGACACGACCCTGACATTGAACCAAGTTTTTAATGGCTGTTATGGGAATGATTTCCTTGATTACCTAGCTATGAAGTCTTAAACACAACACGAAACTATCATTAGTACCAGTAATGAACTTGAGTGCAAAAAACGTGAATTCATCTCCGCTATGTTTACACTTTAGTTTGCACAAGTTTCAACGATCGTGTATATTTACTTATATATTTTCCTCTCGCATATATCGTGATTGTGACGCAGTGAATTAAGAATTAAGGATAAGTTTAACATATACGTAATCAAAGCACTATGTTTTTAATACTAATAGTGTTGTTTTTAATACCAGTTTCCAAGACGCTCGAGCAAAGAGCAGACGTAATTTTGTCATCAAACTCTACACCTTTAGTGTCGCGATCATTTAGTGGTAGAACTATTTCCGCGAAATCAATTAGAAATATTATCCAAAAAACGTATTTACCGCCAGAAGTGTCGCCCAATCCACTTTCCAACCAGCCATTATTAGAAAATCCGCCGCTGCCGCCAGGAACTTTTACAGTGAAACACGCTCAATCGAAGCCACTTTTTGCATCCCAAGTGGTTAATATGACATCAGAAAACCTAAATAAGGATGAAAACGTATCCCAGTTAACTGAAAATTATAATAAAGATAGAATAATATTTGTGGAAGAAGATGCACCAGAAGAAAATTTTAAAAAGGATAGTGATCCTGAAGGAGAGACCGCGGCCTTGAGAAGCGGTCTACCAGAACCACCTTCTGCTTCATCGTTGTCCAACAAGACAAATGCAGATCTAATGAAGCCTAACACTAATTTTAACAATGATAGAATCGTCTTTAGAGATGACGACGCGGCCGAGGGCTCGGAGAAAGTAAAAAAATTTGAGTCGCGATTTTCGGAGCTGACACCGCCTGAGACCATGCTGACTACAGAAATGGAACTGGACGATCGATCCTCTTTCGTAGGCGACTCGTGCGCCTCCGGGTACGTAAAGATAAACGGAAAATGTGTGCCAGAAGATTAAATGTAAAATATATGTTTTAAAGTACACTCGTTCTTTTATTTCATGCTATTATTTGCTAAAATTCGTCCGCTAGGCACACCTCCTAATAGCTAACAGCATAGTGCAAGGATTTTTTACTGGCGAGTGCAATAATACTCCTTTTTCATTCTTCTATCATGTAAGAAAGGGCAGTTTCATTCAATTCGGTCATGTGTGTGCATTCGTCATAATATCCACTCAATTTAATTTAATTTACCTAAACAGAATTTGGACCTTGGGGTGATGTTATTGAATACCTCGGTGGAAGTCTTGCATTTTGCTATTTTCATATAACGGTAGTCATTAACTTTTCCGTTGGAAATAGAAAAAAAAAACGTCTTTTGAAGTCGGGTGGGGCCAAAAGATATTTTTTTTTTAAATTTATATAAACTTTTACCGTGGTTTCTCTTTCTCAATTTTATTTGTTAATTCTTAAAACCCCACCCGACTTCATAAGACGTTTTTTTAATATCAGATATGCGTACTTAAATAGGTAGTAATTATGTATTTAAATATTTTTTCTTTCTTTTTAGAGCTGTCAAAGTTTGAAGCTGTTTTTATAGCAGTTTTTTAAAGGTTTTTTGAAGGAGGTTTTTCTTTTTAATTTTTAAAAGCTTTTTTATTTTTAACTTTTTTGTGGTTGGTACTTATGTACATACTTAAATGTAAGCATTAATATAAATATATTTTATTCACATTTCACACTTTTAAATTAGTCTCAGCTACATTTGCATGGTACATTTGCTATATTTTCATACATTTGCACTCATTAACACCCACCAATCCGCATTGGGCCCGCGCGGTGGGTTATGGTCCATCCTATTCGTCAGCCTATAAGTAAGGCTTATATCCCAGCCCCAGCAGTGACAATAAGTATGGCTGATGCGAAACCTTTCAATACCGTAGTGTAATCACTATACACTATCCTATTTGATTTTGAAGAGTTCTCTAATGTATCTTCGAAATACAAGATCCAATGTCAATAAAATTAAAATGAGAACACCCTTAAAGTATCTCCTTTCGAACAAAACAAGAATCATCTAACTTGGTTCATAATCAAAGAAGTTATGTCTGAAGATCCGTAAAAACTCGTGCAAAGGTTACCTTAAAATTTCAGTATTTTCAGGATTACTTTAGAAAGATAATTTTATTATGAATTAATAACAAATTTGAACCAGTATTAAACCAGACGGGTCTGGGCAGACACTCCTCTAAAATATGTAGAGGCTTTAAAGCCCAATAGGGATGTTTCTTCAAGTGATGCATTAGTTACCTATACATATTTTTAGTAAGGCTTTTGGGTACGCCGCAGAACAAAGAAAGGATGTGACGCATTAGCGACTTGAAACAAATTAGTACAAATAGACGCCTATTAATATCTTCTACATTTATGTTAGGTCGATAAACTGACTGATGTTATGTTATGCTGTTAATCTAGGAACCGCCGATATCCACTGTGAAATGAAACACGCAAATGAATTGTGTTTTGTATTTACAATATTTTTTACATACATTTCAACATGTTACAGACTACTGGAGCTCTTTTTAATTCGAGCAACGAACATTACATAAACTAACACGTAGGTAAATCTAAATCGTAATAAAAACGACTGGCGTGAGTCAATCTATTGGGTCCGCGTACATCTATGGTGGATTGCGGCACACGGGAATCAATAAAATTCCAGTGCCGACAAAACAAGTGGCAGTTTCCTTAGAAAGTGATTTGGAACGAGCAACGCTGAAGTCTTAGGCCGCTTCCAAGTTCATTAACTCAATGGACGCTTGGTAATTACCGTGGCTTGTTCTTGTGCCCTCCTTAACCCAAAGGTATTTAAACGCTATCTGTAATTTCTGCAATACATACAATTATACATCCTCAAATTGACTTTGCACTGACAACTATCTACACTAACAAGTTAGTACTATCTACATTTTACAAACACCACGTCGAGTTGGTAAACTTTGGTTTGCCAACAACACTTTCAGTGAAGTTGGCAGTTAGCTCGGTACAGGTTTTTACAAACAGAATGGCCGTTATCAGAAGTAAAAAATTCGTCGAAAACTAGTCAAATAGCGTATTTAACAAGTAATTTTAGTACGTTACTTACTATAGCATTTACTTGCCTATAAAAGACTAATTCGGCAGATATTAAGTTAATCTAATCTTTTACAAAGAACACTAACTGGTGAATGATGCCAGTAGCTTGATGGCTGAAACTTGTTTCAACTGCTTGGCTTGACTGTCGAATGAAGTGAACGAAATCTCTACTATTTAATTAAACGACGCTATACATATGAATATACAGGGTGTGTGTCACAAAACTTTGCCACACGGAGAAAATATTGAAGATAGAAAATTTTACTGAAATAAGACATCACTTTGTTTTTAATAATAATTGGAACGGCATTCAAAGTGTTTTTTTAAATCGCTCGATATAAATTGATACAATACGTAATAATTAAAATTTTAACGTTAAATTTTATGTTCTTCCTTTTGTTTAAGATGCTGTGTTACTTAAGACTTTCGATCAGTATCGTAAAAATAATTAATTGTACAAATAAAATAAAATAAAACAAAATGAAGTCTTGTTTCAGTAAAACTCCCTATCTTCAATATTTGAGGTACTTTCCCTCCGTTTGGCAGTTTTGGGACACCCTGTATAATAGGTACATGTACTTTGATACTCCATAACGTGGTCAGAACATCAACATTGCGAAACATCAATTTAATAACAAAAACAAACTATTTACACGCTATTGCGACTTATTAAAATATCGACAATTTCATTCTAAAATATGTAGGTAGGTAGTTACTTACAAATTATGATTAATGATTAATTTATGATGTAACATTACAATATGATGTTGACTAGATTGATAATAAATTGTATAGGGTGTAGAAAGATAATGCCAGACTGGAATTTATAAAAATTAAAATGATATGTCGAATTGGTAAAGTTCAATGTGATATGTTAAAGGTTAAACATAAAATTAAAAAATATGAGGAAAATGTCGATACTTTAATTTGTCAGTAACATTAACAGCTGACTACGTCGTCAGCGACTAGAACAACGTTTCTCGCGAATGAGACGCCCGATCTAATGGCAGCGGCAGGGGCGAGGGCCGGCTCGTAAGCTCCGTGCACTCACCGACCAAAGTGGCATCACCGCCGCCGCTATCCGTAGAAAACTGTTCCACTTCGTCATCAGTGGAGTCTGCATCGTCTTCGGCAAACACTGAGTCCGCGCCTACCGACGCTAGTTCACACTCCACAGCATACGAAGGGCCTACACTGCCCACTGACGCGAGAGGCGCTAATCTCTCGCTAGGACACGGTGACAAACGACGTTCGGGGAGCGCACACACTACAGAAGATCCTCGGCGCTCCAAGTAGGAACTTCCTGAACTCGAACAAGTTGCAGAGCTTAGTCGACGATCTCGCGTGCAGCCGGATGCACGCCTTTCCACAAATCGTAGTGCCGACCCTGGTAAAGAATCACCACGGAGCGTGGAGAGTCGTCGCGGCGGAGTCAACAAACTACCGTAACCACCTCCATACGACGCGAATCTAGCGGTTCGAGGCCACGGCGGTTCTTCGGTTATGGACGGCCGCGAACGTATGCGCTCAGATAAGGCTTCTTCCAAAGCAGCCGTGAGCTGTCTCTCTTCTTCGACCGCTTGTTCTTCTGCTACGACAGCCTCCGCCATTTCCACAATTTTCGGATCATTTAGCGCTTTTACAGATTTGCTTCTACTTTTGTAGACGATCAGAAACACCATAAGCGCAAAAAAGCCGCCTAAGGTGGCGGCTATGCGGACGCCCGTCATGACGTCATATGTGGCATAAAATTCGATGCGCACTCGATCACGATCGGCAGATTGCGAATGCTCAGTGGCATTTTCAGACGCGCCCATCTCTCCTTTTCCCCATCCATCACGATGCTCCATCGTGCGGTCAAGTGTTCATCGCCTGCAACAATATAATATGAAATAACTGTTATCGCATTTTTAATATTATAGTATACATATAGACTTTTAAGAAATAATGCGAAGTTTAACTGAATAATTAGTTCAAAATTGGTGATGGCGATAATAATTTTTGTAATCTCAGTATCAAAGGATTTTTATTAGCTCGATTTCTTAATGTTCTAAGGCTCGAAACACGCATCGCTTACCATTACCATCAAGATTTTATTTATAGTATATCAGTCAGTGGCTGAATTCATGAAAAATGCAAAAGTTGGTTATTAAAAACGATTTCTACACATTGTTGTTAAACGATATCTATTAGAGGCAAGTCGGAGACCGAATAACAATGTTGTCTCTAGGCGATTTCCGTTCGCCCAGAAGCGGCGCGGGGTGCGCTCCCGAGTCGACGTATCTGGGACACGAGCTATCGCATGATGCTGTTTCACAGCCACCCTTTACCTGCGGCTTTTCATTTGGATAATACGAGCGTTACAAATGAGTGAAATCAGTGATAATAAAATTGAGTGTCTGTCATTGTCAAAACATCTATAACACTCCTATTATTGATATCCAATCATGCATCGCTAAATTCGGAATGTTGTGATCCCCTTCGTCTTTTATACATATATTATTTTTTAATTGTCAGCCTAAACACAAAATTTGGAGGTCCTTCGAAACTGAGGGACTTTCATACAAACTTGCATACTCTATTTCATTCCTTTAGGGGTGAATTTTGAAATCCTTTCTTAGTGCATCCCTAGACCTCATACGGAACCTACGTCTCGTGCCTACGTCCCAAATTTGGAATCTAGACCCAGTGGTTTGGGCTATGCGTTGATTTGTCAGTCAGTCAGTCAGTCTTCTTTTATAGGTATATTTTTAACTTTTTTGAGGTTTTTTGTATAGGGGTCCTTTAAGTTTTTAATTTAATTTTTATTTCTATTTGTATATTCGTTTTATTTTTATTTGTATTACTAGTAGACTAGACACGCTTCTATCGACACTCTATCTCATCTTTTACGTAAATACTTTTCGGGACGAAATCAATAGAAAATCTTGCTTGCCAAAATCCTCTAATTCTAATAGGTGTTGTGCATAGACATTTTCCACCATACGGCCTCCATCATCATCTATGTAATACCTACTCATTGAGACCATTACAATGCACATGCTGATTGGTTGGGGATGCTGCAGCATCAGCTCAAGGTTACCATGTTACGGAAATACCACCGAAGTAACAGTACACCTTTCAAATCAATCTGTCCTGCAATAGTAATTGGTAAAACCCTTTTATCAAGTAGGAAATGAGCTGATGATTTTCAAACGGCTGAACATTATCTTCATAAATTATAGCTCAGAACCATCTCGATCACATACGCTACGCCACAGCTGGCTGGTTATAGTTTTATACGATTACCTACTAGCGATAGCGACCCGTCCTCGTTTCGGTGTAGTGCGGAATTTGACACCATGGGTTGGGACACGATCGTATGAAAAGTAATTCCCACTATTTCAATTGGTCCCGTTTTCAGAAAAAAAAATAGGTCCCAGAATTACCACTGCAACGGGTAATGGGAATAGTGGGACCGACCCCCCGCATCTTGATTATTTCCGACTCTTCCACAACAATTATCGTTATATTTCAACCAATTTAGACATTTTCTCATGAATCACTATCCGCAAAAATGGTGAAAACCGCATGAAATTCCGTGCAGTAGTTTTTGAGATTATCGTAAGACAAGACAGACAGACGCGGCGGAGGACTTTGGTTTATAATATGAATATTATTATGCATAGCGGTTAGTCGCCCTATTCTAAAATTAAGATCTTAAAATAACTTTCACCTTTTGGGTAATAAGATAGTCGTTCTACACAAGCATTTAGAGTATTTTAATTATACGTAAGTAATTAATTAATTATATGGAAAGACTAGGCCTATTTCGAAAGTCGTTTGACTTAGTTAACCACTGAGCATTATAATCTCTACATTTCGTTTTGATAGCGATATTATTTTCCATAGCAATCAAAGGCAGCAAAAATGTATTTAGATAAACAATAAGTTTTTCCCTGATCTTATAAAAAATAAATCAACTTAAGACGCTGACGAACAGTGAGCGTCCCATACAAACGTAATACCAAAATTATTTGTAATTTGAGCATAATTAACTCTTCTTGTGATGTTATTCGGATTAAGACGTTTCTATTAAATAAAAATTCCAAAATACTAACTCAAATCAAAATAAATGCCAATTTCTTTTTTTAATACAAAACGCATTAATTTTTAATTTGGTTTAGTTTTTTGGATTTTTTATTTAATAGAAACCTAGACAAATACTGTCTTAATCCGAATAACATCACAAAAAGAGTTAATTGTGCTCAAATTGCAAATCATATTGGTATTTTTTTTTGTATGGGAAGCTCACTGTTCGCCAGACTCTAAACCGGTTAAGGTTGTTGTATCGTGTTTCAGTAGTCATGCTACGAGGGCTGAATGAATTTCTAGACAAATATATTACAAAACTTCACACTGAGACATCATCAGACCCTCAATTAATTTGTGCATTAAACTTAGAAAATTAATTAAGTAATTATTAAATACAATTTATTATTTTCGCAGTTGCGTAGTTAATAGTTACGCCCGGTACACTCATGGCTCTAAATTTTGCAGTTGATCGATATATTGCACCCAACAAACAATGAGACTAAATATAGATGCGCAGGTAGCTATGTGACTGTGCAGAGCAGAACATGATAGACGCTCGCTCGTTTATTAAAGGAGTTCCTTTAAAACAAGCCAAAACCACTACCTACTTTGAATTTCGGACGAATATTTTGTTTTTCTCACTGCCATGCCATGCCAATGCCAACTGAATGGCAAGCTACAATCAAGAATCCAAGATAATATTATCAGATATGCTTCTCTGAAACAACTCTTTGTTTCTTTATGAAAGAACAAAAAAGTTAATTCGGCAACGCAACAGGATCATTGATCCCGCATTGTATAAAATATCTTTATGCTGACATTAAGAGAGCTTTATCCATCGGTTTTTGGAACGTGATTCGGGTATCTGGTGGTTTTCAACGTTACTATAATTAAGACTTCAAGGTAATTACAGGATTTCCTCTTCATCTGGTAAACCGTTAAATTAACACTGGATTGGTCGTAAAGAGTAGACACCCAACAGTTATTCGACCAATATTAACTGGATTCTACCTACCTACCATTCCTCTATTCAAAAAAGATATTGGCTCTTACAAAAATGTGGTTACTAACATTAATTAAGTACGTTATTTTTCATGTTTAATTAACATAATATACCAGGGATATGTATAGACCTAGGAGATAAAACAGATAAAACTAGTGGCTCTGTAGAGTTGAGGCATTTTTGAACATTTTTCGAAATGGCTGAAATAGGATTTCATATCTCCGTAATTTTGAAAAAAAAACGAAAAACTGAATCTACAAAAATATTATAAGTAGGTACCTGCTCACAAAATTTCACGAGACCTGAATATCGAGACCTTCTATTGCTTTAATTTGGGAAATGCGACCTGTAGAGGAGAACAAACGGACAGCCAGACAGCGGGACAAACATACGAAAGCAATTTTGCCCAAGCTAAAGCAGAGACGCTTCGCTCGGTCAATGGTCAATAACATTAACTTCTGCTTTTGATTAATTTGATTCAGGTTGATGAAAGTATCTCCTCGTCCTCAGGTTGTTTAGTTAACATTGTGTTTGGCTTGCTTGCCTTGCTAATTTGATCGAGCAAATCACTCAAAATCCAAAGTACTTAACCTATGCCTCAAAATTTCTAAACATTGATTTTATTCTCATATGCGGTATTAGTTCTTTTCCTGAATCTGATTAGCTCCCCTAGCAACGACTTTACATTCGAAAGATATAATGGGATAGGTATACGGGGCTGTCATTTGTCTATTTTTTCTAAGAAATTATTACACTTGTACTATTATGTATTCTGTGGAAATTCTAAGAATAAATCGTACAAATGGCAGCCCTGCACGCGTAGCATGAGCAAACGGGACTCTTGTCTTGTCGTAGATTTGTCGTCTCGAACTCCACGCGTTCCGGAGAAAAAGGGGCTTGATAGACAGATAGACAAGAAAGTGATCCTATAAGTGTTCCATTTTTTTCTTTTGAGGTATGGAATCCTAAAAATGTACAAAAATACATAAATAGATTGGTATTATGTAAGATAGGTTAAGCAAAAAGTAGATAAACCAAGAGTATAATTTTTTTTTTTATACAAAGCTGATTTTTATTTCTTTTTGTTCAAACAATTAGTGAATTTGTGGCACCCAAAGTTGCAAAGGACGTTATTTTGTTACAGGCACATCCAATTGTTTAGCACTGCACTTTGGATTTTTCACAGATATACTTTTTGATCCTTTGCCCCAAAGGATTTTGGATTACATACAAACTTCGCTGAAATGGTTGTACTGCTTCGGTAAATGTGACTGCAGCTATATGAAGGGTGTTTCTAGGAAGCCAAACAGTGGCATTTAAGTCCTGATTTGTTTATTTTTATCATTTCACTAAAGTAGTTCAGTTCATTCGTTCAGCGCTCTTTTATATGATACCCCAAATGCCCTAGTAGCCCCACTACAAATTTTTAAGAACCTCTTTCAGTCTCTTTTCCAAAAAAATTTTTTATTTTTCTTATATGCAAAATAGTTGGGCAAACGCCATCTAAAACTATTCTAGTTGTTAGCATTAGTACTTCTTGAGATATCCAGTGACAGAACGACTGATTCACACCATAACAGTTCCTTTTTACAATTTTAGTACAGAACCCTAAAAATTATATCTGAGGTCAAAAACGGACCAGAAATATAAAGGTAAAAGGTTTTTTTTTTTTTTTTTTATATATCGGCGATCAGTCGCAAGACTATAAGCTGATGTGTTGTGTGACTATTGTCTTGAAGGTAAAGAAGCCAGTGCCTCTAAAGTCCTTTTACAGTACATTCTTCCTTTTCAGTCTCTTTGCAGTTAAGGAAGGCTTGAGGAGTTGGGTAGCTAAGGAATTTGGATGTGAGATCAGGCGTTTTGCGTATTCCTTTCTATGCCTCTCTATTTCAGCTTGTATGGTGGGTATTTTGAGATATTCATGAATCTCGTCGTTTCTGGAGAACCATGGACTATTTGTTATAGTACGTAGGATGCTATTTTGTACTCGTTGCAGGCACATGATGTTACTTTTGCTGGCAGTACCCCATAGCGGAATGCCATAGGTCCAAATTGGTTTTATAACAGCATTGTATATTATAAGTTTGTTATCAACAGAAAGCACAGCGTTCCTCCCCATGAGCCAAAGAAGATTTCTAAATTTTAAATTTATCTCATCTCTCTTCTTTTTAATATGGTTTTTCCAGGTGAGCCTTCGGTCCAGATGAAAACCCAGATATTTTACACAGTCTGTTTCGGGTAGGTAGTCGGAGCCAAGTTTGACAGGTGGACAATTTTCCTTTCTCATAGTGAAAGTGATGTGGTTCGACTTTAGGGCACTTGCTCGGATGCGCCACTTTTGTAACCATGCTGTCGTCTCATCTAGAAGGCGTTGAAGTTTGGTGCTAGCCTCGACTGGAGATTTGTCGCAAGAGAGATATGCTACATCGTCGGCATATGTCGCAACGGTCACATCCTCGGACGTTGGGAGGTCTGATGTAAAAACGTTGTACAATACCGGACCAAGGACCGAGCCCTGAGGTACTCCCGCCTCAATTTTGTGGAGAGTAGATCTTGCATCTCCCTGTTTAACTTGGAATAGTCTATCTGATAAGTAAGACTTTATTATTAGATAAAGAGAGTGTGGAAGTTTTTCTTTTACTTTGCACAATAACCCCTTATGCCAAACTCGATCAAAAGCTTGTTGTACGTCCAAAAATGCCGCTGAACAGTACTGTTTCCCTTCAAAGCAGTTACTAATTTCATGATGTACTCTGTGCATTTGCTCTATGGTCGAGTGAGATTTTCGAAATCCGAACTGATGCTGGGGAATAACTTCACATTGGTCAATATGATCTTTTAGGCGGATTACGAAAATTTTTTCCCATAATTTTGAGATGATAGGAGTGAGACTGATCGGACGATAAGACGAAGCATCATGGCATGGTTTTCCAGATTTGTGAATCATGATAATTTGGGACACCTTCCATAGCTTTGGGAAATATGATGTTCTCAGAATAGCATTGAAAAGTATAGCAAGGAATGTTATGCACTTTTTGGGTAATTCTTTCAAGACATTTGCTGTTATAAGATCAAACCCTGGAGCCTTGTTTCGGTCAAGCTTTCTTATTTCTGTAGCAACCTCTCTTGGTGAAGTGGGTTTAATTGGTAGGCACATCTGAAGATCTTGAAGGAGGATCCTATCAACGTCTTGTTCTTCAACACCGTTATCATTTGGCTTGAATACATTTTCCAGGTGGTTTGCAAACACCTCTGCCTTCTCAGCGTCCGTTCTCGCCCATGAATCTCTGACCTTCAAAGGAGGACAGTGTTCCTGAGGTTTACCTGTGATTTTTGTCGCTTTCCATAATGAGGTTTCACCCTTCCCCCGTGGAGACATGTTTTCAAGTGTTTTTCGAAGTCCGGTATTTATAGAGTTCCTTAGAAGTTGCTTCAATTGTTTTGCAGATGTATTGAACACTGTTTTATCTAAGTGGTGGTGAGATTGGTGCCATATCCTGCGCAGCCTTCGTTTCTCCTCAAGTTTTGATTTTATTTCCCCAGATTGCGGTGTTAATTGACGAGATCGAAATATGTGTGGGGAGCTGCGCCAAGCCGATACTTGAATCAAGTTAGTTATGTATTCACAAGCATCATCAACGTCATCGTGGGTCTTAAGAGGGATATTCAGGTTAACATTCTCATCCAGGTAAGATCGGAAGCTTTCCCAGTCAGTTCTTCGATTTACTAAGGACTCCTGTGGTTCTTCATTTAAAACTGTGGTGCTCAGGGTGAGGATAACTGGAGTATGATCAGATGTTCCATCGAGACTAGATTCTATGGTTGTATACAGATGGCTAGTACCCTTTGTAACAAAGAAGTCTACTAAGTCTGGTAGTTTATTCGGGTCAGTGGGCCAGTAAGTAGGTTGACCTGTGGAAATGGGTATTAAGTGGCGCGTATCTACGCAGTTCTTTAAGTTACGACCTCTCGGAAGCGTAATACGTGAGCCCCAGAAACTGTGCTTTGCATTCCAGTCCCCACCCGATATGAATTTATTTCCTAGCTGAGAGAAGTAATCATTAAACATCAGTTGTGTGATTTTGTGTTTGGGTGGACAGTAGACAGCAGACAGCGTAATTGGCCCTGCACGATCCTCTAATCTGATTGTAGTTGCCTGAATATGTTCTGTGGCATATTTTTCTAAGAGAGATTGTTTAAGATTGGATCTTATGACTATCGCTGTGCCTCCGTGAGCTTTACCATTGGGATGAGACGTGAAGTAGATCTTGAATCCCTTCATTCGGTAGCTACTGTTTTTAGTGGCATGAGACTCGGAGATTAAAACTATATCGAGTTTGTTGATTTTTATAATTTCTGCGAGTTCTGGAAGGTTGGGTGAGAGACCATTAATGTTCCACGTCGCAATGCGCAGCGGAACTACGAATGTAGCTTCGAGACGACTGCTGTCAATAGGTTCAATAGAACTCCTATTTGTTGTATGAGTTGGTCTATCTTTTCAGACTGTTTTATTAGAATTTGTTCTATGGTGGAACTTTGTTGAGTGTTATATGCGGTCACGGGGACAGAATTTGGAAGGTGTCGATTTGCTGTGGCGTCTGAGTATGTCTTCTTATCTCGTGTTATCTGTGGTAAAGTTGAAGCGGCCCCATTAAGGTCTGCAAAGGCACTATTAGCGACTATGTCATTGGGGTTGCTTCGGTTGGAAAGGTAAAAGGTGACTAGCAAAATATGTTATTGCAACTAGAATTATACAATTTAAATATCAAATCATTTGCATATTCAAAAATCATTTAAAAGTAAACAGGAAAAGCAGACAATTTATATTTTATTGATATCATTCACTAATGTATGCAATAATGGGTTGTCATGCAAATAAGGTATTATAAGGATAGAAATGAACAGGTACATGTTGACCTTTAGACCGCCTTTATGCCTTACGTAATAAAAGCTGTTTTCGCAGTTTAACTGTATAACCTGATGTGCTGTTGTGTATACATAGTTTACTTCTGTAGTAAGCTTACTACAGAAGTAAACAGCTTACAGCTGTAAGCTGGATTTTCAAACCACTTTATGTTTAGGTGACCAATATTACTGCAATCTTCCTTTTTTCAAGTAAGACTACACCACTAAATAATATTTCAAGATTGCTGAAGATGATCCTATGTTACACAAACATCAGAGCAACAGATGAGTGAATTATAAATTGACCTTGAAATTAATTATAAATATTTATGTTGTTCATCACTCTGTTTACATTTTAATGTTATTGCATTCTTTTCCTCCATAATGGAGCATCTTTTTAGCGAATATTTTAGTTAGTGACATTGGATATTTACAAATACTTGAACTAAGACAACTGCTAGCAACTTCAGTGAGCTTAGATGAGCATTATTGTTTATTAAAAGTTTTCGTAGGCTACAACGTATAGTAAAAAAAACCACAGTTAACTACATAAATCAAAACGTGCACTAGCTAGGTATTTTGGTAAAAAAATATATTACCAAGAGAAGAGCATGACTTGTAGCCCGCAGAAATCGACGAATGGCTTGAGTGGCACCGATTTATTATGAACATGTCCTTGGCAATTTATTGAAATAATACAAACACCCGTTCATTGAAAATGTAGTGTTTTGACTACATAGCACAAATGCCAATTAAATCCTCTGACCATGAAGTGATTGATATCCAATTTATGACACATATACGATATTGCAGTTTCACTTTTAAGTGAAGAAGAGTTCAAAATACTTCTTCTTCTACGTAATTATGGAAAGATCTTGGAAAAATACATTTTTTTTTTCTCGCAAATTCATCTGCTCCAATATTTCCAATTCCATCAAAAAAAAGACTGACTGACACTGACACTGACATGACAGTCACTTACAGTGACAAATAAGAAAAAGCAAAAAGAATATAGTTTGACTGTGGCCTGAGGTGCGTTCCGTCACTTCGTTCGAGTGCACTCGAGCGCGCTCGGGTGCGCACACTAACCGTTCCGTGGCTTGGTGAAATTTTACTCTGAGCGCTGCCAGAGCGTAGTTTCACCCGTTCAGTGGCTCAGGTGTGCGTTCCGTCGTTTTGGGTGTAGTTGTTTGGTTAAAGTTTCACTCGTTTGAGTTGCAACCAAGCCACAGAACGATCAAGTTGTTTTTATAACCTAAAAGAACTTTAGATGTCATTAAGTACAAAGTTTTCGTTTTCTATTTCGGAATACGGATAATTATACATTCCTATAAACAAAATCAAATAAAATCTGATTTTTTGAGGAACAACTATGAACTTTTACACACAAAAGCACCAAAATACAAAATAATGTCAAATGACATTGACATTATGACAAAAGATAAACGTCAGAGCGTTTTTCAACGACCGATTTAGGTGGTTGTTTGGTTGCTGCACTCTGAGCCACGGAACGGGTGAAACAACGCTCTGACAGCGCTCAGAGTAAAATTTCACCAAGCCACTGAACGGTCAGAGTGCGCATCCGAGCGCGCTCGAGTGCACTCGAGCGAAGCGACGGAACGCACCTAAAGTTCTTTTAGGACATCTAAAGTTCTTTTAGGTTATAAAAACAACTCGATCGTTCCGTGGCTTGGTTGCAACTCAAACGAGTGAAACTTTAACCAAACAACTACACCCAAAACGACGGAACGCGCTCCTGATGCTCTAAGCTGGCAGACGAGTATTTTGTAAAATTTAGAACTTACTTATTTAAATATCGTAAAGTAAGGTATCCTCATTGAAATTGAACAATAAAAAATAATGAAAAAGAGTTTTTGTGGTCATAACCCACTGACCTGAAAAATTTTTTTGTGAATATATGGAGTCCATATATTTACAGTGTCATAACCTCAGTCAAAGAATATATAATAGTACTAAACGTCCTCGGTGTGCGCGGTGCTCCGCAATTTGCCTCCATTTTGCGATCCGATGCGAATGAACACAAAGGGGGAGCAAGTAGAAGTTTGCAATAACGTCCACATTGAGTTCCGCGAATCTGCAACTGTTTCGCGGAGTACGAAGCATGCCACCCACAACTACGACGTGACGGTCATAATATTATCAGTACTCAGAGCTATTAAGACGATGTCAATATCGCACTGTTGCAAGTTCACAGAGAGTGGATGTCCGCGAACTTAGATAGGTACCTTTACACCATGCTGTTTTTAGCCTGGGGGTCTAGCCAAAGTAACATTTACAAATTATCGCCATCGCTTCGCTTCGAAAAATATATGGATTTGAAGTTTTAAATTTCGATTGATAACAAAACCTTATGTCAATCCCATACATGTTTCAAAAGTGAAGCGATAACGAAGATTTGCAAATGTTACTTTGAGAAGACCCCTGGAGACTTTAATAGGTCGCTTTATTTTGAAGCTAGATTGGTTGAAATATTTAAATAAGTCTATGGGTTGAATGGTATTTTTTTTGATTTCAGAAAATCTTGGCTGTATGGCACAAATGAGCTTTTGCCTTTCTGGCTCGAAGCGTAAAAAATGAATTTAAAAAAAACTGTCACTGTCAAATCAACCGCTTGTCAAGCAATTTGTCAATTGTCACGCCAGTGTCAGTGTCAGTCAGCTGTTCTTTGTGCGCTTAATTTTCTATAATAATATATAAAATTACAAAATACAAACTACTACCTAATGTGATACAAAAAAAACATAAACTTCCATTTCATCATAAAATGTCTGATAACGACGACTGGCAGACATATGTTAAAGACTCCAGAACAATTTGTAAATATGGTGCAAGTTGCTATCAAAAAAATCCGGAGCATCACAGTACTTACAAACACCCTCCAAAGAATATAAAGATAAAAAAAACGACCCGCGATAAACGAAAATATAGTCCATATACCAAAAAGGATACTGAAAAGACAACGCCAACGACATCGACAGATGACGGTCACGATGAGAAGAAGAATGATACAACTGTGGTAAAGCATGATGCCAATAAGAAAGACAATACTACTGTCCCTAAAAATAGTTTGCCACTTAATGCAAGTACTGAAAATATTGATGTGAAAATTCCAGATACATTTGAATATTATGATAAGAACCAAAATCTCAGCCTTTACAAAGAAATTTTTCTAGTAGATATGCCTGAAGACTTTTACAGATTTTATGAATGTTTGGATGATGAAAATCAAATAGAGAAGTTATTATCAAGTGTCAATCTTGAGCTCATTGGTCCTTATGATTTGTTGTTAGGCAAACTTCCAATATTAGATGATAAAGAACTTTACTTGGTACATTGGAGGTTTTTTTATGATCCACCAGAGTTTCAAGTAAGATAATAATTATGCAATTCTATTGTTTTTCAATGGCACTAAGGGGTCGTCCATTAATCGCGTGAGACTTGAAAGGGGGGAGAGGGGTTTAAGAAATATCACAAGGGAGGAAGGCTGTGGAGAGATATCACGTATATTTATTATTTGGTGAACACACAATTTTTAAACTGAAATAACCGTCATTTTTAGGTAAGTACTTAAAAAAAATACAAGTGACTTTTTGGGGTTAGTATAACTAAAGCCTCATCACCTATCACCAGGGGGACGGGAGATTAAAAAGTTGTTAAAGAAACAACTCATGATTAATGGACGGCTTCTGAGCAATAATGTGCATTCTAATGAATATTTGTATTTTTAGGCTGTATTGAAAAAGAAAGGACCCAGTGAGTTTCATATTGGGTACTACAGAGATCATCCTGATGAGAAACCAGTATTTGTAGGCAGTAATGACAGTGCTAAAGATTGTCGGATAACACCATTAGCTAGCAACATTTTTGCTGCAGTTTAGTAAGTACTGTTTGTCAAATTACTGGGTTGACACCATAAAAAAATAAAAATAAAAATATGGGTTGAATTGAATACCTCCCTCCTTTTGAAGTCGGTAAAAAGTATACTTAATTCACTGATCATTATGTTGCAGCTTCTATTTAGATAATGAGAAAAAGAAATCTCCTTTTGTTGCCATGGCTTGTCAGAAAATTATGGACAAATTGAATAAAACAGCAGAACAAAATAATTTGAGTATTGAAAAGTACAATATCAAAGAAAGAAGAGCCCAAACTGTTGCCAAAACATTACATGGTGCTGGGATTGTCGTGCCTTATAACAAGAAAACACAGTTGGGATACAGGCATTTAACTGAAACTGATGGTAAATTGATACTATAATATGGTTAACGTTATAAAGACCGAGTGGACACCAGAGTCTGTATATTATTATCTTAATCTTTTTTAACATAAAATGTATTTTACTTACAGCAAACCTAGAAAAAATATTTGCAAATCTTAAGAAAGCAGAAAATCAAGCGGATAAGGACAATGTTTTAACAGAATTACAACCTGTTATAACATATGCCAACATCGCTGTGGATGAATGTGACTTTGGAACGGGCTTGGAAGCTGGTATTGATTTATTTTGCTCAGGGCTAAAAGTATTGGAACCTAGTGCCCTTGCCTGCCTGACATCTGCATACAACCTGTTGAACAGAGCAGCATTTAGTAAAATAATAAAGGTACACTCATATAAATTACTTAAAGTATTCCTTACTTTCACAATGATTTGCTTTTATGACAATTTGTTTACATCCATAAGTTTTTTAAGGAAATGTGCTTTTTTACAGGTTCATCTGAAGTATCGACGCCCAGGGGCAAAACTTTCCCTTTTAGATTCTAAGTGAGTTATTTTGTAAACTTTACTATTATCATTCAAATAAATTGTAGTTTTTTTGAATAAATATTTTCACACATTTTTTTTCTAAGTGACATAAAATTGTCGCAATGTTCCTTTAACTTCACCATCCTAGGGTAGACAAGTCTGGGTATGCATGTCGTGTGGTATTGAAGCAGACAGTCTCCCAAAACTCTGAAGAATGCCACTTAATGAGATGAGTCCCACCTTTAGGCAGTCTTAAAATATTCATATCTTCAGAATAAGTCCAAAAAGGAGAAATAATAGATCAGTAGATCAGTCAAAAATGTCTTTATTGTATTTTTCAAAATTCTTTACATTACAAAAGCAAGTTACGTATGAAAATAATGTAAATCTCAAAATGAAGGAACGACGTCTTAAGTCAGAGCGTCAGTTGTATATCATACTCTCAATATTATTTGGGTTTCTCTGCACTGGTGAGATGTAGGAACAGTGATATGGGGCAATGATCGCTGCCATATACTCCATCTCTGATGACACTGTCACAGAGCGACGGCAGCAGCCTCTCAGACATGATGAAATAATCGAGGCGCCTGGAACAAGGTATTGATTGATCATTAAGCAAATGAATACAAAGAATAGCGTTCAAATACACTTGGCGTGATTCGGAAAAATGCGCTACTAATAATTATCGTGAAACGCGATCCTTTTTGCTATTTTGCGGTCTAAGTACATTCGAAGGTCAAACATATACTATTTTTTAATTGAAATTGATTCGCCTTCTTAACTAAACAATAGAATGTTGATCAGATCAGTTGGGTGTGTATTGCGATCTAAATCTCCTCCATTCACTGCCTGGATTTCTATCATCAGATCACAGCTAGGTCAATCCTTGGCGGAGAACCAAGGCTTCAAAGTTAGATCTCGTTTGTATGAAAATCGACTGGTGTCCTTAATTATCTGGCCATCACGGTATATATGTATGTATAGGTACTATTGTACCTATCTATTAGTGCATTTCAAACTTGGTGGTCTGAAAATATTGACTTAAACTGATACTCACCATCCCACATTTTTAGCTCGACTGTTCATCATATACGTCCAGAAAGTGTAGGCGTCCTTGTTATCAGGGTTAAGATGCCGGTAGGTATCAACAAATCCATCCGCCAGCAACTCCGTCATACCAGCTCGTTCTTCTTCAGTAAAACCAGCATTTCTCTTATTTGTCTTGGGGTTTGCAAGATCTATAAAAAAGAAAAACCGGTCAAGAGTGAGTCGGACTCGCGCACCGAGGGTTCCGTACCATCATAATATAAATACACTGCCATCACACTACCATCATAATAATTATTATTGTTGCAGTTTAAGATCAGCACTATCTCTTGATCGATAGGGGAACTAATTTATTTTTTCTGCTATGCAAAATATTGCAGTGTAGGGCATAAAAGGCGTTCTCAAGGTCAACATGTTACGTCTGATGTGCCGTCGTCTATACTATCAGTTCATTAACTCAATATTTTAATGGTACTTTGTTATCTTATCTACAAAATTCAATTTTCCTACATATTTCACTCCCAAAAATGAATTGTACCACGTAACTATTTTAATAGTTAAAACATTAAAATAGTTACGTGCCAGATAAAGATGGAAGAAATAGTTAATATGAATATAAAACGCACCTATCTCGTGGTGAGCGACGTTCATGTCGCCGCATATTATCACAGGCTTTTTCTTATCTAAATCCTTAACATACTTGCGGAACTCCTCATTCCATTGCAGTCTTTTAGGTAGAGTGACTAGTTTGCGTCCAGCATTAGGTACGTATGTACTTATCAAATAGAAATGCTCATATTCTGCAGTAATGATGCGACCTTCACTGTCCAATTCTTCATTTTGCAATCCATACTGGACATTCATAGCTAATTTCGAAGTGTAGATGCCTACGCCAGCATAGCCATCTTGGTCACTGCACAACCAGTAAGCATGGTATCCGGGAACATTAACCAGTTCTTCTGGAAGTTTATCCTGTGCACATTTGACTTCTTGTAAACACAGTATATCAGGTTTCTCATATTTTAGATAATCCAACCCCCCTTTCCCTAGCCAGGCTCTTATCCCATCCACATTCCAACTGGCAATTTTATAGTTCCAATCTTTGCCCTGTGCATTTTTAGAGGAATTTGAAAAGTTTAAGTCCTCATAGTTGGTAGCAGCTTTATTTTTCAATGCTGCTTTCTTTTTATCTGCAGTGGGAGCTGAAAAGTAAATGATTCTAAATGTTGAAAAACAACTTTGTTAATTACTACTAATCCTTACTAATATTATCAATGCAAAAGTAAATTTGTGTTTGTCACCTTCGTCTTAACTACTCAACTGATCATCATTAAATTTTGCAATACACATTGTCAGTGGTACAGAAAAGGACATAGGGTACCTTTTAGCTAGAAAAAAGTATGGTTCCTGAGGGGGATAAAAAAGAACTGTCCACGCAGAAAAGTAGCTAGTATTTTAATGAAATTCTCAAATATAGTATGTACTGTATTGTAACCTGTGAAGCTACCTACTGAGGGTTAATATAAAAAAAAAAGCCCAGATACCACCCAGGCAACCCGGTGTCATATCATCATCAATTGCAACCTAAACTTCATGTCACAGGTATCCAATTCTTTGCTATAATTCTTTGTTTTATCTTTATTTATTGTTCATTTACTTTATAGTTGTTATCTCACAAATGTGGTTCGGCCATGAATTTTGTTAGGTGTGCACATGCATATTGTTTTAGTTAGCGTCTGCATGCTCGCATATTAGGCATACTAAAATAATGTGCATGTACACGCCCAACATTCATAGCCGAAATGCATTCGTGAGATAATACAAATGTACCCATCTCCGTCAATATCATCATGCACCCATTTCCATGTTAGAGGAAAATAAAATAAGTTGTTTTCTAAACTACTATTAAAGAAAAAGCAGAAAAAATTATAGGAAGTAATAAATAAAAGCATGTAAGGGATGTAATTGGAAACCATTTATTTATAAATCAATAATAAAAAACAAGTTATCAAAAGTCATTATTAAATAATCAAGTCAATGTATGTAATTGTAATACTTAAACATTAAATAACAAACTCATTTACCCTTCTCTTCAGCTTGCTTACGGCGCCTCTTCGGAGGCTGTTCGCCTGTGTCTTGGGGCTCATCTACAGTTTCAGCAGGTGTATCTGCCTGCTTCTTTTGCCCTCTTTTACCTTTTGCAGGGGGCTTTTCTTCTACAGTTTCCTCATCTGCCTCCTCTTCATCTTGTATATCACCTGAATAAAAGATACAACCAAAATCATTGACAGAACATTAAAGTACTTGACTTGATTATTGAAATGTTTCTACTATACCCACCTTTAGCTTTGTTATCTTTTTTTGTTGTCTTCCTTTTCTTAGAAACAGGCTCTTCTTTAACATCTTCCTCTTTATCTTTATCTTCTTCAGTAGGCAGAGCTTTCTTTCCTTGATTCTTTTTGCCTTTGACCTCTTTCTTCTTTGGCTCTTCTTGCAATTCTTCTTCTACTTCATTCTCTTCTAGAGCTTCTTCTTGGTCCTTTTCAGGGGATTTGTCTTTTACTGGTTTATTTTGCGCTTTCTTTTTTCCTTTAGTGGCAGCTGGTTCTGGCTTAGCAATTTCTGTTGATTCAGTCTTATCTACAGCTTCAGGTTCATTTGGTACAGGTTCAGCTTTAGGTGCAACTTTGCGCCCTCTCCCTTTACCTGCTGATTTTGGTTTTTCTTCAGATTCAATCTTTTCCTCTGGTTCTTCTGTGCTTTCTTCTTGCTTAGTAGTTTTTTTACCTCGCCCAGTCTCTTTAGGCTTGGCTTCTACTTCTTTTTTCTGAGGTTTTTTTCGCCCCTTTGTTGCAGCTAGTGGTTCTTCAAAAACGGCATTTGTGTCTTCAGATCCTTCAGGGTCACCATTATTTTCGTTCTCATTAACAGAACTAGATTCTTCTGCAGAATTATCACCGTTAACTGATGTAGCATCATTATTTTCGTCTGAAGCCTTCTTTCTACCTTTTTTTGCAATAGGTGCTACTGCATCACTTGTAACACTGTTGGTTTCTTGTCCATTAGTATCTGCCTTCTTGCCACGCTTAGTCTTTTTCTCTACTATTGGTGCATTTTTTTCTGTTACCTCAATCTCTGGGACTTCAGTTTCTGACTCTTCAATATTTTTTGCCTTGCCCCGACCTTTTTTAGGAGCTTCATTCTCTACTACTTTCGTGTCAGCTGCTTTCTGAAAAATTTAAGCAACACCTTGCATAAAAACATTTTGTTTTAATAGTGATTCATAATGAAAATTTAATAACTTAGCCTCTCTATAATTATTTATTTACATAACTAATGAAAAATTAACCAAGCTTATAGGTAATAAAAGAAACATTGTTTATTGTGACCTATCAAAACGATCATTTTGAAATGAAACGTACTATTTCAACAAAATCGAAAACTACTTTTGGAGGGAAGATGCCATGTGTTTACAACCTACAGACAGGCAGGGAACATTAAAAATTAGATTGCATTTTGTATCAATGTTGCAGTATGTGATAATATCGTACAGAAACAATTCAGTCGAACGTATGTATAGTCTGTCTCAATCCAATTTAATGAAAATGTAAACAAAGACGCCATTATTCCGACCATAGACTATTTAGTGATGTGGTAAAAATTAGACCATTTATGAATGAATAAATTAATTGATTGCTTCGATTTAATTAATTGAATGCTATTATGTTGGAGATTAGTGTTAGTGGAGTTTTTATGTTATTAGTTCTCAAGTTTCTATTTAGATAATCAGCCCGCCGAGAATATAATTAATTGAGATTTTTATGACATTTGTATCAATTAAGATAAAGTGATATTTTTTTGATAACATAACATCGATTCATTATCGATATAAGAAATTGAACTAATAATTGATTTATCTGATAAACTTTTTACGTCAAACACTATGCGATCACAGATTAGATAAGATATTTGCTTGGTTATATAACCTCACTTTTCTTCTTAAATTTTTCAACAAAATTTTAAAAATGTTAAACAAACGACGATCTTTGGAACAAATTAGTGAGATATAAGTTGAAACCTTCTCATTACTTATGAATGTGTTTATAAATCCATTTAGTGGCCGAAAGTGTGAAAATTTTTAATGAAACAGGTTTGTTTACATTTTCATTAAATTGGATTGAGACAGACTTTACTTTATTTATTCTTTCTTTGTAGATACCAATCAAATGCAAACCCGTTCTGAAATACAAAATGGTTTTATTTAATATGTAGTATACCTTAACTTTTGTAGACCTTGGAGCCATTTTAACAAGTTCAACAGTATAGAAAAATATTCACAATGCTGTTGTATGTATTGATAATTTGAATAAAATAAGTACAGCGTCCTTTTATGTCTTCAAGAGGCGGCTGGGCGGCTACTTGCTGCTTGCTTGCAAAAAGTTCCCGGCGAAATGACAGTTTCGTGAGTGCGTAGATGACAGCAGGAAACACTACTGGCCACAGATTAAAAAGTAAATGTTACTTCGTGTGAACGCGTGCGTTGTCGTGTAATGCCCTAAATCCACTGTCCTCCATATATTTAACAACAAAAAACTTTTTGGATAAATCCAACCATTCATTGGATTATGGCATATTGGCAGATAGCAAAGCTGGATGTAGCTTACACAATATCCTGCCATCCATCCTTCAAATCCAACGGCGGTCGCGGGCGCGGTGGACTGCGAGTGGTAGATGGAGCTTACCGCGGACGCCACGCAGGACTGCGACACCATTCACAATCCTGGGGGCTTACCATCAGCAAATAAGAAACCATCCTTATGCCCTTAGAGCATATGCCATTCGGTTCAAAAGCAGGCCTTAAACAGGACTGCTTAAATCGGTACCATGACCGTCGTTTAGATGAACTGCTTAAAGATTGTTTTCTCTTAAGGTGAACGGTTAGATTGTCTCTGGTATACTGTAGACTTGAGGTGAACGCTGACCTAGCCGCACCATATGCACCGCAGTACCCACAGTCATCGCTTCTTCGAGCTCCCTCGCACACCTGTCCGCGCCGCAGTCCCCGCTGCGGCCGCAGCGTCCGATGCCTCCGCTGCGTCCGCTGCGGACGCTGCGGCCGCATTGGCGGGACGTCGCGGCAAAGCAAATTTAAAAAATTTGATAAACCTTAACGGTCAAAATTATTTATTATTATTTCAAAAAGAGTTAAATACTTTCTACAAAAATCCCTCGACTAAAATGATGTAGGTACTACACAATTTATTCACCTATTCATAAATCACAAACGCAAGAAAAATCCGTCGGGGATGCCATCGGATGGAATTATCCTAAAGTATCACCTAGCTTTTTTTCCTAGGTATAGCCTAAATAACTACAGCAGGGGCTCTTCAAGAGATTCTAAAATCTCTTTTTTCGCCGTAGGTATTGCTCTCGTTCGACGCGCCTAGATACGCCGCTACGTCAGTGTGGCCAGAATAGGCGATTTTTCGCCATTTAGGCCACCTCAAGAGGTTTAATGGCCCATCGGCGACCTTTCTTTGGTACAGTTGGTTTGGTAGACTTGCTGCGAGTCTATCCGCTAAAAACAATGAAGTTAATGTTATCTGTGTTTTGACAGATGTATGTGAAACATTGCTACTTCGTTTTGGCACAAATAAAAACTTACTAAAGAAAAGTAGCAATGTATCACTTCCATCTGTCAAATGAGTGATTACGATCTAGCAATGTAAGTTAGCCGATAGCCCTGCGGCGGTATCGGCTAAAAACATTGAAGTTGAAGAGCCCCTGCTGTAATTATTTAGGCTATACCTAGGAAAAAAAGCTAGGTGATACTTTAGGATAATTCCATCCGATGGCAGCCCCGACGGATTTTTCTTGCGTTTGTGATTTATGAATAGGTGAATAAATTGTGTAGTACCTACATCACTTTAGTCGGGGGATTTTTGTAGAAAGTATTAACTCTTTTTGAAATAATAATAAATAATTTTGACCGTTAAGGTTTGTCAAATTTTTTAAATTTGCTTTGCCGCGACGCCCCGCCAATGCGGCCGCAGCGTCCGCAGCGGACGCAGCGGAGGCATCGGACGCTGCGGCCGCAGCGGGGACTGCGGCGCGGACAGGTGTGCGAGGGAGCTCGAAGAAGCGATGACTGCACATCAGACTATACAATAATTATGTTGACCTTGAGACCGCCTTTATGCTTTAACTACGTAAATAAAAGCTGTTTTCGCTGTTTAACTGTATAACCTGACGTACTATCGTGTGTACTTACACGGGCGGCGGCATTTGTCGGTGTCTTCCGACCGACATCAAAGGCATTTACCCACTGTATGGATGTTCACTGTGCCCGCGTCGCCGCGCCGATGCAGCCGCAATTTTGGGGAATTCGGGTTCTTGAGATACTGCGGCGACTACGGCGCGGGTAGGTGTGCAAGGCTGAATAGAATTTCATACAAAGAATACTGAATGCGGTGACTGCGGCGCGTACGATGCGGCCAGGGGCTCTATCGGCTAAAAACATTGAAGTTCATGTTAACTGTGTTTTGACAGATGTATGTGATACAAATAAAAGTATTTCCTTGGCTAGCTTCCGCTTGCGACTTCGTCTGCATGGACATTCAAGAAGGTTCTTAGGTATATCTTTAACCAGGATCAAAAAAATCTTATCATCTAATTCAGGTATTTTAAACTATGTGTGTGCCTTTATTCAAAATGAGTTCAGCCATTTTTGCGTAATTGAGTAAGAATTATAAGAAACAAACTTCCACCTTTATTATATTAATAGTAGGATAGTCCTCTCGTATTATTGATGTTGTTCATTTGTACAAAAAGTAAATAATTTTAATGGTTAACTTTTAGACTTGAAAAGCAATATTTTTTTTTATTTAAAAGAATTAGTCAAAGTTACTTATGTCACTTATTCGAGAAAAATTATAGCATGTTTTTATAAAGGGCAATCTTGGTAGGTTAGGTACACACGACAGCACGTCAAATTATACAGTTAACTGTGAAAACGGCTTTTATCAAGTAGGACATTATAAAGGTTGTCTCAAGGTCAACATGTATAGTCTGGTGCCGTCGTGTTAGCTTTTTACACTATTAATACTAATACAATTTCAGGCTTTGAAAATTTTTGATTTTATCGGTGTTTATTGATTACAAATCTTTATTAAAAACATATTTTTGTGGTTTCATATAGCAGAAATAGGTAACTACGATCGGCGACTCACGTACTTTACCACTTTGCAGAAAAATTCGTGTGTGCGCGTACATAAAAATTTGTGTGAAAGCTATTTTAACCTTAGGAGTGGTAAAGCGGAAGTGTTGTCGATAGTACCTACTTAATGTTACTGCGTTCCAAGACTTATTAAACTAATGCATTTTACTATTGTTCTGAGATCGTGAGCAAAGATAATTGTCAACGTCAAACTCAAATGCATACTTGTCAAGTCATTGTCAGTGTCAAGTCAACTGTCATTCGTTTGGTGTGCGTGCAGTGCAACTACGGTGCAACGTGTTCAAAAGAATTAATTCATTTAATTTTAAGGTTTAATTCTAACTTCAGAGTAAGCAAGAATTACAATACAAGTAAAGTTGTTTTACTACAATGGTAAACCTAATTGCCTATTCTATGTTAAGAAAATGTTTTCATGGAAATACATCATGCATAACTTTTAGGTTTTCACAAGCATTCAAGGGTTTTCCTATGAACCTTATATTGTATTTTTAGTTAGGTATAAATATTTATTACTATATCCATATTGACACATTCAATTTTTAATGTTATTTGGATCCTACAAATTGTAATACTCATATTTACTTAGGTTTTTAAATATTTGATTATTATTTCTTAGCCATACTGGTTGGTTCCAAAAGCTGTCTAATGAAAATAATAGTTCAGAAAGATATATGATTGAAAATGCATTAATTATCGCAGAAACAATACCTAGTTGTAAAAATCAGCAGTCAGAAATGCTGATAATAATCAAGAAGTAGGAATATCTGTCTTGCTTGTTATCTCAAATTCATATGTAATTAACTTTACTTTGCTAATCTAATATTTCAAATACTT
Organism: Catoptria pinella; assembly: GCA_963556745.1. Lineage (NCBI taxonomy): Eukaryota > Metazoa > Arthropoda > Insecta > Lepidoptera > Crambidae > Catoptria > Catoptria pinella. Next base: position 11,657,839 of record OY750763.1, read on the forward strand.
TCAGACAACATTAGATAGAAAAGGTACCTTCAAGGTAGAGTACCTTCAAGAGATTGAGAAAAGAGTGCAGGAAAAATGGGACAAGGAAAAAATATTTGAAGTAGAGGCTCCAACTGATGGAAAACAACATGAAAAGTTCATGTGCACATTTCCATATCCTTACATGAATGGACGTCTGCATCTAGGCCATACATTTTCACTGTCAAAATGTGAAGTAAGTTGATTTAAAATTACATGTTTTATTGTGTTTTAGCCATAGCTATACCTCTAATCTAATGATCTGATTGTTTAATGTATAGTTTGCTGCAAGATACTACAGGTTGAAGGGTAGGCTGTCTCTATTTCCATTTGGTTTCCATTGTACTGGCATGCCCATCAAAGCATGTGCTGATAAACTTAAGAGAGAAATGGAGCTATTTGGATGTCCACCTGTCTTTCCCGAAGAGGATGATGTGGCTGTCCAAGAAGATAGTGATGTTGTACCAAAAGATAAAAGTAAGGGAAAGAAAAGCAAAGCTGTTGCTAAAGCCGTAGCTGCTAAATACCAGTGGCAGATTATGAGAAGTCTTGGAATCCCTGAGGATGAAATTAAGGAATTTGCAAATGAGATCTACTGGCTTGAATATTTCCCACCAAGAGCAGTTGCTGATTTAAAAAGAATGGGTATTCATGTATGTTAAATATTTATGTTTTTATTTGCCCATCTCTAGTGTTGAATTCAATGTATCTTAACTTACAATAATGATTATTTTAGGTTGATTGGCGTCGCAAGTTCATAACAACTGATGCTAACCCATTTTACGACTCCTTTGTAAGGTGGCAATTTAATCATCTGAAAGAACGCAACAAGATAATGTACGGCAAAAGGTACACAATTTTTACCCCATTAGACAAGCAGCCTTGTATGGATCATGACAGAAGCTCTGGTGAAGGTGCAGGTCCTCAAGAGTATACACTCATCAAAATGGAAGTACTGGAACCTCTTCCCGAGGCACTAAAGTAAGCTCATTTTCTGTATCTTTTACAATGCTTGGTGATAATGAATTTACATAGTTATTTTATTTCAGATCTTTAAAGGGCAAAAAAGTTAATCTGGTTGCTGCTACTTTAAGACCTGAAACAATGTATGGACAAACTAACTGCTGGGTTCACCCTGATATTAAATATATTGCCTTCGAAACAGTCAATGATGGTGTCTTTATTTGTACAAGACGTTCTGCCAGAAACATGGCCCATCAAGATTTTACAAAAACAGAAGGAGAGTATAAAATTTTACTAGAAATAGTTGGTCAAGACCTTCTTGGAGTGGCAGTGAAATCTCCATTTACTTGCTATCCAAAAATTTACTGTCTGCCGATGTTAACCATAAAAGAAGACAAAGGTACTGGTATAGTCACTAGTGTTCCATCAGACTCACCGGATGACTATGCAGCTCTTGTGGACCTTCAAAAGAAACCTGCATTCAGAGAAAAATATGGTATTAAAGATGAAATGATACTTCCATATAATCCTGTGCCCATACTTGAAATTCCTGAGTTTGGAAATTTATCAGCTGTCCATCTATACAATGAACTTAAAATACAGAGTCAAAACGATAGAGAAAAGCTAACACAGGCAAAAGAAATGGTGTACCTGAAAGGATTCTACGATGGTGTTTTATTAGTAGGTGAATTAAAAGGTAGTAAGATCCAAGATGTGAAGAAAAACTTGCAGGCTAAACTTGTGGCGGAGAAAAGTGCTGTGATTTATTATGAACCAGAAAAAACTATAATTGCTAGATCAGGTGATGAATGTGTTGTAGCTCTTTGCAATCAGTGGTATCTCGATTATGGCAATGAGGAATGGAAGAGTCAAGTAGAGAAGGCATTATCAGCTTTGAATGCATACCACGATGAGGTTAGGAAGAACTTCCAAGCAACTCTCAAATGGCTCCATGAATATGCCTGCTCTAGGACTTATGGACTTGGTATGTAGCAACATTGATAATTTAAAATTTTTGATGACATACTTATTATAAGCATTCATTTATAATTCTACTTTTAGGAACCAAGCTGCCTTGGGATACACAGTGGGTAATTGAATCACTATCAGATTCTACAATCTATAATGCATACTACACCATTGCGCATTTTTTGCAAGGCAACAGTTTTAGAGGCAATGTCGAGAATGCCCTAAAGATTAAACCAGAAGATATGACGAAAGAAGTTTGGGATTACATTTTCTTTAATAATGCTACTTACCCTAAAAATTCTAAGATAGCTAAAAAGTCATTGGATCTTATGAGAAACGCATTTCAATTTTGGTAAGTGTCACAGAAATGTAGTGTCATTAGTATCTTAATATTTTTAACTAACTTTATTTGCGTGTTATAGGTACCCTGTCGATTTGAGAGTTTCTGGAAAAGATTTGATCCAAAATCACTTAACATTTTATTTATATAACCACTGTGCTATATGGCCTAAAGAAGAGGACAAATGGCCAAAGGGTATAAGAGCGAATGGTCTTCTAATGTTGAACTCTGCTAAAATGTCAAAATCGGAAGGAAATTTCTTGACCCTGTCTGAATCGATCGAGAAGTTTAGCGCGGACGGAATGCGTCTTACGTTAGCTGACGCCGGCGACTCTGTGGAAGACGCCAACTTCGTAGAGAGCACAGCAGACGCTGCTATTCTTAGGCTTTACACATTCATTGAATGGGTGAAGGAAATGATTGCTGCTAAGTCTACATTGAGAACAGGTACATTGCACTAACCAGCAGACAATATTGTTTACAAAAATTACTACCTATTGCACGTTTTTATACTTGTGTTTGTGTCACAGGTGAATTCAATTTCTACGATAGAGTGTTCATCAGTGAAATGAACACTAAAATTCTTCAGACAGACGATAACTATGCCAAGCTGTTGTTTAAAGAAGCTCTGAAGTCGGGTGTATTCGAACTGCAGGCGGCGAGAGACAAATATAGGGAACTGTGCTCCGAGGGCGGCATGCACGCGGACCTCGTCACGCGGTACGTCGAGACTCAAGCCAAGCTCATGTCGCCCATCTGCCCTCACGTCGCTGAACATGTGTGGGAGCTGTTAGGAAATGTAAGTTGACCTGTTTTAGTTTTAATATTACAGACATTCCATTTTTTATCAGAGAAATATTTATGTTATTTTTCTTTATAGAAAAAAAGTATTCTTCATGAGAAGTGGCCAGTAGCAGGTGAAATAGACGAGACTGCAGTCAAGGCTAGTAACTATTTGATGGACGCAGCTCACTCGTTCCGTATATATTTGAAGAGCCACTGTGCTGTTAAAAAGTCTAAAAAGGGCGAGGCACCGAAACCTGAGAAGAAGCCGAACAAGGCTGTCATTTGGGTCGCTAAGGAGTATCCGAAGTGGCAGCACATCATACTCTCTACTTTGAAAGAGCTGAATGGAGTCAGTAGTTTGTCTGTATACACCTTCATTATTTTGTTCTTACGAATAAAACAAATGCTAATCTAATTATTATTTGAAGGCATCAGGGTTGCCAGACAACAAGACTATATCCAGCAAGCTCGGCGATATTCCAGAGCTGAAGAAATACATGAAGCGAGTGATGCCGTTCGTGCAGGCGACGCGGGAAAACATGGAGCGCGTGGGCGCGGACGCTCTCTCAATGGCGCTGCCTTTTGACGAAGCTGCCATTCTGATTGAAAACAAGCAGTACTTGATCAGTACTTTGGATGTAAGTGGATATAGTAGAAAACAGAAACATATATTTTGTTCACTGAATAATTCAAAAGCGAAAAAAGTCAATAAGCGAAAAAAGTGCATATCCTCCTTTATAAATTCAGACAATTTTATTGAGCTACCATAACAAAGAAGCAGAGTTCACCATCTATTATTAGAATATTTATCTACACTTGATAAAATATTGAAAGATTTAAATTTTAATTATTATAACTTTGTCCAATGTGCTGTGCTTACGCGATATATGCATGTTATCATAATAATTATTACACCGCGGTTCAGATGTTTTATATAATTTTTCTGATAACGTAATTTCATGGTAGCTGTTCTATAGGCCAATATCAGAGTGTAAATGAAAACATTACTATGTTTGGCAGTAGAATGGCAATGGCGAGCAGAGTAGGCCTTTGCAAAGACGAACAGATTTATAATCGACCTATTATTTGTAATAGCCTAGGCTGAACCTTAAATTTTGAATTAAGCTTGACACCTGTAAATTGATTCAGTAGAAATGAGCTAATTAAATAATGTTATTTATTTATGAATCTATGTTAATGGTAACATGTATGAATGTAATGTCTGGAAACGATATACATATTTGTAAATATCGTTCCTTCTAATAAAGCTGATAAGTTTTTTGCGCCCATTTTTCTTGTCAGCTAAAAGACGTCATAATGGGTGGTAGGATAAAAGAATTGACGATTTAAAAATGAATGAGCTTATTTGAATAAAGAATTTTTCAATTTCAATTTCAATATTTAGTGAAATGTCTGTTTTGTAAACGAAGGCTTTTTTTACAGCTGGATACAATCGAGGTGAAGTTCACCGACGACCCAGAGGCGTCGGAGAAGTCTCGCGAGGACTGCGCCCCCGGAGCGCCGCATATTAATTTCTTCGCGGAGGCCGGCGTCGACGTCACGTTGGTCAACCCCTCCCCGCTCAATGGCCTGTTCACGGTGACTGTAGCTGTGGCCGACGGAGACACAGTCGACAAACTCAAAGCCAAAATCTCTAAAGAAATCAAAGCCATAAAAGGTATGAGATATTTATTTTTCTATTTATGAACTAGAAGAACTTGAATTCGTCATTTATTTTAATTTTTAACTGTGCAGGTAGACCATGTATTTTTATTAATTATATAATTTGATTCACTCTTACAATAATATGTATGGTAAATTGGAAACCAGTAGTTAGTTGGTAGTACCAACTAACTACTACTAAAGCGCAAGTTATTTTTCATAAACAATGTGTATTTTACAGATGTGACCCAACTCAAAGTCTGGAGATATAGTGACCCCACTCTCGGGCCCAGGAAAATACCAGTTTCAGGAGATCACGAGAGCAAATGTATTGTTTTGGATAACGCTGCAGTATTAAAAGTTGATGTGAACACTAATAAAGTTGAGCTAGTCAATAACGGGAAAAATATAGATCTGGGCAAACAAATGGTTTATACCTACGAAAAGTAAAACTTTTTGCGTTTGCTCTGCAATTATTTGTTGTTTCATTAGGTTTCAGTGACTGAAAACCTACTTTTGTATGGTAAGAGAATAATAAATTATTTATTTATCCCATAACTTAACCTCTTTCATTGCAATTCTGCTTTATAGTACCAGTCATTATTTTGATGCGGTTGCTTTTATCAATACCTAGATTCCTCCCAAAGCTTAGTAAAGAAAAGAGGTAAAACATAATAATGAACTCGCTAATTTACATATTTTGGGGTCTAGACAAAAAAGCATGTTGAATTTAATAATATAATTTAATAACATATAAAGGATTATTCACAAGAGAATGTTTAACCTTTTCACCGCCAACGTCGGCATATGACGTCATAAAAAAAAAGTGTCCCGCACGCCAACGTCGGCATATGACGTCGCCCAAATTAGATGCAAATTTAAGTATTCTACCAATCAGTTTAATTTTTTTTTTTGTCACAACATGAAGTATTCAGCCTTACTAATATATTTTCACCAAAAACACTAGAAATTATTGCATATATATTGCAAAATCTATTTAAAAATAATTGGCCGTAACCAAGCAATACAGTCCGAATGTCCTCGGCGCCAGCGTCGGGAGCTGCCGACAGCGACGTCACAGGTAGTGTTGTGCTAATGTGTTTATTAAAAACACATAATTGGCTTAAATGGCTTTAGACCTTTGCGCCTATTGTTTTATGCAGGTGCAAGAAATTCTAAAGAAGGATTAGAAAGAACAATACGCTGGCACCGAGGCACGGCGTACTTTGATCAATTATTGCGAAAGAAAATAGATAATTTGGCCGAAATATTTTTATGACTGCCCATTGTTTTTAAAACAGCTGCAAGATTTTTTAGGCTGACCATAAAACAACAATGGGTACGTCGCGGCATCTATCAATACACTAAAATACTTTCACTTTTTATAAAATAGGTACCAACAAAACTGTTCTTAATATTACTTACGAAAATATTTAGGAATAAGTCAACAGATTTTCCTTCAATTTAAGTATACGATGCAATGATATTGAATAAAAAATTAAGTAGAATCAAAATAAAATTTCTATCTAATATTGAAAGCGCTATAAAGGCTATCTTTGTAATGTATTTAATTAATCATCACGCAATTACATGTCACGAGGAGAGAAAATAAAGTACCTACAAAAGAATGTTATAATTATTAAAATTATGTCGATGTATTAGAGGAACATCACTATTGTTAAAGCACGCGGCTTATATAAAGTATGGTCCCTGTACGCCAACGACGGCAGCTCACGTCCGCCGAGGCGACGGGAAGCTTAACTAGGGACGTTCCATTTTCAATCACAATTATTTATTGTTTACTTGATATTTTGGTTGAATGTTAATTTAAACACACAGTTATTGCTGTGAATTGTTATGATTTACGGAATCTAATAATTGGATTTAAATAAATGCAAGAAAATTCATAGAATATGGGTAGGAAAAGGTAAAAAAGGGGTTGTCGATTGTAATCACTGGACATCACTATTTTTTGGAACCTGTTTTTATTGTTTTAGTGGCGTGGCGTGGGACAATAGATTTTTTTTTGCTATACTTGGCGGCGAAAAGGTTAACATCGCGAGTAAGATATGGCTAGTGCGCTAGGTGGGCCCAGTGGCGAACATTGTGTCTAGGCCCGCGCCCTCCGCCGAGTCCAGGGCGCTGCGCGGCTTCTCCTTAGCTACCTGCATCGTGGGCAAGTCTAGGATATACACCTCCTTCTTGAATAGTTGACCCACGTTGCGACCAATTAACTGGGGAATAGATTTGTTGGGTAAATAAAACACGATTTCATGAAAAGGGTCAACGCAAACCGACGAAGTGACGGCAACAGACTAATTTTGTTACCAATTGAAAGTCAACTTTAGTCACTTTGGCATACGGTTGAAATTGGTGTAACCAACCACTAATGCCTCGTTCACATTGATTATTCCAGTCCGATCCAGCGCTGGATTCCACCGAAGCTCTTCGATGCATGCTAAAACCACTAAAAGTGGCTTTCATTGATAACGTCATATTCATAATATCTTTGCGATGTGGCACTACTACTAGTACAGTCAGCGCCAAAATGATTTAACCATTCAAACCTACCAAAATTCTGAACATTTGACAAAAATTAACCTTATCTCACTTCTTTTCTTTTCTTTTTCTCACTTTGACTTTCAAGGTGCATTTTCATTTGTCTGAGGACAAACGAAAGTACACCTTACACTCGTATTCACAAACATTACTATGAGGTCTCACTGTGCTCGCGGACGCACAGCGTCCCAACTACGAATCACGTTATACGTAAACCAAACGAACCAATCACAGAGCTCTATTTCAACGCAGTGCGTTCGCATAGGCAAGGGTCGTTTGATTATTGTTCTTGAATACTAGTGTAAATGTTTTGAGATAAGATAATTTTTTGTCAAATAAGTTTGTAAGTTTGTATTTTATCTTTTGGTATACCTGAACATTTGTCATAACAAAATACATTTTGGTAGGTTTGAATGGTCTGTGGCCCTACCATGATTTGATGCAAACTGTTCACGCTACCGTAAACTATCGTTTTCTCTCTTGACTATGAGCAGCATCCGATACTTTACGGTAGCGTAAACAGTTTGCAACAACTCATGGTAGCCACTGATCATTTGGCGCTGACTGTACAAAAACTTTGCTGAAATTACCCCTTACCCTAGAAGTGATTTTCTTGAACAAGTCTCGCTTGCTCTTGTCTATCTTGGCGGGCTTGGCGTTGTTGGCGGCGAGTTTCTCGTCGAGTCGGTGCAGGTCGTGCGCGTCCACGTCCGGGATGTCGCGCAACACGGTCACTATGTCCGGGAACCGGGGCCGGAGCGCTTCGTATGCCTGGATTACACAATTGTGGGTTTAGTGGATATGTTAAGGTCGCTAAAATGTTTGTCTGTTGATCGTGTCGAAAATTCTGTATGGAAATCATTGCAGTATAATAGGACAGCGTCGTGCTGTCCGTGCGTGCGTAACGCTTGCAGCACGGCGGCTAGAGCGCTGTATCCCGGGGGCTAGTACCTGTACGGCGAGCGCCAGCAGCGCGGCCTGGTTGGCGTCGTGCTGTCCGTGCGTGCGTAACGCTTGCAGCACGGCGGCTAGAGCGCTGTATCCCGGGGGCTAGTACCTGTACGGCGAGCGCCAGCAGCGCGGCCTGGTTGGCGTCGTGCTGTCCGTGCGTGCGTAACGCTTGCAGCACGGCGGCTAGAGCGCTGTATCCCGGGGGCTAGTACCTGTACGGCGAGCGCCAGCAGCGCGGCCTGGTTGGCGTCGTGCTGTCCGTGCGTGCGTAACGCTTGCAGCACGGCGGCTAGAGCGCTGTATCCCGGGGGCTAGTACCTGTACGGCGAGCGCCAGCAGCGCGGCCTGGTTGGCGTCGTGCTGTCCGTGCGTGCGTAACGCTTGCAGCACGGCGGCTAGAGCGCTGTATCCCGGGGGCTAGTACCTGTACGGTGAGCGCCAGCAGCGCGGCCTGGTTGGCGTCGTGCTGTCCGTGCGTGCGTAACGCTTGCAGCACGGCGGCTAGAGCGCTGTATCCCGGGGGCTAGTACCTGTACGGCGAGCGCCAGCAGCGCGGCCTGGTTGGCGCCGTGCTGTCCGTGCGTGCGTAACGCTTGCAGCACGGCGGCTAGAGCGCTGTATCCCGGGGGCTAGTACCTGTACGGCGAGCGCCAGCAGCGCGGCCTGGTTGGCGTCGTGCTGTCCGTGCGTGCGCAGCGCTTGCAGCACAGCGGCTAGAACGCTGCTCGCGTCGAGGGCGGAGACCCGGCCCACCTCGAGCGCTGCACGTAGCGCCGGCAGCGCTAGGGTGCACGCGCGCAGCGACGACGTCGAGTCGTTCCACATTAATGTCCACAGTATCTGTGGTAAATGCCGCAGATTAAATATATAAAACTATAGGCCACCCGCGACTTCGTCTACGTAGACAGTATATTGACAAAATCAAACAGGGACTAATCTGAGCACTTTCGAATATTTATTTTATTTATTTTAATTTATTTTAATTATTCGGAAGACCAACAGCCAAATTTAATACAGTATGAAACTAATATAACACTTGAAAGCCAATTACAGGTCCTCACCGATGGAAACAATTTACAATACTAAGCACTTAATAAGTAGGTATAAGTACGCATTCCACATGGTAATTACTTACATAAATATCAAAACAAGATATATACTTAAGCCAAATAATAAACAAACAAAGAGTAGATCAAGCTAAAGTAAAACTAAAAAAAAAAAAAAAAACAATACTAAGTATACGGCAATCTTAAAAGACTATTTGCCAAAAAACTCGCTGCTCATTAGTCGCTTCAACGATGCAACGCTGGTATTAAACAAGTCTATGTCAATCTGTTTGGAGATCAAGTTAAAGCTATTGCTTGCCCGCAAGAGGTACGAATTATGACGAAATTTAGAAGATGCAGATTGTACGCATATAAGGGGATTAAATCTAAGGGGTTTCTTCGGAGCTCTAAGGGAGATCTTAGAGAGCAGCTCTGGACTATCAACTGCACCAGAAGCGATTTTCAACAGGAAGACCATATCAGATATTTCCCGGCGTTTCTCCAGTGGTAACAAGTGGTGTTTTTTACAAAAAGATATGTATTGGCTAGACTCATAGTGTTCTTTAGTACGAAAACAGAGATATTTCATAAATTTTTTTTGGATATTCTCGATCCGCGCTATATAAGTAAGGTACTGAGGGTTCCAGACCTGCGACGCATACTCCAGGTGACTTCGAACAAATGTACAGTATAAAATCTTTAGTGTTTTTGCGTGTTTGAAGTCCCTAGAATTACGCATCAAAAATCCGAGAGCCCTAGAAGCCTTAGAGATAATATTATTAAAGTGACCGTCAAATATTAGCTTATTGTCATGCAGAACACCAAGGTCCCGCATGACAGAATTACGTTTCAATTTCGAGCCTCTCAAAGTATAATCAAAATGAATCAAATTTCGTTTGCGGCTATATGTGACAACATTACACTTCGATGGATTAAGGTCTAATTGATTCTCGGCGCAATAGGTATCAAGTCTGTTGAGGTCGTCCTGCAACAGACTAGCGTCGACAGCTGAAGATATAGGTGCAATAATCTTCATATCATCCGCGAAGCATAGAAGCTGTGATACCTTGAAACAATGTACAATGTCATTCACGAAGACCGCGAACAATAGAGGCCCAAGCAGGGACCCCTGAGGAACCCCACTTGAGACCGTAAGCCAACTAGAGATATAATTTTTCACGACAACAGCCTGGGACCGATTATTAATATATGAAGATAGCCATCTAAACAAGTCACCGCTAATACCGATTTTCTGAAGTTTAAGCACTAATAGATCAGGCCGAATTCGATCGAATGCTTTGCTGTAGTCGGTATATACGACATCAACCTGTGAGCCATCATCCATAAATGAGGTGAGAGATTCATTTAACAGTACTAGGTTGGACACGACAGAGCGGCCTCTCAGGAACCCATGCTGCGTGTGACTAAACGAATGCATGAGAGCTGCGTAAAGTTGTTCATACACAATCTTCTCAAGGACCTTAGAGACAATGCAAAGTTTAGAAATAGGTCGGTAATTAGTGACGTCAGTTCTTGAACCTTTTTTATGTACCGGAGTGATGTAGGCACGTTTCCATAACACTATGGCTGCTGAACTAAATTCGCACGGTACCGCTAACTGCTGCGCTCGCCTCGCTAGGCGAGTCCATAGCACACGCGTTTGTCCAGTGATAAATTGCACCGCGTGTGCTAACCGGACCGACTAGGTGAGTCGGGCCCTGGCGCAACGATTGTGCGCGTGGACTCTCGACGTGAGTCGGCGAACATGCCAGTCGAGTCCATACTGACGCGACGCCTGTGCTCACGGATGCGCTACGGGAGTCCATAATAATAAATTGATATTGTATGTTTTTTCATCTCAACAAATAAAATAATATACCAGAAATCAGCTGTTTCATACATTTTGATATTTCCGTAATTAATTTTTGTATGAAGCAGCCGATTTTTTTTTCGCGATTTAAAGTTTGTCCCTTAGTAAAAGTTGTTCAGTTTCATGGTCCTTATCTACCATATTCGGCATTACGGTTACTTTTGTTACATATTGTATATGTATAAATAAAAATCAATGTTTAAATGTTTGTGTTCTAATGAACTCCTATATAAACATTTATTTATAAATTGTTTAAACATAAATTATATGTTTAAACATTTTGATTTATTTTTTCAATACCTACTTGTTAGTATATTTTTTAGCTACTCTGCAATCTAGTGGAAATTAGCGAGTTTTTAAAATAAACTATACAACCCGCGCGAGCAAAGCCGTTTTGTTTTAGTGGACTCCGCTCGCAGGTTGCGAGCACAGCCGTTTTGTTTTGGTGGACTCGCGCTGTGAGTCGTTAGCACTGGCGCAACCGCCAAAACGTCCGACGCGCTAGGAGAGTCGACGCGCACACCTATCGCAATTTTTCGACTCACGACGTGAGTTTTGAGCAGCCAAAGGGATAAGCTAGGTACCACACCTGCTGCTAGCGACCTATTAAACAGTATGCAGATAGGAACTGCAATAGTTTTAGCGCAGCGGATGAGGAATTGAGCCGGAAGCAAATCAGGACCAGCTGACTTAGAAGGATCTAATTTCGAGATAAGCTTTACCACGTTATCCACATCAATTTCAATACTAGTTATGTTAGCAATGGTGTCGTTACAGGCAGGCACATAAGCATTGGATTGATTGATAGGACAGTCCAAAAAGTTAGAGTGAAAGTAGGTAGAAAAAGCATCACAAATTAAGTTTCCTGTGTTCAAAGTTGAATCACCAAGCTTCATACTACTGGGTATACCATTAGTATTAGATTTAGACTTGACAAACGACCAAAACAATTTAGGGTTATCTTTCAAAGAGTTCTCGAGAGAATTAATATAATTGTGGTAGCATTTGCTCTCTAACTTCCTACACCGATCCCTAAGCGTTTTAAATGATTGTTCATTAGCAAGGTTCCCATAAGTCCCATATTTTTTCAGGTATTTAAACTTCTCTCTGATAACCTTCTTCAATGCAGGCGAGTACCAATTCGGAAAGCGGCCAGAAATGACCTTCTTATTAGGAATATACTTATCTCTTAAAGCCAAAAACACATCATAAAAGTAATCAGTAGCGGCCTCTAGTGGCCTGGATGACAGTTCAGATTGCCAGTCGATTTCCGAAATTTCTAAGTTAATTGACTCGTAATTGCCCTTATTGAAAAGATACTTGACGTGTGGAGCACCAGCCAGAGGGAAAGAGTCGGAGAACTGCAGGTCGATAGCCAAAGCTCCGTGATGCAGGTCGATCGGTACTAGTGAATCCCCACTACAATCGGTGACCCGGACATTATCATTAGAAAGAACGAGGTCAAGAGTTCTACCATGCGCATTCTTAACTCCGTTGTATTGAAGGAGACCAAGGGTATTTAGCTCGTCCACCAAAAATTCCTCATCATTCGAGGTAAAATTTGACGGATCTAAGGAGAAACCATCGACATCGTTCGAAATCCAAGTGATGTTACCCAAATTAAAATCACCTACTATTAGATATCTATCGCTTGGACTTCGAGTGATTACGGTGCCTAAGTTGTTAAAGAAATTTGATAATTGTTCAGAGAAAGAGAATCCTAAATTTTCGCTACATAAATAAACAACACAGATATGCAGATTGATATGAACGTTACTCCCGCGCCGTTTAAGCGTCAAGGTCAACCATAGGTCCTCAGCACTCGAGTGAAATGTCGGTTGCGGTACGACCGCCAGATCCCGACGGACCGCTATTAATACCCCCCCCCCATAGATCTGGTCGGTTGCAGCGTAATTGCGGTCCCGCCGCCAAACAACATAACGACTATCAAAAAGCTCCGCATCCCTAATGCCGTCCAGCAGCCACGTCTCAGTAATGATAACAACATCATAGTTAAGAGTGCATAGGTTACGGTAAAATAATGTAGTTTTAGTACGTAGACCCCGCACGTTCTGATAATAGATGCTATAATTATTATTCATTGAGGTAGCCATTTATAAAAACTAAAGTAGGTATCAAAGTACCAAAAATAAATTAATATATAAATAGGGGACACGGGCACAGAATAAATATTATTAAATTTGTAATTGCAATTTATATAAATCAAAATACAAACAATAAGGCTACAGAGTATCAAGCAATAATAATTTCTTATATAAATAGGAGACGCGGGCACAAAATACATAATAGACGCGGGTGTCCGACTCATTGCATTATTGTAGTAATAATTACGGTATACTATATTATACCAGCAAATAATAGTACCATCTTCTAACAAAAGAGCATAGTAATATAAATATATAGTAAAAAAATATCTAATATAGACAAATAACGCAACTAAACAAAATTTAACTCGTGCGTGCAAGCAATTTGCAACAAAATAACAAAGTAATAAGCGAAGCCGAACTACGAAGCGTTCAAGGCCACAGGAACGTATTAGAATATGCATCGAACGCAGCAAATAAAAAAATAATACTAGCAGAGTGACAATGCGCGCGCTACGAGCAAACCGGTTTCGTATTAGCGAGGAGTTCGATACGGGACAATAGCGGAGCATCGTTACAACAAGTGCAGCGGTCATTATAAAACGTTTGCACATTTTCAACAAGCATTTAGCACTATAAACATGTATTAGAAAGTGAATAATTTTACACAATGGATACATGGCGCAGAGATATAGTTTTAGGAAAATGTTAATTAAGGCGAAATGGCAATAAATTAACCAATTTTGTTTAAATCATTTTCACTGGCGATAACAAGAACGCGGGAAGTGTCGTTTTTTCTTACATGAATCTTACAATATTTGACCCATACGTAACTATAGTCTTTATCCTTGGCGATTGATTTCGTTTTCGTGAGAAGAGTTTTATATTCGGGCGTAAGATGGTCGTTGATAAAAACTCGTTGAATATTTCCCACAAAGCCGATATCCGCGGCAGTAATATGTTTCTTCGCTCGGGCAGCGGCAACGAAGTCTTCTTTAATATATCGGTTGATGAAGTTTATAACTATAGATTTCTCGTTACTATTATGCAGGGGCACTCTGGCTATGTAATTAATTTGGGATTTGGGGAAACTGTACCCAACCGCTTTGGTAAGGGCCTCAGCTACTGCAAATAGGTTTTCCCCGGATTTGATAGGTACACCTTTCACCTCGACGTTGTTAAGCCGCATCCATTGATCCTTCAATGCTATCTCCTTTTTTAAGATGTTAATCTCATTGCCATACGAATTAACGGAAGATTGTAAATTATTTATCTCTGACAATCTACCTTCCAAGCTTGTAATTTTCAAAGCCTGCTCGTCCAGCTTAGCGCTATTAAAATCACAAGACGCTTTAAGGTCGGCCAGCTCACTCTTGATACATTTAACGTCCTCGAAGAGGGAGGGTAGACAGGCAAGTTGTTGCTTCACCTCACGCAGCTCACCAAGTATCGACTCCAGGACAGAATCACCACCCGGACTAGGTGATGACCTTGACAGCTTACACTGGGGACATCTCCAATTTTGTCTACGTTCAGGACCCAGTTTTCTATACCCCGCCTCAGATATGTTAGCGCAGCTAAAATCTAGGTATTTTTTACAAGCCCCACACTGCACTCCGTCGTTAAATGACGCATTACAAATAGCGCAAATCATATTCACAGCGAAGATAAAGCACGGCAAAGAAGAATAAAGGTTGACGATAATACGATAACCGTAGACTAACCAACAACAGTGGTACGCGTGCTACCTAAGCAAGCGCTTAAGGCGAACTGATCATGCACTACTGAGTCTTAAATCTAAGAAAATACTAGAACTACAAAATTCGTAAATTACCAACGATTCACAGGTCTTCATAGCTACTAGCGCCGCTTGTGAGAAAAAATAGTAAACATAAGTCTCATGCAATAAATTACTCACGGTATGTAATGCGGCGGGCCCGGCGAGCGGGTGCGCGAGCACGAGCGCGCCTAGTTCCGACACTTGTTCGGGCGCTCGCTGCGGCGGCGACGGGGGGGTGTCCTCTTCCATGTCGCCCGCTGATGCTTCCACGCTCAAACCTCCATCTACTAATGATATCTGGCAACATACATCACACACATACGACAATCAATAGATTTTTAACATGTTAACTTATAAACCATTTTTAACCACACTGTAATTCAGGACTGATGGCTAGTGGCTACAGTAATTTCCCGTTAGGTAGGTTACGAAAAAAGTTTATAGACTTAATTTCAATTAACTAATTAATTAGACTACATAGCTTACCTTCAGTACTTCTAAATGCTCTCTGGTGAGATGCCTGACGAGCATATCTTCAAGAACTTCTTGTGATTCGCTTCCGCCTTCCTCCTCCAACTTGCCAGATTCGTATAGAGACGTGATGTATTCCCACCGCTTCGATAGGTGTCTTAACACTAGAAAAAGACCACGGAATCACATATTATTTCGCTTTTCATCTAGTTTAAATGTGGGATACAAAATGAGTCTTTCAAAGCAATGACTTTAACAGAACTTATAACATTGACGTTTTGAATTGTCAGTCAATCGCAATTTAGTTGCGCACGATGGGCCGCAGCCAGTGGTCGGGCGCCACTATCTATACTAGCAGCGCTGCACTACTCACTGAACGGCGCGTACAGTAGCAGCAGCGGCAGTGCCACGTCGTGGTAGTGCGCGGGCGGGCAGTGGTGCAGCAGCGGCTTGAGCGCGTTGCGCACGATGGGCCGCAGCCAGTGGTCGGGCGCCACTATCTATACTAGCAGCGCTGCACTACTCACTGAACGGCGCGTACAGTAGCAGCAGCGGCAGTGCCACGTCGTGGTAGTGCGCGGGCGGGCAGTGGTGCAGCAGCGGCTTGAGCGCGTTGCGCACGATGGGCCGCAGCCAGTGGTCGGGCAGCCACTCGAGCCCGTGCAGTAGCGAGTCCGCCAGGAAGTTCGCTAGGCCCGGCACGGCGTACAGCTCCCGCCCTAGTGTCGTCGCCGCCGCGCCTACCAGGTGGCACACCTGAATTAAACACGTATGAATAAGTTATCGTAATAACGAAGTAGACAATTAAATATGAAGAGTGTTAAATTTAAGCGCACGATGCGGCCAACCATTATTTGTAATTATAATATCGCACAGTATAACCCTAGCAGGTGGCGCTACTACACACTGTACTACTCGACTTCTAACCGTCCTAGGTTTAGATTAGCAAATTTAAAATCCTATTATATGATACCATGTCGTAAGAATTGTTTTTTCACTCTGCTTATTATTTAAGAAAATGTATTTTACCTATTGTATTGGAGTAAAAAATGTTGGCAGTCCTAATAAAATACTGACGTTGTCATGCAGCGTGTGCAGGTAGTTCTGCATGCGGTCGGGCGGCGGCTGCGCGGTGTCGTGGTCGCGCGCGCCCGGCAGCCCCAGCAGGTTGCGGCGCTCGGCCGCGGAGGCGGCCAGCGCGCGCGCGTGCCCCGCGTGCCGCAGCCCGCGCGCGCCCTCCGCGTGCAGCTGGTGCAGCGCGCGGCACAGCGCCAGCGCGTGCGGGAACAGCGGCAGCACGTGCGAGCTGCAAGGGTTGCGCCAGATGGGGTTGCCCGACGCGGTCACGCCCGCGCTGAACCCGCCGCGTGACGCTCTGTCGAATCAAAGTGGTTCTAGTCTTGATCATGTAATTTTAAAAACTAAAAGTAAAGTCTCCACATTTATAACAAATACCTCCTTAACTGATCATTCTGCTGTTGTTTCCTGCATTAGTACTTATGCAAAAGTGGAAGTTAAAATTGAGCCATCCCACATAATTCTTAACCATAATCAGATAATCAAAGATGTTCAAAATGATATTGACTTTGAGCTGATTCTTTCAAGTGACGATTGTAATTTCATTATAGAATATCTCATAAGCAAAATCCAAGATATTTAAAAAAAAATACAAAAATAGTCAAGCTTTCAAGACGAAAAAGACCCTTGAAACCCTGGATAACCCCAGGTTTAATTCGTTGCATACGTAATAGAGACCGCCTGCATAAAAAATATCGGAGCTCACCTGACATGTAATAAAGCTCACTTATCTTCGATATCGTAAATTTTGTAATAAAATTTTAAAAAATCTTAAAAGAGAATATGAACGCAATGAAATTATAAAAGCAAATAAGGACAATAAAAAGTTGTGGGAAGCTATAAAAAAATCACTAGCACAGGTAAAAAGAAGACATCATCTAGTGAATTGCTATTAGACCTCAGTAATGACAAAAGTGTTTCTAAAATTAATGAATATAATGAGTTCTTTGCCAATGTTGGGAAAAGTCTGGCTGATAAATTATTGAGTGAATCTACTGCTCAATCAACAGAACCTCCAGTTAGCCAAGCCACTACAGCCATTAGCCAAAATTCATTTGTTCTTTTACCGTGTGACGAGTACGAGGTAGATAATATTATAAGAAATCTCAAAAAAAAAATAGTGCTACTGGCTGCGATGGTATCCCTCATAGTATAATCAAGCTTTGTCGTCACGCTCTGACACCTAGCTTGGTTCATATTTTTAATTGTTGTTTTGAGAAAGGAGTGTTTCCGACTGTTTTAAAAAAATCACGCATCCACCCAGTTCACAAGGCTGGGGATAGACACTGTATTAACAACTATAGGCCGATCTCTATCTTACCAGCGTTTTCTAAAATATTGGAGCGCCTTATATACAATCGTTTAATCAATTATCTTCACAAGAATGATCTATTATCTAACTCTCAGTTTGGTTTCAGATCTGGTAGGTCGACCAATGATGCCATTTTAGAGGTAACCACTTTCATTGCTTCTAATTTAGATCAGAGCAGTAAATGCTTAGGGATATTCTTAGATCTAGCTAAGGCTTTCGATACGGTGTCTATCCCCATCCTTCTAGGGAAGCTCGAGAATATGGGAATTCGAGGTTTCCAGTTGCAACTTTTTCGCGATTACTTGACGGATCGAACTCAATGTGTCAATGTCGGGAGAGAGTCTAGTGGTTTTATCAGTATGGGATATGGTGTGCCTCAGGGTAGTGTCCTTGGGCCTATCTTGTTCTTAGTATATATAAACGACCTTCTGGAGCTTTATCTTACCCATGGTAAGTTAATTTGCTACGCCGATGACACCGTGCTACTCTTCTCAGCTAAAACCTGGTCTGATGTCTTTGGCGCTGCTCAGAAAGGATTTAACGAGGTTTCTATATGGCTTCGCCAAAACATTCTAACTTTGAACCCAGAAAAAACTAAATACATAACTTTTGCTATGAGATCTACGGGCCTTCCATCTGAAGAATTTGCACTTAAGGACCATCGTTGTGGTGACTCCCGTTCTCAGACATGCTCATGTGTTGAATTGGAAAGAAGAGTTAGTATAAAATACCTTGGTTTAGTCATTGACTACTCTCTATCTTTCGGGGAACACATTAGACTTCTAGTTGGCAGAGTCCATAAGCTAATTTATGTCTTTAAAAATCTGAGACACGCTGCTGACTTTGATCTCCTCAGGAAAGTGTACCAATCTTTATGCCAGTCGGTTTTAACCTATGGCATCATGGCATGGGGAAGATCAGCCAAGACCACGCTCATGAATTTAGAAAGAGCCCAAAGATTTGTTTTAAAAGTCCTCACATCCCGTCCAATTTTCTACTCCTCTACTCTTTTGTATAAGGACTGTGACGTGTTAACTGTGAGACAACTATTTGTATTACAGGTGATTTTGAAGCAACACTCATTGTTGCAGTACAACAAGGATTTTGAGACTAGGCGTCGTAATTATCAAGTGTGCTCCTCCTTTGTTACCAGGCACTCCTTCGCTCATAAATTCTTTAACTTTCTAGGTCCATTTCTCTATAATAAGGTAAACAAAAGTATAAATATATATCATCTAAACATGCATGAAGTAAGAAATTCTACGGTTGTCTGGTTAAAATCGTTATCCTATGACGATACTGAATTGCTTTTGAAATCCGTAATTTAATTCCATCTTAGTGTAATTCTTCATAAAACTCACCCTCTCTACACACACTCACTCACATTCACTTTACACACCGCGAGAGGATTCACTTTTGAAATATTATTAAGTATTAAGTTTTTGGCAATGTTAACACATTCTTGCGTTGAATTATTTTCATCTATGGAATTTGAGTCCTAATAAGAGCGCTGTACCCGAGATACAGTTTTAACTAGTTCGGGTGCAGATGTCAATTGTTTGTTTCAAAGATGTTTAGTTCATTTAAGTATGAAACGTTTAAGAAACTTTGTATTTTTATGTCAATAAAATGTTATTATTATTATTATTATAAACGATGTATTTACTACTCTTGGTAGTTCAAAATTCTACCCTGGAGTTACAGACGATCATATTACGCTTGACGACGCCCAGCAGCAGCGTGCGGCGCGCGGCAGTGTGTAGTACTCACTTGTCGGGGTCGGCGGGCAGCTGCGTGCGCTTGACGACGCCCAGCAGCAGCGTGAGCGCGTGCAGCAGCGTGCGGCGCGCGGCAGTGTGTAGTACTCACTTGTCGGGGTCGGCGGGCAGCTGCGTGCGCTTGACGACGCCCAGCAGCAGCGTGAGCGCGTGCAGCAGCGTGCGGCGCGCGGCAGTGTGTAGTACTCACTTGTCGGGGTCGGCGGGCAGCTGCGTGCGCTTGACGACGCCCAGCAGCAGCGTGAGCGCGTGCAGCAGCGTGCGGCGCGCGGCAGTGTGTAGTACTCACTTGTCGGGGTCGGCGGGCAGCTGCGTGCGCTTGACGACGCCCAGCAGCAGCGTGAGCGCGTGCAGCAGCGTGCGGCGCGCGGCAGTGTGTAGTACTCACTTGTCGGGGTCGGCGGGCAGCTGCGTGCGCTTGACGACGCCCAGCAGCAGCGTGAGCGCGTGCAGCAGCGTGCGGCGCGCGGCAGTGTGTAGTACTCACTTGTCGGGGTCGGCGGGCAGCTGCGTGCGCTTGACGACGCCCAGCAGCAGCGTGAGCGCGTGCAGCAGCGTGCGGCGCGCGCGGCCGGCGGCGTCGTCGGCGGCGGCGGCGGGCGCGGCGTCCAGCCCCACCAGGCGCGCCAGCGACGCCGCGCTCGAGATCTGCGGCCCCAGCTCCGCCCAGCGCGAGCTACAGTCGCCTAATACCTGTTCCGACGACACATTTTATTTTGCTAGATCCACAAAACGGAATCCTCTCTAAACATGACTAATATAATAACGATTCGAAATTGTCAAACAAGTTAAATTAAAACAGTCTGTGCCCGACGATTTATCACGTATAACTGTCAAAAGACAATGGATTTCGACAGTTGAGTGTCAATAAAATGCTATATCATGCGATATATATCGTTTTTCGGTGGTCATGCTAGGGGGCCTGACTTATAAATAAACGAAATAAATAAAACAACATAAATAAAATTTCCGGCGGTGGAAAGATATTTGTCAGAGGTTCGAAAGTTTTTATAGGGTCAATAAACATTAGACATATTTCAGATTTAGAGAAGGATTATTAATTGATATTCATCACTGTAGAAGCATTTAAACCATGATCGAGTACAAAGCTTGCGTAAATTTTCGTGTGAACATTATCTAAATACAATTGCAATTTATTTCAAAACAACAGAGCTATCGTCTAACCTGCGCGACTAACGCACTCTGCCGCTCATAGCAGCAGAAGTGGTTGGAGACTAGCAGCAACGCTTCCTGCAGGGTGACACTCTCCACCGCGCTGAGGTCTGCGCGCTCCATCGCCGAGCGACACATTTCATGTAGACGCGGGAACACGGGCAGCAGTAGTAAAGGGTACTAAGCAGCAGAACGAAAACAATAAGTCAATTGAAATTTTAAATAAACTTAAATTTAGTTTCTTGTAATTAGCATCAATTTTCAAATCGACGAAGGTTTAGATGTCTTACGACAATCAAAGGTTTATTATGTTAAATAAGAATATTTTTACTTAGTGTTACCAAATATTGTCTTCGAGTGGTGGAAATCCGGGTATCCTATCATACAGGTCTCGGCTTAGTTTAGGTGCCAATCTCCTTACAAATAAGTGTCATATTAATTAATGGTATTGACTGTTTTATTAAGCATGGGAATATTTGTAAAGAGAAAATAAACATATTTTATTATTATTTATTTATTTTATTCGGGACAACAAACAATGACTAATGTATGTTAAATAAATTAAAAGACATTGAGAAATTCTAATAGGACAATCAACACCGTTATGTCAACGTTGAGTGAGAAAGGTTGGTGGTTAAAAAAGAAAAAAGCACTAGTTGTCTAGTTTGTGTTCAAATAAATGAGCTTATTTGAAAATTTCTTTATCCAAGAAAGTTTGTGAAACGAGTACAGAAGTGATGAGCGTCGGCCATATTTGATCGAAGCAAAATGTCTCAAAAATACGAGAATTATATTGAGTATTTCTGTTTATTTATTTATTAGGAATACAAGCATTTGACACTAATTACTTGTACTAACTTATAGTAATATCTATATTGCCAAGTGTAACATAAAGGTGGACACCACATGCATAGAGACAACGATATTCCTATTAATCTTTACGAAAAAGATTTCACAATCAAAAGCCTGTTTCACAATCAAAAAGTAAGTTCTCTCTTTTTTTTGAGCGACTGTTTTTCACAGAAATTCCGCCAACGTCCCTTAGTAAGAGATACACAGTGATTTCTTCCGGATAAATGCTCGGTAATTTATAGAATTTTCCATGCTTGAGAGTTCTAAGTAAGTTCTCGGTAGTATACTTGACAGATGATTTGACAGTTGTGATATGACAAATATGTCAAATCATCTGTCAAGTAAGCTACTCAGAGCTTGCTTCTCGACTGTAAAACAGGCCCTAAGCACTACTTACCTTCGAGCCTAATTTGACGAGCAGCCCCGCGGCGTGGCGGCGCACGTTCTTGACCGCCCGCGAGCGGCGGTCGTCCGGCGGCACGCCCTCGTACACTAACGCGGCGAATATCTTGTCGAGGACGCGCGGCAATAAGTCCGCGCCCGCTACCCCCACACCGGGACCTATACCAAAATATATCGGACACTTTAGCATTTACATTAACTTTAGTGGAGAAAATTAAACTTTAGGTTTATTTATTTGATTGGAAAACCAACAGCAACAATATTACTATAAGTTACAATATGTTATTTATTTATTTATTTGATTGGAAAACCAAAAGCAACAATATTACTATAAGTTACAATATGTTAAACAGAAAGCCAATTACAGGTTTTCACTTCTAGCAATAGATTAATACATTAGGGGTGTGAACGTAAATAAATAGTTCATTGTAGCCCCCTTACTAATAAAGATTGTTTAGCAGATGTATAAGTTACACAGTGGTGACTCTCTGTAAAACTATTTAAGAAGAAAGGGACAAAAAACTGTGTACTTTACATCTGCTATACAATCTTTATTAGTAAGGAGGTAGATGTTCAACGAAGTGAGATTTGACTTAATTAAGAACGTACACACTTATTTATTCCAAAAATTTAAATGGGTTTTCAACGGCAAAACCTTTTTGTTGTTACTAAAAAAATAACTGTATTACCTGGTTGAATTGAGAATGCTCTGTTTACTCGCATATAACTTGCAGTAAGGTATTAATTTAACTTTGAAGGGATAATTCTAGTATATATTACGCACATGTTTGTTATAGCTCGGTTTATAGCCCTAAAAGCGATGTAATAAGGCTCAGTTTACGAACAAGTGTGTCGAAAAATATATTATTAGATATTAAAAACACATAATATAATAATATTCTAGTTGTTGTTTAAAACATCTGACCGGCGAGCTGGCTGTACGCGCAGCTGAGGAACACGAACAGCGCGGATATGAGCGACAGCAGCAGCGACAGTATGAGCGGCGCGCGCGGGGCGCTCGCCACGCAGCGCTGCAGCAGCTGCAGGCCCTCTACCACGTTGGGCCGCGGCTCTGCCTGCAGTAGCCGGGACAGCACTACATCCAACACCTGACCATTCAAAATATTTCTTGTACAAATACTTAAAAGGTGACAAGTAATACAGCTCTAATATGGTAAAACTATTTTGTCATTTTTTTGACCGACTTCGAAAACGAGGAGGAGGTTATCTATTCGTCGCGTATATTGTTTTTATGTATGTACACCGATTATTTATAAACTAAATTTATGTCAACTAAGATTTGTCTAGAAACCATTAATGAGACACTGAGTTGACCGGCGAGAGTGCCTCCCACTGCTCTACGTACGCCCACGTCACTAACGGCGCGCAGCTCATGCGACGCCTTCATACATCGTACAGTACTAGTTACCTGCGAGAGAGCCTCCCACTCGACGTGCAGCGGGTGCGTGGGCTCGAGCTGCGGCGGGCAGGAGTCCACCTTGTCGAGCGCCGCGCGCGTCCACTGCTCCACGTACGCCCACGTCACTAACGGCGCGCAGCTCATGCAATGCCTGCATACATAATCACAGTATAACGGTGTGCGCTGTGTTATACAGGCGCCTACGGCGGACGACCCGCGTCACAAAGCGTTTCTCTAATTTGTTGGACATCCTAAAATCTGATAGATTTAATCAACTAAAACTCTTGAATGAAAAAAGAAACATTTAAAAGGAATTATTTTATTAAGTTCATCATTTTTTTTTCTTAGTTAGGTTATTTGATTACCATTCGTTTATATCGGTCAGTAGCCGTGAAATACAGATACGGTTCTTAAATAAATGTTGATAACTAACCTAAATCAACAAAATAACATAACCTCTGTAAAAGATAATTTCAGACATATTATCCACATATTTTATTGAAATCAGCAAAGGTAGAGAATATACAATAAACTATAGATTAAAATGACAGTGCACTTACCTAAAACTGTCCAATATTTCGGTTCTGCAACGATTGAAAAATATGGCAAACTCTTGGTCACTGTCGTAGTCCATACAAGCGTATGTGACTGCGTCATTCGCACCGCTCGCTCGCGACGTCGGATATGTGACCTGGTGGAAACAAGGAATTTTTGATGAACAGCCAAGCATAATTGTTACATCAGTTTATACTGATTTTTAAATATAAATCAGTATAAACTAAATTAATAATATTATTTTGAATCTTGGACAATTTCACATAAATTGCAAATTCACCACCACCATTGATTTAAGTTTTAGTTTGTGATTGTTCTTTTATAATGTGTGTGTGCAATTTATCTATCTATCTAAAATTGACCAGCCGGGGATCGAACCCGCGATTTTAAAAATAGCGAAACTATGAAAACCGGTGAATTCACAAGCTGATCTCGATCGCGGAAGTACCTATGTAACTCTTAACAATTACACTTTTAGTTTAATTTACGGTCGGATTTCATAATTAAGTTCAATTTTTACTACTTACTTTAAGATAATATTATTCCACCCGCTGTTTTAGCCATTACGATTTAAAAAATACCTTGAGCACTTTAGGCGCGGCAGCGTGCAGCCATCTTGGCAGCGCTGCGAGCACGTGTGGCGTGCGTGCGGCGTGCTCGTGCTTCAAAAGCGCGAGCCAAACTGCGTTAGCCGCTTGCGCCAAAGTCAGCGAAGGATGCGCTGTCAACACGAGCACGGTCTCTAGTAGCACTGGCATCCATGCATCTACGTTGCTCGCGTTGCTCCACATCGATGTGAGCTGCTGTGATAGCCCCACTAACACCTGAGTGGGGGAAGAGGGACTTGTCAGAATTCTTGTCTGTACATCAGCGAAGGATGCGCTGTTACACGAGCACAGTCTCTAGAGACTGACTAGAGACAGAGCAGCGTGCACGCTACTCGCATTGCAACGTAGAGGCCGCTGCGATAGCCCTATTAACCAGAGTGATGAAAAGTGACTTATAATAACAGTTGTCTATGCGACGTTAGCGGCGCTATCAGCACTAGCACGGTTATTAGTCACACTTTGAAATTGAGAGCAATTGAAGTGAAGACCCAATCTGTATGTATTCGTCTGCAGTGCTCTGAAACTAAATATAAATTCGATTTTTTTTGTAAACATGTTATCATTAGTTGCATGGGATTTAGTTACAAACTGTCAAAAAGATAATCTGTATATTAAACCTAAAGGGGCAATAAGAAATGTATTTAAACTTATCTTACCCTGATTCGAATGTCGAGGGTATATCCTGAAGTTGATGAAGTGAAGTAACGCTGGCTTACATAATGTAAAAAGCACTAGAAAATCCCAAGGGATCCCGGAATCTCAAGGGTGCGGATTCAAGTCCTGTCTGAGATGCTATGGATGAGTTGATTTTTTCTAGTATATTAATTATCTTACCTGTGAGAGTTTCTTTAGGAACAAGTAATGTTTTTCATCCACGGCATTAATGCTGTTAAGGGCAGCACGGTGGATACATGAGATTGCATCTTCGCTAAATAATATCATTAGAGGTTTTCGCTCCTTCGTCTGCAACGATTATTTCAATGAACACAATGCACAAAGTTTGCCATAATAAATTAAACAAGAAATGACAATTTTAAGTTTTTCTTATACTACATTTAAAAGTTACGATCAAGTTGGAATTAGAAAAGACGAGTTGTAATTTCTTTCACAATCTTTCACAATTAAATATTTTATTACAAAAGACTCACAGATCCCTTTCTGTTGACTACTTGCAGCAAGCACTCAGCTGCAGGTAGCTGGAAAGAATCATCCTGCAATAGAACGCACAGGATCTGCAGCAGTCGCCCATTGTTCATCACTACATGGTTGGTCGACACCCATTCCACAAAACCAGTCAGTGTTAGTAGGACAACCTATAAAAAAAAAACACAACATAAAAGTGAGTTCACAAGACCTATCATTTTACTCCAGTAAATTAAAGTACAACCAATAGGCAAGTGAACCAGCTGTTCCTGTACTTGAAACTGGCTGATACTGAAACTGTATAAACTAGCGAATATAGTATATTATTTAACAATTCATATTGATAAATTATTGAAATGTTTGTTACCTGAACTACACGACCATTGCTGGCAGCAGCATTGAAATCTCCGGCGGCTGTCTTTTCTCTGAACTCCTGCACATGAAGCTCAATCAAACGCATGAAAAATGCAAATATTTCTGACATGTTGCTGGTCAGTGCTTGGTATATATCCTTGCGACGTTGATGTTGTTCCAAAGTCTAAAGCAATGAGCAAATATATATTATGATCTGATATTTAGAGTCACAGTAAAGTAATTGAAAAACCAACTATCATAAATAATGTGCAATATGAGATGGTATATAACAGTTATAATTGGGCATCTACTTAAATTTGTCTAAGTAAAATTACCTGAAGTGTAGCAACATCTTCTACTAGGCGTAGAAACACATGTAGAACTATTTGAGTATGTAAATGGCCTCTAGCGCATGCATCACTTAGTTCAGCAAGTAAAGTTGGCCACTGCTGTGGCCATTCACGCTTGATCATCTCCACAATGACACGAGCTAGGGCATCATTGAGATGACCAGTTTCCCAGCCTCCCATGTATAGTAATTTCATGGCATTTTCCTGATTATGAAAGAAAGAAAGAAAGAAAGAAAGAAAAATAATTTATTTGGGACATACGACAACAAAATATAATGTAATAAACCCCTAACCTGGATATGATTATTTTGATTTATTTAATGCCCGCGTTTTTGTCTGCATAGTCACTGGGGAACTGTTTATGCTTTATAGGATAAAAAGTATCCTGTTTTAATTCAGGTTATAAAATATCTGTGTGCCAAATTTCACACAAATCCATTCAGCCGTTTTTGTGTAATTACTCAATCACACAAAAACGGCTGAATGGATTTCATCACATGGTAACAAACATCCAAACTATCACATTTATAATATTATCACATACTATTATAAGTAGGATAATATTGACATATCAATACAATGCTGTTACAGTTGATTCATCTTTATTGCTCTCACTGGATTTTTTTTGTATTTCAAGATTGTCTGTGTGAAGTTTTTTGGATTAAAATCACAGGTATTAAATGCATATTAAAACATAGGTGTTTAAACACCTGCCTTTTCCTGATGTTTCGATTTCACCGAGTCAGCCTGTGACCATGTGTTTAATACCTGTGATTTTATTCCAATAAAATGCAATGCAAATGTTTAAAAGTGTATGGAGATTTTTTTATCTAGAAGCCTTTAAGCTGTTTGCTTATGTCTGTTTTTTTTTAAATTCTAATAGTTTTGATGTTAGCTAACAATTGTATTACTTTAATTACTCAATATCATCAGAGTAGGGCATTTTCTAATCAGAAGTACTTATAATTAAGGTTATTTTCTAAAATTCATACATACTTTGATAAATATTTTTTCAGCTTGTGTAATTTGAGTCCACCTGTATTTGACAGTATGTTCCATAAGTTGGAGACCAAAGTGTTTGACCACAGCTGAATACTGACTCCCACTGGCCAACAGGAGTCCAGCTTGAGCACACCATGGTGAATTTTCTTTGAAACTTTAAACAAATAATTTTAATTTAATTAACTTGTGTGTAATGAAATAAAATAGCACAACAATGATTAAGCTCAAAAAGTGTTTGATCAGCTGATTCAATGTTTGACAGATCAGTAAAACTTCCTTCAAGGTTTTGGTTTAACAAACTATTATTAAGAAATAGTTATTGTTATGAAGAGTTTAAATTGATTAAGTATGTATACCTTTCACATGCATTATAGGCCTGACTGCGTGCATCATGTGATACGGCGGGGTTTAGTGTAAGTTCTACAGCCCGGCTCAAATCATCTGCTACTAGTGCCACTTCCCCTGCTACTTCTCCACTCACTCCAATGTTCATTGTGGTTTAATTACTCCACAACTGGATAAATTATATTTTTTTATTAAACTTATCACAATATTATTTCTATTAATAAAAAAACAAAAGCCTGACCAACTTATGTTACGGTTTAACAACCAAAATACAAATCTGGTCAGGATAAAACGGGTTGAAAAATATGAAAAATACATAACATTTAAAAAATATTGTGAAACAATAACAAAGAGTTTTACTCACCCACAAACAATAGTTAAACAGTTAAAATTTTACTTCATGATTTCCATCCCGATTGCTGAAAAAAACATATGTGTAATTAAAAATGATGTTCGAGTCACACTGAGAAAGAAAAAATAATTGATGAACAAACCAACAACGACATTACATACCCGGTGCAACGTGCAACTGCAAGAATGCAAATTATAAACCTATAGATAGAAGCATAATCATTTCGACCAACCTGTGATGTCTAATAAAAAAGATAGAAAAATCTACGCGCGTTGTTTTCCTTGAAATTACTATTCAACGTAGTCTATTTTTTTAATCATAACACAAAAATCAACCTACCTCGTGGAAAAGATTTTATTTTGCCATGCCCATAGATAATTATTCATAGTGATGTGCCGAGTACGGCTTGACTCGAGTCAGACTTGATTCCTGCCTTGGAGTGCGTTCCGTCGTTCAGCTCGAGTGCACTCGAGCGCGCTCGGGTGCGCACTCTGACCGTTCAGTGGCTTTGGTGAAATTTTACTCTGACGGCTGTCAGAGCGTAGTTTCACCCGTTCCATGGCTCAGAGTGCAGCAACCAAACAACCACCACCTAAATCGGTCGTTGAAAAACGCTCTGACATTTATCTTTTGTCATAATGTCAATGTCATTTGACATTATTTTGTAATTAGATGTTTTTGTGTCTAAAAGTTCATGGTTGCTCCTCAAAAAAACAGATTTTATTTGATTTTGTTTATAGGAATGTTTAAATTATCCGTATTCCAAAATAGAAAATGAAAACTTTGTACTTAATGACATCTAAAGTTATTTTAGGTTATAAAAACAACTCGATCGTTCTGTGGCTTGGTTGCAACTCAATCGAGTGAAACTTTACCCAAACAATTACACCCAAAACGACGAAACGCACACCAAGGCTAAGGGAATTTTATCTCAGGGGACTGATTACGTAACTGTGTTGCTAACTTGAAATCGATTGAAACCGCAGTTACATTGCTGCTTTAAGTAAGAAAATTGTCACATTGATTATTACTAAAGCAGTAATGTAACTGCGATACCTGTCAGAGTTGATTGCAACAAAGTTACAATCGGGGGCCTATGATGGCCAATTAGCCATATAGCCAAAGCTTTAATAAACAAAAAAATAACAGTCTTTGTTTGATTTTGTTTGTTTGAATTTGAATTTTGCTTAGAGCATTAAGAATTTTGATTTGAGTTTGTGTTGTGTTGTCAGTCATCTCATCAGTTTGAGAAAGAAATAAAGTTTTCTAGTTTTACTAACTGAGTTATCATGGATGATAAATTAACATTTCTTGAACCATCTTTAGAAAAACAACTTAAAGGTCATCGAAATAGTATCACTGCAGCTTATTACAGCCCAAATGAGCAACAATTGGCTACAAGTTCTTTGGATAATAGTGTGCTAGTAAGTAACGCATTATTTATTCTTTGGTAGGTAACGCTTTTTGAAGATTCAACTTAATTTTCGTTTAATTTTTTAAGACATTTTATTTATTTAGCTCTGGGACCTTCGTGGTACCATGCGAAGCTATAGATTTCAAGGCCACGATGAAGCTGTTATGGATGTAACCTTCTCGCCATCTGGAAAGTATATGGCCTCGGCATCGCGTGATAAAACTGTCAGGTTGTGGGTGCCTACTGTAACAGGCAGTACAGGAGTATTCAAAGCTCATTCACAGACAGTACGTTCTGTTCAGTTCAGCTCTGATGGAACCAAGGTAATAGGGTAATTAGAAATAATTACTATTTACTGTACATTTGTAGGTACTTTATTTTAAAGTAACAAATTATTCTTGTGTTATTAACAGAAAAATTATGTCAGCACCGTAAGTTGAACAGTTGAACTATGAAAATAGCTGTTGTTATGTACAGCATAAAGGAAGTCTCAAGTTCAACATGTATAGTCTGATGTGCCATTGACTGTACATAAAACTTATTAATTAATTATTTACAGATAATTACTGCATCTGATGATAAAATAGTGAAGTTATGGTCTAGTGATAAACATAAATTTATAGCATCTTTTGTGGGCCACACTAACTGGGTAAGGTGTGCCCGCATGTCTAATGATGGCTCAATCATTGCTTCCTCTTCTGATGACAAAACAACAAAGCTATGGAATCCAGCCAGTGGAGACTGCATTCACACATACAAAAATGAAAAAGGTCATGGACTTTATTTAGCTTGGCATCCATCAGGTTGTTACATTGCAGTTGGTACATCACAAGGAAATGTTAAACTTTATGACATTAGAACTCATAACTTGGTTCAGTACTATAGGTATAAAATATATTTCATTTAATTTTATGTGATCAAAATTAATTATAGGTATCTAATGCAGTTTTCCCTTTTAGTATCCATAATGATGCAGTAACCCAAGTGGCATTTCACCCTAGTGGAAGCTACATTATGACAGCTAGTAAAGATGGGAAAATGAAGGTAATAATAACATAACATTTACAAAAAACATTTTAGTTTCAAAAAAAGTTGTTACTCTTTCATCAATTTTAACTTGTTACAGATTTTGGACTTGTTGGAAGGCCATCCAATATTTACTCTCAGTGGCCATAATGGAGCAGTTAATGCAGTAAACTTTTCACCAAGTGGAGATTCATTTGCTTCAGCTGGGGAAGATAAACTGGTTTGTTAAAACAATTACTTCATTTTCAAATAAAATATGTTTGCCTTGCCAGATAAACAATATCTGATTTGTCATTGTTACAGGTGTTTATATGGAAAACCAATTTCACTCAAATTTCTTCCGACACTAAAGAAAATATGATACCTAATCCATCCTCGATACAAAAATCAGCATCACAGATATCAAAGTTAACTTCCTCTTTAAGATCCAAAAACCAGGTTGTCAAAAAAAGACATTGGTTGTAGTTAATAATGTACTATGTTGTCAGCTGTATATTTTTTTATAAATATTTTAGAACTTGTAAAGTAGTAGTTTAATAAATGGTGAGGTAGGTAATATTCAGCCCATTTCTATTAAAAAAAGTGTATTGATATACCCAATTGTTTATTATAATTTTCTTATTCAGGTGTGGTCCTTGAAAACTGTTACTATGCAATATACAGTTGCAGTACAAAAACTTGATTTTAGAGAGAATTGTTATTTTAACAATCTCAAACGTTCTGCTTCCTACTAGATTGTTGAAGAAACAAATGCATTAACATTAATTAATCACATCAGGGCTTCAGGATTTGGTATAAATGTTACCACAGCACCAAATACCCAACCACAACATTTGTCCATCTTGATGATGTTCATGAATCAACTCACGAATCTGAGAGATCGTCCAGCTTTCAAGAGCCAATTGCTAATAGTACCTTAATTGATGCTACTACTGGAAACAGTCTACCAAGACAAACACCACCTAGACAGACTGAAAATTCTGCAACATATTCTCGGATTAGTTCTTCAGTTCACTTTGATAATCCTTTAAGAGATAATTCCTATGGTGTTGGTCATATGAGTCACATTCCACGCACTCCACCCAGTCCTGCTACCTATACAATCCCATCCATCATAAATAAAACTGTAGGAACTGATCTCGACACTGAAGAAGATATGTTTGGAATGATAAAACTAAAAGAAAATGATGTTTGCTACACAAGTGGTACAATAGAATGGGTTGGTAGGAAGAGAAGCTTTCCTATTAATAGTGGCTTTAAAATAATAAATGAAAGCTATAAACAATGTAATGA
Source organism: Catoptria pinella (assembly GCA_963556745.1). NCBI lineage: Eukaryota > Metazoa > Arthropoda > Insecta > Lepidoptera > Crambidae > Catoptria > Catoptria pinella. The sequence goes on from OY750763.1 coordinate 11,689,815, forward strand.
GCCTGCTTTGAAGAAAGTCAAGAAGTACTTTAATAGAACTTTCACCAGTGGTGAGGTGGAAAAACTGAGGGAATGTGACTGTGCTGATGTTCTTCCAACTGTCAATGCTATTGTCGATCATTTGAATGCTTTACATGAAGCAGTAGATCTGGTGGACTTAAGGCTCAATACACTGGAAGGAGTCTTGAGTCAGAATGAGTAATATACTTAGTTATTTTAAATGTTATTATTATTTAAAAATAAAGTTACATCAGGTTTGGGAAAATATGTGATTTATTAATGTATGTATACTACAGTAAACCTTTTTTATAATAAAATATAAAGTAAGTAAATGTTAACATAATAAAAATTATCAAATAATTTACAACCTTCTTACTGCATTTATAACCATTGAGAAAGGCTTAGATAGTTACAAATTTTGAAGTTTATTGATAGTTTTGTTGTGGGAAATATGTTTTGACATACAAACCAGTTAGTTACTGTGTACCAACATAGGTGGTCTTTTTGCCAGTTTTTTTTATTACATCGAGGAGCTGATCAGCACTAAGAGTAGATGTCACAGAAACCTTTTGCTCTGGCAAACTAATTGACACATTCTCAACACCTTGGCCTTTTAACCTACCCAGTACTCTTTCCACAGCTCCAGAACAACCTTCACAAGTCATTTCAACATTGAAGATGTGTGTCTGAAAATAAAATCTGATATTTATATATTATTTATATTTGTGGCTTTAGTGAAAGCTTACCTACTATTTTTATGTGTAAGTACCTACCTACTTAAGCTTTTAATCATTACTATGCCACTGATTGTTTAATTGTTGGCAATAAGCTAAATAAAGGATTTAAAGCTTGGGTGTAGATAAAACTTTATTTTACAACTGTATAACGTCATCTATACAATAATTTCTTAAAACTTACCGAAGACATTTTCAAGATCTTTATTCACTTGAAGGAAATTACCTACGAATCGGACAAATATCAACGACGATAAAACCTTTATATCTGTTGATATTGTCGTCTTATCAAACAATGATTGGCACGGGCACGACAAATTTGAGTTGTTTTGATAATGTTATTATTTCTGCCTAGAAATTCAGTCGGCAAGGTATGTGTACTGTAGTGTCACTGTCATTCACTCATTTGAAAGGTCAATAACCTCTGACTCGGTAAGAGGCAATGAACCAGTGTTGCCAGTGGCAGATAGTCAAATATAACATGAGAGAGCTCAATAAGTAACATTTTCACGAGAAAAGTAACATTACCTACTTATTGTGGAAAACGTCACAATACTATAATATGGCATTTTATTACACAAAAACTAAAATAAGTTTCCTGTCACATCTGTTAAACATCGAAAAAATCGTAATAATTGTTGATCGAATAATCGACTGGCGATGCTCTGAAAAATGCCTGATGTGGACCCCTATCCACTAGTAAACTAATTAGTAACAGTCTTAAAAAAACATTTTAGTTAGTTTTTTTTTTATATTAAAATTCTACATAGGTGGGTTGTTTGAAAGATGCCTACATCTTTGTTTGTATCCATTCGTGTAAAAGTCTAGTCGCGGCGTGCGTAGCGCGCCGCGCGCTCCGGGCCCTGCGGTGATGACGGTTTGGTCAAAAAATCATTGCAATCAACCTGTACCTAAAGATATTGTTTATGCATTCAGAATTTTAAAATCGATTGTAATCATTCGCTGCTAGTCACCACTCGCCTCACTTGTGCTTAAGTAAGCGGGATGGAAAATTAAGAAATACAGGCGAGTGAGTGAATATGTCGCATTCAGTCAGTCCACAAAATCAAGTGCGCCAAGATGACCTTAGAATATAGTGATTAGGAAGATGACGAACAAAAAAATCTTGAATGCGTTCCGTTTTACGATATTTTTTTGTTTGCTGGAAAATCTAAAAAGTAACATAAAGTAACATATTGAGTCGTGTAACATGGAGGTAACATGAGAGGGTCAAAAGTAACGTAAAATGTTACTTTTGTAACATTCTGGCAACGCTGCAATGAACGGACGACGATGTGCGTACTCTTCTACGTACGAGTGCACTCGGACACTCGGGATTTATACTGTACCTAGTATTAAGGCCCCTATATACCTCAAGTGGCGCCCTCATTTTAATTAAATTTATTGCTCGCTAAGTACATACATAATGTATCGAAAATTCCCAGGTACAGATTGAAGCTAAGGTTCTATAGTTTTATCAGTGGGGTGATTACCACCCATGGCCCCCCAAATGACCGTCTGGTGGCGAGTGGGCAAGTGCCGGAGTTTTTTAGTGGGTATTCCCTCCTCGCGAGATCCCACCGAACCACTCGGTTGGGTGGGATCACGGGAGGCAGTCGTGGAGGGAGCCGCAACGTTGAAAGTTGCGGTCCCCTCCTGGCGAGCCCCACATACCCCCTTCTCGCTCACCTGCGAGAGGGGAAGCGCGTAAAAGCGTTTTTCTTCGGCATAAAAAAAAAAAAAAAAAAGGTTCTATAGTTTATTTACAAACAAACATTAAGAACTATGGAATAGCACCTGCGGCGGTGTCGCCTAAAAACATTAAAGTTCATAACTGTGTTTTGACAGATGTATGTAATACATTGCTACTTTTCTTTGGTAAGATTTTATTTCTGCCAAAACGAAGTAGCAATGTATCACATACATCTATCAAAACACAGTTAACATGAACTTCAATGTTTTTAGCCGATAGAGCCCCTGTCCTCGTAATATGGAAAATTTACATCTCGCTAACGGAGTTCACTCAGCGACTCAGCATATTTATATACAACTTCCAACCATCATCGGTTGGATTGGACCGCGGTCCACTCTTAAATATTCCTTTAGAGAAGATAGATTTGTTATTGTACCATTTATTAAAGTATAGCATTTAAAAAGCTCTCCCGAAAAATAACTATTTTTTAGATAACAGCTTAGTCGAAATAAATAAACGTATCAGCAGTCACATTTTTAGTGGTTCTTATGTGGCTGTATGTTTAAAGATTCTTTTGCTGTCCTAATAATTGGAAAGCTGTGTAAAAAATGAAATATAATAATAGTGGCTGTCAATGCTGTCATATTGTCATGTCACCGTGTATCTCTGAATTTTATTATTTTTATCAGAATTTCTAGTGGTCATGATTTAATATCATCATTACGATTACAACATGACACTCCAAGATAATCTCAAAGAATTGGGCTGGTAATAATATTTTGCAATATAGCAAGGAGTTTGCTACTTGAACTACCTATAATACTTACGTCCTCTACCAAATAAATCTTGCATGCTTGTTACAGGAACTTGAGTCAAGAAGGTATCGATACGGTTACTGAAAACGGGCAAATACAAGATGTAAATATTATCAGTAAGAGAGCTTTGGATGTAAGTACTACAGTACGTTAGTATTCTGTAACATTATGGTCACTTGAATTTCAATTATTTAATTTTTATAAATTCTAGTTTGATTTGAGAGATATCGGAGATGCCGCCTTTCCAGAGGATTTTCCTAAAGATCCCTCTAAACTAGAAAAACCGATAATTGTGCAAATTCAGAAGATTCGTAATGTGTCAGCGCCAAAAGCTAATGAGGAATCTAATTCTGCTCCACGAATGTTGAAATTGACTTTACATGATGGAAAATCAACATGTACAGGCTTAGAAATAAGCCCAATATCCAGTGTGAGCATAAACACACCACCTGGAACTAAATTGTTGCTCAATAATGATGGTTTAGATGTATGTCATGGAGTCATTTGGTTGACACCAAGTGTTATAACTGTCTTGGGTGGAAAAGTATCTCACATGATTGAGAAATGGGAGTTGAACAGAAGTCTTGCCAAACATACTCGAGGTAAATTAAATTAGATTAATTAGGAATAAAGCATTATAGATATGTGTGCCAAGTTTTGTTGCTAATTCTAATAAATTTAAGCTTTGATGGTGAATGTCAAGACAAAACACATTCAGCAATGCCTATTCATTGTTAGTATAAAAGGTAAGAGCCTGCTTAATTTTTATTTTAGGTGGTATAGGTGCAGATGGTGGTCCCCCACCGTGGATTCCTTTTGGACAAAGGTTAGAAGCCCAGACTGTAGATAAACAATTCAAAAGTCTTCAGGAACAATCTAAACAAGACAATGCTGAGTTTGAGGCTCAAAGGAAAGGGGCCATAGCAGAAGCTCAAAGGCTCTCTGGTGTTAAAAAGGTAATATGTACTATAAAATATAGAATTCGCCAAAAATTTTATTTTAGGCAAATGTTTTAGTTCTGGAAACTTAAAGTACCTAATTGCCAATGTAATGTGTTTATATCATTACAATTTCTTATTTAATAATAAATTATATAATGTTTCTAGGTGTTTGGTGGAGGCACCAAGCCACTACTGGATGCTAATGTACAGAAAATAGTTGATGCTGGATTTTCTGAAGAGCAAGCTGAGAATGCTTTAAAATATACAAAGAACAATGTTGATAGGGCTCTAAAAATTTTGCAAAAGCGAGATAACTCTGAAAATAGGAGTAAGGAGAAACCTCAAAAAGAACCTGATCAACCTAAACGTAAAGGTCGCAGCAAGGAGCCTAATGATGAGGATGCTATCTCAGTTAAACCATCTGGTAAAGTGTCACTGTTTGATTTTCTTGAAGATAAGCTGCCTAATGTTCCAGAAAAAGATAAAAGTCGATATAACAACACCAGCAATGATGACAGGGGTGAGAGAAGTTATGGAAATCGGGACAAAAGCAGTGCCAAAAATAATCCACGTTCTCTAAGTTCAAGATATGATAGCTCAAATAGACAAAGGTCTGAAAACAGAGGGCACTATTCCAATGACAATAATCATTCATCACACAGAGAAGATAGGAAATACCAATCACAAAATGAAAAACCGCCAAGGTTTCAGAAAAAGTTGGAAGAGAAAAATAAACAACATCAACATCACCAACACCAACAACAACAGCAGCAGCAACAGCAGCAGCAGCATCAGCAGCAGCAACAACAGCAGCAACAACAACAACAACAACAACAACAACAACAACAACAACAACAACAGCAGCAGCAGCAACAGCAGCAACAACAGCAACAACAACAACAACAACAACAACAACACCAACAACAGCAACAGCAACACCAACTCCAACAACACCAGCAGGCCATGAACATGAATATGAATTTACAATACAACAATGCATACCATAACCAACCGACATCTCAGTATTCTGAAAGGAACATGAGAAATGATAGAAGTATGATGGAAAACAAAATGCAACAGTCTCAAAATTATAGAGTCAATCCCGACATGGAAAGTCTAGTTGAAGCCACTGCTAACTTGAATTTAATGCAAAATCAGTCAAGGGTTTCAGATGATCAACAAAGAAACTATCGAGCACAGCTCGAGCAAGGGTATTCAAAGCAACAATCATTTGTGCCCAATCAGAGCATGCAAGATGCTCAGTCATTCCGGAGGAATAATGATATGCAGAAGTACCAAGAGCAGCAATATCAGAGAAGGCAACAGCCACTTAATGGTTATATTGAGCAGCAGCAGCATCCGATGTATCCAAACATGAACTACTTGGGTGGTGGGCAGCCCGCGTACGGCGGGCGGCAGTACGGGTACGGCCCGCGGCCCCAGGAGTACAACAATATGCGTACTGGAGGGCCGTTTTTGCCGGGCTCCCTGCTCGGTTTCCAGAATGCTGCTGTGAACGAGCAGGCCCGAGCCATGCTTGGTGTTGCCGAAATCAACTGGAAAGTCGGCGACCGTTGCCTCGCACTCTATTGGGAAGATAATAATGTGAGTAAATACATATTAAAGTGCAGAGTATGCTTTTTATCAACATAAACTTATTTTTGTTTATTTATTTTTCAGTTTTATGAAGCGGAGATAACAGGGATCTCAGCAAACACTGTAGTTGTGAAATTTTGTGCTTATGGTAATCACGAAGAAGTGCTTAAATCTAACTGCTTGCCCTTCCCTAACCAAGGTAAATATTATAATTTTATTTTTATATTAATTTTATCTACACCTATGATTTAAATCCTCTATAAAAGGTTCTAATACAGTTAGCTTAAAGCCAACATTAAAATGACCAGTGTCATAGTAACCATAATATCCGAACGAGTCAAGGCCATTATGAAATTCAGTACAACATTATAACACTTGTTGGATATACAAGGTGTTACAAAAGTACCCCTAATGCCGAATATGATAGATGGGGACCATCAAACTGAACAACTTTTACTATGGGACCAACTTTGAAATCGCGAAAAAAAAATTAGCTGTTTCATACAAAAATTAATTACGAAAATATTAAAATGTATGAAACAGCTGATTTTTTTTTCGCGATTTCAGAGTTGGTCCCATAGTAAAAGTTGTTCAGTTTGATGGTCCCTATCTACCACATTCGGCATTAGGGGTACTTTTGTAACACCTTGTATAGCGAAGGCGCCACCACCCACTCTGGAGGATATTACGGTTACTATTACACTGGTTGTTTCAATGTTGGCTGCTACTGTTTCAAAACCTATTATAGAGGATTCATATCATGGATAATGTCTTGTATGCAACTGTACATAATTAGGTATTAAAACACTCATGTGATAAACCCACAGTTGCATAAAATATCATTAATCATGGTTGAGGCAGGATCTCTTCGCCATATATTCAGCGAAAAGGGAAGTACTTCCGCCGAGCTAGGTGTCTTTGCTCGGGGACCGCGGTCCAATTGTTCAATGTTGGAATTTGTATTTATGTGAAGCGCTTAGATAACTTCGATATCGTGAGTCAGGTCTTCATATATTTTTGCCTTGATGTTAGCTTGACGTAGTGCGATGTCACGTCTGCGTAATGTTTTACATATTGTACTTTTCGCTGATCCTGCATTTCTTCGTCTATCGTCGATTTGCTTATGTAGCGGTATGATCGCGCCGCTACAATCATCTCTACGATTAATGATATTTTATGCGACAGGCGAGCGAAATTTATTGTAGTCTGTTTATCCTTACATCTCTTATTCGGCTAACAATCTTCACCTTCTTTATTGAGAAAAACAATTAAAAAAACAACAAATGGTTTTCGACACATTGATTACCAAATAAATTAGTAATATTTTTAAATAACAATTTAATAAAACACGTGTGACAACTGCCGAAAGTTGTTTGTTTACTAAATAGAACAAGTTAATACATGGAGTGCGATGCCAATCGAGTACTGGTCGGATCTCATTAGTGTATGTTCGTCCAGGTTCCGGTCCCAACAACGGCGGGTACCTGGGGCGGGCGGGCTCGGGCGCGAGCGGCGGCGTGTTCGCGGCGCGCCGCACTTAGTGGTGCGCCGGCGCGCCCCCCCGCGCCGCGCCCGCCAGCTGACGCCCGCCCGCCCCCGCCCCCGCGCCCGCCCCCGCGTCCGCGCCCGCGTCAGCGCGCGACCCCGCCCACGCGTACTGTGACCCCCGGACTTACCTCTACTACGACTACGAAGCTCTGTAGTGTTGCGAGCGAGTGGTCGACTGAACTGTGCGCGACGGACGACGACAGCTCCGGTTTTTCTCACATTTTAAATTCACTGCTGATGTAAAGCTGTAATTTTCGAATGTGTATGAAAAATGTGATGAACGGATTATTTTCAAGCGATATTTTTTACGGCCTATGAGTAGATTGAATTTTTATTTTGTAAAAGTTATTCGGTGGCTTAGCGAATATGAACTACTATAGTGGAATTGTTTGCTATTTTATGTGCTAAAATGTTACATTGCTTTTTTGTGAATGAATTTCTTTATGACGTATTTTTCAGTTTAGGATATATTTTTGTTTTCATAGGTGTTAGTTAATGACGCTAATCCTGTAAAAATACACAAGGTGATTAGAAAACTGAAATGTAACATTTTAGTGATTATATTTATACGCAATGTATTTAAGGGGGTCCGAAATATTATCTGCGTAGCTTCTCACACCACAGAAACTCGCCAACTTTCGATAAAATTAAAGATAACATGGTAAACAAATTATCAAACCATTATATTTCATAATCTTCAGAGATAAGTTTGATTTCAGAGTAAAACACTGTGTTTTGTCTGTCTATCTTGAGCGATTTCGTGATAGTGTTGTTGTTTAGATAATATGGAGTACTCGAGGGCCATCTCTGAGTAGTGTCGCGATGCAAAGTCAATTAATTGCGATATCGTGAGAGGCTGCGCAGACGCGGCGGGTGTCGGACACATCGACAAGGCGTTTAACGTTAAAATTTTAGGGAATATTAATGTTAAAATGATGTAACTCTCATGCGATAGAAATAATTTATTGACGTTCTGTATGTAACCAACCATAGTAGCAAGTAGCATGTATAAGTGTATTTTGTTGTATTTTTAGCGCAAAACGTGTATTATATTAACTATATTTTCAGTTTGATATTGAAATATTGTTTGAAAGTATTTGTTTTAATTTACAGCTGTATATTAAATTATCAAAAAATTACATTGTAAAAACCCACGCGGAAATCAAGATCGTATTTTAACTTTAATAATATATGAAAGAGATTTATGTTGTATGATATGAAAACTGAGTAAATATTTGAAAGGTACTCAATACCTATTATAACATTCAATGTTAGTCTTAATAATACTGATATTAATGCATTCACTTCTTGTTATTTCTTTAATTTAAGTAACGTGACTATTAATTTAAATTCGGAATTTGTATGTATGGTTAACAGTACGTCAGCCGGCCTAGCATGCACAGCACGACTATTTGATTGGCAGACACTTGAGTTGTAATTGTACACACGCGTCTCTGTTCGCAGTCAGCGTAACACTAAATGCATTTTCACACGGTCCAGCTTTAATCTGATGGATTGTAAGTTCAAAACTCATTAAGGAAACTTGACGTTGTAACTTAATGTTGGGCGACAGTTTGAGAGTTGCGAGCTTCCGATGCATTGCATACCGATGAGAAATTGTCGCTTGTAAAATCTAACTACTCAAAACGCAAGCTATCGCGTTACTAATTGATGTCTAACTTTTGATCCTGCCTTGCCCCCCTAACATGACCAACGAAACACGATATGATATAGCGACTTATCACCTTTAACTGTCAAAAGACAGTGGATTTTGACAGTTGGGCGTCGATAAAACGCTATATCACGCGATATACAAGGTGTTACAAAAATACCCCTAATGCCGAATATGGTATATAGGGACCATCAAACTGATCAACTTTTACTATGGGACCAACTCTGAAATCGCTAAAAAGAAATCAGCTGTTTCATACATTTTGATATTTTCGATTTTAATTTTTGTATTAAACAGCTGATTTTTTTTCGCGATTTCAGAGTTGGTCCCATAGTAAAAATTGATCAGTTTGATGGTCCCTATATACCATATTGGGCATTAGGGGTATTTTTGTAACACCTTGTATATCATGTTTCGTCGTCATGGTTGGTCTACTTAATGTTTAGGTATATAAAAAAATAGTATTAAAGTACGTACGTACTATTGCCGTACATAATTAAACTCCGTTCCATGAATCGTATTCCTAGGGACCAAAATAATCGCAGCTCATCGCGACTAGAGCTAGGCCATAGGCTAGGCTAATGAAGGTCACGCGCAACCAATGGGCCACACGGACCGATTTTCTTTGGGAGCTCGTTTCGTGGAATGGAAACAAGAAAGTTGATTTTATTGTTCAGTAGCTCTATCATGAGTTGATGCAAATTGTTTTCGCTACCGTAAAGTATCGGATATACTGCTCACAGTCAATACGAGTGAAAGAGAGAAAATGATAGTTTACGGTAACAGTTGGCATCAACGATGAGTTTTAAACATATATTTCACGAATTTTGTTGGTTATGAAAATTATGCTGACCTATTTCAAAGTTCATTAGCGAGCGTAAATGCTTTTTTTAAAGTGGCACGTACGCAAACGAAAAGTAATTCCCAAATAAAAATTACGGTATTTTGTGTAGTATTTTGTTTTAGCTATGGGGTTTCTGTTCTGTTCTTGCTTTTAGTTTTATAAATACATGTTTTTTTATCATTTGTAAACTCCCAAGAAGTCTTTCTCGTTTTATGAATAAAATTTATGTCTGTATATATTTTGGAAAAATAGTTTCATTACTTATTTACCTGTTGATTGCCAAGTCACTGAAAAACAATTGTTTTTGTTGTGTTGGCTCAATAGACTATTTCACAAATAATATTTATATAGACGAGAACTATTCATGAATTATGGCAAAAGTTTTAATGTTATACGACGAGAATTGACGAAGTTAGTGCAATTTAAAGTTAAAATACTTACCCTGGGAGATGTCACCAGCGGTTTGCCTTCGTGGAATAGTTTATTGACAGTACTTAGATGTTTTAAGATTCACACATTGCTGTTATCAAGTTGATAATTTTTGTTTTAAACAATTAGTGAATGCGTTATTTTTATGTCCGTTTTCCTCAAAGCATAGTGTTAAGTGCAGCTATCACAGTTTTTTTGTTGTAAACCAAAGCTCAATTCCAATATCACTTTAGTACATAATTAACATTGCATTGCTCACGATAACAGAAGCAGCATTCGATACATTTATACGGATTTTGTTGATTTGAAATAATCGTTTATTAACGAAAAGCTAATAAAAAAATGTATTACTTTCCGTTGTTTAATTTTTCGTGCAAAATTTAATTGGCTGATTATTTTTCTTTCGGTAGTAGGAACGTTTTTGCTTGTAGGAAGGCAATGACGGAAAATAGCGCATTTTTCTTCTCGCGCGGTCATCGATCAAGCCTTTTTAGCGTTCCGTAGTCAAGTCAAAAAGAAACCCCTATAGTTTCGCCATGTCAGTCTGTCCGTCCGCGGCTTAGCTTAGAGGCCCTAAGTACCAGAAAGCTATTTCTACTTGCAGAAATAAACGGATATTTCTACTTGCAGAAATAAACGGATATTTTTACTTGTAGAAATAAACGGATATTTTTACTTGTAGAAATAAACGGATATTTCTACTTGTAGAAATAAACGGATATTTCTACTTGCAGAAATAAACGGATATTTTTACTTGTAGAAATAAACGGATATTTTTACTTGTAGAAATAAACGGATATTTCTACTTGTAGAAATAAACGGATATTTTTCTTGGTAATAAATCGGTATCGGTAATCAATAAATCCGTTTTGTTCTACTAGTAGAAATAAACGGACAAAAAATAAAGTATAGTCTGTATTGTTCAAGGTGGGGTTTATTATACCCCACACTATACCTACACTATAATAGCATCGACTCGGGTTGATACAATTATAAAAATAAACTTTAATGTTGACAATTGACCTATTTGAGGGTGCGTGTTTGTCGACTATTTATTAATTTAATTCTGGGCGCCGTTTTGGGTGTTTCCTTTTACTGAATGCGGTCACATTTTTCCATGCATTCCATGAAGTCATTATCTGGTTTGTGTCTTTCGCTTCATTTTTTAAGGAGAATGTTCACTAAAACGTTTTTTTTTCAAACCCCACGATTTGATGAGCAATTTCTAGTACTTATCAAATACTTATACTTTGAAAACATCGTAAATGCTATCAGTGTCTGATTGCATTAGACTAGTTTGGAAGAAAATGCTTTTAGCGATCTATGATCGGCCACATTTTCAATGTTCCCATGTTCCCACTGCTGGGACCTTCTTTATGGGCGGATAAGGAGGATGGGCCATTACCCACCACGCAGGCCCAATGCGGATTGGTGGGTGTAAACGACTGCAAATGCAGCCGGGACTAGCGGCTTAACGTGCCTTCCGAAACACGGAAAAACTCGACTCGAGATAATAAATTTTTGGTCACCTATGTCATGACCGACCCTTGCGAAAGTTGGTTGACCTCCGCAATCGCAGGGCCAGGGGCCGTACCGGCTAACGCATCCAACTTCGGAAAGTCTGCCGGGCTTCAAATAAAAACAGATAAATCGAGCCCCAATCGGGTTAAAATGGCGAACCTCAATTCATGATGTCACACGAACATCGATATCTTCTAAATAACTTCGGCGAATAGTACAATACGAAACTCCTTACTTCGATTTATCTGTTTTAAGTTGAAGCTCGGCAGACCCGGCGAAGTTCGAAAAGATAGCCGGTAGGGCCCCAGGCGCTAAACCACTGTGCCACCGAGCTCCTCAATCAGGCACGATCACATTTCAGGCTATGGAACTTTTACCATTTTCACTATATACTTATGTAGGTAATCAGTTGGCAAAACAGAAAATGCACGAGAAAAGTGTAGATTTTCATAATTCTGAAGACAGAGATTTCCGGCTATGGTCGAATGTGCGATTCGTCAAACTCACCGTCAAAGGTGCCGTTGGTCAAATTGTGTTCGTCAAAAGTGTGATTCGTCAAAATATGCCTTTGGCACAGAATATATTATAGTATGGTCGAAATGCGTAGTAGGTATTTAGTAATTAAAAGATATTTATTTAATAAATAAAATTGATAATAATAAATCCGTTGCCTCATTGGAATGATATTTTAATAAGAAACCATTTAAAAACAAAACAGGTCAAGACCTCAGACTTGCAGATAATTAAATGGGACGAGTCCTACGACTACCCTAGTGCCCAGTTCACTTACAATGACTACCTCAGCCTACACGAGGGTGGCCATAAGTGACCTTAATTTCTAACTACCCCTTTGAAGGGTGGTCGTCCAAAATAGTATTTTTATAAAGACCACCCTAAACAGAACATACAGGTGGCCGTCAGTGAGCTTCAGTTTTGACGACCTCCACGGAGAACTTCTCCGTGGAGGTTCTCCGGGAGAAGACGTTCGAGGTGGTCGTTAGAAATATAAGAAGTAGGTACCATTAGAGAAAATGTTTTGAAGAATCGCGAATTTGGCAAATTTACACCTTTCACCAAAACCAACTTTTGCAAAAAATTTTTTGACGAATCGCAAATTTGGCAAACCACATCTTTGACCAAACGAGCCTTTGACAAAAAGGTATTTTGAAGAATCGCACGTTTGACCTTAGTCAGAAAACCCCACTTGTAGTTAAAAAATATATTTCTCGCACTAATTATTAACCCTAATTTAGCATGTAACTTTAACCAAGTATAAAAAATGACCCAGTTGGAGTCACAAACACGCCAACACAACAAACCTTCGTGCTGTCTTATGGCATGGGTGGGTGGTGGGGCGGTCGCGTGCCCACTGCCCACCACTACAAACAAACGTAACGTGACATAAACCAGTTGAGCCAGCTCCGTGCCCGCACGTACCCGTCGCCCGTGTCGTCGCTATCTAAACAACCATTCAATGAACTTCTCTCGGCATCGGCTAAACTGTTGCACCGTGAAAGTAATAGTGATGTAAAGTGACACTGTTGTGTTTCGCGCCAACTTTATCAACGTGATATAAGGTGATGTTAATTCATTTCACTACTTCTACCTACTTTACAATGCAAAAGTATTATCGATGTTCCTCGGCAAGACGAGACGATGCCACAAATTCGTTATTGTGAAAACAAAGCACGCGCGCAGGGTAGGTACCTATTTGTATATACATTCGAGTTAAGGTAGGTACCTCAAGTTCAATAGGACTTTCACTTATTGTTTATCAGCAAATCGGAGAGAACGTATTAGATTCACCTTGCGTTATCCATCGAATTACCTTGAGTTGCTTCCGAGCCGCCTCTCGCGTACGTAAAGTACGTAGGTAATGACTCGACCAACTTGCGATGTCCTCTCGTAGTCATTACATGCAATAGCCTCTACTACTGCACGTACTTACATTCTGCCTGCATGACACACATACGGACATTCCTAAACAACAGCACAAGTGTACGCGGCCGTGAGTTCGGTAATTATAGTAGGTACATAATACGACAAGACTAAATTGCTGTGTGGGCAGAAGTTAATCAACAGTAAAAAATGACACATCACTACGATTAAATTAATACATAAATAAACTTCGCAGATATTGTTGCAATAATGCTACAATTATTAAATATACAATAAGTTGTACACATACAACTTCTATTATTTTGCACGAAACTCATAGGTGTGACTTCACTTAAGTAGGATATCAAAAGAAATTAAGAAATTTTTACAGGGTCGGCAACTATCTCTGTTGTTACCATGGATATGGTCAATGGTTAATACTTGTTTGCAGCATAAGAAACTGGAATTGATATCGCATTTGCTCAAGTTTATTTAACAATTAGTGGGTCCAAGTCAAAAAACTTGTTTCTCTTTACGGACAGGACATCATTGCGGTGATAGAACAAAAAAAAGCGGGTATACCTACAAACATTTTCTCAGGGACTACTTATAACATCTGGGGACTAGAGCCTACCTGAAAGAAGCATCACTCAAGCATTGAAATAAATATTGTGACCAGGGTTATTTCTTAGCAAAAAAACCTCCATACCAACCGATCTATTCGTATTCGGAGCTAAAAAAAATGTTGGCAATACCAACAACAAAAAATTAAGAATGACGTCTAGTTCTCTCCAGATAACAAAACGTAATTAATTACCTAATTATGTCGAATACTCGGTGATATATTTTTTTTAATTAGTGGCGGTTATGATATATCATGAATCTTATCTTAGTTACAAGTCTATATAAAAACGGAGCAGATGAAGACTCAAATCGTAAAAATAAGAAAATGTGGAGGTGAGACAAACAAACGTGACATGTGAATCACATGTTTTAGCAATGAAAGTGGTTTTATTTTTTTATCCAAATTGATTCATTTTGACATAGCTTTAGTAAAAAAGAAGTTAAATTAAAAAAGATTTTAGGATAACTTTAGTAAAATTACTTTTTTCTATATTCTAATAGTTTTTAGTACAATAGATAACTAATGGAAACATTAATTACAACGTAATTTGTTTTGTTGATATTTGTCGGTAAAAAAGACATCAACGAGTGTCGCTCGATGTGTAGTCGTATTTATAGACTATGTTGAATTACTTAAAAACTAAATTATTTAGCACCCTAAATGTTATTGATGCATGTACAAAGTTTATTAAGAGGGGTAGTAAACGAGGGGAATAATAATTCCCACACTTGCAACTATTCTTATTATTATAAAAACAACACACTGTTTTTACATCATATGAATGTTTAAGTTGACTGAATGCCCTTTGGACTAAAACATTCTGATGATACCTATGCAATTCCAAAGATGACGTCATATAAGCAATTGAAAGGCAAAGCCATTTAGATTTTTTCATCATGACATGATTAATGTCAATTATTAGGTTTTAAATAAAATAATTATTTTACTGCAATTTCAAGCAAACTACTATATATTTGGCAGTATAAAGAGTTACTTAACATCAGTAGGATATTTTATGTGACTTCAATATGAATATTAAATTAAAATAATTCTGATGAGTTTCTTATTTTACAAATTTCCAAGGAATTCTGAACTCTAATTGCTCGAAAATTTTTTACGTGTAAGTATTTATTTACAGATTGGCCATGGGTATGGGAGGAGCAATGGATAGTTGCGGGAGGTGTATGAAGGTGTCCTTAATATGCATAAATGTCATCACATTCGTGAGTATATTGTGCTACCTAATTACTTGTCTATAAGTTGAAATAAGTAGGTACCTAGGTTACGAAATGACGAAATCGCTAAAGTTACATGTTATAATTTTGATGGCCACCGCTGCGCTGGTTTATTGACCAAAAGTGGCCGGGCTATTTAGATCGTATCAAACTAGCAGCGGCCACATTATCGTGAGGGTTGAACGAGGGAAACGCGGGACGCAGATTATGGTGATAGGTCAACGTATTCAAAACTTGGCCTTCTTTGTTGTTACGTTGAGCGTGAACTTGCAATGTTGTAAAATACGGTCAGCATGGAAACGTTAAAATAAGGCATAATTCGCTATGTAATTGGTTTCAGTTGGCCGGAGCCGTAGCTCTGGCCGTTGGACTATGGGTGTGGTCAACACGGTCGTTCACCACCAACCTGATGAGCAACAACATGTTCATAGCGTCGGTGGGCGTGATCATCGCTATGGGAGCCTCCATGATGCTGCTATCGTTCCTCGGCTGCTGCGGCGCCGCTAAGGAGGTCAAGTGCATGCTGCTGACGGTACGTGTTCATACCAACCTGATGAGCAACAACGTGTTCTTAGCGTCGTCGGTGGGCGTGATCATCGCTATGGGAGCCTCCATGATGCTGCTATGTTCCTCGGCTGCTGCGGCGCCGCTAAGGAGGTCAAGTGCATGCTGCTGACGGTACGTGTTCATACCAACCTGATGAGCAACAACGTGTTCTTAGCGTCGTCGGTGGGCGTGATCATCGCGATGGGAGCCTCCATGATGCTGCTATCGTTCCTCGGCTGCTGCGACGCCGCCGCTAAGGAGGTCAAGTGCATGTTGCTAACGGTACATGTTCATACCAACCTGATGAGCAACAACGTGTTCTTAGCGTCGTCGGTGGGCGTGATCATCCCTATGGGAGCCTCCGTGATGCTGCCGTGTTTAAGACAAAACAGGGCATGCATGATTAACCCCCGACGCAGCGCAAAGAGGGGTGTATGTTTGTGTGTCTGTACGTATATTCGTAGTGCCTAAACGGATCAAGCGATTGTGAAAAGAAAAATATATGTAGCTTACTCCCTAGTAAGTAAGAGAGTAAGCTACATATATTTCTCTTTTCACAATGGTTTGGGACTTCCGCTAAGTAATGCCTGATTCAATCAAATGGATTAAGCGATTTCAATTCATTTTTTAAATTTAAAGCTAATCTAATCGAGATGCTTCTTAGCCACGTTTGATGGAAATCAAATTAGCAAATGGTGCCGAAACGGAAAAGATACAGAGTAAAATAATGTATACCTTGGCCAATTTAGGTGCAATAAAAAAAACAAAATGGTGGCAATAAATGGCCGCCAAAAATTTAGTTTAAAAAACTTCAAATAAAACTTAAATTATAAATTTAAAAAACCCCGACATAAAAAGCTTATTCATAATAAAAACACCCCCCATGCAAAAAAGCTTACTTTTAAAAAGATAAAAATAATATCTTTTTAAAAGTAAGCTTTTTTGTAAGGGGGTTTTTTTAAGATGTTTATTCTTTCATCTCATGAACTGACGGAATGGTTCTATCGCACCTTTTCTATTTCCAGTACTACATTTTGGTGTTCATAATCTTCGTGGTGATGTTGGTGGGTGGGATCCTGCAGTTCGTGTTCCGGGAGAAGGTGGTATCCACTCTAGACCGGGAGATGTATGCATCCATCCCTTACTACGGAGTGAAGCACGAGTACACCCGGTCGTGGGACGACACGCAGTCGCTACTTATGTGCTGCGGGGTAAAGAGCTACAAGGACTGGAATGGGAACATTCCCAGGAGCTGCTGCCGGGAGATATATCCTGGTCAAGTAAGCCTTTTACTGCTTTTTATTGTAAATTCACCTATCAGCAGAGAGGCGCTTCACCCAAATACTATTTAAATATTATAAACAACAGTTTGCAGACATATTTTCATTAGCTTTTCAATCAAGGAGTGACATCAGCCAATGTGGCAGATTACACGCCTGACACTTGCTGGCCAGTACCGAGTCCTAGCCAGCCAGTCCTCGCATCCTCCAACACTTTTAATAATACTTTGAAAGTCTCGGGGGCTTAATAGCGCAGTTACTGAGCACATACGGCCTGCGTTAACAGAGTGGTTAAGCAACCGGGTTCGATCATCGCTTCGAATGAAAATAAAATATTTCGAGTTCCTCCGTGATTCGGAAGGCACTTTAAGCCGTTGGTGCTGATAGTACCTGTATTTCCAGTGTCAGTGCACCTGCAAACAAGCGAATAAGGGATCATGAATTCGAAAGCGTTTCATCGCTGAGGTAGCTTCTATTCACTGTTCGATTGATCGAACCACAAATATTTTTTGTTCCGCGTGGTTCGATCAATCTGACAACGCGATCGAACCTCGGCCGGAAGGATCTCTGTTCGCCATTTTCACAGCCGGAGTAATACTGCTTTGAGAGATAGGGGTTTGATATAATGCTAATATCTTTTCAGCGTCAAGATTGCCAGACGAATCCCAACCCAACGAATATGTACATGGATGGGTGCCTAAATAAAGCGCTGGAGTTCCTGCGGGAAGACGCCGTCTACGTCGGCGCCGCGGCCATAGTGGTAGCTCTAATTATGGTAAATATGATATTTAAATTAACGTTTATTTGTTACTTTTGTCAGTTGTTGTCAGAATTTATCCACTATCCTAAATAAAGTATAGGTTTTTAATACGTAAAATTACGAGAAATTGCAATGAACTTCACAGCCAAGGGGAATTTTAATTTTAACTATCTAAAAAAATTCAAAGCATCAGCGGTAGTTTACCTAATTAATTGAAAAAAAATACCTATATATATTTTTCTACGACTTTCATTGCTTTTTCTTTATCCCAGTACATTTAATGGGATTTTAGTATTAGGTTAGAGGGAAAACAGAATCCTATTGAAACTTGGAAATCGTAGAAAAGTATTGTAGGAATGTGATGATTACCTAGGTCGCTGAAACATTTTTTTTATTTCAGTTGTTGGCTCTCATACTGTCGTGTGGGTTGTTCGTGAAAATAGAGTGATGCTGACGATGGGAGAAAAATACAATATGTGACTACAAATTAATGTTAAATTGACTGTTTTGATTATGAATGTTGTGATTGATCGTGGCTTCGTATCATGTCTTTTCTAATTTATTTGATAAAGTGATTAAACATCAAATAATGACGAGGTCGTTTTACTTAACCAATGTTCCATGTTAGGTAAAAGTTGAGAGGTTCTTCAAAGTACAAAAACATAAAAGTTATTACCTTTATATGGCACAAAAAAAAATCGAAAAGAAATAAATAAATCTTTCAAAAGTGACGACATGCTAAATGTGTGTAGGGGAGCTGTATATAAAAAACTCAAACTACATCTTCGGCTTCCTTCTGGGCGGGAACTTGGTGGTGTTGGCGTATCCTTCGCGGTAGTTGCCTGTGCGCGTGAACCAGCCACAGTAGCGGATTATGCAATCGAAGGTGGTGGTGCCGAGCGGAAGCCCTAACGCGCTTATGCGTTCCAGAGCCTGCGTCGGGCCCGCGACAATCTGCATGGACGTGTATTTTTTTATTTAGATGACGGGACGAGCTCTATATTTTTTAAATTCAGTGATTCATCCCATTGGGAGGAACGAGTGGTGGGACGAAACACTGAATGAACCATTTTTACCTCTACCTACCACATGATAAATATTATTATTATTACTATTCTTCACAGAATGTTTGTTTAGTAACGGATCTACGTGACAATCGAAGACAGAAAATCTTTCTCTACCAATCTTATGGTGTGTCTTAACTGAGTCGCTTTCTCTTTCCATTTGTCTTCAACGTTCAATTCCTCCTGGGGCCCTACCGGCTAACTTTTCGAACTTCGGCGGGTCTGCCGAGCTTCAACTTAAACCAGATAAATCTAAGTAAGGAGTTTCGTATTGTACTATTCGCCAAAGTTATTTAGAAGATATCGATGTTCGTGTGACATCATGAATTGGGGTTCGCCATTTTAGCCCGATTGGGGCTCGATTTATCTGTTTTAATTTAAAGCCCAGCAGACTTTCTGAAGTTCGATGCGTTAGCCGGTACGGCCCCAGATTCCTCTTCCTCTGATGGAAGCGCAAGGGAAAGCAACTGGGTGTGGAAGACAGCGCTTTACACTGACGACAGATGGTCCCGTCCGTGGTCTCACCCGTAACGAAATATCTTTGTCATTGAATCGAGTGTTTTTGTATAAGTAGAAAGTACAGCACCACCTAAAGCGTAAAGGGAACTAAAATTTCCACAAACATTTTACTAAGTAATAGTTCCATTTGATGTCTTTCGATGGTTTCTCTTGCTAAGGATACTGCTGTTTAGGTTATTGGCAGTAGAGACACACACATATACATATTAAAAAGTATTCTTCTTAGAAAGAAAAAATATACCCGGCCAAACACGACATGTTTCCCATCGAATTGTGGCAATGGTTTAAATATAATGTTGAACTGTCCACTAACTTCTCCATCTGACGACACACTCATGGATAAAACTCCTGAAATAATATTCTCGTAATTAATTTTCCAAACAGTTTTAGCCATACTTAATTTATACATAGGTATTACTACCTCGACAACATCGACTTTACAGTCAATTTACTTAATTTTGAAACGAACGTCATTCGATTATCGTAAATCAGTTTTCAGAGTGGGCCCTCTAACTTCATATCATCCCAATGCACTGACCAATTATGCTACCGAGTCGCTACGAGTAGCGACTACATAGTAGCGAGTCGAGTAGCGACTCGATAGCATAATTGGTATGTGCATTAGGCCGGAATCCCAAAGGTGCGAGTTCGAGTCCCGTCTGAGGTGCTACGGGTGAGTCGATAATTTTTTCTAGTATTTTTTCTAATATTATTTATCTTAATAAAAAAATAGCATTGTGAAAGCGAAATATCTAAATTTAATATTCATAATGTATGCTTAGAATACCTGGTACAGAGTGCTTCAACGTCAAGCTCTCGGCCTGCATTGGTTCCTCGTACCCATCTGGGATGTACGTGCCGTACCCGTTGTCCTTGGTCACGTCGCCACCCCGACAGTATAAGTTTGGCACTATCCTGTATAGTGAACATTACCGTAAGAAGATACACCGTAAGAAAAGTCGTTCATATAGTAATCATTATAGTCACAAAATATCCTTAAAAATAACTAAAAAAAAACACGTTTTTAAAACTACCTAAAAAGTTAAAAGTAGGACTATAAACAAAGTAATAAAGAACGGACTAAAAAGTATGAAATAATTTCTTATTAATAATATATAGAAGTTTTAAAAACGCGGGGCGCATTCTGTAAGATGTCTTTGAAAAGTCTTTTGCAAAAAGTGTTTAAAAAAAACTGTTAATAATTATTTTCCGTTTTTTAGTCATATCTGTGTTTATTTTTTCCTATGGCCTTCTTCCGGCTCCATCGTCAGACCCTGGAAACTATTTCTCAACAGAGTATTCGTCAAGTCGAATCAAACGAGCCCGTTTGCAAACATTGTGGACAAACAAAGACACAAACAAACAAACAACAAAACAACCAAATTAAATCATAATACTTTTGAAATTGTATCTTTACTTGTAAGATTTTAATGTAACACTTAATAATTTGCAGCTCTCTTATTTGCCTAGTCATATGAAATTCGTATAATTACTGAACGTGCTAGTTTTACTCCACCTGGCATAAATAATTGATGTAAACTTTTGACTCTGCTAGGAAAATTACATGAACTTTAAGTAACTTCACAAGGTAAGTTTGTTTAATTCAAAATTATACTACCTGAAAAATCTCGTTCCCATGTATGCGTGCCCCGACGCGTCTCCTTTGACGAGGTTCAGAAACAGTTGACACGTTTTAGGCACCAAGTCGTTGAACAATTCGATCATCACCTTACCAATTTTTGAGCCCCCTAGAACCCAAATCTCCATTGAAACTCTGTGGAGAATTATAATAATAATTGCTGATTTTTTTTCACACAAACACTCTCAAATTATTATCTTATATGATGCTAAATATGCTTCGTTGCTTATTGTTTTCGAATTATGATCATGACGGCCAACTATAAGCAATAAAAATATTTCTGATTTTCTATCCAACGTTAAAAAAAGTCCTCGTTTCTAAGAAATGACCGCTTTCGTTGTAACTTAGCCGATACTTATTTCTTCCACTTAATACATGTGACATTATTTAGCTGATGTTTAAGACGATTAGTGCCCTCACAGTGGCGCCCTCATCATAATTAAATTTATTGCTCGCTAAGTACATAATGTATCGAAAATTCAAACGTACAGATTGAAGCTAAGGTTCTATAGTTTATTTACAAACAAGCCCCTCAGTAAAATATAGTTTGTTGTAGTAGTAGTAGGCAAAAGAGCAATGTGGCCACTTTTGGCACATTTGCCGACCATTTGACGACCTCCGTGGTCGAGTGGCTTTGTACACCGGTTTTCAAGGTGTCGCCATCTCTGAGGTCCCGGGTTCGATCCCCGGTTGGGTCAATTTAGAAAACGAACTTTTCTATATTGGCTCAGGTCTGGGTGTTTGTGATACCACCGTTGTCTTTGATTTCCATAACACAAGTGCTTTAGCTACTTACTTTGGAATCAGAGCAATGTATGTGATGTTGTCTTATATTTATTTATTTATTTACTACTACAACAAACTATATTTTACTGAGGTTATTGTTTGTGTCTTAAGTTGGGTTTAACCCAACTTAAATGTGATGCTGTAACTTTTTTGACGTAGTAGTATAGTGTTTGAAATTGACGGCATTACATTTAAGCAGTGTCTTAAATAGACAGTGTTTTAAAATCTTTTTTGGTAAGGCCGTTAGGGTGCAGATCCACTGCTTCAATTTATACGTCTCCCGAAATTTTTTAACTGTCATTGTGTTTCTTTGTCAAAATATTTTTTTTGAACTAGTAGTCAAAGTGAAAAATAGTAAAATTAAAAAGAAAATACCTATGTCTATAAACCCCTGGAGGCTTATCAAATGCAGGATCTTTTATATCACGGTCAATTTTTTCAGTTTTGAATAAAATGAATGGCAATCTGAAACATATGAAATGATGAAATATATAAATCAATTAATAAGAAGTCACGTATTTTGGTATAAATCTCAAGTATTTCATTATCTCTTTATAATGTTTAACATTAGATGTATACAACGTGTTACAACGTACTACCTATGTTTTAGTATGTGAGTATACACTTACGATGCTCCCAAAATCAGTTTATGTTTGGTGTCTTTCCAAAGTGCATCCAGCTCTTTCGTGAGGTATTGCTCGGATCTCTGCAAGTGAAATTATATTATTGTATTGTAAGTAGGTTTGTAATAAGAATCAATTAACAATAAGTCACTGCTGTAATACTAACTGCGATGAGAAGTCTGGAATAGAAATAAAGATTTTTCCGCCTTATTTCGTTGAGCATTCGCTGCCTCTGTTTACACAAGAGCTTGTTGAATGTGTTGGTGGGCTCTGGGTGAATCCAACAGTCTACAAATCCCTGGAATGAGAAATTTATAAGATAACATGCATATACACAACTTACATGATAAAGTTTCGGACCAAAAATTAAAGAGATTTTCAAATATGTATAACTTTACGTGAAGTGATGAAGCTCATATGGAAATGAATTTACAAGTCTATTGCGATAATACTTTCCTAGGTATTTCGTAAAAGATTTTTAAATCTAGTATCTGATGGCAGAGTAGGTTCCTACGAGATTTTGCTGAACACTTTTATCACAATTAACGTAGTTGTGTCCGAACAAAATCTTGTCGACTATCAGAGTAGATACTTGTGACATAAACTGCATTGACTGTATTGACTGCATTGACGATGCATTTCAGGTGTAGGTATTAAAAGGATTGATTAACGGTCACAATTAATAATTAATCCACAGATAGGGATAGGCTATATTCGGATTAGTTGCTAGGCAACACCTAGCCAACTGTCGCTCATTCTTTTTTTATATCAATAGTTGCATATCAAGTGGTAAATGACCCCGGTTCTCTGGATGATGTTGATCCTCTTGAGCAGTTCCTTGTTGACATTCATGTTCTCCTCGAGCTGGCGCGCGTAGTAGTCCAGCCGGCGCGGCTTCAGGTACAGCTCCGGGAACAGCTCTGGGGGGCTGTCGTCCACGCGGTACGTCGTCATTTGCAGCTGGACAAGCAGGTGTAGTCAAGATATTTTAAACGAATCAAAAGCTCAGAACAAGCGTAACACACAGCACAGGGATGCGACTTTTCAAATGAGTTTCGAACATCTTTTGAACGCTCTAGACTCTAGAAGTTTCTTAAACATTCTACAGTTAGAGATTTATGGATACCGATATTTTTACGAATAATAGTGTGATTTTATGACGGTTTTACATTTCAATATCCTATCGTCACGGCAGCTGCAAATGTGCTGAAGCGTCGGGAAACCCGAAATCAATTTAAACTTCAAAAACCTTTAATAAAACCGCGCTATAGTTCGTATATTTTATTTCAATACCCACTACCTACCTTTTTGACACAATAAAAGTTAGGTCGGTACCTCTTTCTGATGATTGCACCATTTTGCATAGAATTCTTTTGAAAGCAATGGAAACCTTGGTGGCTGAAATGAAAAAGATTACAGAACATTTTGTTACTTTTTTAAGTATAAGCTGTTTCATAGGGAATCTGGACGAATATTGTGATTATTATCTGCTAAAAATATTTTTTTCATAACGGCTATTAAGCGTTATATTAGAACTCGCATAACGTCATGGGTCATTGTAAGGTTTTGTGCTGCCAAGCGCTATGTACGCACGCAATCTGTATTCAGATGAAGTGGAGTGGTTTCAGACGGTACAACTAACAGTATACCGTTTGATATAAAGATACTGACTAATTTGAAGACGCGGGGCCGGCGTACTCTCGGCGGGCGAGGCTTCTCCGGCTCGGGCGGTGGCGTACGTAGGAGTGGATTTTCTAGAAGCTCGTCGCACACGCGCTCACGCAACGGATGCATGCTGAAATCTTCTCCCACACTCTTGAGAACAAATACAATTATTTTATCCACAATGGGCAAGCATCTATCCTTCATCTAGTGCCCTTACTTACGAAGCAACTGGCTTTCCTACCCTCTAGCTAGACCCCAAGGAGATTAGCTACGCGATTGGTGTGGTGACTACGCGTCGTAGACCTGTCGTTTGCAGTGTGACCGACTACGATAGTATACAATTCTGACACTACGAGTATCTTTGCTCAAGTTTGCTCTTAGCAATAAGTGAGGCTCTTGTTTTGGTGGTAATTTTTCCTTACTTTTTATATGGTGTCAGACTGGTAGATAATTTGGTAAATATAAGTCAATGTACTCTCTAAGGGTGGTAGCACGGACCGTGGGTGGTAGCTAACCAGGTGGACTAAGCAAATTAAAAAGGTTCGTACCTTTTTAAGAGTAGGAGTTGCAGTACATTTCAATTACGGGTGGATGTTTATTAAAATGATTCTGACAAAGATTTTTAGAAATAGTTGTAAATAAGAAGAAAATAATAAGAAGGTAAGTTTGATAGAAGAATGACAATTTTATATTTTTTTTACTGTCATCTATGGTTATAAATGTTCAACTTCAACTTTTATGGTGATGAATGGCTGTTATAAATGTTATATAATGTAATTCTATGACAACTCTATGATGACAAATTACAGACTAAAATAAAGTTTATTTTTGTTTGTATAGAAAACCATATAGTGGTCCCTATTTTCTTTTGAGCAGTATATATATAATGTATCTGGAAAACCAGTGGAAAACGCAGAAAAAACCAGAATACATTTTCAGAAGAAAACTGCAAAAACAATAGTTGAATGTTTATTGCCATTTGGTATTTCTAGCGTCGCAAATTTTCATCGGTATCGGTATGATCTTGGTGGCGATATTGTAGATCGCGGAGCTTTGTCTATGGTGCGGGTAGGTGATGATTTCCACCATTTTCAGTTTGTAATCCAGGGTTACGTGCGGCGGCGCGAAGGAGTTCAGAATGTCCACCCGAACATATACAAGCTTACGACAATCTGGGATCTAGGATGAAAAAGCAAAGATTAATTAAATCTGTATCTTTTCACTGATGTAACTCACTCGTAAACTAAGTAAGTATAATAATTTCTTTTCTATAAGAATTCTTCCTTAACTTCCTCTGAAAATTGTAGTCTATTTCGACTTATTCCCATCTTCCAACCAAACAATTCGATGTTGGGAATTTTGTATTATGTCACTTTCCAATCTAAGTTAGGTAGGTATCTAAATTATTTTTGTTTCCATCATTTATACCAATATTATATTAAGTATTTCCTTGATGAAGTTTAGTGTATATCATGAAGATTCAAATATAAATGATTTAACTAACATTTTTATGCGCATTTACTTACCGGTAGAGGTACCCTGGTTCGGTGCACAGTTAAACCTGTTTTGATGGACCCTTTTAAAATCGGCAAAGCTTGCCCTTCATTAACGCCTGCAAAATACATATAATATTTTATGATAATCATACTTAAATGATAATCAAAATAAATTAAATAGAACAACACGATGAATCCGTAACAAGTTTAAATTTAAGATATCGTTCGCTATAATAAGTTAAGTATTAATTTATCTTTATTCTGTTTGTTAGATTTTTGTTTTAAAATATTTTAATCATTGGATTATTCAACTGTAACATCTACTGATAGACCGATTACTTATATATTAAAAGTATGATGACATCAGCCATTTTTAATATCCCCACTGCTGGGGCAC
Organism: Catoptria pinella; assembly: GCA_963556745.1. Classification (NCBI taxonomy): domain Eukaryota; kingdom Metazoa; phylum Arthropoda; class Insecta; order Lepidoptera; family Crambidae; genus Catoptria; species Catoptria pinella. The sequence continues at coordinate 11,716,121 of OY750763.1, forward strand.
AGGCTTTCCTTATGGGTGAATAAGGAGGATGGGCTAACCTAACCTAACCCACCACGCGGGCCCAATGCAGATCGGTGGGTTAACGACTGCAAATGCAGCCCGGACCAACGGCTTGACGTGCCTTCCGAAGCACGGAGGAGCTCGAGAATATAAATTTTTGGTCGCCCATACCATGACCAACCCTTGCGAAAGTTGCTTAACCTCCGCAATCGCTGGGCCAGGGGCCCTACCGCGCAAGTGTCGTCGACTTCGCCGTCGGCTTCATTTGACAGATGGATGAGATACATTGCTACTTATTTTTGGCACAAATAAAAAACCTACCAAAGAAAAGTAGCAATGTATCACATCCATCTGTCAAATGAAGCCGACGGCGAAGTCGACGACACTTACGCGGTAGCCCCACAGGTGCTAAACCAGTGCGCCATCGAGCTCCTCTACGTTTAAAAGTATACGTATAGTTTATTTAGAGAACATTTTCATACCAAATTCGTATGTATCTTTACTGCAATTGTTTACTTTTATTATGTCTACTATAAGTATGAGAAATATTAAAATCTTCATGGTACCTACTTTGGTATATTTATTAAACTAAACACAATAATACGCGAAAGTTATTTAGGTACCTAGTTTTAACGAACATTTAGATACACTGAATTAATCTTGTATATTTTAATGAAAGCAGCTGTTAATGTTGTTTAAATTGTATAATTATACGCGATTAAATGCATGAAATTACTTTGCGATAATATCTATAGAAATACAAATACAAAAATACAAAAATGAAAATGAAATCATCGGCCTCCCTACTCAAATGGCCAACAATCTTTGCTAGTAGAACAGGGGGCCGTACCGGCTAACGCATCGAACTTCGGAAAGTCTGCCGGGCTTCAAAATAAAAAAAACATATAAATCGATGTAAGAAGTTTTGTATTGTAGTTATTTAGAAGACATCGATGTTCGTGTGACATCATAAATTAGGGTTCGTCATTTTGGCCCGATTGAGGCTCGATTTATCTGTTTTAATTTGAAGCCCGGCAGACTTTCCGAAGTTCGATGCGTTAGCTGGTAGCCCTTGTTCAACTAAAACAGCAAAGAAATGAAACCGGTAGGTCTGGGGCCAGCCTTAAGCTTGAAAATAAGCGTAGCGTTCAAACGTATAGAATGTTGGCAATTTGAGTAGGGGGGCTGTTTTAATATTTTTTTACTAATAAGTAGGTACCTACTAAAAGAAATAGTTTACCTACTTATACTTAAAAAATATATATATTCAGAACAGAAAAAAGAAAGAAAGCGATTAGTTTACTATGTTGGTACTAAACAAATATAAAGAAAAAACAAACAAACAAGTTTGATGACAACAAAAACCAGCGGGTCTATCGGCTAAAACAATGAAGTTAATGTAAGCTGTGTTTTGACAGATGCATGTGATACATCGCTACTTCGTTTTGGCACAAATGAAAACTTGCCAAAGAATGTAATGCAATGTATCACTTCCATCTCTCAAATCAGAGCGATTACGATAGCAACGTAATGGGTCTCATACACGCTACGAGAAATATTTACGATTTCACTGTACCGTTTAATCTGCGACTATAATCGAAAAGTGTGTGTGATAAAAACTGTACAGTTTTTACAATTTTTTAGAACTATACGTCCGTCAAACGGATATTATGAAAAATTTGAATAGATAAAACTGAATCAGAGGAAACTATGCCGTTAATCGTAACGTGTGTGCCGGCCGGTGTCAGTTTTAGTCGAACGCGGTAGAAGAAGTTAAAATAAGGGTTCCGTTTTTTCCTTTTGGGGTACGGAACCCTAAAAATGGGACATTATTTTCCATTAGCCAATCTTTACACCAGGTGCTACGACTTTTAATTTTTCTGCCTCTCGTTTTTTTATTAACAATAATGCAAAAATAGCTAATGCGTCGTTTTTCGATGCCTTCGCGGAACGAAATGAATAAACTGCGCAGTTTGACTGGAACGTGTGCGGGCTGTATGGACGTAAGATTTATCTGTACAGTTCGACTGGACAGTTTTATCGTACAGACAAATCGTAGCGTGTATGGGAATGAGGCCCATATGTTAGCCGATAGAGCCCCAGAGGGCGAGTGTCGGTGCATCAAGTTATCACAACGAGTATGTTCTCTATTCCTTTTGTTATATTTATTTGTTTCTTTCTCTTTGCTGCTAGCCCTCGGCCGAGGCAGTCGACGACCGACGGCCCGCTTACGATAACTATATAATTTGTGGGTACTATTATTAATTCTGTGTTTGTGGGCCCGCTCGCTCCAGACACGCACACATAGCCGCGGGCGATTTTACGACTACACTTGTTTAAGTGTCTTGTATATGTTACGCTTAAAATCGAAATCGATAATTAAGCGAATAAACCACTCACAACGCGTTGTGGTCACTGCCAAAAACCTTAGTCGATTGGAATGATAACCATATAACGAGTTTCAACTTAAAACAGATAAATCGATGGCTTCGTATTGTACTATTCGCCGAAGCTATTTAGAAGACATCCAAGTTCGTGTAACATCATGAATTGGGGTTTGCCATTTTGGCCCGACTGGGGCTCGATTTATCTGTTTTAATTTGAAGCCCGGCAGACTTTCCGAAGTTCGATGCGTTAGCCGGTACGGCCCCAGGACGTGAATTTCACTTTGTGATCTTTCTGTAGTTACCACAGTGTGTCATGGGCGTTTTTATAAGAGCCACAACATGGATTTCGCGTTATGGATTGTTGGCTCCAAAGAAACGACATTATCCTAAAGCAGCAATCCACGCAATGGATGTTTGAAGAAGACGAGTTACTCAAAAAGTTTTTCACAAGAGGAGCGTTACCTGTTAAAAAAAGACAACAGTTTTTTTGGTAGAGCAGTGGAAGAGTGTGGATAAATTTTCTAGAAGATCGTAGGATAGTTACTAATGATTGCATATTGTGAAGTTTGTCTAACTTAGGCTTTCGAGGAGTCTCGTAACGAGCGCCCAAGTAGCGGCGTTCGTGGTTTTCTTTTTTATCAGGATAACGCGCCCGCTCGCACAGCTGCTAGAGTTATCGACTTTTTGACAACTTCGGAGGTACAATTATTGTCCCTTACTGCCTACAGCGTCGATTTAATGGACAAAAATCAAATACCGCAGTAGGAACGTCGAAAAATTTAGACGGCTATTTTTCAACCTTCCACAAGCTGCCCGTTTTGATATTTTGAAAACTGGTAAGAGGTGAACTGGGAATGCTCTAAAAAGTTGTGAATCATGTTGTTTAATATTCTCGTATTTTTTGTTTCACTAATTACTTTCGGAACAGCAGTATGTAAGTATTTCATTTTAAATACAAGGTTGTCACAGTATTTGAAGAAAAGCTCGATATGCTTGTTAAAAGCGCGTTTGATATTTCTATTTACCCACAAAATTGATGATTGTTTGGATGATTATTATGACCATATCTCTCATCTCTGCTATAGTGCTAAGCATATTATATTGTGGCAAACATAGTGATGGCGAAAAGACGATTCTAAGGACTTTTACTGTTTTAACGTAACGTCTAATTTGACCGAAACTGGACACTTCATTTGTTTCTCACATTAACTACATATTACGTGCTATCAATAAAAAAATATGAAATTTGCGATAAAACATTAAATAACGCAATCATCAATTATGCGATACGGTGTTTAGCTACTTTTGAGGCCGACCGTATTTTGAAGTGTTGCCGTTTGACAGAAAACTTATTTTATGTTTTTAAGTCATTCGTAATAATAAAGATGAAAATGAAAATAATGACCCCGATATATGAAAAAAGAAGTCCCCGGGTGAGATCCTTGTAGGACACAAGCTGGAACCGTAGTGAATGGAACATTGAATAGAAACTATTTAATTTAACTTAATATTTTATTTTAGTCACAGTTACCACTTGCTTTATACGACATGTAGCCGGTAGAAGAATGAAAACATCATTTTATAATAGCAGCCGTTGTTTCCAACTCATTCCAGCAAAGGGGTCGCAATTTCTAATAGGTATCGACTTGGCGACTATATTATAGTTTGACGTGCTTGTCTGGCCCTTCCTGTACTTGATATAAACCGTGAGCATGTTGTAGTCCAGGCTGACGAATGGAGGCGCATAGTAGTTGTCCACGTCTACTCGAACGTAAACAAGTTTCCGGCAATTAGGAAGCTAAAAAATTTATCATTTTTTCACTTGATAAACATGAATGTACCGAACTCGGATTATCCATGTTCGATCGAACCAAAAAAGAGAAGATTCGAATACACAGATATCTATGTAGGTAGTTCGGTCTACTAATGCTTCTGGCACCATGTGGTGAGGTGATCCTGCATCAAGGCCTGTGTTCAGCAGGCGAAGTCTTCTGGTACTGCATGATATCAGCAAAGAATACTAACTATTAGATATCAGTGTCTACATTTTTTAACACGTTTTTTATACATTATTACTTGTTTATTGTATTTTAAATTGGGTTTTCAGATAATCTACTGCACCTACCAATAAATCCAATTCAATAACTTACCCTCAGCGGTATTTTTGCTATTTTGGTTTGTCTGTTGATTTCTCCTCTTGTATTTATAGCTACTTGACCTTCGTTTACACCTGAAAAGAAAGTGAAAAAATAATGACTACATTAGTTCGGAAAGCCAATCAAAAGTATTTAAGAATTCATTTGATTTAATCAACTTAGTTTTATAACCAAATTCAAACACGTCGATGGTGCTACACTTGCTTTTACAAGCAAGCAAGGAAGCAATCAAATATAAGAAGAGTAGTAAAAAACACTTCATTGAAATTGAGTAAAGCTGCAGCAGCTCTCAGCGTTTATCTAAAAGTGCCAATTTAAATCCGAAAGTGTTGTGAATATAAAAGTTTTTTTTTTAATTACAAGAACAGTAATTTACATAACAAAAAACATTTGAATCGGATACGGCTAATTTGCTATCGGTAAAAGCTATTATGGTTTCATGTCTATAATTTGACCAAACCAAGAGGTTTTTTAAATAAAAATAATGTATAAACGTTATTTATTAGATTTTTAAAGGAATATTTTACAATACCGTGAAAAATCACATAAGCTTTTATGCCAATTCATCTAATAAACTTATGCCCATTATGACGCATAATTCGACTGTAGATTAATAAAAACATATTTCATTGAAATTAGTATAATCATAAAGGAGGTGAAGCCCCTAAATGATTATCCTCCTTCTCAGTCGTTCCCTCGTGGTTGTGGATCATGACTCCATGATCCATGATCGTGTTTCCATTTGCTGCGGTCTTCGGCTTGATGCAGCATGACGTTCACTGGCATCTCCAGATTTTCGGACACCTGGTCTGACCAACGTTTTTTTCCTCTCGGACTTTTCCCTTCTATCTTGCCTGTTAAGATTTGCTTTTCATGTTATCTGTATCTCTACGTGCGATGTGGCCAAAGTATAGTGGGATTCCTTGCAGTTAGACAGAGGAAAAGTGGTTTTGATTTTCAAGCTTCAATTCTCTTAGGACAGATTTATAGATTCTTCGTGATGCCCACGAGATTTGGAGAAGACGGCGCCAGCACGACATTTCTAAAGCGTTCATTATGCATTCGCCGTATATTTTAAAGAGAATGGGTAATATAACACATCTCTGACGTACTTCTCTCCTAATTTTGAAGGAACTGGATTGTATGTTCTCCAACTTAATGGTTCCTTGACCTGTCTCATATAGATTCCGGATTATGTGATTACTAGCTTCCGCCCGCGACTTCGTCCGCGTGGATATTCGGGAAAAGCCTTAGGGAACCTTTAACCAGGATTTAAATATTTTAATTTCATCAAAATCTGATTCGCCGTTTTTACGTGATTAGGCGGGTGCGGGTCCCCACCGTGCGCGCTGCAGCGGGCGGAAGCTATAGCTTATTCGATCGATGATTTTTTTTTTTCGAATCCATATATATTAGCCTCCCTCTCTCTTTCCCCTCCCCGTCTAGGGATTGAATCATGCCCGCCCGTGCACGTGACTTCAAAATAAATGCCATTTTTTTATCAACATCCCATAAAACCTCAATAACAACATTCGTATATTAGATTTTTAGGTTTACTTACCCATTTACCTCCTAAGGGAATGATTTTCGGAAAATCACAAAATGTGTTTGCTGTTTCAGAAGTAGATAAGGTAACTCCTACGAAGTTTGAAATCGAAATGTTTATTTTAAATTATGTTCTATAAAACTTGAAAATTGAAACTAACCCCCATTTCATCCCTTTAGGGGTTTAATCATGTCCATCGTGTTGGACTTCAATATAAATGTAATTTTCGCATTATGTCATGTCTGTTTAATATTATTTTTCCATATATGATTCATGACCACCGTGTTGGACTACAAAATAAATGTTATTTTCGCAAACAACATCCCATAAGATTACTTTTTTATTGCTGCTTAAACAATACACACAATTTATAAATTATCTAACAATTAGCACAAGTCACATATTATCATTTATGTATGCACGTGTGTGCAGCAGCAATAGGGCCAAGGCTCAGCGTGATTTTTGCTGGAAGTAAAAACGCTGATTTTCAGCCATAAAAACCCAATTAACGATTTTAGGTTTATATACCTAAAACCGATTTGTGTACCGTTATACGATGAGATAGTTTCCAACCATAAGTCTAGAAATGAATTAAGTTATTTTTACATCGAAAATGAAGGATTTTCTAAACACAACTTCATACCCCTTTTCAAACACGCTGAGAAAAATATCAAACACGCTGAGACACGTATATGTATATTCATTTTTAATCGTTAGCCTAAACACAATTTTAAGATCCTAGCTTCGAAACTGAGGGACTTTCATACAAACTTTCATCCCCTTACTTAGGGGGTGAATTTAAAAAAATGCTTTCTTAGTGCACCCCTAGACCTCCTTAGGAACCTACGTGCCAAATTTGGAATCTCTAGACCCAGCGGTTTGGGCTGTTGATATGTCAGTCAGTCACTCTAGAGTCTTCTTTTGTATATTTAAATGATGCTGGTCCATTTCCCTTATGACAATAGTCCGGGGTTTTAATCTTATTCAGACATTTTGTTCTTTTGAATATGAAAAAAAAATATGATTCGGATTTTGAATAACTATGAATGGATGTTCAGTGTGTCTTTGAAAATGGGTTGCAGCGATTTTTTTGTAATTTCATAGTGATGTCCTAAAAATATTTCAAAATATCTCAGTTATTTTAATATTTATTTATTAAGTAAAGAAATATTAAAATAACTGAGCTATTTTGAAATATTTTTTGGTTACTAAATGGTTAATAGTTTTTTGTAATCTCAAAGTAGGTATCCAATAAATAAATAAATCTTTTACGATTTTTTTGGTTTGGATGATTGATGAACAACAAGGATCTAAAAAGTGTCCTGTCCACCCTGTATATAATATTGTCATTTCGACGGATTCTTAGTACTTAGTATACCTAATTAACATCATTGTAAGGTAATATGCGGCTAATTTAAAAATAATAATTTCTGCCATACGTATCTAATTTCGGTGCAACAGTAACATGCACCAAAACTGCCTCTCGTCTTAATATCGTTGTGAAAAAACAACCTGTGGTGTTCATAATCGATTTGTTATAAAAAGAAAACTGTGCTGTGGCAAGTGCATAAATGTAAAAGGTGCAAAAACACAACATAATAATAGCATCAATAAATTACTCGTGTCTAAGATTCCACTCAACAACATAGCGTTAAATTAAAAAATATATATAGGAAAGTTAATTAAGTTTGAGCTGTATTGCGTTGGTTGTTGTGAGGTTTTATACTGACATAAGCATGAAATATTTATTATTTGTATTTATATTGCACAACGTTTACCATCTGCTCCAAGCAAACAATGATTGCACGGCTTGGCATGACGCATCTCATATTGATGTCTTCGAATTCGGTAATAACTACATAAATATAGGTACAGTTTGCTTTTAATTAGAGTTTTTTAACTTTTCAGTACATAATTTATTTTTCAGGTGTTAATGCTGGGTCGGTAGTATTTAACGTCTTGGGACAAATGGGAAGATGGGATAAAATATTACGGGTTCCCATAGACGTGAGTTACAAAAGATTATTATCTGTCCTATCTTTCTCTCCTCTTAGTTTAGATTTGTATAGTTCCATGTACAAAGGTACTGGTAAGGTACTATCACACATGGGTATTCCCTCCTCCCGAGATCCCATCGAGCCGTCGGGTGAGATCTCGGGAGGCAGCCGTGGCGAGTCCCACATGCTCCCTCCCCGATCACCTGCGGGGAGGGAGCGCGTAAATGCGTTTTTCCTCAGAATTAAAAAAAAAAAGAAATAAAGCATGTCACACATGCAGTAAATAAATAACCAAATAACTTGCTATATTGAAGGAAAGACAAAAGCACTTGGAACTGACTAATGGATTCGAAATATTTATTAATAGTTAATGATTGTTTGCTATTTATCAGCTTGACATTAGTCGGAGGCTATACCATATCGTAATGAAAAGATAGTTAGGTACACTATGTCCAGACTCAGCATCTAACTAATATTAACCCTTATCAGCGTGAATTAATGGGGTATAGCTTCGCTCGCATAAATTTTTTTAGTCAAAATATAGTTTGGCATAACAGGTACGACATGCGGTATAAAGTTTTTTCGCATAATATGCGCAGAATTTTTTCATTGGCATAACGATTATTTGTACTAATTTTATTTGGCGTTGGTGAGCATAAATATTAAACACATAAGGTTAATAACCCCCTCAATATGGGTAGTAACAAATTAATGATAGAGCTTATATAAAATATAGTACACTATGAAAAAAATCCGAATCAAATATGGCCGCCAACAAGTACATAGTACCTACATACTATCCCCGCAAATTACTAATGCGCAGGGACCTTGTCATATTAACATTATGTAATTTAATATATTACTCATTGAATTATTATTTTCATTATGATAGGGTCTAGGAATATAAAAATGTTACAATGGCTTTTTCTTTTTGAGGTTAAAAAAATGGCCGCCAGGCGCACCAGCAATTTGCGGGGATAGTATGTTTTCACAAACATATTGGGTATCAAATGAAAGGGCTTGACTAGTAGAATACAGTCAATCATCTTTATTTTCAATGAAACCGTTTAACTTAAAAAAATATATAGTTATTGCTTATTTAACTTTATATAGCGTCAGCTGACAGTGAAGCCCCAGTTGGTAATTATGTCATTTTCTTCAGATAGCGCCGTGTCGCAAGCTAGCGTTCGTGCACGCGGAGACGCGCAACAGCGACGGCCCGCCAGCCGTCTCCGTCGACTGGGACATGAACACCGTCGTAATAAAGTACCGCTCCAATCAATACAGCATCTCCTGCTACACCATCATCGCCAAGACGGTCAACATCCCTAACTGCGTATACTAAATAAAAAACAATAAAAATATCATGACGTGTCATTACATCACTTTAATTTATTCTGGTGGTAACCTAACTAACTATGTTTGAAACAAAACTCGACAATAATGGATTCTCATCGGAAATTGGTGATGGCTAAAACTCTACAATAATGAAATCCCATACAATTTTGCTGCGTCACCATCTAAAGAGTGCGACAAGCTCGACTTTGTTCAAAAATAGTTGTCAAAATAATGACCACGTCATTACAAGCATTTTTAGTAAATTTTATTTCCTCGCATTTCTTGAGATACAAGCCTTGTACTGGAAGTTATTTATTTACATTGCCTCTAATGATTAAAGCATTTCGGGTAATAATGTACTATTGCTGAGAGTTTTTATGCGCCAAAAGCGCCCTTTTCGTGCTGGAGAGGTGAAAATGTTTTTAATGTCAATGAAATGGGCTTTATTTTGAAAGATATTTTTTGGCATTAATGTTGGAATATGATTTCGGGCATGTAGCTTCCGCGGTTAGCTCATACATATCGTAATCTGATCTAATCGAACTCTTCGCAGTACATTAGGCTTTCGGCAATAACGCTTCGAATGTTGGCTTCAAAGTGCTCAATTGTTTCTGGTTTGTCAGCGTAGACATGCGACTCTACATATCCTCAAAGAAAGTTATTTAGAGGCGTCATATCGCTCGAACGCGTTGATCAGTTAACAAAGCCAGCCATACTGTATCTTACATTAAATTAAATAAGTAACTATTTAGTGAAAAGACAGCAGAAGAGGTCAATGACTTCTGCAATTTTCAATTATTAAACGAATGAATTGAGATGCTCGATGGTGCAGTGGGTTATAGTTCCCAAGGGTCGGTCATGATGGGTGGGACGGGTGACGCCGTTAGTCCCTGCTGCATCTGCAATCGTTACCTCCCACCAATCCACATTGGGCCCGCGTGTTGGGTTATGTTATTGCGTGTCCTCCTTATCCACCAATAAAGAAGGCCTGTGCCCCAGCAGTAGAGGTATTAAAAACGAACTAATGTAACTATAGATGAATTTATGTAGGTACTTGAGCTGAACACATAAATTCCTTTATGTGTGTAACTAAACATGATTTTGGGCAACGAACAAAGAACATGCATAAAATCGATTGAAAATACTTAGTTGCTATTCTAAATTTAAAAAAAAAATTGAAAGTAAGTAGGTACCGAATAAGAAAGATTTTTTTTTCTCATTTTGTTAAATCTTTTCAGTTATTACCTGACAATTAGATACACACGTACGTAGTACCAACAGCATGAATTATAATTAGTTGATTTCCTAACAAAGTAGCGGAAAATTAAAATATTGAAATTTTGACAAGACGTAATAATCTATCTAGATATGCTATCTACATATACATTAAGCTTTTATAATCATGTACGTTGTAACACAAACAGTTTATTTGGGATATACAACGGCATGAAAATTTTATTGTTTTTGTTTATTTTGCAAAATATTTTTTATGAATATCAATTCAAAACTTGTAAATTTTGGCACAAACGAGGCCAGACTTACAACTTCGAATATGGTATGTTTTAATTAGCTTTGTTTACTTGGTTATTTATTTTATACCTTATCTATACATATCATCTTAGTTTATTATTTTATACTGATGTCGCGTTTATTTCAGGAGTTAATTATGGACAAATTGCGTTTAGCATATTGGGAGTGATACAAGTTTTAGGAAAACCTATGTTACGAGTACCGATTGATGTAAGTATGATATTAAGATAAATAATATTAGAAAAAATACTAGAAAAAATCGACTCACCCGTAGCAGCTCAGACGGGACTCGAACCCGCACCCTTGGGATTCCGGCCCAATGCTCTGACCAATTATGCTACCGAGTCGCCAGTGGGAGCGGCGAAATTTTCTAGTACTTTTAACTTCTTCGCTGTAAGCCAGCGCAATTTCATCAATGTGAGGAAATACCCCCAAAATTTAATAAGTATGATATTGCAAATTTATTTAACTAAGTACTGCAAAGTATTTACGATTGTAAATGGATGCCCTTACAAGCTGCAGCCAATATTAAGTATTATTAAGATACATATTGAAATCTTACAAGTGTTTGGGATAACGAGTGCTGTTGCCTAACATTTATGTTTATTACCAGATAGAGGAGTGTAAAATGCTTGTCTATGTGCAAGTGGAGACCCAGAACAGCCTGGGACCTCCGCACGTGTGGGTTAACTGGCAGGAGTCGGCTGTCGAGCTCAACTACCGGAACCTCATGCTCGGGGACTCCTGCTACAACATCGTCGCCAAGACGATGCCTATAAGGGACTGCAACGGCTCAAGAAACATGACTAGGAACTAATTCTTTTACTCCTTGACCACTACCTATTCATGTAAATAAAGTAACATATTATTGCGATGTTGTTCTTTAGTACCGATAAACTCCTTAAACTTGCGGTCCCTGAGGAACCGAAATATTAGGAAAATGTAAAAATACTTAATCCAAAACGAAAATAGGGTATGTTAAATAAATATAATTTAGATACTATTTTTTGTATTAGGTAGATACTTAATTGTTTTTATTTTAATGAACGTTAAAATGTGAAAGGTAAAATGATGTAAAATTCTTATATAAAAAGTAATGAATTTCTTTGTCAACGTGGGAAATACTTTCATTTTTGGAATTCCTGTAAATAAATTTGAAATGACTGCCTGTGTAGCAGTTCACTATACTTGAATGAAATTGTCTGTGAGGTAATATAACTGAAACCAATCTGGGAACCTGTAAAATAAGCCCTTACTAACACAGCGCGTTGATGTCGTTTGTAAGTATGTAATATTCCTGGAAAAAAATATCGTAGCTTTTAATATCCAACGTAAACATAATATATAAACTATATGATATAGCAAAAAAAATCACAATTTTCAACATATCATCAGCGCCACACCGCAGCTGCTTAGTCACACTCACACTGTCTTACGAGATCAACACCTGTATTCAAGAACAATACTCAAATGACCCTTGCCTATGCGAACGCACTCTGTTGAAATAGAGCTCTGTGTAGTTGTATGTAGCTGGGACGCTGTGCGTTCGCGGCCACTGTGAGACCTCATAGTAATGTTTGTGAATACGGGTGCTAGATTCTTGTTTTCATACGTTTCAACAGCCCCCCTAGCATGACCACCGAAACACGATATGATATAGCGATTTATCATGTTTAACTGTCAAAAGACAATGGATTTTGACAGTTGAGTGTCCATAAAATCACGCGATATTTATCGTGTTTCGGGGGTCATGCTATGGGGGCAGGAAACATAAAAAATCTTAGAGAAAGATATTTTGTTTTTAGAATATAATTTTAATATTAATAATTTCATTAGAAATAAAACACTTTTTACGGATTACAGCGCGTATATTATTAAGTATATTATTAATTCAGGTATTGTTTTGGAATTATTTAGTTTGTATTTATTGGTTTTTTAGAATTCCCGACGTTTCGACACTTTTCCAGGGGCCGTGGTCACGGAAGGACTAAAGCAAAAAAGGCTGCTCATATTTTTATGAAATTACCCGCTCGAAATTTTATATAAATGGATTTAAGTAAAGTAAGCATGTACTTTAGGAGTAATAATGCTCTAAACTCAACCAAAATTTAAAACATTAATGACCTAAAACTCCGAAAATACTAACAATTGAATAACGTATGTTAGCACTAAATATTTGTCTTAAGAAAACCTTTCTAATGATATATCATTCACTAGCGACCCGCCCTCGCTTCGGTCCTGTGAATTTGTTTCTTATATTTAGTGACAAACATATCACTTTGGAATGTGCTCATCAAGGCCTTTCATTTGATACCCATATCTAAAAATAGAAAAAAAAAAATTTTTCTTAATATTTAGTGACAAAACATAGAATTTTGGAATGTGCTTATTCCTTTCCTTTAGGCCTTTCATTTGATACCCATAAGTAAAAATTGAAAAATATTGAAAAACCAAAAGATTTTTTTCACTTTTTCACTCTTTTACTTTTCCATTTTTCATTTCTCACTTCACGTTTACGCTTCCGCTTCCCCCATGAAAGGTATCTACTCTCCAAAATGGTGTCTCTACTTTGAGCCGTTAGGGTTCTAGGCGTATCCCAACAATCAATCGATCAATCACCAATCAATCAATTTAGAGTTTTGTATGTATAGATTACTAGAGGGTGGGGTAGATCAATTCCCATATACAGTGAACAGTTTTGTACTTCGATGACCTATTAACTCCGAAAATACTAACAATTGATATGTATCAAATAATATATTATACCTTAAAATTTTTCGTGATTAACATTGATATTTTTCTTATTGTCTTTGTATAAAACTCTAAGTTGATCGATTGATTGATTGTTGGCATACGCGTAAAGCCCTAACGGCTGAAGGTAGAGACACCATTGTTGAAGGGCAATAAATACCTTTCATGGTGTAGGTCCTATAGGCGAGAGTCCAGTAACCTTGTCGCCTGAAAGGGGAGGTTCTTTGCGTCAAATTCGGTAGTTCTGATTTTTTGCAGACTTGTTTTTGATAGTACCCACTCGGGACGTTTTTAAAGTAGACTAATTTGCTACAATATGTCAAAAACAAGTCATTCAAAATTTACCGTTTTTTTAACTTAGCAATTTTTAGCAATATTTTGTCGTTCTGGATGAAATTTGACCCTGATTCTTTGTAACCCCCTGTTATATAATAGAAGACCTGTACGTTTCATGATGGGATGTTAAAAAATAAAATGAGAAGTGTGAATGAACGATGATGTTTAATGATAAGCTTCGAGTAATGAAATAAAAAAGGTAAATACAACAAAAGTTAATAGGTTTCTGACCGACGACATGACCACGAACTGACAGTTAACGGACGTTGCCAAACTTATGTTCATGGCATGTGTAACAAGCAAATGGCTACGGTTGAATTGAATGAAGCTTACAAATAAGGGCAGAAAAGATTTTTCCAAAATTTTTAATATCCGTAGTAGTCCAGTGATATTCTGGGTTTGGAGTCGTCAGAGGACTGGCTGGCGCCGTCGACGTTGCCGGTGCAGTCGTAGATGCGTCTACTCTTCACTTGGATGTCGTAGGTGGAAGCGGTGCGCTGCAGCGGTGAGTACGCTATGATCACCCGCCGCGTCGCGAGGTCGAACGCCACCCGGGGCACAGAGTACGGGTTCTCCACTTCTATTCTCACGTACTCTATAGCTCTGCATGAGGGTAGCTGAAATGGGACGTGATATTAGATTTATTGATAAAATCGGAGAACAACATCTCATCATTATTATTTTGATTTCCCCCTGCCGGGGCAAAGGCTTATGTTTTTTACGGAGCAATTACTTTTAGATGGATAAGGGTGCCGACCTCCGACGCAGGCTTGACGCAGATTGGTGGATTACTGTGAATTACTGCAAACACAGTCGGGACCAATGGCTAGAAGTGCCTATCGGAAAACAGATAATGATTTTTAGTGCTTGATTTTTCATGAGATACAAAAAGCTAATCTTACTGAAACCGAATTTAAATTTACCAATAGGGTAGGGCTCACTTTGTGTTTATTCCGACAAGAATTCACTTACATTTAGGAAAATCTTTTTGTACTGTTCATGTAGTCCAATTTCGCCCGTAATTTGGTCTGTAAACGATCTTACTCCTGGGTCCTTCCCGTATTCAAATACCAAATTGTTGGCAGAAACGAAAACACAAATAAAAAGTAAGAGTATTGTACAAATTATAATATTTTTCATCTTACAAAATTTATTTAAGTAATCAATAATCCTTCAGTAGTCAAATGAAAATATCAAAAGTGTTTTAGGAACATTGTGTTTGTCATTATGTATTTAACATTCTTGTAACGTCACGCATTTAGTGCAGTGAAGCGTGTAATAAAATGATTGTCTTAAATGGAAATTATGAGTTGCAATTACGAATACATTACAAATGGAAATGTGCTTAAGATTCTGATTTTTCACACCATGATCGATCGAGCGCGAAGCGTCTCTGCTTTAGCTTGGGCAAAAATGCTTTCGCATGTCTGTCCGTCTGTTCTCCTCTACAGGTCGCATTTCCCAACCGATTCTCGTGAAATTTTGTGAGAAGATTCGATAATTACTTATACAGAATGTTTTCGTCGCGCCAGACTTTCGTCATTATACAAAAACAGTTTTTTTTTTAAATTTAATTCAAATTAGAAGCGCCATATAGCCTTGAATAGATATGTTAGGATCAAAGACAGAAATCGCTCATTGAGCGAAAAAAAACTCTCACAACGCGTTGTGGTCACTGCCAAAAATCCACAACGCAAAATTCGTGTTATATGGTTCTTATGAAAACGCCCATGACGCTTTGCGGTAATCACAAAAAGACCACAAAGCGAAATTCGCGTCGTGGTCATCATACCAAACGACCGCAACGCGTTTTGGAAATATAGAAAAGCCATGACGCTTATGCACAATTTGATTTTTGCAATATCTGTGCATGGGTCCTTAAAGTCTCAAAACTTTTTGGTAGACATCCTTAGGTAACATATTATTATTTGTTGGCTTTATTTTTTAGAAATCACTTGTATGTGTACTAAAATTACCTGTCCGTCGTGTTATGGTTGTATCAAATCAACTAGTTTTACGCGTCATGGCTTTTCTTGAGCCACAGTTGTGGTCATTCGTTTGGTTAGTCACGACCCGAATTTAAAGACCCGTTTTATAGGAGCCACAACACGAACTTGTGGATTTTTGGCATTGACTACAACGCGTTGTGAACGTTTTCTTCGCTCGCTTCGATTGGATCGATCGATTTCGGTGTTTTAGCCTAACAGATATAATAAAAGAATACGCACCAAACAGCACTCTTATACTCCTTTTGAAAACCTCTTGGTGACATCTATTACATTAATTTTTAAACAACAAGCTACTAGGCTACAAACGCGAGGTTTACAGCTCACTGAGCTACTAGTTTTAATTGACTGATCGAGCGCGAAACGCGAGCGAAGCGTCTCCGTTTTGGCTGGGGCAAAAAAGCTTTTGAAATGGTTATAAGTTATTATTATTTTCTTCTTTTGTCACTAAAGTTAGAAAAATATGATAGTTTATTAACAAATGATTAGGTTTTTCGTAATCGATTAAAGAAGCCTTAACTCAACACTCAATTTCTAATTGGTCATGGAATCGTCCTGTTATCGATTGCTCTCTAGATACTGAAACATTGGGTATAAAAATTGTATTGGAATAGAATCCTGTAAAAAAGTAAAATTCCGTTGAGATAAGACTACGATTAGGTAGGTAAGTACTCAATAATAATTATCGGGTGAATTTGGATTTTCAATACAGTCACGTTTCCCACCAAGTACCATCATTAACAAACCTTCTTCGTAGGTATCTTTGTTTGGAATTTTAAAATAAAACTACGAAAGGTAAATGGAACTTTTTCAAAACTGCTTTCAAATTCGTAAGTGACTGTTCGTGTCAGAATTTGGTCAGAATTGTGAATAATAAAAATATTGGAAATTCAATAAAACCATAAATAAATAAAAATTCGATAAGATGAGAAGCAGTGGTTTAGTATTATTCACATGTGCTGGATTGTTACTTGTAAGTTTAAGATTGATTTATGTTTTGCGTCGTTAGATTTTTGTGATCTCACGACCATTGAGTTGAGACACAAAGTACGTAGGGTGGTGCTTGTGGTTGAGGGTATGAAAACTATGCATGCGCGTCTCCGATTCTGGCATAGCATATCACAGCTACAGCCTGGCCTGCCATATCCATATCTAATGGGGAGTATGAATATGAGCATGGGCGCCGCGCCGCCTGCACAGCATTACAAGCGCTTCCGAGGGACGTTTCCTTGTGCCACCGAATATATCAATCAATCAATCAAATAATTTACAATCAATAAATTTAATCAATTAATATACTTTATAATAATTTATAATCTAGATAATAAATCACAATTCAGTCAAGTCATTAATGTCTTCATCATGCAGCTGCACAAATACAATGGCATGTAATAATTACCATCATGAAGTTCACAGTCATTGTTTTTCCTTATTAATACAAAGTCCCCTCTAGCATTAACTTGCCATCGGCATCGTGACTGATCGAACATTTTAACAAATGTGCTTAAATATGAAAAAACCATTGTTCTATATTTTCAACTCTGCTGTTAATATCGAACTAACATCTATGGAAGTGTAATTGCGTACAAATAAGTATTGCTTTGAACAAGGTGGCACCATGGGCCTAAAAAATGACAACTCGCACAGCATTTATGGCCGATTTTAATAACCTATCCTCAGTAAGAGATAGGCTTTATTAAATATTTGTTGCCAAGATAATTCTGTTAAATGATTGGAAATAACGACAGTTGCCTAGTAACAGATCCATAGTGGGACTATCTGTTACTGAAGATAGATTATTAAAATCGGCCGTTAGTCGGGACAGCCACGCGCCCGGTGATAGACGTTAGCGTTTTTTATATTGTAAAGAAAAGAAAGAAAGAGAGATTTTATTAGAAATGACGTCCTGTGTAGTACATATCATATTTCGTTTAAGTATTGAAAATATCTATGAGTATACAATTTATGGTCGTTACTATGCAACCGTGTTCAGCCGCTTTGTGCTGCATGTTTAGCTCCATCCACTTAGTTGTCATTTTCGTGTGGTGCCATTTTTGAGCGCAATGCTTGTTCCATAGATTTTAGTTCGCTGGCTGTAATTCTGTCTCTATAGTAAGCAAGTGAACAGCTGACATCTCTTGTACATAGAGCGGCGGTGCTATCCTCGGCGGGTCTACAGCATGGACGATGCTGCGCATCTCCTACTACTTCTGGACGTCTGACCTAGGTGTGGAGCTGGGATGCAGCGTGCTGTTCATCACGGGCGCGCTGCTGTGCCTGCCCTCCTGCTGGATCTGCACCATCGTGCCCTATCACGCCAAGTCACAGTCGCTTGTAACCACTGTAAGTATAGTCTGGTCCATAAGAATAGTATAGTAAGCAATTGACTTTGGTATGCGCATTTCTTATTACTTTTCGACATGAACTGGGCTGCGGCGTGCTATTAATCAAGGTCGCGCTGCTGTGCCTGCTGACTTTGCATCATCGTGCCCTAACACGTCAAGTCATAGTTGCTTGTAACCATCGTAAGCCTAGTCTGCTTGACGTTGCCGTCCGTATGCACATTTCCCACTATTTTTGGATGAGACCTAGGCTGCAACGTCCTCAGCTGTGCCTACTCATACCCACCTGCTAGCTCTATATAATCTGGCTCTATCATTTATCACAATGTTAAAGTCACTTGTAACCGCCCTTTTCTAAGTTTGATTGGATGTCGTATACATTTACATGATGATCTAACGATTAAGATCGAAGATGCGCTGCGGATCATCATTGGTCGTGTACAACGTTAGCCATAAGTTGTTTATTCAGTGGTATATACCAAAGGTACTTACTGATTTTTTTTTGTGTCAGTACCAGAATGGTATGCGAGTGAGTAATAAAAAAGCATGCTTCTATTAACTTGATGTCAGCTGATGGCGTTGGTGACGGTGTCGATGTTGCTGTTGTCACTGGGGCTGTCGTCGGCGGCGGGCATGTCGCGCGCGACCCGCGAGCCGGGAGCGCTCAACGCCAGCATGCTCCGCGCCATGGCCCGGGACGGCGTAGACTCCGCCGTCAGAAGCTCCTTCGCCGCAATGCAGCTTGAGGTATCAAAATACTAATAATTGTGAATAAGGCATTGGTTATCACAGTCACACGCGCTCAACGCTTACATGCTACGCGCTTTGTATCGCCTTGGCTCGATTGCATCGCCTCTGCTAGTACGAAACGTGACCGTACTATAATATCCGTGGCAATAGTGCTGCTGTACGCCAGTCAGAAAACCCCTTTCACTGTCTTGCCCTTTTTCACATACTCCCGTCTCTTTTCACAATACTTACCTATTATGCGTTCACTTATCATCATTGCCGCTACCTCCTGGCCCGTTTCGTTATACCGCACCCCCTGCGTCGCCTTTCTAGTACGGCCAGCAACACAAAGCTTATTTTTTGTTTCTGTTGATTTAATCATTACGTTCGTTATTTGTGTTGTTATAATGATTAAAAGAGTAAAGTTTCTACATAATGGCAAACCTAACTTGTTATATAAATTAATGACACTTTTTGAAAAAATGAAAACAGTTGAAAAACATGATTACCTTTTTGTCTACAGTATCGTTAGCTGTGACGTAATAACGGTCGTCGACGGCAATCACGAAGTGAACTCGTAGTATCTCTATTCCCAGTCTTGCTCTCAGATCGCCTACTGACGAATCATAATTATTATGATTACAGCTACGCTGCTGCGGCGTCCACTCGTACTCGGATTGGTACCAGCACCGCCGCACGCTGCCGCCGGCCTGCTGCGGCCGAGTGTGGAACGGGAAGGTTTGTGCTCGTCTATCTTTAGTGCGTAAGTCATTAAGTTTAGTAGGTCGCCTTACGATTTTTAACATCTTCCCTGTATGTATTGGGTTGACTGGTAACTCAATTAAGTATTCATTGTATTTTATCCTTAGAGATCGATAGGTATACTTATAATTTTTATCATTAAAATAGCGACAAGCACCAACAGTAAAATGTTTATCATTAAGATAGCGACAAGCAACAATAGTTATATTTTATATATACTATACAAAAAAAAATTTCAGCGTGGAGACTTATGCGATACGCCGTTGTACAAGATCGGCTGTCTGCGACCAGCGCTGGCCGAGCTGCGTAGCTACATCAACGCCGTCTGCGCACTTGCCTCCGCCATCGTTATGGTCTTGGTAACCATATTCTTTTATTTTTTACTAGCTGTGGTGCCAGGCTTTGCTCAGGGAGTTGATATGATATTGTGTGGTAGTTGAAATAAAGAATATACAAAAGTATTTTTTTTATTGAAAACATATTGTTTTAAAAAAAATATTGTGAAATTACTGTAGAAGGACTACAGAAACAAATAACATATGTTAAGTTAAAATTTATAAAAAATACCATTAGATATAATATTTATCAGCCAGTGTATTTATGTCATTAATGCAATGTTAAAATACTCGTTACGCTCGTGATTCAATTCTAGACTACTTAGCTAGTTCGTGTTTTAAAGTCGGCACTCCCAGTACAAATTGACTTTGGTCTCTAGTAAAACAAATAAATATTGTTACCAAACAAAAAAAATCACTTGTTATTTTCTCCGTGAAACAGAATTTACAAGTCCTTGTTACCTATTGAAGCTTGCGATCTTGTAACTTTTGAGGAACAGGCCCCAGGAGTTTCTATTTTTCTTCCAAATATGTAAATAAACATAAAACATTGTAAAAACATGAAATGATTCTGGAAACATCGTAAAATCTTTGGCCCGACTAGGGTTCGAACCATCGCCCCTCGCATATGAGGCAAAAGTTCACTGGCACCACAAAGGCTTGGTTGGTCATCGCTTGATGATCGGTTTATCTACGTGACTTACAATCTTCCAGCCCTTATGTATCTTTAAAAGCACGCATTACAAGAAAAGACGGAAACCTTATTCATGGATGGGGGATAGAGGGCTGCCATACCATATAACTTCCTTGCGATCGTACTGGGACTCGTTTCTGAGTTTTACGGCACACACATTTTGTAGACTTTCTTTTATAATATACTAATATTGATTAAGTAGGTAGGTACCTTTGCTACTATTTTTTGATAAACAACTTAGTTTTAGCTCTTGGCCTTCAACCGACATTACGGTTGCGCAGCTTAGCATCGCATCAGTAACAAGCACCATAGTCTGGACCCACGGGAAACGAATTTCTACCCATATAAAGTTAAATACTGGTCAAAATTATATTTGTAGGGAGTGACGTTATTCACGGCGGCGTACGTGGTGGTGTCGGGCGTGCTAGAGCGCGGCGAGGGCCGGCTGAAACAGCCACAGCCGCTGCGCATCGCCTGCCTCTCGCCACCGCAACTGCTGTCTGCTCCGCATATGCAGATAGCGCAGTACAAGCCGCAGCCACAGCCGCCGGCGCCGCTCGCACCCATGTGAGACTCAAAAAGCCATACTTCACTAGGCAACAATTGATTCGCACATATCGCTAGTTCTAGGTTTTCAAGGTACCAGCAAAGCATCTTGCCAATCAGGGTGCCGTGCCGCGGCGTGGCACACACTGCGGAACACTGCGCTCTTAAACGTGGCAGCGTAGCAGAAAAGTCAGTTACGCGCTTGTAATTAAACTTTCTTTGCAAGTCAATTGTTGCTTAATGAATACCAACTTAAAGTGAAGTTCAGTAGGTAGAAGTTGTTAAAAAGGAAAAATCTTTCATTCTTGCGTTTAATATTGTTATCATTTGCGAAACTAATTTACAAAATTCCAGATAAAATAACCATTATAATTTTAATATGAAGTAACGTAAATAACATGGACAAGTCCTTACTTATTAACAGATTTCACTAAGAGGCGTGAAAGCTGAAATACCTATTTGACAAATTCTATTTCAGACTTTGAATTAAACATGATACTAAAAAAGAACATGAGCTATGATAGCAATAAATAAAAAACGCCCCCCTCCTGTAAAATGATTCATAACGACTTATAACTGAGCATATATGATCTTTTGTAAGTTATTATAATTATGGCGTTCTTAATGCAGAATGTTTTTGTAAACACTATTTTACTAATGATTTATTGTATGTGTAAATTCAAGTACAATGCTATTTAATCAACTAATTATGTTAAAACAACAGAAGTGACCAAATTCAGAGCGCTTGCGGCACAAAAAAATGAATTTTAATAAGTGTGTAAAATTTACTCTTTGCCATACATTCTCGAGTGAAGTTGCCGCTTCATAGTTGAATTGATAGCATTGTATACCTGTATGCTTTTCATGATGGCGTGTTTTCTAAAGTGTATTGTTATAACTTTGAATGTATTGGAAAATTCTTGTGCTTGTATTTTGTATATTGTATACGTTAAAACGAATCTGTTAAAAATATTGTGGCACAGACAATCTTGGATATCAATGTAAAATCATGAAATTATTAATTAGTAAAATACATGTTTTTAATAGGTATTCGTTGTTTATTTTGGTCGGCCATAAAACCCTTTAGCTATAAATCCTTTATCACTGCCTGAAGTTCGCAGTCCCATACTACCAGAACAAATAGCAGTGTCCACTAAAATCTCCATTACATGATCCATTGACGAATCTGTTTCCACTTTTATATCAACTTTAATCCATTAGTAAGTTTTAGCTTGCAAAAGGAATAAGATGGATGATTATGCTTCGTACAATTTCCACATTCGTTCTTACAAGGAAACTTCCCCCCTTATCGGGTCCGTGGACCTGCCGATTAGCCCTACTGGTAGAACCACGGTATACCACTATGTACTCGTAATCCTATTGGACTAGAGCTTATTTTTCCATATTCGTACGATTCCACCACGAGACATACTTAAGATTATTATTTTAAAAAAGGAGAAACTGCGCTCGCCTTAAAAAAATGCTAAGCTTGTTTACGATTGAATTTGTTCTCAAAATTAAACCAATCAATTTGTTACATTGATCGAGTTCTTTTTTATTTTTAGCGCGTATGGAATAATCCCTAGATCCATGATTTTTTTTTGATATGTGGCCCTACCATGAGTTGATACAAACTGTTTACGCTACCGTAAACTATCGGATATACTGCACAGTCAATGCGAGTGAAAGAGAGAAAACGATAGTTTACGGTAACGTAAACCGTTGATTAAAACATTTAAATAGCTTTTATATTTATATTCGTATGAATATAAAATTCTTGGGCCTACTATAACTTTTTATGAAATAAGACAGCTAAATACGCAGAACAGCAGAAGTGGCAGCAAACGTTTGCCTTCTCGATGTTTCACATACCCGTGACGGCCAACTTTTGACGTGAAAGTGTCACACGAGGTGATGATTATTCAGATTATATACTACTGCCACAGTGGGACTATGGGGAAAGAAATATCCGTGGTGGGACAAAGCGGCGGGGACATAGCAAGGTGAACGTAATGGGTGGACCGGGCAAGAAGGGACGACGGGTAATACGTGCATAATATTCATTCGCAAATTATTAAAATAAAATGAACGGGGTAAAAAGAGTAAAACCTGACACATTGAATTATTATTTATTATCTCATAAGTAAATTAAGGTAATAAATCTAGGGGCATTCGAAGTCTAACAATTTTATAATAATATCTCGAATAGGCTGGTTTTAATAACCCGATATGCCGTAAATAAAAAATAACATCGATATTAAATAATAGTCTGAGTTTATAAGGGTTCTAATGCCCTTTTCTGTTTTGTCGGCGCAGCTGAGAGGCGCGCGCGCGACACATCAGCATGCTCGATACGCGAAACGAAATCTTACCGAGCATCCTGAATATAAGTAACATTTGCAAATCTTAACGTAACATTTACAATAAATTATAATTATATTATTTACAACAAATCATTCATCTACGCTACGACAGAACTTTAACGCCAGCGAAGTCAGCCACCCAACCCGTGCCCCCATTGTTCATCGTAGTAATGAACACTACTTTAACATAATTGTCTTCACTCGTATAATCGGCGGGTGCTTCCGAACAATACGTGGATATAACTTTACCACTTCTATCGACCAGCTGCAAGTAATTTTGATCGCAAGCTCTGCCAAGATCGAATACCCTAAATCGTAAGTGCAGTCGCGTTTCAGCCGGCGTCTCGAGTTCCCACTCGCAGCTGCCTCTGTGGCGGTACACATCCGGGAACATCGGACTAGTGATTCTGCCTACTTCATTTTTAAGCAAGCCTCCGCAGCCCGGTCCCTTGTCAGTTGTAACATACGTCAAGTCATAACTGATGTAACCATCGTTAACAATGTGATTGTGTATCAACATGTGTCTCCCAGTCGAAAACACCGATAATATATCATTGAACTCGATACTAATCTTTTTCAAACTCTTTGCAGATGTGTTATCTCCGTCGTGTATTTCTAAATATGCTGTATCGATCCAATAAGTTGGTGAAGTTTTTGTAAAGTATGCTGATATGGTATGGTTTTCTGCTGCAGTTATTAATGTGTAACAGTCTTTTCCTTTGTTTATGTCATCATTATAATCTTCCAGCGACCTTATTCTACCGTAAGGCTCAGTATAATTTTTGCCGCAAAATCCGTCTAAAACGAATTCTAATTCAACACCTCTGTAGTTAGTAGCATCAGATTCCGTAGTAGTCTGCACTGTTACAGTCACGCTGCCAACAAAGTATAAGTCGACTGACTTTTGAGACCCACAATAGACAAATCTTGTTGGGATGCTCATTCTTTCCGTTTCTTCAATTAAGTAAGCATGATCTAAATAAAAGTCAGTATCTGTATTCAAAACGAGATCTTTCCCAACAGTGATATTATGAGAAATGTTTAGCTTTGATATGATTAATTTATCTCTGTTGCAGTTATTTGAATTTTCTGATTTAGGTAGTAAATCAACATTTTTGATGCTGAGATGCACATTCTCATAACCACGGTCAGATTTAATATGATACACACAAAGTGTTCCTCGAGGTATGGAACCACTAGCGTAGCCTGGCGATGTAATGCGTTGCGTAGTTCGTCGCATAAAAAACGTGTTCTGGCCACAAATAGTCTCTCGGGTATTCAGTGTAGCCTCAAAGCCTGCACTACTTACCTCACCATCTGTATATAGTCTGACAGCTAGTCCATTACCTGACGTAACTAGTTCAGGGGGTAAAGTATGCCCACAAAACTTATTGATTAAAGCGCTATCCGGCGCGATACCGTCAACTATTTCTAGAAAATCGCATTGACAATTATTATATCCCAATGCAGTCTGATTGACATCCTGACACGGAGCTATGTGGAATGACGTAAATTTGATTTTAATAACTCGGTCTGCCGGAGCGACTATCGTCCAATGACAATCTAAGAAATTTTCATAAACTAACTTTGAGCCAATTAGAGGTGATTTTAACGTGTATGTTGATGTGGAAGTAAGGTTGATGTATCCACCGCATCCAACAGACGTGGAGTATGTAAATACCACTGCGACTTGGAAGCCTTTGCCTCCGACGCTACTATCCGTGTTTAAGTTGAGCACCATATTGTTTCCGGAGCTTTTTATCGCAGTAATAGAATTATCACCACGACCGCACATTAAACTTAGCCGGCGGTCTTCATTTATCAATGAATCATCATAGATAGCCAAGAAATCATTTTGACAATATGAACTCCCTTCCAATTCAAAGTATTTAAACCTAAGAGCAATTGTTTTATCGGTCGGAGCTTTAATAACCCAAGTGCAGTTCAAATTATTAGCGTAATAATCAGTAGGATTTGATTTTATAACTGTGGGCTCTTCAATTGTACCTCCACATGACGCCTTCTTAAAATAAATTTTAAATCCTTTTCTGTTCATAAATGTATCTGTTTTAAAAACCATTAGTATTTCGTCGTGTAAAATGACAGGTGGCATTTCTTTTCCACAGTACACTGTCTCGAATAAATAATCATTTGTAGATTGACCTGATATCGTGATGTTATCATTATTGCAGTCAGGATACGGTCCTTCTATTTCAAAATCAAGGAATTTTAGGAGCACAGGCCCATCATCCGATGTTATATTATATACACAGTTCAATCTGTTAGTATAGCCGTTTGGATAACCAGGGCTGTATAAAAACTGTTCTTTATCAGTAGCACTGTAATTACCACCACATATACGAAGCCATTGAGCTTGGAATCCGTCTAGATTTATTTCATTGTCTGTACGTAATACCACCTTCATTTTATTAAATGTTGAATTATACGGCGGTGGAGGAATACGGCCACAAACACGAGCGACTTCAACGTAATTATCATCTTTCCAATCGTATATTATGATTGCATCTTTTGTACAATTGGGGCGATCTTCGATAGCGAACCTGCCCTGGAACTGAAGAGAAATTCTGCTTCCAAGATCCGTTCTCATTTCCCACATACACTCCTGATTTTCGTTGTAGCTTTTTGGATAATTTGGTGATTTAAATGTACTTTCATACGTCATAAGGTATCCCCCACATTGGCTTTGAGCAGTCTTCACCAACAATTTGATTTTTGTTTCATTTTTCGCTTGGGTGTGGTATTGTATATATAGTGTGGAATACTTTAGTAATACTGGGGACTCCTGTACTCTATCTCTACAATAATCACCAATATTGTTTGCAGTATCTGTGATTCCTGGATTTAAAATTATAAATTCATCGTTGCAATCCAGTTGAAATGAACCATCAAGTTTTATTTCTACCCTTCCGCCATTTGGGACTTTTACTATCCAGGCACAATCTAAAGATTCACTGTAAGAACTTGGGATGTTTAAAATATTATTAGAGTTTTCGTTTGCATACACCACACCACCACAAGGTTGGATTTTCCATTGAACGTCGAAGTAGAAGAAACTGCTTTTTCTTTTAAGGGCGACCACGTCGACTGAATTAGATGGTATTCTCAAGTCTGTGTCACCATTAGTGCATAATGTTTTGGTGTATTTTAGTAATCGGTCAGTCATCACAGCTTTTATATACAATTTAGGATCAAAATACCGACATCCACTATGGCTTATACTAGAATTTATATGCACTTTAAGATATAACGTATTGACGACCGTGTCTGTGGAAATATTTGCAGTTGCAAGTCTTTCGGTGTTGTAATTATATTTCCATTTGCATGTGTAAGCTCTGTCAAGTTGTGGTGACGAGAACTGTCCACTTAAACCTGTTAAGCGTTCACCGCATAGTGCCAGTTCATTAGATGTATATTTTGCTTTGAATCTGTGACGAGACCCAGCACTAGGATCCAGCCAAAGGTAAAGCGACATTATATTATCAGATGACTCAAAAATCTGAGATGTCGGAGAATAGTCATCGCTGGGGATAGTTTGGATCAGACTGCGATGAGTTTCGTCACTGTAGATGCTTATTCTGTGTCTGATGACATCAGCATCTATTAATTTTAATGTCACTCTACGAGTTTCATCAGGGACGGCAATTTTCCAATGGCAAGCTCGTAATGTAGTATATCTTGGATACCCTGGCGTTATTAAGTATCCCTCAGGAGTATCCATTGTTCCTCCGCATGTCGGTAACGAGGAATTGAAAGTAAAACGGAACCCTCTGTAATTCGAGTATTGCGAATATGAACTTGGTTTTCCAATGCGTAATTTAATAGTCACGTCATTAGTTAAGGTTTCAACCATTGCGTGAGATGTTGCATCGAAAGTGTCGCCGTTGCAATATGTCTTTAATACAGTTACGGTGTTATTTTCAGGGAACGATTCCTCAATAGTTACTTTAGTATCACACGGAGCTTCAGAATCGGGTAAACTTATATCCTGAGCTTCAAACATAAAAGTGTACAATGGATTTCCTATGACGCGCCATTCACACACTGATCCGTATTTAAGCCTTGGCTTAAGCGGGTATCCTGGCGAAGATAGTTCTCCAGTTTTGGCGAAGATAGTACCGCCGCAAATATCAATGGATATATTAGCTTTAAATCCATTGTTCGGTGGATTCTTTTGCGTTGAATATTTAACATAAATTGCATTATTAGTACTCTTAACAGTACCAGGATTATCGTTCCAACAGAAACGTCCTTTGACAGGTGCTAGTTCTGAAGATCCGTCACGTACCTCTACATACTCCAAACGGCATTCGCTATCTCTATCAAGATCAAATTGTTCAAAGTCAATTCTCAAAATTTCTCCCGGAGGGCCTGAAAATTTCCAAATACACTCAGTGTAGGGTGCAGGTATGGATGGATAGTTTGGAGATGTAATTTCTTCCCAGGCATGATCTGGGTTTAAGATAGCAGTAGCACCACATTCTACTCTTTCCTCTTCATACCATAACTTAAAGGTCTTAAATACTCTTTCACTGTAGGTTTCAGTTCGGTAAGTTATAAACAAATAATTGCTTGAAGTGACCATTACTTTTCTTTCCTCATGCGGGTATCCACAATATTTTCCATTGCCTAATAATGGTGCATCCAATGAGTCTCCATTATGTAAAGTGACAAATGAAGTGCAGTCTACGGTGTTAGTGATGTTAAATTGTAAGAAATTTAGTTTGATTAGTCGGCCTGGTCTTACTTTCACTTTCCACTCACATTTAGTTTCATAATTATTACGATTCCAGTCTTTCCAAGAGGGGCTCACAATACCGGACACATTTGTTAACGACGCGCCACATTTAGAAATAACTTTTGCCTCAAAACCTTTGGCACTGATTGAGTTATCCGATTTGAACGTTACTTTCAAGTAAGTTGAAGCGTTGATGGTTTTTTCAAGATCTTCTAATAAACACACGTTTTCTTTTAAAGGTTGCCATTCAATAGAATTATCGGATGTAAAAATGGAAATTGAGTCAGCGAAACAACCTGATGTTTGCTCTATTGTCATAACCGAAAACCGTAAACATAAATGGTGATCAAATGTTGTTTTATAAATCCATTGACAGTAAGATCCATCGTCGTATTTTTCGGGGTAGTTCGGCGATGTCAAAGTTATAGTATGACCAGACTCTACAAGTTGAGTCTGATTTGATCCACAATTTATTTTGTTTTCGGACAAGGCTTCATCGGATGAACTGTCGGTTTTAGTCCAATGTATTAAAAAGACGGAGCCTGTATTAGTTTCATCAAGTTTGAGTTTTATATATGCTACGTTAGAGGTTGTTTGGAATGATTTTTCGTTAACGAATAATACGCCACAAAGATTTTCCAACAGGTATGCATCTTCATCATATCCGTCATAAATCGCTAGGTAATTTGAACATGCATCTCCATGTGATATTATTTCCAGTGCTTTTATGCTCAGTGTGATAGTGCCGGTTGGTACGGTAATCCTCCATGAGTAAATGGCAGCTCCTTCGAATGGTGTAGGGTATAAAGGTGAAGCAACATCTCCGCTTTCTGAACCGCTAATATCATTACCATGTATAAACCCATAATTTATCATGAATCCTTTACTCGACTCTTGGTTGTCGCTATGAAATTTAATGTATAATATTGTAGCGGCAGTGGTATTCGTTGGTATATCATTTCCACAGTAAACTCCTTTTAGGGGACCTGCGCTGTGACTCTCTCGTATTTCTAAATAATCTTGATTGCAGTTTTCTGAATATTGTAAATTAAATGTTTCGAAAACTATATAAACTTTGTTTCCTGGTGACGTTCCCAATGTCCATTCGCAGTCTGCGTTGATGGGATATGGCTGTGGGTAGTTGGGAGATGCGATAGCACCTTCCTCTGATGTTAAAGTGCCTCCACAAGCACTTGAAAACGATGTGTAGTGTGCCGAAAACTGCCCTTCAGTTGTGTTGCCGTACGTCCCGAGTTCAACAGTCAGTGCATATCCGTGACTTATGATACTCGGCGGAATTTTCCTACCGCAATATTCACCGACCACTGGTGAAAGATTGTCATCGCCATCACGAACTCTTAGAAAAGATGACGAACAACTTCTGTTTGTAGTAATTTCATTATTTTTTGGCAAAGACATATAAGTTATTGTTAATGTTATTTTTTGATCAGGTGTCGGAGCACGTATGACCCATATACAACTTCTGTTCGTATGTTTAAGAAATTTATCGTTGGTGATTATGCCATCTCGAGTAGCATCGATGATCGCTCCACAAGTCATAGTGAAATTGACTTTAAAGCCTTTAGCAGTATCTTTACTGTCAGTGAGAAACTGTAAAGCTAAGATATTACTTTTAGATATAAATTGTTTGATTTCTGTTTTAGGGCAAATTATTTGAGTGTAATTTGTATTTGAATTGATGTAATTATCATAAAGCTTGATCCTATCGCCACATGCGTCTTCATATTCATTATCATCGTTGTATAGATCCAAGTCTATAAAATTTAATTCAATGCGGTGATTTATTGGGACCATTATCTTCCAAATGCAATCTAAATTATTATCATAATTTTTAGGGTAATTTTTAGAGTGTAATGTCCCAGATGGTGCCTTAATATCAGTTCCACAGCCAGTCTGCCATGAATGGAATGTAGACGCGAAGTTGACGTCTTTTAAGTTCGAGCGTTTAGTTAAACGTATTAACATAAATTGCGACGTAGATTGTACGTGAGTATTAAATCGGTGACAGAACTTTGTTAAGAGTGGAGACTCAGTTGTTTGACCGTTAAATATTTCTATTGAATCAACAGTGCAATTAGCAGAATCAGTCATGTAGACTGAAGTAAATGTGATAGATATGCTCGCCCCCAGCGGACTTTCTATTAGCCATTCACATTCCATTTCTCCACTGGATGTGGTGCTTTTATCTAAATTAATTGTACCATACTGTTTTTTATAATATCCGCCGCAGCCATAACTGACCCATTCCAGTCTGAATCCTGTACGAGTCATAAAAGATCCAGTTGTAAATTTAATTTGCAGTGAATTACTATTGGTAGTAGGAATGTGAGGCAACGGAGACGGCGATCCACAATATTTATTTGAAAAATCTGAATCGCCACTCTCTTTCCATTGTAAGTAGTGAGTTAAACAGTTTCGTTGAACCAGCGGTGGCGTAGACCATCGGTAAGAATAAGGGCGGTAAGAGCGAAAAACGTCGAAATGAGTAAAAGTAACATTTATCCTATGCCCTTTGGGTGCATTAATAGTCCAAAGGCAATTCAAATTTATTTCATAGTTGCCGGGATAACCAGGACTTTCTATGACTCCATATTTCCCGGTTATATTAGTTTGGCAGATTGTATCATAATTGAGAAGGAAACCTTTACTCACAATATAAAAATCAGTTCTAAACTTAATGAACGCGGTGTTACTGTTAGTTTCTATGTTGTTCAAATTTGGCTCCATAAAACAATATGTTCCTAAACTATTTGAACTTTCGTCTCTTCCGTCAAATATTTGCACGTAGTCATCTCTACACATCAAAGTTCTTTCCAAATCAAGGTCAACAAATCGTAATCGTATTCGGGATCCTTGGCTGGTAACTATTCTGTAGAAACATTCAGCGTTTTCGGGGTAGTCGTCCGGGTAGTTTGGAGATGAAATTATACCCTGTGGGCTGGTTAGAGTTCCACCGCATCCTGTGATTGTGCCATCCCATTCTATTTTGAAGCCGTTGCCTGCCAAATAATAGTCGGAATGAAACCGAAGATATAATTTATTTGCAATCGATGTTATGCGCTTTGATTGAAAACTTCCGCAATACTTTCCAATCAAGGGGGAATGGGATGATGCACCATTTCGAATTTCTAAATAATCACCAAGATCACATTTATCACGAATAGGTCGCTCTAAATCAAATTGTGAAATATTTAGTGTGATTTGTTGTCCAACGGGTACTGTGATAGTCCATGTACAATCGCGATTAGGCTCATATCTTTTGGGCCATCCTGGAGAATATATATACCCATGGGATTTGACGTAAACAGCTCCACAATGTGTTCTGTCATCTAAAAATGAGTATGATAATGAAAATCCAGCAGATCGGATACTGGGATCTGATTGAAATATGATCATCAGACGACTTGTAGTAGTGGTTAAAGATGGAGGAGCAGATATACCGCAGAATTTTCCAAGACTCTCGTTATGATTATTGCCATCGATTTCAAAAATTTCTACATAGTCACTATCACAGGTTAAATGGGTTTCAATCTCAAATCTATTCCATGTCAGTTTAATGTGACGTCCTTCGGGGGCGATCAACACCCAAGTGCATTTCTGGTTATTTTCGGCAGAAGTAGTGGTTCCTGATGGATGGTTTATGAGACCTGTGGTTTCCTTGTAAATACCGCCACATTCCGTTTCAATTGTCGTATAATTGGCATAAAATCCAGTACCGGCAATGCTTAAATCTGAATTAAATCTTACATATAAATAATTGTGTGTGGAGGTTTGTACAGGAGGAAGGTGTTCTGACCCCCCACAGAATCTACCTAAAAGAGTCGCATTTCTATCTAGACCATCTCTTATTTCAACATTATCATACTGGCAATTGAAATAATTGTTATCCTCGATGTCAAAGTCTTGAAAAGTTAACTGTATCGCTTTTCCAGGTGCAGTCCCAATGAGATATTCACACACTTTATTAGCAGGATAAGTAAAAGGATAGCCAGGTGACTTAATGAAACCGCTGTCTCCGAATATTATTTTGTGACAAACTGTTTCAAAGGAAATTTTAAATCCTTCCGATGCAGCACTAGTATCTGTTTTAAAAATAATAAAAAGACTGTTTGATGACGAAACATATGACTTTGGATAAGAATTACCACAGAATCGGCCAACCAGTTTTGAATTTGAAGATGGTCCATCGTAAACTTTTAGATAATCATATCTGCATCTTTGGGAACTTTCTAGTTTAAAAGATTTGAAGTCTAAGCGGATTTTAGAATCCGAATTAGTAACAATTTTATATTCGCATAACAAATTATCTAAGTATTGACCATTATATGAGGGTGAAACAATTTCACCTCTGTCCACGGTGTAATAGCCACCGCAACCCGGTATGCCTTCGATAGGAGCGAAAGTGATCTGGAATCCATTCCCAGAACCATACGCATCTGAATGAAAGTGTATTATCATTTCGGAACTAGATGACTGAATGGGGGCAGGTTGGGAGGAGTTACAGTATTTTATAAGTGGATCATTAGTTTGTTCACCATCATAAATTGCCAGATAATCAAAACTACAATTGGCGTGTGATTCAATATCTAATGCGAAGAAATGAAGTTGTATTCTTTTTCCGAAAGAAGTAGTTAAATGCCAATAGCAATCACGATCTGGTGGGTATTTTCCTGGTGAGCCCGGGGAATCAATATGACCGTAAGTAGTAGCATCGACTTCGCCTCCACATACAGGGTTGACGCTTTTCCAATGAAGTGCAAACCCTTCTTTGGCTACGGTTCTATCGGAACGGAACCATAAATATAAATTGTTATTGCTAGAAATTATATTACCACCTTTCGGTAATTCTTCGCCACAAAATCTGCCAATAAGTTGGCTGGATGAGGTTCTACCATCATGAATTTGTAAAAAGTCATACATACATTCGGGCTCGGGTTCTAAATTAAATTTACTGAATGTCACATTTATAACTTTGTTTGGCGATGTTTGGATTACCCACGCACATTTAGAATTATGATCGTACGAATTGTTAGTTAACGGGTATATGAGGCTGCCTTCCTCGGCATCTAATACACCACTGCAAGACTTAGCTTTAATTTGACACACATTACCTGAATAATCAGCCGTACACTCGCATTTGAAGCCAATAGAATTGTCACCAGGTCTGCAAGTGCCTCCATTCTGGCAGGGGTTGCTCAAACAATAGTCGACTGGAATTTCGCAATGAACACCACTATAACCTTTGTGGCACAAACAAGTGTAACCTGAAAGTAGTGGGTGACATAGGCCTTGAACGCATGGGTTGTTTTCACAACGTTGTGTCGAATTTCCAACGGTGGCAACATAGCATCCATGGATACCTATTCCATCTCCCTCCATTCCAAGCGGACAAACACATTGCACTGCTGCCATAGTATCAACACATTGCGCCGAGGGATGACATCCACCATGTTCGATGTTGCAAGTGCCTCTCCACGTGCATGTGGCTCCGTCTCCTTGATAACCAGGAGGACAAGGACCGCAGATGCGCGATCCAATTGTGTTGTGACATGTCACCAACGGGCTGCAGCCGCCATTTTGAATCGTCACACATTCGTCAATATCATGGCATGTAAAACCATCTCCTTCGTATCCCAGCGGACACTGTCCGCATCTGAATGATCCAGGTAGATTAATGCAGTCGACCTTAGGGTTCGCGGAACAGCGTGACCCGCGGCTCGAGTCACATTCATCGACGTCTGTGAGACACGCAATTCCGGTACCGTTTGTTTCCCATCCTTGATTACATATACACTTTATTCCCTCTCCGCTCGTTACAGGGACACAGGTGCCGTAGCCACACATCTCAAAGTTTCCCGCAGAACAATCCTTTGCTCTTCTGGTGCAGTGTATGCCAAACCACCCTGATTGGCAGACGCATTCGTAAGATCCAGGCCTATTGATACATGAGGCTCCATTTTGGCAGCCCAGGTCAGTCCCAGCAAAATTACGGCATTCATTTACATCGACGTCACAATTTTTTCCTTCCCAATTTGACAGGCATAAGCAATGATGACCGTTAACCAAGTTTAAGCAAGTGCCGCCGTTTTCACAAGGATTATTTTGGCAGTCATCTTTTAATTTATCGTTAATAAAGCTTTGGAGATCGGATATTCGATTGTTTAATCGGTTGATTCTTCTCATCAAAAACGTCATGTTTTTTGTCCTGTTAGGTGGTGCTGTATTTTGCTGTCGCTCTAGTCTGTCTAATCGACTCAGGATGCCGTTTGATCCGTTGAGATACTTGTCGAAATTATCACTCGTAGCAACTGGATATTGTTCATCACTGCTGTCCGAAATACTCAAATGTAGCAAGTTTATGTCTTGAACAAAAATGCCAGCCTTAGGTCCATTGACACGTATGTAGATATTCTGGTTAAAAGCTGCATCAAGTATAAGATGTCCATTTAATGTAGTAATTTTGGGTCGGTCTTGAAAATTTTGACAGTCAAGTTGTACAAACCATACAACGAGGACCAAACACCGGATGAGTATTGTGGACATAGTGTCTAGGCTGTGCCGTCAAATACTATACTGATAACTGTTGTTGCGTTCGCCTTTTATGAACTCGTCTGGTTGGGCGTATGATCCGCCCCCGAAAAAGCAGACATTACATTGCATTGAATCTATGATCGATAAGTCAGGGCCATGTGCAATGCAGTGGCGTTCGGTTACAGCTAGTGTCACGCACAACTATTGTTGCTACATGGTGGGTTTGATTTTAATTGATCTATGAAGATTTGTTTTCTCAACATCAACATGGTATTTAAAAGACCAGTAACGTGGATTTGGAGCATTAATACCGATTTCAAAATTAGTCATAATGTGAATCGTAATTATCACTTTCTTATTTCATTATTCAAAAACAAATTTATTCTAAATTGGATTCTTTTTTCTATACTCTACACACAAACAGCTGAGCCACACTTACTTATCTCAGAAATACAATGCAAGACGGACAAAGTTCTGGTTTTTAAATATTGAGATTCTAGCATTCACAAAGCTATTTTTTTTTATACATATGAATGAAAAGTATTATGTTTGTACATAGGCTAACACAGTTTCCACTAAGAGGAATTAATGCAAAACAAAAGTTGAGTATACACTACATAAGTTAACGAAATTATATCATAGCAAATATAACTTTTCACAAGCAAACCAATGGAAAAATAACACACAACATAGTCAAATTGTATAAACAAAGACATTATATAACACTGACACGTTAATCAGCTGTAATACAGTTTTTAAACATATGAAAACTAAGGGAAAAAATATCGATATGATGATAGTTCACTAGTGGGAACGTCGAATTTCTTCTAGTATATCAACTCTTACGCTGCAAGCCAGCGCTATCTCACCAATGTACAAGGAATTACCTCGACATTCAATTGAATATCTTTCCAGATATTTTTAAACACTTGATTAAGATGTGACTTGGTAGCTCAGCGATCAGAGCATTGGACCGGATATCCAAAGGTCGCGGTTCGATTCCCGTCCGAGAACATGATCTGGTGCGAGTCGTATTTTTTCTAGTATATTATTTAGAATTATATAAAATTCTGGTTCTTAGTAGCGGACAAAATCGACTACAATACAATCTGACGTACGGTTTTATTATTTTGAACATGACAGAATTTTAACAGCGACTATAACATTGCCTTCTTGTAAAAGGGATAAAGTGTAATTCAAAATTATTCGCACTTGTTTGGATTCGCAAAAGGTCGGTTTCTCATGTCGCCGGAATCTCTTCCGGCAAAGATAAGTTTTTTTTAAATAAACTTGGTTAGTACTTGGTCGGATTTGGAAATGGTCGGATTTGGAAATGGTCGAATTCTAATTTTGCATTTAAGTTAATTTTTTTTTTGACTACAGATTTTATTTTTTACGATTTATATCTTGAGGAGCGGCGGCGCGGCGTCGGCGGCGGCAGCAGCGCGGGCTCGGTTTGATTTTGCCGCTCCCCGCGGCATCGAGAACACATTTGGGTTATCTGCCCTAATCGTAATTTGCCCCGATGTTTTGTAGAGGTCTAGATTACGATATCAAGAACGTTTCATCGGTGTGCCACTGCATTGACAGTGCACCATATCAATGGTACTTTGCATCGACAGTGTGCTATTAATGATGTATTCAAATTGTGCAGTTTCAATTCAAATGTTAGTCAAAGAGAATATTGAAATTAAAATTTTTATATTATTGAAAGGCGCGTTTACATGCTGGGTGCGCGACTACGACTGCCCGAACCTACAGTTGTACAATACAAATTGGTTCAGTAATATGAACGCGTAGGAATACTAGGCAACATTATACGCTCAATACAGGTATTTTGCAGTTTGTGTTTCAGTAAGGTAAAAAATGAAACGAAAGTCATAACAGGTACAAAATTTTATTAAGAATATCTTAAAATCAGTCAATTTTAATTAATACACATACAATAGCTGCAGAAATGTTATTATTAGCAATTATTGTACTTTACGTTACAAATTAAATGCATTAACATGGCAACATTAATCACATGCTCGAATGTAGAAAAACAAACTTAATCATTGGATAACATATTTTAGTGTAATCTATATAATAAATCTGTAGAAAAATTGTGTCTGTACAAAGGAAATATTTTGAAAAAAAAGTGGTTGGGGTGGAATATATTATAATAACTAATAGAACCCATTTCTATCATTTTTGTCTGTTTGTTTGTGCGCTAATAACGTAAAAAGGACTTACCTAGTTGTGCTTACGTTTACATACGAATAAACTGTTTATTTTAGAGTAACATTTAGTTTATTTGATCGCTATCGGTTTTCTCAATCAAAAAATATACGAATTTTAAGCTTTAAATAAGATTTCACCATAGCGATATGGCATTGTGAGTCACATGCGGGCGCACGAGAGGGCGGACCCTCCGACTAACAGCTGCTCAAATTAGATGTTGCTGTCGCCGAGGCCGAAAACAGCTAGGAACTGATGATGATGGATGTTTTAAATCAGGGTTCTGAGAAAAGTTTTGTCTACATCGCCGGGGGTTTTAGGTTTTGGACGGGTTTTTTGATTCACAAAATCCCACTTGAGCTCGTCATACTACAAGGGAAGGAGGGAAATTCTATCAAGCAAAACATAAATACCACCCGTTTGGGTGCCCGTTCAAAGTTCAAATACACGAACGGACAACAAACGTCACTATTCGGTTGCTGTAAAGTTTTAAATGTTTCGTCCGATTCGGCGTATTTTTCCAAGTAGAATTCCCCTTCCACTTGATTATTGTTAATATTGTGATACACGACACGATCGACACTTAAAATGATCGATAGAAAAAAAGTATTTGATTAGAAAGGGTCTCATTATCTTGCAAGATTAACTTATCAATGTAATTTTGGTGAACTTTACAAACTATTAGATTGGTTAGATATGTCGCAGTAAGATAGTTAAAACCGTGATATAGTTATATCCTTAGAGATGTAGCTATGTACCGATAGTTAACGTACTAGACTAGTCTAGTGAAATAATAAATAAATAATAGCCGCGACACGCTCGCTCAGCTCGCGTTTTTGGTCGCGGTTCTAATCTAACCTAATCTAATGAACTATATAAGATTTTTATCATGGGACCCCATCCCCCGTCCTCCTGTTTTTGTGTCTGCCCCCTCAGTTTTGGCACCCTGCACTCTTTATCCGTTTCAATAACTATCATACGGGCACGATCTAGTAACATAACTATAGATTAATCTGAAATGATTATCTTGCGGTACATAGCTATATCCCTAGGGATATAACTATATCACGGCTTTAACTATCTTTACCGTAAAAAAGTGCACGTGAAACTGTAAAATACAATATTTTGTCTTCATTACAAAATGTATTGAGTGTAATATACAAACAATTACAAAAGGATCTCGTTTTATAATTCTACTGCATAGATTTTCTCAAAAATAATGATAAATGATAAAATATTTTAACAATGTTATATATAAGCTATATACTCACTACTACAAATAACTACAGTTTTAGTCTATTTACAACTAACACACTTTTAATCTATATTTTACAAACATTTAATTATTTTTATATTACCTATGAATTGAGGCACGTACAGTGAAATAGCACCATTATGAAATTTCACATAGCTATGTATACCTTATTAATGTTATTTTATTATATATTTTTTTAAGAATCTCGCGTGTAAATGTTTATCAGAGTTCATGCTGTTATACATATTGAAATTGTATGTATACACAACGGCACATCAAGTTAAACTGCGAAAACAGGTTTTATTACTGGGCATAAAGACGGTCTCAAGTCAAAAGAGTCTGATGTGCCGTTGTATGTATGTAAAGTAACAGAAAAATTAACATGCATGACACATTTTTGAAGAATTTACCTAAAAAGCTTTAGTCAGCTTTAGTGATGCCATATTTTAAGATTTCCGCTTTGAATTTGGATGCGTGAAAATGGGGAATGTCCGAAAAAAAAACAAATTGGCGAAATATTTTTATAGGTTTTTAATAAGGGAGCATAAGCTCCCTTATGCTCCCTAAGAATAATCTTCATCTAATTTGATTTTTTTAGACATAAGGTAAACCTTTGGCTTTTCCATTATTCAAATAGAATAGAAGTGACATTAAGTGTATGAAATTGACAATTCAAAACGACGTGATTGTCTATGGTTAGCGACATCTTACGTCCATACAAAATTTTATTTTAATTAAATTGTAGAAAGCCACTTGACTATAGGGCCTGTACAGCGAAAATTGTCAGCGTTAAGCTTTAGCAGCTTTAGTGTGAAGTGATATTGTGTAAGTTTTTTGTGGTATGTTCGCAGAAAGAGAGAGTAAATAAAAAGGTAAATAAAGCAGAGCTTCTAAACTCATTACAAAATGCAGCCCGCTAATTACTTCCATACAACGGACGCCGCCGTCTCCCGTAGCCTGCGTGCCTTTACCACTAAACTCAGTGGGGGCGGCGATAGAGCGACGTCCGTTATACAGATTGCGATAGTTAAGCGACAGTCGGTAATCCGAGATCTTTTAATAATTTATAAACTCTTCGCGAACAGACAATAGTGTCACTAGTGGCGGTTGTATCGTGATAATTATATAAAATTCAAACGCATAATAAACATATTTGAGTTAAAAAGTGTTTTGTCTTTTTCATTCGAAGTATGGATTGAGTTTAGAGAGCGCTTTAGTTTTGTATCTATATTATTATAAAACTGTAAAAAATCCGTATCTGTACATTGAACATATTCCTGAAAAACAGTTGGATTAGGGTACTGTTCGTGCGCACATCACGCTAAAACCGCTGAACGGATTTTGTTAGGCTTTTACAATTTGGTAGCTCGGGGTCCAACTTAAAATCTAAGCCATTCGTATATTTCAGGTGGGTGGTTAGAACCAGCTCGAACTATCCGTAGTACTTATTAGTTTTCATACATTAACCGCCTTACTAATAAAAATTGTATAGCAGATGCATAAGTTACGCAGTGGTGACTATCTGTCAAACTATTTAAGTTTGACATTAAAAAGAAAGGGACAAAACACTGTGTAACTCATACATCTGCTATAGAATCTTTATTAGTGAGGGGGTAAGGAAGTAACATAAACGGTCGACGCGGTTCGCGTAGGCTAGTTAAATAATAGTCAGTGTACGTACGGCGCGGGGGAGGGCGGGGGCGCGCGCGCGGCGGGCTCGGGCTCGGACTCGCAGGCGTCGGTGGAGGCGGGCGTGGGCGGCGGCACACGGTTAGAGGCGCGGTAGTGGCGGTAGGCACGCCGCCGCGCCGCCGCCCCGCCGCCGCCGCCCCCGCCGCCGCCGCCGACCCCGCCCCCGCCGCCGCCGGACCCGCCGCTCGCCGTGGCCGGCGACGGCGGCGGGTTGGCCGTCGGCTGCGGGTACCGCTCGCACAGGCTCTCCGTCACCCTATATAACGTATAACATGTAATAGTTGTTCAAATAAAAATCAAAATGAAGTCTGCTTTCAATAAAATTTCATACTTTCAATATTTTAGGTATTTTCCCTTCATGTGGCAAAGTTTTAGGACACCCTGTATAATAAGGCTGATCGTTTTTCAAAGATTAATCCTACTAATATTCATTTGTGAAAGTTTGGATGTTAAGATGTTTGTTACTAAATCACGCAAAAACGGCTGAACAGATTTGGATGAAATTTGGCACACAGATAGGTTTACAGCCT
The DNA here is from genome assembly GCA_963556745.1 of Catoptria pinella. Taxonomy (NCBI): domain Eukaryota; kingdom Metazoa; phylum Arthropoda; class Insecta; order Lepidoptera; family Crambidae; genus Catoptria; species Catoptria pinella. Next base: position 11,756,944 of record OY750763.1, read on the forward strand.
GGATTAAAACATAGGATACTTTTAATCCCGGTCAAAGGTTGTTTAGGGATTATCCGAATGTCCATGCAGACGAAGTCGCGATTGGAAGTATTAAAATAAATAGAATGCTCACTCGGTATTGTTGTGCGCGGGCGGCGCGCGCGGCTTGTGCCGGGGCAGCGTGCGCGGCGGCGCGGGGCGGCGGCGCCGGCGCCGGCAGCGCAGCCACGCCCACGCGGCCGCGCACGCGCCGCCCACCCCGCCCACCGCGCCGCACACCGCGCCCGCGCTCCACGACCGACCAGTCGGTGGCTGCGACCAAACATTTTTTTATCCATAACTAAAATCTTTGGAAGTGTAATTACCAACAAATATTGCTTAAAAATGGCACCACGGGGCTAAAAAAGAACAACTCGCACAGTATTTAGTTGGGCCAGCCACGCGCCCGGTGACAGACCTGAGCGTTCTTTACAATAATTGCAGTTTGTAGTTTAAAAAAAAAAGTTTATTTTTATAGAAATTACGTCCTGTTTAGTCAAATGATATTTTTTTCGGTAAGTATAGAAAATATGTATGAGTTGACAGATTATGGTCGCTACTATGCAACCAGTGGGGTTCAGTCACTTTGTGCTGCATAACTTAATGTATGTAAAATTCCATAGATTTTAGCTCGCTGTCCACAACGGTATAGTGATCGGCCTTCACCTTACCTCATCTGATGTTAAGTGACGATAAGGCCGAAATTGTAAACGCATTACACCCGGAATCCTCACCACTAAGGAACTGGCTATCTTACCTTAAAGAGTCTATCAGAAACTTTCAAGTCCTTATTTTTCCAAATGAATGCGTTACGTGTAGTTAGAAAAACAATAATTAATAAATAATTATTTTTCTATAAAAGTAGTAATAATAAGTTTATTTTACTAAATAATCAAAGTTCAGGCCATTGCAGTCGAAAACAAACTCTTATTGTAAAACAAATACTGTTTTTAATACTATCTCAGAAACACTTAACTACCACCTGCCTTTTTTTCAGAAGCGTTCCTCATACAGAATATAGGTAGAATAGTGTCGGCGTTACCTAAGATAAAACTTAAAAACAGGTTGATATTAAAACTGCGACCGCTGCCCTACAATTACTACCATTTAGCGCAAATCGATGGAAAAGCAGAATCAATCGAAAGACGTAACAATGGCGGCGGCTTCGCTGCGCGCTTTTCGACTGCACATAGCAACGCGAAAGATTAGTTTATACCTAATTCAACAACTAGTTTCTATAACACCACTTGAAAATCATGTTATAAAAGAACAAAAGTAAAAATTAAATTAATTTGATCCACTATTATAGTGGATTCTCTAAAAACCATTTGCGAAATAATGTTTTCGCAATAAATAAAAAAAAAATCGCAATATAACATGAGCGACGAGATTATTCAAAGGAATTGAGCACTAAGAAATTATTATTATATATTTTTTTAATAATTCTTTTTTTTAAATATAAATCACATATTAGTTACCTGTTCTTTCTGAGTACAAAGTGCGGGCTGTTCATCAGATCCATCTTCGCAGTGTTGATGACCGTCACATAAAAGATCTTGCGCGAGGCACAACTTTTCATCGCATCTAAATACATAAAAATAATTAGTTTAACGTTACATTAGTTAACTAACCTAATTAAAAATATCCTCGACAAACCGACAAGCGGTCAGGCGACGCGGACGCACCGATAAGAGTGACATGCAAGCGAGAAAGCTCTAACACAAGACATATACAAAGCTTTTCAAACTTCACGGCGGCTCGGAACATCGAAGACGATGCGTAGGACGCATTTTCAATGTAAGACCTTGTCCAGAAAGGGCAAATTCGCCGCGATTTTAAACGCGATTTTGGTTACATTGCTGTTAATATTTCACACGTTGCTGACGTCACTGGTCCTAAGCGAACATTGTATATCGAAACGCGTCTTATTCGCGCGTAGCTCTAGACAGGGTCTAAGTGGGTGGGAGACGCGAGTAGTGGGGCACGGCTATACGCAAAGTGGCTAACTTAAAACGAACTGTACCACTCGACAGGAAGTTTGAACTTCATCGGTTGTAATTTCGTTTGGACAGTATTGTATAGCCTCCTGACTGTGCTAGTAAGACAACATAACCTAATTATTTTAGTAACCTGAAGGCGGCAGGCAGCGGCGCGTGCGCACACAGCGCGCCGGTGGGGCAGGCGGCCAGGGACTCCGCGCAGGCACCGTCCGCGCACCGCACGCCACCTGCGCACGCCCCACAACCGGCTTCGTCTGAACCGTCCGGGCAGTCGATTTGCCCGTCACACCTGGAAAAGTAGAATCTCAAAATTTAAAAATTATATAGCTTTCTCATCTTAATCAATTGTTTAAAAATATCTGGAAAGGTATTCAGTTGATGTCGAGGTAATTCCTTGTACAATGGTGAGATGGCCCTGGCTTGCAGCGTAAGAGTTGATATACTAGGAGAAATTCGACGTTCCCACTAGTGACTCGGTAGCTCAGCGGTCAGAGCATCGGACCGGATATCCAAAGGTCGCGGGTTCGATTCCCGTCCGAGAACATGATCTGGTGCGAATCGTATTTTTTCTAGTATATTATTTGGTATTATATAAAATAGCATTTTGAATGCTAAAATCTCAAAATTTAGAATCATTAAGTATAACATAATGGGCTTAAAGCTTCGGCCAAACGCAGGCGGGCACTAGTGGTAGTGTGCAGTGGGGCGGGTACTGGCCTCCAGTGTACGGGCACGCAGGCTGGCGGGCGACGCGCGGCGCACAGGAAGTGTCGCGGCGCGCAGGCGGGGCGCGGGGGGCAGCCGCCGCCACAGCCGCAGGCGCCGGCCGCGAGGCACGCGCCGGGCAACCCGCCGCACGCGCGACCACCGTAGCACGGGTGAGAACGAGACACCTGCGAGGAACGATGTTACATGTTCAAACTTGGATTACACCTCCGACTGTCATGTAGACCATTTTTGTCAGGGAGCTGTTAGCGACGTATAAATAAGGTTTGAAATTGAACGGTATGACGAGCGGCCACTGCAATGAAAGAAGCGTTAAAAGAGCGGGACAGCACGAGTCTCGGCCGCCCGCCACAGTCGGCCCGCGCCGCGAGTCGTCGGGAATGTTTAAGTGCGACGTTAGATTATTCGTGAACATTCGAGATCGTTCCCGCGCTCCCGTCGTGTGGTATAAAAACCGCGCGGGTTCGATGCGTGAGCAGTATTTAAGTGTGAGTGTTAGTTAGTCAGTGTTGCGAATAACAAATAGTGAAGAGTTCGAAAAATTGAAGTGTTTAACTATAATAAGTGCAGTATTTAAGTGTTGTTTAAGTGCTGAATTTTTCACCGTATATCTTTAAGTGTTTTACTGTCAGGACATTATTAAGTAATATTTAAAGTTTATATTAAAATTTTAAAGAATTAATAATAATAAATTTTAGAATTAGTTCGTAAGCGTGGTTTTTATTTAGACCTCGAAAATAGGCATCCTCATCAATCCAGCTAGCGGCAATTAAGTGTTTTGTTGTGAGTAAGCGCCAAGTACGCAACAGGAGCTAAGTAGTAGGCGACCGAGTAGCCACATTTAAATAATGACAAGGTTTTCATGACTTCGAATCTGAGTCATTCATTAAGATGATCACAACAAACGATTATTTTTATAATTTCGTAAATTAATTACATTTGTAAGCTACCAGCCCCAAATATTCAAAATGAAATGGAAAATGCTGAAGACAATTTTTATGAGTGTAAAGTTAGTGTGGTACCGGGTGCACCGTGAGCGTGGCGGCGAGGCGCGCCACGTGCGGCACGAGGGCGGCGGGCGCGTCGCGGCGGTGCAGCGGCAGGCGCATCAGCGCGCGCTCGCCGCCGCTCAGGTATAGCGCGCCGCTGTACGCTGACAGAGTGCCCACCCAACCGCCTTGCCATACCACGCGCCTACACACAATAACGATATGTAATTATTTAATCGAAAAAATATTATTCACCTCAGTTATGATGTGTAATATAAAAACATAGAAGTTAAGTCACTAATGAAACAGATATTTTTTTCCAAAGAGACGCGAGTCGAAAAACTACAAAAAAATCGTCTCAAAACTATAACGCTTCGCTGTTGTCGAGTAATTTTATGATACCAAAATATTTTTTTTTTCAACCCATATTCAAAATTCAAAAATTCAGTTTAGGCTGTTACAAGCACTTATAATGTCATAGAAGCTACGCCATCGGTTTGCAAACCCTAAGCGGGAGACCTTGTAACGAGAAGAACCGGCAAGAAACTCCTCAAAGGCTGCTTTTTTCTCCGTATATTTCATACAGTCGTCAAAATTTAAAAAATGAGGTCAGCATTTAAAGTGTCGTCATTTTCCATCACAATAAACAAAGTTTACATTCAATGGGTAGGTAAAATAAATTTCAACAACCATTTCATACGACAATGTATCTATCCACTGACCTGTTGGTAGCATCTAGATGCACGGCGTGTATCTGCCTGTTGACGCACCAGTATACAGTAGCGGTGGCGTGATCTAGTGCTAATGCAGAAGCGTTGGCGGCTCGCGCTAGTTCCATACGTTCCGAACCGTCCGGGTTAGCGCGCATTATAGCGCCGAGGCCTACGTCGTTCCATATTAGTACCCTATAAGAACATACAGAACATGAAGCCGTATAAACTAGTTTCGTCATACCTTTACGTATTTAAAAGATTATACAACTTTTTTGATTACTGGCAGTCCCCAAACTAGGTAATCCTGTCTATTTACTCCATAGACAGGATGGAACATGCAGTTTGAGCTAGGTTTACTAAATGAGAAAGATAACTACTTTAATGCATAAAATACAGTACAAGACAATTCAATAAGGACTTATATTTAGTTTATTTCGTCTTTTACGGTGACAAAGTATCTATGGCAATTATCTAAACTACAGCAACATTTAATAAAAACAATCAAACATGTCACTGTCAGTGAACAAAAACATAGACTATAATTTTAGACCTCAGCCCCAATACACAATCTAACCGACCAACTAATAGCTCTGCGTAAGAATTTCCTTACTTGGGATCAGTGATAATATGGGTATCATTAACACTGCAAAGAAGGTGCTACTACAAACTACAAATAGTAAACAAACACACTTTGGAAAAATACCAATGTAAAACATGTTTATTCAATCGTCATTTATTTACTCGACACTCGTAAAAATGGCAACACTTTTGAACTGTTCAAAAACCAATAAAAATTACTTTAGCAAATGTAGTCAACAGAAACATACCTCTTAGTTTGATGGAAAGCTAAATGCCTCGGCATCATGTTCTCCCCACTAACAATGACTCCAATCGAAGAATTATTGTCAATGGAAGTGGCATTGATAGAGTCTGTGTCCAGACACGTCCAGTAAAGAGCTCGTCCCAGCACGTCTAGGACCATGTGGAAGGGCCTGTTCAAACCCGATACGACCACGGCGGAGTCGGTGGATGCTGTAGTGGTTGAATAAGATATGGGGACTCTTCGTATAGTATGCGAATCTTCTTCCATCCAATATAGCAATCTAAAAATAAGCAATATAGTTGAGACTGAAATGTTTGAAATAATGTTTAATTTTAAATTTGAGAGTTTAGCATTCACAATGCTATTTTAAAAGAATGGTTTCGATAAATTTGTTATGTGGTCTAAAACCAGAAACAGCTTAGTATAGGATGTAGATATCATAGATTTTTTTATATTTAGGTAGGATATTCAAATTGTTAGGCCATGTTGTATGAAAGTCGAAAAGGATATAAGTCGGAAGTGAGTGGAGATGCAGTACAGGAAAGAACTAGACGTTCGACGACCAGCTTCCGTACTATAAGCTCTTAAATCTTGCCAGGTTTATGAATGGCCATAGCTACATCTCTTTCTTGCTGTATAGCAAATAAAAGAGACGCATTGATAGCCATTCATAAAACTGGCAAGTTTAAAGACAGTCTAAAGGCAGGGGGCCGATCGAAAACATTAGAGACATCAGAAAAGTCAAGTCAAGAGAATCCGATATAATAATACGAGGACTGTGATAATAAGAGTGGAAAGAAGTGATCTCTCTCTAACTCTTATGGGAGTTCTGTACTTGGCTTACAATGACTACAAAAATAGTTAATTAAACATCCAACTTACTTCTTTTCAGGGTCATATTCAATAGCTTTCACGCTTCGTAGGCCTACTAGAGGAATAAAAGCGTCGTTACATTCTCCGTTTGCAACTAAGATTCTACCGACGGCGTTCTTTTGGGCGAAAAGAAGAAATTCTTCCGGCTCTGAAATATAATAATTGGTTTCGTAAATTGGTTTCGTGACAATGCATATTACATTTTTACAAACAAAAAGTGAAATGTGCAGTGGTAGTCATTAGACAAAGATGTGAACAGCCACCCTTATCCACAGTATTCTATAACCAGGTATAACGGCGGTCCTTGGCAACTTTACTCGAGAATGTATGGTGAGCACAGATTAAAATACACCGTATTGTACTACCACAAGCGCTCTGAAGTTGGTTATCGTGAACATTGTCAGATAAATCGCATTGTACTTACCTTTGCAGTGATATTGTCTCGATTAAGGCGGTAGTGGGTAGGACAAGCGCATTAGGCATAAGGTATTAGCATCGGAAGTGATAGTATACATGTGTACTAAACACATGTAGTAACTCACCACCATGTGGCGTCCGGTACTCGGCAAAGAACAATAGCCCAAACATTTCACATTCAAAGACGTCGTAAAAGGTGACTATGTAGAAGTTTCTAACACCTCCGTGGACTAGCAAATAGATAGTAAACAGTACTGCATGCCTACCATAAACTTTTATAAAGCGATTGCGTTTCAGATTAAGTTCCCAAACTGAATCGCTTTATTTCGTACCATGAGCTACACCGGTGTGTCAGTGTTACTCGAAGCGAAATCGCCATATTTTCGTTTCCTCGAACCCCGAGAGGGCGCCGGTGTCCTCGGCAAAAACCTTTATTTTATATTGTATTGAGTCTATTCTCGTATGAACAAATCATGAATGACTTACGGCAGCGATTCAGTTTAGGTTATGAACTAAAGTCGAGTCGCTGTCTGCTGACACCGCTGTCACATAGCGATGCAGTTTATTTTAGGACCTAAACTGGATCGCAATAAGAGATCGTAGTAAGCCTAGTGGAAAAGGTTTAATTTTCTATCCTACCTATCAAGCTTGGTGATTACGGCAACATCCTCGCACGGGTGAGACCTACGTCCTGCAGTGGAATATAATGGGCTGTTCTAATAATGATGAACTTACCACTACATGTGTTGTTATCTCGATTTAAGCGGTAGTGTGAAAGACATGCGCAGCGGTAATCCCCAGCCACGGGCTGCGGCAGCGGTAGGCATAAATGTGAACAACCGCGATTATCCCGTCACATTGACTGTGATGATAAACTTACCACTGCATCCATTATCCACGTCACATTGACTGTGATGATAAACTTACCACTACATCCATTATCCACGTCACATTGACTGTGATGATAAACTTACCACTGCATGTGATGTTATCTCGATTAAGGCGGTAGTGTGTAGGACATGCGCAACGGTAATCCCCAGGCACGGGCTGCGGCAGCGGTAGGCATAAATGTGAACATCCGCCATTATCCACGTCACACTGACTGCCGCCCGCCGCGCGGGTGCGATGATATACTTTCAAATCGGTTATGTAGTCCAGTTGAGAGTGGATCGTTTTGCGTTCGGTACCGTCTAGTTTCTTTGCCACTTCGATTAAACCTGTTGGAGGAATATCACCCTTGTAGTCATCTAGTTTTAAATGCAAAAGCTAATCAAATAGTTAAATCACTTCTTGTAAAAAGTCGATGGATGTAAGTGAATTGTGATGCATATATACGACCTTTGAGAAACCCGATATAGGAAAATAAACATTGTTTTAAGTTACGTGGTTACGTTTGTATGTATTAAAAAAAACTAAAAGCCATATACGCCTTCAATCAATACTGTCTATTTTCTTATACATACCTGTGTTCCAATCGCCCCAAAATACTCGATCACCGTATAACGTAATCGCAAACGGCATCAATATATTATCGGCCAATAACTTGCGCCCCGAGCCGTTAAGGTGTATGTACTCTATGGCGGGCGGGTCTAGCGCGGCCCAGTACAGAGTCCGCTTATCGTAGTCTATGGCTAGAGCGTGCACGCGGCCGGCTTGTTCTACGAACACTGCAGGGGAGGAACCATCCATCGCTGCTCGCTTTATTGTCCTTGAGCCGAGTTCTGACCAGTACATGTAGCTGCAATATAGATAAAATAGTAATAAAAATACTAATTTAATAATATAGATAATAAAAATATAATAATAATAATATGGATATAATAAATTATTTATCTATTTTGTCTGTGAGTTAATGTTTCATTACATGCATTGTGTCGGCGCGACAATAATAATCAACGCATCTTTGTGTGTATTCGCACACGCGCGCACACATATGAAGCGCGAGCTAATAGGCTCGTCGGCCCGCGCGTCTCACTCTGCCTCCGATCGCATTGTCAACACCATTATATTTGTGCTATTTAAGCAAATATGCCAAATTTTCGAAATTGATACTATCTTTTCACCCATAACATCAAAATCACCCTTCACGTCGTAAATACATTGAGCATAAACAGCGGAACTATCAACAGAAGCTCTCCTGGTTTTTTATCCTGACGATATTGCTACTTCGACATGGTAATGGTATCTATACACAGTATTCTATCTTCATAAAAACGATCGACATGCGATCCTACGCGCCTACGGATTTCGGTATACAGTCGGTACACAACAGTCACGAAAGTCCTTATATGGTTTCAGTAAGCGCCGCAGTGACGAACGGTGTGGTGGTTTAAGCAGATTTACGTTTTAAGTACAAATACTTACTATGGCAAAGTGCAGTTTTACATTTTCGTATTATGCTTCACACGTTTTTTTGCTTTATACATTTTATCCCGATATTTTCAAACTATTAATTTTTCACTTTTAACTGCACATACATATTCAGTAACGTGGTCTGATATCCCTATTTAATTTTTAGATATACTTAAAAATTAAGAGTGTACAATCAATTTTACTAAGATAACTGATACTAGTACTAGGTACTACTTACCCTTTTTTAGGATCTAATACAATGCTTTTAGGTTTCTTCAACCCTTGCCATATAAGGGTGCGACGGCTTGAACCGTCCAATCTGGCCATTTCGATGCGTTGCGTCGCCGTGTCAGTCCAGTAGATGTTCTGACCGGACCAGTCTATTGCTAAACCTGGGATAAGGTTCATAATTTACTTATAAAAAATAAATAATTCAAATTAATTATTTTTTATTTTATGTTGTTTAACACTGAATACGCTTTAATTAAGCACTGAACTCACATAATAAGTGGAGTGCTTACCTTCAACTAAACCTAACCATTCCAATATCTTCTCTTGGTTAGATCCGTTAACAGAGCAACGGTTGATCGTTTTTGTCTTGCTGTCTGACCAGTATATTTTTGATCCTGATACATGTACTTCCAAGGCACTGTCAAAAAGAACAAATTAACAACATTCGCACATAAATCAGCAAAAACAAAGTATGTATTACTTACTTAGATTTATGGCATCAGTTGATGGAAGAAGTCTCAATTAATTCGAGACTTCTAACATTGAACCAAGTTTCATATAATAATCAACTAGTGGCTCAGTGAGCTGTATGTAGACCTCGCTCAAATTGTATGTTGCTTAAAGATAATCTAATAGATGTCGCCACGAAGTTAACACTGCTTTTGAAAAGCAGTACTATGTGATGTTTGGTAGGTTAGGCATTATTTTATTATATCTATTCGAAGCTAGAAGGCACTTTTTTGAACATTTTCTTTTCGCAAAATTTCGAAATACTGGCTCGACAAAAAATCTATATAATTATCGAAACTGCTCACAAAATTACACGAGAATCGCTTAAGAAATGCGACCTGTAGAGGAGAACAAACAGCCGGACAGACATACGAAAGCATTTATGCCCAAGCTGAAGCAAAGACGCTTCGCGCTCGCTCGGTCAACTATAAGTGTATACATATATACCGTACAAAAATAAGTTTACGTAAAAGGCATCGTAAGTTAAAATCTCACACTCAGTATCCTATTCAAAATCAGAATTGTACACGTAGTAATACTAAAAGATAATAATAAATGTACCTGACTTCCTTCAAATCTTTAACAGGCAATACTGCGTCGTTGTTCGTATTCTCGACACTGAGTCGGCCGATGACGTTCTTACGACTGTACACTAGGAACGCCTCGGGTTCCGTACAGGTCTTACGATCGTTGCCCAATTCCAAACCTAGTAAAAAACGCATGTTTAACAATATCCTGTTCAGACGAATAGATAAAGCCAAGCTTAGAAAAAGGGAAACAGCTACAATCATTACATAGCATTGTAAACGTCAAGGTAGAAATCATTGTCGTGTCGTGCCGACAGCAGTTGTGTGTGAAGTGAGATAAACCGTGTATTGTCAATCACACCACTTGGGTGTCATTTACATTTTTTTAGGTAACCAAACCACCGTAGTGAAGTTCTAATACTAAACTTGTATTTATTGATATCAATTGTATGTCATTCGTAAGATCACGACATGACATGTTACACATTACTAGTCGGCGGTGGTGTGGTTACCTAAAATAAATTCGACACCTAAGTGTGGTTGACAATACACAAGATAAACTACTGACCCTATCATTCTGGCTTGAAAGACGCTAAATCAGGTATTTCAAAGGGTTGATAATTTCGAACAATTTGCGCTGTATGATTACATTTATAAAAATATGTACGATTAACGTATTGATAAAAGAGATGTTGCTGTTTAAGTCTCCACGCTTCCCGGCAAACAATCTCAAATGCCTGGCTAAAGTCCAGAGCCAGACATACAGCAGATCAATAATAACTTTCTAAGATCAAAGACCAACAATTTTTGTATTAAGGACTGCTTTTTTTATAATTCACTATATACGTACTGCTAAACTTTAACGTCACCCAGCGTGCAATGCAGAGCCATGCTAGGCGTTTCCTTACATGATCGAATCAGAAATGAGGAGATCCGTAGGAGATCTAAAGTAACCGACATCGCTCGAAGGATTGCTCGGTTGAAGTGGCAGGGGGCGGGACATATACCGAGAAGAACCGATGGCCGTTGGGCCGGAAAGCCGAACAAGGCCGACAAGGTGGACGGACCTGGGGCCGTACCGGCTAACGCATCAAACTTCAGAAACTCTGCCGGGCTTCAAATTAAAACAGATAAATCGAGCCCCAGTCGGGCCAATATGGCGAACCCCAATTCATGATGTCACACGAACATCGATATCTTCTGAATAACTTACATAGGCGAATAGTACAATACGAAACTCCTTACATAGATTTATCATTTTTAAGTTGAAGCTCGGCAGACCCGCCGAAGTTCGAAAAGTTAGCCGGTAGGGCCCCAGAGGGGGTCGTGGGAAGCCGCTGGATGCGGGCAGCACAGGACCGATCGTTGTGGAGATCCTTGGGGGAGGCCTATACCCAGCAGTGTATCGTGCGACTGATCATGATGATGACGACCGCCTAACTTCAGTATGAAGATGGCAAGAGATGATGATGACGATTACTTACCAAGCGGGCAGCTGCATACATAGTCTTTGGGTCGGTTGAAGCATAGCTGCGAACATCCGCCGTTGGATTCCACGCATGGGTTCGTTCCCAGCGGTTCACCAACACGGAACGCTTTCACCCCTAGCATGTTCGCCAGTTGCTCCACTACTGGTTGTCTCTCTAATCCTGTGGTATTGGGATTCACAAAACATTTACATATTGTGCAGATTTCAAATTTTTTTTGTAAACTTTCTAACTTTGTTATTCTCTAGGTTTTTCAGATTTAAGCAATAATTTCAGTATGTAATATAATAATAATGTAAACATTTTGAATGTATGAAATCATACTATAAATAAAGCACTCTTAATATATTTTTAATTTTGAGATTTTAGCATTCACAATGCTTTTTTTTCTAGTATATTATTTAGTATTATATTTTGAATATAAAATATTTTATTAATAAAGTATATTAGTAAAATACTTGTAGATCTAAATGTAGAAAATAAAGAGGTTCAAAAAATTATGAACAGGAATTTACGAGGTAACTAACACTTACCCGTATCTTTATCGATGCTGTCCAAGGTGCGACGCTGCATGTCCGTCCAATAAAGGCGTTGCCCCAGAAGTGTCAATCCGAATATGTGTAAAATGTCAGTGCTATGAATCTCTCTGCGGTTTGTGCCGTCCATATTGCACACCTATTTATGAAAATCATTACAAGTTAATCGAGTGCTGTTTTGGAGCGTATTCATGTTAAAGTTGCTTTTATATGACCGTTGAGTCATATAAAAGCAACTTTAACATGAGATGACTATCGATAAAATACAAATCCTTGCCAAAGAACAAAGATTAATTCCCAGAATGCTACGCGAGGCTATTGAAATCAACAAACATCCAAATTTCAATAGGTTGGAGAGTACCACCATCTTGGGACCCAATAATTCATTAACTAAAATCCCATCCCAAATCACACACTGCGGTATTTAAAGATATAGTTAGTTCGTTTTGTAGATAGGGATCAAAAGGGAGGTCGACACAACCTCTCGGAATTTTCTTCCGCCAGTTCATTCTCTGAGAGGCCTCCAAATTTGTGAACTGGTGGTTGATTCAGTAGCTAGATCTTGTTTTCTAATTTACTTTAATCAATTTAGTTCAGTAATAATAATTAAAATCAGAACGCAGCTATTAAATCATTTCATAAGCTTGAATGCATCTTTGAAAAGTTCCGAGCGGGTAATTTCATAAAAATATGAGCAGTCTTTTTGCTTTAGTCCTCCCGTGACCACGGTCCCTGGAAATTTATTGAACGTCGGGAATTCAAAAAACCAATAAATCCAAACTAAATAATTCTAAAATAACACCTGAATTAATAATATACGCGCTGTAATTCGTAAAAAGTGTTTTATTTCTAATGAACTGTACGCGCGGAAGTCTTAGGCCCGGTTTCTACCAAAGTGGAGAGGAGAGATGTCACATTTTTCTATAGAATCTTGTGCCGCGCGCGAGCTAAGCGGAGAGATGTAAAAATATATTATAGAAAAATGAGACATCTCTCCTCTCCGTTTTGGTGGAAACCGGGCCTTAGAAGTGTATTTAAGATAAATGTGGAGTTTTTTTTTAAATTCTTTATTTAGTTTGAGGCTTTTATCTACATGGATATGTCAGCCCCATTGTATCTTCCCAGTTACAAAATATTTAAATCAATAATAAAACCTTGTAATTATAACTTTCTGTTTAAAGTTTTTTTACTAACCTCAATCTTATGTGTCCTGGCGTCCCCCCAATACAGTTTATTGTTGGCCGTGTCTAGCGCGATGCCATTAGGCCAGGTGACCTTCTCCGTGACCAGCAACAGTCTGTCCGAGCCGTCGAGGTTGGCTCGCTCGATCTTCGGCCGCTTCTCGTTCCAGTCTGACCAGAACATCCACCCGGCGGTCGGGTGTAAGGCTATCGCCCGAGGGTCGTAGAGCTCATCGTGGATTATCACCTGTATTAGGAATGTCATCAATGTATTTGATTTTGTAATGATTAACCCACTTACTAATAAGAGTTATATAGCGGGTGAATTAGTTACAGTGTTTTGTCCCATTCTTTGTAATGTCAAACTTAAATAGTCCGACAGAGAGTAACCATAGTGTAACTATACAATCTTTATTAGTAAGGGGGTAATTAAAATAGTTATTTGTAAAACAACATAAAATCACCATAGACTCTCAATTTAAATAGATACTTAGACAAAACAAAAAACACTTTACCGAACTAAAAAGACACGAAAACCCTTTCATAATGAGAAATTCTTTTCTCACTCATGCTCTGAAATGTTATTATTCCATTTGAAAAAAGAATGCGGGGCGTTTCACATTTAAGTGGTGGCTGGTTTCATTACGTTATTAATTTGAAATTCAGTGCGGGGAATGAATATCAATACTTACTTCCCGATCAAGTACCTAATCCAAATTCAAAACGGTCGAACTCATCAGCTAGCGTTATTTTTACGAAACTTTATGGCTATGACTTGGGGCTGATTTATCAATCCTTTGGTAACAGAGTCACACAAACCAATTTTAAAATTGCATTTTTACTACGAAAATTTTATTTCCTCGCTTTTAGAATTAGAAAAAGGAAAAGATGGTTCTCCCGCCCACCCGACTTCAATAGACATGTTTTATTAATATTGATATGCGTAACTAATAACTTTAATATTATTTCTTGCTTTTTAGAGGTATTTAATTTTGAAGCTGTTTTTGTTTTTAAGTTTATTTGATTATAAGTATTTATAAGATACAGATTCATATTTTTTATATTTTGACTTTGACATTGATTGGACCTCTACATTTTTTACTTTCCTCTATGGATTGACATTACGTGTTACACAACACGTGGCGCACAACATGTACAGAACCTGTGGCAACATTGTTACCTTCTTAGAGGAGCCATCGAGCCTAGCCACCGTGATGGTGTCGGCCACCGGGTCGGTCCAGTAGATGTTCCTGGCGAGCGCGTCTATGGCGATGCTGTCGGGCACGCCGCTGCTGTGCACTACCACGGATTGCTCGCTGCCGTCGAGCCGAGCTCGGGATATTGTCTTAGCCTGGAGATTAGAGCAAACAAAATGTAGTCCGAAATAAGTGTTTACATACTCTGTAAAGAAATACTCCGCTGCCGAATGTTAATAAATAAATAAATAAATATTTGACAACATCACATACATTGCTCCGATTGCAAAGTAAGTAGCTAAAGCACTTGTGTTATGAAAATCAGAGACAATGGTGGTATCACAAACACCCAGACCTGAGCCAATATAGAAAAGTTCGTTTTCTAAATTGACCCAACCGGGGATCGAACCCGGGACCTCAGAGATTGCGACACCTTGAAAACCGGTGTACAAAGGCACTCGACCACGGAGATCGTCAAATAATACAACAGAATAATCCATAAATTACATTTACTCTTGCTGTTAGTCACTATAACTTTTGTTATAAATAAATGATAGCCAAAATAACATGGAAATTGGAACTTACCAAGCTATCAGCCCAATAAATATATTCCGTTTTTGGGTCGAAATCTACAGTGAGCGCTCTTTTCAGATCTTTCAATGGCAAAGTATAAGGAGTGAAGTCCGGTGAATCGAGTGATATTTTTGATATCATAGAGCGTTGTGCCACCACTAGTAAAGACTGGGGGCTGTTATAGCAAGTTGCGTTGCTGTTTGCCTTCAGCGTAGTGCCAGTAGGGCAGGCGCAGACGTAGCCTTGAACAAATTTAGTTATTTTTTATTTAAATCATATTACAATACTATAATCTTTATAGCAAAGTCAACAATATCCTTATTTAAATAAACTTATGGGCGAAAACTCAAACGATACTCAACTTTGAGGGGCGCTCAAACATCATGCTGTCTTTGTCGTATCTTTGACATTTGATGCGACAGGACGATGTTTGAGAGCCTCTCAAAGTTGAGTGACGTTTGAGTATTCGGCCATTTTTAAATAAGCATTAAAAACAAAACTAGCCACCGCCCGCGACTTCGTCCGTGTGAATAGTCGAAAAATAAGGTGTCCAGTTTAAGTGACCTCCTTAGTGTATGAAAGCTAGTACTAAAGAGAGTTCAGGCCGTTTCCCTAGTTTACCCACCAGAATTAGATAAAACATAGCTTAGATTTAAGTTGGCCCCAAAGCTACCAAACTGTGTAAAGCCCATCAAAATCATTGTGCGAACATTTAGGATTTAGTTTTACAATATACTATGTAAATAATATAGATACTATAAAAGTCTATCTCAATTTTTTATTCAGAAACTTAAGTTTAATGTGCGAAAACAGCTTTTATTACATAGATCATAAAGACGGTCTCAAGGTCAACATGCATAGTCTGAGGTGCCATCATGTGTCCTTTACTACAATGCTAAATTATTATTCAAACTAAGTACCTGGTTCATACGGCGCTAAAAGGCACAAATGTGAGCAGCCCCCATTATTATATTTACAAGGATAGTCTCCTGCAGGCATTTGTTGCCGGCTACTGTCATACACTTTGATGTCCACTGGTACCGGGTCCGATTTGATTATCTCCTTTATTGGCCCATTAGTTGACATATCCCATGAATAAATGGTCCTGAAAAAAAAACATTTAAAATTAACACAGTAAAATAATCTTGCTTAGAAATTATTGGCATTCACATGATCAAACAGTTCAGCAACATTGACCACAAAATCTATGGTCACAGGTTTCAATTCCATTAGGAGCAAATAGTATGATTTCAACAAATGCTCCTGTATTTGAAAAAAAAAAGCCTGGCTGTTTGTTATTTACATAAAAACCATCATACCAGTTTGTCCAATCCGTCCAAAAGAATTTATCATTAAATATTGTCAAGGCATAAGGGTAGTCCAATCCGCCCTTCACCACCCTTTTCCTATTCTCTCCGTTAAAATCGATTACGTCAATGAAGTGCAGTTTTGCATCTACCCAATAAATCAAATTGTTGTTGTAGTCTATGGTTATCCCATTTGGCCAAATAATATTGTCTTTGACTATGACACGTCGGGTTTTTGGGTCGCCATTCATTCCTGCTCTTTCTATTTTGGGTTCTTCACCCCAATCAGTCCAAAACAGTAATCTGAAACATAATAATTGTGAACAAAAGTTAGTTTACAAGTAAATGAAATTGTTGAATTGAATTATAACTGCAATGGCTTCAATTTGATTAACTTGACCAAGTTTTTATTTAGATAACTTACATTTTTTTATTGCTTGAAAACTAACTAATTTGGTCTGTTATATGTCTCTTATTTAAGTGCTCCGAGTAAATGACTTTCTTGAGAAATGTTACAAAGTTATACTCTGAACACAAACCATATTCACGCAAATAAACTATTACTTACTTACTTACTTACTCTGGTTTGTGTCTAATTTTTTTATCTTTAATTATGAATTTTGTAAATTTAAGTATTTTTTAAAATAATTAAACACTTCTCACAAGGAATTAATAACCATTTTTTGTAATAGATAAGGACAGTTTTCATAATTTTTATAGGAAAGCAATATTCAGCTAGATGATCTATATAAAATGTTTCTTTGTTTTTGTGCTGCTAAGAACTACTCATATTAATAAACACACATTCTAAAGATAAGTATTACATATACCTCTACAATAATTTATATGGTAAATCCACCATTGACTGGCTGCATTTCAAAATATTTTTAAGATAAGTTACAGATTCCAATAACTTACCCTACTTTAGGCACTACAGCTATTGCTCGAGCCAAGTCTACCTCGGACCAAAACAACACTTTCCTGTGCTTCTGCTCTATACTTATGACTTCTATTCTGTTGGTCTCTCCATCAGTCCAATATATTTTATCAGTATACCAATCAATTGCAATGCCCGTTGGAGTTATCAAGCCTTCCGAAACAATTCTCATCTACAACAATAATAATTCTGGATAACTCACATTGTCCATAAATTAACCAAACTGCAAAAGCAAAGCTTTTTTGTACTATGATGACTATTTAAATTAATGGATAAATTATAATTATGAGCATAAAAATATTAATGATTCAGGAACAAATGCTTATACTATCACACAATCAATTGCTCCTACTAGGTATTAAGCATGGTGTAGTAGAAAGCATCGCTATTGATCCAAGGCTTAGAGAGAAATGACTTATGACATAACTAGCTTAGACTCTAAGCAGTAGGTAAGTAATTCATCAATTTATCATCTACAAACTTTGCCTTAAATTTATCCTGCTCGATTTCTAAAAAAATTTCAGAACATTTGACACAGAACAAAGCCAATTATGATGGAACGCTGAGGAAACGAAAGTCAAATAAAATTATAATTTATTTTCTGTAGAAAAACTCATAGTTGATTACTTTTAAACAATGTATTGTTTAAAAGTTATCAACTATGAGTTTTGTCTCCTTCTTTGGAGCAGTCAAATATTAAGAGTTCACCGAGCGGTCTTTTAAATTCATGAAGCTAAGCTAAGGTAGGAGTGCAAGAGCAAATTATCTGGAAAACAAAATACAAACCTTTTCTCCAGAATAAGTTTCATTGTAGTTCATACACTGTATCAGTTCTGCAGTTTGATCAGACCAACATATTAAATGTTTGCTACTAATGAAGTCAACAGCAGATCCTTGCTCCAAACCTTTAACAATAACATTGGTCTTCCCAAGTCTTGATAAATTGGCCACTCGGATGTCTGATGCCGTAGAATACAACAATATTGGATTATTAGCTAATGAATAATAACCTGTAAAGGTAAATAAGACTTCAAATAATAGGTATTGTGTATAGAAAAGTTAAATATGAAACTATTTTGAAAAATAAACAAACCTTTTAATTGCAAAAACATTAACAAACAAAACACGTGAATAACATTTTGTATAATTCTGTCCGCGTGAAGTATTCTTCGGCGTTTTGTCATAATGAAAACAAATGAAGATGCACCAAACTTATCATGAGTGTAATTTAGCTTTAGCTACACTAAAAGGCACATAGAGAAAACAAACGTTGTATTATTGATGTCCATCTAACAATCACATATTTACCGATTGTTATTTTACTTTGTTGTATTTATTGTAAAACTTCTATACTTTGAAATGCGAGATATCAACAAAAGCAGATAAAAAACGAGATGAACGCTGGCTGCCGCTGGACTCTAGCGGAATTTTGTGAACGAACTTTTTTTTATTTATTTATTGCCAGATGTCTAAATCGGTATATCCCAGAAAACCGGTCCTCAGGTAGCCCAAAATCCCGCAAATCCATCTCTGATTGAAGTAGCCCAAAATCACAAACATTTTTATCGAAATAGTCCAAAAAGTGACCAGTCATAATCTCACTAGGAATATTTTGAATTTCCAACAAAAATAAAACAAAAATAATTATTTCAATGAGTATTTTTTAATTGAAATATTTGTACTGTATACCATGTTTATAAAAAAAAATGTATTAAAATGGCCTAAAGTGATGAAATTCGGTAGTTTTTGCATACGTGTTACTCACGTTTTCTTAATTGGATGTCGCCATTGGCAGCATAGTGAAGTAGCCCAAAAACCGCCCAATAAAATTGTGAACTCATCCAATTTGAGACTATCGCAAAATACAAAAACCAAGTCGCAATTTCGGTCGCGAGGTAGCCCAAATCGCGACATATCACCTAATATGGCAACCCTGTCAGGGAGTGAGTATATTGTTCTGTGGTAGGCAGCGCACAGCAACGCGTCGTGCAATGTTGCCAGTTACACAATCATTTTAGACAAAAGTATTAAACCTATAAAACCTTTAACTCTCTGATCTTGATGAAAAATATAATATTGTAAACAATGCACCTACAATGCGATTAAATTGACAATATACAGTGATCCGCTGCAACTTCACTCGAGAATGTATGGCAAAGAGATTTTATTACAGATTAACCCTTTCCTTGCAGTCGGGTAAAAATAGATACGTCGTTTTAAAACAACGTTTTTGGTCCATGACAACGTATAATACAAGTGTCTAGCTTCAAAGCTGTACCGCAAGCGCTCTGAAGCTAGCCACTTCTGTTGTACACTGTTAAATTAATCGCATTGTATTAGAATCAGTAAAAGGTCTGGAGGATTAACAGTCTTGTCAAGAATTTATTTTTACTAATAATGCGTGTTACCTAGTTAAGTGTTGCCAAACACCTTACAGCATTAAGAACTGCTCTAAGCCAAACACTAATAAAAAAGAAGATGGCTTTCCGTTTAATCCGCTATTAAGTAATTTCATGACTTTCTAGATCTAGACATACTATGAGCGACCGTTCTTTTATATGTACAGTGTAGGTACACATGGCAGCTCATGAAGTTAAACAGTTGAACTGCAAAAACAGCTTTTATTACGTAGGGCCTAAAGACAGTACAGTGATCACTGACTGCATTTTCTTCGGCATAAAAAAAGGCAGTGCCTAGGTGGTAGGTACCCAAGAACTTTATAATCATATTAACCTCAAGCAAGTTCCTCACTGTACGTACTTATGGTCTGTCTTTACCAAATCTTCACCGAGTCGCTTTAACTTTCAATTCAACTTGCGTCAGACGCATGCCAATATTGCCTCCAAACCACGCGCTTTCCCTTTCAACTTTTTGCTATACAATGAATTTTTTTAAGCTAAGGCATGCACTATTATTCAATACTTGCCTCTGTTGAAATTGAAAGCGCAAAATTAACGGGAAAGAGACACCTTATCAGCGACATTTTCATTTTTTCTTGCTTCCCTATTTATTAATTCTGTGGTATTTTACTGTCACGTCAGTCAGTCAGTTTAGCGCGAAAATACCTATTTTTTTTTTGTTTGTAGGTACATACTACAAGTTAAATGCTATATTAGTAATAATAAGTAACTCATCACGTCCAAATAGCTTTGTCTCCAAAAGTCAGACAAAAGTGGTTTTGACTAATGCTCTTAATCACAAACAGTATTGACTGATTGTCTCAGTCAAAAGTGGTTTTGCCTAAAGTTCTTAGTTAAAAGTGGTTTTGACCAAAGTTCTCAGTCAAAAGTGGTTTTGTCTAATTTCAAATTCAGACTATCAGTCATAAAAAGTTAAGGGGATTAGTGAAAATTACCAGAAAAATCATCAAGAAAGTTACAATTTTCGTGTTTTCTTCATTTAAAGTTCAATCGGTAACTCACGTACTTTACCAGTTTGCAGAAAATTCCTGTGCGCGCGTATCGCCCCTGCGTGAACTAAACGTATGTTAGCGCGGCGTGCAAGCGATTTTGACTTAAGAGTGATAAAGCCGAAGTGTTGTCTATAGTACATACGTGCCCTGTGAACTGCAAACGCGAAAACTAAAAAAAAAACTATGTCAAATTGTGATTAGCAGAGAAAACTGAAGGGGGAGGGGGATGGTAAGGAGGAAGAAGAAGAGGTGATGGGGAGGGGGACAAGGGAGGGGGAAGGGTAAGGGGGCGGCGAGGGGAAGGGGGATGGATGGTACCTAGTTTCATTTATGTTAGGGTGGATGATATTCTTATTGCAAGGATGTGTGAGAAGTTTGTATGAGGGTGTGTGAGTGTTTATGACGGATACCACAGCAATTTTTTTTGTTATTACTTCTTGTATTAGTTTATTCCCGTATTTTTAACAAATTCGTCGTAATTAGAATAAACTATATCGGGATTTACACCATGTACCTGTTTATTTTTATTTTAATAACGTTAATAACCTTCTTCGACGAAAACGAAAATTCTTTATTCAAATAAGCTCACATAACAAGCATTTATAAAAGAATTGACGATTTAAAAATGCTTGTTATGTGAGCTTATTTGAATAAAGAATTTTTCAATTTCAATTTCAATTTCAATTTTTCAATTTCAATTTCAATTTCAATTTCAATTTCAACCATGGAAATTTAAAACTTTAAATTCGTCGTAGATAAGAAACATTTTAATTTGTTTTATTTATGACTTAATAATAAAGTATTCCGTGCTTTTTTGATGTTTTCATCTTCTTAAAATTATAATTACAACTCAATATTATGTAAAACTTTCATGTGTTTATTAATTAACGATTTCGTAATACTGATGATATTTTATTCCCACCCAGTGCCAGGTTTTAAGTATGTTAGTCAAAAGTAGTTTTGACTAACATACTTAAAACCAGTTTTAACCGATATAATATGGTCAAAATCGATATTACCCAATATGTTTACCAAAAGTGGTTTTGGGCAATGTCCTTAGTTAAAATAATTTTTGCCTGATTTTTGCAGTCAAAAGTGGTTTTGACCGACTATGAGTTTTGACTGTAACATATTTTTAATTGTTATCTGAACAAGGTTGTGAGCCATCATAAATACTGAAGCATAATATAGTTTGTTTGGACCGTGTTTAGGGTGACGAGATTATATTTTGACCGTAACCACAGAATACAAAATTTTTGCGTTTAGAAGATTCATTTTTTCATAGGTCGTTAATGTAGATGAGGAACAGGGTAGGGCCCAACACACTACCCTGAGGAACACCGTATGTAACATCAACATCATCACTAATACACTTTTCCAATTTAACTTTTTGTTTTTTATCGGATAGCTACCTATAGACCTTTAAATAATTATATAAACAAATAAAGAAATTGTTCACCACGAATATTTTTTTTTAAATTTACTTTGAAGGATGGTGCTAGAGACGGTGTCGAAGGTTTTTTTTATATCTAAAAATACGTTTTGTTCATTTATCAAGATGATGTGTAAATAATCATCAAAAAATAATCGTAAAAATGTTTCTTGAGCTGCACCTTTCAAAGTTTTCTCATCGACTGTTGGTAGACTGGAGCAAAATATGAAGGCACTTTGAAAATTCTAGGATGGTCCCTTTAATGTCAGGTCAGGAACTTATCAATCCTCCCTCGTATTTCGTGCTTGATTTTGCTCTTAATCTAACTCGTATCCTCGGAAATGCTTTATGCAAAGTAATATATACTTTAATTCACTCCAGTCTGAAGTTTATTGGTTATTATTAAGAGATAAAGAAGATATTTCCAAAAGAATCCAACCAATTAAAAAATATGCGTGGCATTTGGGCACTTAATTAAATCCTCTTCCCTCTAATAAAATAGTGAGGCAACTATTTCCAAATTAATAACTTTGGTCTCCCACGGCTCGGCTAACATGTTGATTCGCGTAATGTTCCCAAAGTTAAACTATTAATGTATATTAATGTACACAAACTTTGAGAAACTTCTCGTGTAGATGCTACCTACCTACCTATATGTTAAAGTTTTAAGTTAATAACAAGAATGATTCGCCCAACTCAGTTTCAAGTGTTTTTATTAAGTAACTGGAACAATAAGACAACTTTGGCACACAAAACGGTGGACATCCAAATATTAATAAATGAATAATGAATATTTGACAACATCACATACAGTGCTCCGATTCCAAAGTAAGTAGCTAAAGCACTTGTGTTATGGAAATCAGAGACAACGGTGGTATCACAAACACCCAGACCTGAGTCAATATAGAAAAGTTCGTTTTTCTAGATTGACCCAACCGGAGATCGAACCCGGGACCTCAGAGATGGCGACACCTTGAAAACCGGTGTACAAAGCCACTCGACCACGGAGGTCGTCAATATTATGTATTACAGGTGGGTAACTCTTTTGTCTTCTATTCATTGAGTAGAACAATCTGATTTTGAAATAATTCATTACAAATACGTTTTAAGATGTTATAATTATATGATTATTTATTTGATTTTAGCATTTCCCGACGTTTCGGCACTTTTGCAATTGCCGTGATTATTTACTATGCCATAACCTTTTTTATTATGTTCACGTTCGTAATTTACTTGACAATATTTTCGTATAAATTATGTTACTTTTATATGGACTTTATCTGTATTTTTTTAAATGTTGTTTAGGACGTTTTATATCTTAAAACTGAACGAATGTATATTGTTACCATTCTTCGATAGATATGAGTATATATGTCATCTTCTTATTTTATCAAGGCTGTCAAACTGTATTTAATTATTTCCTGTATGTAGGTTCAGTCCCTTGCCTTGTGGGGGAAACTAGTTTTCCGTAGTCACAGGACGAAACGAAACACTCAACTTTAAGAATGTCTTCTTGTTATATTCTTATTGCAACGCGAAGTTATCATATAGGTACTGTGGAGACCTCTGATAGGTCTCTCTATTTAATTAAACAGAAGATAGGATAAAACCGAATTTATTGTATTTCACTTTACCTTTTAAAATATTCCCTATTGATCTCGCATGACCTGGCTCGATGCCGCCGGTCCAATTTAGACTCTCTCAAAAACGACATCACCGCAATCCTTCTTTCTTAATTTACTTTTCAAATAATCATATCTATTCTAAAAAGATTACCTACTTACAGAGTAAACATTTATATTATCAGCTAATCACAGCCTACAAATTAATATCCTTACAATCCCTACTTACATAAAAAGCTCAACACAGACTAACTATTTTGAACATAAAGTTGTAAGCAACATTCATTTTCATTTTGCACCTGTAGTTGCAAAATATATAATCACGCCAAAAGTTAAGACTCTTTAAACAATACGATTTTTTGAAGAACATTCTAGTTCTTAACGATTATTTATAACTCTTGCGAGTTTTTTGTGAACCCTTTTCCTCGGTTTTCCGTATAGGGTTTTCCAACACTCACAATGGTAAACTATTGACATTTTGTACGTATATCTATGCAGATTTACAAACACAGCCATGCAAATAAGCAGACTTGCATATTAATGATGTAGCGCAATTTTCTCGGACGTTTAAACAACGAACTGAAATGGGGTTGAATATTTGTAATCCCTATTGCTTACAAACAAACGCTAACGGTGCTCAAGAATTATACGGCGAGCAGCACTCGCATACACAATGGAGGGAGTCAGATTAAAACGTCGGTCGCCGTACCCAGGAGCAGTAATTCTGAATTCCTTCCCCACCCGTCGACACTTAGACCGGAAGTCTTACATCAAGTGACGTATACTGCAGCTATTAACACAAGACCGCGCAGTTCTGTGGATGCACCTGGCCGTATTTACACGGAGTGAGGCGAGGGAATTCGAGCTCGCTGCCAAATGATCCTGCCTGTAAAGGCTGACTAGACGGTTGCCTTTGATCGGTCTGCGGTGCAATCAAAAAATTTTAAATTCATATTCCCTGGACTGGACTAGGAATGGATTATTCGATTTTGGTGGTAAAATGATGATTAGACGGCACTTACCTGAATAGAATTTTGATTTAATTATATGTAAGTTATAATATAGCGCAATAGAACTTGGATCAATGAAGCTCTCTGAAATATTCTACAGTATCGGTGCAGATTTTTTAAATTTTACTTCATGCACCCATTTCACGCGACGTCTGCGGCAGTCACTAAGATCTTTGCAATCACTATAAAAATAGTTTTATATTGAAAGCCACTTATGAACTGTAGTGCCAATATGGGTGTCAACTATCAGAAATAATTTTCTTCTAGGTATTTGCAACTTTCTACTCATATTAATGCATATCGTTCTTTCTAAAAATGCTAATTTTAATAAACCAGCTGACCCACTTCAGATTTACATTCAGCTTCTGCCCGTTACATATAATTAAAATGTCTGTGATTAGCAGAGCCTTTTTGTTAGCCCGAACAAAGGCCGAATCTTATCGCTGTGTGTCTTTTGTAACGATCTTTTCATTTCAGCTACATTCAATCAATCTTGCGCCGACTAACGCTGCGGCGCTTTTCAAAGCTGTAATTCCAATGGTGTATTGCTGACAACATTGTAATAGATGCGTTACAATTTGTATCATTTATTAGTTACACGATTTAATTGTACAATGTAATGCATTGTAACCAGAGTTAATTTTTGTGACCCCAAAATAAGCTAAAAGTAAAATGTTGTAATAAGGAAATCAGAAAAAAATCAAGCAGGTACCTTGACTACTACTCTATTCCAGACAGTCAGTATTGAGTGCAATAGGTATACAATCCTTACTTTCTTACTTTTATCATAGACTGTGCTAATATTATAAATGCGAAAGTCCGTTTGTTTGTTTGTTCACGTCTTAACTACTGAACCGATCATCATAAAATTTTCATACACGTTGTCAGGGGTACAGAGAAGGACATAGGGTATCTTCATCCCGAAAAAAATAAATGATTTTGTTTCTATACAAGGTGTTCCAAAAGTACCCCTAATGCCGAATATGGTATATAGGGACCATCAAACTGAACAACTTTTACTATGGGACCAACTCTGAAATCGCGAAAAAAAAATCAGCTGTTTCATACATTTTGATATTTTCGATTTTAATTTTTGTATGAAACAGCTGATTTTTTTTTTCGCGATTTCAGAGTTGGTCCCATAGTAAAAGTTGTTCAGTTTGATGGTCCCTATATACCATATTCGGCATTAGGGGTATTTTTGTAACACCTTGTATATTATTATTTTAATTTCGAAAATACCTCAAAATTATAAAAAAAACATATAATTATTAAAACAACATTAGGTAGGTGTCGCTTTAAGTGGACGCATCGAACTTTTTGGTGATTTTTCTCATAAATTACAAAACATATAAAAGTGATATTTAATAACGATTATTTATTTCATTGACTTCATTTTGTCAGTTGCAGAAACACGATTCGTTAACTTTTGTAACAGAGAAAAAATATCAAAGAAACCTCTTTTGAAACAGAGATTTGCATTTACAGACAAACTTGACCGATTTAAGCCTTTAAATTTTCTTACTAGATTTGTTTAAACACACATTTTAAAATGCCAGTTGGATTTTTTAGAATAAATTATAGATTTTTATTTAAACGAAAAAAACCGGTTTGACGTCGCAAAACTGCTTGCCATGAGTGAGATAGTTAAGTGTAATTTACGAGAGTTTGAGCGAGACAGTCGATACGAAAATAGTTTAACGATGCGTCGCCTTAAGTAATTTGTATCATTAGTATTCTGAATCGTATCGAAAATTTAATCGTGTAATTTTTCGTCTAATCTGCCAAATCGGTCTTGCTCCCGCGCGCGTCTTATTGTCTACTGAAGGGCGTCTTGCCTCTCATTGCTATCTAGCTATTTAGATATGCGATATATTTAGAAACTATTTCTCGACAGCTGTTGTAGTGATTTATGAGGAATAATTGAAATCATGAGTAAATCTCAAATAAATCCGACCATTAGTGTTTAGTTGATGTGCGACAGTCGCCACAGTTATGGTTCAATTTCGCACGCCGATACCCCCTGATATTGCGAACGGTTCGGCTTGACTGAACATGTCAAAAATATTAGAAAATCTAGTTGATTCGACTAAACCATTTTCATTGGCTTTTGATACAAAATAAATAAATTGAACTGTTAGAAATATCACAATGATTTATAGAAAACTAGCTTCCGCCCGCGACTTCGTCCGCACAGACATTTGAGAAAATCCTTAGGGCACCTATAACCGTGATAAAAATTAGCTGCTCGTTAGGTGGGGACCCGCCTAAACACGTAAAAAGGGCTGATCATATTTTGATGAAATTAAAACACATAATGCTTTTATAGGTCCCCTAAGGATTTTCTCGAATGTCTACGAGGACGAAGTCGCGGGCGGAAGCTAGTTTACAATATTTAAAATTGAGTCCATCCAGAGATATTAATAGTTTCCATTTCCGTTTCCGTTTCAGTTTCCGTTCCCGTTCCCGTTTCCGTTTCCGTTTCCGTTTCCGTTCTGGAACCCCGTTTCACCACTACAGGACTATTATGTATTCTGCGCTACAGGGTTGTATCTAATCTATAAAGTTTCAAGTCAAAATAATCTTCGAATTCAAAGTACTTAAATGCTCTTTTTGCAATCAACACCAAATAAAACCTCCATAACGTCATATAATATAGATTTTAAGGTTTATTTACCCCATCTACCCCTTACGGGCCTGTTTATTGAAAATTACAGAAAATGAGTTATTGTTTTAGTCCCTGGCTTACGCACTTTAACGGTAACATAATGTATAGATAGATCATAGATAAAAAAGCCAAATCCTTTTTGTAAACAATCAAATTATTGGTACTAAAACTCTCTGTTGACGGCGATTTATTTGTTTAATTATATCATAATTAAGAAATGTATAATTATTAGACAACATAGTTATTTTCCAAATCGCAGAAATACCAATAGATAATAATTAACTATAAAAAAATGTTAATATTACTTATTTTATATTCCAGGCAAGTACTATTTTTGAACCAAAAAAATTAAGGGTTAACAATTATCACAAATTATTTCATTAGCAGAAATTCCAAAGCGCTTGTATTCGATTTTAAAGATGCCCACATATGTATTAATTATAATATTTAAGTTGACTACTATCAGTGTCTAAAATCCGAAAATTTTTCAGTCTCTTAAAATATATAAATGCAGAGACGCCCACATAATCTATCCAGCAGGGCAGTATCTGATGTCTATGCAATTTCACACACCGATACTCACTGATATTGCTAACTATCCGGTCGCGAACCGAACGTACATGTCAAACATTTTAGACAACCGACGTTATTGGAATACGCTGCGCGATTGAAGCAACCATATTATTCAAATTTCCAATGTACCGTGTCGGGAATATGTTATTTATTTACCAGAAGATTTTCAAAGACTTTAAATTTCTCTACGTAGCAAAGTCTGTTGCAGTCTTATATTGTGTTAGGAAAAACCTAAAAGTGTTAACCCAGCACTGTGTTAACTATACTTATTTTCAAGTTAAACATACAATCGCATCTTGAATTTTATAATTATACTTACCTAATCAATCTCAAATAGAAATTTTTAAATATCGAAAGATATTCAACTCGAAATAAGTGTTATCTTAAAACTAGAATAACAAGAAAGGTAGTTATTGTCCGACGGTAAGTTTGATTCATCAGCATAAAATGAGAAAGTAATAAGTCAGTAACTGAAAATGGAACTATCCACCGTCACTAATTGCCTGTTTCAGCAGCCTGAAAATGCTGAAATTATCGCCGCAAGAGAAAGTTTTGATGATTTATCTAAACCAACCAAACCTTGCGTTATTATGAAAAAAAAATCACAGATCACAGAAAAATCAAAGACAATTATTTTGAGATTCTAACCGTCTTATTCATAAAATAGTAAACGTCTCTAAGTAATAATTAGTTAATCAGGGCCTGTTTCACAATCAAAAAGTAAGCTCTGAAAGCTTACTTGCCAAATGATTTAAAAATTGTGAAATGAAAAATATGACAAATCATCTGTCTAGTAAGCTACTCAGAACTCACTTTTACATTGTCAAACAGGCCCTCAGTGTCACTGCTGTGTTTTGTAGGCTGCTGGTAGATAGAGTGATGATATCTTTATCCAATTACTTACTTGCTTTTTCACACACAACAGTATTAATTTTTAAATAGCCAAAATTAATATATTTTTTTAAACAGAGGTTTATGACAACGAAAGTAGTCCGACATTTTTCTCTACAGCTGTGTCTTCAAATCCTGTTAATTTTAAATGTGGGGACGTCAAAAAAGGGGTTTATGTAATATGATTTAATTAACAACATCCCTAGACCCGTAATATGACTCTAACTCAGTTGAAATTTTCCTTGATGAGAAAACAATAGAGCTACAAAATAAAGCTTTCAACTTCATTTGAATTACGTCGCAAAAACATCAAATTAAAACGCAGCGGGACAAAGAGGCCCAATTGTCTGGCACTTAGGTTATGCTGTGAAATGAGGAAGTTGAAAATCAAGAGGTTCCTAAAGTTGGCACAACAATCTATGTCAGCGAGGCCTTGTTAGCGCCGTAACAACCGAGCTGGGCTTTGAATAGTAAATCGAACGACTCTTTTTGTTCAATAGTAGTAGTTTTATATATAATTAAAAAAACATTCTTGCATATAATACTAAATAATATACTAGAAAAAATAGGACTCGCACCAGATCATGTTCTCGGTAGCTCAGCGGTCAGAGCATTGGACCGGATATCCAAAGGTCGCGGGTTCGATTCCCGTCCGAGAACATGATCTGGTGCGAGTCCTATTTTTTTTTTTCTAGTATATTATTTAGTATTATATAAAAATAGCATTGTGAATGCTTAAATCTCAAAATTTCAAATTCTTGCATATGTTTTTAAAGACCACTTTTTATGCAGCGGTGAACAATCGATATGTTTGGATTTTAAAATCCGTAAAATGATTTATTTCATTTTTCTTGCTAGCTAAAAAAGTCTCGAATGGGTGGTAGGATAATATAGACAATTCAGAAGCACTTAATATCTAAGTTTATTTGAATAAATAATTTTTCATTCATTCATTCATATCACAGACAAAAGCAGGCTTTCGGATAAAAACAAAACATATTTTGTGTTTATATACCTACGTATTATTTTTCTGATTACGATTTTGACCACCCTATGGTCGAGTGGCATGCACACCAGCTTTCGCCGGGTTTGATTTCTGTCCGGGTCAATGTAATAAAACTAACTTTTATTATACTAGAATACTAAATAATATACTAGAAAAAATACTATCTTATCTAATTTTATTTCGGATCTGGGTGTTGGTAGTGTCGGTCGGTGTTTCATAAATTTCCACAACCCAAGCGTTCTGGCTACTTTGGGATTAAAACTACGGTAAATAATGTTGCCTTATATTTGATTACTTTTTAATTTTATATTATATTATTACATTATTTCAAAGTGTCTATCGTTTCGCTACTAAGAATGTCGGTCCGGGCGGCGATTGCGATTGCTCCGTGACTTGTTTTTTGTAGCCCCTTTTTAGGATTTTCCCGTCACAGAAACACTTGTGAAATTCCGTCACGACAATTTGTGTGACGGAATTACACCGCCTTTCCCAACCAAGGTTGTCGTTAGAAAACCTTCGTAATTATACTTCTTGTTTTAGGATATTCGGTTAGAAAAGAAAGAATACAAATTATTATAATATTAAAGAATAGAGTGTCAAATGATTCATTGAATTAATGCCACTTAAGTACACTTAAGTACAGTCGAATTGTAAATTATTGGCAGTACATCATGAACATGAACTTTGTCATAAAATTCACCATCTGTCAAATTAGAACATGGGCAGGTTTTTAACGCGTTCAGGATGTTGATGGGGCTGCCCTGATTCTGCAGCGCGTCAGGGATTTTAGCATGGACTGTTTCTACACCATCATACGGAAAGGGTATGTTTCACTAGTGCGCAGGGTTCGGGCCAGCTCCAAGGAGCATTTTGAGTGTGTCTGCAAGCAAGTATGACTGTAAGTACAGGAGAGGTACCGCCAGATCAGGGAAGGCGATGCCAGGATGATAAACCCGATTAGCCTGTTCAGTTTGTGGCGGCATCTACCGTACGCCGCACATACTAACACACACAATAACATTCATCAACGTGTTTCGCTATATGGCGCTGATGTCAAAGAAACGACGAATTAGTATGGAATAGACCTTGTGGTATTGAAAACCTACATCTCGCTTACGGAGTCTTCTCAGCCGCCAAACTATACATATAAACAACTTCCACCACCATCGGTTGCACCGCGGTCCCCGGGCCGGGTTAACAACACCCAGGCCGGAGGAAGATTTGGATCTATCAGTGTCAGTGGCTACCTCCATACCCCTATCAACCCTTTTTTTGTTAACGCAGTAGTAATCTTGTTATCGACTTCCGAACATGGTGGAGACCAGTCCGGCGAGTTCAGGACTCCTCCGTACAGGTGCGATAAGTCAATGCCAAGTTGTCATGGAACTTGTTCATGTTTTTGGTAAGCCTCATCCACATGGTGCTGTCAACGATGCGGCCACTTATGTACGCATTATGTTTGTATGGTGCATGTGCTGACTCAGCAAATATCAATTGGAATTTTGTTATATTTTATGTTTTTGCGAAAGTAACCCTTGTTACTACTCGCAAGTTTACACGCCTAAAACCACTGAATATTTTTTGGTGAATATTCAAGAGATGGATTCAACTTTGCAAAGAGAAAATATCTTATTATGTTTTAAATAAGGTAATATTTCCGAAATTCTCTGGTGAAACAAATTTTCATAAGCATAAGCTGTGCCTAACTTAAATACTTATAAGTTAGGCATCCTTAGAATTATTAATAGAGCAAGAAAATTCCTCGAAGCTGGAAGTAGAGATAGCATTTCAACATTTTCCCACAGAAGCCGTGAACAAAATGCCAACTAATAAGTGGGATACGTAATTACAAAAGTTCACCGATAGTCGTTTACAAAGTATTGAAAAATGAACGCAGATATTTGATCTTTGCTCAAGAACAAAGTAATTTCAAGTCCGATAGGGTTCGCCGGTGGCCGGAGATTAAAAATAAAAGATGCGAGTGCAGCTTTAAACTATAGTTAAGATAAGCCAAGTTAAAGTGTTGCCGCCTCTGCCGAGTTTATGGAAAGTTAAAATGAAACTTCCACTATCCTTTTAAAAATAAACTTATGAGTTTGGTAGCAGGTAATGAATTAACAAGCGTCGTCGGAATGCTTTTGTATCATAATAACCGTTTCAAAAGAAGATAAATTACCTCTATTATGTTATTAAATTATTTTAGAAACAAATTTTTATAACCATTGTTTAAAACTGATAACCATTAAAACACATACTTAAGTATATTCAACAGATATGTTATTTATTATTGTGTGAAAAACTTTATTTATTTCGACCAATAAAGCCTCATATCCCACAAAATAGATAATTAAAAACACAATTTGGTCACAGCAACGTTTTTCGGGAACGATGACGACAAAATCTCCCGCTAGGTACAAGATTAGCTTTATCGGATTTTGAGATTTTAATATATTAAATAAATAAACAAGTACTTACCAATATTATGCAGGTTGTTGTAAGAATAGTCCGTAACTCATTAAAATTCTTGAATATCGGAGAAAGTTTCCAATCGCACAAAAATTTTATCGTTGGGAAAACGTAACAAATTAAATATTGCCGTGAACTTAAGAAACTCAGTAGCAGATAATTATATTCGAAAGAAGTGATATCTGCAAAAAAGGAGTTTCGGTAAACAGCGGCGTAACTTTAAATTGGTTTTGCCACCACAGTGGGCCGAGACGTTAAAATTTCATTCTTTTATTTGAAGTTTTTGTGACGGACTTGCGACTGGAGCAGAGAGTAAACAAAATCTTTTGACTCAAGGTTTGCTTATGAATAAAACTGAATATTTTGATGGTGGAATCAATGTCACCCCTCGCGATTAAAATCAGGATTTGATATGGAGATAATAGAAAAAATCCTTTGTAGTTTCAGAGGGCTGACACTTTGAATAACGAAATGAAAATTCGATGCATAATTTTCTTTATGCCTTCAAATATGTACTTTATCCAGTAAATAAAGATGCACTGCATTAAATGCATTTAAATATGAAAGAAAGGTACTCTTCATTTTAAGAATTCTTGACTAATAAACTTTTAATCTTTTATTTACAACTAGCGACCCGCCCTCGCTTTGCTTCGGTGTAATGTGTTTTAATTACTTTTTTCTCGCGAAAACTCCTAAGATAATAATTTAAATTATACGGCGTAAAAGATTATAATAATGTGCATAAAATGCTTAAGGTAACTAACTTACTAAGTTGATAAGGATTAATACTGTATCCGTCTAAATATCTTTCTAATTACCGCATTATATGTATGTGACCAATTTTTTAGAAGATATAATGGGTACAGTAAGCTATTCTTAAAATATACGTTATCGCTGCTAGCTTTTTTGTAGATCTATCAAAGAGAAATACTCCATCATGCATTGTTTTGTTATATCTTAAAGGGATTAGGCAGCGTTTTCAATTAATGCTCCCAGACTTTTTCCGACACTTCCATCAACTATCGTCACATTCCAACCAATTTACACAAAACCTTGGCAAATTATATACCCAAAACCTTCTTCGTGAATCACTCTATCTATTGATGAAAACCGCATAAAAAACAGTGCAGTAATTTTTGAGTTTATCGCGAACAGACAGACAGACACGGCGGAGGACTTTGTTTTATAATATGTAGTGATAGGTATGTATTTATTGTACATTCCTACTTTAAAAATCCGCTATACGTTTCTTTCTATATCTTAAGTATCCTTAGGTAACATGTATCACAATCTATCTCTGTACACGAGTTCAAAACTTACATAGCTGCCTTGATTTTTAGCGTTTTAAATTACTATCAAAATTCTAGAAACAAAATCACCAGCGACATCTAGCAGAGTTGTAATGCCTCATGTTAATGCCGAGGAACAACTTTTAATCCTACGTCGACTAACCGCGCTTAGACAAGGATTGATCATGCAAGTTCAGTGCGTAGTTCGATTAGTGAGGCCACAGTACAAACAAGTAGGTACAGTCGACCCAACTGAATCATGACCCACTTTGCCGGTAATTCCTTTGAAACCATTAAAAAGGTTAGGTTTTCTTCTCTATCGTGTATGTTGCACTTAGTAAGTTTTAAATATGAATAAAAATTCATCATTGACAGAGATTTATGCAATTTTAACCTTTATTATTACTGCACTAGATATGTTTTTAAATAAAGCAGTCCAGGATTTGAATTTCGAATAAGATATGGTCCATAACCCTAACTCTTTCAATACAACTGCAAAAAGTATTATAATTTTAAACATAAAATGACATTATGACATTGTATCAGATGTCAAGTAGTAGTCAGTCAATGAGAAAAAATATGAATGACAGAGACAGTAGTAGTAATTCTACTGTGTTGTCACGAACGAGTATAGTAGAGTCTGTCCGATCTATTTATCATAGCATAGTCAGTGACTGTCAATGTCTAATAAAATGATAACATTAGAAATAAAACACTTTTTACGGATTACAGCGCGTATATTATTAATTTAGGTGTTGTTTTAGAATTATTTAGTTTGTATTTATTGGTTTTTTAGAATTCCCGACGTTTCGACACCTTTCCAGGGGCCGTGGTCACGGGAGGACCTCCCACCTGAATTGATAATATACGCGCTGTAATCCGTAAAAAGTGTTTTATTTCTAATGAACTGTACGCGCGAAAATCTTAGAAGTGTATAAAATGATAACAGTTTCGTTACTAAGTTAATGTATGTTCAAGCGACCTTCAACCTAATAGTATTTGAATTACTGTAAGAATATTACCTTAAGGTGGGTCATTATTCAATTTGGTCGACTGTATTATAATCTTCAGACAAACCGGCCGAAGTGCGCCGAAATGACGCGCAAAAGTAAAGTATTTTCTAGTATAAAATCTAAATTATAAAAATGGCATTGTTAATGAAAAAAATCTGAATCTAAAATCAAGATATAGTAAGGGTGGGTCGTCGGCAACTATTTAAAGGCATTGGGCGAGATAAAATACTGCCTGTCACATGCTTATTCTGTGGTGTGGCGCTCTATATTACAGTCAGTAACTTCAACTCTCGTTTGTTATAAGTGTTAGTTTCAAACTGTTGGTATTGCTATGACATGATTGGTAAAGATAAATACACTGGAGTTAGGAGCGATCAGTTACTGAATTACGTTGTAGCGATCGAGTGATCTGCGAATTTGTCACTGTCAATTTTGAATTGATAGTTAACTAGCAGCCCGCCCCGGCTTTGCTCGGGTATTTAACAAAACTTTCAAAATTTATAAATTTTAACATACACATTATATTAGAGTACATTATATTTTAGAGTCCATATTTATATACAATTATATATACAAAAAAATCAGTTACTGAATTAGGTTGTAGCGATCGAGTGATTTGCAAATTTGTCACTGTCAATTTTGAATTGATAGTTAATACGCAAGAGAAAGTGAAAATGACTAGCAGTGGGCGTGATGTGGCCCACAATCATAATGATGATAGCGAAGCAAACGCAAGCTGTGGGTTTGATTCCCATCTAGTTAATTAGCTAAAATATTCAACGGTTTATTTTTAAAACTTTATTTCATAGCATTCATACCGCTAGATACTGCAAGAATTTTTAGTGCGTCTATGACTATGAGACTACATTACTCCTTTTACCAACTGTCTATAATTATTTGATAATTTATTTGTATTATCATGAACTATGGAATGGAAATATCTATACGAAGATATGACGCGATGTCAAGTTAGTGCCAAGATTCAAGGAGATACAAGATTTCCATCTTGAGTTGACTCTGATTTCTATCTTTAGCGTTAACCACCCAAGCAGCGTTAACGGATCAAAACCAAAGATCAGCCGCTGTCGCAATTTATTGCGGATATTGCTTTTTTTTTATTCACAACGGGTTAGCGCTTGGCCTTCATCTCACCTGATGTTAAGTGCCGATAAGGCCGAAGGTGGGAGCGCACTACACCCGGAATCCTCACCAACGAGGAACTGGCTATCTTACCTCTAACTGCCGGAACACAACAATTTTAAATTGTTGTTATGGCGTCAGACTTAGGGAAGATGGTGGTAGTTAGCCAGGCGGACTTGAAATAAGTCCTCCCACCAACCAAACCGAGGACAAATGTACCCCCCTCCTGGGAATCGAACCCGGGACCCCTGCGTCTTACATGGGTGGGCGAACCACTAGACCACAGAGGCGGTCTCCTTTTGAAACGCTTCGTACTGCAGCGTAAAGCGGTCATCTAATATCTATCGCTGTTTGTAGCTGTAGTCAATCAAAGATCGGACTTTGAACGTTTAATCTGTCTAGATATTTGATGTAAGAAAGCTAAACAAATTGACTGATCACACATCGAAAGAACTCGGCTAAAAAAACACTCTTATAAGACAGTTTTTTTACCGAGAGAGAAACCGGTCCCTGCCTGTAGCCAATGTCACATCTGCAAATCTTTGATATCCCCTCTTTTTCTGACTGAGATTGATATGTTCTTTCGCTAATTCATTGATTTTCAAAACATCTAATCCATATTAAATTTAGATTTTTCGCAGTCACAATGCTATTTTTATATTAAGATACATAATATTAGAAAAAATACTACAAAAAATTGACTCACCCGTAGCACCTCAGACGGGACTCGAACCCGCGCCCTCGGGATTCCTCCATTCCTCGGGAGAAAGCAAAGATTTGCAAATGTGTCTTTCCAGGGGGGCATGTTGTGTTACTATGATTCAGTTTTTTGCAGCAATATCTTTGATAGCATACATAGCAACACAACTACAAAATATAAAGTCTGTGTATTCTAGCGAGAATAATGTTGCTACAGTTCTGACTTGCGTTAGATCAAGTTTCAAAACATACAATCCAAATGAAACTTAAACTGTTTGTATGAAAGTCGAAAACAATTAAAAGTACCGAACAAATTCGACTGCATTTCATAAGTCACTCAAGTAATATAAAACGTATTGAAAAATCTTAATAGAAATCTTTTATCTTAATTCAAGTTTCTACATTCTTGAATATGTCACCTAAAACAATCCTGTCAAAACATTACTTAAAATATGCGTCCATTTTAGTCCTGCAAACAAATAGAAGACACTAAGTAAGTAGCCTGCATGACAAAAGTTGCAGCATTTCTCTTTGTTTGCTTGGATGTACGTATTTAAGCAAGATTTCGTATTTGGCTGATCGGTATTAAAATAGATATTTCAAAGTTCCTTTTTTATCTATAAAATCTTTCCTAATTTTTTTATTCTTCGAGAGTTTGTCGATTTGTAGCAAAATAATTATATGGCAAATTAAGACTAAAGCAGCGATATAATATTATAATGTCAGTGTTAATTAAATCATTATTTCTAAGTAACGCGATATCCAAGAAATATTTTTAGGTAGTAGACTAACTTCCGTCCGTGACTTCGCCCGCGTGGACATTCGAAAAATCCTTAGGGAACCTTTTACCGGGATAAAAAGTATCCTGAGTCAATGTGCCAAATTTCATCCAAATCCGTTCAGCCGTTTTTGCGTGATTGCGTACAAACATCTCAACATCCAAACGTCCAAACTTTTACATTAATTTGTAATATTAGTAGGATCAGTAATCATAAAATAATACCTTATTTGGAAGATTGAACAGTTAATACTTTTCTGGGTTAGGTTCCAGTCTTGTCTGGGTCATATCTGGGTCATGTTCCAGCCTCAATACCATTAAAAATACCTATCCGACAAAAAGAGAACTGTAATTACTCTACCAGAAAGCGGCAAAGAATATGCAGCAACATTATTCTCTAATATCGTCGGGGGTGTCGGATTGAAATGCCATGAAATATTCCACGGCATCCATAATTGAGCTGTATCTGTAGGGAAATTGGCGAAATCTTCAGCAACCTCATTTCCTGCCTCAGTGTATAAAATACAACTTTCTATTAACGTCTCGAAATTAATTTGATATTTTCCCTAAAATACAAAGAATATTTGACGTGACTAAGTATCGAAACTTGTAATGACTTGAGAAAGTAAATATTATGATTGCTTTCGTTTTTAACGATCTTTTCGACACGAAGTTGTTTTGAGTAAGTATGCCATTTTTAAACTTAAGTAATTAGATTCGGCGATAAACGAGGACGTATCAAAATTAAATAAATGTTACAATGAACTCAAACTTTAATGTTTGTGTGCGAAATGGTTATGTGGGACTTTAAACTTTATTAACAATATAGATAGAGGATAGCGAGATGATTTTCTCAAATAATTGGAATAATTGTCTGTGATTAAAAAAAAAACCTAAACTTCACGGCAATTTTGCGGTTTTAAATAATTAATTTAGTAAAATCGCTTATACTTTTAGGATTCTCCTAGTATAACATTATTGGTATGACATTGCTACTTGAACCAATTTAAGTCTCTCCGTGTAAATAGACAGGGTTACTGAAATATGACGCTATGGGGTTATAGATGAGGTCAAAACAATTATTTTTTGTTAGATAATTTTTTCTCCAAAAGTCAAAAGTTTTCGAGATAATTGAAATTAAGTAAATTATATACACGAGATAATTGATATACATCAACTATGATCGCTTGTACAAAATATTCCGTAAAAACCTCCACATAACCAAAGAATCGAAAAGACATAAAAAATGAATGTTGTTCGATAAAGTTCAAACGCTTATACCGATACCGATTGTAGCAGTTTCGTAGCACGTAGCGCGTTCGTAGCGCACAATTCGTAGCAATTGTGGCTTCGTAGCTCATTCGTTTCATATAAATTTATTACAGGAATTGTGGTTGAACGTGAACGTATAGAGCCAGTAACACAGCGTTAGCGGGGCGGGCAATAAACTGAACGGTGTCAAGGAGATATATGGGAGTGGAGATGTGACCAGATGCGTATCTTTGTTGATTTTTGATGTGCTATTCGGACTTATTTTCCAACAGGATGCATTTCCACATGCATTATTTTCGTTTAAATATCAGATTTTCAAAAAAAACTCGAAAGGATTTGCCATTTTCAGCAATGAGATCAACGAAATTAGTATCTCTTTAAACATGGATGAGGTGATGTCTCGTTTCAAATGAACTGGAAAAGACAGGGCGTTGACTTTTTTATATGAAACAAAACAGAATGTTAATACCCTATTTGTAGTCGCTTCTGTAGCGTCGTAGCAAAGATAATATGCTACGTATGTAGTTGGCGTAGAAATGTTACTTAGTTTCCAGTTCTGGAGCTTAGACATTTCTAAAGACAATAACCACGCTTAGTAATAATTTTGGGTAGTAACTATATTATTAAAAGACAACCCTTAAAGGGTTGTCTTTTAGTTGTATTCAAATGTATTTTTTTTAACATAAAGTTAAAAATACATTTGATAAGCCTTCAACTTTAAAGAAAAAGTCAGAAATTTTTCAAAAGTTAGGATTCAGAGTTATTTTTAATTTGAAATCATTCTAAATTAAGTTCATTGAAGCATCCTTAATAATTAAGCCTGCAAATGAATAAGACGGTGTTTTGATCTTTGTGTTTAATAATAAATCAATAATTAATGAGTTTGAGAGTTATGAATAAACAATGATCAACAAAATTAAGGACAGTGATTGAAAATGATTTGTCATTAATATAAGAACTACCTCTAGATGGCACTATAACAGTTGTCGTAGTTTCAGTTAAATGAAACATTTAAACCGGAAAGTAAGTACTTAATTAAATGAATGTCTGATATAGCGCCGGCATACGGGTAATATTTTAAGAGCGGCTGCATGAATATGCAGATGCTCGGAGAAGCTACTGGTCGCCATTCAGTGGAGACTGTCGTCAGGCCGCTGGGAATATGAACTGACTATTGTTGATCACTTGTAAAGTAAGCTTTAAAACACATGTAAAAGTTGGTCTTTTGAAGGAGTTGAGTACTTATTTAATATTATCATATCATACTAGCTTCCACCCGCGACTTTGACCGCGTGGATATTCAGAAAACCCTAGGGAACCTTTGACAGGAAAAATAATTTCCTGTTTTAAACCAGGCCATAAACTATATATGTGACAAATTTCATGCAAATCTGTTCAGCTGTTTTTGTGTGATTGAGTAACAAACGTCCAAATTTTTTACATTTATATTACTAGCGACCGCCCGCGACTTCATCTGCGTGTAAAGTTTTTTTGCTATCCCTCGGGAACAATTTTTTTTTTGAGATGAAAGGTACTCCATATCCTTCTCTGTACCACTGACGTGTATGCAAAATTTCATGATAATCGGTTCAGTAGTTAAGACGTGAAGGCGTAACAAACAAACAAACGGACTTTCGCATTTATAATATTAGTAAGGATAGTAGGAAGTAGGATGGGATTAGCGGCTACCCGTGAATTCAACGGGTGTACATTGCTACAAACTTTAACTTTTCTTTTCACTCCCTCCCTCCCTCTTCCTCCGATATTCCATCTTATCCTACTTAATTAAAATTCACCAGAATTGGTTATTTGGTTCAGGTGTGAAAAGGTGACTAGCTGAGTTACTTTCACAAAATATAGTATGGATATCCGAAAACTTATTCTATTAGGCAGAATAAACAGCTCTACCGCGGACTATCTTCTCCAACCCCGTTAAACAACACAACATAAATTCAATATTCAAAATAAAACTAATAATTTTAGCTTTGACATAAGTTGCTTGTTTTTATTATGATACTACCAGAAAAAAAGATGTCATTGACAAATATAATTTATAAAGACACCATTATTTAGCTGTGGTTTAAAGATATGACTTTTTTTTAAAACAAGATACCTAAACGGTAATAAAAATAAAACGAAGATTCAATTTGAATAGATTTCAAAGGAAACTCCGCAGCATAATACGCAACCTACATTTTGCAATACTGCCGTATTGTTTCCATTAATTTTCTTTCATATTACAAAGATGTAAAAGGAGCCGTCTGCTATTATATTGTTCATTCATATTTATTAGAAATCAATCAATCTTTGGTGTTATTTTCCGATCGCGGGCCGCGCCGAAAGAAAATAAATCTTTTGTAAAAGTTTCCTGAACAGGATAGGTATTATTCATGAGGGTGCCAACCGGCTGATTGATCATGCTGTTTACGGTTTTGCTCAAGCGGTGAGAGATAGCGAGTTTCAATAGAAATTCTTTAATAGTTTTGTTAAATTACCATTTTACTGTCTGGCCACGCGAAGCAGCGACCGGCGGCAGCGACCGGCGGCGGCGACACGTCACGTTACGTGCGAATTTTCTCTTCATTGCGCGCTTGCATCGTTAATATGATTACCCACCTACTTATTCCGGACTACAATTATTAGTTTTTTTACAGTTGAGCGACAACAAATCAAAATTGTGACTTGAAGTTAAGCTTACCTACCTACTGTTTATTAAAAAAATCAGGATAGTCGTAAACTATTAAAAGTTTTTCTTTGATGACGACTAAAAGTCTAAGAAAAAAATATCAAATCTGTTTCATTGCGCCACAATTAGTCGTTTCAAAATGTTTACATTTTGTACCTTAATGTTTTACACTGGGATTACTTTGGGATTGAAAACAGAAACAGTTTGTTTAGTTAATGCATTGTAGACCGCGGAATGGCAACGGTCGTGTTATACAGAATTATGTGGTCCACAGGTTTTATCTCTGGCCGGCCGGGATGAGCTGGGAAAGATCGAACTACGTTTTAGTTTAAAGGATTTTAGGGATGTTTTAGTTTGGAACGTATGGCCGATTAGGTGTCTTTATTTGCAATGGTTGAGGGACTTCGCACTTATTGTTTTTCACTTGTTTGTTAAAGAAACTGTACGCAAATAAAAAGTTTATATAAGATATTTTAATAAATTTTTGTTTGGTTTTTAGTAACATATTTCCTTATTCGACGACCTCCGTGGTCGAGTGGCTTTGCACACCGGTTTTCAAGGTGTCGACATCTCTGAGGTCCCAGGTTCGATCCCCGGTTGGGTCAATTTAGAAAATGAACTTTTCTATATTGGCTCAGGTCTGGGTGCTTGAGATACCACCATTGTCTCTGATTTCCATAACACAAGTGCTTTAGCTACTTACTTTGGGATCGGAGCAATATATGTGATGTTGTCAAATATTTATTTATTTATATTTTAATTATTTTAGTTCCATGATTGAGTCCGCGCGTGGACAGGAGTTGCGCAGAGCTCCTCATCACACTGAACGCTCTGTAGGTGCCTAGTACATTTTACCGTCCGTCACTGCCTCGTCTATTTAATTAGAAGATTACTAAATTCCGGCGATATTTCACGAGAGAAAGTACGAGAAAAAAATTAGCCGCCGACAAGTTCTGGGAAAAAATAATGTGCTCCATTTACGAGGTGTAAAAATTTGTGGGAGCGTCAACAGTCTCCCATATAATTTGGATCTTTTCAAGGCGACTCTTGCGAACAAATAATGATCTCATTTACAATTTCGCGCAAGTTTAAATTATGTTTCACGTGAAAAATTGTTGCGGACAGTAATAATATTTCTAGGTAAATACAAGAAAAACACGAGTTAATCAAACTTCGACTTTCATAATCATGATGCTTTTAGTGTAATTAAATTTAAGATTTTGCAAATGTAAAAGTAGCTCAAACATAATATAACATAGAGGTAATTTTAATACTGAATGTTTGGAAAATTATTAGAGTTATTTAGCAGGTTTAAAACAGTTGAGTCAAACTAGACTGGGGAGTATTACAACCTCTTACAATTTCGCAGCTTTCTGAATGGCTATCAATGCGTCTCTTTCTCGCTGTAAAGCTAATAAAAGAGGCGCATTAATAGCCATTCAGAAAACTGACAAGTTTTAAGAAGTTAAGATAAATAATATTAGACAAAATACTAGAAAAAATCGACTCACCCGGTAGCACCTCAGACGGGAGGTGCTACAGGTGCTTTTAAGAGGTTGTAATGCCCCCTTGAAATAAAAATGTTTGGTTTTGTAAATTGTTACAATAAATAGCAATTTTGAAGAACTGAGTGGTGCAGTGGTCAACATGCCGGTTTACTACGCAAGAGGTTCCAGGTCCGATACCCGGCCGGGCAAAAATTGAAATGTTGAATTTTAATTTCTGTAACGGGTCTGGGTGTTAATATGTATTATAAGTATATTATATTTAAAAAGTATATAAGTAGTGTATTAGTTGTCTAGCACCCATGTTACAAGCTTTGCTTTGTTTGGGCGCTATGTGAAATTGTCCAAGCATAAAAAAAAGGAATCAATGCAAGAAAATTGCTGGTGGCGTCTAATTAAATAAAACACTTGCGAATTCACAGCATATTACTTTTATGCTTTTAAATTGCGTTAATGTTTTTATATACAATCCTCATATTTTGATATTTTAGGATTTAATTAGAAAAAGTCTGTTGTTGGACAATCTGATATTTTATAATTTTGTTTTGTTAGTAGTGTCCATGTCGCAGCCAACTGGTTTAATCAGCTACTCAATTAACAGCCTAGTCCTTTGATTGAACAGT
Source organism: Catoptria pinella (assembly GCA_963556745.1). NCBI lineage: Eukaryota > Metazoa > Arthropoda > Insecta > Lepidoptera > Crambidae > Catoptria > Catoptria pinella. Next base: position 11,800,425 of record OY750763.1, read on the forward strand.
GCCATTTAATCAGCGGCCTAAATGTCAATTTGCCAATGCTTCTAAAACAACATTTAATTAACGGGCTGTCAGATGCTTAGGCCGTAAATAACACAAATAAATTTTATATTTAAGCTTGTGACAGTATCAGTATATACGCACATACCACGTAACAAACAATAAATTGCGAATAAATTCACCTTTACCTGTAGTCATCCAATAACATTTCAATCATTTCTTTTTTTTTAAATGTTCTTTAAGAGATAGTATTCATACCATTTTTATTAGAATAAACTATATCGGGATTTATACCATGTACCCGTTTATTTTTGAGACTCCGATATTTCGGCGCAGTTGCATGCGCCATGGTCACGGAAGAACTGTCGATTGTTGCGTGCGGGTAGATGTTATTGGCAGACAATTCGGTCTACCCTCCGTCTAAGTCTTTTATTATTACGCTCGATACCGGTACCACTGTCTGCAAACTCACTACTCACTCGAATCTGTTCACGACACACGACACTCACTGTATCTGTACGCGAAACGTTGTTTTTACACAACCGGATTACGGGGTTCCAAACACTCGACAATTTAAACCCATCTTCACGATTGAAATTTTTGTATTTGGTAATTTCACTTTCAATCGTGAAAATGGGTTTAAATTGTCGAGTGTTTGGAACCCCGTAATCCGGTTGTGTAAAAACAACATGAAATGTAAAAGCGCCGTTTCGCGTACAGATACAGTGAGTGTCGAGTGTCGTGAACAGATTCGAGTGAGTAGTGAGTTTGCAGACAGTGGTACCGGTATCGAGCGTAATAATAAAAGACTTAGACGGAGGGTAGACCGATTTGTCTGCCAATAACATCTACCCGCGCGCAACAATCAACAGTTCTTCCGTGACCATGGCGCATGCAACTGCGCCGAAATATAGGAGTCTCAAAAATAAACAGGTACATGGTGTAAATCCCGATATAGTTTATTCTAATAACGTCAAAAACCATGGAAATTTAAAACATTATATCATACTATTTTTATCACCACACACTCCCATTGAACTATAATCTCGTGTAAACGTATTATAATCTCGTTAAATCCTGAGAAACCTTAGAAATAACGCCATATTGATAACAGAAAACGGAACTTTTTCTCAATGTCTTGGCTAGGCAAGTCTTTAAACGTTATTGAATCAAGTCTAAATGGCTGATGATTTAGGCAGATGATTGAATTGAATTTAAGCTAGTTGGCTGCGACATCCATACCTCTTTAAAAAAAAAAATTGTTCAAAAAGTGACCAAAGTGATTTTCGGCTGCTGGTGAATCACGTGAAATAAAGAAATTTGCTCTCGTGTGAACTTTTAATCTTTACCAGTGAGAAAACTTGCAGCAAAATCGCCTTTTGCTGCGAGTTTTCACGCACCAAAACCGTCTCTTTCGTGCTGGAGAGGTGAAAACTATACATATTTACATAGCTCCGAATTATTTTTTTGTAATTTAGACTAAAAAGCCCAATAAACTTACACAAACAAACTTTATGCGAAAACAACCCTTATGAAAAAATAATGATTCCGTTTTGTAGCTTTGTTTATGTTCAGCAATGAAGCGAAATTAGAGGGTCGGCATTCCACAGTATAAGTAAACGTTAAGCATCACAATTCGGCCTCTAGTTTAAGTACCGCCGTATGAGATTCCATTAAAGTAGTGAGGGTGTCTTTTAGTCTGTGACCCGCATTTTGTATGGAATAATGCCGAGCTTTATCGGTGTGTAAGGTGTAAATCGCTAGATATATTTCATTTGAAGGATACAGATCGTGTGATCGTTAACTTTGATTATTCTTAATAATTTAGCAGTGAATTTCAAAACACAATTATATAGGGAGTTATAGCTTAGGCCCTTAGGGACTGCTATCGTTGTTCTATTGTTTCAGTTTATGAGTGAACACATGACTAGATATTACGGAGAGTAGGTTTCGCTTTGTCGGCGACCTCCTACGAATTTGGGAGGCACAAAATAAAGGGATTAATGTTGATTAAAACTTGGAATCTGGAGTGTAATGAATAAATTTATCATTCGCTACTTGTTAAGCTTTTAAACACTTTAAAATATTTATTGGCAAACAATTTTATTGAAGCTGTGTAGAACGCTGTTTAATTCATCAACGCCCGAGCGGACGCATGCGGCCGGATAACAAAGGAATATCTATTGTGTCTCATTTTCTAGGCGTTGAAGGGTTAAAGAAAGTATAATTAACTCCGAAGGTATAGTATATACACCGCTATTTAAATATATCTAAAAATGAAATGAAGATTTCAGTCCACGTGAATGAATAACTTTTACTATGGGGCCAACCACGGAATCGCGAAAAAATATCAGCTGTGCCATAGAGAAGTACAACATCGACTCGACTGTAATGTACGGAACAGCTGATTTTTTTTTCGCGATTCCGTGGTTGGCTTCATAGTAAAAGTTGTTCATTCACGTGGTCTAAAATCCCTATTTTTTTTAGATGTACTTAAAAAATAACGGTGTATTTACAACGTGTTAATGATTTAATTACGAATTACGATTGTAAGTGAACAGTAATAAAATTGATATATATATACATTGATTTCAATAAAGGAGAGCCTTTTTTGAGCTTGAAATATTTAACGTCATTATCAATGTTATAAAAATAGCAGATCAATTATAAAAGAAGCACTTGAGAGAACAAATGAAAATTATTTTTACGTCCTTGCATTAAGTTTAGTAAGAGTTTATTATATGAAAAACATGCTTTTAGTAGTAACTTGCCTTTCTTTTAGCCATTTTCTTCGAAATAGCGGACGGAAAAGGTTAAAAAATCCTATGGGAATCCTAAACTACAGCGTAAAAAGTGCCTTAAAACTTTTATATGCAAACTGGAGTCCTGACGGTGCAGGTAACGGGAAATGTATTTTGTTGGTTATGTATTTAGTAGAATAGAATATAGAATAGAATTTATTTATTATTAGAAACACATAGCATATGCACAATAGCATATAGGTAATAATAATAAAAAATAATAAATAAGATAACAAACTACGTGCTATGTGATGCTAATACTGACCTCAGACGACGACTACTGGTATACTGCTGAGACCAGTCGTGACATCACGGAACAGAGACAAAAACAATACTTACATTACAAAACTCACTAAAGTATTAGAGCAAAGATAAAAACAACAAAAAATAAAAATGAACAAGACAAAATCGAACAGAAACATAGCTCTAAGGCACACAATGCTATTAATTTAACAATGTATACAAAGGAAGTGTCTAACTTCAGAGCGCTTACGGTACAAAACGTAATTTGTTTACCTATCTACAGTTATTTAATTTATTTATATTTACAGTTACAATTACAATCGATAATAGTAGATTATGCAACATGGGCTTAAAGTAGTGTATTATGTCCCGGGCGCTATATTGAACCCCGAGTACGAGGGATCCTATGGTTAACTCCCGAGCGGAGCGAGGGAGTTAAGGTTAGAATCCTGAGTACGAGGTGTTCAAGATCGCCCAAGACAAATACACATTTAAGCCCGCGATGCATACTCTACTTTTTATACTTTCTGCGAGGCAATTGAAACCAATGGCTGTTATAAAGAAAGTACTTAAGTATTTATTTAATTTTTTTTTGTCGTCTATTCTGTAACCTGTCAGTTCGACATTCGAATAAATCATTCTTGGTGTGCGGGTGAAAATGAATTTCGTATAGATTTTAATGTTTTTCTTATTTTTAATTTGTAGGCAGTGCAAAGAAAATTATAACTTTAACATACAGCCTAACTCAGAATAAAATCTCATTGCACCTAAACATATTTGAAACCAACCTCGATCAAGCACGACTACATGGGTTACATTCCAAATTCGAATTACATTATTTCCCATGGGGCAAAATGACTTACTTTAGAAAAGGTTTGCATGACATATAATATGCCATTGACGAGCAGGTAGTATAAAAAAGGAGTTTGCATACATTTAAATTTTATTTATTTTGAATTATTTTATTTTATGCCCTTTTCTGTACCCCTGACAACGTGTTTGCTTTTAATGATGATTGGTTAAGTAGTTAAGACGAAAAAGCGTATTAAAGAAAGAAACTTTTACATTTATAAAATTAGTAAGAATTCTATTTTGGTGGATGATTTGTTAAATATTTTAAAGGCCATCCGTCTGTTGGTAGCTATGAGCTACGCGGGTTCATGCGGGCAGTTACAATCGGGAGTCCTGTAATTACCGGCATCACGCCAACAAAAGGGAACGGAGACTCCCACAGGCTTTTGTCGTCGTCGGTTTTATCTTAATTGCTTTAAGAAACTCGATATCGTTTGGCGACAAGATGCTTTTTATTCTTCCACTCGGCTCCCTGATGGCAAACAATGAACGAACTTTGAATTAGTTTTCGGTTTGATAACGTACTTTTTTGCGGAGTTTTGACGGTTCTGTTGTTATTACGATATTTCGGTGATCGTTCCGGTTTTATGGCACTCTTGATTTTCCACTGACCTTTTGTTACAACCGTTCTCGATTCGTTTCGACTTAAGCGAACGGTCGTCTTTGATCGGTGGATTGAGTTTCATTAATTCTATCTTTGACAATTTGATACTAAAAGAAATTAACTATTTGTTCAGTATTAACGTTTCTTTACTGTACATTTAATAACAACAGTTGTATAAACTTTATTTGAAAAAATGGCTAACTCATTGGTATTTACACGAGTCGACTTGACAGGCAACTAGGCATCATTAGCTCTTTTTATCGGCAATCGCTTGTAATATCTAATCGTAAATCTAATTTCAATGAGGTGGCGATTCGATTTTACAAGCGTTTATCGATAAAAAGAGTTAATTGGCTAAAATAGCTTAACACATTTATACCGCTTCAAATAGGCTTTACCTATGAAAGTTTAGATAAGGTTTATATTTACCGCAGATGTGTGAATTTTATTTGAAAACTAAACTGTAGGTGTAATTAAGAAGCAATACCATTGTGAAATCGTTTGTATCAAGTGACTACTTATGTTATAAAATAGTAAGTTAAGCTAAAAGGGAAAAGCATATTTATTGTCTTTCAACTTTAGAATACATCCTGAATAAATAATTATGTTAGTGTGTGTCCGGTTTCTATTCATATTAAACGGTTGCCCCTAATGTTCAGCTGTGGAAACAAAATTTACGCGAAGCTCTGGCCGCCTTCCAAATCGCTAACGGAGGTCGTCGGTCACCTGGCCTTAATGTGCGGCCACACTTTTTGGCACGACCCTAACACAGCGCCACATGCAAATTTTATTCAAAATAAAACACTTAGCATACTGAGCGGGACCGACTTGTCGGCCGCGCGAAAAGTTTTCCATGTAACACAAGGTTGACGAATAATGCGCATATACTTGTTAAGGCTGTTTAACCTTTTTAAGAGGACTTTACATTTTGACCGCTTTGTCAGATGAGTTGCGTCCATCTTCATGCTAGGTGCAGTAGTTCGCTGGAATATTTGGGATTGCGATTTGGAGTGGAAATCGCGTTAATTTCCGAGTTTTGGGCACACGTGCGACACACGCGCTCCGTCTATCCCGGAACTAGTTTTATCTGGTTTGTTTTGCATCGACGCGTTCACTTCACGCCATATTAACGACAGTCGCCAACTAAATAACGATGTTTGCGACGTGACGGAACGGATAACGTAATCGTACATTAATTCCAGAGAGATTTCATCTGTGAATGTATCAGGAAACATTTTGAATTTTCTATTAATTTAATTTAATTAAATTATTACTGTGTTCATAATGTTGAAGCTTACGAGTACGTGGGGGTTTGTATAATGTGTATCTATAAATAATGTTATATTATTATTATTGAGAAGAACTCGTATATTAATTAATTAAAAGTATTAGTCATGTGTAGGTGGGCGGTTTATATGTTGGTGCTAATAAATAGTAATTAACTGTTATTATTTATTAGCAACTAAATGGTAACCAAATCAGCCAAATCTACCTATTTTTTTAAAAAGAAAGTGGTTTATTTGTCTGTCTGTTTACCTCCTGGTTTATTGTTTCAACTTTGTTAAACTTCTTTATTATGTAAAAGTCGTGAACTGAAAGAAAATAACTTTTTTCTTCGATTAATGAAATCAAATTACTAAGATAAATTATTGCTTTTTCTATTATGAAGTTCTCTTAAACCAAATTACAGATATCGTGTAAGATTTTTCTTCCATTCGGGAGAATAGATTATTGTAGCCGTAAGAAAAATCGATGGGCTGTCAACAACACGCGATGCTTGCGTTAAAAAGCAAGAAATAACTCAAGCGGAGAAAGAAAAATCTTCCGTAACTAATCGGTGAACAAGCAAAAAGTTATAGAGTCTCCTTTGACCAAATTTTTAACCGACTTCAAAAAAAGGAGGAGGTTCTATGTTCGTCTGTTTATTTGTTTTTTTTTTTTTTTTTTTTTTTTTTTTTATGTATGTCCACCGATTACTCGAGAACGGCTGAACCGATTGACATGATTCAAACGCCACTTTATCAGGTTTGTTCCCCAGGTGGTCCCATTTTTTTAAATTTTAAATCGGTTCAGTGGTTTTCGAGTAATCCTGAAAATACTATAATTTTTTAGGTAACTTTTGCACGAGTTTCAACGGATCTTCAGACATAACTTCTTTGTTTATAAACCGATTGAGATAATTCTTGTTTTGTTAGAAAGAGGATACTTTAAGGGTGTTTTCATTAAAATTTCCTGCACATTGGACCTTGGACTTCGAAGATACACAAGAGAACTCTTCAAAATCAAATATGATAGTGTATTAGTGATTACTCTACGGTATTGGAAGGTTTCGCATCAGCCATTTTAATTGTCACTACTGGGGCTGGGATACAAGCCTTACTTATGGGCTGATGAATAGGATGGACCATAACCCACCGCGCGGGCCCAATGCGGATTGGTGGGTGTTAATGTGCAAATGTAGCTGGAACTAACGGCTTAACGTGTCTTCTGAAGCACGGAGGAGCTCGAGATAATACACTTTGGTCACCTACCCCATGTCTGCCCCTTGCTTATTAACAGTGCGAAAAGTGGATATTGAGTTACTAGGTGTATTATACCATTCAAATGTGTGAAATATGAATAAAATATATTTATATCATCGCTAACATTTACTTATACATACCTACCACAAAAAAGTTAAAAATAAAAAAACTTTTAAAAATTAAAAAGAAAAACCTCCTTCAAAAAAACCTTAAAAAAATTGCTGTAAAAAAACAGCTTCAAAAAACAGCAGCTCTAAAAAGCAAGAAATAATATTTAAATCTGCATAATTACTATTCAAGTACCTACGCATATCTGATATTAAAAAAACGTCTTATGAAGTCGGGTGGGGCTTTAAGAATTAAAAAATCAAATTGAGAAAGAGAAACCACGATAATGATTAAAAAAGAAAAATATCTTTAGCCCCACCCGACTTCAAAAGACGTTTTTTTAATATCAGATATGCGTAGGTACTTGAATAGTAATTATGCAGATTTAAATATTATTTCTTGCTTTTTAGAGCTGCTGTTTTATGAAGCTGTTTTTTTACAGCAATTTTTTTAAGGTTTTTTTGAAGGAGGTTTTCCGTGTTATGATCCAGCAAAAGTTCTTTTTCGCAAGGACCTTTATAGCCTGCTATTTGTAATACACGAGATTTTCTTTAGAATACAGTGGAAGGCATTTGTGTGAATTCAACTGTTCGCCATTGTTACGGCCAGATGAATGGCCTCGAATTAGTGACGAACACACCAAGAAATAAAAGTATTATTCTCCTTTGGATGGGGGGATGGGATCTTTGGATTTTTATTGAAATAAAACACTAATGATTTATTGGTTTCGTAGTTAGTATTGCGTCTGATTTACTCTTCTTATACCTGATTGCGTGCCCGACGGGGTCCATAATGATGTTATTTAAATCTAATTTACCATATTAATGTATCTAAATTCCAGTTTACAATAAACTATTGAGTTTTGTGCAGAGGTTTGTGATTTAAAATGACTAACGAGATTATAATCTCGTATTATGGCCGTGATTTGATTGAAAATCCTGTTGTAATACGTACACGCTGGTCTGATGTGAAACACCGGCTTGATAAATGACTCCAAAGTCTACGGTGGACTTTGATCAATTAACTCATCAGCCTAATTATCGACGGCGGAACGCTGATGTCCGCCTATTTGATACGATAGGTTTGTGAAATACTCCCTCCATGTGTAAAACATAATTTACCTTTTCATAGCAAAAACTGTAAGTAAAATAACCTTTTTAGGGTTCCGCATCAAAATGGTAAAAAGGACTTCTTATAGTACGACTCAGTCTGTCTGTCTGTCACAGCTGGATAAAGCTGATATTTCTGCTGCCTGAAATAAATGATTATTATTATTATTATTATAAAGCAAATTGGAAAGAAAGTGTAGGACCATGGAATTTGGAACAGAAACTAATTTACTATGTGTCAAACTAAATGTGAATGTGACTATTGATAATTTTATATATTTTGTACTAATGTAATGGGTCTTTGTTACTTGAAATAAATGTATTATTATTATACACTTAAAATGTTTGGTAGTAAATTTAGTTCGATATTGATGTTTGTGAGTTAGTTCGCTGTATGTGAAACCGTAGAGTTATTATTTAGTTATAAAAATATATCAATGAAGTCGATGAAATAACAAAGGATAAGTTTAATAAAACAAAATTAGCAATAAATAAATAAATATAAATAAATATTTGGCAACATCACATACATTGCTCCAATTCCAAAGTAAGTAGCTAAAGCACTTGTGTTATGGAAATCAGAGACAACGGTGGTATCACAAACACCCAGACCTGAGCCAATATAGAAAAGTTCGTTTTCTAAATTGACCCAACCGGGGATCGAACCCGGGACCTCAGAGATGGCGACACCTTGAAAACCGGTGTACAAAGCCACTCGAGCATGGAGGTCGTCAAATTATATAAAAAAATAATAACTACTGCAGTAAGTACAGAAAAACAGTAAAAAATGTGAAATAGCACTCTTAAATTTCGGCAAGCATTCCAAAGTTGGGGAGCCACTCAACTTCATCAATTTTAAAGTTTTCGGAATAGAGTTTGTGAAATGTTTTAAGGGTGTTTATTCATTGAGAGGGGCAAGGGGGGTGTTGTTCCCGAAATATTCATGACTCGTTCGATTGATTATACTGTTTAGGGAAAATTAACTTGCCGTTAGGGCCGGTGCCACTCAAGAGTTAACTACGGGGAAGTTTCTTGTTTATTGCATTGTTTCCTTTAATTGCGTTACGAAGTTCTGATTGACTTGATTTATTTGTGAGTTGCATGTCAGCGGGCGTAGGTACGATGTGTTAATATTAGATATGCTAGGGGGAATAGAGAGATAAATATAAAATTTCAAGTACATACGTGATCACATACTCGTTTTTATCCTTTGTTACATCGATTTTGATTGCCGTTATAAATCATAATATGTATAATTGAACTTCCTCAGTTCCCCTGTATAGAATAGAAATATAAATGAAATAAGTAGTTAAAATGAATGACACTAGATTAGACCTAACCACTGGCCTATAGGCAATAGAAAATGGAAATAGAAAATGTAGAAAACGTTGGTAAAGTTAATTAAATGTAATATAAAATATACAAGGTGTTACAAAAATACCCCTAATGCCGAATATGGTATATAAGGACCATCAAACTGATCAACTTTTACTATGGGGCCAACTCTGAAATCGCGAAAAAAAATCAGCTGTTTCATACATTTAAATATAATCGATTTTAACTTTTGTATGAAACAGCTGATGTTTTTTTCGTGATTTCAGAGTTGGTCCCATAGTAAAAGTTGATCAGTTTGATGGTCCCTATATACCATATTCGGCATTAGGGGTATTTTTGTAACACCTTGTATATGGAAAAAAATATACAATTTTGATTGATGAATTAGTCGCAAACTAAGCAAAGCTTTTATACTTTAGGTGTTAACTAATTGATCCAGTAATAAAAAAAAAATATTATTAGTTTTACATTTTTTATTGACCATTTATAACTGGAGGCTCCAATGGAAAATGCTATAATGGAAGAGCGGAGTCATCTGGTACAGGCAATAATTGCTTAAAAGATGACTTCGGTCACAAACAAACTATTGTATTGTAAACGATTATATTGATTGATAATTAAAAATAAATTTGATTATTAACTAGAGGCTCCAACCATGACTTTTACATTAATTCGTCAACGCCCGAACGGCCGTATGCGGCCGGACAACAATAGAATATTCCTGGGCCTTGAAAAACTTAAACTTAAACTAATGGAAGACGCATGGATTTTTTTTTAATATTGACTTTAAGGGTTTCATTTAACTATACATTATATGGAACCGAGTGTGAACTTGCCAACAAACTGCAGTGCAGAAAACATTTTAAACATGTTCAAAGGATAATAAATTAAAAAAACAAAACAGGGTCCTTCCCAATAGCTTCTAAAAAGCATTTTATTTATCTCCCCCAGCAGGGTTCTAATAAGAATATCCATTGCCTGTTTGATTAATGTTGTTACACGGTAGTTAAAGGTTGTAAATCTCCCATCTGTTAATTAAGTACTTATTGGTGTCTTCGGAATGCTCTGGCAAACGGCTTCAGCCAATTACAGTAAATTTCAGTGTCTGTAAAAAATAAATAATTAAAATATATCCCAACTGAATCCCAAAGATTTTTTTTTAATAAATAAATATATAAAAAAACAAGAAGCCATACAGAAATAAGGAAAAAGTCCCTTATGGACTTCTCACCATAGGTAACTTCCGATTTAGATGAATTGTTATAACATAATTATCGTGTTATGGTGGTTATGTAGGGTTGCCACTTTTTTCAAACAAACAGAGTAGGTATTTTTTTATTTAGATAGAACAAAAATGAAGTATGCAGCATAAAAACAGTACATTATGGAGTTAATATTTATTTATCCTTAAAAATATATTTTGTGCTACTTTTGGCAACTTTTATCAAATATTTGTCTTTCATAAAGATAGTTTGATAATAGTTACGTGTATAGAGTATTTAAGCGTACTCTATTGTGGTCATAGATTATAGAGTACACCCACGCACACACGAAATAGAGGACAATACTCTAATTTAGAGTACGGGTGGCGACCCTATGGTCATGCTACGTGAGCTGGTCTGGTTAATACCTTGGATTTATGTGAATTCGAAAGGGACACTTTGTATAGTGGCACTGCTTTGTGTTGGCATCATTGTGAAGATGTGGTCACCTGCCACTGCAAGCCTAGTGCGGTTACTACGACGATGCTACGACGTAGACGGCGCGGCGTAGCGTGCAACCGCCGCTACATGCTACGGCAAGAATGAAAGATGTTGTTTCGTTTATTATACATTTATGATTATTGTATCATTCACTACAACTATTTCGTCATGAGTTATTCTTCCCCACTGCAGGGGCACAGGATTTATTTTTGGGTGGGTAAAGAGGATACGCCATAACCCACCACACGTGCCGAATACGGGTTGGTGGGTTTTAACTGCAAATGCAGCCGTGACCAACCGATTAACGTGCGTTACAACGTTACGTGACACACATTTTTCCATATCACATAATGTTTAATAATGTCACAAAACCACACCAAGATTATGTTTTATGCTCATAATAATGCTCTTCCATAGTTTTTTGGTCTATCAAACATTTAATTCATGTGGAATTCAGACCACAGACTTCCTTTTTGTCATTAGCGCAGTACCCAGCTGGCATCCGCCATTCATTCCACCGAAACAGAAGTTACACGGAAAAAGTTTGAAAATCGAAGTGGCAAACCAATATTCGTACACATTCCGGGAGTTCATTAAACTTTTTCCCGGAGACGCAATTTACCTTTCATCAGACAGATCCAATCTAGGCGTTCGCAATTTTTTAACATAATCACTGCTCCAATACCGAGGATATTCGAGACAAGAAAACCGAGTGGGACTGAAAAGAGAATTGTAATAAACGGTTTATCGAAGAAATCAGGGCGGTCTCTCGAGACACGAGAATTAAGGACTGCGCTAATGAGATGTTGATTGCATCCCCGCTCCGTTTGTCGCTCGTCTCTTTTGCATTGAATTTCCTTTCTTTTTTTTCCTGTGACTGTTGGAATGCAGAATGCGTCTTTTGCCCGCTTTGTTGTCTTGGAATTATGGAAATGACAATTCCTTTCAATTTGATAATGTTTCAATTAGTAAATATAATGCAAGAGCAAAAATGAAATAGTAGTATAACTTAACTGAGTATCTGATCTTTTAACGTGTCCAGATTACAAAAGCTTTAAATGAGAATAATAATATAGCGATGCTGAGTCAGCACTGGCGGCTGGTAGAGTTGCAGCTCTAGATATCCCACAAAACAGCGGAGAGTCACACTTGTGTTTTGTTTGCAACCGCAACTCTATAGAGTTCACATAGCACGCGAAGTTTCACGTCGCCTACGCAAAAAGTTTATAGCGTTTAACCACATTATGCATAGTAACTGTTAAAATATTTTTTTTAGGTGGCAGATACGTACGAGACTCTACTTTTGGCAGGAAATTTATTTATTTTACCTATTTGAATTTATAAGCAAGTAAAAATCATTATTTTATCGTTAATACTTAGGTTGCGGATAGGTGCGGTTTAAGTTGCGGAGACAGTTTAACGTTTGACTAACTCCGTTTATTATTAAGTAAATTTATTATTTTATTATGTGACGCAAAATCCCTCCTGACAATATGTAATAATTTTGTAAATTAGAATTAGATCTTTCTTTTCAATTATTATAAATAATGAATGTAAATGGATTATAAATTAAAAGAATTAGAATAACTAAGCTCTTTGATTAAAAATTGTTCCACAAAATGGCCAGCTGGCTGTTATTTGTTTGTTGTTTTTTTATTAATTGTTATTTTTTGTTGTAATCTCTCAATGTGTATATAATTATTGTTGTATAATTTTGTGTTTGTGTCCAATCACTCCTTAGGCCCTGTCAGAATACCAGTGCTTCTGTGTCATTCTAACTATCGAATGACAAAGTAGTAATTTTGCTGAGACAATTAGCAGCACACTTTTTTATGTATTATATTTATATATGTTACACATACTTCTTTTTTTTTTGTTACTCGTCTCATTGTATATATTTAACTTTGTGTGTTGTTAATAAACAATTTATTTATATTCTATTCTATTTAATTAACTGTTTAGTTTGTTTTTGGCCGGGCTGTCGTGTTATTATTTTTTATTTATTTAATTATTTTTATTTTACACATTTTAGTGTAGTTATATAGTTACACAAGTTATATAGTTTTGGAATGTGCTCATCAAGGCCTTTCATTTGATGCCCATGTTGTAATAATTGAAGAAACATTTTTTTTCACACACTATATCAATTCACTTGGTATGATGATGTAAGGTTTCTAACGGTACCACATACATCAAAATCCGTTAGGGCATTTAAAAGTTAAGGTGACACAAACATACATGAACACTGAACACATTACACCTCTGTTTTTTGAGTCGTGTAATAAAAAATAATATTAGGAGACTTTGTCTCCTGGACTTGCATGTTCTACTTGCCTGTCATTGGTATCACGTGTAGCGGATTTTACTTACATATTGATCTTTTTGTATGTACCATGTTACCTGAAGAATAAAATTATTATTCTTTATCCCGCGTGTCGTTCCTGCAGCCCGAAATAGTCCACAAAATGGCGACCAGAGTCACACTCGTATTTTGTTTGTACTTTGTTTGCAACCACAACTCTATAGAGTTCGCTGCTGTTCGTGAACTTTCGTTCAATCCGAATAAAAATACAAATGGTACTTCGTCAAATAAAACAGCAAAAGTAATCGTGCCGGAATGTTATAAAAATTGCGTAAATCTCGCGGTTTGGCTCTGAAAAGTTATTATGATAAGAATAGTGCATCTGAAAAAGGCATCAAATACCTAAAATAAATTGAAACAAATTTTTAATAGCCTTTTTTATATTTTAAAAGCTTATTTAAAGCTTGTTCTGATAAAAACGGAGCTGTTGAGTTGTAGTGCTGTCTTAGTAGTAATACCAAATCTATGAATATTAGTTGGTCGGTTCCAATATTATTATAAGTATAAATAACAATACATTCTATTATTGTAATGTAAATGAGTTTGGCCGTTTCTGAATTTCAAATTTGCCAGAGCTTAAACAGGGGATTTTGTGGTAAAATTGGTTTTAGATATTAAACATAGTTTGTGTGCGTATGTAAATTAAGTTATATTACGGCGAAGGAATTATAACTCTTAATAACTTATAAAATATTATATTGAAACCTTATTTTTATTATCTATGTTTTTAATAGTTTAGTTAGCTAACGATTTCAATTTTATTAATTCATACCAAAGTCATCTCTAACACGGATGTACTCGTTACACATGTATCTTTCTGTAATTTAATTGAATTAAATAAATAACATAATTTTGTATATCCGTAAAGCTTAAATGATAAAATTAAGTCATGAATTATGTTATATTCATATTGCTACACCTTTATAGGGTGTCACATGAGCTCTACTTATTGTCTATAGGTAACACCTTTATAAACTATGTGACATGCAATAAATAAATCACCATATTTAAAATAAAGCAATTACACAGTGAAACTATTCGATTACTCAATTCACTACCAAGTTTCTCATCCTGCAAAAAGACTTAAGAAGTTTTAAAACGTAACCTACTAAATCAACTTTAAACTCGAGAAATGTGTTACTCACTAACTCCCACTTAAATTCATAGCGGAAGCGGGGCAGAGTTATTTTTCAATGCACACACGGTTGGAATACAGGGTGATCTCAAATGTTGCGGAGTCGGCCGAGCGAGCAGACGTGTAAAGCCTCGTGCAGAGTGTACAAGCGGGGGACGGAAGCGGGTGCGGGCGCGGGAGCGAGAGCGCTAGAGTTGAAAACAATTAACCACTTTTACTAATAACTACGGCGAACTATGTTTTACAAAGCTTATAGTTTCTAAACAAACTACACTAAGTTACAATCGTCCACTCACGTGCTCTACCACTTTGTAGAAAAGTTCGTGTGCGCGCGCATCGCCCCGACGGCGGCGCGAACTAAATTCATGTAATGACGACGTAGTGTGCAAGCAATTTTAACCCTAGGGAGTGGTAAAGCGCCAGTGTGCGGTCGATTGTTACCTTTACCTTGATCGGTGCACGCGGATTTTCAATAAACTGTGTACTTAGCGAATATTTTTTAAGAGAAGTTGGGAGAGACACTTTCCTCTTCAATTATGTGTAGATTAGGAGCGGCTTCCCGCGGCGTAGTAGTCGGTTTTGTGTATGTTTAATGTGCCCGCTGCCGCGCCCGCGCTAGACCGTAACTTTGGACGAATGCGACGCACGTACCGCAGCCATCTTGCTTTTGTGCGAACGTTCCTCGGACCTTTTGGCGATTCCTTTGTGCGACACAAATCACCTTTTGTTTTCCTGGAATCAGTTCGGAATTTTAAAGCAACTTTATATGCAACACTAGCGCCGCAAAAAATAATTACCGTGTGAATAAGCTATTTATTAAAAATCCAAGCTTATGGTCCTCTCGCGAAATATATTGATTGTTATTTATAAACACGGTAAATATTTTTTGCGAGAGTGGTGCTAGTGTTGCATATACAGTACCCTTAGCACGAACATCGAAAGTACTCGGAAGAGTACTTATTATTAATTATCTATGGAAAATTTCATTTCGCTTTTCGGCGGTAGATGACGCTGTACTAATTTCCCACAATTTTTTACAAAATTACACTACAGATTGTTTATTTTTTTCGGTAGCTGTTCGTGCTAAGGGTACTGAACACTTTTTAGAGATTTTTTACAGTTCTAATTGATACCGACTTTAATTGAATTACAATATTGTACAGAGATCATTAAAACAAAGCTAAGTGTCCGTGACTACGTGAAGCTAATACCGACGTAGAATTTGTTTAGGAACCAATAAAAATGCAAAAGTTTATTTATAATAATATATATTATAAACTTTATATAGATAAATATATTTCGTTACGAAAATATCTGAACGTTACCACATTTAAACGTATCTACAACAATACAACAAACAAGCTCATTCAATAAACTCTTAACTTTTCCCCGTCCATAGTATCCCATTTCGTGAGTTTAATATTCAATAACTGGTACGTCCTACTACTATTGGGCGGTCGCGGACCGTATTCGGCTCACGTTCTCCTTGTCTTAACATCTGGATTGTTTCGGAACACGCTGTACCTCAGAGTTTGTTTTTAAACTGTACGTCTGTTTAAGACTTATTCAGAAGGTCTTAAGCCCACTGTACTGACAGTTGAATGGATATCATATGCGTTGCAACGTCGGGTCGGACAGAGATTTTATTTTGTTGAGCTCTTTTCATAATGCCCCGTTTTGTGTGCTGTGGTTGGTTTTGCTGTTGTTGATGTTTGAAGAAAGGGATGTGTTATTGAAGCTGTTACTTGTTACTGAAAGTAATGATGCTACTGTGGAGTCTGAAAGCTTGAAAACTATTTTAGAAGAAACCAAACCATCTAGCAGAAATTTTATTGAAAGCTATAAGAGAACTGAAAATTGTCTGCTTGGTATAAATAGTGACGATATTAGTACATTATTGGGTTCCTTAAAAAAATCATAGAATCTTGTACCTCAATATGCAGAACTGGACGCTCCGATCTCCTTAGTATTTTTTTGACCAGCCTTTAAGGCCCGATCTCACTAGAACACCATGGTTGCGCCACCAGCGGGTGATTCGTTTGCCGCCTGAATTGGTTCGCAACCAAGCGGATACCCAGTGATATACCCTCCACACATCTGGTACTTAAAATTTTAGTGAGATACGGCACTAGACAACCTTTCCCGGTCCAGTTAATCCTTTCAAATAATTTAATAGCATTCATAGTTGACACATATATTTCGTGGGTGAGTAATTTATTAGAACAGTACAAAATATATAACACGCCGAATGGGATAAGTCCTCCTTTTTTGAAGTAGGTTAAAAAAATATAATTTGAGACCTAAGTAAACTTTTAGGTAAGTAATACCTGTATAAACTTGTATAAATAATATTGAATAAGAAATTTATGTTAATATTACGGCGAAATTCATTAATAACACTATTATTTTAGGTCTTGAAATAACAAATTGTAGCTAAAAGGGAAGAGGGATCATTTTATTCATTATGTAAATGGTATCGTTTACTAAATAATATTACCTGAACATCCCGTGAGAGGGGCGCAAGTTTATTGTCAGATAATCGCTAACCTCGTTGTATATTTCAATGGAGCCCTCTCCGCGAGGTGGCGTGAGCAGTCGCGATTTTTGCATCGTGATCTAGCGAAAAGGCTGAAAATTGCCGTGAGGGAGTAGGTAACAAAATGAGGATGGAAGTTAAGGCAGTACCAGCGCTCAGTAGCCGCCATTCGAGCGTCGGCTCCGTGGAGTTTTTAATTTCGTTCGGCAACCACTTGCGGCAAACCTAGTTACAAGTTTAAATTGGCATTTCTCGGAGTAATGGTGAGATGCCTTAACTTCCCACAGTGTCTCATCCACTTCATGTAATTCTTATTTAAAATGTATGAACGGCACGGTGCGAACATCGATGTACAGAGCGGGGATTATCACACACCCTATGATATGATAACTACAGCTGAAAATTTTGTGAGACAGGAAAAAGTTTCTTTCTATAAGCTTGGTTTTGGCGTGGTGTCACAGACTATTATATACAGTCTGTGCTTGATATCTATATATATAAAAGGGAAAATCACTCACTCACTGATCACGAAATCTCAGAAACTACAAGTGCTAGGTCAGTCTCAAATTTTGCATGGGGGCTCCTTTTAGGGCGTAGGTGCTCACTAAGACGGGATTTTGCGAAATTCAACCCCTAAAGGGGTGAAACAGGGTGGCAAAGTTTGTATGGGAGGACGCGATTCCTTGGCCAGATTGACTTGAAATTTGGCATAGACATTCTTTCACAAAATTAATTGAACACGTGTTTCGTATTTTTTTAATATTTATCACCTAACAGGGTTAAAAAGTGATATAAAGCTAATTTTGCTGTGATTGACTTCGACGTCGGAATTGAAACTTTTTGTGCATTTGATTGATTAATTAAGAAAAATAAATATCATTTGTCATCTCAACGTAGTATTACATTCTCTTTGGTCATTTCCCCTGAGAGTAGGTAGAATGCATTTCATTGAATAGTATGGCGTTATGTTGGCAGTGCTGTTATTTTTTCCTTTCTTGCGTTGTAATAAGGTGCAAAATTATTCCATCTAATTATCAGTTTAATTTTAAAAGAGTACAATATTCGGTCAAGTCGCCTATGCTATGACAATTAATAAAGCACAGGGACAAAGTTTAAGAGCGGCTGGTGTAGATCTGCAGTGATTGTTTCTCCCATGGCCAGCTCTAATGTCGCCTGCTCGAGAGTCAGCTCGCCGAATTTATTTTGCAACCGGATAACATGACAAGAAATGTGGTAGGTATAGAACATGTTACAAAAATACCCCTAATGCTGAATATGGTATCATCAAACTGAACAACTTTTACTATTGGGACCAACTCTCATTTCGCGAAAAAATAATCAGCAAAAATTCAAATCGAAAATATCGAAACGTATGAAACACATTTTGATATTTTCGATTTGAATTTTTGTATGAAACAGCTGATTTTTTTTATAGAGAAGTGTTGGATGATCGAGATTGAGAATACTGTTATTAGAACTAGCTGCACCCGGCATGCGTATATTGCAATGCTCCGTTTTTTTAGCCAGGAACTTTCTCGGTCGTAAGCAGAACAACTCGCCAAAGTTTCATCATAATCGGACCAATGGTTTAGGAGTTCCGCCGTCTGTACACTTAGATCTTTTAAACTATGCATAAAAAACCGCATCAAAATCGGTCAATAAGTTTGGGAGCTAGGTTGCCACAGACAGACACACACAAGTCAAACTTATAACACCCCTTGCGTATGTTGTGTACATCGTATATACATAATTAAGGACACAAGTCGATTTTTATACAAACGAGGTAATTTTGAAGTCTTGGTTTTCCGCTAGGGATTGAACTAGCTGTGATCTGATGATGGCCATCCAGGGAGTGAATGGAGAAGATTCAAATAGCAATACACACCCAACAGACCTGGTCAGCATTCTAAGAGATGTAAGCATAAGAATTTACAGTTGCAAGTTTTCATACATTTCTATACTAAATTCGCGGTTTTTTTAAACATATCCTTACATCTCTTAAAATGCTGGTCAAATCACTTGGGTGTGTATAGAAATATGGATCTCCTCCATTCACTCCCTGGATGGCCATCACCAGATCACCGCTCGGTCAATCCCTGGCGGAGAAGCAATGCTTAAAAGTTACTTCGTTTGTATGAAAATGGACTGGCGTCCTCAATTTTGTGGCCACTACTATACCCATATAGATATCCTGTAGTATAGTCCAATAACTTCACACTCACCACATTAGTAACTACATTGTACCCGTGCGAAGCCGGGGCGGGCCACTAGTAACTTTATATCAGTTACTATACGTCATGCTATCAGATGTGTTTCTTTGCCAACTAACAATGTTTTAAACATCGTTTTGAAATAGTCTGGCATAAAGTGAGAACATAACTCTGTCATTTTTTTTATACATAATAGACATATATAAAAACATTTTAACTGTTCCATCTTCGTTTCCAAGATTTAACTTTAATTGTGTAGTAGTAGCACCTCCTACGAGCTTGCATTCACTCTCACGTAGTTTAGCGCAAGAGAGAGAAAGAGAATGCAATATTTTCCCTCTCTGCCCTTGACTATCGCTGCTTGCCGCGTTGACCCCATGGTATCATTGAGATACCATGGGGTCAATTATTAAATAAAATTAAAACATTTTTTTTATGTGGTAATATCGGACTGTCACGTGACGTGATCGTGATCACGTGAATCACTTTTCTGCAGTGAACCGAAAACGAGAATTATGAATTATTGAAATCTTATAACAAAGTGGTAAAATTGATAAAAAAACACGTTAATTTAATAAAATAACGTATTTTCATCTATTATTATTTATAGGATCAACAAAACATACTAGAAATGAGAGACTGATTGCATTGGTTAACCAATAATCGAAATTGAATAAGCGAAAGTTATATGAAACCCATAATTAAACAGGGTCATTTTTGGCCGTTTTGTCAACCTTTGCAACGTCGTTCTCTAATAGATGTATATATTACAATCAATTCAATTCTTGTGCCAGCTAAAAGAACGAACTAATGAAAGTAATATAAACAGAAATCTCACAAATAAAGCTCATTTCACCAAAACGGAGTTAGAAACACCATTCCGTCGAAATGAAGTTTTTTAATAAAAGTTTTACTTTTCTGTTTTTCTTACAAATATTGTTCTATCGCAATAGAATGTTGCAATATACGGAGTGGCGGAAACAAGCTTAGGTTAAAGTTGCTGAAAATTATTATTCTAACAAACTAGAGTGGCTCAGTGAGCTGTAGACCTCGCTAAAATTGTATGTTGTTTAAAAATTAATGTAATAGATGTCGCCACGAGGTTGACACTGCTTTTGAGAAGCAGTAATATATTATGTGCTGTTTGGTAGGTTAAGTATTCTTTTATCATATCTATTCGAAGTTAGATGACGCTTTTAATTTTGTACATTTTTCGAATGGGTGAATTCTTTTTTGAAAAATTTCGAAAACTGGCTCTGCAAAATAATTTTATTTAATTATTATCGTACCTGCTCACAAAATTAAACAAAAACAACAAAAGCTCTGTCTTTACGCCTCGTCGTAGCAACTACTCTTTGATGACTGTTACTAGCTGATGAATGTTATTAGAAAACAACGAAATGGTTAAGTAATAGTTCAATAGAATTTGTTAAAAAGGTGAACAATCTATTCACCTTTTTAGTTAAAATTTTAAAAATTCTATTGTAACAGAATATTCTTATACTACAGAATAGATATTATGCTTATATATTATTGTATAGAAGTAGCCACATAAAAGGACACCAGTCGATTTTCATACAAACGAGGTAACTTTGAAGCCTTGGTTCTCCGCCAAGGATTGACTGCGCTTGATGGCCGTGATCTCTTAGAATGCTGATCAGTTGGGTGTGTATAGCGATCTGGATCTATTCCATTCACATCATCAGATCACGGATCGGTCAACCCTTAGCGGAGAAACAAACCTTCAAAGTTACCTCGTTTGTATGAAAGTCGACTGGTGTCCTTAATTATGTGGCCACCACTATATCCAACGTGTAACAAAAATACGAGTAATGCCGAATACGGTAGATAAGGACCATCAAACTGAACAACTTTTACTATGGGACCATCTCCGAAATCGCGAAAAAAAATCACCTGTTTCATACATTTTGATATTAACATTATTAATTTTTGTATGAAACAGCAGATTTTTTCGCGATTTCTGAGTTGGTCCCATAGTATAAGTTGTTCAGTTTGATGGTCCCTATCTACCATATTTGGTTTAAGGGGTTTTTGGCAACACGTTGTATATAAATACCTACCTATCTGAATAAAAATCCAACCTACATAACCTACCTATATAAAATAGTTAAAAATATTATATACTTGTTACTTAATCAGCGATTAAACATCTAATCATGTAGACATTTTATTGACGTGATCTTTTGTAACCAACTTAAAATATTTCTTGAAAATGCTATCCCATAGTGATTTGAAACAATCTTATTGAACGGTCGTATTAGACATGTTACATTCCTTTTGAGGTTCCTTTGTCAGCGTTTTCAGTAAAATTCACTTTAAAATGTTTCCCCTGTGTGAACTGACACGAGATTTAGAGAATGCAATAATGTTTTCGAACTAGTCAACTTAACGGTACCTACGAAAAAAGACTTTTCCTAAAACAACGAAAACATTTTTGTGTTTTTGGCTTTACCGAAGTTTTAATCGTCATTTATGTATAAAACTGTAATTTATAAAAAAGACATGGACGTGTACTGAAATTACAAAATTATTTGAATTGAAAGAAGAGGAAGAGAGAAACATACTGCAATGCTGGCGAATTCTCCTGTTTTTACTGTAATAGACGTTGTTAATGTGACATAAGCTTAACTTTTAAATTCAAACTGGTTTTCGTATGCAAACTCATTACACACGAGCGTCTCAGTCTGTTTTCCGAATGTTCCAACGCGCGCGCCGCAGAACACGGAATTTCGACCAAAGTGGGCGAAAAAGGTCGTAGTGGCAACGTGTGGTGTGACCTTAATGCGACTCATTTATTCTGATGACAAACCCTCGCTTACCCTGTAAACAGGCAGAGGGAATTTTTATCTGTGGTTACTTATGTACGAAAAAATATTGTTCCGCATTACGCGGGCAAAGTTCCGCGCCTCGCATTGCCGCTGATGTATTTTACGGATTATTAAGAAATATGTACGAAATATCAAGGTTGGGAACAAACAAATGCGCTAACATCAGGTGATGTTCAGCCCACTATTATTTTTTCCAGAAGCAAGGCCCTTAATAGTTCCTTGTTTGAGTCCTCTATATTTGAGAACTTATCGAACAAAAGACAGTTGAATAAGCAATATTTAAAAAAAAATCCAACCCACATTTATATTTACTTCTCTAGTAAAACTGTTTCCGACAATTGGTTAGGTGAGTTCCAATTGAATTTAATCACTTCCCCCGTTTTGCTTGTCCATTTTTTTCCTTCCACCGTCTCGATTCCATTACGAGCCCGCAGTTCAGTCGTGCAACTCTTTTCAAATCGAATTGGAGTAACACCAAATTCAAAGTTGAGTCGAGTCGTTCAACTGTTGCTGGCAGCTATAAATTGCTACTAATTTCTTTAACTGCAGATCGGATATCGTGTGTCCCACTTAACTGGTTCCAGATCAATATTGTGATTACGCGAACCGCTACAAAGCGACCAATTATTAGGTTTCCTAACTACTAAGTAGCAGTAAAATCTAATTCCGGCTAGTTTCGGGAAGTGTTAATCTCTCTAGGCTGCGATGTGGTGGTATAAACAATGCCCGTACTTATAACGTGACAAATATAGCTTGAACTACCTCGCGTCTCCATTCTCGTAATAAGCCCGAAGCTATAAAGGTAAACACCGATATTAGCAGGGCTCCCATTCAACTGGATGGCCTTATCGTAAGTACTATCCGAGCTATTTAAGAACGTAATCAAGCGAAAGGTAATTGCATATAATTGGTTCAGGTGTTAACAACTCCCAAAATGTGCCAGTTAAGCTGTTGCAAATTTCAGGGATTTGATATTTATGATACTGGGCGTATTAAGCGTGCGTTATCAAAGTGTTTGCTCGGAATCTGCCCTCATATTGATATAACGATGTTTACATTACGGAACACGGCTAACTGTATTATTTTCATTACATTTGTGTTGGAAGACACAGATGTTCCCACGATAAGCCGGAACTTCATTCAATCTCATTCAAGAGTTTATGTGCAGATGTAGTTTAAGCACTTAACTTCCTGACTAGTGTGTTGTATCAAAAGATACCTTTAAAGCATTTGTCGCCAAGAAATCCCTCAGTTTGGAGCTTATTCTCAAACGTCCGTTTTAACTTCGACCCGATTTAGAAGTGTGGTTGTGAGCGTAAAATGCTTACGCGTAAATCTTGACGGTGAGTCGCCAAAACGCTTCGCTATAAAGTTTTACGCTTCATGAAAGGCTTGCAGATTTATATTATAATAAAGTTATAGCAGCAACCTACTTTTTAGATAGAGTCACAAACCGAGAAGATTATAAAGTAGGGCCTAGTATGTTTCCTTGAGGAACACTGGACTGAACACAGAGCGTTAAATAATATAAGCCTAAGTGAGTTAGACTCCCCTTTGTGTACAATACTCCGAAATGGATTTTATGAGTGCTCTTTATAGGTTCCACGCGTTAGTCGTGAAGATGATTACGTGAGGGAGGGCTGTTATGCCAGAATAAGAGCTGAATCACAAAATAAAAAGTAGATAAGCTGCTTGAAACAAATTGCGGTTTTCCGTGCACGCACACATAGACATTTCGTACTGGCAATCTCAGGCCAAGGCAGTCGATATTCAGTACTTTGCAATCACCAAGGAGTTCCTAGCGCAACAATACAAATGACAGTAGTGTTTTCAACTACGGTAGAGCCACCCTTCTGTCTTACTATATAATATACATGAATTTAAATTTTGTAGCTAAATGTTGCCTGTGCCCCTGGAGATGTGTGGGCGGGACCGTGTACACTCGTAAGCGACGCAATAATCTCTGGCATTTATTTCAAGATTATGGTAAATTCGAAAGGTTTGGAGAGACATTCGTTTTTTTGATGTAATGATATTAAGAGATAAAAGCCTTTGTCAATTTAACATATTACTTAGTGGGCATGTTAGCGGATAAGATATTCAAGGAAATATCTTGTAAAGGAAAGAAAGCCCTTATTTCGGTACCTACTTAATTGAAATTAAAATGTGCCTTTATTTTTATAAAAATATGTTCGATATGGCTATTCAATTTTTTGCTGATCTTTTTTGTCTCATTAGTACTCATTACTTATATACATTTTATAACCTGTAATTATATCTCAGCACTAATTCACGTCTCATTAAAAGTCTGTAACTGTAGAAAGTTGTTCTAGAAACATCTTTGAAATGAATTGCGGAACAGCTTTATTTTTTGCGTTAGTTACAAACCCTTGTTCTGTTTTTTTGTCCAGTTCTCTTTAAAGAATATTCTTGCAATATTCTGTTTGAAATAAACAAGATGGTTCAGAATCTATCATGCGGTTCAAATTGTATTGTACTCTTAAACTGTATTTTTGCATAGTCCATACGAATTAATAAAAAAAAATAGTTCTATTTAGTGTGTAAAATTTATTGAATTAAATTGATTAATACAACATATGTAGCATGTGCAAATTGACTAATTTAATTGACTTGTTTGTTCACTGGGTCACACATACACACATTAAATTCTTACATTGTCAAGTCCTACAATGAAATATTTATTATATTCATCAGCTTTAATAGCTGAACACTACGTAAAAAGTTCAAACATTTCAAGCAGTAAAATCAAGGAGAATATAATATAAATTGGCTCAGTATCTCTTTGGCAAGACAATACGGTATTCCTTAGTCGAGAGAAGTTAATTCAAACTTCACGATTAGCGCAGATCCATTTCTAATCCAGGCAGATGCACTAAAATGTCCACAAACAACTATCTTAACTACACTTCTTTGATAAAACACGGATATAATTATAAAAAAACTATGTTTTTTATAGATAAGCCCCTATATTGAAAAGTTCATTGAACTACCTGATAATTAAAAGTGAAACAAATTATTTTGTTTTGAAATAGTAATTTTTTTTTCAAAGCACATAAACCAATTTGATGACTTGTTATGAATTTTATGAAATATTTTGAGTTTTTGTGATTTTAATATTATTCACCTTTCAAGCTTACGCGCTCACTAGACATGAAATAAAACAATTTTTAAACGGATACTAGCGCGGGTTTATTGAAAGTACTTTGGTAATTAGTTCAAAAATCAAATCAAATACCGACTAATTACCAAAGTACCTACTTTCAATAAAACCGCGCTAGTATCCGTTATACAACGTGTTACAAAATAACCCCTAATGCTGAATATGGTAGATAGGGACCATCAAACTTAATGACTTTTACTATGGGATCAACTCTGAAATCGTGAAAAAAAATCAGCTGTTTCATACAAAAATTAATTACGAAAATATCAAAATGTATTTTTGTAACACGTTGTAGAGTGTTTTATTTCATTTAAATATTACTTAGTATATTTGTTGTTTTATGATTGTCAGTACATTTTCTCAATCTGGTTGGAACATTTTAAATTACCCAACAAATTTATTAGTTAGTTATGTAAATTGCTATAAATTTTGTTCATTAATAAACCACGCACATAGCGGTACAAAAAAACAAGTACCTATTAAGGGGCTGACATGAGCCAACTAGCGCCACCAGTCGATTTTATTTATTTATTCTAAATAAGCCCAATTTCTTAAAAAAGGAATCAGTCAAGGTCTTGTGAATGATGTCTAATATTTATTGAATAAAGTTACAACATCACAAAATGCGTGCAATAGTTTAAAAACGGGTTTGAGCCAACAGTGGCCACTTTTAAGAAAATCGCGTTTATACTGTTTGAAGGCAAGAAATTCTAGTATAATTAATACTCGGAAAACGTAATTAAAGTGCAGCTAGTCCGGTGGACGGCGGGATTCAAAACGGTAATTTTCTGGATTGCGCACCAGATGCAGGTAATAATAGGGGATAAGCGAGGAGTCACTAGCTTTACACTCGGTTTATACTTGGCTTATATTGACTTTCTTGTGTTTTAAACGCTGTCATAAAGAACTGCACGGGATTTTATTCGCTGTAGCTCCAAAACTCTTGGCTTAAGAATTTAATTCATAATAGGTGATTATGTTTACAGAAAGTACCCACTCAAGATGTGAAAACAATTTACTTTTCATTATGCTCGTATAAAATAATAAAATGGTAAATATAGAAGGGGAATCACAAATCTTAGGCAGAATAATCGTTTACTGTGCTTCGTTCATGTTGTAATAGGGGTTAAAGTATGAAATAGCCGATTATTTCTCACACACAGGCTCCGCAGCAGTCATTTTATGGGGCATAAAAGACATACATGTTTGATTTTGTGGGGCGTATTCACCAGCTAACTTTTAAATTATTAATATTTCTTAAAACTTTATGTTTTAATATTGTACAACACAAAATTAACAAGTTTTGATAAAATAATCATAATTATAGGATCAATAATAGCAAAGTTGTGACAAATACAAAATTTTTATTTTAGTTTTTTGGCTCTCCTGAAAAGTCGAGTTTTGGTGGTTACGCCCTTTGAGCCGCAAGGTATCTAAATCTTCTATGATGTTAAATATGATTCGGTTGTTTATTGCGAATTATGATCATGACGGCCAACTACCTGACAGCAATAAAAGTATTTCTGATTTTCTTTCCATAACTCCAAAAAGTACCTTATTATTAGTAACTCCTTTTTTGTTAGCAGAAATGACCTCTTATTTCGTTGTAACTTAGCTGATACTTATTTTTTTTTGCATTACCTAAGTGGCATACGTTATCTTAGTGTTTAAACATTAATGCATAAAAGTTTTAAAACATCAGCGTTCATGGTTGTTTAATAAATTTAGAAAATGTAAGTATGGAAAATTCAAATTCTTTAAAATTCTCCATACAAAACGGCAATTCCATATTTAAACCCCTAATACTAACTTGAATTCATCCAAGTATATAAAGCAAATATATTTGTAACTTAATTCATCAACGCCCGAGCGGCCGCATGCGACCGGTTAACAATGGAATATCTATTGAGTCTCATTTTCCGGGCCTTGGAGGGTTAACAGTATGGCTGTCTTACACAACACTTTTTCCTCCCTATTGTTGCTTTGACCTACACCATAACAAACACCTCACTTACAATCACTCACCGCATTCATTCACCTTTTCTTTTTTGTCAAGTGATAAATAATATTCAAATAACTCTCCCTATATAGCGCGTAGGTATTTCTTGCTTTAATTTCTCTAGCTTTCAAGTCAGATTACGTTTTACTATTTTCCCACAGTCCGAGCATCAGCGCAGGTATGAAGTAACAGGGATAACTGCAGTCGGTAAGGCGCCAGACCGGTCGGTAATCCTGGCTAATCCCAGTGCCGCATTACCGAGCTCACTCCTTGTAGTTTACACTACCTTGATCTTTCTTGCAGTATTTTTGTAATAGGTTCTGCTATTATTTTATAACTTCTTTGGTATTAAGAATTTTAGCTAAATTAAATTAATGTGGCGATCATAGACCACTTTCGCAGCCACCTAGTACCACCCCAGCTTATCTGCAGCATGTAGCTCGTTAGCGCCACATGATGGTATTCATCGTAACAGACAGTTATTGAAAATATTGGGCCAATCAAATTTTTAAATTCTTGTTAAGGTGTCAGACTTAGGTAAGATGGTGGTAGCTAGCCAGGAACTTGAAACAAGCCCTACCACCAACCAATTCAGGTATAAATTGTACCCCCCCTCCTGGGAATCGAACCCGGGAGTCCCGGGTTTTACACGGGTGGGCCACGGACGAGTGGGTGAACCACTAGACCAAAAAGGCGGTTAATTTATTTTACTGCTATATATAATTTGACAGCGAATATGTCGACTCTTTTTCTTAGTTCAGCACTAACTGTTAGTTGGCATTATTGGAAGTGTTTGGAAGTCTTAAAGTGTTTAGTCCCCTGTTGTTGTTCGTACTGATCAAGTTTGAAGCCAGTCTGGCGTCTACGATAATTTGAAACAGGTAAAGTTCATTCGTAAGAGTCGGACTTATCTGGAAGTTTACATCGGGCAGTTTATTTATGTCTCCCCGAGTGGCTCAAGCAATCTTAATTATTGTTTCCGAGTTCGTTGCTACTGTACTAATTGGTAACAGGGATAGGGATTAGGGATAAATTCCGAAAGGAGCATTGTAGTGAGTTATTTCTCTATAAAATTACAAAAATAAATATCGACGACGTCATCAAATAGGTGCAATCAGTTTCTAATAATAACTATGACTGCAATGCACAAAATAAAAATGTATTTGTAGTAGATAGTTTATGTGAATGCTTGAAAATTGTGTGGAAGTTTTGACGTGTTAATCAATCACGTGAAGAAACGGATTTGGATGAAATTTTGTACGCAGATATATTGTAACACGACAAGCGATTTTTACAAAATATTTTTATCCCAGTTTTCATGGGATGATTCAATTCTATAAACCGCGCGGACGAACGACGTAATTAAATATATTAAAGCAATTCTCAATGAGTAATAATAGAGACAATAGGATAATAATAAATATTGATTGTTACTTTTCCACTAAAACTTCGTGATAAAGTAAAGTAGAAATTACTTACTTAGGTACTAATATGTAATTTCGTCTCATTAAAGTGGCAATTCTTTTTACGAAACGTAGAAAATTAATAATTTTTATGAAGTTCTTAGAAAGCTAGCAGATTTCTCATTAGCGAGATTACGTGGTCAATCCCGACCAAGAAAACACCGACAAACGTAAAACAACGGGAACTCGCAGCGAACATCAGATATCAGAGATCTTTTGTGCTCCTTCACCAGACAGGCTTGCAGACACGACAAGCGATTTTTTCTATTATTCAGTATTTTTACATTGCAATAAAGACTGCAGCAAACGCAAATGTATCTCAGCAGCTGGTTTGTCCAGCCCGTGACAAAGGAACAATGGCTGACCCGGATATTTGGAGAAAAGTAGTGAATTCGGGTTTTTTGGTCACAACTATTGTAATATTTGGTATTCACAAAGAAAACTGCTTTAGCCGAAGCACCGTAAACGAAACGTGGTGACTTCAATTACGTTGTACGGATTGAAAACAGGATTCACCCGAATTTGGAACATATTTTACATTCATTGCATTTTATTCACGGTTTTGGGATATTGTAAGAATCTACTGCATCCTATGACCACTTTGTATCAAGGTGACGATAATTTACTGTCACATTTAGGAATGTTTCCATGAATAAAAATATATGGGTATTCTTATCTTATCTCACTGTGTTATAGAGGAAAAGGTATATGAATTCCTAAAAGAAAACTGTTATCAACTCTACTGAAATATTCAGTTGGAACATATACAATGGAATCCAGTCAAAGATAAGCAAATACGACGAACATTCGGAGCCAATATTCACCGATTCCTATCTTTCCGTGTTCTTGGAAAGAGATATTTGTTGAGTTTTAGCGTGCAGGATTCAGTTAATTAATTTGGAGAGCATCGGCGCTGCTTCCATCGATACGACTAGTTCTATTTTCAAAATAGTTTTTTTATATATTTTTGATGGTAGCTAACCAGCTACACTCTGGTTAGCTCGTTAGCTTTTACGCCGTATTGCCATACAAAGAACTTTGATATGCACGTTAAAGTTAGTGAAAATATCAGCTGAATGAAATAAAAAGAGGAATTGCTTTTAAGACCGTTACTGTATTTCGATAAACAAGATGATCATGTAAAGTTTAATAAATAAATAATAAATTAATTTGATTTTCAGTGCCAAATGAAACAGTTTTAGTTACAGAAGCCACACTAAAACGTAACGTGATCTATCTGCGTTACACAGCCGCATGAAGCCGGTAAGTACCAGAAATTAATAACAGAGTTGTGTTGACTGAACAGCTCACATTAACGACATTGATACTTCGCACAAGTGCCGTGTATCAACGCTGACGGTGACAAGTATCAAATTCAAATCTGAAACACAAAATCTTTGTATAGCCTGTATGTTTCCGCAGCTATTGAGATTTCTACGCCGCCGTACTTAGCTGTCACAAAGACCGTATACATCTAAAGACATGTCCACAGTTGACGCATTAATGGGACAAGCAATAATCGACGACCTCCTTGGTCGAGTGGCTTTGTACACTGGTTTTCAAGGTGTCGCCATCTCTGAGGTCCTGGGTTCGATCCCCGGTTGGGTCAATTTAGAAAACTAACTTTTCTATATTGGCTCAGGTCTGGGTTTTTGTGATACCACCGTTGTCTCCGATTTCCATAACACAAGTGCTTTAGCTACTTACTTTGGAATCGGAGCTATGTATGTGATGTTGTCAAATTATAATAAAATGTGAGCCAATTATTAGTGAAAATATAACTGTAATACCGTAACGTGTTTTTAAACGGTCAAGTCATTGAACAATGCCACATTGTATTTCAGCATTTAGAGATTTAGTCCGGTAACCGATCGCAAAATCGTTGGAGCAAGACATGAAAACTGTATAGTTAGTGCATTCAATATTGCTATTTTTGGTTTACCCACTTTCTTTATAATTAAACATGTTGATTACCAAATCCTCAGTCAGAAGAAATCGGAGCACAAATGAAATCTTCTTGATACGTTTCTAAACACGGCCTAAAGTTTTCATTAAAGACGAGTCACAACTCACTCAGGCTGAAGGCATTCATACCCGAGTTCAATCCCCAAACGGGGGCGTTATTCTATAATAAACAGTACAATAATAGTGGATATAAGCCCAAAATCGTATGTAACAATTGAGAGTAATGAGCGCGCCCCGGGAGACGGGGACGGAGAATCCATGTACATTATACAATACCCATCGGTCCACAGACTGTATATTAGGCAATTCTTTACACTGTGGTCCAAGCTACGGGAAGTTAAATAATCGACACTAAGAATCGGATTTTCTACCCATGTCGGTATAACCACTAAAAAGAGAGAATGCAGAAGTGTAATTATAGAAATATTTAAATTTCTGCCCCTCCCTTCCACACTACTGTGTCGGTCAAATACAAATACAAAATCTTTATTTGCTAACGATAATTTTAGTTTCTTTACTACCTATGGCCCTACCATGAGTTGATGCAAACTGTTTAAGCTACCGTAAACTATCGGATATACTGCTCACAGTAAATGCGAGTGAAAGAGAGAAAACGATAGTTTACGGTAACGTAAACAGTTTGCATCAACTCATAGTAGAGCCACGGTCACATTTAATGTAATCGAAAATAAAACTTGATTGATTCTTTAATAAGCCATTGGGTTATTATTTCACCACGATATTCACGTTTCTATTTTAGTACCCCAATAACGACATCGAGGTTTTGGGTTTATTTACCCCCTAAGAAGTTGATTTTCAGAAAATTACAAAATATATTGCTAAATAATAATAGTTTAAAGAAGTAGGCTCCTACGAAGTTTCAAGGCGAAATGTCTATTTAGAATAATAATTATAAAAAATAATTATAATAAAATGTTTTATAAAATACTAACCCCTATTTCAACCTTTCAGGCGTTGAATTATCCAATAAAACTTCAATAACGACGAACACGAATATGAATATGGTAACGGTTACGGTTACGATTCTGGTTCTGGTTCCGGTTCCGGTTCTGGTTCCGGTTACTTTTACGGATCCGGTTCCGGTTCAAGTTCCGTAACTGGATGTGTGCGGCGTCGTGTCCTGTGCGTACTATTAACGCACTATTGCGTGACTATTAAATAGTACTGTCAAAAAACTTTCGAATACTCACAAGAACGAAAGACGCATGCACATTAAAAAAAACCCAATAGTAACAAACCTTCCCCACCAACTTACAATTACAAGCCAGTCTAATCTTTACAAATAATACAAGGTGATGTAACTAACTACTCCAGCTCAGATTAGGCGCTAGAAGGTCCGAAATAACAGGGCACATTAATCCTACGACCAATAGTCTCCAAGGAAATTAACTATCAGCTAAACGCGGCGTGCTTAAGGAGACATCATTATTTCATTCAGAGCCCCCCCTCCAGACACCCCTTTATATTTCTCCTTTTAACTACAGTTATGCGAATTGGAGGTTTAAATTTAAACTTTTTGATTGTTTCACTTTAAAGTGAATGAAAAGGGTGAAACGTTTGAATAAAAAAGCAAAAAATATGAGGAGTTCGGTCTGCAGAGCCAGGCGCAGTGGTTTAGTGCCTGGTCCTGCGATTGCGGAGGTTAAGCAACTTTCGCAAGGGTCGGTCATGGGATGGGTGATCAAACATTAAAACAAGTTTAGCTATTGGTCCCGGCTGCACTTGCAGTCGTTAACATCCACCAATCCGTATTGGGCCCATGTGCTGGGTTATGGCCCATCCTCCTTATCCACCCATAAGGAAGGCCTGTGCCCCAGCAGTGGGGACATTTAAAAAATGGCTGATGTCAAATATTTACTTGATGGATCAACTTTTAATTTTTTTAACCTCCGACGCAAAAAGAGGGGTGTTATGAGCTTAACGTGTCTGTGCATGTGTGTATCTGTCTGTAGCTCCCAAACGGATGAACCAATTTTGGTTTAGTTTTTTTTGGGTGAAAGATAATTTTATCCCGAGTGTTCTTAGTCATGTTTCATGAAAATTTGTTCAGCCGTTTGAAGATCATCAATCCTTTTTTAATTATTTCATTGTTATCTGTGATATGCTATAGCTTTATAGCTATAGCATATAACGCTATAGCATATCACAGATAGCAATGAAATAATTAAACATTATTATTAATGTAGTGTATTACCTAAATCACAAACATTCCTACTAGTTGATAAATAAAGTTGTATCTAAATTTATTGTTTACGTTAAAGTATATTTGAAATAAAATAGTAAACCGCTACTACTTGTTAGGTAATACGATACTTGCGTCTAAATATTTGTTGATGTGTAAGTTATCAGGATGTTGTATACTTGCAGTTAGGGTTGCCAGGTGTCCGGGTTTAGCCGGATATGTTTGACTTTTTTACTACTAGTCCGGCCAAATTTGACTGCCTGTCCGGCTTTTGTTAGGCATTTTGTGTGGCTGCCGCGCGAGTCGCAAGTAATGCCACGACACGACTACCTCGCTGACTGACCGCTGTTTGCAAGGCGGTAATAAATATTGTCCGGCTTCTGGTACATATGTCCGGCTTTTAGGGTAAAATGTCCGTCCAAATTAAGCGCCGAGTCCGGCTTCTGTGTTTTTGGACCTGGCAGCCCTGCTTGCAGTATCTATAGGGCTATGTTGCCTGACTAGAAAACAAACACTCATGCCCGGTTTCTGAGGTACTTATCGGTAGTTTCCCAAAGGTGTAACTTAAAGGGGTCCACATTATTTGGTTTATAGTTAATTGTATTACTTTAAACTAGATAATATGGACCACTCCGATTAAGTTAAACCTCCGATAAAGTACCTCAGAAACCGGGGGGTGAAAACAAAAGTATCTTTCTTATCATTGAATGGTAATAAAGATGTCAGCGACAGCTCTGCTCTTTTTTGAATTAAAAAATTTCTTGGACAATTTGATAAGACATTGAAAATTGAGATAAAAAGCTCTTCACTTGGATATACTCGTACGAGGATATTAAATATCCTATAATAATACAAAATTTGAAAATCTGTTTTATTTCAACACTTAAAAGTCATGTAAGGGTGGTTTAATAATTAACTGTTGAATGTTTTAATAATTTGAAGTGAAACAAGGATCCAAAGGACCGAGATGTTAGTAACTTTATTATGACATATTTGAGAACGTGGTATAAGCGAACTGTAACTATATGATGATAATAATATGGTATTAATTATTAGATATTAATATTGCATTATCTGGGCAAGACGACAACGATTTACCGAGGACACAGACCCTTGCCTTCATAGCCAGCACAATGTTTGGCAATAATCATAGCACTGTTTTACAATCCATACAGTTGGTAAACGGATGTACTTTCGTAGAGCAACGGAGGGGATCTCGTGGGGGGTTGGGTGGCGCGGATCGCGGATCGCGGCCCCCAAACTCGCTTAGTTTGCGCACTCAAACGCTGGGGGCCGACGCGACCATGTAAAAAAATTACCGGCGAACTGAGAACCTCCTCCTTTTTTTAAAGTCGGTTAAAAGCGCCAACGTACAATAATGCAGTACCTATTTTGCGTGATTCTTTTGCCGGGCTATATTTAGCTCCAGTTAATTTTATTGACTACTGTAATGAACTAGAAAACCTTAATAGGTAGAATTTTTGTTAATTTGTTGGAAGCACTATTTACGAGAATTTTAGGTGATAGGTACTTGTAAATAAATGATGACACACACATTTATTTTCTTTTTTGACAACCGTTGCATATTTGCGAATGATAGCGACTTTTAATTGCTTCATATTGGTAATATTGGTCTTAGGTGTATAAAATAGCTCACAATATGAACCCTGCAAGGGCGTTGATAGTTCTTTTAAACAACAATACAATTTTATGTTCTAATTCAAAAATAAATAATTAATAATATTAAGTTAAATAAACAATAATAATACAAGAATAAATTTTACTCTTCGCCCGTACGGAGTCAAACACGTCGTTAGGGCGGTCTGCAACTAAAATGTCACGTCCCAAACATTTTAAGCCCGCGCATTTCTCTAGTATGTGCCATAATTTCCTCAGAAGGTTTAAATACGAAATCCTTCTATTTTACTTCCATTAATGCGAACACTAGCAATTCGCCCGTATTAAGCGGGCTGAGACTGTTTTAGAGGTTAGCTATAATAATGATTTTAAACATATTTACACTAAAACATGTGTACGAATAAACAAAATATTTTTAAATTTTGAGATTTTAACATTCACAATGCTATTTTTATATAATACACTAAATGAAATAATATAGTAGATGATCTGGTGCGAGTCGTATTTTTTCTAGTATATTATTTAGTATAAAAATATTTTTATTTTCATTCTGCTGTTTGAGATGAAGCTTTATTTCTAAAGACTTTAATGAAATTTTTACACGACTGCCCAAAAATTGGGGTGTATTGTGTTCTGTTATTGGATTTTTTACACCAACATAATTACTTGCATACTTATGAAATATTTTGGAAATTATGGAAATATGTTTAATATTCTAGTACCAAGGTTCAGCCAAAAAGTGGACGAAATAAAATCATTAAAAATCCATAAAGCCGATACGCGAAGAAGAAAGTTTTTAACGACAATCTTATTCGAGTTAACCTTCAAGACTGAGCCTGGGAGCAGGCAATGAGATAAAAGGAATTCAGCACGAGAAAACGGATTAGTAACAAATTCCTTTTAATCCGATATTATTCACGGAGATTACAAAGAGATTTCACTTTGACGGCGCAAAAGATTCCGGAGAAGGTCCGGCTCCAACATTGTTACTGAGCGCTTCTTTGATGAATGTGTTGGCCAAAGAAAAATGGGCCGTTAACATTCACTGATTTGGGACAGATTGTGATGTTTTGGATTTTGTGATGAGCCTAATTGAGAATTAAAGATCTTGCGGGAATAATGCATACAAACTAAATAATTCTAAAACAACTCCTGAATTAATAATATACGCGCTGTAATCCGTAAAAAGTGTTTTATTTCTAATGAACTGTACGCGCGAAAGACTTAGAAGTGTATAATGCATATAACTTCATTTCTTAACGACAACTACATGTAAAATTAAATAATTTTCATGTAGTCAGTATGTGCTTATCTTACGAGATCAGCTGATATCATAATGACTTTGAACCCTTCGCGATGTGATAATCATTCGCTGCCAAGACAGGTACACACCAGCTGAGTGACATAAGGAAAAGCTTTATGCTTCTTTTTTTTTTAAAAAGTGGGGCTACTTTAGTCTATTGCAGTGTGTAGAACACAGCTAAAAAATAATCTTACAAGTAGCTTTTTTGTCCAGTCCGACCTTTATTGTCTATAGACGTACTTTAAATCAATATAATAGCTAATAAATAACTCAAATAATAAAGCTTATTAAGATAGCGGTCCATTCTTTAAAAGATCGTAAATTCCTAGTTAACCAACCACGGAAGATTAATTATAGTTTGGTCTTAGTTAATTTATAACAACGTCACCTGCTCGTATAAAAGATTGAGAGAGCAGCGACAAGATAATTATAAATGGAGTGTGCAAATGCTTGGCTTACCTCGCAGCCGTTGTTATCTCACCGCGCAGCGTCCGTCGCTAAATTAATGCGCTCCCATCACTGCGCCGTACACGTACTCAGAATTATGTTATTCAACGGAATTTTCAGTGAAGACGTTCACGGATGATATAATCGTTTGCAGTTGATCATCGTTAAAACGGATCTATGAAACTTATGTGTACTTTTATATCTATATGTATAGGTTAATCTAAATCTAGCAGGCACTCAACCGCAGCCGTTGTTGTCTTGCTAGCGTCCGCCGCTAAATGCATGCGCTGCCATTCACCTCGCAGTACACGTACTCAGATCAGAATTATGTTATTCAACGGAATTTTCAGTGAAGACGTTCACGGATGATATATCGTTTGCAGTTGATCATCGTTAAAGTGGAACTATGAAACTTATGTGTACTTTTATATCTATATGTATAGGTTAATCTAAACCTGGCAGGCACTCAACCGCAGCCGTTGTTGTCTTGCTAGCGTCCGCCGCTAAATGAATGCGCTCGCATTCACTGCGCAGTACACGTACTCAGATCAGAATTATGTTATTCGACGGAATTTTCAGTGATGACGTTCACGGATGATACAATCGTTTACAGTTGATCATCGTTAAAGTGGAACTATGAAACTTATCTGTACTTTTATATTTGTATGTATAGGTTAATCTAAATCTAACTGGCACTCAACCGCAGCCGTTGTTGTCTTGGTAGCGTCCGCCGCTAAATGAATGCGCTCGCATTCACTGCGCAGTACTCGTACTCAGATCAGAATTATGTTATTCAACGGAATTTTCAGTGAAGACGTTCACGGATGATATAATCGTTTGCAGTTGATCATCGTTAAAGTGGAACTATGAAACTTATGTGTACTTTTATATCTATATGTATAGGTTAATCTAAACCTAGCAGGCACTCAACCGCAGTCGTTGTTGTCTTGCTAGCATCCGCTGCTAAATTAATGCGCTGCCATTCACTCCGCAGTACACGTACAGATCAGAATTATGTTATTCAACGGAATTTTCAGTGAAGACGTTCACGGATGATATAATCGTTTGCAGTTGATCATCGTTAAAGTGGAACTATGAAACTTATGTGTACTTTTATATCTATATGTATAGGTTAATCTAAACCTAGCAGGCACTCAACCGCAGTCGTTGTTATCTTGCTAGCATCCGCTGCTAAATTAATGCGCTGCCATTCACTCCGCAGTACACGTACAGATCAGAATTATGTTATTCAACGGAATTTTCAGTGAAGACGTTCACGGATGATATAATCGTTTGCAGTTGATCATCGTTAAAGTGGAACTATGAAACTTATGTGTACTTTTATATCTATATGTATAGGTTAATCTAAACCTAGCAGGCACTCAACCGCAGTCGTTGTTGTCTTGCTAGCATCCGCTAAAACCGCCGCTAAATGCATGCGCTGCCAATCACTCCGCAGTACACGTACTCAGATCAGAATTATGTTATTCGACGGAATTTTCAGTGAAAACGTTCACAAATGACAAATAATAATCTTTTGTCATTAGAACTTGCTTACTACTACGCCTGCTGTAACTGTAATTCCCGTGTCACAAGTAACAGGTCTCCTCTTAGGGCCAGTAAATTCTAAAAACTCTGTCTCTGTCTTTTTCTATATGGGTGAAGAGTAGGTAATAAAAATAACCTTAAATTTAATTTTTTCAATGTTTTTGTTGTTACTTTTTGAAAAAGTAACCGTTAAATATTCCTCTATATGTCATTACCTATTTTTCTATATATTATTAGTGAGTTAGAGATGAATAAACTCTAAGTATTATCCAAAACATGTAAAAATAATGAATATTTTCTTTGTGTTTGCATATTTTTATAATTGAGTGAAGATACGATATCGTGTTTTTACCCGTAAAATAATCAAGACATTTATGAAACTACAACATATATTTTTATCTGTTCTAAATAAAGAACATTTCATTGTTTACCTTTAAATAAAAAATAAATTAATTTCGATAATTTCGTATATACTAGCAATATATGCCGAAAGATTTTCCGTGAACATATTAACTGTAGAAATACCGTTGAAATATTAGCTAAGTACACCTGCGTTGGTAAGTACTAGAGATGTTTGTAGGCAACTGTTTTATAACAACATAGAACAGTTGCCTACAAAACGTCTCATCCGATTGCACACTATACCCTTTACCGAGTGCTTTGATAGCTAGCGGCACCGCCACCGCACAAATTGCAATTTGTATTACGTTCATTTTGCGCCGTCGATAGCGCCGTGCGACTCTGCAGCGTGAAACGAAGCGAGCATATTGGGGTGTTACCGTTAGCCAAATTAAAATTTAGATTTAGATTTTTTTTTGAAGAAAATGAAAAGTTACAGTAAGTTATTTTATATAAAATAATAATGTTTTTTTATATTTATCGCCTGCTAATAATCTGTTGCCGGTACGAAGAAATTGTCAGCAGCGTGAGTAATTTTTTTTTATATTCTAGATTTCAGCCATAGTGTACTTTTGTTGTCAGCGTATCGATAAATATTTAGTGTGTTCATCTACCACGAGATTTGGTACAAGAATAAGTTATTTTTAATGTCTTATTTTTATTCAATTTTAGTAAAAGCTTCTCAGGTTTAGGATTATGATTCAAATATTAAATAAAAGAAAAATAAATGCTTAAACAATTTCACCCAGTGCCATCTAGCACCAAACGAAGCAAAGCTTAAATGATTTCAGTTTCAGCCCGACCGGGAATCGAACCCGGGACCTCTTGCATGGTAGCGGCATGTTGACTACTGCACCACTCAGGTCGTCAAATAATTTAGATTATTATTATTAATTATTTATTAGACCTGTCAGATAATTTCATGCAAATTCTGACTAAACCAGAATGTAGTTGCAATCTGGAACCTCTGAAAAATACCCTAAGCGTACTGTAATAAGAAGAAGATATTATTATGATAACTCACAATCAAAAAAGGTAAAACGGGACTCCACCACTGTGCCCGGGGTAAGGACAGCTTAGGTGCAGAAAGAGTTTCTGTTGCGTTGATTTATAGCCCTGAGAGAAACAGTATACGTAAACGGAAAACTAAACTGACTGTTCCTACGTCAGATTTGGCTTCGCTTTAAATGCCCCTGAGGAACGATTAGGATGCCTACAAGCTATCAGTATTATTGTTTTGAATTTATGGGAGTTTAGAGGTTGAGTGTTTGGAACTAAGATAAATAATATTAGAAAAAATACTAGATAAAATCGACTAACCCGTAGCACCTCAGATGGGACACGAACCCGCACCCTTGGGATTCCGGCCCAATGCACTGACCAATTGCTACCGAGTCGCTAGTGGGAGCGGCAAGGGCCGTCTGAGGTGCTACGGGTGAGTCGATTTTTTCTAGTATTTTTTCTAATATTATTTATCTTAATATAAAAATAGCATTGTGAATGCGAAAAATCTAAATTTAATAAGTAACTACTTTCAACTTGGAGATACATTAATTAGATAAAGAGGTATTTATTTATGTGGAATTGCTTTCATGCAGCTACGACCAGAGTAAAAATTAAATATTATGTATTACGTGGCATTAAATAAATACGATTAACTTTTCAACAAAAATACCCATTTTTAATTACTCTTTTCTAATAATTACTAGTGGCTATGTAAAGCTGTAGACCACGCTTTTGTGTCATTTTTGAACATTTTTCGAAATGGCTGGCATATGAGTTTCCCCATATCTCCGCTATTTAGAAAAATTTCGAAAACATGAATCGACAAATAAAACCTTATAATAATAGAACCTGCTCACAAAACTTCACGAGAATCGGTTGAGAAATGCGACCTGTAGAGGAGAACAGACGGACAGCCCGAAAGCCAGACAGCGGGAAGGACTTACGAACGCATTTTTGTCCAAGCTGAAACGGTGATGCTTCGCTTTTGGTTCGCGCTCACACAGTCAATTATTTTTACCAATATTGTATATCTGTGATTAATATAAATAGACCCACTCGGGAATAGAACCCGCGACCATAGAGATGGCGACCTTGAAAACGGGTGTGCATAAATAAGTGTGTGTTTGTGTGTGTGTGTGTGTGTGTGTGTGAAAGAAAACTGGACCATGAAGGTCGTCCATAATAGCTCCATAGGAGTAGGAAATATAAATCCATCAATATAAAATCTTTCTGAAATCGTAATCGGATACGCGCTTCGATTAAGGGCCGCTGAAGGATTTGCATGGTGTTGATTTATCGCTGTCTTGAGGGAGTAAGACCTTGCAAGTAAACAGAAAAATGAGAGGGACGCAACAAACCCCGTTATTTTCACTCGCACGGGAGCGAGATACTTACTACTATACTATATATTCTGTGGTAATACCTAGATTAACGAGTAGACCGAAAAAGTAGAAAAATGCGATCAAAATAATGAAACATTATTTCCTTTATTTCTATCTACAAAACGGAATAAGAATATAAAGTAGCTTGCAGTTGCTTCTTTAGTGTACATTATGTTGCCAATGTCAATATTCGAAGTCGTCAATGTACCAAAAGGATGCTGGGAAATTTTCTTCAATTGGACCGGAGCCAACAGCAATTTTGGCGAAAAAGGAGACTGCCAATAACGTCAGTTAGATTTTTAGAGCAACCTAGGAGCCTTAAAGAGAGCTCAAGTTATCCGGAGCCGACGGGAAAAGATGTTTGAAGGCTTTGAGCTGTTGTTCCACGTGGAAGTGAGTTTTTGAGAAACTGAGGAACACATTTTATAAAGTTTGGAGTATTTAATATGAAATTCAATGAAAGAAGACATAACATAAGTAATAAGTTATTTTACATTTAATGATGTAGAAGATTTACTTTAGCAGCTATCAAAAAAAAAAATGACTGTCAATAAATTTCCCAGATACCTAATTTGGTCATAGTTTTAGTAGATACCTAAAATTTACTGTGTAAGGTTTCAATGAAGGAGCTGGAGCGGCCTGCCACAAGTATATTATTATGCTTACTAGGTAGCTCCTATAATATACATATTAAATGTATTGTGTAATCGGAGAAATAAACATGTTTTAATTTTTCAAGTTATACTTAATAAAAATGTGGACCATCAAAGAAACAAACAATTAAATAAATAAACGAGAAAGCGACCTAATAAAAATGTGTAAAAAGAGAGCTTCAGTGGTCTAAACAGCAAGATGTATGATGGGCTTTGCAGAAGGTCATTGTTGAATAAAGCCTGCTTTTCTATCAACTTTTTACTTTTTTTTTTAATTTCATGTGAAATAATTGGCGCTATAATCTGTGCCGCGCTCCACCTGGCAACACTAATTGCCACACTAATTTTTGTTTGTCAGCTATGACATCTGTCATTCTCTTCTAATATTTATAACCTATCTATTTTTGTACACTGCTGCTCTGTAGTCCCTGCAAAAAAAGCAATATTAAAAATTACCATTTATATAAACAAGGATTATTATTTGCCACCACTGTGTTAGCCAAAAACATTAAGTTTAAGATTAGGTAATTTCTTTCAGGATCAGGATTTCTTTCTTTCACTTTGAGCGATTTTTAAAAAATATTATTACGGTTTTGTATCTTCTTTAATCGCGAGTTGTTGTTTTATTTGTCTTCTTTACATTTTTTTGTATAAAATGAATATCATATGAAAATGAATACGG
The DNA here is from genome assembly GCA_963556745.1 of Catoptria pinella. Taxonomy (NCBI): domain Eukaryota; kingdom Metazoa; phylum Arthropoda; class Insecta; order Lepidoptera; family Crambidae; genus Catoptria; species Catoptria pinella. The sequence continues at coordinate 11,842,659 of OY750763.1, forward strand.
TTTAAAACTAAATTGTTACTTCATGCATTTTAACGAAGATAATTTAATATGTACCGAACCTGATAAATACAAAAGTATAGTATAATTATAATTTATATTCATATTTAAACGAACTTTAGATTCGTTATAACGCTATATCAAATAAGCAATAGTTGTTTAATGGCCATACAAAATATAAATTGTCAACAAAATACGACCATATTTTTATAAGATGGTACTTTTGACATTAGAAAAAGTATATGATATAAGGAAATAATAATTAACAGGATATGGTTCTAAACAATTCAGCCACTTCTGTCGCCAACTGTACCACACGTCCAAAACAGCACGCATTCGGATTGAATACACTCTATCCATCTTTCCATTATACAATGTAAGTACGTTGTTTAATCCAACAATCAAGCGGCAACGCAACCCCTTTGCATGAATATTCAGTAAAAATTAAATAAACCTCCCCGCGTATTATGACAGTTTATTGAAATCGACGATCACCGAAATCACCAAACGTGAACGAATCATAAATGGCGCTATTTGTACACTCGTCGCGTACTACAAACCGAGAAGACCTCTACAAAAATTATGATCTGCCGTTATGATTCGTGTGGGTGAATTTTATTCAAGCGTTCGCGCGTGCTGCGACCGGCGCGATTTGTGCGAGTTTTAAATATTCACGCGTAACGTGCGGTATGCTTAATATATTCCTCATCTACATAATGTAATATTTTCGCGAGCCACTGAACGCTTCGTGTTCTTGTTTTTTTCGCAGGTGGGAAAATCGAGTATTTCGTTACTTACGCCCGCGCTGCTCGGCTTTGAATGAGTAATCTGCTTTAAACGCCTCGTTTTAGGAAAATCTCTGTGTTAGACGTTCTTTCTCGGTGACGGCGACCGGAAAATTTGTTTTTACAAGAATACACTTTTATAACGTGCTGAATATATTTGGTGTAGCGCTGAGAGTGACTTGTAACGAGTTTGTATTTTTAAGTAATTTTGTAAATTTAACCTATATTGCTTATGATGAATTTGACGTGAAAGGTTTTACTTAGTATGAGGTTTTTGCAGGTAAATATTTATAGGCTGATGACGTAGCTTTTCTTGAGGTTCATGAAAGTTTGCGTAGTAAGATTAGGTATGGTTAATATGTTTTCGTTAAAATAGAAATAAAAATTAACAAAATGTAGTAGCTAATACCAGGATATTGTTAATAATTAGTTTGTAATTATTTTATGTTATGGAACTAAAATATGTCAAACTAAAATTGACAATGTATCATTCACTCCACATCTTACGATGTCTCGTAGAGCTTTGTATCAGTTGTTAAGTTCATTAAACAAACGTTAACCGAAGCTCTGTTAAAAGTTTTTATGGAGATCAAAGTGCGAGGGAGAGGCCAGCTCGACTGAGGGCCGGTATGCAAGCAGGTAACTGAGATCTTATTTGCATAAGAATTTAATAACTGCCCCTTCGGAGTAGCTAAGAAACTTCGCTCGCAAAGTTTCCTGGTGCGAAAAATCCGGGTTATAGAAGCTGAAATCGAGGCGCATTGAAATACTGTTTTTGTCGGAAACTACAAAGTGTTGAAGCGGAGTTTTGTCTTTTTGCTATTTTTAATAGGAACTTCTATTATTACGTAAATATTTTTTTCGTTAAATTCTCGACTTTTTTGTTTAAAAATCAATACCTAGACAAGTACGCAATACTGTGTATTAAGAGGGCGTAGTCTGCACACCAGCGCCGCCATTGGAAAAAAAAATCATAGTGCTTAAATAAAGACGAAATTGTGAATCATCTCACTGTAGTGCACTCCGAAGAAGCTTTGTGGTTTTTTTATCGCTTAAACAATATTTTTATATCCTGTTATTCTGATAAGTGGCCACTTTTAACAATAAAACTCCATTTAACTAAACGACAGGCTAGAAAATATTGTTTAAGCGATAAAAAGAACCACAAAGCTTCTACGGAGTGCACTACAGAGAGATAATTTACAATTTCGTCTTTATATAAGCACTATGAGTTTTTTTCCAATGGCGGCGCTAGTGTGCAGACTATACAGCCTTAACACTTCCGCGCCGAGCGCGCCGAAGACTTTCATAAAGGTTTTCCAATTTACGTAAACGACTATGAATAGGTGCAAACAGAACAAAAAAAGCCGTATCACACTATATTTATTTAATCATTAATTGTGTTCTAATTATGAATATATTGGCCATATTCAAATACTAACAATTGAAGACTAAAACATCTTCATTATTTAGTTCTACGCGATAATAATAATCTGTATTTCCCGATTTCCCGGGCGGACGCAAGAATCCGCGCGGGCGCGATACAACAAGTCGGCGTTGAAGGGTTAAATTGAAGTACCTATACAGGGTGTTGGTAGCACCCTAGCGAAAACTTTCAGGGCATAGTTGACTCATGATTCTAAGTCTATCTGAAGTGGAATTTTCCGTCGCCAAATTCATGAAAAGTTGAGTTTTTTTTTCTACCACACGGAGTCTATCTTAGTTGCATAGAACCTAAAGTTACAGAAAAGTAATTAAAATATAAAAAAAATATAAACCCGCAATGTATGTACAACAACAGCTAATTGCTCGCGGTCGAAGGTCGTGGCTTTGTTGTAAGCGCGAGCGCTCTCGCGATGTTATCGAGTTTTACGCGAACATTGCTGCTCAACAAAAAAATAAAATTTCAACTATGCATTTGCGACAAGTGATTCCTTAGAAAAAGTTGCTTAACTCTAAGGATAGAATTATCCTTTAAAGTTTTCGCTAGGGTAAGTGGTACTACTAACACCCTGTATATTTTTTTTAAAGTGAATTAATTCGGATCTTTTATATCGCAATTCGAATTTATCACGTTTGGCAAAATTGCAAATGTTTAAACGCTCTTGGAACACCATTGGTTGCTTCAAAGAGTAACAAAACACGACTATCTTATATGCTCCGAACACGAGCTACGTTAGACGAATTACTTTTAAAACGCTGCTCTAGTAAAACGTTTAAAACACAAAGAGAATAGCGAATGTAAATTCGTAAGCAATGTTGTTCGTCCTCGGGCAAAGCAAAGAAAATAGACCATACATAGCTCCTATTCTTTCAAGGGGCAAATTGAAAAATTCCTCAAGAGAGTCGGTGGCGGACGCAGCAGAAAAACTTAGAGCACATGCGCGCAGGCATTAATCTGCGGCTGTCTACGATTCTAAGTTACGAGACGGCCCACTTCCCCGAAAGAGGTTATATAATATTGCATTAAGTGGAGACGAATGGCAACATTATATAGGATTCCATTTCTTTGCGGACATTTAAGTTGTAGAACACGTAAGTGTTGCCATTTGTTGGCGTGCAAGTCCTGTTTATTTTTTGTTCTGTGGTCCTTTTTGGTTTGTTATATGAGTTATGGACGGTTCGCGAGTGCGTGACGGGGGCGGGCGGCTCTTTCGCAATTCTTTAAGATTGTTCCTGCAGTATTATGTGATTTTAAGTGGCTCGCAGAATGGGGCCGGAGTATAACCGGAAAGTATTGTGTGCTTATATGGAATTCTAAATGGGAGACGGCGGAGACTCAATTTTGAATATTTCCAGGAGAAGGGGCCGTGAAGTACCTTTTATTTGCATGTTTTGTGCAGAGATTGTAAGGTTTCACGTGAATAGAAAATATTTTAACTATTTCATACTCTTTAGTATTTTTAAGTTAAAAATTTTGAATATCATCAAAACTGTCAGACTAATCGTAAAATTCTTATTTCAGAGTTTGTTCAGAGTGTGTTAATTTGTAACAAATAGCTCTACTGAAAAAAAGCTTTTTAAAAAAAGGGAAAAGCCTCCTTCAAAAACCTTAACTAAAAACAAAAACAGCTTCAAAATTAAATAGTTCTAAAAAGCAAGAAATAATATTAAAATCATTAGATACGCATATGAATTTAATAAAAAAACGTCTGATGAAGTCGGGCGGGACTTTTAGAAATAAAAAAAGAAATTGTCCTTAAGCTTCTGTTTTTGTTTTTGTTTTAAGGTTTTTAAAATAAGGTTTTCTTTTTTTTCTTAAAAGCTTTTTTATTTTTAACTTTTTTGTGGTATGTAAGCGTGTAAATATTTTTTAACTTCATATATTTTCTATGGTAAAATGTCCTTAACTCAATTTCCAAATTCACGCTGTTTGTTTTTAAGGAGTTTCGTCGTGCCTGTAGTCCAAGTCTAGTTCAGAACGTCGCAGATCATGGTTTGGTTTGTTTTGGATCGTCATAAACCTACCAATATCTCAATCACAGTACATATCCTATTCGACTTTGAGGAGTTCCCTTGGGTATCTTCGAAGTCCAAGGTCCAATATCAATGAAAGGACTACACTTAAGGTATCCCTTTTCCAACAAAAAAGACATCTGATTCGGTTCATAAGCAAAAAAGTTGTCAAGGTAGTTAACCCAAAATCATAGTATTTTTAACCAACTTCAAAAAAGAAGGAGGTTCTATGTTCGTCTCTTTATTTTTAAGATTACTTGAAAACTATTGAACTGATTAAAAAAAAATGGGACTATCTGGCAAGAAACCTCAATCAAACAAAAACTGATTCATCAAAATCGGTTCATAAATGTCGAAGATACGCGCGAACAACAATAACAAAAAAAACATACAATTTAATTGAGAACCTCCTCTCTTTTTGAAATCGGTCATAAACTAAACTATTAAATACATAAATACTAAATAATATACTAGAAAAAATAGGACTCGCACCAGATAATGTTCTCGGACGGGAATCGAACCCGCGACCTTTGGATATCCGGTCCAATGCTCTGACCGCTGAGCTACCGAGTCACTATTATTAAATACATAATATAAAAAGAAGCATAGCACAGAAGATGTTTATTCATTCTGTGGCTATATTATGCTTTCAGTGACAAACATATTTTAATGTACCTACTCAACATTCTAAAACTGAATAAAGATTTTTTAAATTTATATAAAAAAAGTATTTTTTTAGACGCAATATCAGTCCGTGAGTGTATAACGCTTAAATCCGTCGGATGGTGATGATCGGCCTAACAATCCGATATCCCATAAACTGGGAAAAATAAAAGATTCGGTAATGGAATCCTGTTTCTGGAAAGGGCGTGTGGGTTACAATACACTGATAGAGATTGAGTGAATTTGCAAGGCTTCGGTCACAACGAAATCTTTAATTAATGTATTTGTAAAATACACAGAAAAAAACAAATCTGGCGTAAATCATGACTAAGGTTGCATAAGTTCGTCGGACTAGAGAAGAAATTCAGTAAAAAGCAGAAATGATCTGATCATATTAACAAGTTACCTTAATGTAGTTCTATTACCCAATAAACTACTACTAATTATATAAATGACTTCTCATACTTACCCCTACGCCTCTCAAATTTTGATTAAACTGGAAGGTATCAAATCGCCTATTTTATATCTGAAATGAAAAGACAAACATTGGAATAAACAACAGTTGGCAAAAACAAAAACAGCTACATCACGAAAAAAACCGCACAATTGCGAGTCCGAGGCCACCACCCACCATGAGTTCTGTACGAAGATACTTAAATAATATATTTTTTATGATTACAAATGTATAGTTTTCAGACTTTTCCCTGTATTTGTAGTATAAGACCAAATTATTTGCCAAATTTCATAGTTCTAGGTCAACGGGAAGTACCCTATAAATTTTGATTCCCTTTGAGAGTGTCCAAATATGCGTTTTTGCGACATAAACAGTCGCACCAATTTTTCACGTTAACTAGGAAGTTTGGTTTTTCACAGTTTCAAGGGATTGTAGACTTGAGTACATGGTTTTAATTTCAACTCGATACCTCCAAGCGTTCCCGAGATAAAGGATCTTGACAGTCAGACAGGCGGGCAACAAAGTGATCCTATAAGGGTTCCGTTTTTTCCTTTTGAGGTACGGAACCCTACAAATATAATTCTTAGGTTGGAACTAAATATTGCACTCATTAAAAGTTTATACTGCTAAATTTATTATACTATTATTTATACCATTTTAAATTTCACTCCAACATAGTTTTCGGTGACATCGAATGTTATTATTAAACCGAGTATCTTGTTAATCTTGTTCGCAAACTATAGCACTGTCAATTTTCATTAAAGTTAGTAGTTGGAGGATTTAGATTTAAATATACTTATAAAACGAAAATGAAAATGAAAATATTATTTATTTAAATAAGCCCATTATGAAGTCTTTTAGCTGACAAGAAAAATGGTCGCCAAAACTTATCAGCTTTATCAGAACTATATTTACAAATACGCATACTGTTTCCAGACAAACATTAATATTATGTTACAATTAACATAATAAATATTTAATTAGATCATTTCTTAATCAATCTTAATTAAAAATTTAATGTCAATTTATTCAGTCTAGGCTGTCGCAAAAAATGCATTCATACAATTCAATATGCGTTAAGATAGGTAGACAGAAGCAGACCCATTCCCACTGGCAGCACCCGTACATGAGCATGACGCATGAACCAGCCATCGCTTCGCTCAACCATATTTGAGGGAACGTAACGACCCGCCTCACACGACACCACCGCAGAAATGATTAAGGAGAGAATGACATACTTAGGCTACCCATGTTAAATTGTTAAAACATCGAATTGAAACTAATATCTAAAAGCTTTTCATAGAAAATATATTTTTATGTTTGGGGACAGGAAAATTGGAAGTTCAGGCAAAAGTTGATTGACCCTTTCATTATAACTTGTAGGTAGCCCAATGTTATTCGACCGCAATCATCATATCAAAAATTCGAGGAAATTCGAATTTAAATATTTATTGATAAGAAATAAGTTTGTCAACAAAGTTGTAGTTTTGTGTACTTACTAAAGTTGACCAATAAAGGAGGAAAAAGATTGAACTGAACTGAACGTATACTATGCATCAGTTAATTACATATGTCTATGATTATTTTGGAACTAATACACGCGTGTGTATCCAGTGTGGGCATGGTTTTATTCAGAGGAAATAGCTGCCAATCCTTCTAATATTATTATGGTAATGAAGGCAATTTCAATAAAAGCCCGCGACACGGCTCTGTATGTATAAATCTGACAGACATGTGGCAGTTGTGAAGACACGGGTAGGATTTGTAGCTCGTTTCATTCTTCGGGTTTTTAGGGGTTCGTCGAAGAAGGAAATGCGAATCGAAAAAAACATATTTTTGTTTAGATTTTAGCCGTGATTTTTTCTGTTTTAAATAATATTAAACTCGATCACATACTTCTTATGTAGATTGAACGTTTTATTTATCTAAGAACGTCAGCCTTTATTTATTAATACCACAAGTAAGTTCAAATCGTAGTAGAGGTATGAGCAAACACAAACATCTGTTTCCAAATCATAAGGTGTTTATTTAGAACAATTTCAGTTCAATCAAACAATTGAAATACACTTATGATTTTTTTAACTTTTTTTTAGACAATGATTACTCTTTTACACCAAAGCAATAACCTCTTTAGTTTGCACTTCGGTTTATTTTTTTCTGAACTTTAAATTCCAGTGATATTTTTAAAAACATTTAATCGTAAAACAGTTGCTAATAAAAAAACATCAGGCCTGGGCGTGGTATTTTCCTTCGTAGTGCTCGGTCCTCAATGAATGGCAATAATCAAATTGGAAAAAGGAAAATAAAAATACACCTAAATAAGCCCATAAATAAAAAGCTATTTTTTTTTTTTACAAAATTTTAGACAACATCACAAACATTGCTTTGATCCCAAAGTAAGTAGCTAAAACACTTGTGTTATGGAAATCAGAGACAACGGTGGTAAACACACACACCCAGACCTGAGCCAATATAGAAAAGTTAGTTTTCTAAATTGACCCAGCCGGGGATCGAACCCGGGACCTCTGAGATGGTGACACCTTGAAAACCGGCGTACAAACCACTCGACCACGGAGGTCGTCAAATTATATAATCATTTAAATAACAAAATTAGTTGTGTGGTATCAATTTTCTTAACAAATTGCATGCTAATAATTGAAAGCCTTCCAAGCTAGCTACTTTAAAAGCCCAAGCCTATTATTTCTCATAATTACTTACTCGTTAAATTTTAATAAAATTCAAGTCTCTATATTTAATACGGAAACAAAAGAAAGACGACTGTTAATTTATTTCAAGGTGTTTTTTAATTCAAGGAGTTTCTGAATATACAAATTATTATGACTCTAGTTAAATTGTTACCTTAACTTTTATTAATGTCTAACAATTAACTCGTGTTTGTTTAGTCATTATTAAGAGTCAAGAGTCAAAATTTCTTTATTCAAATAAAATTAATAATTAAGCACTTTTGAATCGTCTATATTTTCTTACCACCCGTTCCAGACTTTTTTAACTGATAAGAAGAACGGGCGCAAGAAAATTATCAGCTTTAACAGAAATAAGTTACGATATTTACAAACTTAAATATATCGTTACCAAATATTATAATAATAATTATAATAATATTAAAATGCATCTACTCGTACATTAAAATAAATAAATGTTATTAAATCTATGTTGATTGATTCTACTCTAGCTAGATGCCATTATCAGATTTAGTTTTAAACGAATGAAAAGTTTAAATTAAGAGGATGTTTTTAAACTATTTGAATGATTGGATTGGTTTCTTAATTATCTTTATACAAAAAATGGGAGAGGCCTATACCCAGCAGTGGGTGTCGTGCGGTTGATATGATGATGATGATGATACAATAGTAGATTGTACAACAAGTGCATAAAATGGGTTTTATGTACGAGTTATACAATCTGCTTTTCACTTCAATTGTGAGGAAACTAAATAGCAATATTGCAAAAACAAGTTTATTTAACGAAGTTTAATTGCGTGTGTGACTGTTTACCTGACGACCTTTGTTTTAGAGTCTGAGACTTAGACGAAGACTTTACTTTATGCACTAGAGCATGAAAAGTGATTTTATGCACCCTATACCCAACATAAAGATGAACTTTACGAGCATGAGGAGTGAAAAAAATTAATCTTTCTACGTATGCACAAATACTTATTGTTCTTCCAAAGCAAATTAAATAACCATTTTCTATTACCACTTATGTACCTAAGTTTTAACCTACAGCTAATGTTTGAACCTCGAGCTGATCACAGAAAAAAATAACGTTGTAACCTCTTTTCTGCCTTTTTGCTACATATATCCCTCGCCAAATAAAGTTGCATCCCGTATATTTGCATTCAGAGAAGTTTACAATAAAATCCAAAACCTCCAAGGAAATATTCAGTATACTACATCAATATTCTTTCAATACAGAAAGTTTGAGACCAAATAACGGAATAGTATGCCAATTTATATAAATATGTAGCTCTGTGTTGTTACACTGCCGTTTGGAGATATATTTGATATATTTGCCGCGTTATAACTTCCTCACGGGAGAAATGCATCATAGAAACGGCATGTGGACTTTGTATTCAAACAAAATCAAGAATGAAGTATAAAGGTAGGTAAAAGTTCGTCTCGGTAACTATACGTAAAGTTTAATGAATATTATTGTTGTTAACATACATTTTAATAATATATTAAAAAAATACAATAAAAAATTGACTCACCCGTAGCACCACAGACGGGACTCGAACCCGCACCCTTGGTATTTCGGCCCAATGCACTGTCGATTTTTTCTAATATATTATTTATCTTTATATATAAATAGCATTGTGAATATTGTTGTGGTATTTATTTTCTCTTATAAGGGTATCATTATATTTTATTTATTCGTCGGTCGCTGTGGTAAGATACTTATATAATTTGTTTCTTTTTCTGGATATGTGTTTTAGGTAGGAAATGTTTGTTATAATAAAAATTCCATGTAAGTCTTGTTGCAAAATGAAAAAGAAAAATTATAACGCACTATATTAATTAGTTATTCAGTTCAACTTCTAAAGCTTTCTCATCTTAATCAACTGTTTAAAAATATCTGCAAAGATGTTCAGTTGAATGTAGCAGGTTAATTCCTTCTACATTGGTGAGATGGCGCTGGCTTGCAGCGTAAGAGTTGATATACTAGAAGAAATTCGACGTTCTCACTGGTGACTCGGTAGCTCAGCTGTCAGAGCATTGGACCGGATATCCAAAGGTCGCGGGTTCGATTCCCGTCCGAGAACATGATCTGGTGCGAGTCCTATTTTTTCTAGTATATTATTTAGTATTCTAAAACGTAATAAATAACGAATAAGCTTTTCGTTGCGCTATTACTTGGTCATTACTCTTGCAGTGGAAACAGAGTTTAAGATTCAACGATTCTGAGGAGGTCTATCAAAATGAAACCGCGTTCGAGTACTTTCAGCGGCAAATAGTTGTAAGTCTGGAAAGTTCGATATGAATACTGTGCTTATAATCGGTAGATGTACTAGTTGGAGCGTGCCGCTGCATAAAAAGCTCTTACAGGCATAGGTACGGTTTCAATATTTGCATTCCATTTCTGGTTACAATTTGAAGCAGGCAATTCTTGCCAACTTTCTGTTCTGCCTGTCTTTTGTGCCGAGTTATTTGCTGCGTTCGATCTATTGTTATAACCCGAATGCATAAGGTGGTTTTGTTTTTGGACTGTTCTTGTTTCGAATGTTGTCGGATTCTTATTTGAGTTGTCAATAATTCAAGTTGATTCGACTATACAGGATGGAAAACAAGTTATTTAAATTTTTGGAACTCTTTAAAAAAATAATGTATCGCATTTTGTACAAGATCATGTTATTATGGCTTTTCATCATACAAGTGAAGAACCAACTTATATGATGTTAAAGTTAGTTTTAATAATTAAATTTTTGTGCTTTATTAGAATCGATATTTATAAATGAATTATAATTATAAGTACACTATTACCCAGTAACAGTTTCAAAATATTATCTTCGTTCAAATATGTACCTATTTTTATGATATATGATTATATATTTAACTTTAATTGCATTTGTTTGTTGTTGTATTCAAATAACTCATTGTTTTATTCAGTAGCCATCTTGGTTAAGTTTTCTATTCACATACAACAATGTTCTAGACTTAGAAACTGTTACAAAGCCTGATGTTTTGGAATAACGCTACAATATTTTAAAATAACATTATATTCGAAGAATAACTTTTGCTATTCAATATGTGATAGTGTACTTACCCTCTGGATCAACCCACGCTTTTTTGTTCATCTGACACGTAGATAAACGGATCAAGTTATATTTTATTTATTTCATAGGGAAAATAAAGAAGTACATATGCAGCCTTTTCACACTCGGAATACTTAAGACCTACCTGATACACTCAGTCACCGAAGTTAAGATGAAAATTATATATTTCTACTACTTTTTCACTGTGTAATATTTTTCATAAATACGTAGATACTCGTAGTAGCAGGGCTTGTGCGTCATGTGAAACAATTTGTTACCTGCGTAACTTGTCTTGTTAAAATAAAATAAACTGATACAAATTTTAAATTACGACTATTTGATCTGTTCAAATGAAAATTATTACAGAATCAGATAGGCAAAATGTCACTTTGGCCCTCACGCAATAGCATCAAAATTTTATTTTTACTAATAAAGATTGTATAGCAGATGTATAGTTATACAATGGTTACTCTCTGTCAAAGTGTATTGTCCCCTTTTTTAATGTCAAACTTAAATAGTTTGACAGAGAGTAACCATTGTGTAACTATACATCTGCTATACAATCTTCATTAGTAAGGGGGTTAGAGTAAACAAATTAATTGAAATACAAAATGAATATTTTTTCTGTAATTTAACCAGCATAATATGCTGTACGCATAATACAGTATATAGCCTCAGTATTCTGTGACCACGGTAGCTGCAAAGGTACCGAAGCGTTTGGAAAAGCAAATATCAAAATATATGTACTTTAATGTTCTAAGAAAGGCTCTAAGAAATTTATATAATAATTGAAAAATTTAATGAAAAAAAAACTTTTTTCATAAAAACACGTTTTCAAAACTAACTAAAAAGTTTGAAATAATTTCTCCCGCAAAGATTTATAACCCTATACTAAGTTTTAAACCCAAAAACGTGGGCCGCATTTTGTTAGATTTAACATCAATGTCATTTGCATGCGCAACGCTATCGATGCATGGTTTCAATACTGAGTTCCTGTGGCTTTCTTCCGGCTTTATCATCAGACCTTGGACCCAGGACTTCGTTTCCCGTTAGAGTACTTGTCAAGACAATTTAAACGAGTCCAAACACGATGGTTATATGGTTTCATCATAGAGTTCCTGTGGCCTTCTTCCGGCTCCATCATTAGATCAGCTCAATGACACCATAATATTGCATTACCTTCTAGTTCTAACCCATGTTCAAAGTATCAAGTCTCTAGCTTATCGGGAAGCTAGTATAAAATCGTTTGCAAAACTTGTGGACAAACAAACAAACAAACGAGAAAGCAACCTAATAAAAACGCGTTAAAATAAGTGTGATTATTGGATGTACTACTTACTGTTGATTACACATTCACCTCTCTAAATAACAGGCTACTTAGAGTAATGGAAAAACAATCCACCGTTCGGAAGCCAGTCCTTTTTGTGCGAACAAGTAATTACACACCAATCATTGTCCCAGCGGCCCGCAATATGGCGACAGTAACATAAGCGAACTTTTTAATGACCTCCCCTGGGTGGCGTACGGCCGCGACCGCGAGACAAAACTCGTTAACTTGGACCTCCTTTTTTTATGAACCTCCTGTATTAATACATATTTGAGTATACGGTAATGACAAGTGAGTCTTCTATTAAAGATTGAATTTACGGGGTGAGTCGGGAGTTTGAGATGTCGGTTTGCTTTTCTCTATGCAAGACATAGACAATGAAACATTTATCTTGAACAAATGAGGTCGACGTCAATTCTTGATAACTAGTTATTTGGTACTTATTTTGTTAGCTGTAACAAGATCAGGAACAAAATAAATGCTTATGTTTATAATATTCAAAAATTCTCCTATTAAGAAACCTTCCAGATGTGTACGTTGCTAATAATTCTTGTTTGAAATCGATTGAAATAGTTTAAAATAATTTGAAAACAATGAAATTTGACAGTTTCATTTATTAGCAAAGTGCTATCTGTTATCAACTAAAACTGATAAAATTCATTAATATCAAACGGTTTCAATCGATTTCAAACGGGGCTAGCAACAGAGTTACGTGATAAAGGGGCAGGTTCAAGGCCCTTAGAACTGTGTGTAGGTCCGGTGGCACCAAAAGTTCGTCATAAGTGCCTCCTCTAAGCATTTTGAGTGAAACAGAAGCCTCTGATTCGAGTTTATTTACGTTATTTCAAATTCTGTACTCAGTTTGTTTTCACATCCGTGTTGTGAGTTTGGGCTGTTTGCTTTCCGTTTAATCTTGTTTTGGCGACTTTTGAAACGTTAATGGGACATAAAAGGGTACATAGGTATACAAAATTCTGTTTACTTGTTTAAAACTCAGTATCTGTTTAAATAATTAACTAACCAATTTCAATATTGCAAGAAGTTATTCATGATAAAAGGACGGGACTTTTCATTAAAAGTAAAATAGGGAGTTAAAATTTTGATCCATTTTATGAAACTTAGAACATTTTCAAAAGTGCATTGCAACATCCTTACTAGCAAAAACTTGTACATAATAATCTGTACGATATAGAAAGAATTTGTTGTGGCGAAAAACTTATAAACTATGGTGTGCCTACGCTTCGTAGTTATTCGAAAAGTTTGCTTATGAACTCCTACTCACATTGTAAAATAGTGGGGCCGCATATTTAGGCCGAACTTCGGAGGGCGATTTTGTTTTAGTTTTGCATTATGGGGGACTGGAGTGGTTGCGGTCGGTCGTGGTCTATGTCATGGTCTAAGTAGTTAATGTTGTAGTATTTATGCTACTTACAAGTGAAATTAGTGTTCGGTACAGATGCCAGTTTACGTATTAGATACGAATTCTGTTTTGGACGAATGTAAGGTAACTGAAAGGCGAACAAGCGATGGGCATTTGTGCGTAAACATATTCTGGCGATAAAGTTTTGTGCGAAAGAACGTTTGAGCAGTGAACATTAATATTTCTGTGAAGGAATGCTTAAGCGACGAATTGTTACTAAAAGAATATATTCATTATTAACGGATGCAACCAAAACCTGTTGGTTTGTCGGTAGGTATATATATCAATGAAATTTGACTAGTGTGCCACTTTTAAAGAAATACCTTGGTTTAGGATTGACTATTAAATTTAACGTTATAATCAAGGTATTATTACACAGGAACATTCAAAATCATCTAACAACACACATTTAATTAGATCGCGCATGGTTTCGCGAATGCATTCTTAAAGCGAGGCGTTCCACATACCTACTACTTGACGAGGTCATAAAAGGGTTAACTCCCTCGCAAAGGAAAAGCGGGCTTAATATGTGGGGTTAAGATTCATGTTAGAAGAGCTTTGTTAAAGAGTGAGGATTGAAGCAATTCATCAAATTGCAGGCACAATCACGCTGTGACGAGCCGCGTGTAAGACTGCGGGATTTGCAAAATTTATGTAAGAAGCGCTCGTTAAATGCAGTGTTGATACTGAATACAAATACGAGACGGTACCTATAGAGACTAGGGAGGAAGCTGCGTGGTTGTTACACTAATTCTGGTTTTTAATGGTTTTTTATATCCTGCTGGTTTATACAACGTGTTAATGAATAAACGCAAAACCTCTTAGGTGGTGATTGTGCTCAAGAACTCTCTCTAAAGTTTCATACTGGTTTAATAGTAATAATTTAGCACTCAACCCCAAAAAAAACTAAATGTGTTAAATTTTCAGTACCGAATGTTGAGCACGTCGAATTTAATATTAATCTGAATGACGTGGAAGTTGAGTTTACGGAAAGTACAAAATATCTAGGTATTACACTAGATTCACGACTGCAATGGGATCCTCATATTGAAGCCTTGTCAAGTAGACTTAGTTCTGCGGCCTTCGCTGTTTTTAACTGATATTGAAACGGCAAGGTTGGTATTTGGTAACGATATAATTATTTAAGTTTGTAAATATTGTTACTTATTTCTGTTAAATCTGCTAAGTTTCTTGCGCCTGTTCTTCTTGTCAGTTAAAAAAGTCTGGAACAGGTGGTAGAAAAATATAGATGATTTTCTACTTTACATTTACTTTTGAACATGAACAATTTTTACTATGGAGCCAACTCTGCAACTCAACAAAAATAAGCTGTTCCATACATTCTGGTCGAGTAAGTATGTATGGAATAGCTGATTAATGTTAATCACAAAACTAGAGAGCTAGCTAAGTTTTTTGTTATTATAGTTTCAAGAGGTATAGGTTTATTATTGGTTGGCACATCAGTGAAAACCTACAAAATTGGAGGTCACTTTACGATGTTTTTCTATCGAGAAAAGTTTTAGCTATCATGTTTCTGTCAATCACATAACTGGATACTATAATTTACGTTCTACATTATGTTTTGGGACCGATAAATCAGTAATACTATGTGAAATCGTTGTTAAAAGTGTGTATTTGATGTTGTACGGCCCCTTAAGACATAAATAAATAAATATTTTTTATTATTATGATACCTACTAGGTGTAGAGTAGGGATAGTCACAAAGAAAGCACCTACATAGAGTTTTACTTGGTGTAAACACAGAAAAAATTAAATAGTCATCTACATAAAAGTATGTAAAGATAGCAAAATAAGTGTAAAGAGCGCAAGGAATGTTAAAGTGATTCGGTAGCTCAATGGTAAGTGCATTGGACCGGACTTCCAAAGGTCGCGGGTTCGATTTCCGTCCGAAAATTATGATCTGAAGCGAGTCTAATTTTTTCCAGTATATTATTTAGTATTGGATGTTAAATAGATTTTCTGCAGGAAACAACTTTTCCCTATACAAAATTAGGTAAGTTGTGGGTAAAACATTGGAGTTACCCAATTATTTATAATTTGATGATTAGCGATGATGCGGTGTTTACATGGGTCGACTTGCTGGTCAGTTTTCTTCAACTAGCGTTTTTCATCGATGAAAGCTTATAAAATCGAATCACCACCTCATTGAAATTAGGTTTGCGATTACATTTTATAAGCGATTGTTTATAAAAAGCGCTAAAAGACTAAATCCGACCAACAAGTCACCTGCCAAGTCTTTCCGTGTAAATACCACACGTTTTCAAGACCTCTAATAATCAGTAAAATATCAAAATGTCATATGTATTTCGACTGCAATTGCATTTAAGCTTAGTTTGTAGAATTGGGTTTCAGACACTTAGTTTAGATAGGTAACAATAATAAATAATAATAATAATGATAAATTTGACGACATCACATACATTGCCCCGATTCCAAAGTAAGTAGCTAAAGCACTTGTGATATGGAAATCAGAGACAACGGTGGTACCACAAACACCCAGACCAGAGCCAATATAGAATAGTTAATTTTCTAAATTGACATTGACACCTTGAAAGCCGGTGTACAAAGCCACTCGACCACGGAGGTCGCCATAGGTATTGTGAAACTGTAATAAAATATTAATTCAGTAATAACTCTTTCCATATTAATTGAACGTATCACTTACTAAAAGCTGTACGCCAACCGATGTTTGTTAAATATCGAATTGGTCACAATTACAAATATTTGCACTTCTGACCATTATCAAGTTATCAATTCAATTAACAATTTGACTACTGCGTATGCTTTCATTTGTAAACATTGGAAAGTTACACATGTGGTCGATTGCAATTAAACGTAGACTGTGAAATGACGTTTTAATATTTATTTTAACTATTAAAAGGCTAGTAATTAGGTCCTTATTTATCTACCTATGAAATAACTAACGCTACCATTTACCGAAAGGCACTAACCAATTATTTAAAAGTCAAATAAGTAGGTATTCATATAATTACACGCTATCACATTTTGGCAACAGTGTAGCAACACTTTATGACTGTGTGTTATGAAAATAAATTACCTCTATTTCATTGTTACTATAAACATTTGTATAATATTATGATAGTTAGCGACTGCAAAAAATATGGACACTACAAGATTAGGTACATAAATTTAGACCAGGGGCCCTACCGGCTAACTTTTCGAACTTCGGCGGGACTGCCGAGCTTCAACTTAAAACAGATAAATCTAAGTAATGATAAATCTAAATAATAGTTTTGTATATTCGCCAAAGTTATTTAGAAGATATCGATGTTCGTGTGACATCATGAATTGGGGTTCGCCATTTTGGCCCGATTGGGGCTCGATTTATCTGCTTTAATTTGAAGCCTGGCAGACTTTCCGAAGTTCGATGCGTTAGCCGGTACGACCCCTGGTGGAAAAAAGGAAGAATAGACTCGTGGACCTCCTGGGAAACCTCATTTCTCAGATTTCATCAACTATGATAAAAAAAAAAACTAAAAATTGCACCATTCCGATTCAGAACTAAAACTATAACTGTATAAATTTTATTTTCATTTTTGATATTCGCAAAAAACATAATTAAAAGCATTTTAAGTATTAACATTCAAGACCGTGTCTACTTACTGTTATTATTTAAATAAACTCCAAACATACATTTGAGTTTCGACATAATTGGATACATGTTTATCAGCTGATACAATAACGCCGAGTACACACTGCCTGTATCCTCACGTCCGAATTTCAGTTTTAATTATGTAGTTATGTATCTAGTAGTGTTAGTGAGGCGTATGCGGTGTCCTTTGGGATAGCGAGAAATGTATTTATTTACACTTTCGAACAGTTTGAACTGGGGAGCGATTCTGATACAGAATCGATGGGCTGATTAAAATACTCAGCGAATTTTGCAAACTTTGCTCAGTTTGGGACTAGATGGCGCTGTGTGAAATTGTCCAAGCATTTATTTATTTATATATTGCAATGCTTGTTTAATAGTATTTTGTTCGAATTAATATTTATCAGTGCGTGTTTCGTTGTCTCAAAATGATTTTCGATGAATCACCCTATGTGCAATCTTCCTAAACGAAGAACAGTCTTCGATCGACCGCACCCAGAGTCCATTGCAATAAAACTGGATTACAATTGAAAACAGAAGCAGTGTATCTGACACGGTTCATCTCATTGTTCCGAGAGGATCCGCTATCCGCTTAGTACCCCTATGGAAGTCGAAAACATAAAATTTGCCAGTATTCCCTCCAATCCTTTTACGCTTGTAGATAATGTGATTAAAGTAAATCAGCCAATTTCAATAAGTGCCCGCTCGGAACGAATCTACATATTTTATTTGGAAGGACCGTAAATTCTAGGAGACGGCCGGCGCATCTCGATTGACATCGTAAATATTCCTCCTCGCAAGAAAATTACGGACGTTAATACGCCGTTCTCACTAGGCGATTTATGTTGATCTTTCAATCGGTTGCAATCATTTACACAATAGAGGGTTATTTTAAAACACTAATAACCACGTAGGAGTCATAGACAAAGTTTGATTTACGACTTTTGCTAAAAAATAATAGAAAAACGACTTTCCATACTAATGCTTTACGAATTTTGTATGAAATGTAGTTTTTTGTATTGAAATGTCATAGAGCAAACTGACGCTGTTGTTTATGATGTAGTAATCTAGTCCTACGAGGTTGTATTTTACAAATAACCTTGTATTAACATGCGACTTGTGAGGACGGCTATTACGGTAAAATCCTCACTTCAAACGTAATACAGTAATTATTTTAATTTTTTTATTAAGATTAACTGTTTATGACTATACCAGACAATAGCCGGCATTGGAATTAATATCTAGTTTAGATGTTTATTTTGAGAAAATCCTCATGGATGCTTTTATCATCATAATTATTATAATGATTTGCTGTTGATCCTTTAATCTAAATATAACTGTCATTCCGTCTGCGGTCTTATTGTTGTGGTCTTATTGTTTTTTTAATGGAATAGTTTGAAAAAAACATATAATGGATATTGTAAACATAAACTCATGATATAAAAGACATTTTATTTATTGGGGACAAATATCTTAGCTATAGCTCAATTTTATCAATCAAAGTAAGTAATAGCTCAGTCAGAACGCACCCTAAAGGGATTCGGCCTTAAAACGGCTTCGTAGACACTAATGTTGAACGTCTGATTTTTATAGAGGCGATGCAAGGATTTATTGGCGAGGACCAGGGATGTTAGACGGCCACTCAGAAATCCTTGTGCCGAGCTGGCTGAAAAGCTGGTATTGAGAACGAAAAACTGGTACGCCTGTGCTCCGCTGCGGCGCTGCCAACACTGGTATATAAACTATGTCGGAAATCGCATCCTAGTGAAAAAAAAATTATATTTAAATTTCAGTACGATGCGAAGATGGCGCAGAAATCGACTAGCCATAGCCAAGCCAAGCAGTTTCACCAACCGTACAGTGACAAAAAACTGACAGCTGACTGCGATTTTCTGTCCGTGTTATATTTAATTTCGTGTTCAAAAAGAAAAGTTGACAATACATCATTTTTAGTTAATTATCGCCATTGTCGGTGTATGTTTGTCGGTTAACGGCCAATCTTGGTATTTTTGTACAAGGACCGAGTAGTCTTGGTACATGGTACGTGACGCTAAAAACTAGTATGTTTACCAAAAAGTTGGTAGGTCTGACATCCCTGGCGAGGACTGCTTATGTTTCTAATGTTGCAATTATACAAAAAGGATCGATCTATTTAACAGTGTCCTCAAACTGATATAGCACTGCAAAATGACAATTTTCCATAAATTCAAAAATTATTTAAGATAAATTTGTAAAAATCATATTTGTGAAAATTGGAAACTCTTTATTAATATTTATTAAACACGGGTTGTGCTTTATTCATCCCATGACGTCTCATCCCACGAGGACTTAAATTCCATACTCATCCCAAATTGTGTTCTTAACTCTTCAATAATATATAATATAAATATTTGACAGCATCATGACATTGCTCTGATTCCAAAGTAGCTAAAGCACTTGTGTTATGAAAATCAGAGAGAACGGTGGTAATACAAACGCCCAGACCTGAGCCAATATAGAAAAGTTTGTTTTCTAAATTGACCCAACCGGGGATCGAACCCGGGACCTCAGAGATGGCGACACCTTGAAAACCGGTGTACAAAGCTACTCGACCACGGAGGTCGTCACATAACATGACGCCCCGGCTCGCACTGCATTGTTTACGCGTCGCACGCAGTCAGCATGATTTTTCAGACATCACAATCATCGTCATATTTCAGCCAATTTACACAAAATCTCATTGAATTATACATTTAAATGTTCTTCATGAACCACTCCGTTCATTAATGAAAACGTATAACAGAATCTTTTCAATAGTTTATGAGTTAATTTCATTCTTGTCAGTTAAAAAAGTCTGTAACGGGTGGTAGGAAAATATAGACGATTCAAAAGTGCTTAATTACTAAGATTATTTGAATAAAGTTATTTTTGACTTAACTTTAAAATTACTCTTAACTATATATATGTATAAATGGTTATTGTTTTATATGTCAGACGAGACCAACACAAGTTACAAAGGAACAAATACATAGAGTATTAAATTTAATTTTCAAAGTCATACCAAGCACCAAACAAATTCTATCAGAATCTCATTTTAGTATAGATAGCCTTACAATAATATTTTCTGTATGCCGTAGTTCCTAAAAAGGATGTTTTCCGAAAAGTTTTTAATGAACCCATCGAAGACGTCGAGATCCCTTCGCTGAATGTGATCTATAATAACCTTTGTGTACGCTATTGTTACTATTAAATGAGCGGGTTCGGCAGACCCTTAAAATTATGTAGATTTAAAAGTTGTTTAGTTAGGGTCTGGGTTGTGAAGAAACATTAATGATTCTTCACAATACTTAAGAAGGTGTTTCTTTATACATAAGGGATTAAAACCCGAGATCACCAACCACCAACCCAACCAGCCGATTAATTTTGACCATCTGTTTTTGTCATTTTCTGCATACATAAAAACATCAAAAACAGACGGTTAAAACTTAATCAGCTGTTTATGTGTTAGTGAACTCAGCCTTAGAGAAACACCTCTTTTTTGGACTTCTTTTTCGCAATCATGCGCAAGAAAACAGCGTCAATAATGCAGCGACTGCGGGGGAGTAGCAACAAAATTCTGGTGATGATTGCCGAGAGGTTGGACTCGGCGCTGTATCACAGGTTCATCGACTTGCATGTCAAACGTGCAGGGGCCCTACCGGCTAACTTTTCGAACCTAGGCGGGTCTGCCGAGCTTCAACTTAAAACAGATAAATCGAAGTAAAGAGTTTCGTATTGTACTATTCGCCGAAGTTATTTAGAATATATCGATGTTCGTGTGACTTCATGAATCGGGGTTCGCCAGTTTAACCCGATTGGGGCTCGATTTATCCGTTTTAATTTGAAACTCGGCAGACTTTCCGAAGTTCGATGCGTTAGCCGGTACGGCCCCAGGTCGGTGATACCTATTTATCCTAATTTATTTATAATATTTTATGTAACTAACATAGCTTTAAGATTATTGTTACTAACCCTATGGACTGTAATTGTCTGAAATAAATAATATAATAATAATAATATTTTTGAATATGTTTTGTTTTGGATCAGAAGATCCGATTTAGGATACGATTAATAAAAAAATTAAAAAAATATACCTACATACATTTAATTTTATATTGTACCAGAATCAAAATATGAAATAGCAGTAACAAAATTAATTTATCCGTGAGTTACGTCCCTACCAAACCAATTATGCAAAACCGAAGTATAAACAGAAAGAACAGCGCTATCCTTAGCATGCAAATTAAGCGTACAAATAGCAACACAGAGATAACCCGGCAACCTCCAGCCGGGATACTCCAGGGCCCTTCTTGGTGCCGCTACTGTTTATGATAATGCCCGCAACCTACGGGTTTATCTTATTTTGGACCTGAATAATCTGAACATGTCGTTGAGACTGCCTGCGTTGCTGATACGCTCACGTCTTGAACGATGTAATTGAAATGGAACAGAAAATGAAATAGAATACCAAATCGGGTGGTTGAATTTAGATTTTTTCGCATTCACAATGCTAATTTTATATTAAGATAAATAATATTAGAAAAATTACTAGAAAAAATCGACTCACCCGTAGCACCTCAGACGGGACTCGAACCCGCACCCTTGGGATTCCGGCCCAACGAACTGACCAATTATGCTACCGAGTCGCTTTCGAGTCCCGTCTGAGGTGCTACGGGTGAGTCGATTTTTTCTAGTAATTTTTCTAATATTATTTATCTTGTTTATAAGTGCTTGGGTGTAGGAATAAAAATGGTTTAATTCTAAATCATGTACAGTATCATTATAATTTAATAGTATATTTAATAAAATTTCGGGTTTTATTTCTGTAAGTCATCATTGCCGACTTAATTAAAGCAAGTCTCGCAAAGTGGTCTCGGATTGACCGCGACTGTCTCGTGTACTGACTTCGACTTAATTTTTATAATTTGCGGCGGGCGCGGCGGCGGGCGGAGAGTTACTGAAATACTCCAAATTAATTTAATATGAACCATTTTGCCTAAATGTTTGAATACACCTTGTTAATTTTTACAAGACTGCCCAAAAAAAGAGATTATTTCAATATATTATTTTTTATTTTTTATTTTTCAAACTTTCAAACGTTGAAAACAAGCAAGCAACTGCAAAGTGTGAATGCATCTTTAATCCTTCCTTTCTCTAATGGTTTTATGGATGTAATGAAAAAGCTTTAGTTTCTTATTTATAAAACCAACCAAGTAATTAGGACTCTGATTGATTGGCTGCTTTAACTAAAACAAGGGCATTTTGAGTTTCTTAAAATATTTACCTGAATTAGGGTTTTTTTTATATATTTTATTAAATTAACCCTTTATTAGTATCAAATCTATTGGTCATTCATTCATAAATTAATTAACTGCGTCTATATTTTTTTTATTTCTGACCATCAGTCATTTTTATTTGTCCCCACTGCTGAGGCACAGGCCTTCCTTATGGGTTGATAAGAAAGATGGGCCATAACACACCACGCGGGCCCAATGCGGATGGGTAGGCTGAAAATGCAACCGGGACCAACGGCTTAACGTGCCTTCCGAAGCACGTAGACATTTTAATATCTAATGTTTTCCTTCTCTCCCTTTGATAAAATGTAATATTTTTATACATGAAGAACAATGATGTCTTTTATCCGATGTACCTATGTAGTTTTAGTATTAAAACCACTAAATTACGTAGAGGTACAATGTGGTAATACAAGAGCTCATTAGTAGATATTACGCTGAAGTTCTTCATGATAGAAAACTAAAAATACGGGCAACATTTATTTCGACTAGACTCACGGTAAGCAAGAGCCTAAGTAGCATATTCTCATAAATACTGAAAGAGAATAATCTGCAAGATAAAATCAGCTCGCAGCTCAACTAAATCATAACGCGAAACACGAAAAACCTTTTTGCTACTAAAATGCTGTAAAGGCGAGGTAAAGTGAGACAATGCGAACTAAAATCTCACGAAACACGAGCAAGATAACTTAATGAGGGTTGACAAATTAGTGCCGAGTTCCGTTGTCGGCAAACATTCGTTTCCGCAGCCGTATTCGGGCGATTTACGCCGCGTTAGACGGTTCGGCAAATTTCGGGAGAATTCGAGAAAATACCCGAAAGAGACAAAGGGCCGGACACTCGGCGACGTCCGGCTGATTGATTGATGAATGCCTCGTTTGAAGATTGTTCGGTAAGTATGCAAAATTCGGCGTTTTTTCCTTAGAAGACGGATGGTGCCTAGCCCGGGCCAGACGCCATTGCGGCGCGCTATCAGATTGGATTGCCCTTCTGGCTGGAAAAACTGTGCGAACAGATTTTCACAGAAAGAAGGGTGGTTGCCTTGAACTCGATAATAGTTTCATATTTTGCTGATTCATTTGTTTTTTTTGGTGTGGATTTCTTTACTTACATCCATTTTGATTTGTGGTTGCTAGTACTAGCAGAGTTACCTTCCAATAATTAAAAAAAATTTATGAGGATACAATTCAAGACTCTGATTTTAAAAAGATTTGGCGAGACATTCGCAGGCACGATAATAGTTTCATATTTTGCTGATTCATTTGTTTTTTTTGGTGTGGATTTCTTTACTTACATCCATTTTGATTTGTGGTTGCTAGTACTAGCAGAGTTACCTTCCAATAATTAAAAAAAATGTATGAGGATACAATTCAAGACTCTGATTTTAAAAAGATTTGGCGAGACATTCGCAGGCAATGTACATACCTATTCTCCATCTTTGGAGACCACAAAATATCGTATTGTTTTAAATCTACCCTCTCTATGGTAGATAGTACAACAATAAAAATAAAGTCAATTAGTTCAAACTCAATTTCAACTCAAAATCATTTACAGTCTAGACTAGGCTAGTTACAAGCACTTGTGAATATCAAAGAAGCTGCGCAATTGGTTCGCAAGCTCAAGTGGGAGACCTTGTAGCGAACAGTTAATTGTTTACTGAAAAACAATATTTGCATAAAATAAAATAAATAAAAATACAAAAGAATGATGTGCAAAATGGGCCCAGCACTGTAGCACTCTTCTACTTATCGGAAATTGTAAACCATACGTAGCAGTCTTTAAGTAATCAAATATAAAAGAGAGAACATTAAAAAAATTAATACGTACTACTATTGAAACACCATTGAAAAACGATTGTTATGTTAACATTATGCGCAATACTATTGATATACCACTGAGATACGATTGTTAATAAGATTAATTAATTCATTCTTCGTTTTTAATTAACTCATGTAAAGACAAATTAAATCGTAAATAGTTTATAATACTACAACTCTTACATTTACAACATTATTACATCATTCTTTTGTTTCGAAATAAAATAAAGCTTTTGTATAAAACATTTTGCAGAAAAATATAAAACAAGATCGTTGCACTACTAGTGACTGTGACCGCTAGACGAACATTCACAAAATATCGGGGCTTTATTTATGATTAGGTGTTAGTAAGGACTTAGTTTCTTTTGCAAAGCATTCATAAATAATCGCATTTGATAAGATTTGACGTTGTAAGCCCAGTAATATGGATAATAAATTCTTGTGATAGTTACAAATGGTAAATGTCATAATAAATTGGTGATGTTGCACTTGAATTAGTAATTCAATTTGTATACTAGAGGAATATTAATCAAAGAAATAAACTAGGACTTAACTTTACTAATTTACAAAGTAGTAATCGTTCAACATCGATTCAATAGTGATTCAATAAACAATTCGAATAAAAACGTTCACATTCGACCCGTCGCCGTCGTAAACTTTAGCTTAATCGTGATCTTTAATATTAAGTAAAATGTCAAAAGTGACATATCGTTCAACTATAAAAATATGTACTAGAAATGGGTCTCTAATTATGAATGAAGAGGCAAATAGTGAGCTACGTAATACCTATCCATTCTTAATTAATACTTTCATATAATATAGTGCCTAAACATCATACGCATCTCGAATATACCTGTTGACTAAGTGATATTAATTGATTGATTATTGGTTGAAGTGCTAACTAACTGATAATTAATGTTCGTTGATAGCTTGGATTAATCAAGCTTGAGGTTTTTGACTGAATAATATTATTATACAACTTAATGTGGCTAAAATATACAGACGAATTGAAAATATCTTCCTTTTTTGAATTTGGTTAAAAAGTACCTTCTGTTGTTGTTAATGATGCAAAAGAAGACAATAGATTGATAATATGAAAATTACAGTGTCTACGGCGGCCTGTGATGACACCAAACTTGCGCAGAAGAATTAACTAAACAGACTAGTTTTGTCATAAAAGCTTTAAAATGAAGTCCGGCCAAAATTGAATACAACTAAAATCTAATTTAATTAAAGTTAAATTTGATGATACTTAACTAATCTTGATCTTCGTAATCAAGAACCGTCTCGCCATCCCAGAATACGCCTGCTTCTTAATTCGCATCCAGGGTTAAATATTTCATTAAGAAAACTAACTTGAGGCGGCGAAGTGAACAAGTATTTTACTTCAAATAGAGCCCATTTTAGAGTCAATGTTACTTTTTAATTTATGGCACGCATTTACTTTTAATTAAAGTCTTATTAAAAAGGTTTCATGAAAAATAAATTAGTTATAATGGCGCTTGGTAAATATTTGATAATATCTTGTTTCGGAATGTTTCAAATTATGTCGACTATTCCTTGGAATTACGGAATACGGAATAGTGAGTGGAGATTTAAATATTATGTTTTTTACTTAAAAATATAATGGTGATAATGATATTACATATAATATTAAAAAGAGTGAACTGGAATTAATATTAACATGAATTGGTTACTAAGTTCATTATGAAAAGTTTTAAATTCCTTTTTAGCTACTAAATTTTATTATTCTCATTAAAAATATGTGACATTATAAACATAAAAAATTGTTAGTTTTAGTTTAAATGAAAGATATCACGAGTTGTAATTTTTTTTATTAGTCGAGGTAGATACTGCTTAACTTTGAATGAAAAAATATCAGAAAAGCGTATTTGCGAAATTTCAGAGTGTGCCGGAAGTAGGCTTCACTGGCAGCGTCGGGACCGACAGAGTTTTGGCTCTAGATGAGGGTGACCTCAAATTAAAATAAAACTTGGTTTTTCTATACTCTTTATATAGTCGCGTACCAGACAGTTGTTTGCGTCAGCGACCGATACTAAATTTTATTCTTCATTTAAATTGTCAAATATACCCCGTGTTCCACATTTATCTACATATTTGTTGATAAGTTTGTTTAAGGTGCACAAATTGTATATCCATTCTTTATAATCAATAAACTATTTGCAATATAGTGTTGTTTAATAATTTAATACTAATAAATGAGATATGTAGCTAGTTATTTTATAATAAGTTTTAGCGGAGTTAATGGTGTTAAACCAGATGTTACATACGCAATGACCTAAAAGAAACAAAGGTGAACTTTCAAAAGCACAGAACAGAACAAAAAGAGCAAAAGTACAGCACGATCAATGTATCACAAGTTTCTATTCAAAAGATCGATATTTCAAACTATTGTCCTCGTAAAACCATAACTCATGGCCGCCCGATTCCACATTTCTATCGAGTTTTCACATCCGGTACCGGAGCACAAAAATGTTTTTGAGTCACTGTATAAATTAATGTAGAATAAATGTGGGTTTAGTGCTTTTTTGTGTCTGTTGCTTGTTGTTTGTTTGCGGAAAATTTATAATACGCTCGAATAAGTAAATTTTGAATCAAATAAAAAATGCCATTTAGTCATAGCATTTATAATGCACTTATTAAATGTCAGTAGCTATATGTCAAGGTTGTATAAGTTGTTGGAGTGTAAACCTGTTTAAAGAATAGATAAACAACCGCTTGAATTTCCTTGAATTAAGTTTAGTACTATCATTTTAAGAAACAATTTTCTTAACGTATTAGTATTGTTAAATTAAAAGAAAAGCTACCTTGAAAATACGTTTTTCTTTACTGACTTTGTGAGCATTAAGTGGTAAAAAACATTTGCGAACAAAGAAAAGTCTTGAGTAGTTTCCCCGGAAAATCCACCTCATGAAAAAATAACTAGAAACTTTGCTCACGATCCCGCTATCGATATTGAAAGTTAGAGGATGGAAAATGTTCTTTGAGTACTTATTTATTAATCAGATACTCATTGAGGATATCTGAGAAATGAACTTTAATTCATTAAAAGTAAGAAAGAGATCACGTTAACATAACGTGACGTTCAAAAAATATTCGGTTTTTTAACGTTGAAAAAAAAATCTTGTTAATTACACGATATAATAATTTGTAAGCAAAAATTAGCACTTAAAAGCTTACATTAATTTGTTTATATTTGAAATCAATAAGCAGAATCATCTTTTTAATATCAATATTATGATACTAGGGGCCTATTTCATAAACATTACCGCAGTAAATTACAATGGTCGTTTGGTGTTCACTGCGTCGCCAATTTGAAACTAGAAAATAAACTACTCACAGACACTGCAATGTACGCGAATCACCGTAGTAAATTACAAAACTGTAATGTTCCTGAAATAGGTCCTAGTTATCACAAAAGTGACTTTCATCTTAGTGGGAAGAAAATCACTGTGTAAGATCGCGCTCAGACTTCAGTAACACAGTATGGGTAATTGAGTTGAGCACCAACTCTGAACGGCGAATTGAGTCCAAACTGCGAGTCAAAGCAGCTAATGTATGCTCGTATATTCCTCGGGTAACTTCGGAATAGAGTCTTCCACGGTAACTGTTTGGTCGGGCGACTAGAGGAAAGGCTGGTTGTTTTTATAACAATGGTGACTGCTAAGACTAAAAAACAAACCACTCTTTTAGGTCCCTGTTTTTTCCGATTGCCATTACTTTATAATTTTTAATAAACCGTCAATAACGCTCTCGGCCTTCAAGCTTGGTCATCATTGCAGCCCTTGCTGTCCAGATTGTCCATCAAGGGCTGCAATGCTGACCAAGCTGTGACGGCCTGGACCTGCGCTAAGCTCTGCTGTCGGCCATCATCATCGCTGCCATTAACGCAATCATTATAGACCGCGGCAGTAATATACTATTATTTCAGGGAAACACAGCAATAGAACTAAAATAGTCGCTAATAAGTAAAAATCTACTAGACAATTTTCCGGAAACAATCTTGCTGGTCTCATCATTGAGCTAACGTAACATCGGTTGCCTCGACAACTTTTTCAGCTCGGTTTACCGTTTTAAATCATTATTTATGCAAATTCACAAGATACATAGGCTACTTTACAAAGGCCTTATCTTACTAAGCTTGATTAAAATTTCACAGGCCAAAAAGCATTACGTAAATAAACATGTCATGAAGAGCAGCTGAGCGTAAATTTTATTGAAATTATGCCTCCTAAGTCGTAAGGTGTCGTTCAGTGAATTTTCTCCATAAAAACGGGGGCATAATGCTTTTTCTTGCTCTTTAGCCCGATGAGACGAAATTTATTGTGGCTCGTAAAAAATACATTGGTTGCGTAAACCACGGGAGCGGGCGTACGACGTTCGCACGTCTTCGGCTCAGTGACGAACTTTGTACGTACATCCTAGATGACTGTTTGGTACGAGGCATAAGCGGTAGCAAGATTGTGTTAAGCGAATGTGTTTGCAATATCAAATAATTTGTAGATGCTGTACACTTGACGTGGCGTTTTGGTAAATTTTCTATTTTGGTGATTGCGCTGCTATCATTATTGACCTTTCCGTCGACTCAAAAATTGAGAAGAGCTTTGGATTCTTCTTTAGAGTCTAGTTCAGACCAATTTTTTATTGTTATTATTATTGTGTGCTCTGACTAGTAAAAATATATTTTATTGGAGAAGCCATGAAGGTGGTGTCATAAAATCATATTAAACTAAATGATGTGTCGAATCCCCCAAAAATTTTCTGAACAATAAAAAAACTGTTCATATTATTCTGATGATTTTATGATACGTATTTTTTATTTATCGGAAAAAATAAAAAAAATGTATAATCTAATATTCTATAAATATGTGTAGTATATAACACCACACAAATTATGCATGCGTCTATCGACGTTGAAGCTCAAAACAGCTGTACTGTTAGCAAGCCCGCTAACATCTCGTCAATTAGCAACGTTAAAACGTAAAGTTTCTCAAAGTTGCGTTCCCATTAATAATTCTCCGGCGGCCCCCGGAATCCCTGAAAAGAATATTTCACTCTTTTGAAGCTTCAAACTGGGTACAATCAAATTACCATCTGAAAGGAGGCCTGTATCGCCGCTTAAGACGTTGAATGATTTTTCAGCAGCTTTGTTTGCGCCGTTACGGTCTACATTGTCCCTAGAATGGTAGGCTTTAGTTGGAGCTCAGAGTGTTTATTTGGCGAATTGATTCATTTGTACCCAAAATATTTTCCCAGGAGTTGAATTAATGGACCGCAAATTACTGAATCTTTGTTTGTATTTTTTCACATAAATATTTTAGGGTAACGATCAATAACAGAGTTTTACATTGTCATTCTATGGACGAGCAGTTTTACTTTATTGTAATAAAACAGCCATTTAAGCTATAAATATTTTACACACGTTAATTGACACCAATTAATCTCAAACTGAGCTGACCAAAAAGTAAATAAACAATTGTAACACCTACTTAAAATAAGCATTGTTAATATTTATTCATTATTTCCTACTGTTCTCTCTCGTTATAACGAATGCAGTATTATTATAGTAGGTCACAAATTTAATATCAAATAGCACTAAGAGGTCTACCCAAAGGTCGCGGGTTCGATTCCCGTCCGAGAATCTGATATGGTGCGAGTGGTATTTTTTCTAGTATATTATTTAGTATCGTATAAAAATAACATTGTGAATGCTAAAATCTCAAATTTAAAAATAGCACAATTCATGAAACTGCTTATTATTGAGGTAAGTACGTTTTTCCTACATAAATAAAAATAATTAGTTGGAAAACGTTCATATAAAAGACTGTTTAAGAAAGTACGAATAATATTTCCAGTAATATATTAAAGGAAACAATAGACACTACCTTTAAGGAAATTGCTATAAGCTAATAAGGTGTCGAGGATCCCATAGTAAAACAGGATCGGCCTAGACTAAATCTCTTTAGAATTATTCAAAGTGGGTTCGTGATTGATTGTCCAGCAGTAAAGACGTAGGGTTGCTAAATGTATTTTAAAATATCGTATATTAAGACATGAAAATATCACACTTGAACGGATAGGTACTAGCGCGGTTTTATTAAAACTTTAAAAGTGTTTTATTTAATGTCTTAATATAAGATATTTTAAAAATACATTTATTATACGATTATATGAATATTATATTTGTAAAACGACCGTTAAATATCAGCTGGGCCCAACATGCTATGCCATGCATGCATACTTAGGTCTACAGTCCCTTGAAATTATAAATCAAATTTCCATGAAGATACGGCCGTTTATGCCGCAAAAAACGTATTTTTCGACACTCTCAAGGGAATCAAAATTTATAGGGTACTTCCCGTTGACTTAGAACTATGGGTAAGTAATATCGTCTTATACTATAAGTATACGGAAAGTCTGAAAACTATACAATTGTAATTAAATCATAAAAATATAGTCTTTATTAAAATACCTACAAAATTTGTACGGAACCCTCGGTGGGCGATTCCGACTCGCACTTGTCCGGTTTTTATTTCAGCTGCCACTTATGTACTTTTGTTTATTTCTTAGACATCATTATCCTTCTAGGACTTCTATTCAATATTTGACAAATAATAATTCACAAAATTCTTCAAAAACCTTTTAAATAATGTATAATACCTGAATTTGTTTAGACAGTTCTTCGGTATCTCGGAAGAGCCGCCAAATCTAAAACAATTACTTAATGATCAGTTTGGTACTTACGTCTTTGTTATTGTATACAGTTGAAGTCTTTTAATAAAATCGTCTTTTAATCCATTAAAAAACATCAACTAACAGTAATGTTCTGAGAAGTCGTAACATTTACAAGTCTATTTTAATACAAAGTTTCGAGACTGGATCTATAATTTCTGAGATGCTGTCAACCCTACCATCGTGTCAAAATACAGTTGGAGGACTTGAACGATCCATTAGTGTGTAAGACTTTGAACTTTCATATCGCATTTTAATGAAAATCATTTCATATGTGTTCTCTACGTGACCAGCTTTACAATTAGGTACTGTAATTCATGAATATTAAAGCAGAATTTTCTATACGATAACTACCTACTCGTTTTGCAGCACAAGTAAAAGCTCTGATATTTTTTATAGAAAAGCCATCCTTATTATTATTCGATGACCTCCGTGGTCAAGTGGTTTGTACACCGGTCGCCATCTCCGAGGTCTCGAGTTCGATCCCCGGCTGGGTCAATTTAGAAAACAAACTTTTCTATATTGGCCCAGGTCAGGGTGTTTGTAGTTCCACTATTATCTCTGATTTGAATAACACAAGTGCTTTAGCTACTTTTTTGGAATCAGAGCAATGTTTGTCCTGTTGTCTTATATTTATTTCTTATTTGATGGATTTTCTTCCTACTGCAAAACGTCGAATATCTTGTTGTTTCTTGGCTTGGCTATTACGGTTGATTTTTTTGTTCGCCATCACTACTTACATATGAACCATCGAAACCAAAATAAATCTAAGAAAGATAGAAAAACATTTTATTCAGCACACACAAATAGGTACAACATACTACATAAAAATTAAAAAAAATAATTAATATACGTGTTCTAAAATGGCTCCTATTCAGCAATATGCCATACCACCCTAGAGGAGCACCATGTCACCAGGTAGTCGTGGAGGGAGCTGTAACGTTG
The DNA here is from genome assembly GCA_963556745.1 of Catoptria pinella. Classification (NCBI taxonomy): domain Eukaryota; kingdom Metazoa; phylum Arthropoda; class Insecta; order Lepidoptera; family Crambidae; genus Catoptria; species Catoptria pinella. Next base: position 11,874,995 of record OY750763.1, read on the forward strand.
AATGTTGCGGTCCCCTCCTGGCGAATATCACATACGAACCCCTGCTCACCTGCGGGGGGATGCGTAAATGCATTTTCTTCGGCATACAAAAAAAAGTGCCAGTGGTGAAGGGTCCATACAAAGCAGATTCCCAGCTACTAAAACTTTATTTAGCAAGAATTTCTCCATACAAATTGTTTTTTAAAGAACTCTATTATATTTAAAGTAAATTTTGGATATACACAACGTTTATAATGTTATTTTTTGTTTTCTTTTATTTTTTTTACTAGCCTCCACCCGCGACTTCGTCCGCGTGAACCGTGTCCGAGTAGTGAAATATGGCGACCAGTTTAAATGACCTCCTTAGTGTATGAAAACTAGTACTATGGAGAGTAGACCCAAATTGGATGATAAATAGCTTAGATTTTAAATTGGGCCAAAAGCTACCAAACAGTGTAAACCCATCAAAATCCGTCCAGTTGTTTTTGCGTGATCCGTGCACAAACATTTAGAATTCACTGTTTTATTATATATATATCGAATAGATAGATAAGAATCTTTCACTTTTTTATTTACCAAACAATTTTACTCTTAAAACAATATGCGTAACTACTCAAGGTCACAAAAAGAACTAATTTTCTTATTGACTATATTTTATCTCTATACATTTTATCACATACATGCATCACATCATAAACTCCAGCGACAAAAGCGCTGCAGGTCGCATGCTGTTCAATAGCTGACTTCCATTACATCCATTAGGGTAGGAGCTGCGATTTGTTTCAGCTGCTCACCGTTCCAGAGAGCGTATAAAGCGCATTTTTCTTTATTTAATAATTTTTGAGTTATTCCTTACGGGTTCCGAGTGTGACGGCGAAATGGAACGTAATAATGGAAAATTCTGAAAAAGGAGTTTTATTCACATGTATTATATTTTTTTTAAAACAAGAGAATGTATAAAACACAATCCCCAGATAATAGCAAGAACATCTACAATATTCATGGGTCCAGGAATGATAAAAAAAATTGCAAATGTGCAAAACAACTGTTTTGAAAATTTTTTTCTCTCCTGTTTCGTTTATACCAAGTCATAATTAGGTTCCATATAGTTATTTTTTTCCATACAATAACAATATAGTTTTTGAACAAGGTAGGTATATACCATTTTTACCAAATCATCGGTAATTTTTCATTTCGCAATATAGAGTTGATAAGAGTTACTAATTTGAAAAGAGACCTATAACAAAAAAAGCCGATAAGTGCATATCGGGTCACGTGCAGTAAAGAGTTCCGTAGTTACCTCATACCATATGGCTTAAACTTATATTTACTCCCTGTCATACACAACTAACGATTATAACTAAGTATAATTCCTAACTATTTTAAGTTGATCCACTATTACCTACTCGTCAACTTGTAAAGACTACAGATTTCTAGTAATAAGGGCCTCTGAGCTAAGCCGCGGACGGACAGACAGACGGTCATGGCAAAACTATAAGGGTTCCTTGTTGACCTCACAGCTGAACCCTAAAAATATCACAGTCTCTCGAGCGAAACATACAAAAGATAAGCACAACAAAATTCCTTAAGCTGCTCGTAACACACATCGATCAGGGTTGATCACAGCGCATCAAGTTACAAGCTCTCCAATCTGTGAACCTGCAAAATTGTCAATATGGCGTGAACGTAAAGAATATGGCCCCACGATCCCGATTTTGATCGATGACAATAATAACCAGGAACGGGGGACCCCTCTCTCATTATTTATCTTCGCACTTCGGAGCCCCGGGCGAAAATTTTTCATGCAAATATTACTGAGGCTACAAGCAGACGGTGTGCAGGGAAGGACTCGGAAGTATCGAGGATAAAAATTGTTGAGAGAAACAAGAAAGCTTTTTTAGGATGCAACTGACACATTTTTATAAGGAAACCTAGAGCATATTATACCAGACATACATAATTTCATATAGTAATATTAGTTCGGCTTATAGTCTTCATCGGCACTCGGCATACATACATCATCACGTTTTTTTTCTTCTCTTGCTTTCTTGTGTATTGTATTAGGATCTGCTGATGTAAGTCTGCAAAGGCTTAACTTCAGAGACGAACAAATTGTATTATCAACGTATAATTGAAAAAAAACACGATTTTATTTTTTTAATAATTTACTGATTTTTTAAAAAATACACGTTGTTATAATGGACAAATAGTATAATATAATTTCTCTCGGAAAGATTTATATAACCCTATACGGAAGTTTTAAACCTAAAAACGTGGGGCGCATTTAAAAGACAATTGATGATAGATCTTACAAAATTAGTTCCTTCCGATTTAAAAACTTGTTTTTATGAAAAAAGTTTTTTTTTCAGTAAATTATTATTTTCTGCTTTTCAGTTAACGAGCTATAACTAAAATACACCATCTCCTATGGGAGTACTTGTCAAAACGAATCAAACGAGCCCAAACTCGATAGGGTTGTGTGGTATTATTATAGAGTTCCTGTGGCCTTCTTCCGGCTCCATCATCAGACCCTGGCCTGGACTATTTCCCAACAGAGTTCTCGTCTAGATGAATCAAACGAACCCAAACTGGATAAGGTTGCATGGTTTCAATACTGAGTTCCAGCTTCATCATCAGACCCTAGACCTCGTTTCCTGTCAGAGTACTTGTCAAGACAATTCTAACGAGCCCAAACTCGATGGGGTTGTATGATTTTATTACAGAGTTCCTGTGGCTTTCTTCCGGCTTCATCATTAGATCAGCTCAATGACACCATAATATTGCATTGCCTTCCAGTTCTGCTTCTGACCTATGTTTAAAGTGTGTGTAAAATCGTTTGCAAAACTTGTGGACGAACAAAGAAAGCAACCTAATAAAAATCTGTTAAAATATGTGTCACTTCCCTGGAACCGTCCCTGGTAATAACAGCAGCGTTTCGTCTGGTAATGAGTGGCATATAAAGATGTGAAAACCTGGAGTAAGACACCTAATTTGTACATACTTGCAATGGAGATGGCGCGTCTGATGAATCACTGTCGGTATTTTCTTTGAAGCTTCGGTTACGGTTTATTGGAGATATAAGTATATTTTTTAGACATGGATTCAGAATTTATTTGTCTTTGTTTCTTAGTATACTAGGGTTGACATAACATCTGCAATAACATGAAAAAAAATAGTTTTCGAGATTTTATTTTACCACTTATTCGGTGTAATAAAATTAATATACACATTCATGCTAAATTACAGCTTTCTCGTACTCAAGGCCTCTGAGCTAAGCTGCAGACGGACGGATGGACGGATGTCGCCTCAAGGCGAACCTATAAGGGTTCCTTGTTGACTTGACTACGGACCCTAAAAAATAAAAAAAATACATAGTTATAATATTAATAATATTACTAACCGCCATTGTAATCCAATCAAAGAAGTCGATAATGTCACATACTTAAGTCTGAAATTAGATAAACATTTTTAATGGACGATACACGTTGATGATATTTGTAATAAATTAAGAATACAAAATGACGGGAATCTATTAAATTCTTTACTTTATGAATAAATTTTCTTAGCATAGGTTTGATTGAACTATTTTTTGTGATATATTACAAAATTAAATAATGAATGCGTCCAGCGATGAAGATGTCTACCTCAAAAAAGGTTGAGAGAACAAGTTTGTAATCCTGAATCACCTTTTTACCAGGAAAGTCACGTGAAAACAACTATTCTTATCTATAACACATTTCTCGCTGGTAGAGGTGAAAAGTTGTTAAACATACACGGTCTTACCACAAAAGATTTTAAAACACTGCGTATAATTAAGACAGTGTTCAAATGTGATGCCGTCTCTTTCAAACAATATTGTCAAAAAAGTGACAGGAACACGTTTAAACAGTGTCTAAGTTAAACAATTGTTGAACAGTGTTTTAAAATCTTTTTTGGTAAGGCTGACAATGTTGTATGTTTAACACGAGACCAAATTTTTTGAAGTCTTTAAATCACTCACTGTGCTCATTAGTATATTTTTAAATATCTCACTACGCTCGTTTTTCAATTCTAGAATACTTCGCTAGTTCATGATTTAAAGTCAGCACTCACTGCACAAATTGACTTTGATCTCTAGCATAACAAAAAAATTTAAGGCGAGGCTAGTGAATCTGATAAAAATATTGATTTTTGAGCTTCAGATGTGAAGAACTGATGTAGAATTCTACTTAACAAAAATTACTGTAGACTGAAAAAGAAACAATGAAACACACATACAGTGCAGATAGTTATATTTTTTATGCAAAAAGGTTAGTTTTTTATTGATCTAACACAATAACCGAGTACATTTTTAATGATCCAGTATTCCAGAAATCAATAAAAATGTACTAAATTTCGTCTTTCTGTCGAAGCGACAATGCAATAATCAACCATATTCTAAAGAGATAGTGAAAGAGTAATTTCGTGAACTGCCTTGCCTTAACATTTAAATGTCTCGACTTCAAAGGGAATCAGACGGTGTAAAAATCAACCCAGTATCATTTTGCAAATTAGTGTGTATTTAATGATAATTTTGTTGTCTTATATTTACCACTTCTAAACAATACTTTTGACCTGTATTATGTACAAAAAAGCTAAAACAAACATACAATCTACATTATTTATTAAAACTAAATTACAAAGAAAAAGTTTGTAAACAATAAAAGTGTTCATTTATTAGGTACACTAAAAATTAACCCGCTATACCCATGCCTTTTTCGGTACCTACTAAGTTTCTGGAGGGTTTCAAATAAAGTCCCGCTCCATGAAAGGGAGAATTTCCACTGAATATAATGAGTGACTTATTAGGGTGTGAAGACATTTTGCAGCAAGACGCTTAATTTGTACTGAAATTCAGGGGATAATGGAGACATTCGCACACTGTTCCCTGGAAGCGTTGCAATTTGATGGCATATTCTGTGCATATTTCAAGTAAAAAATAGACGTTATTAAACTATGAATTTTTAAATTAAAATATTATATAGTTGGGTAATATTATGGTCGCCATTGGTGATGTTCTGAAATTGTTAATATTGTGTTTCCTAAAAATTCAAAACACGCGGCCTGCCGCAGCGGCGCGCCGTATTGCGACTGGCTGGTAGTGCATTGATGGCCTTAAGGTCTTTATTATAATGACTAGTTTTTGCCCGCGACTTCATACACGTGGACATTAGGGAAATCCCTTTAACTGGGATAAAAAGTATCCCATAATTAATTTAACCCAGGCTATGTGTGCCATTCCAAATCCGTTCAGCCGTTATTGCGTGATTTCTTTTTGTTAACTTTTTTCAAATTAATTAAATAAACACATGTCATATTAGACAACATCACAATCATTGCTCTAATCCCAAAGTAAGAAGCTAAAGCACCTGTGTTATGAAAATCAGAGACAACGGTGGTATCACAAACACCCAGACCTGAGCCAATACAGAAAAGTTCGTTTTCTAAATTGACCCAACCGGGGATCGAACCCAGGACCTCAGAGATGGCCACAACTTGAAAACCGGTGTACAAAGCCACTCGACTACGGAGGTTGTCGAAGTCGTGAAGTACCAAATATTAAATATTTACATTTATAATATTACTAGGATATCCATTTCCGTTCCCGTTCTCGTTCCAGTGGCCCAGTCGCGCTAATTTTCAACAATAAAACCAAAAGTAAATCGTTACCGCGTTAGTTTCGTTTACAGAAAAAATACTCGCAATAGTTTTCTTGAAATTGTTGAAAGCTATGCCAACGCATTCCCGATATTTTTTTGTTTTCGTCTTCGAATTTCTTCTTGCACCTCATTGTTCTATCTCCCTTTGAGAACTTTACTTTCAAAGTGGAAGTAAAGTTCTATTTACACAGTATTTACACAGAATAAATGTAATCTCTATAATAATGCGACTGTAGCGATGCTGCAGCGTTACTTTAGCAAAGAAATAGATTAAATTAAGGTAACACTAAGTGGAACTTTCGACGACAAACCAAACACTAAGCCTAAATCTATAAAAAGTTTAAAACTATATAAAATCGGGTGCAAAACGTTTAAAGTGAATGTCGTCAAAATGAACCGACTGTCTAACGCAAGGGTTTATTGTGCCGCTCGTCCCTCGCACCGCGGTCGGCTACACGTCGCTTTTCCTTCCTCTCTCTAATTTTGTATGCTGTTTCGTTTCACCGCATTTATTTTTCTTCGCGGTCTAATTTTCTTTGTTGTATCCGTCGTTTTGTAACCAAATTTCGCGGAATGGGGTCCGTGGTTGAAATGAAATTGGTATTCGCAATGAATTGGCCCTCAGCAAGTCGCTCGGACCCTTTCACTTCCAAAGCGCCATCTTGATTTTTAATTCGGTTTGTCTTTTGCACGGGCTCGGAATGTTAACATAGCTCCTGATTGGACAACAAGTGAATAATTAAAATGCGACTAACCGCGGAACAACTGAGTAATGAGCGCTTTGTCTACTAAAAAGACAACTTCTTGGAAGTAACAACTTTGCTGCCGTTGGAATCGGTTTGTTAGCTTTTATTCAAAATATATTCAAACGGAATGATGTTTTGATGGGAACAAATTATACTGAAGTATACATTTCAACTTTGGTGAAACCTTGTTGCGAACCTCCTCATAAGCTTTAAAGAGGAAACAAAAATGTTTTATCATCGAGTTTTGCCCAATCTTTAAGTAGGCTTCAAATTTTTTACTATTTGAAGTAAAGATTGGGCAAAAGGTCCTTAGATCGCGATTAGATCCTCTGAGAGAAAACAATCTCTTTTCATTTGTCCATGGTTTTGCATGATTTATATTTTTCTATAGCCTTAGTACAAAAAAAAAGTACACTTACCCCGTGGTCGTCCAATAGCAACAAATTACATACAGGTTGTATTTTAGGTCAGCTTTGAACTGATTATTATTTATTTGTATCGCAGTCCAGTACTATGATACGTCGTAGTTGATCCGTTTTTATCTGTCCTTTAGGCGTTCGAACACAGGCTTAAGATGAGGCATTACATCATGTTATTGTACGAGACATCAGCAAGACGGATGGCGCGGTCACCCCATGAATATTTCAGAAGCAGCATTAGGAAACGGAAAAATAAATATGGCGGACTTCACTGGACGCATTTGTGTATAAATCGTGGTGAGTCGCGCGTGTCTCGATTACCAATAAGGAAAGTCCACTGTACGCACAACACTACCGATTCTCGACCTTACGTCGATCACTTAAAGTCACTAAATAAAATGGCGAGTGAGCCAGTCGACTGAAGTTATTTATCAGTTAACCGTATATTCATCTCTCTCTGTTAGGTGTTCCACCCTGAATTTTTATTGAAAAGTTTGGAGTTGGAGCCGTTTTTGCCATTAAAGTAGTGCGACCACGCTTCTGTAGCTATTTGGGACAGCCATGAAGTTTATCGTGCTTTTAGCTGCACTATTTGTAGAGCTAGTTGACTAATGTTTCTGGAATGTTTCGTATAAATATTATTCTACTCGCGAAATATAATAGTGGAATTTCAAAAATAGCGTTTGCAGTTTTATATGTTAAATAAATAATCATACCACTAAAATAAAAAAATAAATAAAAAGTGTGATAATAAAATAACAATAAGTTTAACTTTTGTATAAATTCTACAATAATTTACTACAATTCTACTATATTTTTTATGGAATGCAAATTTGACGTTATTGGAGTTGTTTTGAACGTTGGATATTTAGGTAACAGTAAGAATTGACGAAGATCTGGATTCGGTATGGGATTTTCCTCCATAGCTAGTTTAGCCATGGAGGAAAATACGCTTAAGGAAAATAGCTAAAATACTTAGCTCCCACGTTTTCTAATTTGAATCATGTTTCATCAACCTAACACCATATGAATAAGATTTAATCAAAAACCCGTGTAACATTGCACGCGCATCCGAACAATTATAACTGTGTTATAATAACTAACAACTCGGTCGGCGGCAATTTAACCAGGTCTAGAACTTTCTCAGGTGTAACTTTCCGAACGGTGCACGAATGAGAATCAAGCCTCCGCGACACGTTACCAACTAATTATAAACTTGTTGTCAAAATTCCTACGGGTTTGCTAGGGTGAGTAATGTTACCCGTAAGTTCACTTCGTTTTCAATTTATATCTTATGAATATAGAGTGAAGGTCCGTTTTACCTTAACCAGGTAATATCAGTAGACACAGGAAAACCAAAGGAGTGTTTTGCTAGTTTTGCACATTTAAATGAATTTTGCTACTAGTATTTGTTATTTGATTGCATTCCAGTATTTCCGGTATTGGTCTATTTTTTTGTCTGGTAAAGTCAATCAAAGAAAAAACTGATTCAATTTAATAAATACTATTAGTATGCATTTTTTGTAATTCCAAACTCGCAGATATCGAAAATTATTTTTAATTTAAAAAATACCTACACTTTCTCTTACCTACAAAAATACCTACATATTTCTAGCGCCACTTGTGTTTGCCACTTACTTGATTTTTTTAAACATAGGTAGGTAGCTAAAAAAGTTATCTTCTTTTAATGTTTTTTTTTATTTCCTATATTTTATTTTATCAATCAACAAGTTAATATTGGTCTCTTGTAAAGTCGTTGAAGAATGTAATTACTTTTTCTAAAAACATACGTTGCTTTTAGCAAGTTGTCAAGAGGCACTACTTCGGGGGGTGAGTAGTATTTCATACCGCTTCTGCGATTTGTTAAATTTGGTCCCACTTAGCAACAGGTGGCGGCGGGTTAGTTCTGTTTTTTTTTAATTGAAACCACTTTTTGTTGTTTAAAGATTGTAATGTGTTTTCCGAAAGTTTGGTTACACCAGTATTAAGTTATATGGCAGGAAAACAATGATAAGAAAGATATGAGCACACTTTTACTATAACTATACCATACGTTTAGGCTATATTTAAACGTTGGTGATAAGTTATTACTAGTGGCTCAGTGAGCTGTAGACCTCGCTCAAATTGTATGTTGTTTAAAAATTAATCCAATAGATGTCGCCACGAGGTTGACACTGCTTTTAAAAAGCAGTACTTTGTGCTCTTTGGTAGTTTAGGTATTCTTTTATTATATCTATTCGAAGCTAGATAGCGCTTTTAATTTTGATTAGTTTTAGATTTTTTAAATTCTTTTTCGTAAAACTTAAAAAAGTGGCACGATAAAAAAATCTAAATAATTATCAAATCTGCTCACAATGTTTTATGAGAATCGGTTGAGAAATGCGACCTGTAGGGGAGAACGAACGGACAGCGGGACAGCCGGAATGCGGAAGGACATATGAAAGCATTTTTGCCCAAACTGAAGCAGAAACGCTTCGGTCGCGCTTCGCGCTCGCTCGGTCAAAAATGATTTGCAGTTTGAGCAAAATTCACTATGCTTGTGATGTTATTCGAATTAAGACAGTATTTGTCTAGGGTTCTATAAAATAAAAAATCCAAAATACTAACCCAATTCAAAAAAATAAATGCGGATTTCATATTTCATACAAAACTGTAAATCGCATTAATTTTTATTTGGTTTGGTATTTTTGATTTTTTATTCAATAGAACGCTAGACAAATACTCTCTTAATCAGAATAACTAATTATTTTTGAGCATAGCTACTTTAATCAAGTATTAATATTAAATTTAGTTGTATTTCTTGTAATTCGGTGATATCAGCTGCAAAAACCTGAAGTTCCTTTAGTCCATCATAACGAGTTTTCGCCTAACATCGTTTATGTCGCGTGGGCATGCGAAATACTCCGCTTTGCTGACCGTGGATTAATTGCTCTGGGCTTACATGCTGTTATGAGTTATCACTAATGGGATTGCTGAGTTTTTTACGCGGGAGGATTCAAATTAAGTAAGTACCGCTGCGATGACATAAGACATCCTTTTTGTTAGTATATCGTAGAAGATTTATGAAGTGGTTCGCATGTGCAGACTTTCCATTACACACTCAAAGGCAATCAATACAGAAACTATATTTAGTTAAATACATACAACCTCATTTCAGGTTCAGTTAGATCGGGCACATCAAACTTAAATACCGACTGACTGACGTAGAGAGGTCTTCGCAAATGGAGGCTCATTTGACAGATATCGAATCGGTAATAAAATGTTTATTGGAATAATGGAACAGCGAAATTCCATTTCGTCGAGTAAAGAGATTATGTTTGCGTAACCTCGTCATTCTTTTGTTTTGATTGCTTTGCATCAGGCGAAGGGATTAAAAGCATTCTGATTGTATTGGTAAAATGAAGGCAATGTTTGCTCGATACAAACATATTTGCTATAGCAAACATAATAAAATATTAGATAAATATTCCATCTATTATTATTAATGATATTGTCGTAATATTTAAAGAACGAGTTGAAAAAAAAACTAAATAGTAATAATCGAAAAAAAATTTTTACAGCACTTAGCGAAGGCATTATAAGACAAGCTGTAGTAAAATTGAGAGTTATGAATAGGTTTAATTTTAAACGTTAAAATGGGTCTCGTGAGTTTGTTTTCAGGTAAGGGAACATAAAATTAACTAAAAGAGACGGTCCAAAATACATGGACTTAAAACCCAGAATGAATACGAACAAACTATATAGCAATAGATTACTTCACGCAGACCCCAAATCCATTGGGTATCAGAGATAATAGGCTGACAAAGTATGTATGAATTATAGGAAATTCTAGCATTTAACATCAGTTTTAACAACTTCAGTGATACATATTGATTATAATGACAGGCTTACTATAGCAGCGATAAGGTCTACGATCGAGTTCTACTGGTTAGTCTGTTGGGATGATAATTTCCAGGAGTACAACTGGTAAGACTATTTGGTAAGACTACTGGGAAACGCCGGAAAATATTTTTAGATATATGATCTACGTTCTTCTCAAAGTGGCCTGTAGATGTAATTGATTCTTTAATTAATTAATTCATAGTCATACTTTGTCAGCGCTTATCTCCGATACGATTCCCCATAGTTTAGGAGTTAGCGTTTTAGGTTAGGTATATGTAGCTTGTATGTATTGATTCTGTTTATTTTTTGGACTATTTCCTTTAAAGTACACGCATAAATACAAAATTTAATTTCAAATGAAGGACTTAAACACACTATTTACACATCGCATGCGGATGTTTCCTTTGTCCTCAATCCTTCTCTTCAAAAAAGGTATGTGACATTTAAAAAACAAACGCGTTGATAAAACCGCAGTGAATTTGCGTAGGACGGGTCGAGTTGGGTGATTCATCAGAAACTTAAGAGTTTTTGCTTTGAGTTCTGTCTATACCGAGCAATAATGATTGTGTTCCAATTTTCTCGAAAAAGGACTGCATTTTTAACCTCCTTCAAAAAAGGAGGATGTTATCAAGTCGACGGTATGCTTCTTTATGTATGTTTTACCATAACTTCACCAGTTGTGAACCGATTTAAATAATTATTTTTTATCTGAAAGAATATAATTTAAGTGTAGTCGCATAATTTTTTTACAGAGTTAGAAGTCTTTTCATAATCCTGAAAAATATTAATTATTTGGCTTACCATCGCACGAGTTTTCAGACATAACTTCTTTGTTTATGGACCGATTTCGATGATTCATTTTTTATTTGAACACTTAATGACAATTTAATTTCATTGGTATTGGACCTTGGTCTTCGAAGATAAACAAGGGAACTCCTCAAAGTCAAATAGGATATGTATAGTGATTGAGATATTGGTAGGTTTATGACAATCCAAAACAAACTGAGCTATGGTCCTGTGACGTTTTAGACTAGACTTGGACTACGAAGGCACAACGGAACTCCTTAATAACAAACAGCGTGAATTTGAAAGCTCTTTAAAGGTATTTCATTTTGAATCTTTTTTGTTTTTGTTTTCAGGTTTATTGAAGGAGGTTTTGTGGAGTAGCATTGTTGAACAAAGTAACATAGTTGCTCTAAAATATTATTTGTTTCATATACACTTTTAATTGTTTCTTCCAGGCAACGATAAGTTGAGCTGGATAAATAAAAACATAAAGTAAAAATATAAATAGTACCTACCTAGATAAAATAAAGAATGGACAGCATTTGACATGACACGTCTGAAGAATCGCCCAGTTATGCTGGTTGACCTAGTCTGCGAAATTAGACGCAGGTCGGCTCAAAGCAGCGCCCGAGGCGATGCAGCTACCACTTGCTTTTTGTGACAAACTACGCTGATTTGACGATCAAAAAACCTGATTATGGAGGGAAATTTTGCTTACTACTTTTCTAAAATCTTTAGTAAATAAATATTTTACAATACTAGAAAAAATACAACTCGCACCAGATCATATTCTCGGACGGGAATGGAACTCGTGACCTTTGGATGTCCGGTCCAATGGTCCGAGTGAGTCGGTAACTCAGCGGTAAGAGCATTGGACTCTGGACATCAAAAGGTCACGGGTTCGATTCTTGTCCGAAAATATGAACTGAGTCGTATTAATTCTAGTACCTATATTATTTAGTATTGTATAAAATAGCATTGTGAATGCTAAAATCTCTAATAAAAAAAACATTTTACAGTTTTTGTGTCACTTACAACATGCTCTTTGATTTATAAGAAAGGCAATTTTTTTTCAGAAATTCTATAATTATTTTTTCCCTTCTTGTCATTCTTTTTCTTATAATGCAGTAGAAACAAAAAAAAAATAGGGTATTTTGCTTTAGAAAAATTGAAGGCAAATATTGTAAATGAAGGCTACAATTACCAATACAGTTCACAAATTTTAAATAATCATACTTTCAAAGTACTACGACATTAAACGACTGATACCTTGTTTGACTTTCGATATTGTTCGTCGAAATTAGACGCACGCGAGATCAAAGCAAGTCGTCGCCGTGGGCGGTTGCAACTTGTGTCATACACACGCTCTTTGAGCGAGTGACGTGATTCGATGATTTGGGAGGGAATTTGTCGATGTTTTATAACATAGACATTATTGTCGAGAAAGGCTCCAAGTAATGGCAGCTGATATTAAAAAAAAACACAGCCTCCTTCAAAACCTTGAAAAACAGCTCTAAATAGCAAGATATTAAAATCTGCATTAGGTAATATTAATTTGTACGCATATCTTATTTTAAAAAAACTTCTCATAAAGCCAGGTGGAACGGAATTGGAAGAAACTTTTTAATTTAAACTTTAAGAGTTATATCGTTTTTTAAATATTTCGTTTTTTACTATAAAAGTCCCTGATTTCCAAGTACCAATTTATTACAGATTTGGATATTAGTGTATTAGTTGGTGTAACAATACTACGCGATCAAAATTAGGTGTATGTATGACGAGTATGACTTCATCGTGTTAGTTTTCAGTATAAATTGTGCTGAAGTTTGACAGGAAGACGTCACATTTGAGCACATTCTTATTTTAATCACATTGTAGAAGCACTTAAAAGTTACGTCCGTGGGACGACTGACAGATTTCGTTCCACGCGGGTTGACTCACCTATATGAATCCAATCCACCCGGGATCAAAGTAATTTTACTTTCCAAAGATACGTCACATGCATTAGTACCGTGTCCGGTCGTAAATGATGGAAATGGTTATTTTTTCATAATAATATCCACATCTGATTTTAAAAATGTTTGATCATGTATAGCTTGGCCAGAAAGAGAAGAAATTAAATAAAATGGAACTAAATTTTTTCAGTACAAAATATAGCCAGTGTTAAAATAAATAATATCAGAAAAATACTAGAAAAAGTCGACTCACCCTTAGCACCAAATCGGGTGGTTGAATTTAGATTGTTTATAAGTATTAAATTTAGATATTTTCGCATTCACAATGCTAATTTTATATTAAGATAAATAATATTAGAAAAATTACTAGAAAAAATCGACTCACCCGTAGCACCTCAGACGGGACTCGAACCCGCACTCTTGGGATTCCGGCCCAATGCACTGATCAATTATGCTACCGAGTCGCTTAGTCGCATAGTCAGTGTTGCCAAGTTATTCGTGATTTTGACGTGTCTGCATAGAAAGTGGCGCCCTCATTTTTTATCTACTCTTTATGGTAAGCTGTATAGCAGATCCTTTTATAAATATAAATAAATAAATAAATATTTGACAACATCACATACATTGCTCCGATTCCAAAGTAAGTAGCTAAAGCACTTGTGTTATGGAAATCGGAGACAACGGTGGTATCACAAACACCCAGACCTGAGCCAATATAGAAAAGTTCGTTTTCTAAATTGACCCAACCGGGGATCGAACCCGGGACCTCAGAGATGGCGACACTTTGAAAACCGGTTTACAAAGCCACTCGACCAAGGAGGTCGTTTATAGATGTAGCTGGTGGTGAAAGAGCCTTGAACATTTGGGCAATGTATAAATACTAGTGGTTCAGTGAGCTGTAAAACACGCTTTCGTAACATCAATTAACATTTTTCGAAATGACTGAAATATAATACTAAATAATACAAGGTGTTACAAAAGTACCCTTAATGCCGAATATGGTAGATAGGGACCATCAAACTGAACAACTTTTACTATGGGACCAACTCTGAAATCGCGAAAAAAAAATCAGCTGTTTCATACATTTTGATATTTTCGTAATTAATTTCAGGTTGATGGTCCTTATCTACCATATTCGGCATTAGGGAAAATACGACTCGCACCAGATCATATTTTCGGACGGGAATCGAACCTGCGACTTTTGGATGTCCGGTCCAATGCTCGACTGCTGAGCTACCGAGTCATCAGCATCGTCGAAATTCTTCTAGTATATCCTACTTTTACGCTGCAAGCCAGCGTTATTTAATCAATGTAAGGAATTACCTTGACATTCAATTGAAATTTTCCAGATATTTTGACAGTTGAACATGAAACAGCTATATAACTTTTAAATACTTAATAATATACTAGAAAAATGACTCCAAAACTGACTCCAATACAAAATCAGTTTTGCGTGGCCACTTTGTTTTCTTTTTGGTGTTTGCTGCCTAACAATTTGTAACTGGTTGGTTTTATAAGCTTTTTATTTATTTAATACATAGGCTGGGTAAAATGTCTCCAATAATTGATAAAAAAATGGACAAGTGCGAGTCCGATTCGCCCTCCGAGGATTCCGTATAAATTTGTAAGTACTTAAATAAAAACCATATTTTCATGATTTAATTACAAATGTTTTGTTTTCAGATTGTTTCCTGCACTTGTAGTATACTACAACGTCTTATAAGACGATGTTACTTGCCAAATTTCATAGTTCTAGGTCAACGGGAAGAACCCTATAAATTTTGATTCCTTGAGAGTGTCAAAATATGCGATTTTTGCGCCATAAACGGCCGTATCTTTTTTACGTTAACTGAGAAGTTTGATTTTTTCTCAGTTTTAAGGAACTACAGACCTGAGTGTATGCTTTCAATTTCAACTCGATACCTCCACGCGTTCCCGAGATCTGTGATCAGACCGACGGACATCAAAGTGATTCTATAAGGGTTTCGTTTTTTCCTATTGAGGTACGGAACCCTAATGACAACGCAAATAGTTCTAAAAAACAAACATAATATTTAAATCATTAGTTGTTTTCCCCTCCAATCGATTTGAATGTAAGTTTTTTGATTAAAATTGATATGCGATGATTATTACCTTCCCGACCCGTCCGTCCACCCACTAGACTTTTATTTCTTGTTTTTAGAGCTATTTCATTTTTAGCTACTATTATTTTTATTTTCAGGTTTTTGATTTTTCTTTAATTTCTAATCCTTATGTTCATTTCTTTAGAAGATTTTATTAAAAGCAAACATTCGTTTCAAGCAAAATTTTAGAATTCCAAGAACGAAAATAAGCTTCTTTCGGAAAATACAGGCTCAAGTTCGTTATTAGATTATATGTTTTAAGAAAAAATGGTCGGTCACAAACAAATATATAAGAGGCGTTTGCCGTCCTTTAAAGACTGTGAAAGCTTTTATCAAACTTAATGTGATTTCGCTTCAGTGATACTTCTATCATTCTTCGTCAAAAAGGCAGTAGCAAAAGCTAACCAACTGTTCTGTTTTCGATTCCGCCAGCTGTAACCGGTTTATTTAAAGTTTTTCTAATCCATTAATCAACCTTTGCGCTAAAAGGCTACGTTTCAAAGAATCGAATTCTAGTTTAACAGTTTAAGTTTTGGCTCGGTACCAAGAAAACATATTGCGCTGCCAACACAAGAAGCCCTAATCCGAATACCAGTCTATTTGCAGTTTTAGAAATTGTCTCATCGCTTATGGCCCTAATTAGTTGCAGTGCATCTGAATGATGCCAACCAGAGCTCTACTCCTATAATCATGATACTGTATCGAGATCAAATTCAGTTTAAAATGCAGACATCATCTTCCGTAAGTACTTACGAGTACCTATCGCTTACGGCACGGACTTCAAACCATCCTCGACAACGTAAATAGGTACTAACTTTTCGTTCTCGTAATGTACTATTTCTGTTTTGAAATCTCAGGGTTAAGTAAATGGTCGATCGAAACTCGCTGCTGGAAGAGAAATAACTAGATACATACAGGTAAGTATTTAGCTTTATAATGAAGGTCACCGTTGTATTATTCCCGAGAAGTCTCAAGACTCGTAAATTCCAGCGCTACCTCCGTACGAAAAGTAGCGTTTTAGTTTTAAGATCACATCGTATTATATCTCTTTGCAAGTAAATTTCCTGAGGAAATTACTGTTCCCGGCGAAATGAAGACAGTTTGTCGTTTATTTTTGTACACGTACCTATATAAATGTTTATACGCACGAGCGTAAACATCACGAGATGTTTCGTTAATTGTTATTCTAGTATTATGTTATTTGTGGCTTTATTAATATAATATAATTTAAAGGTTTTTAAAGAGATTTACAGCTGTAAAAATTGAGGTATGTACTGTACATGAATGTCCTTTTGGCCATTGACTCGTAGTTCTATATTTACATTGAATAAATGCGATTACGCCCCTGGCGGTACCCACTTTTGCCGCTCCAAACTAAATCCAAATAGAGAACGACGTAGCAAAACCGTCCGCCCAAAAATAATAACCTCCTGGCCACATGTCGTCGTAATATCGACCGCACTCGTAAAAAATAAGAAAAGGTCCCGCAAAATACTTTTTATTACAAGCCCGTGTGTGTGTCGGAAAAATTGGAAACACATTTGTAGGGCGCCGCGGACTGAGTACGGCTTATCGTTTCCATATCACAGTATCACGTGATTTCTTTGAAGATTTTCACGAATGCGAAGTTCCTTGTGACCTGCCTTCGAATGTTCTGCAAAATTATGGGAAGTGCTCACGGTGAAAAATTTTTGTAAGTGCCTGTTGTTCACGACTCCTTTACTAAAAAGTTGAAATTATTTCGATTGCTTTCACACAAATGTTTGAATTGTATGAATTTGTGAGGTGTTAAAAGTTTGTAATACCCATGCTTATGAACTAGTAAATGATTCGATTGATTGATTGAAATATTGATAACAATCTAACTAATTACCTAGTTATATTCTTATACTGTGATATTATCTTATTGTCTTTTTCTCGCTTTTCACTAGCTAGGTCGAGTTCAATAAATGTACGCACCACTGACAGTTCATCAACCTTTATGACTTTCTAATAAAAGTCAACATGCTGTCAAAAGTGTCAACATATTAATGAACTCGACTGTACATACTTTATCATTTATGTTACTGTCACACAATTCAGATAATATTCAGGTACTTAAATTAGGTACTAAAATGATGTAACTTTTTCGCATCCACTTATCAGTAAGCATTAAGAACTGCACTTATTAAAAAAAAGGATTTAACATACGAGATCTTTTATGCGTTTGATTAATGACTGGCGATAAAAAGCGTGATATTGTTGCATTCGCATTCAAAGTATTGACTGCATCGTGTATTCATTCGGTAGCAGCAGCGAGCCAATTTCAGTAAGTAGTTTCGTGTATGGCCTTGTTTATACAGCGCACGTTATTAAACTTTTATTTAACACTGTTTATGGGGCTGATGCCTCCTAGTTTAGGTGGAGTTAGCTAAATAGGCAACTTAAAACGGAAAACGGTTTATTTTACAGTACCGAATGATAATCTTACTAATAATAAGCTTTATTTACTTTTCTAATTACAAAAGTCACCGTTGCCTGTGTCAGATGGCACTTCTCAGAATGCCATACAAATGATCACATAACATAAAAAAATTGAATTTTTAAGGCATAATATAATCTATGTAATCCGCGCGCGATTAGATTGGGATGGGACCTTGTCAAAGTAAATCGAAAATGACAGTTAAACAGTCAAGTAGCGTTAGCCAAAAATGTTGAAACTGATTAATAAAAATGAATTAAAAAAAGTAAATTGTTTTGCCCTCTTTCCCACTCATTATTAATTAATCACTAAAATAATCACATAATAAATCTCGCATCTAAAATAAAACTCGAGCAGAAATCCACGCGCACAGCATTATGCGAGCATCTACGCGAGTTTGTCGATGGTACGGCTGGCCGACGGACTGTGCGCGTCTTAGTTCCAAAAGGTAGGCATCCCATTCTCATCGCGCGCGGATTATAGGAAGTCGAGTGGAAATAATCTATATTGATTTAAAAACTAAAAGGAAACCAATGCAACTGTGTTTTGTTTTGTACAAAAATGAACAGTGCAACGGATTCATTGTGAAGACAGGATTTATATTTCAGATTTTGCTCCTTTGTTCATGTTCACACTGAATCTCACATGGAATCTCATGTTCACACTTACCTGTTGTCTTATTTATAAAGCACGGTGGCAAAGAAGGCGATTTGGAAAAGGGGGAGGGAGATGTACTTAGATATCACGTGTATTAATTTTTTCGTTAAACGCGCGATTTTTTTAACCGAAATTTTTAAGGTAGGTACTTTACATAAAAAAATACACGTGGCTTTTTTAGTCTAAAACCTCATCATGTATCATCAACGGAAGGGAGGGAGTGGGGGGTAAAAAATTACTAAAAAAACATCACGTGATTAATGGACGACCCCAAAGAAGTAGGCGAGCCGTAGACGGAAAATCAAATTGAAAACTACTATCAAAAAGTTGTGTTTTTTGTTACTTCCCCGTTTCATGAGAATTCGCTCGGAGCGATTTTTAATATAAGGAAGTGTCAAATCATTTTTTTACCTTCACAATTACAAAATTAACGAAGTACCATCAAGTGACACAAAGAGCGGAAACGCCGCTTTGACTTAACCTGTAACCGTATCACCATATCAAAGACAACCAAAAATGTACACACAAACATTCGCTGGGCGTCCGTCGAGTGGGTATAATTTTCCACCTTTGAAGTAAGCTTGTCCTGTAATAGTCTCGATTCGAATGAGGGTTCTTGTGACCTATGTCAACATGAGTGACTTTTCGGCACGTCCACGGGCTGTGTAATAATGAACGAAACACGTGTAGTAAAAGCTCGGATTAGCTAATGGCGGAGGAGACAAAATGAGTCGTTCATTATTCAACACAGGACTGGGAATAATATTCGAGTTAATTAATGAGACGTGTAGTTCCGTGTACCTTTACTCAGAAGCGTTTTGCGGTTATGTGAGAATGTGATTGGGTAATCAGTTTTAGTATCTGCACTACATTCTTAATTATCAATGAAATAAGTAAACCACAAAACATTGTTTAACAAGTGTTTAACTTAGACACTGTTTAAATGTGATGCTGTCACTTTTTTGACATTATTGTTTGTAAGAGACAGCATCAGATTTAAACATTGTCTAAATTAAACAGTGTTTTAAAATCTTTTGTGGCCGAAAGAGTCCGGCGAACAGTGAGCTTCCCATATAAACTTCCCATATAATAATACCAAAATGATTTGCAATTTGAGCATATTTAACTCTTCTTGTGATGTTATTCAGATTGATACAGTATTTTTCTAGGGTTCTATTAAATAAAAAATCCAAAATACAGACCTTATTCAAAATAAATGGCAATTACATTTTTTCATACGAAACTGTAAATCGCATTACTTTTTATTTGGTTTGGGTATTTTGGATGCTTTATTTATTTAATGCTTTGATGCTTGGATGCTTTATTTAATAGAACCCATAGATATGTGTAATAAGTATATATTTAAAAAGTATATAAGAAGTATATCAGTTGTCTAGCAACCATATTACAAGCTTTGCTTATTTTAGGGCTAGATGGCGCTGTGTGAAATTGTCCAAGCATTTATTTATTTTTAACTGGTAGAGACAAAGATTTAAATATTAGTAAATAAATAATTTTATTATCTGTTGTTTGCAACGTAGGATTGTGTCATGATTTTCAATGTTTATTTTGCAAAAAAATATATATTGGCGTACTAAAATTTATTAGTCCGTTTATTTTGAAACAAGTTGGAAAAACTGTTTTAGCTGCACAACCGTCAAATGCCATAAAGAGTGCAAGATATAAGAAAGGCCAATAAAATAAACAGAGTCGAGGCACACCCGAGTTTCAGCGCGTAATACAAAATAATTCAGAAAGCGAATCTCCAGAGACACATTCTCGGCCGCGTTAGAATAAACATTGCAGATGAATACGTTGAATAAAGATAGTTGTCGCACATAAACGGCGATGTGTTACGCCGCATATAATAGAATGAGGATTCCTTAAATGTAAAACGTTCGCCGCCGCTCCGAGAGTCGTTGAAACCCCTATAAAAATGTTAGTTCGCCTTTCATTACATTTTGGAACACGGCTCCGCGCCCCACACCCGCAACTATACGCTTTAACGCGAACGAATAAAACGCATTTCGGTGTAACGCCTCCATTTATTTATTTTGCCGAACGTCCAATCTATTCGTTTTGAATAGCCCGTTTTCGGCGTTATACTTTGTTTTCAAAATCGCGTTCTGATTGAGATAGTTTAAGATAAACGTTTTAAATAACGAATCTATAAGGTGAATACCCCACCGAAAATGGCGTCCTTAAAGGTTTTAATGTTATAAGTTGTTAATAGAAAAGGAATAAGAATATTTTATTTTGCAAGCATTCACAGTACAAAAAGTTGTAAAAATAAAATGGCTTGTGCTCATGTGATGCACCAGATACTGGCATGCAAACAGAACAGACAGAATGACGCTAATTTTATAATATCAGAAATAGTTAGTTTATTAGTAGAAAACAATAATAATTATAGATCAAAAAATGACAAGTCAGTAAGCAAAGTCAATGAAATGGAAGCAACGCAAAATCCAAAACAATGTAATAAATAAGTAAATAAATAAATAAATAATAAATAAATAAAATAATAAATGTAATAAATAATAAGAGAATGTCAAAGCGAAATGTCATGTTAGCGTGTTAGTAATACAAAAAGAGTCAGGATTTTAATAAAACTAAACGTGATTTTTTTGAGACCCATATGTCAAGTATTTTTAAAAGGTCATCAGTAGATAGAAAATGTGTCAAAACGGTCACATTTAGCAGTTTTGCTATATACGTCTATGAATGACGACGAGGGAATGTAATGATACCATCTTAGAAAACTAGACTAGAATTCTACTTCACAAAAATTACTGTAGACTGAAAAAGAAACAAAGAAACAATAACCGAACAGAATATTGAGAAATGTCTTGGTAATTCTGTAAAAAACCCCGATAACACCATCAAAACTTATAAAAATAAACTTCCAATCGTCAGATTTCGTAATTTTCAACGACAGTGATATATTTTTTTTGCAAAAAGGATAGCTTTTTTATTGATCTAATATAATAACTGAGTACATTTTTAATAAATGATCCAGTATCCCAGAAATCAATAAAAATGTACAAAATTTCGTAAAATTTCTGGCGAAGCGACAATTAAAGCTATGCAATAATCAACCATTTATTCTAAAGAGATTGTGAAAGAGTAGATTTCATGAATTGCTTAACCTTAACTTTTTCCTCTCCGACGAAATTAATGTTTAAAGTACTTATTTAGGAGTAGGTACATGAACTAGCTTACATGGCAGAGTAACTCCCCCACTACTACACAGAAGCGCCGTTATTTCCCTTGACAGTCATATTATTGCAAGTTTGAGCCACCATTGCTTGAGCCTTCGTGTCCCACGTCGTTCTTGACGAGACTTGCCGAGTTGAAGCTTCGGGATAAATTTCTAGGGATCACAACATACTGGTCTTGATATACGTGATACAAGGGTCCTTCTGCCCCGCAGGGCTGTAATTTGCACCTGTAGTCTCAGATATTATGTGAGAAATTTTGTGTTACTTGAATACAGGTCATGGGATGAGGGGAAACGGTTAGACCCGCAGTTTTGATTTTATGGTTAGCTTCTAGCCTGTTGACCGCCCCTATATTAGATATTTTCGGTGGGTTAATTTTGGGTTCACATATTTTGTTTCGGTCAACACTTCACTGCAATGTTTATGAAAATAGTATATCGCTTTTTTCTGCTTACCTTCCCAGTAACTATAAGTTTTTAATTCAACTTTCTGTGAATGACTTTTAAGGCGACTTGCACCATAAATTTAAGATTGTTTATGTTTAAGTACTACTCAAACTTGAGAAGATCGGTGGCGCAGTGGTATATCGCCTGGCCCATCGATTGCGGAGCTTAAGTGATTTTCGCAAGGGTCGGTCATTGGATGGATGACCAACATTTTATTACCTCGAGCTCCTCCTTGCTTCGTTTGTTTTGGCACGTTAAGCCGTTGGTCCCGGCTGCATTTGCAGTCGTTAGCACCATTCCGCATTAGGCCCGCGTGGTGGGTCATGGCCCATCCTCTTTATCCACCCATAAGGAAGGCCTGTGCTCCAGCAGTGGGGACATTAAAAATAGCTGGTGGTCATGGTCACCACTTTAACATAATTTACTACTTAAACAATATAATATAATACAATAAATAAACAAATAAATAAACAATATAATATAATATTAAAGACCATTTCCAAAGAAATATCTTTCAATAGATTGTTTGATTAACAAAAGGACAAATTTTTGTCAATGATGCCAATCTTATGAAAACTAATGATATCGACTTCTGAAATCTTTAGTTCCAGCTAAGAGTATTGGACATTGAACAATTCTAAGTGGAACCTCATCCTCTCATAAAAGCTACAGCAAAATCTCTTGTAATTAAGATTACTTATCTATCTTATATTAAGTGCTAGTTTTTAAAAATCAAATTCGCCATTTTCTGCAGCGATATATTGTTTGACGACCTGAGTGGTGCAGTGGTCAACATGCCGGTCTACCACGCAAGAAATCCCGGTTTCGATTCCCGGCTGGGCAGACATTGAAATGATGAATAATAAGTATATATTTAAAGAGTATATAAGTAGTATATC
The DNA here is from genome assembly GCA_963556745.1 of Catoptria pinella. Taxonomy (NCBI): domain Eukaryota; kingdom Metazoa; phylum Arthropoda; class Insecta; order Lepidoptera; family Crambidae; genus Catoptria; species Catoptria pinella. The sequence goes on from OY750763.1 coordinate 11,898,247, forward strand.
AGTTGTTTATCACCCATATACAAGCTTTGTATTTATTTTTAGTATTTTTTTCTGGGGTTCAAAAAACTTTGATTTGTTTACTATAGCTGGCGTATCCAATAAAAATAACAAAACTCTGGCAATAATAACGGTAGGACAACTGTCCATATAAGACACTCGTAAAGCCATATGAGATAAAATGATTCATGTCAAGTCGCACTAATGCGTATTAGGAAGTTTTCCAATAACCGGCTACGTGTGTCATTGTGGTCTCATAACGCGTACGTTATGTGAAACTTCAGTCTCGGTTATGTGTGAACTACCTTTTACGACAAAGTTTGAATTAGGAATAAAAATGAAATAAAATGGGGAAGATAATTTTTTTATAAAAGTAATACTAAATAATTTAATAGAAAAAATACGACTCGCACCAGATCATGTTCTCGGACGGGAATCGAACCCGCGACTTTTGGATATCCGGTCCAAGTCCGGTCTTCTAGTATATCAACTCTTACGAATTTTTTCTAGTTCATTATTTAGTATTATATAAAAATAGCATTGTGAATGCTAAAATCCCAAAATTTAAAAAATATTATATAAGTATTTCTAATTTGCAAGAAGTTATAATAAGGTTACATAATAGTCTGAAAAAAAAGAAATATGCTAGGAATTAGGGCAATCTTCAAATACGAAACCTAACGATTGATTTAAGCGACCAAAGTCCTCACTCAAGTCATTTTTCATGCTTACCAAAATCACGCGAGCTACTTTCTTAATCTCGCCGTAATAATAGCTAAGTGAATGTTAAGGTACTCCGTTTGAATCGGCTTTATGTGCTCGTAAACAACGGAATGGCTAAACGTGTTTATGGCTGTTAAATTGTTTTACTGGAGAAACAAACTTAATATAACACTTAGGTGGAAAGATAAGGATGAATGCAATCATTGTTGGAATTATTTTAAGGAGAAGTAAATGCGTAGTGTCTTAAGAACCATACAAACTGGCTTGGTGTTACAAATATTCTACACGAAATTTTTATTTTTATTTGATTGAATCAGGCATTACTTGGCGGGAGTCCCAAACCATTGTGCAATAAAAATATTGTGAAAAGAGAAATATATGTAGCTTACTCCCGCAAAAAAGGGAGTAGTTTTTTGCGGGAGTAAGCTACATATATTTCTCTTTTCACAATATTTTTATTTTTATTTGTGCCTTTTTTAACCTGTATGCTATAGTAATACTTATAGTAAATAATAATATTATTAATTCATTAATTTAATTATTGTTTCAGTTCCCCATTAAGAATAGATTATATTTTTATAAATGATATGCTGGCTTTCTCCATTTTTTTCCTGAAGTAATAGAAACCAGTGTTTGTTTTGCCAAAAATTGTATTATGTAAGTAATATGGTTTGCCATTTAAAATGAATTCTATGGCATATAAAATTATGTTAGTATAAAGAATAATATGTCATTTGATTCCTTATGACCAATGAAATTAGTGAAAATTTCATGAAACTTGTTAGTTATGGCCAATGAAACGTTATTGTTTAATAAAGCTATGACATATGCAAGTATGGCAAACATTTCAACGAAATTATTGCATTCAAAATTAGTAGGGAAAACATTAGTTAGGGAAAACATTAGTAAACCCACTTATAGAGGAATTTACTGTATTTGGAATAACATATTTCCTCAAAATTAAAACAATCGCAATATCTTAATCTTTCAAAACACTAAATTGAGGAAATACCAATTTTGGTTTAAATACCAAATCCTTAACAACGGTATCCAATGATAACTTTACTCAATATTCGACTTTATGGTGAATGCAATAAAAACCCCCAAACTTGCTCATACGGATGATGTATCCGTTAGTTGGCGTCTTGACATTTTATTATTTGTTTGGTTCTTATCTTAATATAACAAGTGTCATTAAGAGGCATGAAAAGGCTGTCTGTCCGGCCAGCGTGCCATCACAAAATAAGGTCACGTCTATTAATATGTAAACTGTTAAGAACTTTGTCATTCTAAAAGCTATTACTTTTTTGAACAGAAATCAATGACAAATGACAACTACTATAAAGCGACAAAGTTCTAAACTGTGTACATATTTTTCGACGTGACTGTACATGTGTTCTATCTAGACAGAAGCGAAACCCGCTCCCGACTTTTGTTCTGTTGCGCTAATAGGAGCTACAGTCTAGCCTGGATTACAGTCTGTGTAAATGATAGACGTATTTTCGTCAACTGTTTTATTTATGGTAACACAATAAAGTATAAAAACATATAAAGGTCTAAAAAGGAGGTTGGCCTGATCGCCAACAGTCTGGTTAAGCTAAAGAGTGCCCAATGTCTTTGTGTGCGTGCACGAAAAACGCGATTTATTCCGAGCGGCTTTTCTATCTTATTTATATTTTGTGGTATCATCTCCTGTCGCCCACGACAAGTTGACTCATTGTTTTTATATGCGTGATCTCATGTTACCATAAAGGCAAAGAGTGATACAACCTATTCACTATACTTAATGGAACTAAGTCATAAGTGTCTATATGACTTTGTATTATTCTAGAATTTTGCATAACGGGTATTTACAGGAAGTAAATGGTTAATAATTAATAGTGAAATGATATTAATTCTTTTGAATTAAGCCTTTTTGACTGGGTAGTTAAAATATTTTTTAGTGTTTGTCATTCTCTAGATGATTTTGAACATAATAAATTCTGAAACCGGGCAGCATCAAGAGTCCGGCGAACAGTGAGCTTGCCATACAAACGTAATACTAAAATGTTTTGCAATTTCAGCATAATTATTAACTCATTTTGTGATGTTATTTGGATTAAAACAGTATTTGTCTACAGTTCTATTAAATAAATAATCCAAAATACTTACCCAATCCAAAATATATACCAGTTACATTTTTTCATACAAAACTGTAAATGGCATTTTTTTTTTATTTGGTTTAGTATTTTGGATTTATTATTTAATAGAATCCTAGACAAATACTGTCTTAATCCGAATAACATCACAAAAAGAGTAACTATGTTCAAATTGAAAATCATTTTGGTATTATATTTGGATGGGAAGCTTATTGTTCGCCGGGATCTTAAGTATTAATACTGGAACGTACTAAAGTGCATAATCTTCCGAAGTGAATCACTAAAATTACATTTCCAACAATATTATGGACATTCACAAAACAGTATAACTGATGTTATTGTAACGTGTTTTGTTGTATAAAACTCTTTGTGTGGGAATAAAATCAGTAAGGCCTTATCGTTGGCTCCGGGATCGTATTCCCCTTTTTATTAGTCACACATCCCGTATTATTTGCAGAAAAGTCGACGTGTCGTACAACGTACACACCTACGCTACATCGAACATATTTGCCAAAAGCGTATTCATATTAGATTTCCGATCTCCCGATGTTGTGTCGCCTATGTGATGAGTAAACAGTAAGACAACATCACAGTGTCATTGTCTAAAGCAAATTGAAGGTTATCTTTGTCATAGAGCGGTCTAGGCTTTTGGAGATCTTTTCTTTTCGACTGAATCGAAATCATTGCTTCAGAATTAGCATAGAAAAAACTAATTCAAGAAGCTTTTAACATTGTTTCAAGAAATGTCTTTAAGATAAAAAAAAGTTAGCGAAGAAAACAAACCGAAAATCACGAATATTTCGTACATGACAATCAACATTGTCCTAACTCAAAAAACGTGGTTTCGAGATAAAGCATTTCAAAGATTTAAAAATTCTCCTGACTGTGAAGTATTTATGGCCTTTTTTATACCGGTAAAAATGCATTTACGCATTCCATACCCACCGCAGGTGAGCAGGGGGTTTGTATGTGAGGCTCGCTAGGAGGGGACGTTGCGGCTCCCTCCACGACCACCTCCCGTGGTCCCACCCAGCCAGTGGCTCGATGGAACCCCTGGAGGGGGTATAATACCCACTAAAAAGCCGGTACTTGCCGTCATGCGCCGCCGGTTGGCCCTGAGGGTCCTTTGTGGGAATCGCCTCATTAGAGCATTTATGGCTTAGTTGTTATATAGTTAAAATGCTACATTATTTTACTTTGTATACCTAAAAAATAAAGTTTTTAGGACAAATATTTAAGGATATACAAGCTACTTCCTAGAATCACTTAGAGTACGGCGAGTATTAACTCTAATAAATAATTAATTAACCAATAAATAGGAGTAAAAATAAACAAGCCAAACAAGATGCGACACAAACTGACGTTTCGGAAGCTTCAGTAACAGGCAAGACCGTCTTAAAATGCAATCAAACGACTTAGAGTAATTACTGTTTTACCAGTTTGTAGAGAAAAAAATGCTGATTCCGAATATATAAATAAGTCAAAATTCCATTTTTTTGAGTTTAGACTACGTTGGTTATGATGTGCGATTTATCTCATACAAATCGCTACAGTCACAGATCGACTGTGATTTCGATAAAACGACAAACACACCCAAAAACCAAGGGCGTTAAGCCACGTTCATACCGTTCGACATTCCACTGCAGCCAGCATAAGTCTATACACTTGCTACTTTATTCTCGAGCGTAGCCGTCGCCCGCACGACACGAGCGCCGTCAAATAAACACCGGCTGAAATATCTGTGATCCTGGTATACTGGTGCCATTTCACGATGAATTTTTGTTTGGTTTTCGTGCTGTTTGGATATTTTTTTGCGTGGAGCGCGGGGATGTTGTACCGTCGTGACGCGGATAACCTCCTGAAGCCGGGTGAGTCAGTTTTGAGGGTTCAAACTTTTGTTGAGCGTTATAGTTTTGGTAGTAAGGTTCAAGTTAATGCTTTAATAAATAAATTATGGGATTCCACACTCTGAGTAGTGTTTTCTATAAGAAAAGTTTGTTATTAAAATATATTAAGACTGTTTTGTCAAACTACTTTAATAATATAAATTATTTAAAAATTCTGATTAAAAATTACACAGACTAATAACCATCTTTCGTGATTATTTGAACGTTTGATGATATTTGAAGATAAAAAATACAAAATAATGTGTTTACTAAGTTTGTAAAAATAATTTCTTATTATACTTTTATCTTTTCTTTTAATTTGATACAGAGCGTAAAAGTTACAATTAAATAATGATTCTAAATTTACTTTTCTGTAACTCAATAGTTTAAACAGATAAGGTTCTTAAAGCTTAAAAAACTTAGATATTAACTAAGTCTTTCCTAAATAGTATGCCATTAACCCTTGAGTGTTAGCCCTCAGAGTTAATACCGACTATGAATATTCCAGCTTCTGAACCTTACAGTCGCAAGTTATTACGTTAATTATATCATTAACAAATTCCTTTGAGATACTACCTTTAGATATTACGTTTCCTACAATTGAAATTGGTAGGTTAACTGTTAGTTATAAGTTGAGTCTTGAAGCTCGTTTGTTATTTAACAAAAAGATATCAAGTTTAAACAATATACATTGAATTTTGAGATTTTAGCATTTACAATGCTATTTTTATATAATACTAAATAATATACTAGAAAAAATTCGACTCACACCAGATCATGTTCTCGGACGGGAATCGAACCCGCGACCTTTGGATATCCGATCCAAAACTCTGACCGCTGAGCTACCGAGTCACTTTACTTTTTACGAGCTACGATTGCCATCCGAAAACATGATCTGGCGCGAGTCGTATTTTTTCTAGTATATTATTAAGTATAATATATATTGTGCTTCAAGTTCAAGTTGAAGGTCGGTTACGTAAAGTTTGTGTAGGTTAACTTGTCCTCTTTTGTGCTAAGTAACTAATTTGTGTAGTATTGTATGTATGTTCTAAACATCTTCTATATTTTGTGGTCGAGCATTTCAGAAAATCTGCGTTTGGCTAGTTCGGGGCCTCCTTTGAAAAAAAATAAGTAATATATATTTTGTGAAATAAATCAAATGAAATTTATTTTCTTTCATGAAAGAAACATGAAGTTTGGCATACTAAACATTAGTCCATCTAATCGTTTATTGAAATTTGATGGGCAGACCGTAAAGTTATGACGTAGTTTTTTTTTTTTTAATAAAAATGAGAGTATTTTTAATGTTTTGGCACAAGTAGACACCCATAAACGATGTCAGCAATTGTGTTTTTTAGCTGCGAATAGAAACTTCTAGGCGACTGGATATAAACTTGTTTTATTGCTTGTTAAGACAGTTAGAATGTAAATATGCTGACCTTGAACCAAAGAACTAATTTATAATGCATTGCTAATTAATAAAACATGTGTGAATAGGATAAGCATTTTAAGAACTCATTGTTTTTAATGACACCTACATAAGTATTTACATTAAGTTCCTTTTAACTTTTAATCATGCCTTTGCGAAAGTCCCTGAACTTTCACAATAGTTGCAACCTGCGTGGTCGAGTGGCTTGTAGTCGGGTTTCATCGTGTCACCATTTCCAAGTACCAGTGTTCAATCCTTGGCTGGGTTAAACGTCGGAAAACTAACTTTTCTTCGCGCGAATCTTAATGTTAAAACTGTGCACAAATAAAACTAAAGAACACTTTTGAATTCATCTAAATTTAATTTCAATTTTAACATAGAATACTTCAAAAAATGCGGTACGATTGTAAACTAGGACCACTTTAAATACTTCTTAAAGTTTGATGAGATCTGGTGCAATGTCTGATCAGACCTTTACTGCGGCAAAGTTACCTCGATAGAAACCAAGCATAGCTCTTGCATTTTTGATTCTATGTAAGGCAGGCAATACCTGTTGCAACGGTTCATTGCTAATGCTGTACTACTAATCTTATTTTGTTAAGACAATCACCATTAGAATCTGATAAGGATTTTATGAGGTCAGATAAACAAGTGCACGTATCTCAATTTATTATTGTGTGTCAAGACTATCAAGTTGTACAATATTTATAGAAAACGCATTTTCAAAAACATATTATTTATGGATATTACGGTATTATTATCCCTTGTGATCTTTTCAAATGTATGAAAATATTGACTGATTCCTACTATTTGATTCTGACAGTGCAACTATACATAAATTATATTCTTGGACCATTTCACACAGCGCCATCTAGCCCCAAACTAAGCAAAGCTTGTAATATGGGTACTAGACAACTGATATACTACTTATATACTTTTTTAAATATATACTTATTATACATAGTAACACCCAAACCCGTCTCAGAAATTAAAATTCATCATTTCAATTTCTGCCCGGCCGGGAATCGAACCCGGGACCATTGGGTGGTAGACCGGCATGACCACTGCACCACTCAGGTCGTCAACTAGTCAATAAATACAATTGTAATAGGGTATGGCACGCTTTAATATCTTGCTTACACCTGACAACGGTTCTCGGTGTAACCTTGAGGCCTACCGCCACGGTCAAGACGTAAGGAGTGCCACTCACAAAACGCCTAAGTTTATTTACATGTGTCGCAGGATATTCGTACAGATCGAATGTTTGTAATAATCCTAGTATGATTGCGAAAGGACCGTAGATTACAATTATCCGGTGCTTTACAATCAACCTAGGATTTTTGCAAAGATTCGGTTTGTTCGATTATCCTACGACATATGCACGAAGTGAGCGCGTGTTTGGATTGCAAAAAGTTCACGGTTCATTGAATATAGGGCATGGGTTTGCAATAAAATCTGAAGTAAGTTGTTATAATTTTTAAATTTTGAGATTTAAGCATTCACAATGCTATTCACAAGGCGCTGGCTTGCAGCGTAAGAGTTGATATACTAGGAGAAATTCGACGTTCCCACTAGTGACTCGGTAGCTCAGCGGTCAGAGCATTGGACCGGATATCCAAAGGTCGCGGGTCCGATTCCCGTCCGAGAACATGATCTGGTGCGAGTCGTATTTTTTCTAGTATAGTATTTGGTATTATATAAGTTGTTATAACTTATAATTAAATAGGAATAAAAGTATAAATATGTATTTCAACTGTTATGAATAGAGTCTTCTGCTTAGTCTTGGATAAATAATAAAAAAAAAAGATCAAATGAGTATTTATAATACTAGTAAATTTTTCACCAGATAACAATAATGATAATACTTATTAATGCTGTGTTTCTCGGCATAGAAAAAGTAATTTCAACCCCAATCCACACCCAATCTCTGTAATGTTTACAGTACTACGGTAGAAATAACTTTTTGCACGAGTATAGTTTATCGGTAACAGTGCAGAATCCTAAATCCGAATTCCACAAGTTAGTACAGTGGAGTGGAAAATTGGTTTGAGCTCAGTGGCAAATACCCAAATGGAATAATATTTGGATACACACAAAACAGGAGTGCAAATGAAAATGTCCCCGTTTGAACTGTGATCTATTAGCTTTGGGTTGACTACAACTATTCGATTTTAAAACTAATAATAAATTTAAAACATGTTCTGAACTCTTGTTACACAACGACTGCATTTATTATCAGGTTTACAGTCAAAGATCTTTATTTAAAATTCAGAAAAGTACCTTAACAAAATGTACTTTATTATTAATAACGTTAATACATTTATGAAGCGATTTCACCTACATCGGAAATTAGAATTCATACTGCAGTAGAGGATTTAAGCGTCTTCTTATTCAGTAATGAAAACCAAGTGTAATGTATTGTAAAAATTAACTCGTTAGTTTATTTATCAGTAAATAATAATAATAATTAAATACACGTTAGACGTTAAATAAATTATTATGGATAAATACTTTATTTACTTTATATGACAAATGTTCAACATATTAAATCAAAAAGTATATTCATAGACTTAAATTTTACTTACTTGTAAAAGTATATACAGGGTGTTAGTAGCACCCTGTATATACTTGTTTTTTATGTTTCTCTATCACACAGAGTTTGTCTTAGTTGCATAGAACCTAAATTAATTACAATATCAAAATTATATTAACCCGCAATGTTTGTGCAACAACAACTATTTGCTCGCGGTCGAAGGTCGTGGCTTTGTTGTAAGCGCGCGCGCGCGCTCCCGCGATGCTATGGAGTTGTTACGCGTACATTGCTGCTCAACGAAAAGTCAAAATCTCAACTATGCATTTGCGATAAGTTGTTACATAGTGAAAGTAGTAGAGTAGAATGGCTAGGGTGCTACTGACTATACTTGATTTTATATTATTAGCGGATGTTAGCCATGTCACTATTATTTAATCATTTTCTGTGTAACGTCCGGCAGATTAGATCTAACTACTAACTCCTATCATAGTATTAATGATATTTTAGTTAATGATGATGTTAATAATATTCTATTAGTTTTTTTGGCCAAGAAAACTAACCTATCAAAGCGTAGACAGACTGCCTATTACAACCATTTGTTTTCCTCTCCATTCGACTCCAGAAAGGGAATTCCCAGCTCAAGTCCAATAACGTATAAAGTCCATAAATACCTACCTAATATTTCAATTGGAGCGTGGTATAGCTGAGTGCACCAATGTGCAGGGCGCAGGCTGCACGCGAGTGCATACTCCGTTTAAGCTCCTTTTAGCTCAAACGAGTTCGCCTTGATTTTATAAAATGCGTTTCACTCGTTGTCCAATTTGAGCATAGAGGTCAAACGTGCGGAATCATCTCTCTTTATTTACCTACACAATTATTGGGCTCTACCTTAATGGCCTTATTAAGGCCAGTATATTCGAAATTAAAGAAATTAACCTATTTTTAACCGACTTTAAAAAAAGGAGGAGGTTCTATGTTCGTCTGTTTATTTGTTTTTATGTATGTCCACCGATTACACAAAAACGGCTGAACCGATTGACATGATTCAAACGTTACTTTATCAGGTTTGTTCCCAAATTGGTCCCATTTTTTGTTTGAAATCGGTTTAGTAGCTTTTGAGTAATCCTGAAAATACTGTATTTTTTAGGTAACTTTTGCACGAGTTTTTTTGATTCAAAGGTTCAATTTCAAATGTTCTTTATTTTGAGCAGATAAAATATATGTTCTAGTTTCATAAACTATCTTGGTTATTTTACGGGTAAAAATACGATATTCGTAGCTTCACTCGACTATAAAAATATGCAAAGACAAATTTACATAATTTTTATATTTTTTGGATAATACTTAAAGTTTATTCATTTCTAACACTTGGTACTATTAGATATTATGTGCTCTAACTCACGAATAATATATAGAAAATAAGCAAAGACATATAGAGGAATATTTAACGGTTACTTTTTCAAAAAGTGACTTTATGCTCAAAATAACAACACATACACACACATAACAAACACATTGAAAAAATGAAAAAGTGAGGTTATTTTTATTACTCTTCACCCATATAGAAAAAGACAGAGACAGAGTTTTTCAAACATACTGGCCTTATTATACGTAGAATAAGTTTACACACTGACTAAACCAAACATATTGCTTAGCAATATTTCTCTTTACGTTTGACTCTAAGGCGTCATATTCTTAAGCTAACTTTTTGGTTTAACGAAGGTGTAAACTTATTCTTCTTTTATTAATAAGGCCATAATAGTTTAAATAGCTTAATATGAAATGTATATTAAAAACAGCATTTTATAATAATAATATCTCTAGACTGGTAGTTGCGTTTTTGTTCTTGTTTTGTTTTTGAACGGAGCACTGATGTAACATTTTTAAATTTAACATTTTAGCATTCACAATGCTATTATACAATACCTACTGAAGAATATACTTAAAAAAATTTGACTCATCACTAGGATTCTCTCAGGCGGGATTCAAACCCTCGTCTAATGCTCTCACCAACTGAGCTACTGAGTCACTAAGGGCATTGGTGAAATTCTTCTAGTATATCCCACTTCTACGCTGTATTGAGAATGCTATTCATTCACACAAGCATTTACTTGTCAATTGCGAATGCTGTTTTAAGCATAAATAAAATTAGCATTACTTATAAGAAAAATAATATTGGCCATTTGGATGGACTATTTACACGCTGAAATTTTAATCATTTGGTTCCCGCAGTGAGGTGGTTCCACTCATGATTACAAGCAACTTTTACTCTGGGGCCAACTCTGATACTGCTATAAAAAAGTCAGCTGTTCCATACAAAAGCGCTATACCTACTCGAACTTAATGTATTGATAGTAAAAGTTGATTGTAATCATGAGTGGAACCACCCCACTGCGTGAACCAAATGACTAAAATTTCAGCGTGTATAGTGGACTTAAAATTAATTTCGAAACTCTTGAATTTATTGGACTTTTAATTTTTTTTTCAAACTCTTCTGCTTTCAGATCTACTGGCGATATCATCAACTGTCATGCCCCTCTCGATATACTCAGTATTCAAGTCGGAGAACAAACTCGTGAAAGAGAAACACAAGAAGAGGCCGCAGGGAAAAATCGAACTAGTCACAAAACCACACGAATAAATAAAACTAACTATATAAAACACAAGAGGACGTTTACGTTTTTATTCCCCTGTTTATTTTGAAGCTTCCAAACAAAAATTGATAAATTTTCATTTTATTGACGCAGTACAATACGTGTGTAATGAAACTTTACACGTATTTCTTGTTAATAAATAAAATAAATTGTTATCACAAAATTAAGTCGAAAGTTAAGGAATAGTTATTTGTTATACTAGAGACCAAAGTCAATTTTTGATGCGAGTGCAGGCTTAACATAATTAAGGCACAAGACATAACAAAAATTTGGTCTCGTATTATACATACAATTTCACCTCTACCAGCGAGAAAAGAGTTATAAGAGTAATGAGTGTAAGAATAGTTATTTTCACGTGACTTTCTTGGTAAAAAGCTAAATTTCAACATTAGAAACTTGTTCTCAACTCTTTTGGAGTAATACAACTATCTTCATCGCTCAACGCACTCATTATTTTTTGTAATAATATCACAAAAATTGTTCAATCAAACCATGAATTAAACCTATGCTGACAAAAACTATTAAAAGAGTAAAGTGTAAAGTAGATTCGCGTCTTTCTTTATTATTCTAAAAGGTGGTGTTAGAAATTAAAAAGCACTTTGCCTCACGCTCGCAGCAAATATAGATTTTGCTGCGAGTTTTTACGCGCCAAAAACGCCCTTTTCGTGCTGGAGAGGTGAAAAGGTTATTTTTTTTATCTTACATGAAACGGAAATGGAGTGTGGTATTAAAACTGAGGTAATCAAAACAGGTTGCCTACTACGTACAAAATTATATCAGTATCGAAATAATTAAAAGCTCATTTCAGGAATAAAATTATCGCTCCGTGCACATAAGACTAATAAACTTTGTGAGTGTATGTACATAGTTTTCGCTGAACGAAATTCACAAATAAGGGCCAGGTTGATTTTAATTAAACTGGCAATATTGCATTCGACGAAAATGTCGCATATATAGCGCATTTTCGAAATGGAAATTGTGAAGGTTTCATTAGTTTCTAGCTTTATATAACTATTAGGAGAATCAATACTAAAATAAGTGTAAAATTTCTGTAAATCTGTAAGCATATCGTTGTTAAACGTAATTATTAATTAATTTTGAAATGGTTTCATTTATTGCGAAAGGTTAAGGGCTTCATTTTACATCAAGAGATTGAAGTGTTTGTTGGAAAGCGTCTATGATACTTTTTCCGTTAGAAAGCTCCTTTAAATCTTTCTAAAAAAAACATCAAATTATAATGGTGGTGAAAAGGCCAGACGTTTTTAACTAGTACATTTTCTTTTTACCCTTTTTTATTAGTTACTTTAAATATTAGTGAACATTATGTTTATACTAGCGACTTGCCCTCGCTTCGCTTCGATGTAAACTACACCTGGCCTTCAAAACTTAGTACCACACTTTTCAAATTGCAATTTCTTTTAAACAATAGAAGTTTTGAAATAAAAAAAGGATTTTTTCAAGAAGTTTATCGATTGTGAAGTTATTATTTAAAAAAATATATTTCTTTAGTCCTTTTTATTGCGAAAGAAAATCTTGTGTAATACTAAATAATACGACGCTCTTATGCTGCAGAGTTAATATACTAGAAGAAATTCGACGTTTCCATTAGTGACTCGGTAGCTCAGCGGTCAGAGCATTGGACCGGATATCCAAAGGTCGCGGGTTCGACGCCAAACAATATATTTTGTAGGAAAATTTTCGTAGGAATCTCTAACCTATTTTATATATACCGAGAACTGAAAGATTCTGCCGCAAAATTCTGCAACAACAGTTTTACTAGGTCTTACATTATATAACCAAGTTGTTACTTAGAGACTGCTCCAGTTTCTAGCCAGTTATTATCAGAATTTATATAATAGCTTGCCGCACTTAAGATAGTTAGTTACCATTATACTGATAATGGACCGCGTTCCTTTACAAAGGATTTTTGATCCTAGCAACAAAATATTTATGTACCTTAGTAGTACCTAATAAAATGTTATTTATTATCAGATAGAGATCATATTAAGTTTATTAAAATTTGATCTCGTACCGGTACTTATCTCTCGCTCCCACAGTTACTCACGCACACACTCAGACATATGCACACACCACGAACTCACATTCATTTACTCATACACTTATTCACTTACATATACACTTCTTAGCTTGGGTTATCTCTGTTATGTAGTTTGTTTACATTGTTTTGTTTAAGTTAATACCTCAAAATATATGCTTAAGTTCACCGTCTTGTACTAGGTGTAAGTCTCAAGTCACTTAATGATGGTAAAGCTATTATCTGTGGGTGGGCCTGGCAACCTGTGGCATTTGCACGGACCTGAAAAAAAGACGGACGTAATATCACACTAAAAAGAAGTGAAGCATGGAAGGTCCTACAATTTTGTATGTTGTACAATGACCTACACTCACACAAATACACCGGTCTTTTCTTTCCAGGTGTATTTGTGTGAGTCTAGGTCATGTACAACAAACGAAATTGTAGGACCTTGCATGCTTCAATTCTTTTTAGTGTGATATTACGTCCGATTTTTTTTCAGGTCCGTGGGCACAGGTTTCAATTTCTGAAACCTATTTCAGGCGCCAGTCCCTGACAATTATGGTAACCCCCATGTGTAGCTTATAGTTGCTACTACACTTAAGTACTTATTTGTGATGGGAAGAATAAACAAACATTTAATTTAATATTAGAAAATTCGTAACTGGGTAGCGAAGCTGCTCCCTCGGTGTGGACGCACTTATTGACCATTTCTCCTCCTCCTTTCTGACCCTTCTTTCTGAACCTTGGTGGTCGAGTAGTCACCGATTTCATGGTGACGTCATCTCTGAGGTTTCATATCACAAAACTGGGTCGGTGTTGGAAACTAACTTTTCTATATTATCAAGGGTCTGAGTGTTTGTAGTACGGCCGTTGCCTCTGATTACCATAACACAAGTGCTTTAGCTACTTACTTTATGTTGGGATCAGAGCAACGTATGGTGAAGTAGTCTTATATTCTACTCAAAACAAAAAAAGGGCCATTGACGACCTTCGTGGTCGAGTGGCTTTGTACACCGGTTTTCAAGGTGTCGCCGTCTCTGAGGACCCGGGTTCGATCCCCGGTTGGGTCAATTTAGAAAACGAACTTTTCAATATTGGCTCAGGTCTGGGTGTTTGTGATGTCACCGTTGTCTCTGATTTCCATAACACAAGTGCTTTAGCTACTTACTTTGGAGTTGAAGCAATGTATGTGATGTTGTCAAATATTTCTTTATTTCTTCTTTATTTCATTATTAAGGTCATAGAAAGAAATTGGAGTTTCATACAAAAATACGCGAAATTTATCATTTTCCAATGCTAACTGACACACGGCGAATATGAAAAATTATACAGTAAAGTCCGCAAGTTAACTATTGCAGTTTTCGAACAATATACAATTTAAATAAAATCAGGTTGAATTTATATTAAAAAAAAAAAGTTTCAGGAATTAGCTCGTTTGTATGGAAAACCATAAAATGGCCCTTATTTTGTTTTGAGCAGTATATAATTATTCATAATATTATACTTATAATATTTATTCACGACTATGCCCTCCCAAGGAGGGCTGGGTATGGTAATCTTGGTATGGATGCGGGCAGCGCATCACTATAGATCGTCGTAGAGATCCTTAGGGAAGTACTTTGGCGAGAAGTAAGCTGCGTGCAGCTGACAATGAATTAATGAATATGATTTTAGAAAATTGGAAGGTAAGTACTAGCAACGAGTCAAGATTTTATTCGGTCTATTCTCGTTGCTCGTTGTTTTCATATCAGTATTTGATTGAATCAGGTGTCACTTGGCGGAAGTCCCAAACCATTGTGAAAAGAGAAATATATGTAGCTTACTCCCGCAAAAAATAAATGCAGGATGCACCGCCCGCCCGCCCGCAAAAAAAAATGCACATGCACACCACAAAAATATCAACACCGTTTTGGTTTACGCACGATCTAACTCCTGAGGATGCTCCGTGTTGGGGCGAAACACGTGTAGAGTAGTCTAATTGGTGAATAATAATAATAATAATAATAATTCATTTATTTGCTAAATATGGTACATACAAGTTGTTATAATAATTCTTCCAGCATATTCTGTCGAATGTTTCGACGTGCAAATACTTAAATTTAAATAATACAATTTTATCAGATAATGTCAACAAATCATATTTAAAACAACATTAATCACTAAATTAAAAATGAAATTAAATTATTGGAATGTCAGCAATAGAAAATGTCAAAAGTTATAATTAGTGTGCAATGTCAATAATTTTATCGTTTAGGAAGTCATTAATACAATAATATGTCTTTTCTATTAAAATATTAAACAATTTGCTTTTAAATTTAGTTGTAGGTAGTTCTCTAACATTATTTGGTAATTTATTGTAAATCCGTATTGCCATACAAAATGAGTTTTTCGAATGTAATACCAAACTTTGACCGGGAATTCGTAAGTTGGTTCCTTTTCTACCTCTGTAGTTAAAGTCTTGATTCTGTTGAAGGTGCAAGGTGTGTCGCTGTCATGCTAGATGCAGGTATTGTGCACTGATATTTTTGTGGTGTGCATGTGCATTTTTTTGCGGGCGGGAGGGCGGTGCATCCTGCGTTTATTTTTGCGGAAGTAAGCTATATATAATTTCTCTTTTCTCAATGTTTTTATATCAGGAAAAAAAGTTTTTTTACATACTTTTTCATATCATATTTCTTCACGACTACGTCCCCCTAAGAAGGGCTGGGTAATCCTGGTGAAGGTTACGGAAAACACTGGATGCGGGCAGCGCAGCACTGGATCATCGTAGATATCCTTGGGGAAGTACTTTGGCCAGCAGTAAGCTGCGTGCAGCTGACAATTAATTAATGAATATGATTTTAAAAAATTGGAAGGTAGGCCGAGTCAAGATTTTATCCGGCCTATGCCCGTTGTCCCCCACTTGGGGATATCGGAAAAAAGTTTTTTTCATACTTACTTTTTTCCCGATATCCCCCAGTGGGGGGACAACGGAAATATGCGTTTTATTCAACGTGAATAACTAGTGAATCAGCTGGCGTTGATACGATTAAATTACAACATTAGTTTACTACCGCGCCGCTAACACTAAATACCTTTGAGCTCCGCACACATATTTCGCTAAGCACGTTAGATGCTGTACTAATGGACTCAGCAAAACCAGGTTGCGTTCTGGGAATCGCCATGGGTGCGTTTAAGCCCCGACACTGGCGGTTTAGTACTGAGCTAAGCTGATTATATAGGGGAGTGTTAAGGCCAACGTCACGTCAAAATTGCACAAGGAAATAGTAAATGTTGTATATCATAGTTGGATTTCAATTTGAACTTTATTTGAAACGCGGCCGCCCGCGTCTTCATCTGCGTGGAATGTTATGTTACAGTCCTTTTTTGGATGTATGGCGAGGGTTGAAATTATGGCGAAGGTAAGCCGTTCTATAAATGTTATGATCTGCATAGTGGATCGGTGGGGTGGGATTTCTAAAAGGTAAGCCGGTGGGAATGGGCTTGTATGGACCCTTCGCCACTGATAGCGGCCCTATATCCTTCTTTGTACCCCTGACAACGTGTATGCTCATGATGATCGGTTGAGTAATATGAGTTAGGATTATTTTATCACGTATTATTTTATTTTGTTCCACCTGTGGAATAAAGTAATCAAAGTTGGTTCCGGGCCCGCATAACACAATTTAGGTCTTATATAAATATAGTCTTATTTTTCAAAAAAGTGGCGGTTTTTAGGGTTTATAATAATTTTCCGATGCAATATACATGGTACTCTATCTACCATATACGGCTTTGGGTTTTTTTGTAACACGTTGTAGTGTGATGATGTTTTATGACTTGAAGCCTAAGATTCGGTGATGATGTACTGAATCAAGGACGATGATAATATCCCAATGGAGTAGATAAAAAATATCTTACTTTCATTTATCCTAACTAACCTTAACAATGTGTAGAACAAAGGCAGTCGGACCACGTGGCGGCGTGGGTATCTAATAATAAAAAAAATTGCAGCATTGTTTTGAACCTACAATAACTTTCTCCATTTCCAAACACTTCCTCTGTTCTTAAAATTTAGGAACCATAAAGTGCTCTGCGTTTAGGACAAACACACTTTTCGCCCGCTATTCACACATTTTATACCCAGGAGGAAAATAAAAAGAATATTTCAGCTGATTAAGTTAATAATGAAAAAAGTATTGCAGTGCCTCGGAGCCTATTATAATAAACCATATCCTTTATCAGGCCACAGGGGACGACAGAGGGCGTAACTGATGAAATATTTTATTACAGTTGCGTATACTGTTACGCTTTGGGAGATTGGCTGGGCCCCATAAATTGGCGTGTCAAAGGTTGGCCACACCTGGAGTTCAAACAGTGTTTGGGCATTAGCCCGATGTTGTTTTGTTTCTAATTCATGTTGTTTGTGGAAGTGCATGAAATTATTTGATGGAAATATTTGGTAGAGGGTATTAAAAACTTTATAAGACATTTGAACCTTGATAAAGACTACTCAAATAGGTAAAATATTAATTAAAATGGCAACAAGAATTTTTCAATCAATTATGGTAAACTATCAAACTTTTAAATTTCAGATTTTAGCATTCACAATGCTATTTTTTTATATAATTCTAAATAATATGCTAGAAAAAATACGACTCGCACCAGTTCATATTCTCGGACGGGAATCGAACCCGCGACCTTTGGAAGTCCGGTCCAATGCTCTAACCGCTTCGCTACCAAGCCATATGATCTGGTGCGATCGTCTTTTTTTTAGTATATATTTTTTAGTATAACTGTGAAAATTTTAATTTATTACGATGTGTGCAAACATTAGTTATAATACTCGTAGTTAAATGTTTACCCAACCACCTTTGCTTTTAAAGATTCTGTTAAATTAGAACTACCTATCACAGAATACATAATAGTACAAGTGAAGTATCACTTCAGCTACTGTGTCAAGAAATATTCGAGTAGAAATTAATCACCATACTTATTAGTATAACAATCTTAATGATAAATACTACATAGCGTGTTGCTTGACAATAAACATGTCTTACGTGTGTAAATCTGCATAACTGAAATAATTATCATTCCGTCTTATGAAATAGTTGGATAATTGGTGTATGTTGATGAGAAACATGGAGTGAGCTACTTCAAAGACGTGGCTGTCAGAAAAGCAGATATACAAGCAATTTGTCGTTAGGTGCCGTTATTCCATTAAGAGTTAGCTTTAGTATAGCTACAATACTAAATAATATACTAGAAAAAACTCGACTCGCACCAGATTATATTCTCGGACGGGAATGAAGAATATGAACTGGTGCGAGTCGACTTTTTTCTAGTATATTATTAAGTATTGTAAAAAAATAGCATTGAGAAAGCCAAAATTTCAAATTTAAAAATTTAGCTTGTTTCTTGAAAAAAACTAAATGTTATTAATTCAAATTCAGTTGCTAATGGTACTTCAATTAGGTGATTTAACGGTTTAACGGCCATTGAATCAAACAAAATGGCTCAGGAGTAGACCTTAAATATAATAATAAAATAAGATTTTTTGATTAATTAATATAAGGATTGAATTCCGGATAACATTTTTATTGAATATGGTTCATTGAATTAAATAGACAATGCAATAAAAAACGTGTCTATAACATTATTTCCTATATATCGCTACAAACCTCTCTATTTGGGCACGCGTTTTTCTTGCCAGTAAAAATTTATTCAGCAAAGGGTAGAAAAGTTATTGTTACTAGATATATATACAAGGTGTGACAAAAATACCCCCAATGCCGAATATGGTAGATAGGGACCATCAAACTGAACAACTTTTACTATGGGACCAACTCTGAAATCGCGAAAAAAAAATCAGTTGTTTCATACATTTTGATATTTTCGATTTTAATTTTTGTACCATATTCGGCATTAGGGGTACTTTTGTAACACCTTGTATATGTCGTGGGCCAATCGTTGAACTGGGCCGATCGAGATCTGCCTGGTCAGATCACGATGTGCCGGCATTTCTTGATTTGCCTTTTCAAACCCGCCATATCGTTCAAAGCATAACGTTTGACGATTTGCCCGGCCATACTTGGGCAAATCGATTCCGTAGGGTGAGCAAAGTACAAGCAATTGCCTCCGACTGCATGTTATTATGTTGCTTTTAATATTTGATCCCGTTCAACGATTTGCCCACGACATATATAAAAAATAGTATTGTTTATCAATATATTTTAAAACAGAATATTTTGAGAATAGTTAGCTTAGTTCGCCAGTTCGTTGGAACAGCAGCTTTATCCGTGATGTAGCAATTTACTTTGGGCTGACGTTCGTATTTTAGTATAATGTTTTGTAAGTATTTTATGCGCATAAACGTATTAAGTAGTTGATAAACTTCATGAAATATCTAATTAGTTAACTACAGATTGAATTTCTTAAGGTTTTTAACTTTGTATTCATTGTTTTACGACTACGCTCTTTGTGACTTCGTCCGCGTGAACATTCGTAAAATCCCTAGTGAGCCTTTGACCGTGATAAAAAGTATTGATTGTTTTAATCCAGGCTATAAACTATCTGTGTGCCAAATTTCATTCAAATCAGTTTAGCCGTTTTTGCGTGATAGAGTAACGAACATCCAAACATCTAAGCATCCAAACTTTCACATTTATAATATTAGTAGGATTTAAGTAATATTGTAGGAAGTAGGATGTTAGAGCAATATCTCAAACATCAGCAGTGTTTAAAAAAAGTTATCAAACTTAGTAAGTTACTTTCAGCAACGAAGATAACAGTAGAACAACTTAATAAACTTATTAAATTATTTTTTCTCTCTTAAGGCTTTTCTCTATAAATTCACTTATTCAAAAATTGAATATAGAGCTCATCCTCGCAATTACCATAAGGAGAACTGTAACTCCAGATGTGTCGTCCTCCATACCACAATACGGCTGCGGTTTGCTTTATGAGCGGTGAAACTACTTGTCTTCGTCAAGTCGATCGTACGATGTATGGGACAGCTCCGAACGTTCGGAACTTATCGGGCGCAGAAGCTTGAAAATACCTAGTTGTAAGCCGCACATTTGCAGAAGCTATTCTGTAGGGCTTAACCGTTTCAGCACAGTATACAATTAGATAGAAAGAACAACATCTAAAAAGAAAGAATAATGATATACAATTAAACAACAAACAACTAGAAAGAAGAAAAAGTTAATAACAGCTGACACAAAAAAGGGGTGATGCTAATTGGCCCTCAGAAAAAACGTATGCATCATAGTTAAATGGTCAAAATGACCCAGAAGCAGAAACGTTTCAAGAGTAAGGTTTTCGTTTCGGTTTTTTTTTGTATGAGCTTGTTCTCTGTACAGAATCTGTGCTAAAATCGGAACACTTATATTATCTCCGATATTATAATCTACGACTAAAGTGCTCCCACATAGCAGTTATGTAAAACATTGTGTAGCACGGTAACATTCGATAACAGTGAGTAACATTTTGTTATAACATGTTAGAGAATGTTTTATGTTATAAACGCTCCCAACTGTTTCAACTCGTTGTATCTCGACGTTTGCATTTCGAGGAAGCTTCACCACTGCATCGAATGAACTGATTTGAGATGTGTAGGTAACAGAGTAACTACACTGCAAACGAAGCGCGCGAGCAAATTCCTCCCCTCGCCTTTCTGCTAACGTCCGCTGTCGCTCGGATGATGTTATACAATAAAAGTTATAATTAATATCATGTTCTAATCAGTTGTATAATATTTTGCTACATGAAGTTGTATAACATCACTAACAATTTATAACTTTTGTAACAATTTGTTAAAAAAAGTTAGGCAACAAATGTTATGCAACATTCTCTAGGGGTGGGTAGACCACTTAGATTCCCACTAAGGTTCGCGAACTTCGTGCTCCGTGAACCAGACTATGTCGCAGGTTCACGGAGTTCAATGTGGACGCTATAGCGAAATTCGACTTGCTCCCCTTTTGTGTTTGGTCGCATCGGATCGCAAAATGCGGAGCGCACACCGTGGTTCGCACACGTACACTATGGCCCGGCGCACACCGCTGGAAGCGTGGCGAAACGCATTTAGCCTTTACCAATTGAAAAGGGACCTTAGTAGCATTAGCATACGGTTCTCCACGCACATGATCACCGCGCGCTGCCGCCGCCGCGCTGCGCCGCTCGTCTCGCACCGCGCGATTAACCGTATGCTGAAGTAATCAAAGTCGAATTTCGATTGATAATGTATCAGTCTCTTCGCAGCGCCTCCGCCGGTGTGCGCTGGGCTTATGGCGCACTGTTGCAGGTTCGCAGAGCGCGGAGGCTCGCGAACCTAAGTGGGTACCCACCCCTACGTTATATTATTACTGTGTGGGAGCAATTTTATGTTTTAACATTTATTGTCACCCTCCAGCTTTTCTTGCACAAATAATATGTTCGTGTATCTCACAAACTTCTGCTGCTCAGATCAACATGTCATACTTGCAACACAAGTTCCACCGAAACTTGTCCATAGTTCCGAACTTGGGTGCAACGACGTACGAAAACAATGCGCGAGTTATGCCGTCGTTGTGTGAACACGTAGTATGGATGGCACCGGAAATAGTTGAACATTTCAGTACTATGTCACAATAACTATTGCTCCAGTTCAGTAAGTTGCAACCCTGCTATAGAGTGAAAGTGATTGGTGTGCCATGGTACTAAAGTGTTTACCTAATTTTGATGCAGACTGAACAAGCTTTCGACAAATTGTTGGTGTGTATCGATCTTCATAGTTTACTCCTTAGGGATTTGAGAAACTTCAACTATTGGTCGAACGGAATGTAAGTAAGTCAACTATTTTAACATGAGCTAATTAGAGGCCGTCCACGTTTTGCCGGTCTCTCGGGCGCACATTTTATGTGTTCTCAAGATTTCTTATATTTGAGTGCGTAATAAAAAAATGTAATCCGGCCACTTTTCAAACCAAACGTCATGTTAAACTATTCAAAATTTCAAGTTGATAGCATAAGTAGTTCTTGAGATATCCAGCTGTGACAGACAGACAGACTGAGTCGCACCATAAGGGTTCCTTTTTACCATTTTGGTACGGAACCCTAAAAATAGAAGCGAAAGTTTGATGTGATAGCTAACCAACTGACAGTTAGGCAATGTCAATCTATCAGACTAGGAACTTGAAATTTTGCACATGGAATCCAATATTATTCCAGCATTACCAGAAGAAAATGGGAAATCCATGTGAGACTGCGGGCTGGATGTTAAAATATAAAAATAGGTAAATGTATTTTCATTCTCCTTTCTACATAATTATTCTTAATTTCTAGCTAAAGTCTTAGGCAGAATAATAAACACAACTAAACTGCTAAACTTTGCAGCTGCCTAACTGCAGCTTTGCTCGCAAGTGGGAAGTAACAAGTGAGTAACAAATGAGCATACCTGTTTTTGAGCTTCAAATTTGAGCGCTACCGGAAAATGTGCTGCATCACCTTCTATCGTGGAAAGATTAAGCGGAAAGTAACTTCAAACAGGTTAATATAGGGAGGTGACTTTATTAAAACATTGCAGTGTAAATAAAGCTGTGTTTATGGAGACGATCATTCTTATAAATATAAATTAAACAACCTTATGGTTGTTTAATTTTAAATTATAAAGAACTACATAGATGTAATTCATGACCATCGCAAAGGTCAATTACAATAAAATCACATCACACAGACACACACACATCAATAAAAAATCCAATAAATGATTATTATCAAACGAACATCTCTACACTAATAATGTATGCTATTTTTGGATTTACTAGCCACTACACGGAAAATGTTTTTTTTCTCCATTTTATGATAACCTTTGATATTGTAACTTAAAAACAACACGCGATCACCAAAGAGCTTTTGATTCAGCGCGAACGTATCGTACGGATCGTAATGGACATGCGCCTCCCGAGATTACGATGTCAAAGCAACCCGTTCCCTTAACGTTGTAGCAAATTGAATGGCGCTGTTCCCGATTCGGAACTGAAAAACCGCCTCATCACTCCCTCCTCTGAGAAGTTTAAACAACGGCCTTTTTCCCGAAATGAAGTGATCGGCAAGTTTATCGAAGTAGCGATTGCTTTGGACGTGGCAATCAATCAAATATTCGGCCGAGTCATGAATAAATCTCGAGAGTTCTGTGGATTTAAGCCATGTTCAGACCCGTCACGTCTTTCGTTCAGTTTGTCGCCGTTACTAAAACATTTTTCCGATGTCATCCGTGGGGATCAAGGACAGACCCGAATGTATTTGGAAAGGATGTTCAAGTACCTTGATCAATTTTAATGCCAGATGTTTCTGTACTGAATTTTTTTCTTTTATTTCGATTTACAGTGTCTGTTGTTGGAAGGTTATGTCATTGCTTATACACCGTTATTTTGTAGTCGTTTAAATCCCTTAAGGTGATTTTTTCATTTTCGATCCATGTTTCATAGATAGATAGATGTATGTACCATTTATTTGCACCACAAACACATATGCACGTGAACAAAATAAAAGAAAAAAAAACAAATAAATACAAAATACCTACAATGACTTATAAAATTAAACATAACTGTTTATTTGGCAAAAATATTTAGTTTCATTGGTAGAAATAAATTCGAGAAATCTTCATGTAGCAAATGTATTTGGTGTTAAAATATCTGTTCGAAACTATGCTTAAATCATCAATCATGATGAGTTAGTATAATTTTAATAATTTATTTTCTAATTCTCAGCAAACATAAGTTAGCAATCATTTCTAAAACACGCAAAGATCACATTTTATAAACACAACTTCAAATGATATCACGTAAGAACTAAACATGACACACGAGTCTTAACCGTAACCAATACGTTTCACATTTCAACTCCATCTAGTTGAGTCGACTAAGTTCCGTATTACCTGTCCCAAAATTGTCCAACGTGACGAAATTGTGTAAACACGGCTTTAAAGAAAGCAAGCCCCAGTTTTAAGCAGTTCTGACGAAACTGTTTGCATATTGTGAGCTCGAGTGTTTGCTTGGGAAAACTTTGGTGTTTACTTTGAAAATATTGAAATTTAAAAGCGAAACTCTTTGGCGAAAATTTGAGTTAGTTAAATGACAAACTTAGTATCAACTTGACTGATGAAGACAATATCAGTTGGAGACATCTAATGAGTTCAAAACAAATGCTTGGTTAGTAAAATTAGTTTTTGCTTTACTGCGAGATTTGAGAAAAACTTTTCATGAATATTCTTCACTGATAAAACGTTGATGTATTTTATGTTCATAATTAAAATCATATTATACTCTGCCTTTCGTTTTAAATAACATATTTATGGAAGTGGAAGCCAAAAGTGTATTTCATATTTTTCAACACGAACAAGTGAAATAAAAACAAATACTTATTGGAACATTTATGAAGAAATAAAAAAACCCAGTAGTTCTTATGTTTTTTTGATTACCATTATCATTTCGGTATTTTTCTACTGTTTTTTTTTTCAATTTTGCATCTTGTTGACTGATGCTAGTTGAAAAACAAGCTTATCTAGCCACATTTCAGTCAAATATTAATTATTTTTCATTATCTGTTAGGCAAAGAATCGCAGATGAAGCTACCTATAACAAGGTTTAATATTTTTATTACATAAAGAGAGGTCAGCGTAAAATTGTTAAAAATTTCATTGCAGAAACTCGATGAACGCGCTCTCAAAAATGACCGTTGAATTTTTGTTGCTCGGCCAGGTGAGCAATTATTTATTACGAATAATACGTATTGTAGTTAGGAATTAAAAGATTTTTCAGAAATAACCAAGTCGGAAAAATATGAAACTTTTTGTTAAATTAAAAGCATTTATTGCACGATATCTTTTAAATAAAAGGAGAAACTGACTGACATATCAACACACAGCCCAAACCACTGCATGGGTCTAGAAATTCCAAATTTGGCACGTAGGTTCCTTATGAGGTCTAGGGGTGAACTAAGAAAGTATTTTTCAAAATTCACCCCCATTCTTCAGGGGGTGAAGCGGGTGTCCGAAATTTGTATGGGGAAAAAAAGATTAGTTATTTTATTAGAAACATCACAGGAGTATTCCTATCGATAAATGAGTAAATAAGTGTTTAAGTTTTTTTTCAGAATTCAACCCCTAAACGGGAGAAATTTAATAAATAAATCAATATTTACATCATATACATTGCTCCGATTCTAAAGTAAGTAGCTAAAGCACTTGTGTTATGGAAATCAGAGACAACGGTGGTATCACAAACACCCTGAGCCAATATAGAAAAGTTTGTTTTTCTAAATTGACCCAGCCGGGGTCAACACCATGAAAACCGGTGTACAAAGCCACTCGATATTAAAGATTCCTTATTAAAGATTCCTTAAGGATTTTCTCAAATTTCCACGTGAAAGAAGTTGCGGGCGAAAGCTAGTTAAAAATATACGAGTACTAGACACTGTACTAAGTATGCAGAAATAATTTAAATAATGATAAATAAAAAAGCATTTATTACTTTTATAATAATAAATACTTGTGATAGATTATTCTATCAAAAGTACTGCAACGCATACAATTCTCAAAGGCGTGAAAGACAATACGTACCCACAAAGTCGACGAAAGCAAAGTAAGAGCGTTTGCTTGCCAAGTACCAGGAATGTAAACATGAGCAGGAGGTAAAGCGAGAAGAGTACTAACAATAGAAATTAAAAAGGCCTAAAGACTTATATTTTGTCTTACCAAAAGCAGCTATAACAATTCGAGATACAGTCCCTTTTGCAATGGACCTATTTGAAGTTGAAAGAACTTTGGATAGCTTTGGATGCTCACATTATTCGCAGTTGGAATGTCGCTGTTCCATGATATGCTAAGCAAAAGCTAAGCATACAAAGTGAAGACTCCGCAGGTGTGAGCGCTTCAAACCATTTATGATGTGTAGAATTGAAATAAATAGTAAAATCTTTATAATGATTCCGGTGCATCAGAAAACAAAGAGATATCGTAATTCCTTATTTTACTGACAATGTATTTCCACTGCCTCGTTTGCCAACTGATGTGATTCATTTCGATTAATTAATTTGTTTCAGTCTTAATATAATTATTGCATTGCTGAATGACTATGGGTAAATATGAAGAAATAGATGATTTTTTTTCGATGACCTTTTAATTGATTGGCCTTTGAATTTTAATGGTGGAAGCATTGAAAAAAACTCTTGTTATCTTGTAGTAAAGAAATAACTAGTTGCACAGATAACACCTTTAGATGTTTTTCTTTTTACTTTTTCTGCTATTTCTGAAGGTATTCAACCCCTCATCAGGTGAAGGAAAATGAGACTCCATAGTCCTTATGTGGCCTCGTGGCATTTAATGATTTGAAATTAATATGTTATTTTTTATTTTTCTGATGGATGATTTTACACTTTCTGATGGTATTTTATTGTTTTTTTTTATTTCATTCATTTGAAGAAATAAACATAAAAATAGGTCCATTCGTTTGGGGCTACGACGACACAGACAGACACACAGAAACACTACACTCGACACCCCTCTTTTTGCGTCGGGGATTAAAAAGAGAACCTTGAATGTTCAAGCAACAAATTAACATTTTCTTTCATAAACGAAATGCATTGTCAAACTTTTGAACTGCGTTTCATCACCGCGCTTAACTCATCAAAACATGTTTACGCCGTGTAATTGAGAACAATAATTTGACTGACGTAATTCGGTTGTTAGACTTGTAAAAAATAAACTTCTCAATTCTCAATCTACTGCGCAAGTACAATACGGTCCCTAATCAATGTTTCCGCTATAAACAACAAAAGCTTGTTAATGAAGTGTATTGAATCTAGAAACTTGGTTAATTTATCATTTGCGGTGTTCCCGGATATCTCTGGCTGAGTTTTCAGGCTGAAGTTTTATCGGATGCACGGGCTTGTCAGTCAGTTAAAAGTTTGAAGGAATTAGATTACTACTAAGGCTGAAGTTAAGTTGGTTAAATGTGAAGTACAATATTATGCAAAGTATGGACGTAAAATGCAAGACAAGGCATAATAGTAGTGTAATTAGTTTGAAGTGAAAACAATGTTAGATATAAAATTTTTCGCTCTAGCTAATAATTTTTTCTTGAAGTAAAATTGGGTTTTAAATGCATATCGTACATTATCTTGCAAAAATATAAATACTAATTAAAGTAAATAGTAAATGATAATATTTGAAGTAATAATAAAGTTTTACACAACAACTTATTATTTACACAAGAACTTATTATTGATTAACTCTCAAATTGCATACCCGTTATGGGTCTATTGTTGTTACTAATATAATACTGCAATTCGACCTGCAAATTGTACACAGTATTTATGGCAATAAAAACTATTATATTCTATTCTATTGATGTCATCGCGAAATAAAATTCGGTTATTTCAGCTAATTGTTACATCAGTGTTTCATAGGCAATGACTCATTAAGATTTAAGTCCTACACCACGAAAATAATATTTAGTCACCTACTATGGACTGCGTTCTACTACGTATGACCATCAGCCATTTTTATTGTCTTCACTGCTGGGGCACAGGCCTTCCTTATGAGTGGATAAGTAAAATAGGCTATAACCCACCAATCTGCATTGGGCCCGTGGGCCCGCGAGCCCAATGCAGATTGGTGGATGTCAACGACTGCAAATGCAGGCGGAACCAACGGCAGTACTATACTAATTCTGTGCCAACTGTTTAACGTGCCTTCCGAAGCACGGAGGAACTCGATATAATAAATTTTGGTCAACCATTCCATGACCGATCGAGTTCCTCTAGTCCGTATAGAACCTAAATACTTCAGTGCTATTACATAATGTTCTCGTTCAAAAGATTATCGTTCTTGCGTAAAATAAGAACAGCACACGTTCTTGAGATAACTTCATAATATTCTAATATCCAATAAAGATCGGAACATTTTTATGAGGGCAAAGGGTCCGGATTGCCTAATCTTTGGCGAAGTATTGTAGCGGTGAGCAAACTTTCCCCATCGTTCGTACCCTGCCCGCAGGCTAGATATTTATGGTCCCAGGAATCAATTTACTAGTATCGATTCGTATGTTTTGTAATGAGCTGTACCAAACTATGAATTTTGTTTTTCTTATACGACTTATGTGCTTTTAAAATGACAAAATGGAATATATAGAGAAGATAAAACAAAAGAAATAACGATACTATCGTTTTTATTACTTTTAACAGTAACGTTAACCTGTATTATTTAATTTTATACACAACTAGCTTCCGCTCGTGCGAGAAAATCCATAGAAATCCTTTAAACAGGATAGAAAGCATTCCGTTTTTATTTCATCAAAATCAGATCAGGCGTTTTTATGCGATAAGGTGGTTCCGCACCAAGAGCGCTGCCTCACGAGGTAGGACGCTTGTCGCGAGCGTAGCGGGCCTCGCACGAGGCTGCTCTCTTGGTGGGCTGAGGGACTTTCATACAAACTTTCATCCCCTATTTCACCCCTTTAGGGATGGAATTTCCAAAAACTTCCTTAGTGGATGCTTACACTGTACAAGGTACCTATTTATGTGCAAAATTTCAAATCTCTAGGTCTAGCGGTTTCGACTGTGCGTTGTTAATATCGCCCAGTCATTCAGTTTACGATTTTATATTTTAAGATAATGTTGATATTTTTACAAGATTAGCTATACTTGGAATAACTTAGTTCAGAGCTAATTAGTCAACACAGTAATAAGCTTTTAAGGTTCTTTCCCCTATGCGGCAAAGTTTTAACCTGTATATTAGGTTCATCTACGAATAGCTGTTACAACTTTCAATCTAAACACTCCTTTATTTCAATATTTGGGTATACTTCATAATGTACTCTTCCTTTCTTAATAAATATTTACAAACTATATTTGGCAAATTCCAAGACCTACGATATGAATATTAATGTGAGTACAGAACATCAAGTTACAAAACAACAAAACGGCCTAGTTCAAATTATTCATAACAGAGTTCGTCTTCAATTTATTATTACTCATTGTATATTTACTGTTTCTTGTATAATTTCCTTTTAATAAGAGACAAAGGATATTTATCTGGTTGTAATATTTTATTCAGGTATAATGTTGTATTTATATTTAAAAAATAATTACTATCAACACTATAGCACAGTATCTACAGAAGTTTAGCGACCTTATTAATTAACGCCTAATAATTCTATTTTAGCTATGGCACTATTCAAATATATTATAATACTAAATAAAATACTTGAAAACATACGACTCGCACAAGATCGAGGGTGCGAAGACCAACTCCCATGGATCTTGTCTATCATCCATATTTTGACATTTCCTGAGCGAGTAGCTAAAAAAACAGTTGGGAATTCGAACAAAGTGTATAGAATAAAAGTTGTAGAAATTTTTATAGACTTTATATAAATTATTAAATAAAATATGAAAACTGTTATTGGTTCGCGAAGTTAGTCATCTTTTACTTGGCCTTACTGACTTATTGAAGAAAGATAGATAGAAAATAGTTTTTATTATTTCCCATTCAGTAACATTATACCGTATCAGATTGAGTAATTAACTGTATTGTTTAACATGTTTGTCTTAGAAACCTTGTTTACATTTTTATTGGTTTTATGGAAATTAGTAGATCAAGTTAAATAAGCTTTTATTTACTTCACAACGAAGCAAAAAGGTTCTTTTTATGTATCCAAAATTATGTGACCATGTCCTAATAACTGTCATAAAAATATTAAATCCATAAACCCATGATTTTATTTCGCATCTTTTAAATATTATTTATTTTATGGCCAAACACATCTTTACTGTTCACAGTCATAAATTTAAGATTTACAAACTTCCACAGCATAATTTTGTTTATGGTTCACACATGAAATCCATTACTCTGACGCATAAAGTCGTCTAAAATCCACTGAGAATGCAGCCAGGGCAAAATACTCTCCCGGCCTTCCATATTTGGGTCCCGCAGGACAGCGTCATATTCCCGATATTCAATAAAGCGAACTAACACGTTTAGCTGCGAGCCCGGACCTTTTCCTGAAATCCCTAGCGCATTACGACATAGAAACTGTATAGGGTTACCAAGTAGACGATAGACGTTCCTGTTTATGGGAATGGGAATGTTTGAGAATGTCAGTCTTTTGTTTTTGTGATCTTTTCGCATTCAAGCCGGCCTAGCATGCGCGACACAACATAATTTACGCCACAACAATATAATTTGCGCCCACTGTCTAGATATCTCGCACACTAGACGACCACGATGCCGGTTAGTTTATTAAGTTAGGGCTGGTCGTTGCGGTATGGTTTTCTAAGCCCGACATCGGCTGAAGTAAGCTCGGGCATTGACGGCCGAACTCAACCGATCGAAACAAACGTATGTAAAACCATAAGAACGCATACACTACTCGTCGTATGATATTGGTAGTATTATTCTGTGGTAGTAGTAGAATTTAACCGACGTCGCCCGAGCATAATTATTTTGGCCGATGACAGATTTGGTGTAACTGAACCGTTAGGTGATGCCTTGCTACACATTCTGAATACACATCGGTGCATAGTTAGCGCTCGCCACAATTCGTATAAATCATAACTAATATCAGTCCGAGAATCCTCGTTCTCATGGTGACCATACATATTCGAATATGAGGTCGAAGGTCGCAATATTTAAATCAGAATAGGTGTGCTGCGTCAACCGTCCGATATAACGTGGAAGTTTATTATAATTTAACTCTTTTCAGTGCCAACTCGATAAAAATTTGACGGGGTCCAAAGCAATTTTTGGACCCTTGTATGTAAATTTCGAGAAAATGAGTTCGCATGGAGCTTGATGTTATTCAAGCTCCATGCGAACTTAACCTCAAGTGCCGATGGAATAAAATGTATCTTACTTACAAGACATAACATTTTAGTATGGTAAGCCGGATTTTGGTATTATTTAGGGGTTGGAATTTTTCAGATTACAGTTAGAATGTTCACTACTTACAGTAGAAACTTGAATTATTTGTAATTCAGCTCTTTTTAGGTAAAGCGTGTACCCCAATAATCACGAACAGTTATTTGTTAAAGGGTTTTTGTTTGGATTGATTAGTTACCGATTTTCTCACACTCATCATCCCCCTACCCTTATCCCAATTTATTTGGGGTCGGTGCAGTGTGTCTTCTCTTCCATTCCTCTTACTTTCCAACCCTCAACATCCATATTCATTACTCTTCTAGTAACATGCCTTTCATCCCTTCTCATAACATGCCCATACCAAGCCAGACGATTCCCTTTCAACTTTTCTATCACTGGTGCTACTTTCAAACATCCTCTCACATACTCATTCCTAATTGTATCCATTCGCGTCACACCACACATCCACCTCAGCATTTTCATCTCTGCTACATGTAATTTTCTTTCATCCATCTTCTTCATAGCCCAACATTCTGATCCATACATAACTACTGGCCTTATTACGGACTTATAAATTTTGCCTTTTAACTTAAGAGGCATCCGCGGGTCACATGTAACTCCCGTAACCTGTCGCCATTTCATCCATCCTGCGCTGATCCGATTTATAATGTCGCGGTCAATCTCCCCATCTCCTTGCACGAAAGATTCAAGATACCGAGAACTGGAGCAGACTGGTAAAGGCATCCCGGCTAGAGTTATAGGCATAAGACCAGAGAGACCGCCGAAATCACAAAACATGTGCTCTGTTTTTTTCTGCTTATTTTCAGCCCAACACTCTCTAGTCTTTGCCGCCATCCTTCCATTCTGCTCTTACCGATTTTCTCACACTGTAGATTTAAAGTATAGTTTATTCAGTATTCCGTATGTTCAATTACTATACAATGCTTGTTAACTGTTTATGATAATGTAATAAGATAAAAGAAAACCTATATAAACAAAGACATGTCAAGTTACATTTGAAAAAGGTTACATTTTTTCTTTAATAAGATTATGATACTCGTATGAAAATACCTATTCAATTTACTCAGTATAAACAAAAGTTGTAAAGAGCTTTTCGGATAACTTACTATTCATGGCGATGCGTACATTTTCTTTGATCTAAAAGGATAAAGTACACTTTTGTAAACTTACTAAGCTCCTTATTGCTTAAATATTATGCTTACTTTAGCACTGAAAAAATATTTTAATAACGAAGTATATAAGCTAAGTGCAAATTGTACTCGCGCATCAAAGGTACCGTACTAAGAATAAGAATAATAAGGTTAAGAATATTTATTTGCATCATAGAATATCAAGTATGTACAGAAAAAGAATGTAATATTGTACTGTGTATTTAATCCTTTTTTAAATTTGAGATTTTAGCATTTACAATGCTATTTTTACCCGACTGCAAGGAAAGGGTTGTGTTTTTCGCGCGTATCTTGTATATATGTATGTAATATTCTTTATCTCATATCTATCAAATGGCTGAACGGATTTCTATCATTAATATATCGTTAGATTTGTGTTGACAGCCCAAGGGTTCTTAGGTAAGTGACGTTAAAAAATACCAAGATGAAGTGAAAAAAATATGTTTTAATTTAAAATAATTGGAACTTATCTATAATATAATATAATATATATAATATCGAGATTCTTTTTAAAACGCGTGGAGGTATTAGCATCATCATTAAAGCCGCAGGATACCCATCCGAGTATAATGGGACACTCTGTATACTACACCCTGTATACTACACCCTGTATACTACACCCTGTATACTACACCCTGTATACTACACTCTGTATACTACACCCTGTATACTACACCCTGTCTACTACACCCTGTCTACTACACCCTGTACACTACATCCTGTATACTACAACCTGTATACTACACGAAGTGACCGGTTAAGGGTTCTGTTTTTCCTTGGAGGTACGAAACCTTAAACAAAGATGTACATCATTCTAAATTATTAAATATATCTCATAATTGGGTTTCTATGATTTTCGTTAGCTATACAAAAATATAGTAGAATGATGTCTTTTAACAGAAACAGAAAAGCCTTCCCATTCAAGTTTTGCCGGTATGTTAAAAAAAAAACCCAAATAAATACTTAATAACTCAGAAATACCAAATAATACTTAGAAATATTTTAACAACTTTTAAGTATTTTTGACTCAAAAGGCAGGATTGTACATGCACTTGTAAAGTTATATTCATAAAATCAATTTTGACTGTCAACTATAAAGTAAGTACAACTAATAATTATAATAATTTGAATATTAAACCATAATGTAGCACGTGCTAGTTTCAAGCTGAGAAAATAAGCTGTGAAACTTATAAGTGATTCACACAACTTGTAAGTTGAAGTGTCTTTTGTGACCAGTCGAAGGACATGGATTGAAAGTCACACCAACAAGTCTGCAAAGTTTATCACCCTTAAAATAATCCGGTCATCCTTACTGAATTGCTGAGAAAGTTACAAAAGGTTAATTCTTAACAAGACACGGTTTATAAACAAAGAGTAGGCGAAGGAGGAACATACTATGAATACTAAAGTCTTAACTAGGGGTCTGATAGAGCTGTTGTTAGGAACGACTCTTGGAACGACGCCAGTGCCGGAACACGAGCTATTAATAATAATAACATATAAATGTGTCCCGACTCTTGATTTACTATACTTTTAAAAGGTTTAAAATGGAACAATTCCAGTGGCGCAAAATTTCCAGTGGCACAATTTGTCGTTACATCCTGACTTTTTGCTAAACTTGTTGCGGCGTAACTCTTATAAGTGTAAGAAAAAGGTTCAGAGGTTTCTTTGACTACTTTTGAATTAAAGTTTAATTGTTTTGGGATGCTTCAGAGAACTCGCCCTTGTGTACATTTTCCGTGAACAACGAAAGACATTACGAGGTGGGTACACGGAACTTATAATTGAGCGGGCTACTCGCGGCGAGAAGTGGGTAAGCTTTATTAAAAATTGGATATTTTTCATTTCCCTGGTCGAGTTGCATTCTTTTTCATCTCCACTGCTATTAAACAAAATGCTGGCTAATTTCCCCAACACTCTGTTCCCTCTCGGTTTTAACTTCTTACCAGATGTTTCATTTTCTTCTTATTTGACTTCGGATATTTAGCTTCTGTGTTTATGACGTCTTATAAATGAAAACCGACTACTTATTTACATCGGATAAGAAGTAACTAAGTTTAATTTTAAATAAAAGAAATGAATATAAAAAAAATGTTTTACCAAAATGACGCATACTTTCCTAATGGAAACTACATTTAAATGTTTGTGTAATGAAAACTTTCATGATATGTATGTTGGACGTCAATTTTTAACCGACTTCATAATTCTATAAAAAGGTCTATGTTCATTACACGATATTTGTTTATATTTTTAAGACGATGTTTTTATTTTATACATTTCTAGAAATATTAATTAATTAATGTGCAGCACTATTACGTTAAAGATTTTAATGGCTTGTTGTTCAAATTAACAATGATAGAACTTATTATAATAATACATCAAATAATATTTTTCGTTTTTCAGTAAACATGACTCTAAACAGTTATTAAATTGGATTACTCTTTATAACCACCAACTGTTTTATTTCAGAGAATTTTAGAAGCACATTTCCATATTGTTACAAGTTACCCATTGTTAGCTTTTAGTGGGTCTTTATTTAAATGACGTCATAAAGAAAAATCGGTCGGGCAATAACCAAACATCTGTCGCCGAAGAAAAGAAGTTTGGATGGCACTTTTTATAGGCCAACCGCACTTTCTGATGTTTAGTACAGAAATGTTTTTTGATGCTCGTAGCCAGTGGGGCATCAAAGTATTTTATTATCATGATGGAAGTACCGAGATTGGGTTGGCCATATCGTTATCATTTGTTCAATATTGTTAAGTTATTAAATTAATATTGTTCAATGTGAACTGTACACTGTATATGGAAATGGAGTAATTATGTCAAATGAGCGTGAATATTCATGAACTCGGTAGCGAATTACTCATGAGTTTTTTCATAGCGCTTATTAAAATACTTTGAAATTCAGTTTTGCGTTATCATTTTTTATTTCAATAAATATTTACGTGCACGTGGATCTTTAGAAATATAGATCTTTAAAAAGTAAATATCTCGTAAGAATAAACCAAACACCAGCTTGCCGCTCTGAATTCGGTCGAGAAATAGCTAAATTTATAAATATATTTAATTACTTAATTATACAAGGTGTTACAAAAATACCCCTAATGCCGAATATGCTATATAGGAACCATCAAACTGAACAACTTTTACTATGGGACCAACACTGAAATCGCGAAAAAAAATCAGCTGTTTCATACAAAAATTAAAATCGAAAATATCAAAATGTATGAAACAGCTGATTTTTTTTAGCGATTTCAGAGTTCGCCCCATAGTAAAAGTTCTTCAGTTTAATGGTCCCTATATATCATATTCGACATTAGGGGCATTTTTGTAACACCTTGTATATGTAATTAATTATGACTTCGATGAGGTGTAAAATAAGCACAAGACTGTATGTTTATGTGGCATATGGTAATCAGTTTGATTGAAAGCCATAATAAGAGCTGCAAAACCCTTACGAGAAGTAGCGGATGCATGAAAAATGTTACATAAGCCCACTGAAACCCGGCCGTGATTCAACTCGAACGGTATCGTGGAATTATTAATGAAGTGCGGGTTCGAGTTCGTTCCGGCCACAGTTGGACAAACGAGCGGGCTCTGTAGATCGGCAGGCCAGCCGCTGGAAGAATACCTATAGTCTTGTTCACTTTCCGCCCACAAACATTAAGTAGACAACATTTGTGTTATTAAATTTAGATTTAATAACACAGATGCTATTTTTATATTCAACAATGCTATTTTTATATTAAGATAAATAATATTAGAAAAAATACTAATTGCGCTGGCTTGCAGCGAAGAAGTAAAAAGTACTAGAAAATGTCACCGCTCCCACTGCATTGGGCCGGAATCCCAAGGGTGCGGGTTCGACTCCCGTCTGAGGTGATACGGGTGAGTCGATTTTTTCTAGTATTTTTTCTAACATTATTTATCTTAACATTTGTGTTATTGAATCCCTTTATCATTGTTGTTTGGCGTATTATATTCACCGCCTGTCCGGGGTACATTTTTACTCGGCTTGGTTAGTGGTAGGGCTTCAAGCTACCATCTTACCCAAGTCTGACACCATAACAACGATTTGATATTTTTGTGTTCCGGCGGTTAAGATAGCCAGTTCTCCGGTGTTTGAGGATTCCGGGTGTAGTGCGCTTCCACCTTGGCCTGATCGTCACTTAGTCTTAAGAGCGCGTAGTCTGCGCACTAGCGCCGCCATTGGAAACGACCTCCGTGGTCAAGTGGCCTTGTACACCGGTTTTCAAGGTGTCGCCATCTCTGAGGTCCCGGGTTCGATCCCCGGTTGGGTCAATTTAGAAAATGAACTTTTCCATATTGGCTCAGGTCTGGGTGTTTGTGATACCAACGTTGTCTCTGATTTCCATAACACAAGTGCTTTAGCTACTTTCTTTAGAATCGGAGGAATGTATGTGATGTTGTCCAATATTTATATTTATTCATATGAAGGGAACGGTTCCCTGGCGTTTTAGCCGCCCGTCTGTGTTGCCATTAATATCGAAAGTTTCCGCCAATATGGTTGGCAGGCCGTGCGCGGAGGCTACTAAAAGATAAAAGCAGCTGTAACTCGTTTCTAAGTTGGCCACTATTAGTTATGTTATGTTATTAATTTTATCAAGCCCTGTCTGCTTTGCTGTGTTTGTATGTATGTTATTTATGACTACAACAGTGTGTTTTTCAATGAAATCGTTCCTTATAAAAACATATACGAACTTAAAACGTAAGATTTTTCGAACCAAAAACGAACTTTTTGATTATTTCGTGTTTTGTTTTATTGTCTGTGTGCGTAAACAGAAAACTGCTATTTATTTTGTACTTTATACTGGGTTATTTGTAAAACACCAATAACCTAGTAAAAGTAGACTACTTAGGTACATCATAAACAACAACATTTGTTCTACGACTTTCCGAAAAAGATCGACTTTCCATACAAAATTCGATCAGTGTTCGGACATTTTGTGTGGAAAGTAGTTTTTTTTTGTCTCATTTCGGAAAAGTCGTAGAACAAACTTTGTTGTTTATGATGTTAGTAATCTCGTGCGAGATTTCTGGTGTTAACCCTGTACATACATTGTGCCACATATATGTTTTTAATATCGTGCCTTACTTTATCTAAGATGTGTTGTATCACGAAGCCACAGAATCTGCATTGCGACACACACCACAGGAAGTGCTGTTGCCCATCCATTTAAGTTAGCTCTGCATTATGTCGTATAATGAGGAACTTAAGGACATTAAATTTTAAAATCTGGTTAAAAGCTGTGGAGCGCAAACGTTTGAAAATTATATTAACATTTTTTAAAAATAAATATTAGACAACATCTAAAACATTGCTCCGATTCCAAAGTTAGCTAAAGTACTTGTGTTATGGAAACCAGAGCCAACGGTGAAATTATAAACACCCAGACCTGAGGAAATATTTAAAAGCATATTTTCCAAATTGACTCAGCCGGGTATCGAACCCGGGACCTCAGATGGCGACACCTTGAAAACCGGCGTACAAACCACTCGATTACGGAGGTCGATTTTGTTGTGAAAGTTCAAATGATTTCAAAGAAAATAAAAGTTATGGTTGATAATATTTTTAGTTCACCATGCTATTTTCACCTAATCAATACTAATTGTATTTTTATTAAAATGACATTAAATACAGTTACAATTTTAAAACATTGAAGGTGCTTAAGGAGAGTCTCTTAAGATTTTTATTAATTTAAGTATGTACCTATATCTTTTATTAACGTAACGGTACCTTCAAAATGTATTTTAATTTTTACTTTTATAAGTTCTACAAGGAATTTATGATTAAATGAATTTTACTCTATCTTCCTCGCTTGTTCCAAATAAAAATGTAGTTAAAAATAAATTACCCATTCATCTGTTCCTAATGTAAAACTTTACATTTCACCGAATAGATGTTTCAATAGAAACTCACGGCGATATTTTCTCCAGAATAGCAACACGGAATACCTCATAACAAAAGATATTTAAAGCGTTTCTCACTTCAAAGAAAATATCGAATTCATTTTGAAAAGAGAAAATGCATTCAAATGAAATAGAACGTTACCCTCTTCATTGGTCTCAATAATCCCGGTTATTGCATAAATTGAGACGTTTCTTATTATAAAAGAATGTGTATATGGTGGACGGAATGGATTGTATTCCACTAAGCTTCTTTCGTGGCGAAGAAAAATTACCGTAGTGCCGGACAGGACGTGTTCTGATTGGTATACGAAAGAAGTTTGACATCAATTTAGAAATAAATAAAAAGTCGGTGATTGTTATCGAATATCTTTTTATTTTTATTTTGAGATTTTAGCATTCACAATGCAATTTTTATATAATACTAAATAATATACTAGAAAAAATACGACTCGCACCAGATCATTCCCGTCCGAGAACATGATCTGGTGTGAGTCGTATTTTTTCTAGTATATTATTTAGTATTTTTTTTTTCAAAGACGGGCAATCCGCTCCCTGCCGCCTAAGAATGAGTGGAAGTATGGTTGGCAGGCCGTGCGCGGAGGCTACTAAAAGATAAAACCAGCTGTAACTCGTTTCTAAGTTGGCCACTATTAGTTATGTTATGTTATTAATTTTATCAAGCCCTGTCTGCTTTGCTGTGTTTGTATGTATGTTATTTATGACTACAACAGTGTGTTTTTCAATGAAATCGTTCCTTATAAAAACATATACGAACTTAAAACGTAAGATTTTTCGAACCAAAAACGAAGTTTTTGATGATTTCGTGTTTTGTTTTATTGTCTGTGTGCGTAAACAGAAAACTACTATTTATTTTGTCTACTTATCTACTTTATACTGGGTTATTTGTAAAACACCGATAACCTAGGTAGACTAATTAGGTACATCATAAACAACAACATTTGTTCTACGACTTTCCGAAAAACAAGGTACATGGTGTAAATCTCGATATAGTTTAATCTAATAACGTCAAAAACCATGGAAATTTAAAACATTATCTTTCCGAAAAAGATCGACTTTCCATACAAAATTCGATTAGAGTGTTCGGACATTTTGTGTGGAAAGTAGTTTTTTTTGTCTCATTTCGGAAAAGTCGTAGAACAAACTTTGTTGTTTATGATGTTAGTAATCTCCTGCAACATTTCTGGTGTTTTACAAATAAACCTGTACATACATTGTGCCACATATATGTTTTTAATATCGTGCCTTACTTTATCTAAGATGTGTTGTATCACGAAGCCACAGAATCTGCATTGCGACACACACCACAGGAAGTGCTGTTGCCCATCCATTTAAGTTAGCTCTGCATTATGTCGTATAATGAGGAACTTAAGGACATTAAATTTTAAAATCTGGTTAAAAGCTGTGGAGCGCAAACGTTTGAAAATTATATTACATTTTTTTTAAATAAATATTAGACAACATCTAAAACATTGCTCCGATTCCAAAGTTAGCTAAGGTACTTGTGTTATGGAAACCAGAGCCAACGGTGGAACTATAAACACCCAGACCTGAGGAAATATTTAAAAGCAAATTTTCTAAATTGACTCAGCTGGGGATCGAACCCGGGACCTCAGATGGCGACACCTTGAAAACCAGCGTACAAGCCACTCGACTACGGAGGTTGATTTTGTTGTGAAAGTTCAAATGATTTCAAAGAAAATAAAAGTTATGGTTGATAATATTTTTAGTTCACCATGCTATTTTCACCTAATCAATAATAATTGTATTTTTATTAAAATGACATTGAATACAGTTACAATTTTAAAACATTGAAGGTGCTTAAGGAGAGTCTCTTAAGATTTTTATTAATTTAAGTATGTACCTATATCTTTTATTAACGTAACGGTACCTTCAAAATGTATTTTAATTTTTACTTTTATAAGTTCTACAAGGAATTTATGATTAAATGAATTTTACTCTATCTTCCTCGCTTGTTCCAAATAAAAATGTAGTTAAAAATAAATTACCCATTCATCTGTTCCTAATGTAAAACTTTACATTTCACCGAATAGATGTTTCAATAGAAACTCACGGCGATATTTTCTCCAGAATAGCAACACGGAATACCTCATAACAAAAGATATTTAAAGCGTTTCTCACTTCAAAGAAAATATCGAATTCATTTTGAAAAGAGAAAATGCATTCAAATGAAATAGAACGTTACCCTCTTCATTGGTCTCAATAATCCCGGTTATTGCATAAATTGAGACGTTTCTTATTATAAAAGAATGTGTATATGGTGGACGGAATGGATTGTATTCCACTAAGCTTCTTTCGTGGCGAAGAAAAATTACCGTAGTGCCGGACAGGACGTGTTCTGATTGGTATACGAAAGAAGTTTGACATCAATTTAGAAATAAATAAAAAGTCGGTGATTGTTATAGAATATCTTTTTTTTATTTTGAGATTTTAGCATTCACAATGCAATTTTTATATAATACTAAATAATATACTAGAAAAAATACGACTCGCACCAGATCATTCCCGTCCGAGAACATGATCTGGTGTGAGTCGTATTTTTTCTAGTATATTATTTAGTATTTTTTTTTTCAAAGACGGGCAATCCGCTCCCTGCCGCCTAAGAATGAGTGGAAGTAGGATTCAGATACGTAGACCGCTAGTAGAGTAGGAAATTTCAATGTTTGCCGAAACTTAACCCTTTAAGGTGTTAAAAACGCCTCAAAATCGATATGGATGTTCTAAAATTGATGTTTCATGAGATCATGATTGCAAAAATAGCTTTTATTTTGAAGTTCAATACGGTGGAAATGATTTAATCCTTAAAGGGCTGAAATGGGGGCCAAATTTTGTATGGAATAATAATACGGGAACGGGAAGTTTGGATGTTTCGATGTTTATTACTCAATCTCGCAATACACACACAGATTTGGATTGACACACAGATAGCTTAAAGCCTGCATGGATTAAAACACAGAATACTTTTTATTACAGTAAAAGACATTTTCCGAACGTCCACGAGTACGAAGTCGCGGGTGAAAGCTAGAATTGAATAAAAATAAACTTGTACCAGTACAAAGGTCCCACCGACATTCAGTCTAGCTAGACCACCACCCGTTTAAAAAAGTTTTACGAGAGCTGTAAACTGAAAAAAAACGGTGCTCCGCGTGACAATCAATTGCCGTTCACCGCAGAAACTTTGATTGTGTATATTTTTTTACTACTAACTTATTTGACAACGTATAAATACTTTTTGATGATTATTTTTCTTATCATTTTGATTTCCATAACAAAAGTGCCTAACTTTGTATCAGAGCAATATAGTTATTTATGATAATGTCGAAACATTTATTATTTATTACTTTAGAGAAAGACACTCAAGTACACAAATGTGAACAGCGCGCAGTCTTGTCCCCTCCGTTATCAGCGGCGGTACAATCGTGGCCACTCTTAAGTGGTTATTGAATAGCTCCCGTCGACCTTTCTGGATTAGGGGGTGGAATAGATCCCCCGGAACCGGCGCCATTGTGTTTCGTTACCGATCTGTGTTATTTCGAATACGACGTGCAGAGACAAACGGTCGCTCTCAAGGGCATAAAAGAGGTTTGATTAACTAATTTTAGATGTGCAGCAATATTTTTAAGGCTTTTCAAATAAAGATTTTAAGATATTGTTGAAAAACTATTTGCATAAATAAATTAACATTTTGTAAACTTTGTCGATTCTTTGACTTTGTTCTTTATTCCGATTTATTTACCTTAATACTTTACCAAATCGTTGCATTAATTTTTTTATTTACAGTCCAGTTTTGACGAAACAAAGCTGATGTGACTCATTTCCCCATTTCATTGACCCATAGGTCATCCATTCGCTTCCCTTGTTGCGGGTCTGGTCAGGAATTCGAGCGTAACGCGTTTCAGTTATTCGGCCCACTCTGTTGCGGGCCTGTGCCGTCGGTTTTTCAATTTGTCCTCTCGGATTTGTGCGCGGTAGCCGCGACTCGGTTTTGTAGACACATCCAGAAAGCTGTTCGGTGTAATTGGCTTAGTTCCTTGTTGGATTGTTCAGATGAATAACGGAGGGTAAAGATACATTTCACACGTGATATATCTCGTTTAATAAGAAGTTTGTCGTAGCGTTTCCATTGAAATAAAGTTTTTGAATGAATGATTGTGAAAAAACGATAAACGTAAACTTTGTCGAGTAAAATTTATTACTTATGGCAAATATTTCGCTGGATTTTTCGCAGGGAAAAATCTCGCAGGGAATTGTTTTATTGTAGTTTCTTATTGTTAATAAAATCCATATTATACTTTATATAAATACTTTCCACTTTAATTCCAATTTCCTCAAATATTAACTTTATTATTTGTTTAGGTACATAGCTAACAACCACACATTTTACTCGAAAACAAATCAAAATGTAGACCGCTAGAGGAAATAATTCCCAGCAATATTCCCAGCTTAATCTAAATAGCAATAAAGCCCACCAGCTCATTTTCGTCCCATAAAATTGCCTAGGTGATCTGTCTCTGGAGATTACGCTTCATGGCCGTTTGTTTAAATATAACATAATGTGACCCATTATTTCGGCCGGACGTGTATCGCCAAATGGACACTATTCGTCCTAGGGGACGAATAAAAATAATATACACGAGGATCAAGTTAATCCGATGATAAATGGAGGGCGAAACAGATGCGGGAACTACGAATTACACATAAATATAAATGTTAGTACCGTATACTCTGGAGTACTGCAGTCCAAAATGGGAGATACTCCGGTCATTATTATCTAAAAGCTTTTAATTTCCCATCCCTTCCCTCTAGTCAATATTATCTAAAAGCTAAGACGTACTATAAAATTTGCTGTAAAACATAAAACATATGAGTCTTGTTTAGAACGGGGGTGGCAAAGCCTTAATTGAACACGATTATACCATTATTGAGGAGCTCGATGGCTTGACCGTACTGCGCGTAAATGCATTCGCTCTGCGATTGCGGCAGTTAAGCGACTTTCGCAAGGGTAGGTCATGGTATGGGTAACAAAAAATGAATTACTCGAGCTCCTCCGTGCTTCGGAACGGAAATCACGTTGAGATGTTGGTCTCGGCTACATTTGCTGTCACGGCGCGGTGGGTTTTTGCACATCCTTCTTATCCCCCCATAAGGAAGGCCTGTGTAGTGCAGTGCAGTGGGGACACTAAAAAATGACTGATGTGCAAATCGCTATCACTAATTCAGTGGTCATGCTACGGAGGAGAGCACTAAACGCAAGTCTTTCATCTATCGAATTAATCTATCGTCACTAAAATATTTGACGCATATAAAGATGTGTCTTTTGAGATAAGGAGTTTTTCCTTGAAAAGTAAATATTAAGTGGGTGAATTTTAGAAAGATAACAACGCGTATCTACGAAGCAGCTATTATTACACAAAATTCTGAGAAACCTAATATTCTTCTCAAATGAAGCGGAGGTTCAGAAAAGATATTACATATGTGTGTTTGTTATTAAGAATTTTGTGAAAATAAATGAAATTTTGACTGATATTTTCAAGTAAGCTAAACACTTTTAATGAAATATATGCAAAACAAATATAGAACTAACATAATGATTGAAATATATTGGATCCTTAATTTACCTCTAAAGGAAAAATGAAGAAAAATTTAAGTGTATTAATTTATCTGTTTATCAGATGATCCTACAGATCCGTATCTGTTGTTGATACCAGAATTTAAACCAAGCAAATTTCAAGCACATGCAATGCCTTCCATATTATTCAACGGCATTGTACAGTCAGCATAATTGAGTTCAAAATATAATAGAAACTACTTTTTACATGAGTTAGCGGTACAA
The DNA here is from genome assembly GCA_963556745.1 of Catoptria pinella. Classification (NCBI taxonomy): domain Eukaryota; kingdom Metazoa; phylum Arthropoda; class Insecta; order Lepidoptera; family Crambidae; genus Catoptria; species Catoptria pinella. The sequence goes on from OY750763.1 coordinate 11,942,518, forward strand.
GTCACATTTGATCGGTAAGCGACTTTCATGTGGTGCGGGCGTCGCCGAATGAGTCTAGCGAGAAAATGGAATCCGATGACGTCATTGTATCTTCCAGCCTGTTTCCACGGTAGTGATTACTTGCTCAGTGCCTGCCACGAAAACAATAACGCGTGGTCATTTTTACGAATCTTTAAAAATGTATTGTATAGTATGTAGAAAGGAAAAAAAATTATGTCATATGTTAAGTTAAAATCTATATATTTAAAAAATAATACTCTTCCTCATAATTCATTAAGGATGGATATAAAAAGGTTGGAATTGGTTGAGTTCCTTTAACTAGCAGGGCTGCGCCAAAATGTGTATATTAATCACAATAATCTCTAAACATTTGGGTTACCTATTTAAATACTTACAGGCTTTTAACAGTAAGGTGGTCGTTATTCTTTGGTCGACAATATTGTGTAGTCTATGTTTTATTAATGTAATAACTTTACAATATGGATCTTTTTCTATTTCTCTCTTTCTTTATAATCGTGCTGGCAGTTGTGTTTTATCTACTATAACATTTGTGAATGAAAGTAAAAATACGTAGTAAAACGAAATTTTAATACATTTTCGTTATTTATTACCTGCTTTGCTGCCCTTACAGTATACACTGGACATTTCGAATGTTCCCGCTTTGTTCAAATACCGCAGTGTTGAGCTATTATCTGTTCATTATAATCACCGCTTTCTGAACAATAATGAACCTTACAGTCCCACAATAAGAGTCACATGTGTTCTATTTAAGTCCCAAGTGAAATATACCCAAGTTATTGTTTAATCTGAAACATAGTTTTGGAACTGTGTAGCTAACTCTGTTTGGATACCTGCCTATGATTTAGCACTTCTGGCACTATTTCCTTTCCAATAGTAATTATAATGGGTATTCTATAGAATGCCTACATGATAATAACATACTATTATGTTACGTTAAATAATTCTATACTTATCAAATTTTTGAACTAAACTAAACTTTTTATTTTATTTGGGTCGTCCTTTAATTTAAGGTACTATTTTTATACAAAAGAAATTGACCCTTATCACTGACCCTATCGATTGGTGTCATAAAAGTACAGGATGTTATTTTCTCAGATTGTACCCCGTACGATTTCCGGTTGAAACAAGCGATTTATCAAAATCCTTGAATAGGTTTTGCTAATTTTTTTAAATAAAGGAATGTTTCCTTTCAGCATTTGTCATCATCAATATTTAGGGTACTTTTCCTCCAAGTAGCATCGTTTATGTACCCTGTATATATTTTAGAGGGGGCTTCCATACAAGGGAAGGGAAGCATGTAAAAATTTTTTTCCCTGAATGTGTAGGGTATTATTGTTTAAAACTTGTTATTTGGAAAAAGACTGTATTTTTTGTTTTTTTTAAATAATAGAAAACAAAGGCATGAGAAGCCGCCAACTCAGCTTTTTTCCAATATTTTGTTCAGAAGTACTTTTTAACATCCTATTGACCTATGAACTTGAAGTTTTGTTGATAATGTTCATTATTGCGTATATTTTACCAAAAAAAACGAACACATTGATAAATCTGAATTTTTCTTTTAGATTCCCTCATTTTGCTATTACAAACCAACTTAATTTTGTGGTCGGGTAATATTCTTATCTAATATTATAGTTCCTAAATTTATTACAAAATGGCACTGTGCAGTTGTAAAACACGGTATCGTCTGTCTAACGCAGTTCTTTAAGAAGGCTGCCAAAATTTTATTTAGCTTTGCACAGACGGACTTACGGCTTTACGGAACCCTAAATGTGCGAAGGCCGACATGCACTTGGCTGGTTTTTTTTTTCGACCAAATTTTATTAACCAAATATTTAGTTCATAATTTTAGTCAGATAATGAGTTCTCGTTTCCTCTGTAATATACAATGGGAAATTTGTCCTCTGTACACAACAGTTAAGCCAATTGTTCGCAACTCGTTTATGGAATAATGATTGTTATTCCGTGGACCGAAGTAACAGAGTTACATGAAGCATTTTAACATGAGTTGGCACCTATGAATTTCTAGCTAAGTGCTACATGCCTAATTAATAACAGTTTATAAGGTCCGTTTCACTTATATTGTAACGAGCACAAAGCCAGCAAAATTAGTACCCATGATCAATTTTGTATAGTCCATTAATTTGAAATTCTGTTTTGTGTAGTTCAAATTGTTCAACCTCATGCAATCAAGTAAATTGTTAATTTAAATAGTGATAAACTGCGATAAAAAAAATCTAAGGCCATACATACCCCCGACTTATTGAGATAGAGAGAGAGAGAGAGATTATTTATTTTCACAAAAGGTACATAAAAACAAAAATAACATAAAAGGGTACACATAAAATTGAAACAAAAAATGATATAAACAAAATAAGGCCTTTGGGTCAAAAAGGTCCCTGCCTCAGTATGATGCTGACATGTCATTTAAACTGACGCGTCTGAAGAATGACACTAATATTGTGCTTAATATACCTAACGACTTTCTAGCTTTGAGCGCTAGTGCTTCGATACCAGCACCTGGGACCTGTCTCCCTACTGCTGTGACACAGGTCTTCCTTGAGGGAGATAGAGATAATGTGCCAGGTATCACACGGGCCCTATAAGTAGCGCTAGTGTCAAAATGGCGCCATTCGATATTTTCAGTGTGTTATTTTATTATGTTTGTTTGCAACAACCAATGGTGTATTTTTTCAATATGCATCATACATGTATTTACGTGCACTCCGATGAATATTTTTACTCCAACAAAACCAGATCCATTCGTTTGCCGTGACACTTAGCTACCTTTAATGGTTGAAATTTATCTCTTTTGCTCCAATTTATGCATTAAATTGGACTACCGTACCGTTTTTACATGCTTTTGATTATTTTTTGCTTTATCAAATTTAATTTTATTGACGTATAAATCAAGAAGACTTTTAACAAAATGTTAAATAAAAAAAAAAGTTAATTGTATTACGATGAATAATTGTAAGTTTAAGTCGGGAATAGCTCCTTCATCTCTCTCTCTCTCTCTCTCTCTATAAGTTTATGCTAAGAGATAGAATCGCATGGGCTTATACTTCTACAATGATAAAGACAGTGTTTTACAGTGTCATTGTTTTTCTTTATAAAGGCCGCGTACACATGTATGTATATTCTGAAATACAAACAGTATATGGTGGTAATTTTTCTAACTAATAATAATTGCGTAGCTAACTAGTCAAGGAACTCGAAAACTCCAAACAACCTTTCCAAAACAAGGACATGAAATCCCCCGGCAATACCCAATGAAACTGTAATCGCCACCATTTAATAACACTTCAATAACAAACTTCTAAATCAGCGGACACCTTCAGTCTGACATAAATATCGGGGGCTCAAGCTGCGTAAATTGACAGGGGACCAGGATTTGTGGCCGGCATCTTATGGCGAGTGGACCCCAATAATTCTCGGGCCAAATTCACGAGTTTTCAAATAGCCGATTTAGCTATTGTATCTATCGATTTGCGAACGTTCAGCTGTTTTCAATGCTCCCGGCGTGATGAATGCGCCAATCTTTTCCGAGTCCGACCTTTGGAAAGGTTGCGCCTTTGTCAGGATTTTCCATAATTGTTTTGATTCGAAGTATTATCAAGACAGAATTTTAATAAGGATGAGAGGAAAAAAGAAATAAAATGATTTTATTTCTCAGAGTCTCTAAGGGTTCACTTTTAATCTGAAATGTCATAATCTCCATCTAATAAATAAAATCTGATGTTGATTGTATATACCAACAAAGGATGAGTAATATAAATATAAGGGGCCGAATCGCTCTGGAAATGCCCGGATCGCTCTCACTGTTGCACCACAGATAGAAGCGGTTGCACGTCAACAACATGGCTTACATTGCCGGTTGCTTTGTGCAATAATGTACTAGCTGTTGAAAATAGTTCAACCAAGTAGGGACTTTTAACCAATGAAATGGTTAAGAGTTTTGCACGCGTATTTACGTAGTTTAAACTGTAGTCGCAAAAATGATATGTTTTCCAATTCTTAAAATTTAACCTATTATGGATTTAGGGTGAACACACATAAATTCAAACGGAATTACTTATAGTATCGCTATGTCAGAGTAGCTTAGGCAATTTACTCGTACTAATCTCGCAAAATAGTAAGCAGCAATCTACCTGCTAAAAAGATACAAAACACTATAAATCCACTGAAACAGTAAACGCTACTTGAGAGGCACTCGAAATTCGTGTCGGCATTATTATCCAACAAAATGGAATAGCGCGTAATGAAGGTATAACCTACCGGAAGACGGCACCAATTAACGGCGCAGGCACCATTATCCGGCAGCGCGGCACGGCGATAACCGGCCCTAACCGGCCGGTTGCCGCGCGGCTAATCCGGACAAACGACATGAGAAAGATGACATCCACTCGCTAATTGGGGGACCGAATTAAGTGGGATGCTTCAGTCTATTATAAGACGAAGGATCTAGGTAGTTTAATTGGATAAATAATATATGAATAGGATTGAATTGTAATCTATGAATAATAACTGCAAGTCGTCTGCGTAGAAATGAAAGTTGGAGAAGATGACTCTAGTGACAGAGTTGATGAAGATGGAGAAAAGGAGTGGAGAGGGAACATCACCTTGAGGCACCCCGGCAGTGAGCACACATCCATCAGATGTTGAATCCTCAAGACGTACGACCCCGATGATAAGAATCAAACCAATGAAGAACAGCAGCTCTATCATGAGTTGATGCAAACTGTCATCGCTATCAAAAACTATCGTTTCTTGTCTTTCACTCGCATTGACCATGAGCAGTATATCCGATAGTTTTCGATACCAAAAACAGTTTGCATCAACTCATGGTAGAGCTAGGGCTTTTATGGAGCGAAGTGTAGTAGCAAGAAGTGTTTTATTCCTTATTTAAATCACCATTGTACAAGCTCTGCTTAGTGATTGATGTATGTTGTATAGATAAAAAAAAACGATTTCGCAAGATAATGTTTCATATAGATTTAAGTTCACAGTTTTTTTGAGTAGGTTGTTATCCTTATTCAATGTATCCGTACACACTTTGTTTGTAGAGTTACTCCATAGTTTAGGTATTTGTGGGAATAATGCCTAACTAGTTAGTTTGGCTATAGGTTTTGTGTAGTGTATCCAGTTAACGCCTATTGAAATCCAACGATGCATGTTGATTCGAGCACTGACGGCTAGTCAGTGGAACGAATCAGTTTTAATAGCTAATTAGGTAATTGTTTGAGTTTAAAACCAGAAACGTAGCAAATGAAGAAACAAGAATTTTCAAAAACGTATTCTTTTGATGTTACACAAATTAATGAGGTTACATGAAATATTTTCTCTGTTATGTCTGTGCCGAGGTTGGGTGCTGAATCCATTACAGACAACGAGCCACATTTGTCAAAGTTAGCGGTAAAAATAGGTACGTAAAATATGAATGTTGTTTTAATTAGAGTTTGAATAAAATTCTGAGTAGGCATATAATTTCTCGGAATTTAACCTAACTCTAATAATAGATAAAGTAGCAGGAAGATCAAAATCACTCGTGAATGAAGTCACCTATTATTTAATTTTATCGTCACTATCTTTGGATGAGGTTTGAAGAATAAAATACAAAATAACTTTGATACTTCGTCCGGAATAAACAGTTGAACCGGTTTTCCTGATTTAAGGAGTTTCTATTTAGGGGTGGAGATAATACCAAGCCAACATTTCTAGATATTAGACTTAAGATAGGTATAGATCTTTCAAGAATTCTTAAAAAAATGTAGAATTGCGCTAAAACTTTTAATCTTTTTGTTTTTTAAGTCTAATTTACCTCATTACACGGTAACATGAGTAACTCTAAAGTTTCTACTCCCATAATGACTTAGCTCAAAGTTATCATCATTAGAAAGTTGGAAGTAAAATAAACTAATAATCTTTATGATGGATGCTTGCTCTAGTTCACAAGGTAATTTCAAGTCTTAAGCATATAAGTTAATTGTGAATGAAGTACTCTCTAAAATTAAAATTAAATATCAACATTAACATTTTATTATTTATAATAAGAATATGCTGTCTTCAAAACGATGGCTTAATATTTAATTTATACAATATCTTTGGTCTTGTACTAGCGATAACCTAAAGGCGAGAAATATTCCTAATTTTATCGACAAAAACACCCACATGTGTCTGTCTCCTTTCCTTTTGGAATGACCGCTATTTGAAATTTCACTTTTTATTTTAGATAGCCCTGCAAAAATTATAACATCTCTGGGACTAGAAGGATATAAAAAAAGTTCAAAAGGTTAAACTTTTTATACGTTTATAACCTTTATGTAACCAATGAAATGTAAGTTTTCGTAAATTGCAAAATTATTTTTTTTTTACATTTTTTAAATAAAGTTGATTATTTTATCTGAATAAAAATGACATTAAGTGATAAAAACAAAGTTTTCATGAGTTTTGAATATTGAAAATTAACCTTTAGTACTTGTAAGGGTCATATTTGAACAACAATTACTCTCGAAATATGCAACTTAGAGCAATGATATTGTTGTCGTTTTTTAGATAGGTAATATCCCTGTGAATTAGAATAATAAAAAAAAAACATGAATGCCCTCTCAGTAAATGGAAAAAAACGTCCGATGCCACGCGACGCCTGATGCCCCGCTCCGTAAACAAGCACTAAAGTGTTTATTTTTTCATTTATACTCAATATTATTATCTTATTCACGATTTTTCTCAATGATTTTATATTTAATTGTATAGACTCAATACGCCCACATGTATATACAATCAATGAACCACGAGTTCATGATCACCATGAGATCAAATCATGAATTTTTTTCTCTCGTGGACTTCATATGAATTCCACTAAAGTTACACACCGTAACGTAACTTCAAACATCTTTCAAATTAGCCTAAGTACATTACGCTAACTTGACAGGCGTGGAAAGTAAACGAGAGAAAAAAATTCAACCCCAACAAACTAAGGATCAAGTTCGTTTAGCACGTGCCGAAAAGTCGAGGCGTTTGACTAAAGTGAGCTTACATAACGGTCGATTTAACTTAGAAACTCAACTTGGTGATATACTGCTTTCTTACCTTTGCATATTTGCCTTTACTTTTGGGTGAGAGCGAAGTCGAAGACTTCGTGTTTGAAGAATTTACATGTATGGATATTTTGGAATGTTTATGTATTTTACCTTTAAGTATGGAATCTATTCTGTGGTATAGACGTGGAGTCTTCCCTTCGCTTCCCGAGACTAAGCAGTTCAGTTTTAGCAGCAGAACAGGCAACAAAGGAGTAGGTTATGCGTCGTCAGATACGTGACATGTGAGTAATTCTTATCTTAAATCTAGATGGAGTCTGACATGGATGAAAAAAAGGCTATACGTCCATAATGTCCATACAAAATATTTTGTAGGTGGTTCAGTGACTTAAGTGCCAGGAACAGGTACATTTTCTATTATATGAATGTACTAATCAAAAGAAAAATTTAACTCATTTTTAGTGGTACCACAGACGCAGGGACGAATCAGCACCAATTGCTGAAAAAACTGAGGATGAGGTCGAGTTTCAGGTAACGACATGATTTCAGTCGAGGAGTCGAAGAGCTCGATCGCGCAGTGGTTTAGTGCCTGGCCTAGCGATTGCGGAGGTTAAGCAACTTTATACAGAAATTAATATGTAATGTAGTTTAAAACCTCTAGAAACATTTATAATTGAGAAAAAAATGCATGTAAGAGCCTGTGAGGTTCCCCATCTTAGTGTGTTACGAAAAAATTACATCCATACTTAAAGGTTAAGTTACTACCCTATACTCGTATAATTATAAGTAAACCGTAAGTTGAACAACGTCCGTTTATCGCGACTTTTTTGTAATAGGCCCTTAGCCATATATCTCACTAGGACTCCAGTGGCGGCGCTACCAGACGCACTACCAACTCACTGTATACAGATGTAAGTAAGAGTAAGAGTAAGAGTAAAAGTACCTTACCTGGTATCCGCTCGGTTGCGCAAGCAATTTCGTAACGGCAAGCGAATCACCCGCTGGTGGCGCAAGCATTGTGTGCTAGTGAGATAGGGCCCTTAGCTAGGCAGTGATACCAGCTCGTAAATTAAGGAGAGCTCACTCGTTCCTTATCTTTACGAGGACCCTGCCCACTCGCCGTGGAATTAACTAATCACACAGCCACTTGTTCTATCGATCTTTTTCAGGTTTTCGTGGCGACATATAGGTAGTCTGTTTTACTACTACTCCTGTATTAAAACAGCAACATGGATATGAAAACAGTATTCTTATTTATTATATTTGGATGAGAGGTTTCGCGAATAAAATACGTAAAAACCTGTTTTCATTGATATTTTACCATGGAAAAACTAATGAACTGATTTTACCAAAATACTGACTATATTCCAGAGGCGTTAAAAAAAAATCGAAATTTCGACAGCGCAGATACAAATACTCTGTTTTACTACAAGGAATTAAAAATGCTTACCATAATAAACATTGTCATAAGTATTTAATAATCTGGTTATGTTTAATTTACATAATATTTAATAGGAAATACCAGACAATTTAATAAATGCAGCAGTAGGATTAATTAGGTTTTAAACATTCATCTCAATAAGTTTTATGCAAAGCATAATTTCTTGATTTTATTAAACAACGATTTTTGACTCGTGATCTCACCAATTTTGACCCACTATTTCTAGTGGTAGGAACCACTAGAAATAGTAATCTTGTAATACTTTGTAATCTTAGTAACTAGTGGTAATCTTAGTCACAAGCCCACGCCACCATATCGCGTGATATAGCGTTTTATCGACACTCAACTGTCAAAATCCATTGTCTTTAGACAGTTAAACGTGATTAATCTTATATATCTTATATTATTATATTAACTTTATTCTAATAAGATTCATACATGGGACAACAGGTGCATTGATAAGTTCACAGCCATTGCACCAAACAACCGTTTTAACGACAGCGCGAATTTAAAACCAATTTGATTAAGATTTTGCCGTGATCCCGATTTCGACTTAAAATTAGCTTTGCCCAAAAACTGCTCTAATGGCCATTTCAGAGTTCCTAGAAAGCTGTTTTGCCAAAATAGTTCCTGGTTTAGATTCCAGAAACATTTCGGCTTTATTGGATCGGAACTGATGAGACCGCTTTGTTATTTCCAGCTGGTAGTTCGAAAGCTCTCGTTAGATCGAAACGAGGTATCAAGATTTTTCGTTCTAAATTTCCGTTGATTTTCAATCGATACTTGAAACTATAAATAAAGAACGACACTAAAACAGTATTCGTGATTAGATTGTTCAAATGAAATGTGTTTCAGGATTTCGTCTCACTATAACAAGTATTTAACGTAGGTACTTAAATAGTTTATAAACACAGTTTTATTTAAGCCTCCTAGACTAGTAAATTATCATTTTATTTGACTTCATTTATTTTAATTTAATATTTAAATTTATTCAAATAAAAACGATACGTATACAACCTACACAATTTAAAGCTTCTTGTACTAGAATTTAACACTTCTAAAAGGTTTATTTTTAATCGTAAGGTGGATATACTTTAATAAGTACATTTCTGCTCAAATATTTTAAAACCCAACCAAACATTGTTTTAACAAAACTACTTTTTTCCTTAAGATACCTAGTTTTTGACTTGCAAACAAACTTTTAAAAAACTGTAACATGTCCTTTATAATACACTCAGCGGCACGGAATCTTGGCCAAGCCCTTATCATCCGTTTTCAAAAATTGTATGTGTTGGTAACAAATGTTTTTAATGAAGGTAGAACAAAAAACTGTTTTACTTAATTTCTCGAGAGTAATTCACTATGTTCGTAGACTTACGCTTGTTGATTTTAATTTTTAGTAGAATCGCGCCATTTGATTAAATTAAGGTCTAAACTTTAATTTGGTTTTGTGTAAAGTGCATGTCGCGTTACTGAATGATTGTGATTTTGTGGCGTTAGTTAAAGTCTCAACTGTGTTTTAAAGTTATAAAAATGCCTCTAACACCAGCGCAAGCTGCACAAGCTGTAGCCTTAGTCAACAAAGGGCTCACACAACGCGAAGTGGCTAATGTAGTCAATGTACCACGTTCATCAATGCAGTACGCCTTGAAACGATACCAGGAGACTGGCAGCTACACAAGAAGGCCAGGTAGTGGAGGTGTGAGATGCACATCTGCTCGGGACGATCGTTTCATTGTCCTAGCAATTTTAAGAAATCGATATCTCACTGCCGTTGAGATCCGCCAGCGCCTCCAGATCGCGAGAGGTGTTAATGTAAGCGAGCGTACAATAAGAAGACGTATGGAGGAAGTGAATTTAAAGGCACGCAGACCAGCACGCGGTCCAGAACTGCTCAGACAGCATCGAGTAGCTCGACTTCAATTTGCACGAAATCACGCTAACTGGACTCATGAGCAATGGGCCCGAGTTCTGTTCACTGACGAGTGTCGAATCGCTATACGAGCACCAGATGGTCGCGAACGACTATGGAGAAGAAGAGGAGAGCGGTTTCTACCCAATACTACCACACAAACCGTTAGTTTCCATGGAGGCTCTATAATGGTGTGGGGAGGGATAAGTTCTGATGCTCGTACAGAGTTGGTTGTCATTGACAATCGATTAACTGCAACGCGATACATCGCAGAGATCATCCAGGAACATGTTGTACCATATATGGGGTTCATTGGATATGAACAGTTCCTGTTAATGCACGATAATGCACGCCCACACGTAGCAATTTGTGTGAACGAATACCTTGAAGATGTTGGTGTACAAAAACTGCAGTGGACTGCTCGTAACACGAACTTAAATCCCATATAACACATCTAGGACATGCTTAAAAGAAGGATAAAATCATGTACCAACCCGCCACAAACAATCAACGAGCTTCGAAACGCAGCAGTGGACGTTTGGGAGAACCTATCGCAAATCGATATCAAAAACATCATTCAAAGCATGCCAGATCGCATGCAAGCGGTTATCAGGGCAAGAGGAGGAAACACGCGTTATTAAAATGTATAGAGGACCGATACAAATAAGTGATTTTTAATTTTGTAGATTTTTAAACTGGATGTTTATTTCCATGAAAAATTGTGATTTTAAGTAAACATTATTTTTTCGACAAAAAAAACCTAATAGGCAGTAAATTAAGGCTTTAAAACATAAACAAGTTCATTTCTTATTCACTAACATCAATTTAATAGCAAAAAAAAATATTTCATGCCGTATATACCAAAAAAACCGGGTGGCCAAGTTTCCGTGCCGGTGAGTGTAGTTGAGCGCATTGCGAGATCCCGATGTTTGCCGAGCTGCCAGGATGCGGGGTGGCGGCAAACAGGAGCCGCTTGACCTAAGAGGGTTCTGTTTGAGTTGTTACTCGTAGTCGCTTTAGTACTTTGTTAGACCAACTATACCTGTTGTCCAGTAGAACAACCGTAGTGATATGATCGCAAAGTTGGCGAGACATGGTACTAAAGTGTTTGATACTTCTGAGGCCGGCTTGTTTTCTTGCCGTCTTGTTGTTGGTTTGAGATGTCTTGTTCTGTTATTAACTGTGTGATTTTGTTTGCAGTTCTTTGAAGTTTTCATTAGGATTTTCCGAAAGTCCACGCAGACGAAGTCACGAGCGGAAGCTAGTTTATCATAAATTCTGTAGTAGGGCGATGCAGTCCGGATGTGCAGTCTGTTGGTGGAAGCCATTCATTTGAGCGGTGCCTATGTATCAGCAAGTCAGTAATATTGATCACTTCTCCGTAAACATATTGACGACCTCCGTGGTCAAGTGGCGTTGTACACCGGGTTTCAAGGTGTCGCCATTTCTGAGGACCCGGGTTCGATCCCCGGTTGGGTCAATTTAGAAAACGAACTTTTCTATATTGGCTCTGGTCTGGGTGTATGTGACACCACCGTTGTCTCTGATTTCCATAACACAAGTGCTTTAGCTACTTACTTTGGAATCGGAGCAATGTATGTGATGTTGTCAAATATTTATATTTATATTTATTTATATTGTCAGTATGATAGTGGAACTAAGCAAATTTAACATTTACCAATTCCTGTGTGTCAAATTAGATGGTGGATGGACACAAAATATTAATCAAAAATATGTACGCAATGTAACATTTTATGGCTGATTAAAGCAAATCAATTAATCTAATAACACAATTACTGAATTTAAGAATTATGATAATAAGAAATGAATAAACTTATTTTATACTGTTTATTTTTGATAGTGTTTCAAACAATAACGTAACTTTAAAATAAGTACTTTCGAACTTAGCAGCTCGATAGATAGGTCGTAAATATGGGGTATGTTTGAGATGAGATGAGTTCAAGAGGTGATGAGCTTTAACCACAACTTGATGAAGCTTAACCAGCTTCCATTGGGCAGTTAGCATTTAACGCTCGGTCATAAATTGTGTATTGGGTACTCGTGTGCGGCGTCAAACTCGTAAGCACTGTAATAAGCTGGCGTTCTAGTTTAGAGTTGTGCCCATGAGATTAGGTATACCCAGGATCTGTTTAACGTCCCACTCTTCACTTTGGAGCACAGAATCACTTGGTCATTTTCACCAATCAAACACAGAATCAGTTGATCATCTTCACCTTGCAAACACATATTCAGTTGATCATTTTCACCCAGCAAACACAGAATCATTTGACCTCCTTTGACTTACCTAAACTCATTGGTCCTAATTTCATTTGGCTGAATTTATTTGGCCGAATTTATTTGGCCTTAACTCTTTATGCGCAATCATTGTATAGCCTAATAGATTTTTTCGCATTTTTATCGTTTCGACTAAACGTTAAAATCCCTAATTATCAAAACCACTAACGTTCAATGTCCTAAAATTTCATAAAGTCATCAATGTCTTAAGAAAATCTTTAATGTGACCACCATTGGTTGGTTAATGTTGGTTAAACCTAACCTAACCAGGTTAGTATTTTAACCACTCTCAGCGAAGCGAGCGAAACGAGCGGAGCACCATAATTCTTGCATGCATGTTGCGTGCTTGCTATTACTTGCATCAGATAATGCTTGATTTTGCTTTCAGGCATGCATGCTATCTTATATGTATGCTCGCAGGCATGCTTGTTTGTTCGCTTGTATGCATGCATGCTTGCTCACTTGCATGCCTGTATGCTTGCATGCTTCTATATGTATGCATGTATCCAAGCTTGCATGCATATGCATGCTTGCATGATTAAATTCTTGAGTGTAAGAAAAATATTAGATTAGGTAAATAAAAAGACAATGAAAAGTTTTTTTTTATAAATATTTGACAACATGACATACATTGCTCCGATTCCAAAGTAGCTAAAGCAATTGTGTTATGGAAATGGTGGCATCACAAACACCCAGACGTGAGCCAATATATAAAAGTTCGTTTCCTAAATTGACCAAACCGGGGATCGAACCCGGGACCTCAGAGATGGCGACACCAGCCACTTAACCACGGAGGTCGTCAAATCGTCGTTGCAATTATTAATGTGCAATTACAAAATCATCATTTTTAAATCATGTTCCTACAGCAATTATTATTTGCTGATCAAATAATTCAATATTGTTTAATTTTAATGCCATAAATATGAAATTAATGTTTCTAAATTAATTATTTGTTGATCAAATTATACAATACAAGTATTTAATTTTATGTTAACTTTAGTATTGCAATAAAAATTAAATTAATTTGATATTTATGCCAATACTTTTTATTTTTTGAAATAGTTTTAAGCCGGTATTCTTTGTGCACATAGGTCATGAGACACCATTCATTGATCAGAATAAATAAATAAAATAGTGGGGCGTATGCGAAAAACAATTGATTATAATTCTTACAAAATGCACCCCACTTTTTTAGGTTTAAAACTAAAAGGTTTAATACAGAAGACATTATTTTATACTTTTTAGCAGACTTATTTATATTAGTGACATTATTTCATACTATTTAGCATAGACTTATTTATGATAAGTTTATGCTATTTAGTCCGTTTTTATTTGTTTAAGTCCGATTATTATACTTTTTAGGGAGTGTAGAAATGTGTTTTTTTTTAGTTTCTTTTAGGAAATAATTTTGTATTCTACTACCGAAGTGTAATAAATAGTAATACCTACATAATTTCATACTACTACGATATACATACATGTTACATACTATAAAGTAAAAAATATGTATAGTTTTAATTAAATATCAACTATTTCCATTGAGGTACCATATACCAGTGACTATTTCAGTGTGTCGAGCTTTCAATTTATTTACAAATATTGAGTTTTTGCGTTCACAATGTTTTGTGTGATTTTCAGTAAAACTGGCGTTAAAAACTTCAGTATAATAAAAAAAAACGAATCGACTCACGTGATTCCTCGACCGAAAAACCCATTTAAAAATGTATTTATGGAAGTTTCTAGTTTAATTCTGAAATAAACGGAATATCTTTTTATGTTGATTTTTTTTCACTGCTGCAGTCATTTGATTTTACGTAATTAATAAATATTTAAGACCTGTTCCAGATATTGTCATATCTGAGTAATATTTGCGAGCGGATCTGGCCGTGTCTTTTTATGTCCTAATTGCACCCGATGGTTTATGCAAATTGCACAACTATTGCACAACTGATTTATATTCACCCACTGGACATTACTTAAAATGCTCGTAAAAAGTGTCTAGATTACACCAACAGGCGTCTGTGTCACATAAAAGCAGTAATGGCGGCGGTAAATATTGTTACCATTTCGTACGAGCTCGGCTCATTTTTGCTAAAATGTAGCCGCTCTAGTGTTGTGAAAAGATACGAAAATTAATTTATCTATAAGAATAAAAAAACCGGGCAAGTTGCAACCGGGCGAGTCGGACTCTCCCACCACGGGTCCCGTACAAATTCGATAATTGATTACGTACTTACGTACAAAAATACCCCTAATGCCGAATATGGTATATAGGGACCATCAAACTGAATAACTTTTATTATGGGGCCAACTCTGAAATCGCAAAAAAAAATCAACTGTTTCATACATAATTGATAATTTCGATTTTAATTTTTTGATTTCAATTTCCTAGATCAACGGAAAGTACCCTATAAAATTTGCTTCCCTTGAGAGTGTCGAAATGTGCGTTATTTGTGGCATAAACGGCCGTCTCTTTTTTCTACGTTAACTAAGAAGTTTGATTATTTCACAGCTTCAAGGGACTGTAGACCCGAGTTTACTTAGATTATTTATTATTAATTTAAACTCAATACCTCTACGCGTTACCGAGATAAAGGGTCTTGACAGACAGACGGACAACAAAGTGATCCTATAAGGGTTCCGTTTTTTTTTCCTTTTGAGGTACGGAACCCTAAAAATGACTTAACTGACCCACTGGGCGATTTATCATTGTACAGCTCAAACCTCTGGATGGATCGGGTAGTATTATAATATAGTTGATTAAGATTTTCAAACGATATTACTAAAATAATTAAAAAAATACATACCTTTGATTCAACGTCAACGTAGAAAAGCCCCTTCGATGCCACGATTTTTTTTGAAAGAACAATCAAAAGAGTATTTTTTTCAGTTTAAACTTTCACAAGTAAGGAAAACCTTACTGATTATAATCAAGAAGCATTACGTCAAATGGAATGGAATGGAACAAAACATCAGAACATTGAAAATGAACTTAGAAGTGATAAGTAATTCCTAAGTATAAGCACACTATTTAAATATCAACAATTACAGTAGAATTAGAAAATATAGACGATTCAAAGGCGCATAATAAAAATAATTTGACTTTTACTAATTTTTAAGTTACAATTTATTTACTTGTCGATGTTTTATATCGGCCATAACTTTTTAATCTTCCATTAGGGGCTTAAGTTTTAAAGTTTAGGTATATTAAAAGTTATAAAACTTTCTTTAAAAACTGGAAAGTACGCTTTTCAGCCAAAATTATAAGCTTGATATCTAAATGGCTCATTATAATTTACTTATACAAAAATCTGGGTGTGTGAAGTAAAAAAATGGTTTTTTTTGTCTTTCTCTAGTTAAAAAATGTATATTATGTAATATTTTATTTTGTTGTTAGTTATGAAAACGCAGCATCCCTATTATTCTGACATCAATGATTGATAAATTGATCTATCAAATAAATGAATAAATAATATTTTCAATTGTTCTCTGTACTTAGACAGAAACTGATAAAATTGACCGATTAATTCTCATTTCTAGAATTTTTAATCATAAATAAATGTTGGTAATCTATCGATAAATTGAGCAACACTACGCCTTGCGGGCAGTATCTCTGCAAAAATCTTTTTTCTGACAAACACGTGTATTATTCCCAGAAATAACGGTGTTTTTAACGTGAATTTGTATTCTACTTTTAGAAACAGCTACTTTCGTACTGGACAGGGCTATCTAAGCTTTTAATGCGTTTTGAAAGCTTGGGATTATTTTTTATTTTTATGAATTTTTGTATAAAAAAGCGTATTCATATAAGCTGAGTTGGTGATTGGAAATGTTCACGAGTAAATGTTTTCATATTGAAGTTCCTTTGGTATTAATAAAAAATATTTTTCAATTACTGCTTTTAATCAACTTCAATAATTCGAATCGTCGATTTTTTTTAAATGTTTGTTTACCGATTACTCGAAAGCGTCTGAACCGATTGAGATCATTAAAAACGTTATTATGTACATGGTTTGATCTAAAAATTCATTCTGACAATTCTGAAAATACTGCTATGTGGTTGACAAACATTTTTTTTTTAATTTACGGGCTTCTTTGTTATTGAATCGTTTTTTTTATTTTAATGGTAATTAGCAAAACTCGCTCTGAACCAGTGTTAATCAAGTAAGCAATCACTAGTTTTTGAGTTGTTTGAGTAAGGAGTTGGCCTGCTTGGGTGCGGTAGGAATAATGTTATTCCGAGTTTCCAAATCAGCCACACTTGGCTACGGAGCAATCTAAATTATGGATTGTTTGAAGTAAATAAAATTAATAACACGAAGCTAAATCTACTTAGATGCTAATTGCTGCATGAAAGACGTAAATTTAAAGGCACATTGGTGACGGTCGACTTTAGTCGCCTAGCAAGTTGTTCGTAAAATTGAATCGCAGGTGACACATGTGACGGTGTCGGTCGCTGTCGTCTATACAAGGTGTTACAAAAGTACCCCTAATGCCGAATATGGTATATAGGGACCATCAAACTGAACAAGTTTTACTATGGGACCAACTCTGAAATCGCGAAAAAAAATCAGCTGTTTCATACAATTTGATATTTTCGTAATTATTTTTTGTATGAAACAGCTGTTTTTTTTTTCGCGATTTCAAAGTTGGTCCCATAGTAAAAGTTGTTCAGTTTGATGGTCCCTATACACCATATTCGGCATTAGGGGTACTTTTGTAACACGTTGTATAGTCGATGGCCATAACGTAGGTAACAGTACGTAATAACACTTTTGAATTAAGCTTGACACCTGTAAATTGATTCAGTAGAAATGAGCTAATTAAATAATGTTATTTATTTATGAATCTATGTTAATGGTAACATGTATGAATGTAATGTCTGGAAACGATATACATATTTGTAAATATCGTTCTTTCTAATAAAGCTGATAAGTTTTTTGCGCCCATTTTTCTTGTCAGCTAAAAGACGTCATAAAGGGTGGTAGGATAAAAGAATTGACGATTTAAAAATGCTTGTTATGTGAGCTTATTTGAATAAAGAATTTTTCAATTTCTATTTCAATTTCTTTTGACTCAATTGACTCGGTAGCTCAGCGGTCAGAGCATTGAACTGGATATTTAAAGGTCGCGGGTTCGATTCCCGTCCGACAACACGGTCTGGTGCGAGTCGTATTTTTTCTAGTATATTATTTAGCATTATAACTTAGTTCCAGATTTAGGCCACCGAATCATATCAGTTCGTTCAGTCACCTGTGGCGTAGGCCGAATTGACATTTACACAGTAAATTTTCGCCGTGCGGCAAAAGTCGTGCGACTTTAGTTTCCCGTGTAAACCCCACATTATACGTCAACAAATAAAGCCATAGTGCTTACCTATGATTAACACTGTTTTAGAAGGAGTTTTGCTAATTACCAATTTAAAAGCATTGTGTTTTACTGCAAATAAAACGACCATTGTTAACAACAATTTCTTTTAAGAAATATCGTTTCTAGAACGCGATCGTTACTATACTGGTTGGGCCATAAACAAAAAAAGTGCATCGAAAAAGTAAACATGGAACTTTTTACTTTATTTAGCTGTTTGTTTGTAAAAAATACTAGGTTATTTGTGGAATAATGGCAATTTTCTAAATTAAGGTTAATTTGTACGTATGTACGACGTGCTTTATCATTTATCGCTTTGGAGAAAAGCTCGTGTGTGCGTGGATCGCCCGAGCGCGTACTAAACATTATTATGGAAGTGACACTAGTGACAGCGTGACGTGCAAGCAAATCGCAGCCGTTGTCACGGTAATAGTGCCGGTGTGGTCGATTGTACTTAAGCCACGTTACTGATATATTGTGATTTCTTAGTACAGTCATCAGCAATAGCCAGTCAGTAGTCAAGTTTTTATTGAAATATAAAGCTCTAGTTGCCGCCGCCCGTGAAATCGTCTGTGTGCATAATTTATGTATCTATCTTTCGGGAACAATCCCTTTTTTCTGAATGAAAGGTATCCTATGTCCTTGTACCCTTGACAACGCATATGCAAAATTTCATGAACATCTGTTGAGTAGTTAAAACAACATAAAGCGTGACAAACAAACATTGATATTACTAGCCTTCGCCCGCGACTTCATCCGCGTGGACATCGAGACAATCGTGGGACAAGTTGCCCAACATCTCCATTTAGGTATTATTTTTTTGCGTTATTTTATAACATCCGCTTTCTTAGCAGCCACGTCGACGGTGACAGTAGAAAACGATCGACAGTAAAACTTGTGATGGCGCCTGAACGACAGTTTGTGGGCGCGTAAAACGACCGATAACAGTTCCATAAAACACTATTGAAGGGTATTCTGTCCCATTAATAAAATGCTAACATATGGGACATCAATATTAATACAACATCAACAGCTGTTTTGCTTGTATAAAATTATTGATATAATAAAAGTACCTACTTATGTTGATTAAGCAATATTATGTGAATTAATAAACTCAAAATTATTGTCCCAAGAGTAATAGATGCATAATAATTCAATATGTATTGTTTGACGAAATATTATTGTGTACAACAATGGAAAAAATGGTTTCTAATCAATAGTGGCTCTATGGAAATTATTTCAGTTTTATAATTTTAACTAGCAACCGCCCGCGACTTCGTATACGTGGAATGTTTTTTGCTATCTCTCGGGAAAAAAAATTTTTTTCGGGATAAAAGGTACCCTACGTCCTTCTCTGTACCCCTGACAACGTGTATGCAAAATTTCATGATGATCGGTTCAGTAGTTAAGACGTGAAGGCGTAACAAACAAACAAACGGACTTTCGTATTAATAATATAAGTAAGGATAGAGGTGGAAAATAAACCAAAATTTGTTGCATTAGTTATTAATAATGCCGTAGTTAACACAAAGTAGTGGAGTGGAGGCCATTACAATACATTAATAATTATGGTCTAGCTCTGTTATACGCTAAACTAAAAGCCAGTAAATGGATACACTCGACATTATTAAGCATTAACTTTTCTAATTAAGCCAATGAGACAAAGAATATCAAGCATTCATATTAATTTTTGAAATAAAGAGTTTGGATTGTGAAGCATTAAAGATGTTCCTGAATTATTATTTTTGGAGATACCTTGCAAAAAATTGTGAAAATTATGGAATAAATTCAATGTAAATCTTTATAGAAAACGTCAATTACATAGATAGATGTTAGCGATTACCGAGACTATCAAACTATATCAACACGTCAATAAGTTCGCATATCTTTCCAAACAATTAATCAGCGTCAATATCGTGGTAGAGGTTACTGCTTCACGGATGAGCTCTCATAAGTAGATTAGGTTGGTGCCCCCGTACCACAATACAATTTTCTGCCTGAGTTACCCCACCATACGACATGAATGCGAATTGCTGTAAGCACTGCTTAAGAGCAGGGATGTTTAGGAGCTCCGTTACCGTAACCGAAACTATTGGATATCCGAAATAATTATAAAAGTTGGATTTTGGACATTTGGACAGTTGGACATTTTGGATAGGAGCGGAGTCTAAATAAGACACGATATGACGGGTTTTTCCACAGAACAAAGAAAAAAATATAGTTTTTCTGCACGGCCTAGCCGACACACTAGCAGCGCGTCCTTACATATAAGTTTATTATTTCTATTGTGTTTTGCTTTTACAATTTCGTATAAATCTAATATCGGTAACCGTATCCGAAACCGGTATAGGTAATATTATTTCTATATCAGTATTCGTATCCAGATCCGAAATTTCATATCCATATTATCCCTGCTTAAGAGGTATTGCTGGATGGCTTCAGAGGGTTTGTGCCGTTAGACTGCTGTAAAAGAGTTGCTTTTCCATTTTATACTTAAGAAATAAACTTAGGAGTAAAAAAGTTAATAAAATGGCATTTTCATTTGATTACCAGAATATACTTATGTTGCAGTTGCTAGGCTTTCTAAGACAGAATCAGAATAAAAATATCTTTATTGCATTAAATTTCAATCAAAAAATTACAATACTTTTTTACCTTCTCAGGCATGTAAGTTTAATACATAATTATCAAACATAGAATGACTGATAATTTTCGTGTGTGCAAGACAAAATTCCCTAAACCTGGTTCTAGAGCATTTAGTATCACGCGTATTTGTTCAAGCATGGAGGACCGGCTCGCTTTTGTGTCTTTTGAACTAATATTATTATTAATATAATAGCTTAATCACTCCAACACATTGAAACAGGTGATATCCGCTTCGAATAAACTATCAGCAGACAATTTAAGCGGTGGCTAATTAGCCATTCCATTTACTACCCGCTACAGTTTACACAAAATAATTATTAATGCAAATACGCGTGAAATTATGTGTTGCCGTACAAAGCTTTCAATTAGTTCCCACCTACTTCCCATTGTAACTCATTTAATAACTGTTCCTAACTGCGACAGCGCTAACGGGATCAAAGTATTTACGGAGGACGCTTTAATTTAAGCTTATCTCATTACTATGTTATCCGGGGTTAATTTATATTAAATTTGTGTGTTTACGAACGTACCAGACTCACGTAATTTGAGCAGACGGCGCGGAGGAGGCAGGTGGACGGAATGGTGGTGTGTATGTCGATTGTATTCTGTTTAATATCAGTATTGTAAGGGTTCCTTTTTTTATATTTGATATCCTATTATCTTATTCCAAGAATTTTATGTTCATATTCTATTAGTATATTAATATAAAATTCTTGTCTTATTCTTATTCTATTTTAACATCTCACCTTTTATTCGGTCACTCTCTTGCGTGCTTGCGACGACAGCTGCAGATGTGCCGAAGTATTGTGTAATCTGAAAATCAAATAATACCAATAAATAAAATAATCTTCAATAAAACCGCGTTAGTTTCCGTAAAAGCGCAAAACTTTTAATTTATATCTTTGATATTGTAATATTACTACCGGTTTAGAAATTATCTTGTACGGTCTACTGTACAAGATAATTTCTAAGCGTTTTCCATAAGTGGAAAACTGATAGCAATGGAAAGTCAGTTTGATGGTCCTTATATACCACATTCGGCATTAGGGGTATTTTTGTAACATGTTGTATAGGGACCATCAAATTGAACAACTTTTACTATGGGACCAACTCTGAAATAGCGAAAAAAATCCAGCTGTTTCATACAAAAATTAAAATCGAAAATATCAGAATGAATGAAACAGCTGATTTTTTTAGTAACCCACCTTCAAGTAACGTGACAATATTGTGCGTGAAATATAGTTTTGATTTGGACTAAAGTCTTTAAACATCGTAGTACAGGAGCCCAAATGCGCTAATCTTCAACAATAAAACCAAACAAATTATAATTTTGGTTACGTTTACCAATCTTAATAACATGATTTAATAGCCAGTAACTTGCTTAAAGTAAGTAACATATCAGAATAATAAACTAAAGTTAAAAAGAAACGGGGAAATCTAGGTTTTATACTTCAACTCGATTAAAACCTTGAAACGGTTCAATAGATGACTAACTGCTTTCATTCCGAAGCTTGTTAAAATGACTACACTTTCTGGAACTTTGGCGAGCGAATTAAGGAATTCTGAAAACGCCCCAACTGGATTCAAAAGCTACAATTTTCAACAAAACATCTGTAGATTGGTCGTACTGTTAAAAGTAATTAAATTCTTAAATTCGGTGAAAGGTATTTATTGCTTTAGCTTACCCTATATAGGTTGAATATAAAATAAAGGTAGGTACGTATTACTACTAAGTGGTTGGTCATTACCTACTTGGTAGTTTGCTGGAATCATGTTTGCATCATGTCTTTGTCAAACTAAATGTATATGAAAAGCTTTTGTTCTCTCTCGAAATAAAATGGCGTATCATTGTAAATTGTAGGAAGCTTAACTTTATTGTTATATTACGATTCACGTCCAGTTCACGCAACCAGTCTATAGCTGCTGGTATCAGGTCGTTGTAGAATTCCCGTGGATCGCCTCGGAAATGGCGCTGGATATCGTTCCACCAAATGTTGGGTAGTCTGGTCCTTAAGGCCGCAGTTGCATAGCGGTTTCTCTATCCATCATCACTTATAATTAATCTAATTGATCTTGTTGGGTCTGGAAAGGTGATGCGATGGCTGGCAGTGACAGTACAGACCACAGCACGACATGATGACTAAAGTGACTAAATAAATAAGTATTCGCGAAAACAAAGACAAATTACAGAAAATGTAAACGAACCCTCATATCATAACTTAAACATTAAGATCAGCCAAAGAATAAACACGAAAACTCACAGAACAGCACTATTCAAACTTTAAATCAAAGTCCATAAAAACTTGCTAAATTATTTCTTAGCTTTTCCTTTCAAATGAAGACAAGATCTGTACAAAAAATGTCTCTCAAAAGTCCGCAATCTTTCGAGTAAACCTTTATCAGGCAAAACTTTGACGGACCGTCATTTACAAAGTTTTCTAGTTGTGGTCCGGAGACCAGTGGAGTTTATTTATAAACCTCTCGGGGCAACAGGCTTGTACAGATCTGTACATTACCAATAAATACACAACCATTGAGACATTATAAGGTTTTGCTCAGACAGAAAGCGGCGACGCACGAACGTTCCGCGTTCACGTTTTAAATGATTGATAGGTTGGTATCAGATATTTAATGCTCCCACTGCTAGGGCATAGGACTTCCTTACGGGTGGAAAAGAATGACTGGCCAAGCGGGCCCAATGTGGAGTACTAGGGTCCAATGTGGATTAGTGGGTGTTAACAACTGCAAATGCAGCGGGGACTAAACGTGCCTTCCGAAGAACGGAGCAGCTCAATGTAATAATTTTTTGGTCACCCATGCCATGATCGACCTTGTGAAATTTGCTTCACCGCTGCAATCGCAGGGTGATGCGCTAACCCACTGCGATAATGTACGTGATATAAATGGATAAAATGCAGCGATGCAATGTTCTGTATCCAGAAAGCGAATGTGAACACCAGGACGCCCGGGCGCCTGAACGGTTTCTGTCTGATTGAACTGTTGATTTTGTTTTTTTATTTTTTTACTTAAACATTAGCATTGTATAGGATAGACAGCCTTGGAGTTACAAGGTCTAAAAAAACTTGTTAAGTCAGCTTGTTAGTGGTCTTCTTGATTCGTTAATTTTGTGAAAGTTGAAGTGCTTATACTATTAAAGTTAAGATATTAGAATAGTAATACGATTAAAACTTAGTTATTATAGTTAAATACTAAATGCTTGGATTCAAAATATTTATGTTACTTACTTGTAGGGAGTGACATATTATTTTAGAATTTGTTTTTTTAATTTTTTTAGGAAATTATATTTAATTTTATATCGCAAAATATAAAATATTTAAAAATAGGATAGAAAATTTAAAGAACAACTCTCTAAGGTTACAACTTAGGTTAAGTCTGAGGGTAAGTGAAATACAATATTTTGACAGAAAATTATAACTCCAGTTTAACCACAGTTTACATAATTTACTAACATAATCTAAAGCTTGTTTTTTCTGCTAAAATTTATATACGCTACCTACTTAATAGGCACCTTTAAAAGTTCCCAGACGTTCAAAAAGTTTTCAATACCTCCCTTTCAACATATTATTCACCATAAAACTTCGTTATAACACACGACAGGCCGACTTTTATAAACTCGTCGAATCATGTTCGGTCTTTATAAACAACACTCATGATGACAACTTGAGCCGAGACCCAAAAGTTTCCCTTTTGATATAAAACGCCACTAGATTTCTGAAATCCCTGAAGAATTCTTGGGAACCAAAGGGTTGGAAGATGGTAAAGCCCAGATAAATTGAATCGAAGGTAAACTACCGATGTTTGTTTTCATTTTGTTTAAGAACTACTTTGTGTGTTTTGAAAACAACGACTGTCACACAAGTCTGTCGTACAAGAGGATCTTCGAGAAACAATAAGCTTAGGTCTTGTAGTAGCCGGTCAAATGGATATTCCTCTGTTCTAGCGAAATATTCAGTTTGCCGAAGTGCTTTGAAAGGACTTAAGCTGTTATTGTTGCCGGATTTATTTAGTATCTAGGCAATGATGTACTGTTATTTTAGGGTACGAGTATTACAGTCAGTCATGGTCGTATGTATATTGAAAGATATTTTGTCACAAAATTATTTATACTTTATACGGTTCGAAAAATAATGAACTCCAATAATTATTTTTTGGGAGTTTTCTAGAGTACTTCTAATTTCGTCAAAGTGATGAGGTACGAAAGCACACTTTATACGCTTTCGCATAAAGTGTGCATTCGTACAAACGTGCATCGCGCAATAGATATTTCGTCCATACGTTTATCGTAACATAATCGTTTAACAGTGACACACTCAGTAGCCAAAATTTATTTTGTCCATCCTTTGTCAAAAATATATGAAGTCACGAAACTAGTGGCATGAAAGTTTGCACGATACAAATATCATAAACAGTTTCACGTGTAAACTTTTAGCTTTAAAATGCAAGTATTATTTTCCAGATATTGATTAAACTTCGTGTCACGCGCATTTTTTGACAAACTTTAATGAAACCAAGGTTATTAAATTTTTGATTTTTCGCATTCACAATGCTATTTTTATATTAAGATAAATAATATTAGAAAAAATACTAGAAAAAATCGACTCACCCGTAACATCTCAGACGGGACTCGAACCCGCACCCTTGGGATTCCGGCCCAATGCACTGACCAATTATGCTACCGAGTCGCTAATTGGTCAGTGCATTGGGCCGGAATCCCAAGGGTGCGGGTTCGAGTCCCGTCTGAGGTGCTACGGGTGAGTTGATTTTTTCTAA
The DNA here is from genome assembly GCA_963556745.1 of Catoptria pinella. Classification (NCBI taxonomy): domain Eukaryota; kingdom Metazoa; phylum Arthropoda; class Insecta; order Lepidoptera; family Crambidae; genus Catoptria; species Catoptria pinella. Next base: position 11,968,028 of record OY750763.1, read on the forward strand.
TATTATTTATCTGATATCAAGGTTTCGTTATGCAGTTTCATAATATAAATTCAGCTGATACGGTGCTAAACTGTGCTAATTGAGCCTAATTCTAAAGTGCACTAAACCCGCAGCAGCACATCAGGGGTCCGGCTACATCATTTGCTTTCGCGAATTCTATCAGGCGGCATCGCCGCTCGGACGCGCTGCTACGATCGGTTTTTTAATTAACCGCCACATGGCGTTAGTATATAAATACAACAGAAGTCTGTTTAAAAATAAAGTTTTTTATTGCTCAATAAACTCTCATTTACTTTAAGATAAATAATATTAGAAAAAATACAAGAAAAAATCGACTCACCTGTAGTCAGACGGGACTCGAACCCGCACACTTGGGATTCCGGCCCAATGCACTGACCAATTATGCTACCGAGTCGCTAGTGGGAGCGGCGAAATTTTCTAGTACTTTTAACTTCTTCGCTGCAAGCCAGCGCAATTTCATCAATGTGAGGAAATACCCCCACATTCGAAAGAAACATCTTTACTTGTTCTCAATTCTAAACCTTGACCTGAGCAAGTACATACCTGATGAAGAGACTGAAAAAATGCCGAAGATAAAATATAGCATCAAACTATCGTAGTATTGTGTAAGATTGCAAAGGGAGGCCAATAGCTAAAGTGTTTCATTACAAACATCGGGATTAACAATACAAAGCTTAAAAATAAAATGTGCGATTGCGGAGGTTAAGCAACTTTCCCAAGGGATGAATTTATCATCTCGATCTCCTCCGTGCTTCGGAAGGCACGTTAAGACGTTGGTCCCGGCTGCATTTGCAGCCGTTAGCACCAACCAATTTGCAAATATCAACTCGATGAAAAAACTAATGCAAGGAACTTGACGACCTCCTTGGTCGAGTGGCTTTGTACACCGGTTTTCAAGGTGTCGCCATCTCTGAGGTCCCGGGTTCGATCCCCGGTTGGGTCAATTTAGAAAACCAACTTTTCTATATTGGCTCAGGTCTGGGTGTTTGTGATACCACCGTTGTCTCCGATTTCCATAACACAAGTGCTTTAGCTACTTACTTTGGAATCGGACCATTTTATATGATGTTGTCAAATATTTTATATTTTATTTTATCTAACTAATTTTAAGTCGGTAAAAACAACGTCAACCTGAGAACCACCACTCCTACCACTACTTCGTTGGTTTAAAAACAAGCACAACTTGGCCCTACCATGAGTTGACGCAAACTGTTAACGCTTCCGTAAACTATCGGATATACTGCTCACAGTCAATGCGAGTGAAAGAGAGAAAACGATAGTTTACGGTAACGTAAACAGTTTGCATCAACTCATGGTAGGGCCAATCTATATGTATTTAGATGTTTTACGACGCCTAGATACGAGACAGGTGCCGTGTTTAGTAGTAATGCTCGTAATGCACAAATGCAGTGTTCTTTTAGCAACTAATTTCGTCGCTTTTGTCCGTTGAATAATGTTGTGAAGCATTCAACAAAAATGAAAGTAATGCTCGATTGTTCTGTTCTGAATTAAATGCTATGTTACATAATGAATCATGAAATTCAGCATTGAAAATAACTAAAACTGGAAATGATTATGCTACTACAGTAACCGTTATATGTTAACTTAAGTGGTATTTACACGAGTCGACTTGGCCGGCAACTTGGCAGGCGATTTTAATCAATTAGCGCTTTTTATCAATAATTGCCTGTAAAATTTAATCGCTAACCCAATTTCAATGTGGAGGCAATTCAATTTTACAAGCGATTGTCGATAAAAAGCGCTTATTGATTAAAATCGCCTGCCAAATCGACTCGTGTTAATACCACATTAGGCGGATCACACTCACGCGCTTCGGTGCGTTGTGGGTTTGTTGCACCATGCCAGATTTTTTTACGTAAAACTTTTAAACTTGTAGTACCTTCGCCAAAATAAATAATATTTATTTTATCAATAAATATTATTTTATCAATCAATATTATTTTTGTTTCAGAGAAAATAACAAATTAATGATTATGGGCATTGATTCGGACTTTAGGACCACTAAAACACTTAATGAATATTTTCATATTATTTCGCAGCTGTTAAATTTTGCCCGGCAAGTAGTACAATCATCTCGGGTGTATATTGCTGGCACCTTTGAGTTGGGTCTTCCAAGTAGTATTGATGTTTTGGATAATTATAGATTCAACTCAACTCAAAATCATTTATTCAGTCTAGGCTCTGTCGATGTAGGGTACCGTCGATTTAGTTTGCTGTCGATATAGCGTACTATCGATTCGGTGTACTGTCGATTTGGCGTGCTGTCGATGTAGCGTACCATCGATTCATTAACCCGTCGATGGAGCGTTTTCGATACAGCGACTGTCGATGCAGTGACTGTCGATATTATGATCCAGACCCTATTACAACACTTCTGAATGTCAAAGAAGCTATGTCATCGGTTCGCAAACCGCAACTGAACAATCCGCAACGTTTGTGTTATCCTAATCCTTACTTATGTTTGTTTGTTTTTTGTTACGCATTTACGTCTTTACTACTTAACCTAACTTTGCATACACGTTGTCAGGGGTACAGAAAAGGGCATAGGGTTCCTTTTCACCAGAAAATATGTACTGTTCCCGAGGGATACAAAAATCACTGTCCATGCAAACGAAATCGTGGGCGGTCACTAGTTTATTATAAAGCGGCAAAAAAATCACAAAAAACCTTAGCAAGCGCTTTTCTCTGATACCTCTATCAATTTACCTAAATGAGTAATTCTAACTCGAAACTGTAGACAAGCAAGAATCATCTATAGGTTTGATCGACATAGATCACCAACTTGCCAAATAAGTGTCAAACAAGTAATAACTGACACAAAAAGCGAAAACAACAATATGACAAGCGTGATGATTCACAAAATCGATAAGCCATAAAGTCGAACGGATAAATTGCACGCGAATGAACATAACGACTGCCATAAATCATTTTTCTAAAGAACGATTATGCAAAATAGTTGTGTATTTTGGGCTAAATTATTAAATTTTGATTGCATTAAACGGTAATTTATATAATAACCAGGAAAGGTTCATTTGGCCGCGCCGCGCCGCTTGGCGGATGTATTTATGACAAATGATCTCGTTACCCGGATATAGCTTTTCGGACGCTAATATGGAGTTAAATTCTGATAAAATTTGTGTTTGAATTACATACCGATTGTTACGAGTTCACGTGAACAATGTGTTGTTTAATATGATACGGCTCTGGGGGTTGATTTTGCAACTCTTTTGCAATCACCTTCTGATTGAAACTGACAGAAATCGCAGTTACAATGCTGCTTTAAGTAACAGAGTTGTCACATTGATTCTTACTGAAGCAGCAATGTAACTGCGATTTCTGACAGTTACAATCAACATTTTTTAGAAACAGAGTTACATAATCAAGTGGCAGCTCAGCTTTCTTTGGTTAGCGTTTACATTGTTTCAAATAACTGTATTTTCTTGTACATGTACTTGTTTACCTACATAATATAGGGTATATAAGGTATAAAGAATAGTACATTACAGTACAGAACGGAAAGTTACCATTAACATTGTCGAGGAAGGCGAGGACTTTAATCATTCGAGGCAAATAGCTTTCAATACAAGGATTGTATAATGCTTTTCTCAAGAAATGCAAGGAAATGATCGGGAAGTTAGTATTGAAATTCATTCCCTGCACTGAATTTCAAATTTAGAACGTGATGAACCAGCCGCCACGGAAATGTGTAGAGCCCCGCATTCTTTTTTCAAATGGAATGATAACATATTAGAGCATGAGTGAGAAAAATACTATTGAACAAGGAGGTGCGTTTAGCTGGCATGGCAGTATGGAATAAATCCGACGAAGCTGAAGGTGGTGCAATGCGATTAAATTGACAATAGACAGTGATCTGCGGCAACTTCAGAGCGCTTACGGTACAAAAGACGTATTTTATTTATTCTGTAAAATTTTCCTCGCCATAATTTCACCCCTCGACATGGCGCATGCAACTGCGCCAAAATATCGGAGCCTCAATAATAAACAGGTACATGGTGTAAATCCTGGCATGGTTTATTCTAATAACGTCAATAACCATGGAAATTTACAACAATATATTCAAGTATTTTCCTAATAATTTAAAGAAATTGTTGAAACACAAATTCCCAAATACCATCAATGAGATTAAGCAATTTCAAAGTTGGTAGAACGAGTAAACGAATATAAATATCAATATCAATTAATACACTTTTGTATTCACAAGTTGACAGCGGAACTTTACAAGTACTTTAATCGGCAAAATATGTAAATTTGATGAACCAAATTAATTTCATCACTCAAATTATGGGCCGTAATAGTACGCTCCGAACGTTCTCCATCTTTTAATATTATTAATTTCATCAAGGACTGTTATAAAGTTTATGGGTCTTTCAATATATTACTTAATTAATTCGACGCATAATGTAGCTTCACAAGTAGGGCCCTTATGGGGAGCGTTAAATAAACGTGAGGTGTGAATTGGACCTAAATTGTTTAATCTCTCTAATAATTAACACTAGTAGTAAGCTTGAAAGGTGTTTCGTACGCAACGTGTAAAACGGGAAGTTCGTCTGTCTGTCTGTCCGTCCGTCTGTCACCAGGCTGTATCTCATGGACCGTGATAGTAAGACAGTTGAAATTTTCACAGATGATGTATTTTTGTTGCCGCTATAACAACAAAGACTAAAAAACAGAATAAAATAAATATTTAAGGGGACTCCCATACAACAAACGTGATTTTTTTTCGAACAAGTAGTAGTTTTAGGAGTTTAAAAAAAAAACAGGGTTATACATGCATGGTACTCTGATGCCCACGTGCATCGTAATACGAAGAGGTTATTAAACTGCAGTAATACAATCTCTTTGGCCGGTTTGAGGATATAAATCGAATAAAGAATGTTTTATTCTTTAGTTTGGATTGAAAGCTCGTTCTGTATTTTGTCAATAAGTTTTTGTCTGATAAGAAAAGAGTGTATCTATTGATAACGAAAATACAGGCTGTTTCATAATAAGCAGTAAAATTTTGTTTTTTATTTGTATGGAAAAGTGCAAAGTGACAGCCCTAAACGCAAACAGACTATTGTTTTCGATAATCAATCCCATTAATGGGCAAAAGCAAAACATTATTTAGGTCTAGGGTTGCCACTATGCAGTTTAGCAGGGATTTTTTTTTTCAAAAAGTGGTGGTTTTCAGGGTTTATAATAATTTTCTGGGGTTGTATGCATGGTACCCTATCTACCGTATTCAGCTTTATTGAATGATTTCCAAACACCAATTTATACTTTTAAAACCCCTCTTAGCATGTTACATTTTTCACAAGTAAATTGAGTATTTGGTTAGTTTCTATCGATGGTTTTTCAGTGGTTTTTGGTTACATAAACCACTGATTCCGTTTAGCGTTGCCGCGAGCACTGAACCTCGAAAATAGGGTATATTTTAATTTTCTGCTTCGTGAATAATACGAGGAACTATTCCGACCAATTGTAGCAAAAAACTGCTGTTACTTGAAGCGTTTCGACATTTTTAGGATTCAAGCACACAACTACTGTAGCGAGTTGAATTACTTAAAATTATCGACGAGCTTTCTTTGTTGAAAAAATGCCTTTAACACTAAAAAAATAAGTTAAAGCGTTAATGAAATAACACTTGGAATGACAAAATACAAATGTACGGACCACAAGAATGCAATAAATAAACATAATAAATAAATAAATATTTGACAACATCACATACATTGCTCCGCTTCCAAAGTAAGTAGCTAAGCACTTGTGTTATGGAAATCAGAGACAACGGTGGTATCACAAACACCCAGACATGAGCCAATATAGAAAAGTTCGTTTTCTAAATTGACCCAACCGGGGATCGAACCCGGGACCTCAGAGATGGCGACACCTTGAAAACCAGTGTACAAAGCCACTCGACCTCGGAGGTCGTTAAATCGTCGTTGCAATTATTAATATGCAATCACAAAATCATCATTTTTAAATCATGTTCCTACAGACATCTTGATTTTTATGCTGAATAGCAAAGCGATTCCTTACAAATCTAGTGACAAAATCACTTAAACCGCCTTGCCCCTTACTAAAGTTCCGGTGAAACTTTCCGTGATTCAGTCTTATTAACACAAGAAGGGGCGAATTATTCGGCAGCCAATCTGATTCAGTCCTACAAATTACGACTCCTTAGCGGCTGCGATTATTTTCACCATTTCACTGAGGGAAAAACAATTATTGTTTGAACTAGTTAAGTTATTAGACACGGTTTTCAATTATTTGGTGGTTGAAAATTAGACATATTAACGATGAATTCGGGAAAAGTGTTACTTTTTTAATACTTCCAAAAGATGTTGAAAAGATTCTCTACATAACATAACCGACTATTGAGATAAGGAGCTGTCATTATTATAAAAAAAGATATGATCGAAGAAAAAATACTATCTTAAACTAGTCTGCCTCTTTACAGGTAATTATTGTTTTTGTAAAAAGTTGTATTTTTGAACTGAATTACAAACCAGGAAATGAAGAAAGGTTTATCTAAACGGTACCTAAAAGGGAGACACGTGACTCGCTGCGCAATAAACAATACCAGGGCTGCCTTTTTATGTTTGCCGAGAGGAAATATAGAAAGGTTTTGAAACCTAACTTTCGAGACTTCCGGGAATCAAATCCGAGAACAAAAAGGAGACACGTGCGCTGCGCAAGCAACATAACCAAGTCTGCCTTTTTTATGATTGCCGAGTCCAAAGAAACCCAGAAAATCCACAGAAGAAAAAGTTCCGTGACACAATTTTATTAACACAGAGTAAATTAGTTTGGTAGACAGTTCAACTGGTCTTCACAAATTACACCGCTCGACACTCCATTATTTCCCCTATCTTTGTAATAGCAGGAGGCCTACCTCCCACTGCACTCGTCCGAAAGAACAACGACCACTTCCCATACAAGCGCTGACCTGGCAAATAGCTTTTTTAAAAAGTTGATATATAATGAAATGATAGTAAAATTTTATTTGAATAGTTACTATGACCGTTAGAACACAAGTATTTTAAGATAAATATTGTACACTAGTATTTGTTGAATTTTAACTTGGCAATCAGAAAAATATTAAGTAATAAAATCAATGTTCTAGTTTATACTAAATGTATTTATTGCTAATATTTATTATTAATTTTATCTATTTCTGTATTGCCGATTTTATTATAGTTAGTAATTTATAAATAACAATAAAAATGCAATTTTATCAGCTATATAACTTCTCTATACACGATAATTGATAAAATCAACATTTTGACAGGTCCGAAATGAACGTCCTTCTTTGGGCTGTTAGAAAAGTTCTCAAATCCTCTTGATTACTCTCGGACGGATGGACCAAGACTGAACACATCACGAAGCATAATTATATAAATATATTGAATTTAGCTCCATGGCGCAGTAGTTTAGCGCCTGGCCCAGCGATTGCGGAAGTTAAGCAACTTTCTCAAGGGTCGGTCATAGGATGGTTGACCAAAAATTTACTATCTCGAGCTCTTCCAGTCGTTAACACCAACCAATCCGCATTGGACCCGAGTGGTGGATTGGCTCATTCTTCTTATCCATTCATAAGGAATGCTTGTGCTGGGGAGCAGTGGGGACATTAAAATGGCTGATGATCATGATGAGGTCAGATGAATCAGATGAAATTTTGATGTACCGTAAATGAACATCGAGAGTAGAAAACGGCCGAAACTTAGCCCGAAATTAGAGATAAGTGCAAATGGAGTAGGCCCCCAGAAACGGAGGATCGCTTTATGAATGGGGAGCGAATTTTTCCTTCAACATGTTCATTCATTAACTTATTATATTAGTGGGAGCATTTATTACGGGAATTCCTTTATGGTAAGGTTTGCCGTTTACTGGGCTCAAGACTCTTGTAGAGCTAGGGAATAAAGAAGAGAAAAAAGAAAGACGAAATATTTAAGACTTGTAGACATTTGAATATCATCTTTATAGTATTCTATATTTTTAATTAAGAAGATAAAATGCAAATATAGGTATGACTTGTAGAGATTTAAAGACATCTTAGTTCTTTAAAATTAAAAAGTACTGAAGGCTATATTTTTGTTGTATATTGAATAGTAAGCATTTGATTCAGTGATAGTGATTATTACAATATTTTTTACGTGGACATTAACTTTTCTAGGGATTTTTTAACCAGTTTTGAAGGTTGTCATATTTACCCGTTTACCCGCTACACATTGGCTCCTTTATAATTGGCACTTAATAAGAAGTTTTTTGAATCAAGAAAAGCGGACATAATTTCCACTAAAATTTCAACATCATAGTTGTTTAACGCAAACGAGTACCTACATAACGTGCGAGTATATTACAGTACCTACAGTAATGTAATGGTATCTGCGTGTTAGGCTTGTGCACACGATGCCACCCCCGCGCCGACGCCGTTCCGCCGCCGTACCTCTGCGCTGTGTATACGAGACGCGTGACGCCCGCCACCGCTGCCCCCGCTGATCACTAGTATTTGATGTTGTTGTTCCATTACCGGCCGCCTACGTTAATGCGACACGTGTAAACTTCGTGGCTAGCAATATATTACTAACAACCGTATTATAGTGGTATGGTGAATCAAGCGGTGGCGGAGGTGGCATCGTGTACACGAGCCCTTACTGTTTATAAACAGCCATGCCTTTGGGGGTACATTTCATAATTATCAGGGAATGCAATTTTGTGGTTAATATCATGCATGACTGTATAAGCAATGTACACACAATAGCAAATTCACGACTGAGTGAATGCTTATTGATTTTTATCAAGTGAGGGACATGTTTAGGAAATGATAAATTTAATGAATTTACTTTTTAATTTATTTATTTATTTATTTTTATTCTCTATTAAATTTGACATGTTTTTGAAATTATTAATGATATGAATTTTGTTGCAAAGGTAATTATTTTTATTGATTTTGACATATTTATGGAATGATTTAATTTAATGGAATTTATATTTTCTATTAGTTTTAAATAACATATAATTTTTATTTATGTAATGTCAAAATAATATTGTATTGTAATGTTGATTAATACCTAAATGATTATTATTATTATTGTATTAGATTTCGGTATTAAGTACTTGTACGAAAACAGCAAGTTTATGTACCTACTACCATGTTACCGCCTTTCATTCTTAAAATATTGCCAAAGATACATGATTTTGTTTTTTTATTAGTCTATAATGCATAACAGTTTTTGTGCACATAAATGCATAAAAAATCCTACAAGAACATAATAATATTTTAAGCAATAAAAATAATTCAAAATTCTGTGATGATGCATTCGCGATCGACAGCATCACTACGACCATCATCATTGTCAACTTTTTATATCTCCAGTACTTAATACTGGGGCACAAGCCTTCTTTAAGAATTATTAGCCACCTGTGAGTTTTGTTACTATGAGGTTATTTACTCTGTGATTTTGGTACCTAATTAAACAAATATGTTAAAATGTAATCATCAAACCCTAGTACAGCTTTTGAATTTATAAGGTTTTCTCTAGTACTCATTCAATTCCTTTAGCCGACATTAAGTTTGCGAGAGGAGCTCAGTGGCGCAGTGGTATAGCGCCTGCAACAACTTAAGCAGCTTTCGCAAGGGTCGGTCATGGGATGGGTGACCAAAAATCAATTATCTCGAGCTCCTCCGTGCTTCGGAAGGCACGTTAAGCCGTTGGTCTCGGCTGCATTTGCAGTCGTCAACACCCACCAATCCGCATTGGGCCCGCGTGGTGGGTGGTCCGGTCCATCCTCCTTTTCCACCCATAAGGAAGGCCTGTGCCGCAGCACTGGGGATACTAAAATGGCTGATGGTCAAGTTTGCAACACAGATCTATCGATCAACTTTTGTGAAACATATTTTATAGCGAGATCGCTATAAAAGTTGTTTCACACGCACCACTTGCCACGAATCAACTGAACAGTATAGTGAAATAATTCCAATCTCCGCCCGTCCTAGTTATTTCCTACATTACGTACCGATGAATCCAGCCATTTCCTTCATTTACTCCATTTTCGATTTCCCTTGGTTATTTTTTTACAGATCGTTATTGAATTTAATCTCGCGGCTTCCTTTTCTTTCAATAAAACTGCCGCAAAATGGGGTGTTAATTGAAAATATTTAATTAAGGTTTTTGTTTTCAATAAATTATTGTGGTTGCTTTTAATTTGAGGTTTAATTTTATAAAGCGACTATCATCTAGGAGTGAGGTGGTATTTACACGGGTCGACTTAGCAGGCGACTTGGCAGGCGATTTTAGTCAATTAGTGCTTTTTATTGACAATCGATTGTAAAATCGAATCGCCACCTCATCAAGATTATGTTTTCGATTAGATTTTACAAGTAATTGATGATAAAAAGCGCTAATTGATTAAAATCGCCTGCTAAGTTGCCTGTCAAGTCGACTCGTGTAAATACCACATTAGTTATCATTCGTGTTATAATAACATAATTCAGAGCTTAAAATAATTAAACGTATTTGTTCATAATTAGTGAGAACTTTATCATATTACGTTTAAAACAGGGCCTAATTGTGCGAAAACTTGTGTAAACACCGCTTAATAAGGCCTCAGTGCTATTTTAACAAAACGAAGTTACAAAAGAAAAAAACAGGAACGGGAAAGTCCAGAAACGAAAAGTTAAACTTTCCCTCGCTTAATCTTCTACTAATCTGCAATGTATGTACATAATTATTTATCACACTGTCAGGGGCCCTACCGGCTAACTTTTCGAACTTCGGCGGGTCTGCTGAGGTTCAACTTAAAACAGATAAATCGAAGTATGTAGTTTCGTATTGTACTATTCCCCGAAATTATTTAGAAGATATCGACGTTCATGTGACATCATGAATTGGGGTTCGTCATTTTGGCCCGATTGGGGCTCGATTTATCAGTTTCAATTTGATGTCCAGCAGACTTTCCGAAGTTCGATGCGTTAGCCGGTACGGCCCCAGTTTGTACTACCATGTTCCTAGTTTGCGTGTGTTTCCATTGTATAGCTTTAGCATTCGTGTTGCGAGCTTGATGCAACATGTCAATTGCAAGGAATGTTCCTGCATTACTCCGTACGTGTTAATCCGTATTGAGACCTGTTTCAACCACATGATACAATTTTGGATGTATAATTATAGCAGATTGGTTTATTTATACAAGGTGTTACAAAAATACCCCTAAAGCCGAATACGGTATATAGGGACCATCAAACTAATCAACTTTCACTATGGGACTTTTACTAAAAATTAAAATCGAAAATATCAAAATGTATGAAACAGCTGATTTTTTTTCGCGATTTCAGAGTTGGCCCCATAATAAAAGTTGTTCAGTTTCATGGTCCCTATATACCATATTCGGCATTAGGGGTATTTTTGTAACACCTTGTATACGTTCATAAACTGTTGATGTGATAATTGCATGCTGTATGTAATGTTATCTTCTAAACTTTTAAAAGTTACTTGTTAAACCCCTCTTTTGTGTGATTATAATTTTATGGTACGTTTCCCAATGGAACGAAATAAAACGGCTGTTCTCATAATATTATATATCAAGTTAAATAAATGAGTGTTGAAATGTCAATTTTACTAAGCTCACTTTGCTTCGATCCGTGGACATCTTATTTTTTTTTCAACTTTCATTTGTTTTAACGGCGCCCAAAATCAATATTAGTTTTATTATTAATCATAGATGACTGAGCCACGCGAACCACGACCATCCCTTTTGCTCTACCGACCAAAATTTGCCTTGGGGTCAGAATTTCCTAACTTACCCCACGGGGTGAAAATTTTCTAATACAATCTTAAATTTATTTCCATAATACTATTGACTGGATTCAAGTAATGTTTGATAAACTACCTTTTAAAACAAAAGTTTTAGTTCTATATATTGCAAGGCTCGTGGTATCCGGTAGAGTAGAATAGCACCCACCAAATAGCACATCCAATATACAGGATGTTTAGTAATAACATTTTATAGTCGAATATGGTAGATAAGGTACCATCCATACAATCCCGGAAAATTATTATAAGCCCTGAAAACCGCCACATGGCTGAGATTTTCTTTTTCTATTTGTATGGTAAAGTGCTAAATGACAACCCTAGATGCAAATAGACTATAGTATTCGATATACAATCTAATTAATGGGCAAAAGCGAAACACAATTTCAATGCTAATATGCACTTATTCATGTTTTTAGGGTTCTGTACCAAAATGGTAAAAAGGAACCCTTCTGGTGCGACTCAGTCTGTCTGTCTGTCACAGCTGGATATTTGGAATAGTTTAAGATGACGTTTGCCCAACTATTTTGCAAATAAGAGAGAAATAAAAATATTTTTTTTGCAACAGGGACTGAAAGGGGTTATAAAAATTCGAAGTGAGGCTACTAGGGCATATGGGGTATCATAATTATGACAGAGCGCTGCTTGCACATTCTCAAACATTTTATTTTTTTTTTTTAGGGCGCATAGTTTTCGACATTTGATGAAAAATGTAAAAAAAATACCGTTCCCCCTTATCTCCGAAGTTTGTTTCTTTTTATTCATATCTATCATTAAAGTATCCTAAATTGTCAATTTTAAGTTGTTCGTGTACCACCGACCTTACATCTGTAGAACATGGTTTCTGTGGCTAGTATTAATCTGTGTAACTAATTGCATGTCCCGGTGGTCGAATGACATATTCTGAGTTCTCATTGGCGACCGACGTTAGTGTAAGGCTGTGGTCACGATGACAGCGATTGACTGCGAAACGGTTCAGCCACCAGAAATATGTATGTATACACCATAGGACTTTGTAAGACACCCTTGACAGAAATCGATTCAATGTGACCAAGTTCTGTAGCATAAACACAATATTGCTCGTAACTGTATACAGACGATTTAATCATGACGAATTCGGTTTTAGTGTAGGTACATACTTGTCTTTAATTTTTTTTGTAACGTTAACTTATTGCCTGAAAGTAAGAGCTTAGCTGCATTATTGCATTTTTTAAAATAATTAATGTTAACTTGTATGTCAAGTGACTTCTAGTTAATGTTGCCCCGTCGTAGACTTAATTCACCTGAGCTAATTCTTCATATCATACGATGTGATTTTCTTAGCTATGCGTTGTCGAGTAGTAGACAGCGATTTCTCAATTAGTTGAAATTTATTTTACCTACCCATTGAATGTAAACTTTGTTAATTACTGTAATGGAAAATGAAGTCACTTTAAATGCTGACTTCATTTTCAAATTTTGAGACTGAGCCGATTTCGATATGGTTTTTTGCATTCAAAAGGTTTCATTTTAGAACAAGTTCTTAGACATGTCTCATGGTGGTAAAGCCCCAGAGGGCGCTGCAGTAACCAGATAAGTCGGCACTTGAAAAGTTCTCAAAAACTACTAAACCGATTTCGATGCGGCTTTTTGCATTCAACAGGTGTCATTTCAGACTAAATTTTAAGAGAAGGTTAATGCATATTCTAGATAGGTGTTTATAGTGTTTAGCCGCTTGAGTTTTTGGAGAGAGGTTTTTAGAGTAGATCATGTATTCATTCTTTTAGAAATTTAAAATAAAAAGTAAATTATTTTTTTTGATTAAAACCCACGACAGTTAAAAAAGTTAATCCTAATTGAAAAAAGATTTTAATATTTTTTACGATAATATCATAAATATGTATAGTTAGTTAGGTAGGTATATTTATGATATCCACCTATTCATAAATTTTAAACACAAGAAAAATCCGACCGGGCTGCCATTACCTGCCCCGAAATTAATTGAAATAGAACAGAGAGATGGCAATGGCAGCCCCCGACGGATTTTTCCGGCTGACTGACTTTTAGTCGGGAGATTTTAAAAACTATTTTAACCATGGTGAGGTTTTTTAATTCTTTATTTTAGTTTAATCGTCACGATTGTATGTAAATGCTCATATACGAAGTAGATTTAAAAAATATGCCAATGCCTCAGTCAATAATAATCCCAATGTGTTCAAGAAACTTATTTCTAATAACTATCATTAAAACGTATTTCACGTAGGTGAATAAAATAAAATATTTTCAAGGAAGTTCTATTGAAACGGAAAAGCAATGAGTTTTCATAGATTTATTCTGAGTTCGGTTGCTCCTATTTCACAGTGGAAGTTAATTAAACGTGCACCTGATTACAAACCTTTGGAATTCAATTAATTTAAGAACAAACCATTGGAGCTGTCAAAAGTTAATCTGATGGAAAGTTATCCGACGTCAGGGAAGTCAATGCAAATGGTTTTGTTTGTAGAGACAGGGAACTTAACAGGCTTCGTAATTGTTCTAGAAATTTCAAACTGAAAATCGGAAATGTGGTTTCGCAACGGCTGGCAGATAGTCTTAAAAAATACTTTTTTTTTTCCAAATAAAAGTTTGTAACACAAGGAAAATAAATTGTAAAGTTAAACTAAAAAATCAAATAATAAGAATTTTTGTTTTTTATATTGTAATGAAAACTTCATTTATTTATTATGACGTCCATTTGCATTCAGATCAGCAAGAAATTCATAAATTAAAATTAATTTCAACTTTGTGAATATTGCCAATAAGTTTAGTGAGACGAGATCCAAACTTTTCTTTAACGCCAAGAATCGGTTAGTTCTCATTCTAAAGATTAAAGACAGCAAGTAATCTTTATAAGTGCAAATGGATTTTCTTCGTAAGCCAATACTAATCAACTGGGACTAATTGTTTTTCAAGTGATTGAGTATCGCGATTTCCATTAATGGCAGCGTAAAATAAACTTAACGTTTTATATGATGAAGTAGTGATAAATAAATTTTAGCGTACTTTGTTTATATCTTTGTTTGTAAGCAGGAGAACCAAAAATCATAAATTTTGCAGTTATGGGATAGATTCTCATTTTTTTTTATTAACATAAGGATATAGAAATAAATCTAATAAAATCCCGCCAGCATACGTGTTCATTTCAATGTATTATTTATAGATGTTGTTTTGTTTGTTTCAAATAAACTATAATTAAAAAAGGGTAGATACTGATCTAAGCGTATTAAGTGCTTAAACATAAAGCAAAAAGGAACTATTACCCTTAAAAATTTGTGGTTTTGTAAAAAATATAAAGCAGATTATTTTAATACAGCAGCAGATTAGCATAAATCTCAAAAGCCGTCGCTGAGACAGGAGCCAAACTGTCGACTCCCCGCCCCGCAAAGCAAGCGGGTAATGAGCTTGTTTGTTCCTCTTCCTCAGTTTAACGTTTCCTGGCACGTTCTGTTCTCCTGGTACTCCGGTCTTTGTGACACTAGACTGCATCTTTGCATAGTGAATTCGCAACTCCCTTGCGCATCACAAAACTAATTAATTTTGCATTTCATTATTAGAGATTTATTATTTACTAATTAAACGACAACAAAAACCAATAATTTATAAAATAATGTGGTAAGTGATTGGCATAAAATTGATTAGTTGTAAAATACAACGTGTTACAAAAGTACCCGTAATGCCGAATATGGTATATTATAGGGACCATCAAACTGAACAACTTTTGACCAAATATGGGACCAACTTTGAAATCGCGAAAAAAAAATCAGCTGTTTCATACAAAAAATAATTACGAAAATATCAAAATGAATGAAACAGCTGATTTTTTTTTCGCGATTTCAGAGTTGGTCCCATAGTAAAAGTTGTTCTGTTTGATGGTCCCTATCTACCATATTCGGCATTAGGGGTACTTTTGTAACACCTTGTATACACATTAAAACTTTTGTTTTGTTCTAAATGTGTCATATTCGTATGTCATCAAGGTAGCCACGATAAATGACACACAAGCTTGAACGAACCGGTAACATGCCTCACAGGAATCCAATTATCAGAAACGGAGGCATGCATTCAAGCATACTTGATTTGAGCCAAAGCCGAGTGCATCGCTTGTAATTATCGCACATGCGAGAATTTGCGATATGCTATTCAGTGTCCTTGGAGTGTGGGTTGACACAAATCTGCAGCACCCGTCAGCTCAGGAACATCATTTACTGAACTGAGAAAAATATTAATAAGCTCTGTTACATTTTACTGATGCAACTGCACCTGCCCCGCGCTCAACACGAATTCAACTCCAACTCAACCAGAACTCACCTCAAAATCACCTCAACATTACACCGGAGCTTATTAATGTGTCATAAGACTCAAAATTGTAAGCGATGGATTTCAAGGTGGGTTGCGGTTGAGTTCGGGTTGAACTCGGGTCGTGTGTTATCGTCTAAACGCAACCTAAAAATGCAATACCGTACTTACAGATGTAACTGAATACAAAATTTTAATAATCACTCTTTTAACTCGTACAGGATGACTAGAGAAAAAAAAAGGTTTAAAATCTAATAAAACAATCGGGCCGCATTCATAAAAAAATCATTGAAATCAGTCGAAAATGTTCGAATTTATTTTCTAGACGAGTATAGCAAATATCTAAGATACAAAATTTCTATAATCACCCTTTTTACTTGTCCTGTACGAGTAAAAAGGGTGATTATAGAGAAAAAAATACAATATAATAGATTTAAAATCTTATAAAAGGCTTAACAATCGGGCCGCATTCATAAAAAATCATTGAAATTAAGCGAAAATGTTCGAATTTATTTATGGATTTTAATTTTCTAGACGAGTATAGCAAATATCAAAGATAATCATGAGTCAATCCGACAAAGTTTTCAAATATTTTCATATCTTTGTTTTTAATATTGTTTGCTTTAATTAAAACGGTGTTTGCAAAATTCGCTCTCTTTGGGATCGTTGCCTGTAAATTAACAACGCAAATACAACTGGCAAAAAACTTATGAGTGCTTTTGTTATAATATCAATTTATTTACAAACACAATCACTAATACAATGCGATTAAATTGAGAATAGACAGTGATCCACTGCAACTTCACTCAAAAATGTATGATAAAGAGAAAATTTTACAGATTAAAATACGTCTCTAAAGTTGGTCACTTCTGATAATGTACATTGTTAAATTAATCGCATTGTACACAAAATGAATAAAATAAAAAACGTATTTATTTTGTTCATACCAAGAATATTTAATTATTAATTTTAAATTGTACCTCTCGATTTTATAAATGACTGTTATCCGACTTCAAAGAAACTAATAGAATGTGCAATTTATACTATTTTTTGTACCTGTCCCTAATCCATGTTCTTTTATTTGCAGAAAGTAAATTTATATTTCAAATGTTAATACAAAGCACGTGTCTGGAGTCTGGACATCTCTTTTTGGTCTTATAAAGTTTTTAAACTGTCAGATTTTCAAGTGAAATAGTGGAAAAACAAATGCAAATTAAATAATTTAAGCAGTTATTTAATGTGCTTGGATCATTGAACTAAGGTTTCATCTCCACATAGACGTCGTGACTTTTCTTTTATCTTTTGCGGTGCCATTAACTGGAGAACTTGATGTTTTAATATAATTAAATTAAATTATTCTTGTTATTTCAAATTGAAACAATTGTACGTCTATTTCCAAAGCATTCAAATTTGTACATAATAATAATATCATAAATTGATTTATATTGTTTGTTCTCGTATCGACATTGTTGGCAAAATTTTAATAATGTATTTTTTAAAATTTTGAGATTTTAGCATTCACAATGCTATTTTATATAATACCAAATAATATACTAGAAAAAATACGACTCGCACCAGATCATGTTCTCGGACGGGAATCGAACCCGCGACCTTTGGATATCCGGTCCAATGCTCTAATGTAATAATAATTTAATAATGTAGTTAAGTTTCTTTTTGTAAGTATTTTTTTGGTATATCTTGCATGTGGATGATCGTTTAATATAGGTACTACAAAAACTTGGTTAGTTAATATACAATACCAAATAATATACTAGAAAAAATACGACTCGCACCAGATCATGTTCTCGGACGGGAATCGAACCCGCGACCTTTGGATATCCGGTCCAATGGTCTGACCGCTGAGCTACCGAGTCACTAGTGGGATCGTCGAATTTCTCCTAGTATATCAACTCTTACGCTGCAAGCCAGCGCCATCTCACCAATGTACAAGGAATTACCTATACTATACAAGGTGTTACAAAAATACCCCTAATGCCGAATATGGTATAGGGACCATCAAACTGATCAACTTTTACTATGGGACCAACCCTGAAATCTCGAAAAAAAAATCAGCTGTTGCATACAAAAATTAAAATCGAAAATATCAAAATGTATGAAACAGCTGATTTTTTTTTCGCGATTTCAGAGTTGGTCCCATAGTAAAAGTTGTTCAGTTTGATGGTCCCTATCTACCATATTCGGCATTAGGGGTACTTTTGTAACACCTTGTATATTCAATTAATTGTTCTTTAATCTATATTATGAAGTTAAACTCTGGAGACGGACGTTCATTAAAAAAAAAAAGCCACAAGCCCTCCACGTACGCACCAACTTTAAATGAAATTACGTAATAGTGCGTAGTACGTGCGGAGTTACTGCAAGTAAGTTTGGAAAACTATGTTAATGAGGGCGAGTTTGATTGCCGCTGGAACTGACGAGGCCGATCCCAATGTTTGGGGTCAACTGTTTATTTTCGCAGGCAGTTTGAATTGAATAATTTCGTATAACGACCGGACGTTTGGCCCGTGTTTGTCGTACGGGGATAGTTGCCTAGATTTGGCGGCGAATTTTATTGGTATATTTTCATTTCAGTTATGATGCGCGACGGTATAATGTTTGAATATTTAACGCCTGGTCATAGATTTGGATTATAAATAAATCATAAATATTAGACAACATCACAAACATTGCTCTGATCCCAAAGTAAGTAGCTAAAGCACTTGTGTTATGGAAATTGGACACAACGATGGTAAACATACGTACCCAGACCTAAGTCAATATAGAAAAGTTAGTTTTTGTAATTTGACCCAGCCGGGTTCGAACCCGGGACCTCAGAGATGGCGATACCTTGAAAACCGGCGTACAAACCACTCGACCACGGAGGTCGTCATTTCGATTATATTTGTTTCCAATTTTGTACGAGATTTAATTAAAATTAATACCGACTTAAAATCAAGAGAAGAAGAAAGAAGAAGTTAGGATAGAAGTTATGCTCACTAGTGCGAAAGAATGTTTGAACTACCAATTGTTACTCAATCAGTGCAGTGTGAAATTATAATAGAATAATATGTAGTTTTGATAACCGACTTCAAAAAAAAGGAGAAGGTATCAAGTCGACGGTATGTATTTTTAATATTTTATAATATCTCAAAATAAATAATGTTGCGTATCAGTTAATTATATTGAAAGGTTCTCGTAAATATTGCCTTAGAATACACCGTCTTATTTTCGTTTTATCTTCATTAGTTAATCCTCTCACGCAAGTCTATCGTACGAGGTTTACTTAGTCATCCATCACTAGATCAGTGCTTAACCCATCTGTCAATCACGGTTTCTTACACGGCCCAGCACTTTTTGTAAGCAAATTGTTAATGAATTTTACGTATACCTTAACCGGAATTTCATGAAATATGAAGATGGATGATTAATTAATATTAACTTGCAAGTAATTGTAAATAAGAAGGATACACTTCTTAGATTTAAAAATCGTACTTTTTTATTTAGGTTAAGCTCTAATAAACATAAAACAACACTCAAATTAATAAACATTAAATAAAGAACCACGTTTTTAAAACGAACTAAAAAGTACATATAAAAAGTATAAAATAATTTCTCCCGTAAAGATTTAAAGTTCGAATGTAAATAGAAACTAAGGATCATTGTTATTTCAGAATATAAAACAGTGACTTGAGGTCGTTAGTTTAACGCTTCATAATTATAGAATCGTTAAAATGTATGCTATTCTTACCTGCCTGTGTACTCTTGAGAATACTCAAAGGTTGAGCTCGTTAAAAACTAAGATTATTCCGTAGAAAATACAAAACTTTTACTTTCCAGGTATCACAAAGGTTTTATTTGACGTTCTTTCCATGAACATTCCGAGATTATTTTAATTAAAGGCTGTAATTATACGGGGTGCTTTATAATAACCCGTAAATCTTTGATTTTTATTTGTATGAAAAACTGCAAAGTGACACCTTAGACGCAATTACATTATTGTTTTCGATAATCTATTAATAAAATTTAAAGTTAATTCAATATTTTTTGTGGGTCAAATTAAGGTTATGTATGACGAATTTAAGTTAATAAAAACTATTTCTTACAAACTGAGAACAATACAAAAGACTTTTTGATATTTTTATCTCATGGGTACCTATTTTGCTAGGTTTCACGATAGCATCTAGTGATCGAAAAAAGCTGTCTCCATGCAATTCAAATTAAAAAGGCGTACAAAGAACCTCATCGTTTTGCAGTTCCGTATCGATTTGGCTGGTGCTTTTCCAGCAAAATGCTTTCTGCATAAACGTAAGGTAATCTATGGGGTATCGGCGAATTGCAGAGCACGTATGAGGTGATTTAAGACCGTACCTGCGGTCGGCAGTCGCGCGCAGCTCCTTAATTAATAGACTGTGGTATTTACTTATAGCCGAATTAGATACAGCCTACATTTTTGTGGTAGTTCTATTACTTTCAACTATAAGAATGGCGTAAATGTGTTAAAAGAATCTAAACGATGCCATGTTTTAAGGTTCATCAAAATAAGTTTATATTATTTAAAAGTTATAAAATTTTATGCAATTTTTTATAACTTTTCTGCATCTCTGTCTATTTATATTTATTTACTCAAATACAGCGTTTGCTAAAATGAAACGAATGTTTGGCGACATTAATAGCCGGACACAACCTCGAAATTTTCTATAATTACCTTTCATCATCAGCCTATGGTTAAACATCAGTCATTTTAATGTACAGTCAGTAGTGGTCCCCACACACCACCACACAGGAATTTCTATGGATGGATAAGGAAGATGGACCATAAAGCCTATACATTAGGGTTCAACTGAAGCGAGAGGTTGCGGGACATTGGGAATCGTTGCAGCATCACGTAGATTGAACGTTGTGGGTCATGTTGGGGGAAATTTTGTTCCGTAATATATCTGAGGCTTTAATTAACGACTGCAAATGCAACCGGGGCCAAACGCTTGACGTGTCTTCCAATTCAAAGCACGGAGGAGGTCGTGACCTGATGATGGAACTTGCTATGGCTACTACATCATTGTTCCCCTCTTCACTACATTTTTTTTTAAACATTCGTATCAAAATTCTCATATCGCATTATACAAACCCTGAAAAACGCAGTGCTGCAATAGTTAAGTATGTTGCATTCAGTAGATAATTTCATGCACTTTTAATAACCGTGGCAGTGTATAATATTCTAAGATTAAATAAACATAGAAGCTGCATTTAGTCGTTGTATTTTTGTAAGCAAATATAAACTCTATTACCCCGTTTTTAGAGCATAACACGCTAGTTATATGCAACGTATGAAATTACCATTTCAGCTCTTTACATATATAATCTTGCGGCGAATCGAAATGGTGCGGTGAAGACTAAAAAATCCACAGTAGAGGAGCTCTCCTAAATGCGACGAAAAATTGTGAATTGAAAATTGAACTGGATATCGGGTTTTAAATAACTTATTTTGATTAAGTAAACTTAGCTTATTTCTTACAATGTTCGTTGCTTAGATATTTATTTATTTATTTATTAAATATTTATCTTAACATAATCACATCTCATCTTATTTATAAAATCTGATTTAATGATTGATTTGAGTAGTCTGAATTTAAATTGAAAATATTATTGGCTTTATTTAATAATATTTTCAGTTCTTCCGTGATCATGGTGCATGCAACTGCACCAAAATCGGAGCCATAAAAAAAAAATGTTTGCATTATTAATAAGCTTTATGGTGTACTTATAGCGTATAGAAGTATTATGTAGTTTTATCTTTTAGGTAACATAAACAATGTTTTCCTATCGTTGTATCACTAATGCTATTTGTAAACAAGACATGTTAAGACTTTTATTAAAAGGATAATAGAGTTTGAGACCCAATAAAAAGCTAACAAACCGCGTCTATTTGTAACTCGAGACAATTTATATACTTTCATGAAGTGATCTCACGTACGCATACATACGACCATTGCGAATTTGCGATGCAATTTGTAAGAGACGAAATTTATTTCCAAATAAAAATACCTATGCGAGTCGTCGATTTGTTCAAGAACGACAATATACTGTGGTGGAAATGCTAGAAAAAAACTAATAAAACACTTTCAGGTGAATGTATACTGTCAATTGTTTTTCATTTAACAGTACCTATCCTTTTCATGTAACTTTGAAACAAATTCAGAATCATTTTCTAGACATTATCGATATTGTAACTGGCGGCACTGTCAAAGACTTGTTTTCACCTAACAAGCTCCATAATTTAATTAAATATATAGGTACATATTATCCTTGTACTCGGAATCCCCGTTTCAAGGAATTTTCTTTTAAAGCGACCGTATAACATCTTTTACGAATTCGCAAATGTACCCAAACTCCTAGGGCGATCTGCGAGAATATTTTTGTTTATTCTCATACTTTTCATTCGAAATCTCTCGCGGCCATTTTCCATTATAACGTGTTAATGTTATGCATTAGTATCATGATAAACGAGTGCCCGCTGGTAGCGGCATGATAAAATAAAAGTTCAGATTGCTTTATTTTCGCTGTACCATTTTGAATTAAAATTTTATGGCATGCCAGCGGTCGCCTGCTTATTTATACTCGTAAAACATTGGGGGACATATGGTTGTTTCACAAATACACTGTACTTGTGTACTGGTCTTTAAATCAAATTACTGTAAGTTTAGAAATGTGTTAATTAGAAATAGGTTTAAAACTATAGGACTGACTGAATAATAGTTACGAATCACTTGGCATGAAATCAAGTTTTGAAACGAATGTTTAAAAGTACTTAATTAAGGAATAGAATACTTCATGCAATGATAATATTCTGCTATTGTATGTAAAAAAGTACACACGACGGCACCTCAGACTATACATGTTGAGACCGCCTTTATGCCCTACGTAATAAAAGCTGTTTTCGTGTGTACATACAAGAGCAGATATTATTATTAAAAAAACCAAAAAAGAGAGATACCCTAACAAGTATTTTTCTTCTTATCTAACGAATAGTCCAGCTTAAAATCTAAATCAAACATTCCGTTTAATTCATTTACTCTCCAAAATATCCAAAACTTTAAGACTTATTTTCCCGAACAAAATTTATATCGCCATTAAACAGCTTATAACCGTACCATACGGATACCTGCAATATTAACTTTAGGTATAACACATTTACCCTTTTGCTCGGGACGAAATTAGATTCGTTGAGTTATACAGAAGTTTATTGGCGAAGACTAGCTCGGACCCGGTTGATTAATGCTCCATAGTTTCTGTGTTGTTATATCGCACCTAGTCTTGTGCTTGAATGAAAGTGATGCTTATTTTATATTTAAAATGATAGGCTTAAGTTTTACTCTAGAAAAAATTTATTTGAAAAGTTATTGGAAACAATATTTCTTTGGAGGGTAAAGGGAACATTACATTGATGAAAATAAGGCTGGCTTAGCCGTCAGTTTAATTAGAATTTTATTTAATATTTTAATTACAATGCGTAATTTTAATAAAACTTTACGTGGAATTTGTAAGACCCATAGTCCAATATTTTTAGAATGTATCATTACGTTCCCTCGTAGTCAGTAGACAGCTAAACTGCTAAAAGTGACCGTTTTTGACACATTTGCTAACTACTTCTAAGAATGACTACGAGGAAATGTGATACCTTTTAAAAATACTAGACTAAGGGTCTCAAAAATCCCACGTAAAGTTTTATTAGAATCATTTTCATTTTACAAATTATTAAATAAATCCCTCTGAGGGCGCCACTTTCGGTGGGGTATCCACCTTGAACTAGAAAATGTCATTAGGTCTTATTAGGTTTCGGTAGCTCAGCAATCATAGCAGATACCTGGATTCCGGAAGGCTCAGGTTTTCCACAGCATTCACCTTCATTGCATAAGGCACATCAACTCCCGCTTGAGCCATTAAATCCGATATTGTCTATATTTTCTATTTGTCTACAAAACCAGAAGACTATTTCTATCCGGAATTAGTGAAACAGGCACAAAAAAATAGATTTGCATTATTTTAACTATCTTACTAGTGCTAGCTCTTGTAGGCCGCGGTTAATGGTAATATGCATTGGAAGCATAAATTCACAAGACTTAGCGAACATAGTTCGATGTCACATAAATTGTGGTACGAAACACCTTGACGTAACTTCAGTAAGTTGAAGACTGATCTTACTTTGCTAGGAATAGTTTAGAGCTTGTAACTTCAACATAATTAACAACCGTATTCACAAACATTACTATGAGGTGTAACGCGGACGCACAGCGGCCCAACTACCAATCACTCGTCACCTGTAAAACAAATGAACTGTTCGCATAGGCAAGAGTCGTTTCTTGAAGAGATGACTAAATCGAAAATAGAATGGAAAAACAAAAGACATCAGCCAACCGCTCATAAAAGTAAGGTAACAAATGTATAACTTAAAACCTACTTTTGTAAATACTTTGCTTGGATCGAAGTAGGTACGAGTATAAATGACTTCAACAGACTTATTGAATTGAGATTTTACGCATTCACAATTCTATTTTTATATTAAGATAAATAGTATATTAGAAAAAATACTAGAAAAAAACGACTCACTCGTTGCACCTCAGACGGGACTCGATCGAAGAGTGCGGCTCTTGGGATTCCGGCCCAATGCACTGACCAATTACGCTACCGAGTCGCGAATATGCGACTCGGTAGCATAAGTGTGAGTCGATTTTTTCTAACATATTATTTATCTTAATACAACAGACTTTTCCAGTGGAAATATACTCTGCTGTAAGTTGATGACGGGATGGTTATCCTGCAGATATTAGGAGATGATCAGCATCAGGTCAAAGTTGCCAAGTTCTTTTAATATCATTGAAGTAACAGGGATATTGATTTCAAATCGAATAGACATTACGGAAGTTGCTTACATGTGTCTGACAGATTTCTAGAATCATAGTTTAAGAGATTTACTCACCATAATCATGGAATTCAAAGTCTAGACTCTAGACTTAACGTTCACTTCACAACACCCTTTAAAAATCACTAGTTGTAAGAGAATTGAGAGCGACATGACCTACAAACAAGACCTAATTGTATCTGTTTACCACAAAGAAAACTTATGGCTTATCCCTGTATCGCATAATACGTAATAAGCCGATTCTCGTGCTCGTATTAACTACGAGATTAGCGGCGCGACATCTGTCGCTTGGTCACAATATTGCTTGCCCAACTTTCGTTTTGTTATTATTGTCTTATATTGGCCTGATATTATGGGCTCACTGAAATACAAAATATAAAGCCAGTGTTGTTTTTCCTCCATTATTACTGAAGCAACGGTTGCTTTTGTCTGTGGCGACATAGCTTTAAAATTTATATTTAGAAAAGACTGGTCAGGTGCCAATCTGCCTTGACGAGGGTTTTGTACTAATATTTTTTTATGTTCCTAAGTAATGGAACTACACCTTGCTTTTCCTAAGATATGTTATGAGACTCTCTTTTTTAGTCAAATTTCATGATGCTAGAGCAACGGTTAACGAACTATTCAACATATATTATGTCGATCTCATATGTACTCAAAATTCCTACTGTCTTTTGTTTTGAAGAAATTAAAATGAGTTGTTTTTATTGTGTATTGCATATACCGAGTATTATTTTATTATCTTTAGTGATAATTAATGTTCGATGATATTCGAAAAAGTTTGATAAAGTAATTTTTAAAAAAGAAATTTTCGATCGCTCGAAATAATTAATTTGAAAAGTACGTTCGCTAGATTGTTTCCGTTCAATTTCACCTGTTAATTTGCTGGACGTAAAAGATGAAAAAGATTTCTCTAGAGAATGGTGTAATTTATTGCCCGCATTATTGAAAATTATGCCTATTTTGAGAAGCTTGCCGTCAAGCTGATTGCTTTAGTAATACAAAATGAACCACTAGGTACGAACATTTAACGACGTAAGTAATTACGGTTGGGTTTTTTTTATTATAAGTTGAAGATTCAACTTCGTTTCATTCATTACAGTTTGCACAATAGTAAACAAGGTACATGTGACCTAAGAATTCCGATATAATTTAATGTTACCAACGAACAAAATTGTATAATTTTTTATCTGTGTTATCTAATAGTGGAAACTGTTAGGCTAATGTGCTGACATAAATTTTAATTATTAAGTTTGTATATTAGGTGCTGTTGTTTCCTAAAATAAATAACTAAATTTGTATTGATGTAGGTAATTCTTCGTTCCTTCTTTACCAACAAAACCTATAAACATTTTTCATTCAGTGCTATTTGAATGAATTACTTTTGTGAATGATGGACTGTATGCTGGTTAATTAAAAGACGGCTTCGTAATGGAAATAAATGTATTACATAACAAGACAAAACTTTTAAAACACAAATTATCACAACCCAAGCAAAAACACAAAGAAAACGCCGACGTCAAACGTGACAGATTTTAACCAAAAACTAAATTACTATAAACAAGATGCGTTATGCACAACTTCTTATTCATTTGGTATTCCATCTATTAATTGAGTCCGCGCATTCGTGATGTTAACAGCGTCTTGCACACAACACGCCGTGATTGGTGGAGCTTCATTGTCTCATAGCGATCCTACACGCGCGGATCTAAACCGCTAGCGACAATTTAGTAAGCTAGTTATTTCACTAGCACTACAAGCACCTTGATTCACGTCACGAATAAATACATTAGGTAATTTCTAATCGCTTCTCTCCCATAGTCTTAGGTAGTATTATTCTTCTTAAGGCGATTAGTGCCCTCACAGTGGCGCCCTCATTATATTAAATTTATTGCTCGCTAAGTACATAATGTATCGAAAATTCACACGTACAGTTTGAAGCTAAGGTTCTATAGTTTATTTACAAACAAACTCCTCAGTAAAATATAGTTTGTCGAAGTAGTAGGCAAAAGAGCAATAAGTGGCCACTTTTGGCACATTAACCTGCTACTACTACAACGAACTATATTTTACTGTGGAGTTTTAGGAGAATTATGATGAGGGCGCCACTGTGGGGAACTAATCGTCTTAACAGGCGAGAATACAGCCTACGCATGTGAGATAAAAGTATGACATTTGGTACCAGAGGCACGCAGCTCTGCTGTTGCCTAGCGCAGGGACGCCGCGAAGCTGTCATCATGGACAGGCTTCCATTGCATGGAAATAATTATAAGGTCGCAATTTGTGGTGAATTTAAAAACAATGTTTTTTACTTTTTTTATCAACTCTCCGCAAACAGAATTTTTCTCCTTTCTCGAGCAATTTCCCACGCCCGTGTAACTTCGGCTTAACGGTTATATGTCTCTGGGTGGCTACGACGACGTTTGCTTGGATCTGGGCTATTGAACCAATTAACATAAAACTTATTAAAGCTAGTACCTAGTACGAAGGGTTGACAACATCACATACATTGCTCCGATTCCAAAGTAAGTAGCTAAAGCACTTGTGTTATGGAAATCAGAGACAACGGTGGTATCACAAACACCCAGACCTGTGCCAATATAGAAAAGTTCGTTTTCTAAATTGACCCAACCGGGGATTGATCCCGGGACCTCAGAGATGACGACACCTTGAAAACCGGTGTACAAAACCACTCGACCACGGAGGTCGTCAATACATTAATACATTAATAAAATAATAGAAAATTCTTCAAAGTCAGAAACATTTCGTTAAAACATTTTGACGGGCTTCACGAAACTGACATAAATGCATGTAAAATTAAACGCGTAGAATTGTAGACATGTCCCTCATGTGTTGTTTCGCCGCAGAAAAAGTTACGTGTGTGAATTAAGAGTAATTAAATAATACAACCCCAATTTAATTAGGCGTGTTTTTTACCTTCGTGGGCTTATGTCGTGCGAGTGCGGTGAGCTCATGTTTTACTTTATTAACTGGAAGCATTTCACGTTTTGTTGGTGTCCTTTTATAAAATACAAGTTACAGCCTGTGACTTCGTCTGCGTGAACAGTTAATTTGTTATCCCTCGGGAACTATATTTTTCTGGATGATAGAGTTTTTTTTCCTCTGACTACATTTTCATGATGATCGATTGAGTAGTTAAGACGTGAATGCTTACAATCAAACAAACTCACATTTATATTTACAGTATTTTATAATATAATATACTAGAAAAAATACGACTCGCACCAGATCATGTTCTCGGACTCGGAGTCACTGACTCGGTAGCTCAGCGGTCAGAGCATTGGACCGGATATCCAAAGGTCGCGGGTTTGATTACTGTCCGAGAACATGATCTGGTGTGAGTCGTATTTTTTCTAGTATATTATTTGGTATTATATAAAAATAGCATTGTGAATGCTAAAATCTCAAATGCTAAAATATTCTGGATAACCATTATATTTCATACCATTTGCTCTAATTTTGCTCAATTTGGATAATTTAGGATCAATACTAAATAATATACTAGAAAAAATTCGACTCGCACCAGATCATATTCTCGGACGGAAAACGAACCCGCGACCTTTGGAAGACCGGTCCAATGCTCTGACCACTGAGCTACCGAGTCACTAACTCAGCTCATATGATCTGGTGCGAGTCGAATTTTTTTTTTCTATATTATTTAGTATTGTATAAAAATAGCATTGTGAATGCTAAAAATTTGCGATCATTTTATATAAATGCGCTATTTGGCGTTTTGTAATAAGCAGAGGGTCTATTATAAAAAGAGAATCACGATAGTCGGACGATGTTCGTTGATTGATTTACTTAATTTTGAAACTTAAAGTGGGACGACCATCGTACGCTTATCGCGATGATTTTTTGTAATAGGCCCTCTAGATGTGTTAAGAATAGTTCGGATTCAGCAGACAAACGTACACAGAGCAATTTCAAAGCACTTTTCTTTAAGGTTTAGGATTGCATAATATGAATTAGCATTTTTTATTGTAACATATGTTGATGATGCTGTGTTTTAAAAGTTTTAACCATTTTAAAAATGGCAACCTTTTACAATAAAAAAAAAACACTACTTATACAAAGACTTTTATTCATTCAAGAGGACTTTCATCCTGCTTAGAAGTGGAGTAGGATAAACATATAACCTATTAGTTCACAATAGACTGGAAAATATGCATACCATACCTTAATGTTAAAGGGAAGTGTTCGATAATTATATTAATTTTAATAGATATTTTAATTACGTACCTATACTTAGCTAAACGATGTGTAATTTAATTCAATACTTACTTATCTTAGCGTGACTTTGTCCTCGCAGACAAACTTTGTAATAAGTTTTGCGAGACTATGTATAAAGTTGTCTCTGTACTGTTTTTTATATAAATAAATAAAAAAATACAAAAAAATCCGGTTTGGAAGTGTTGAAGTTTAAAATACCTTGAACTAATACCAAATAATATACTAGAAAAAATACGACTCGCACCAGATCATGTTCTCGGACGGGAATCGAACCCGCGACCTTTGGATATCCGGTCCAATGCTCTCACCGCTGAGCTACCGAGTCACTAGTGGGAACGTCGAATTTCTCCTAATATATCAACTCTTACGCTGCAAGCCAGCGCCATCTCACCATTGTACAAGGAATTACCTCGACATCTAACTCGTGACTCGGTATCACTAGTGACTCGGTAGCTCAGCGGTCAGAGCATTGGACCGGATATCCAAAGGTCGCGGGTTCGATTCCCGTCCGAGAACATGATCTGGTGCGAGTCGTATTTTTTCTAGTATATTATTTGGTATTATATAAAGTAGCATTGTGAATGCTTAAATCTCAAAATTTTAAATAAATACCTTGAACTGTCAAAATACATGTGCAACAATCGCCTTCTCAATTACGTCCACAGCAAAGCTCAACAGCTCGGAAGGGCCTGCAGATGATAAAAGGCATTATGACCGCCAAACTAATCAAGACAAGTAAATTGAATTTAATATTGCAAGCGTCCGTTCCCGGAGGACGCCACGTAGATTATGATTCATGGCTAGCCGAATATGTTGCCGGATCTAATTAAGCTGTATTTGCAATCTGTGTTGTGACACCGTTTTATCTGGCTGTATGAAATATTGTTAAAGATACCCTCTAAATTTATTTGGGTTTAGTTGGCAAGATAATTGTTGAAATTATTTGTATTAAGGTGCTTCCCCACCGGGAGCAATAATTTATAATGTAATATTACAATGCTGTCTCACTGACTGACGAACATGACACCCGAACCCGAACCTGAACCCGAACCAGAACCCGAACGCGAACCCGAACCCGAAGCCAAATCTGAATACAGAACCTGAACCCGAACCCAAATGTGATTGTAAAATTCGATTGTAAGCTTCTGGCATTCAATTTTGAACCTATTTATGTAATTACAAGTGGTGTATATTTTATTTTATTTTTATTTTAAGCTATTAAAAATATCTTACGGCTGCTACACTACAGATAGTTTGGTATGTATGGTAATATTTTATCAAAAAGCTAAGTTACAAGTTGTATCAAAATATTGGAGAACCGAGCATTACAGTGCGTAGCCTGTCCTCCCTCACTGATGTAATGCTCGAATATGTAACGTTACATTACAAACAAATGCTCCCAGTCAGGGAGCACCTTAAGGCTCCTATTTACCTCAAGTGTCGCCCTCATTTTAATTAAATTTATTGCTCGCTAAGTACATAATGTATCGAAAATTCACATGTACAGATTGAAGCTAAGGTTCTATTGTTTATTTACAAACAATAACCTTAGTAAAATTTTGTTTGTTGTAGTAGTAGTTCGCAAAAGTCCTAAAAGTGACCACATTTAGCACTTTTGCGAACTACTATTAAACTATAGAACCTTAGCTTCAATCTGTACAAGTGAATTTTCGATACACTATGTACTTAGCGAGCAATAAATTTAACTAAAATGAGGTCGCCACTTCAGGTGTATAGGGGCCTTAAGTTATGAAACTAGTAAGGGAATGTTTAGAGGGTGATAATTCACTCATAGACAAGTCAGAATATGATAATACGAATTACTTAATTTTGAATAGTTGTGAAAAACTTGTCCCTGTAAATTTAACAATAGGCATAACAAGGATGAAGCAAGTTTGAATAAATTAATGATACTATAAAGATGCGGGGGCGTAGATATTAAAAAGCACGTTTAAAATTATTGGCTTTTTTACACTTTTTCAGTTCAATAATCAATATATGCTGTCCGTGCCTACGCACAGCGTGTCTCTTTTTCAAATCGAATCATCACTTTTAAAAATAAATAATTCAAATTAACTCCAGTCAACAACGGCAGTGATGGCCAGTTTGCAGTGCGGAAACATTATACGATTTCCACATTCCTCCCGACCTGAGGAAAATTCTTTTACGCAATCATTTTTTTTCCTAACCATTCAATATTATTTGCTCACCCTACCTAAGGTTGGATAAAGCACATACAATCAAGAATAGTTCAAATTAAATCCTTTTAGGATACAGTTTTTTGAAGAAACATACTTCAAATAACTTGATATGTGTGAAACTAACCGAAAATCACATACCTAATTCAAGCTGCTCCCAGAACTAGCTTCAATGCAGTACCATAAACGCAAAGTTGGGAGCGAAATCATTTTCTTAAAGTATTTAATACTATTATAGCAAGTAATGATTTTAGACCAACTAGTTAGCTAGCAGTTTTTTATGCTACTTGATTGGTTTCCTGGTAATTTGAGTACTAAATGTTATTCAGAACAAATAATGAAACAACACAAGAAACGATTTCGACGGACGAAAGAAAAAACTGCCTTTTCACATACTAAAAGCAAAGCATAAGCATTGAATGCCTTTTGAGCCTCTTGTAATTAATTAACAGATATATAAAAAAATCCAAAGTCGTTAAAAGAAACCATTACTCCGATACTCCTCTTGAAAGAAACCATTACCTACTTCGATACTTATTCATTACACTAAGTTATTATTACATTTTCTGATGAAACATACATTGATGAGAGTGATATTGTACTTTTGGAAAAAGTGAAACATCTTTTATGTATATTAATTTTTATTCACCTAAGTTTCTTTCACTATGATCTACTTGTGTAAAAAATGTTTATATTCTTGTGGTGTAAATGTGTTGGAACAAAAGACAATTATAATTGTTAAACAATCGCTTCTAAAATCGAATCGCCACCTCATTGAAATTAGGTTTACGATTAGAACTTACAAGCGATTGTCAATAAAAAGCGCTAATTGATTAAAATCGCCTGCCAAGGTGCCTGTCAAGTCAACTCGTGTAAATACTACATTACTGAATCTATCACGTGATTTGTTTTGTATTTGTATGGATATTTTACATATTTGGCCCTATGTTTCTTAGAGAAAGTTGTTCAGTTTAATGGACTGAACACATTCCTAAAATTTGTATGTTGACTAAAAACAACCCTGTATAACTATTGTTAGTTAGTATTTCTATTATACTTAATTGTTACTATATTAGTCATTTTCATAATTGATAAAGTTTTGCTCGTTTTACCACAGCACATGCTAAATACACAAAGGGCTTCACGGTTCCTGATTCCATATTATTAAGTCAAGTTACAATAACATGATATCTTTCCATTCCGTTGGCTGTCCAACGTTGTAATTCGATCAATTAGGTAAACTTCTCCTTGACTGCACAAATCTGTGTCGATTAACCAAGCTGCTTCAGGCATTATTAGCAAAGGTAAAAGAAGGTCATAGTAATTATTGGTAATTATCATTATTGCTATCTGTTTTATTATTTTTGGTGTTAAGGCAGACATAGTTTTGGTAATATAGGTTTGAAATTAAGCTCTATTAACAAAATAGACAAAAAAACAATACAAATAGTTGCTACGCTATAGCTTTGACTTATGTAACATAAATCTGATTACAAAGAGAGGCGACTCTGTTATAAGAAAAAAGGAAAATGAAACTCTGCAGTCTACAAAGTTAAGAAAATAATGAAAACGATTCCAAAAAGGCTGGCAAACCTGCCAGCAACATCTTTACGTGACAACCTTATTAGGTACATTTCCTATCAAACATACAGCTGTACGAGTTTCAGAGAGTTTACAGTCCATATCTTTCCCACTGAACTGTGTCTTCGGAAACCAAAATAAGGTCGCATTTATTGCACAGAATTCGAGTGAAATATAAGTTTAATACGACTATAAATACGGGACTCAATGTTCTGAGAAGGATTTGCTCTGTCGAACAGGAACAAATAGCTAAATCTGGAATGTTTAATCCGAAGTATTTCAGTTTCAAAACCACGGACGTGTTCCAAGAAAATCATAATTTGACTCAATTCAGTATGATATTTATTATCTGGTTTACATTAAATAATTCAATTCAACAATTAAGTCAATTATTATTATTGACTTATTGATTTTCCTGTAAAGTCATATTCAATAGGTACGTTTTTCAGAAACTTGACCCAGCTTCTTATTAAATAAACAAAATAGAAATATAGGTTTTTCAACACACTTGCTCGTAAATTAAGCCTTATTACATCGCTTTTAGGGCCATAAACCGAGTTATAGCACACACGTGCGTAATAACATTACACACTAGTACGTAAAGAAATATGCCTACAACGTTAAGTTAGAACATTACTGCAAGTTATATGCACTCGCATATAACTCACAATGTCTCTTTGTTGTTACTAAAAAAATAATAGTTATTTTTTAGTAACAACAAAGAGACATTGAGACATTTCTGGTGACGAGTCGGATTTTTTCAAGTATGAATATTTAGTATTGTAACAACAAAGAGATTTTATGCCGCTGAAAATCCATATGCATTTTTGGATTAAAAAAATGTGTACGTCCTAATTAAGTCAAACAAACATTTATTATTATCAAATAATTCATAATTCACAATAATTTGTTATCAAATATTGAAATATTTGCATTTCATCACTTAATATTTTCATATTTTCTTTTTATCGTGTATATCGCTGTGTGGTAAATTATTTTGTTTTTTTCCTCGCAAATACTTCGAAATATGTCGCTTGAAACCCTTACGCCCTCGCCTACGACTTGGGCTGCAACCCACAGCTTCGTGTGCATTCAGCAATATAGCTCACTTGTATCATAATATACTATTGTTCTATTTTTTGTAAAAGCCATTTTTATTTGAGAAAGCGTTAAAAATAAAAACAATAGTATTTTTTACTTACAATTTCTATAAAAGAGTTCATAAGTTTATTAATCGGCAATTTCATTATATTTAAATCCTAATTACCAAACTCTTTTCCATTTAAAATAAAAAAAGTTCTACTTTAAAATTATTAAATTAAGTAAAGATATTACTTTGTTGCAATCGCGTTCATAACGGCTGCACCTCACAAAAACCATCTTTATTTTAATGATACGTTAATTCTTAAGCTCCTAAGAAATTATTAATGTTGTTATACAATTTCCGGGAGCGAAATATTACCTTAAGAACAGTGCACACCTGCGGCTGTTATGCTAATAATTATGAATTCTTGGCGCTTTGCACTCCATTTTAAAGGAAGCTTGATGTCGTGTATATATCCATTGTTCATTGCCGGTAAAAAAGGACATTCTTGTTTTTAAAAAGTCAAGTGAAATAACCTTAAAAATATAACTGTTCTCATTATTGTTTGGTAGTTTCTTACTTATTGTTTTCAACTCATATGTTGCTTGTGGCAAACTTCGTACATCATTTTGTAGTGTAAAAATAAAATAAAATTGTAGGTCCAATGTATTTCTATGGCACTTTCTATGGTCAAATAGAGTTTAATTTTTGCCGGTTAATTATATTATATAGATTCATATTGCGTCAATGTCTACCAATATTTATTTTGACTAACTCTACGGCTAACAAAAAAAAAAAGTTTCATTTAATTCGAGTTAAAAGGAAAAACTAGTTGGGCTTATAATATAAGAAAAAATAACAAACGAACACAAGCCCTAACAGTCTCCTCGACTATTTTGAACGACTCATTCTCGTTTAAATTTAAACAGCCGGATATAAATGGACAGGAGGTGGAGCTTCCGTCGTGTTAGCATTGTCTTAATTAGGGGAAACTTGCAACTTTTAGACTTCCAGAGCAATTTCGCGGTTTCAATATGCCTGAAATAAGTAACTCGAATCGTATTTCATTTCCTCTTTTAAATGATGTTTTTAATTGGTATTAAATTGTTAATAAAGCTAGTCGATAAAATGGTTTTTTTTTGTATTTTATTATTATGCACTAATCATACTTGTTTTAATGTAGCAAAGAAGATTTGCAATCTTTCTAAACCTATGTCAACAGAGGCATTAACAAACTTACATTCTTTTTTAAATCTTTGTCAGCGTAAACTTTTGTCACGTTCAAAGTTAGCTTATTAAACTAAACCTTATTAAAAAGTATATTCTCATATGATCTTTACAGTAACCTAACAGATATTAGAGTCATAATTCACTCGCTTAGATCGCTGATAACATTTACACTCTTGCTTTTCATCCGATACAATAAAAGACGATTGGAGATTTACGAGCCTTAAAACCCCTTATTTGAACCTTCTTCCTCCCAATTTAAGAGGTTTAACAGATGGGATGGTAATTATCTAATTGACTGTTGAATCAGTTGTTTTAATGTTATCCTCACTTCTTCCGAGAAATAAATTTTAAGGGCCTACTGATGCTATTGAATGGGTTGGGGAGTGTAAATGGTGTAGAATTATCGATTCATTTGTAAACTTTACTGTACATTTTTTTTTGGTTTAGAACATTGGACCATTTACTTACAAAGTTTTTTAAGTGGACTAAAGATATTGTTTGACGTTTAAATATTTTAATTATATCACTTTTGTAACTGAATATAATCACAAAACTATTTCTCATTTTGAAATCCAATTTACCGCAATAAGAAGCACAATACAGTAGGTTATTCCAAGTATTTTAGCATAATTGGAGTTTATGCAGCGAAACGCTTGGTGGTTGCGTAATTTCATTATAACATCTTAGCTTACATATCTGTGCAAAGCTGTGTTGACCGGGCTACCCACAAAATTGTTTAGTACCACAACTATGGCTTGAAAACCTGAATTTAACTCAAAAGGAAACAGATATGTTAATTTTGTATTTTATATAATTATGTATAGTATTGTAATTTTTGTGGTTAAACGTTAAAAGCATTATTTATTACATGACTTCCCAAAAAACAGAGAGTGCAATGTGTTCAGGGTTCATGAATGTTTGTGGGTATGTGAGTTTCTTAATTCCACCATAACTTCTGAATGCTTTAACAGATTTGAATGTATGGGTATCGTTAGAATCCTTCCTTCCATTATTTCGAGTGACACTGGCTATTATTTAAAAAAAAAAAAATGGTGACAGTACGACACCACTTTCAAAAATGAAAAAAAAAAATCTTCATTTATTTCAATATGGGCACCAAATAGAAGGCTTTGGTGAGCATTTTCAAAACTATACAATTTGTCACTAAAATGTGTTAAATAAAAATAAATAAATTTAAAAAATATTAAAAACACGACTGCCCTGCCAAAGACAAGCTAAAAATAAATAAATAAATATTAGACAACATCACAAACATTGCTCTGATCCCAAAGTAAGTAGCTAAAGCACTTGTGTTATGGAAATCAGAGACAACGGTGGTAAATACACACACCCAGACCAGAGCCAATATAGAATAGTTAGTTTTCTAAACCTAAACCCGGGACATCAGAGATGGCGACACCTTGAAAACCGGCGTACAAACCACTCGACCACGGAGGTCGTCAAAAAGTTTAGTAACAAGTGTCATTGCAGTCGGGGGGACCGTTTTTTTGAACCATTTTAAATGAAAGACGTCCCCCGACTGCAATGACACTTGTTATTCAACTTTTTAGTTCGTTTAGACAGCGCAGTCGTGTTTATAATATAAAAAAAATAGATACAAATAATACCTACATTGTGAAAAGAGAAATATATGTAGCTTACTCCCGCAAAAAATAAATGCAGGATCCACCGCCCGCCCGCCCGCAAAAAAATGCACATGCACACCACAAAAATATCAGGTGTTGGTTTACGCACGATCTAACTCCTGAGGATGCTCCGGGTTGGAGCGAAACACGTGTAGAGTAGTCTAATTGGTGAAGGTGCAAGGTGTGTCGCTGTCATGCTAAATGCAGGTATTGTGCACTGATGGGGACATGGGGAGTAAGATACATATATTTCTCTTTTCACAATGGTTTGGGACTTCCGCCAAGTGACGCCTGATTCAATCAAATACAAATAATACCTACATTATTATATATATCTTTCTGGTTTTCGTCCGTCACTCTATGTTTTACATAAAATCAAGGAGATACTTTCGCATAAAACCATTCGACTCATTACCTAGTATTTATTCATAAAATGCTGTGAATCTACGTTCCATAGTTTATGAAGAAGCTAATTCAATTTAACTGATATACCCGCTGCGGAGAAACTTGGCGGTGGTAGTACAAAGCGCCGTTTCCAACTGAAGTTGGGAGTTCCAGCAGCAATCAAGCTATTTGTCCTCTGATTAACATAGTTTCCAAAAAGTTACAGCTAAAAACTTAAGACTTATGTAACTCAGGAACGCGAGATAACGCTCACTACTGTAGTAGTCGTGTTACCTGCTCAGCTACTACAGCGTTGAAATAAAATACTTTGAATTTTAATAGGTATTATTGTTTTCTTTATGTTATTGAATAGTTAGAAAACTTCTTACTTAATTTTTGTCGTAAAGGAACTGAGCAGTTTACTCTACACGGAAACACTGACAACTACCGTCGTTTTTTTACTTTCACAGTTCCCTTGTCACACTCCTGGCCCGATCCTTGCCAATAGGTGCACTCAAACAAACTGTAATAAACCTTATGCAACTCATCTTAAAGTTCACTTCATAACGAGCTAAACCTTTCTTTTGATACAGTGCCTTTGTGAATTTGAGAGCAGCAAGTCGCTTTGAAGTTAAAAGTTACAAAGTTTATTCGACTTAGAAATTATCTTATGTATTATGTTACTGAAGGTGAACTTCAACTTACTTCGTATCATCTGTAAACAAACCGTATTAGGTAGTCCGAAATTTTGCGGCCTTTTTGCACTAAAAATAATAAAGTTACCACAGCGAGAAACATCTTTATCATCAAAATTACAACCGATTGAATATGCTGAACCGTTTTTTTTGCAGTTGTTTTCGACAAAGAATCTTCTCCAAAATTGTTACAAATTCCTCTTCGAGCACTAGCAGCATTCATTTTTTTTTGGTTTGGGCCTGAACCCATATCGAAAATAAATTGCAAAACGTATCTAATAAAAAATATTCAAAAAATGAAAAAGCAAGACAATTATCAATTTGTTTTAATTTTACCGCTATTACCAGTAAGTCAGCTGTTAAACAATATATTACATTCCCGCCTAAGTTTAGTATTGCCAGAAATATAACACGCAAAATTCATGCTTCAAAAAGACCGAGAACTTTTCCGACTACTTATTATTATATTATTATGTGATACTCGGTAATTTAAAATTAAAGTATGTGAAGTTAAAAGTTTCAATGTATAATAATTAGTCATGTTATTAAATTTTGTTTGTGTCCCAAAATTTTACTGATTTCTGGATTTAGAGCTCATTCATAGAATTACACGCGCGTAATCATAAGATACTATATTGTTTACGTAAAACATGAAAAGAATGAATGCGCATACGCACGCGTCTTGCTATCTTTGTGAGTTTGACGATTAATATTTTTTTATCCGATAATTTCAAACTATTTTTTTTTATTTTAACATTTAGTAACGTGGTCTGATGTTCTCTGGTATCAATTCGTTTTTAGATAAACTTAAAAATTAAGTAATTATACAAGGTGTTACAAAAGTACCCCTAATGCCGAATATGGTAGATAGGGACCATCAAACTGAACAACTCTTACTATGGGACCAACTCTGAAATCGCGAAAAAAAATCAGCTGTTTCATACATTTTGATATTTTCGTAATTATTTTTTGTATGAAACAGCTGATTTTTTTTTCGCGATTTCAAAGTTGGTTCCATAGTAAAAGTTGTTCAGTTTGATGGTCCCTTTTTTACCATATTCGGCATTAGGGGTACTTTTGTCACACGTTGTATAATAAAATTGTATGCCTAAGATGTTTGGTATCAGAACATGGAGGTTTGAATGTCAATCTCGTTATCTACATTTTTAATGTTTAATGAAAAAAGCTTGAGTGATAACAAAATTGAAATAACAAAGACGTGTTTTAGCTTTAAATATTTAAGGACCGATTCATTTTCACAAACAAAAGGAAACAGTATGATCAAAAAGTATAATTAAGATCTGTTCTTTCTTTTCAGTTTTTCTTTTGAACTTATTCAGAGTCTGAATATTTTCTTCCGTTATTCATAATTGAACCGAAATGTCTTCCAGCTTTTTCAATTCCTTATAAACAAAACTAAATTGGACGAGACAAGAATAAATATTATTTCTTGTACGAATTTTATTTAAAACACTGAAGTTTCGCCGCAATCATTAGCTTATAACATTACCGAGTTGGGGAATTGCTTTTGCAAAAATTGGTTTTTTGAACGTCTGTTAACTTTGTGAATTGATTTTTTTTTAAATTAGTTGAAACTGCTTACTTTGTTTGCCTTGTTTTGCTTAAACTAGCGTGATTGTAGCTACAAAGTGCTTAGAAATTTTAAATATTTTTAAAACAAAATGGTTTTTTAGTGTTCTTGTCATAATGTTTGTTGTATTTTTAATATTTTCTTGGCTTTTAAGCCTCAGACTAACGTGTTGCTTCTTAAAAAATGCTTCCGTTTCGTAACATGGTATGAAACAGCCAATTCAAAAAGCGTCCTTGTGCGATTCATATCGTGGTATGAACCACTCATGGTATGAATCGACGAAAGGTCCTTATTATTGAAAAAATAGAACAAATTAACAGTTGGTTGTAATATAACCTATTTAGATCGCAAAAAGGTTAAGTGGCGTATCGAAGCTGCTAAGGGTCAAATAGACTAAAAGATCGACGTCAAAGTAGTCTGTTTAACAGAAGACACGGTCAATTAACAGAGGCAAGTTGTCTCCACCGACACGCCGCACATTAAAGAGCTGAAACTTTTTAATAAACCCGCAAAAGGAATTTTAATCGCTGCACTTTAATTAAGCCACAGCGTTGGGCGTCGTCGGCGTTTTTTTTACTGCCTTTATTTATTAATTAAAGTAGACTGACGGAACAACGAATTAATGGAGGAGCCATGACTTGCAACTTCTGATTTGACTACGCGATTTTATATTTTAGCCCTGATTAATGGTTTCTTCCGAATTTCTTAAGTAACGATCTTTATTCAGAGCATCTTTCAAATGAGCCCGTTGCTACCTTGTGAAAGGTCGAGAAGTTTAAAAATGCCATTTATTTACATTACCGCGACTGAGTTCAGGGCGTTATTGGATCTAATAGTCTTCATTCATCAAGTCAATATGGAATTTAATATTAATGCGGTGATATTAGAAGGATATTGTAATAACTGTGAAGGTTCATTTTTGCAAGCGGATAAAGACTGAAGAAGTTCGAATTGAATTCAGTTTTATGAATAAAACAAATTTAACTTTATCCTGTCTGTATCTTATTTACAATAAATAAAGCAAGAAACTGGAAGAATTGGTTGCAGTAGTGTGACTGTGGCACGGCATACATAATCTAGATCTGCGACTGAGACCCCACAGTGGCGACGCAGTGAGGTAGCGTACAAGCTAGGGTTGCCAACATTTCTTTGGCAAAATATAGTATTTTTAAGTTAAGCTATAATAGGTAGGTAGTGCCTGTTTTTTTTCTAACTCAGATCTGGGGGCCTTCAAGTTGCGAGTGAATAGGCATCTTCTAAGCAAGCGCGTTTCATAGTAGATCGCTTACCATCAGGCGTGATAGCGGGCAAGCGCTTGCCTATCTATCAAAAAAAGGTAGCCAGACTTTTATTATGTTGGCAACTTCAGCTTTGTATATTACTAGTGGACCCTGTGAACTTCGTATCACCTACAATTAAATTATTATCAATTTTACTTTTATTTTTTATTAGTAAGTTAATAATAAAGCAGCCGAATACTAAAACGAAATCAACACTACGACCCTTTTATCATTACTAAGATCATTATTCAGACTAAAACCTCTATATCAAAAGTTAGTTGTCAAAAGTAACCCGAAATGGCGATTCCATACAAAATAACCAATGTTCATAGTAATACGTTTCATTCACTGGCCTGAAAAAATTTTTTGTAGGTTTCATTGAATATTCGCTATTCAATGAAACTCATTCTACCTACTCTCAGGGGAAATGACCAAAGAGAATGTAATACTACGTTGAGATGACAAATGATGTTTATTTTTCTTAATTAATCAATCAAATGCACTAAGAAGTTTCAATTCCGACATCGAAGTCAATCACCCCACAAGTAGCTTTCTACCACTTTTTAACCCTGTTAGGAGATAAATATAAAAAAATACGAAACACGTGTTCAATTAATTTTGTTAAAGAATGTCTATGCCAAATTTCAAGTCAATCGGGCCAAGGAATCGCGTTCTCCCATACAAACTTTGCCATCCCGTTTCACCCCTTTAGAGGTTGAATTTCGCAAAATCCCGTCTTAGTGAGCACCTACGCCCTAAAAGAAGCCCCCATGCAAAATTTAAGATTTCTAGCACTTGTAGTTTCTGAGATTTCGTGATCAGTGAGTGAGTGATTTTCCCTTTTATATATATAGATTACGTTAAGGGATGTTTCTATTAGCATTGAAAAAGAGCTGCTAACAAAAGAAATGTCTTCTTTCTCATATATCTATTTCCAGACGTGAGGTCTAGCGTCTAGTTGCAATATAAGAGCATGACCTAAAACGTTGCAGGCATAAAAACTAACCGAGCATGCATATCGTTCACTGAACTGTAATTACCTCACACCATCTTTGCCATTTATAATTATTATTTTCGTAAATAAGTTCTTTTCAAATAAACTATAATTAAATTTAAATGTTAGGCTTAGGTTGATAGTAATAATAGACTTATCAGATCTCCAACATTGATTACACATGAATAATAAATTAAAGTTATCAGTCTGCAGATGGTGTTGATATTTATAATTATTTATCACATCTAATTTTATTATTACTTTACTTTAAAAAAAACGTTATCTTCGCTAACAATAATTCTAGAACTGTACGTAACTTAAATTCTATATTCCTGCCCTGAGTCCATTTGCTACGGGTGGCGAAAACCGCAACTGTTGTGTGCCGAAGTATACCGAAAACGGACTAAATCTATTGTGACCGGACAGCCAAGCATCGATTTATCGCTATATGATATATCGTGTTTCGGTGGTCATGTTACGGAAGCTACTACTTATTTACAGAGTATCACTAAACATGGGTCCCTACCTATGAAATCGGCGTTTTGTAATGAGAATTTTAAAGAAGTTGCATTTTCCATACTAACATTTTTCTAATATATTTAACATTAGTTTTAAAACTTTTATGCACTAATATTTAGACTTAATTCACCTGGGCTAATTCTTCATATCATACAATGATTTTCTTAGCTATGTGTTATCGAGTAGTAGACAGCGATTTCTCAACTAGTTGAAATTTATTTTACCTACCCATTGAATGTAAACTTTGTTAATTATTGTAATGGAAAATGACGTCACTTTAAATGCCGACCTCATTTTTCAAATTTTGACGACTCTGTATGAAAAAAGAAAAAAGTAGCCCTTGACGAGTTTCTTGCCGGTTCTTCTCGTTACAAGGTGTCCCGCTAACCGATGGCGTAGCTTCTTTGACATTCACAAGTGCTTGTAACAGCCTAGACTGAATAAATGAGTTTTGAATTTTGAAAAACACTAAGATAACGTATGCCACTTAGGTTATGCGAATAAAATAATTTTGGCTAATTTAAAACAAATAAAGTGGTAATTTCTGCTTACAAAAAGAGGAGTAATATTTGAGGTATTTTTTGTATGTTTAAAATACTATAATAAGAATATTTTTACTATTGATAGTTGTCTATGAGTAGGTGAAAATTGGGGTTTCCAGATCAGAGATCTGGAAACCTCCAATTTTCACCATTTTTTATATTTTT
This sequence comes from Catoptria pinella, assembly GCA_963556745.1. Lineage (NCBI taxonomy): Eukaryota > Metazoa > Arthropoda > Insecta > Lepidoptera > Crambidae > Catoptria > Catoptria pinella. The sequence goes on from OY750763.1 coordinate 12,011,274, forward strand.
ATAATGTTTCACTATTCATCTAATCAATAACCGAATATGAACTTTAAAAAGTACCTTATAATACACTCGTATGGTACCGAATTGTTGATCTTTCGATATATTCATTTTTAATAAACCACTGTTATATTCGTCGATTCGACGGATGCAAATGTTTGCAATCGAATACTATGTCATTCAGCATGTTGTTGCAGTGTCGCCGAAGGCGGAATGATACTCACTATCAAATGACGCTTAATATAGGTACTTAGAAAGATGAGATTACGTCATTGTTTTGGAATTCAATATAATTATTCCTACTAATCTTTCCATATAAAAATAACAACGTTGTTTAAGAGAATAAATAAAAATGCGGCTAAATCTAGGTTCTTTTAACACGTTTTTATTAGGTTGCTTTTTATCAGTAGAAATGACCACTTAATTCGTTGTAACTTAGCCGATATTTTTTTTCACTTATCACATGTAGTGTTAAGACATTTGTGCATAAACGTTTCAGAACTAATGTTCTGTTTGTTAAATGCATTCATACAATTTCATAAATCCCTAATTAGTAGAGCCTAATATTTATTTTATTCCAATACTTAGAGGTGCCGATGTTTGTGTGAGTAAATAAAAGAATATGTACCATATTATAGTATAACATTTATTAAGAAATATTTACATTGTCTGTAACTTTAGTAATAAGTTCCTTAATCGATTTATAAATATCGTCCACGTATACATTTTTCACTATATGCTGGACACAAATTTCTGCATCACATTTGCACAGTGAATCTGTGCTATTAGAAAAATGATCAACATCATATATTTCTATTCTTATTACTTTTCCACCACCACACGTTCGTTTTTTTGCATAGGTAAAGACGGAAGAGTTATTTTTCAGCTTCTTGCTGGGAGGCTCGAGATTTAATCGTTTTTCAGTTCTCGGCTGGTGCACGGTGTTCATAGGAACAAAGTTAAACAGCTCGTTTTCGGAGTCCTGAAAAATAAATAGGTAGGTACTTAATAGTATATTAACACTGTAATAAGGAAGTTAATTTAAATAGTATCTACGAGTAGTTTTCGTAAGATATATTGATTGAAACTGAAATACTTCTATATATTTTATCAAAATTACAGTTTTATTTAATGGTAAGTAAACTATATATATTTAAATATAAACAAGTATTTAATTTTTATATTATTATTTTTGTTATTATAAATTAAAAACACTCACCGACATTTAGAAATATTATGAACAGCGTCGCTTATAAAAAATAACTAATATTATTTTCTTTTGAAAATCCCTTTATATATTAAATTAATATTCGATCATAGAGTTCAAAATTGATGCAATTATTATGTGTTTATATCAATACCATAAAAGTAAACGCGACTCATATGACACTATTATTGAATGCGGTAGGTAGCGGCGCGGCGCCGCCGCCGCGCGCCGGCTGCCGCAATGATGTTGGATGTTGTTTTATCTTACGAAGACCGATGAATTAAACGAGTTTCAACTGTATAGCAAGGAGATAAGAGTGTCGACGATGGATTCCGTGAGATAGAACGCAACTTATACTTAGAACCGTAAAAGCCACGAATATCGGGACAAAGTTTAAGTACCAATTTAAGTAGGTCTCACTGTGTATGAAGTTTGCTTTATAGCATGGTTTAACTTTTTCTGGTATTATTATCAACTAGCAACCGCCCGCGACTTCGTCTGCGTGGAAAGTTTTTTTTGCTATCCCTTGGGAAAAAATATTTTTTTTTTTTCGGATGAAAGATCCTTGCCTGCGTTCACATGCAAATTTCACGATGATCGCTTCATGTCGTAACAAACAAACAAACGGACTTTCGCATTTATAATATTAGTAAGGATAGTTAGTATTGTCTGGTGTTGCATTTGAGGTGGTGTCGATTGTACATTATAATCTACTAATAAAATAATTTACATATATTTTCTGTTTGTTACAATTTCTTTGATATGTTTACTGAACAATAATTATATGTGTAAAGCCGTAGTATTTTAGTAGTATGCCGGAACGGGTGCTATTTGATCACTGCCTAAATAAATATATGATTTAGTTATGAGTATTTAAGGTTGAGATTTGAAGTTTTTGTTTACTATTGCTAGGCATTCTTTTATGGATAAGTCCTGATTCAGGATTTTAGGATCATGCGTACGTTACTTATATGGAAAAACTCACGTGGATTTCACGCTATTTAAACGCGAGAGAAAATCAGGGACCTTAATTCAGCTTCCAGGAGCACGGAATAAACATCAACAACAAAATATTAACCTCTGTTCACCACTAAGGAAACATGTAAGTAGTATATCATTCATAATTATATAAGATCGTATTCATATCTAAGGTTTTTTTTTTGATTATAAATTAGTGCGAGTGTGACTGCAGAGCCTGGGGTTCAAATCCCCTTATTAAATTGTACTATACCTTTCGATACCAGCATTACCTTTTATGATACTTAAGATTTTTCATTAAATGGTATTGAAGGGCCTCTTTATGACAATTGTAGGCGACAGATTATGAAATGTAATTATTAGAACATATCATTATATAACAATGAATTATCTACAATGTTCACGTTATCAATAAAAAATAATGGAGGCTTAATATTATATTAAGAATATTTTATTGTTAAAGTTACAATGCCAACTTAATTATTGTTTCTTTTTAGGTCTCAAGAAAACGCAGAGACCCTCTTTCCATCCGACGACGAGGTTCAACCACCACCACCTCTGAAAAAAGCCAAGAAAAACAAGCAGGCGCCATCTCCACGCACAGAGCCGGCGCCGGCTCGGGCATCTTGTTCGTCGTCGAGAGCGAGTCCGGCGCCGCTGCCACCGTCGCGGTCATCAGCTTCGAAGAAACCATATTTCAAGCCGATTCCTCCAAAGAAGCCCACGACGGCGTACGATCTCTTCGGAACTGACAGTGAAGACGAGGGGAAGGGAGATATCCCTATTACCGGTAAAGCACCAGCCCCGTTAACTTCTTATCTAACACGACGCCTTGCAAACGGTCAGTCACGTCAAACATTCGATCGTAAGCCCGGATCGCACTATATAGATTTGAAAATATACCGGTGCGATGAAATTGATAAAGTTCAGCCGATACATAGGTGGCGGCAAGCTATAGTGACCGTCAAAAATCAAACGTATGATAACACGGATGCATGGCAACACCTAGCTAATTTTATTATGGCAACCAGAAAAGAATTTATGAATTGCCCCCAGACATTTGTTAGTAACTATAATAGTGCTTTATGGTAAAAAATAAATAGATAGATAGGTATTACTATAATATAACTATACTATAACTACATATTATAAAAATATAACGATACACTTAATAACATACTTTATTATTCTATTTCAATATACGTTACTACTAGGATATTTAATCACTATTACAATGATATATTCAAACTTACTACTTAATTATAATTTACCTTACTTATTGAAAACTATCTTACCTATTGTATTCAATCAATACCGATACTTACAGATTAGAAGACAAAAGTAACATAGGTTAAACTTACGCTAGACATTTAAATAAATCATGTTATCATTGATATAATTTTACTTATATATTAAAGAAGTTTTATAACAATTTCATATTTCTTATTTTTCTTTTCTTACAGTTTCACCGATACCAGAAAGAACAAATTACAATGATATAATTATTTGTGAAAATTGTCACACTGAAATACCAAAAAATGAATATCTGTATCATTTGAGAACGAATTTACACAAATCTAATTGCATATTAAAAACTGATTATGAAAATATTGATATTATAGCTACGGCTTTTAAAAACAGAATAATAACTTACAAACTGAATCCATCGATGGAATACCTTACACCTGAGGATTTCCTAATGGATAATCAGCATCAAGTATTAAAGTTAATTAATGATTGTCTGATTAAACATAATTGTGTTAAGTTAAACTTTGAGCTCTTTGCTTACTTTATTCTATCACGATCTGGTGAGCAAGAGCTTAAGTCTTTCAACACAAAATACGAAATCATATATAATAGTACTGATATAAATGAATTATATTTGAAAACAATAAATATATTTGAGAGAAAACTGTCGGAATTCCAGCACCGTGAATCTGGCTGGTCTTGTTTTTCTATAAGCCACCTAGAAGTTAATATTAATAAATATTCCCCTTTGAAAGGGGGTTCTTACATTGATTTACCATATGATATAAAAAAAACGAGGAGTTGCTTAAATGTACAAAACAATGATAACTATTGCTTTTTATGGAGTATTGCAGCAGCATTATATCCAGCAAAATCTAATGTTTGCAGAACAGATTCATACCCATATTTTACAACACTGTTTAATATAGATGGTCTATCGTTTCCACCATCGAATTATGATATTAAAATGTTCGAAAAGATTAATCCTAATATAAGTGTTAACATATATGGACTAGATGATAAAAACATGATCACTGGTCCTTTATACGTGACAAGTTTAAGAAAAAAACACCATGTGAATTTACTATACTTTGAACGAAAAGGTTGTGGTCATTATTGCTTAATAAAAAATCTATTGAGATTAGTCAGACGTCAAATAAGTAAACATAAAGGTAAAATGTATCTGTGTGAGACATGCTTACAAGTATTCACGAGTGAAAAAAAAATTTGTGAGCATACTACGTGTCCTAATGTATTGACAGTGTTGCCTGAAAAAAATAGTATTCTTCAGTTTAAAAACTTTGAAAGAAAACAAAAAATTAATTTCGTTATTTATGCAGACTTCGAAAGTATTTTGCTAGATTGCAGCGTAAGTAAAACTGAAAACACTCGAACATATAAGGTTCACGAACCTTCATGTTTTGGTTACTATATTTGCTGTTCGCATGATCAGGACTTAAATAAGTATGTTACATATAGAGGACCTGATTGTGTAGAAGTATTTATAAAAAAATTGATTGATGATTTAGAAAACATTTACAGTATGTTATCAAATAAAATGCCAATGACGTCTTTAACAATAGAACAAGAAAATGATTACAAAAATGCTACAAAATGTCACATCTGTAACCATTTGCTCTTTGATGACAAAGTAATGGATCACGATCATATTACATCTCAGTACCGAGGCGCAGCTCACTCTCATTGTAATTTAATGTATCGAGTATGTCCGTTTGTCCCCGTTATTTTTCATAACTTAGCTGGTTATGACTCTCACCTATTTATTAAAGAATTAGCGAAGTATAAAGGAGCTTTTAAAATAATACCAAAAACCAAAGAAAAATATATGTCTTTCACGAAAATATTTCAAACAAGGAATACTCCAAGGCCTATTCAAGTTAAGTTTATAGATTCTTTTCAATTCCTTAATTCAAGTTTAAATGTATTAGCCGAGAATTTGACTGAAATTGACTTTGTTAACTTATCAAAAGAATTTCCATATATTAATTATAATCAGTTGAAGCTACTAAGACAAAAAGGAATTTATCCCTATGATTATATTAATGCGAACTCAAAATATAATGAGACTCGACTTCCACCTAAACATTGTTTTTACAATAGTTTGAAATGCGAACATATTAGCAATGATGAGTATACCCATGCTCAAAATATTTGGCACTCATTTAATATTAAAACGCTTGGAGAATATACAGATTTATATTTAAAGACCGACGTGTTACTTCTTTCTGATGTATTTGAAAAATTTAGACAGACTTGTTTGCATCATTATCAACTCGATCCAGCCTACTATATTACAGCACCTAGCTTAAGCTGGGATGCGATGTTACTGTATACAGACGTTAAATTAGAATTAATAAATGATTTACAAATGTATGAATTATTGGAAAAAGGAATTCGTGGGGGCTTGGCACAATGTTCTCTACGTCACGCTAAAGCCAATAATAAATATTTACCGGACTATGATGCTTCACAAAAATCAACTTATTTAGTTTACCTTGACTGTAATAATTTATACGGTTATGCGATGACAATGAAAATGCCAATTTCAGAATTCCGCTTTCTGACAATCGATGAAATTAACACCATAAATATAGTTACGATATCTGATGATTCTGAATATGGATACATTTTAGAAGTAGATTTGGCTTATCCCGGGAATTTACATAATATGCATAGTGATTTACCATTTGCTGCGGAGAAGTTCATACCTCCTGGTGGAAAAACATCTAAATTAATTGCTAATTTATATGACAAATTCAACTATGTTATTCACTACGTCCACTTGAAAGAATGTTTACAAAATGGACTTATATTAAAAAAAATTCACCGTGTCCTAACTTTTAGACAAGAATTTTTTTTACAAAAATATATTGACTTGAATACAAGGTTACGGCAAGCTTCAACGTCTGCATTTGAAAAAGATTTTTTTAAACTTCTTAATAATGCTATATTTGGAAAAACGATTGAAAATAGACGCAAACAAGTCAATGTTAAATTAGTGACTATGTGGGACGATGTTAATAACACAACAAACAAGCACCTCGGCGCGGAAAAGTTGATTGCCAAGCCAAATCTAAAAAGTATTGCTATTTTTTCTGAAAACTTTGTTGCTCTGCAATTGAGTCCTGAAAAAATTGTCTTAGACAGACCTATCTATATAGGATTTACAGTTCTAGAATATGCAAAAACACATTTATACAAGTTTCATTACAATTTCATTAAAAATAAATATAAAAATCGGGCAAGATTATGTTATACAGACACAGATAGCCTTTTGTATTTCATAAACACTGAGGATTTTTATGAAGACATAAAAAGTGACGTTGCAAAATTCGATACCAGTAATTTCGAGGATAACAATTGCTATAACATCACGAGAGTAAATGCTAAAATTCCAGGTCTGTTTAAAGATGAACTTGGAGGTGATGTTATATGTGAATTTGTAGGTCTGAGAGCGAAGCTTTATTGTATAAACAGTTTAAAAACTCACATTACAAAAGCAAAAGGAATATCTAAAGCTGTAACTAGTCGTTTAAAGTTATCTCATTACAACAAAGCTTTAACAAGTGAAACAAATTTTAAATGTAAAATGAACATAATTAAATCCAGCAAACATGTACTATACTCTCAAGAAATTCGGAAAGTAGCATTGAATAAAAGTGATGATAAGAGACAGATACTTCCAAACCAAACAGAAACGTTACCTTGGGGTCACTGTAAAACATTGTTTTAAAAGTTTAATTTCTTAATATACACATAGTTATAGTGTCTAAGTAAATTTGTATTACGATATCATTAAATAGTAATATAAGTAAGTACCATGAAATTGTGAAGATCAATAATATTACACTATGTTTATTTTTTTATTTTTTTTTGTGAAACCATAACCCTAAATATTATATGTATTATTCCTTATTTATAAGTTGTTAATAAAATATTGTACTCTAATTTTAATAAATTATATAATGATGCATAAGTTGTTAATTTTTTATATACCAATGCTGAACTACCTGCCCATGCCCACCTATATAAAGGCATGTAGCATATTTTAGTCTCATTTACAATGAAGTTCATTAAACAATCTGACACTTTAGAAGTGAACAACATAAAAATAGAAAATATTGCACACAAAGCTAAACATAGTATACTCTTGCCTGACACGATCCGATGTGTAATATGTGGTCCTTCGAATTGCGGGAAAACTAATGTAATGCTAAATTTACTGTTACATGAAAACGGTCTTAAATTTAAACACATTTATCTGTACTCAAAAACAGCTTTTCAACCGAAATATTGTTTCTTACGCCAAGTTATAAAACACGTTCCTCACGCGAAGTTATTTGTTTTTAATGAAAACAAAGATGTGATTTCGCCTAAAGATGCTTTGAAAAATTCAATAATGATTTTTGATGATGTCGCATGTGAAAATCAGATAAATATTCGTAATTATTTTGCTATGGGCAGGCATAGACAGATCGATTGTTTTTATCTGTCACAAACCTATACCAAAATACCTAAACAATTAATACGTGATAATGTCAATCTCCTGATTATATTCAAACAAGATGATATTAATTTAAAACACATCTATAATGAACATGTAACTACAGATTTTGGCTGGCTGGAATTTAAAAAGCTTTGCATGATGATATGGCAAGATCGATTTAGCTTTTTAACCATAAATAAAGATTGTGCTCTTAATAAAGGAAGATATAGACAAGGCCTTGATACCTACATTTATTTATAGAATAACTACGTATATAATAATATATATTCTTGAAAATAAGTTATTAGTGTTTGAAAATTAGCAAAAAGCGGTTGGGTATAGTTTCAAATAATGGACACGGAAATTAAAAAACAACTGATAAAATCTGTAGATAATATAAAAAATAAAATAAAGGAAATTCAAAATGATGAAGATGCTGCTAATTTGAAATTTAGAAAGGTATTTAAACCAATCACAGATAATTTGGAGACAATGATAAAAGCTAATGACAAATATAAGCCCTCCCTAAATGTGTCTATTGATATGAGTAATCGTGATAAAGATGATGATCAAAACTCTTCTTTAGATTATGAAGACTTTAGTAAGAACGCACAGGTAGATTCAAATGAAAGCTCTGAATACTACGATTATACTGACGATGACAGAAGTCCTTATAAAAATTTAAACAATACGCTCAAGTCGCTAGAAAGGGATGAAGTAATTGGCATTCATGATAATAATATAAATGTACCGTTTGGGGTACGCAGTGAAAACAAAAAATTGATGATAGGCAACTCTAAAGTATCATTTTCTTCTACCAGTAATGCTTCGCTGACAAATAGAAATTATGTTGTGAGCGTTGGTAATAAACATTATGAATTAACACCAGGCTTAAAGGAACTTCTTATGCGCAACAAACCTAATCTCAAAATTGTTAATGAAAAAGATAAAATAACCTATAAAGATATACTTCATTACACAAATGCTCATAAAAGAAACTTTGATCCGAACGGTCAAATGAAGGGTGACAAAGGTTTAAAATATCGACAAATCATCAAACCATTGTTTTCTCAGCAAAATATGGTTGAAAACAAAAATTCGAATAAAACAAAGAGTGGTGGTAGTCACATACCAAAATATAAGAAATATAAAAGTAATACAGATTATATTTTCTGGGACGATCCCAACGAACTGATAGAAAGGCTTAAACTATTGATTGCGTCAAAAAATGCTGGTAATACTAATCATGATAACGAAATTTTATCTATAATTGAAGAACTAACAGAAGCTGGCATTATAAAAGAATAAAAAGCTTAGCACCGCTTATTAGTGATTAGTAACATAAGGAACATAGATCATGAATGTTGATAAACTCAATAGTGAGTTCAAAGCTACTCAAAAGCAAATTAAACACATAAATCTAGAGGATAAGATTGTGGCATCGTCGAGTGAATTCATATCCTGCTCTAGCTTCGACAAAGACTACATAGATCAATTTAAAGTTAATATTTTAAAAGAAATTGTGAATGTTAATAAGTTAATTGTAACTTTAACAAACAGAATACAAAAACTTGAAAAAAGTGTTGATATCAAAGATCTCGCAGGAAAATTAAATAAGCATTATGAGCAAAGCAGATGTTGTAAATGAAATCTGTAAAAATGCTAGAACTAATTATCCAAGAAGAAGTGTACTACTTAAAGATATAGACGATCTTTGGCAAGCAGATTTAATAGATATGCAATCAATGTCAAAAGTTAATAACGGTAATAAATACATATTGGCAGTTATTGATTGTTTCACAAAATTTTCGTGGGCTATTGGACTAAAGCAAAAGAATAAAGATCATGTATGTCAAGCTTTCAAAACAATACTAAAAACCGGACGTATTCCAAAAAATCTGCAAACCGATCTTGGAAAAGAATTTTATAATGACCAATTCAAAAAAATTATGAATAAGTTTAATATTAATCATTACTCTTCATACTCCACTAAAAAAGCTTCCATTGTTGAAAGATTCATCAGAACTTTAAAGAGTAAATTGTATAAAGAATTTTATATCAATGGGAATTACAAATGGAATAATGGAGTACTCAATAAAAAAATAAATGAGTACAATAACACCATGCATAGAACTGTCGGTCAGCCTCCGGCAACGATTTGTCATAATAATAAAGCAAGAGTAATGAAAAGGTACATAAAACTGGCTCATTCTAAAGAAATAAAAAAAAATAAAAAGTTTCAAGTCGGTGATTATGTGAGAATAAGCAAACACAAAGCTTGTTTTGATAAGGGTTATACACCTAATTGGTCCACAGAAATATTCAAGATTAATAAAGTACAAGAAACTAACCCTATAACCTATTTATTAGAAGATTCTAAATGTCGACCGATACTTGGAGCATTTTATCCACAGGAACTTCAAAAAACCAAACATCATGATGTTTATTTAGTTGAAAGAGTTTTAAAAAGAAAAGGAAACTTTGTATATGTTAAATGGCTAGGTCTCCCGACAAGCGAGAACAGTTGGATTAACAAATCAAATATATTATAAATCAAATATATTTTTTAGTTTCCAACACTAAATTATGTATGTATTTAAGTCATTGCTCATTATTCTTTCTTCATTCGTAATCAGTTCTTAAAACGATATAGACCATTGCAAAACAAATATTATCATTTTAAATTTTAAATTTTAATAAAATGAAAAAAAATCGATTTGGTAAGTTTTGTGATAAAGAAACAAAGTACAAAGATACATATACTAATAATAACAATAAACGTGATGTATCGTCTTCAGGGACAAGCTTGAAGAAAACCTTTAAGAACGTTGTTTCACGTACCAAAAAACATATAAAGAACATTAAACCTAAATGTAAAAAGGCTTTAATGGAATTAGCATATGCAACAGCGCAAGAATTAGCATCAGACTCATCTATTAACTTACCGAGAATTATACCTGTACCTAAAACTGGTGGATTTCTTCCGTTAATACCGATTTTTGCCGGCTTATCTGCTGCCGGTAGTTTGGTGGGGGGTGTTGCCGGAATCGCAAAGGCCGTAAACGCATATAAAACAGCCAAAAAACAATTGACAGAAATGGAAAGGCATAATAAGCAGATAGAAGCAGTATGCATTGGCAAAGGATTACATCTGAAGCCCTACAAAGAGGGACTAGGAATTTACGTTACCAAGAAAAAAAACTAAATTCTAGGCTGCCCAAAAGAGCTTTAACGAATATTGATATTATGGAACATTCATATAATATTCCCTTTTTTCGAGGTGTATTTATGAGAGACCAATTACCACGTAAACCTTACCCGGCAGAATGCGGTGTCATAAATCTCGACACTTCTAAAAACTCTGGAACTCATTGGGTAGCCTATGGAAAATTAAATGATAACGTAGAATATTTTGACAGTTACGGTAACTTAAAACCACCAAAAGAATTGATAAAATATTTAGGACCAAATATACATTATAACTATGATAATTTACAAAAAAATCATTTATACAACTGTGGACATTTATGTTTAAAATTTTTAAAGTCTTTTTGGAGCAGAAATATGTAAACATTTAGAATTAAGTAATGATTTAGTATTTACTTTGTTCAAGTTATAATACATATAAATACGATAACAACCAGTACTATATGCACATTCTTTAACTGTCTGTGCTAGAAGCTAGATAAGAATTGTTTATACTAAACCGATGATTGGTACATAGTATCTTAATATTTTTATTAAATAAAAAATCATGATAATTTTTAATAAAAATCTCACTACAAAAGACAAACGTGATATTTCGCATTCTATGTTGAAAGGAGTCAGACGTCTCAGTGTTGTAAAAACAAAAAAAATAACTAAAGAAAATAAAATATTTTTAAAAGATCTTGGATTTAAATTACAAAATGTTGCAAATCACAGATCTACCAAATCATGATAATTCGATTGAGAGCTATGAAATTCATAGTTACAATCCATATAGTAACAGCTTTAAAGACAATGATGAAATTAGAATACCTATTCACCAACAAGATACATATGTACTACCTTCAGGCAGTTCTATCTACATAGAAGGCTTCGCGCACGTGATTTCTAAAGACCCAGCAGTGAAAAAAGAAATAAGTTTTATCAACAACCCACTCTCATATTTGTTTCAAGATATACGGTATGAATTAAACGGTGTTGAAATAGATCGCATCAAAAATGCTGGAATTACTACGACGATTAAATCTTTTATCTCTATGAATGAAGGCGAAAATAAAGCAGCAGCAGTTTGGGGATGGAATTTAAACGGTACAAAACTGAAAGATGGTCATTTTAGTGGTGTTATCCCATTAAGTAAAATATTGGGATTTGCTGAAGATTATAACAGAATAATTATAAATTGTAGACATGAACTTATATTACATAGAAGTAGTTCTGTTTTAAACTGTGTAATTTTAGATAAAAATGATAATATAGCAATAGAAATTCAAAAACTTCAATGGCGTGTCCCTCATATAAAAGTTGCTGATCGCAATAAATTGATGTTACTCAAACATTTAGAAAAAAATCGTCCTATACAGTTGGCATTTAGAAATTGGGACCTATACGAATATCCATTATTACCAAAAACTACTAAGCATTCATGGTCAGTCAAAACTGCTTCTCAGTTAGAAAAACCAAGATATGTAATTTTTGGCTTACAAACCAATAGAAAAAATGATAGTGCTAAAAGTTCATCGATGTTTGATCATTGTAAAGTTACCAACCTTAAGTTATTTTTAAACTCACAATATTTTCCATATGACTCACTTAATCTGAAATTTGATGAAGGTAAATACAGTATATTATATGAAATGTACGCTAACTTTCGTCAGTCGTATTACAGCGCTGCTGTCGATCCGTTACTTAACTTGGTTCAGTTTAAGGAAAAAGCTCCATTGTTCGTAATTGATTGCTCAAGGCAAAACGATTCTCTTAAAACTGGACCTGTTGATGTTCGGATAGAAATTGAATGTTCAGAACAGATACCAGATAATACAACTGCTTATTGTCTGATAATAAATGATCGGCTTTTCGAATACAAACCTCTAAGCAACATTGTAAGAAAACTATCATGAATGTGATCGTGGATGTACAAGGGTTCAAGGACGAATATAACCAATTTATTCCAAAGGAAATAGCGATCCTGTGGAATAGGCGCATAATTGTTCTGTTAATAAAACCACCATACCCATTTTATGAATTATCGAAAAAAGAACGCCTACAAGTAGCCTGGATAGAGAAAAATAGAGGAATTTATTGGAATGAAGGATACACGCCATACTTTAACTATAAGAACAATATAAGCGACTTTTTAAACAATAAATGTATATTAACTAAAGGTCATGAAAAAGTTTTATGGATTAAAGATATGTTTAATAACAATAGAGTATATAATTTAGAAGATAGAAACTGTCCTAGTTTAGTTACATTGTATGATAAATATTCATGTGCTTCAGATATTATTAGCTGTGTACATCATAACAATATATGTGCTTTAAAAAATGTATTCTGTTTGGACAAGTGGTGCAGAGAAAATGATATTTTTTAACTATATCCAATAAATTAAGATAAAAAATACATTTTTTTTTACTTAAAAAATCTTCTTCACAACTTTCTACCTACCTAAATGACACTTTTTGAAATGATTAGGTGAATTCTCTAAAGATTCAAATTAGCATTCGAGCAGATAATTTTAATAATGAATATATCGAAAGATCAACAATTCGGTACCATATATTATAAGGTACTTTTTAAAGTTCATTTTCGGTTATTGATTAGATGAATAGTGAAATATTATAAAAAAAAATGGTGAAAATTGGAGGTTTCCAGATCTCTGATCTGGAAACCCCAATTTTCACCTACTTCTATGATGGTCATAAATCGATTTAATAAAGCAATTGATGAATATTTTAAATTATAGAAGTGACGAGGTTCTCTATTTGTAAGATTAAAACGCCAATTTCATAGGCCCCAATATTTCTACAAATTTAACCTTAAGCTTTTTGCTTAAGGAACTGATTCATATATCCCGGTGCCGCGGTAAACTTTATTCGACATAAGCTGCCACAGATGCTGCCTTTGTTGTAATCACGGCTCCAAGACGTGCCAGATGTTTACAACTACGAGAGTTGCGACACTTTACGCCGAAACACGGTTAGGAGTAAAAAAGAAAAAAGAATGGCTGATCTTTATGCGTAAATGCATTTTTTATCGGTATACATAAATTTTTGGTCACCCATCCCATGACTGACCCTTGCGAAAGTTCCTTCTCCTCAATACTCATAGTACTTAATACGCATAATGTAAATACGGGTGTAAGTATTATTCGCCATTTACGACACCTATATCTATATAGAGGTCATATAGAGGTACACTCTACTCTGCCAAAACAATGAATTAAACTAAAATTAATTTAAATATCTTTTAAATACTAATAAGACGTCCTCTCCTCCTTCAATTGCTATACCCTACTGGGTCCATAATGTTCTCTTTCTATAAAATTACCACCTATGTATCTACTTTATGGTATGCAATATTGAATTGAATTGAATTGAAATGTAAAAAAATATTACTTTCGCAATTTCAATGATCTATATATACTCAATATGAACACTAACTTCTCACTCCTTATTATTTTATAACTAACGAACCTCTTCGCACTATCTTCCGTGCTATTCCTAGAGCGTAAAGTGGAGAAGTACGTACTTTAATTTATTTAAGAGTAAACTTTTTCATACTGTCGATGTCGAAGTTTGACGATAATTAATGCTGCTCGAACGAGGCGCGTGCATAATGAACGCTTTTAATCATATAAACAGATATTGATGAAATTCTTAAGTATAGATTCAATGGCTGATACGTATAACTACTTTGTTGATAATGACTTGATGGTGTTGGAGTAGTGTTAAATATTGATTGTAGTTTTTTAATGTCCCCATTGTTCTTGTGGGTGGATCAGAAGGACGGGCCCAATGCGGATCGGTGGGTCTTAACGACTGAAAATGCAGCCGGAACCAACGGCTTAACGTGCAATCTGAAGCACGGAGGAGCTCGAGGTAATTTTTTTGCTTACCTTTCCCACATGACATGATATCCCATGTCAAAAATCCGAATGACCGAAAATAACCGAAAATCCACTGCCACTGCGCCATCAAGGTCGACAGTTAAGATTATTTTTTTTATTTTGGCTAGGAAATATTTGTTTATTTTCGAATGATATCTTTTTTTGTTATGCACTACTAAGTTGAGGCAAACAAATGAATTAGTTATGTTTAAAAAGAATATCGCTTCCTGTCGTCACCCATAAACAAAATTTGAACTAAGGTTTCTTTTTTAATTTATTTTGGCGACAAACAGTCGTGTATAAAGTCATGTACTAATTATGTTATTGATATTATACGAGCCAACCAGACAACCATACGCAATAACATAAAATAGGTATACGCAATAACAAAAAATATGTGATGGTATATTTTCCAGAATCCATTAACCAGGTATTGCAGTTTATATATTTAATGATAGACTTGAACAGCGAGCAAATTGTAATTTTAAATAAAACATTTCCCATTTATAATAGTAATGATCTATCATTACGTGAAATTAAAATCAAAGTTATCCAGGTCTCCGGGTGGGCATTCGAAAAGTTTAAAAGTATCTTTGTTTACCAGGTTTTTTATGAAAGTTTCTATTTTAATTTTAATACATAATTTTGTCCTAAAAGGATACAAAAATAACTTGAAACGTAACACAAAAAAAACACGAGCTTATCGAATCGTTAACTGTCACAGATACCGCATGCCTTCACCTACAGTTCCATCGATCTTTCACATCTCGCTTTATTTCCCCGAAAACGACTGTAAATAATGACAATGGATTACACTGTTTTCTCTTTTTATTAGAAGGGAGCAGATTAGGGCAACAAAAACGGTATTCACTTGTTTTTGCCCCACACAATGCTCGGTTTCCCATTAGCGTTTGCTGCTCGCTGGTTCCTGTACGTTTTGGTCGGGACCTTTCGTGACGCTTCCATTTTCGATATTGCCCTGTGGTAAGTATATTTTTTTGAAACGGCATAAAATGAGTCAGCGATGTATTAGAAGCGATTCGATTTTGTTTTAGTTCCTAATTTGAATAAAAAGACAAATCAAGTATTTAGCCTATACTCAATACTCAATATTTTATTTGCAACCATAATGTGGGTACAGGGGATGGTACATTTTTGTACATAAGAGCATTATGGGCACGCAAAAGGGTAATAAAAGAGAGGAAACCCTTTAATATAAAAGAAAGCTACATAAACAAAATTAAATCAATTAACAAAATAAAGTGTAGATTATAATATTAGACGAGACATTTTGAATTATTCTTGTATTCATTTATTAATTATTTGCTGTTGTTATCAGTTAAATATTCATTTATGCTATAATAACATTTAGATAGTAAATATTTTTTCAATATGTTTATAATTTAGTTTGTACCTATTTTACGGTCATATTATTATAACGTGATTTTAATAAGAATTCTTTACTAAGAAACCTTTTATGTCTGCCCTGTGTGAATAATGCCTTTCAACTATCTGTTACTTTATTTTATTAGAACAATTTATATTTGTATCTGACAGTTTACGATTTCATTTAATTCGAATCAAATTGATAAGCATTCCGTACGGATTACTTATTCCAACGTCCAAGCATCTATTAGGTATTTACCTATGAAATTGTCATTTTCTATACTAACATTTTCTTAATTTATTTATCAACCATGAACGCTAATGTTTTAAAACTTTTATGCACTAAATGTTTAAGCACTAAGATAGCGTATGCTACTTAGGTTAAGCGAAAAAAATAAGTTTTGCCTAAGTTAAAACAAACAAAGTGGTAATTTCTGCTAACAAAAAGAGGAGTCATTATTAAGGTATTTTTTAAGATTATGAAAACTATAATAAGGATTATTAAATTTCTGATTTTTCGCATACACAATGCTATTTTTATATTAAGATAAATAATATTAGAAAAAATACTAGAAAATATCGACTTACCTGTCTGAAGTGCTACGGGTGAGTTGATTTTTTCTAGTATTTTTCTTATATTATTTATCTTTATATAATAAGGATTTTCTTTACTATTGATAGTTGTCTTTGATGGTCATTATTTGATATAATATCTAACAATTGATGAATGTTTTAAATCAAAGAAGTGACGAGGTTCTCTTTTTGTGAGAAATAATCGCCAATTTCATAGGTAAAGAGTCAATATTATTTATTATTATTATTTTCGATCATGAAGAATATTATTGCACTTTTGACGTTAAATAATACGAAGTTTATTCCTCGAATTCCATAATAGTGTGATTGTAAACGACACTATTTCAGTACGAAATGCGTACATTTCGTTTTACTATTTCCCATGTTAAAACAGTGAGCACTTTAAGAGCCGCCATTAAAATAATTCATTTCATTAGGCCGTCCAGACACGCGAGGTTGTTTTTTAAAATTTAATTATTTCATGAACTCGCCTGTTGGGTCCAACATAAACAAAGCAAAGCAATAGAATTACAGTAAAAATTAAAAGCTCATATTTATTTTTCTCGTGCTCCATCTGAGATTATGCAAATGGCTCTTATCTTGTACAGGATAAAATTTTGAACAAAAATAATATTTTCATATTTTAGAATAACGTAGACTTAATTAATGAAACAATGTTAATCTCAAAGATTTACATACGTAACAAACAAAATGATTTTTAATATTGAAGTTAGAAGAACTGATAGAATAGTAACTGGGCGAATAAAAACTGAGATATTTGATTGAATCAGGCATTACTTGGCGGAAGTCCCAAACCATTGTGAAAAGAGAAATATATGTTGGTGTTGGTTCACGCACAATCTAACTCCTGAGGATGCTCCGGGTTGGGGCGAAACACGTGTAGAGTAGTCTAATTGGTGAAGGTGCAAGGTGTGTCGCTGTCATGCTAAATGCAAGTATTGTGCACTGATATTTTTGTGGTGTACATGTGCATTTTTTTGCGGGCGGGCGGGCGGTGCATCCTGCATATATTTTTGCGGGAGTAAGCTACATATATTTCTCTTTTCACAAAAACTGAGATCTACTTAGATGAATTAATTTTCAATATTAATTTAGATCCTGTCCAAGCATCATGAAAACTAACATCAAAAAAGACAAAACCGTAGTACCCACATCTCATTCTTCATCGAATTTATCGACTAAGTGGGACGAGGGACTATCAATTTATAATGTGGACATTCCCTAGACATATTAAAGGAAATATTTTGACAAGATAATACTCCGGGCAGCTTTGTAATTTTCTGCGGTGGTCCTAAAAAAACATCTCGTATGAACCGAGCCGTCTTTTGCGTACATTGTTTTATCTTTTCGTTAGTTCGATGAAAGGAAATGTTTTGTTTTGAGGCTGTTTACTTATAAAGTGTAAATGAAAGCTTATAATAAACTGACTGTGTTCATAAATAAGATATCAGCCGGTATGAATCTCAGTTTTTATAAAATGGAAACGATTTTACCTTTAAAGAAACCAAATACAACCAAAAATAAAGTAATAACAAACATGAAAGAAGGAAACCAATAAAGATAAGGTTACTTCGGACATTTTTATTTTAATGTTACCTTTTATTTTTAAGATTTATTAATAAAACTAGATTGAAAAACAAAATTTGTGTAAAAACAGACCGAACACATTGATCTCTTTTGTCAATTTGATTGCTATTTAATATCAAACAAGTGTGGCCGAATGCTACCTTTTTCGAATAAATTTGTTTTTTTTAACATTTTGTCCTTTTTGAAACATTTTTTTGTTAATTGTTTAAAAAAGATATTAAACCCTGTCATAAAAAAGATGTTTATTTGAATTATTTTTATCATGTTCGTTTATTTTTATTGGTTTTTAATGTATTAAATAAAGGTTTTTAAACAAACGAAAAGAATAATAATAAAAGGAAAAATATACAATCCATAGCTGTTGTAGATCAATGAACTGTTGGATAATACAGAGGGGCTTACTTTGAAAACCGTACCACCATATTGGACGAGTTTCGATCCGCTCTGTAAGCTTGCAGGGGTCCTATTTTTGAAAGGCGACGAGCGCTCTTTTCTACTTATTTTCATTCGACATAGCAAACTCCGTATTTTTTAATCTCTAGTTGGTCAGTAATTGTCAATATAGTACAGCGACACAAACTTAGCTAAACCGGTGGCCAAAATTAAGTGTTATTACATAATTATTGTTACTTAGGTTACGCCGTCGACTAGATAGACTAAAGCGACGCCGTCACCGGTTCAGATAAGTGCGGGTTTTTCGAGTGCGTGTTGTCAATTGTGATAATAAAACGCATACGATGAAAATGAGTAGTAAAGAGGGCTCGCCGCCTTTCAAAAATAGGACCCCAGCGCGATTCTCTCGAATGCAACAGCAGTTATACTATGAGTTGATGTAAACTGTTTACGCTACAGTAAAATATCGGATAATACTGCTCACAGTTAATGCGAGTGACAGGGACAACACGATAGTATACGGTAACGAAAACTGTTTGCATCAACTCATGGTTGTGCCACAGTTCACGGTAAATTTTTGATTTATACAGTTTTTGATAGGAGTCATTATACACATTACTAATTTAGTAGTAATGACAGAATACAAAGAGTAGCCAATAATGATTACTTACCTATATAGGGTGATTTGTTAAACGCCAACAACCTCACAGATCGAGGCTGATCAAGTTTTGCATGAAAAGTAGATTTTTTGTGTTCTTCGGAAAGTCGTAAAACAAACGTTGTTGTTTATGATGTTAGCAATCCACTCCTGCGAGGTTGTTGGTGTTTAACAAATAATTCTGTATAACTACTACCTCTGGCAGATAGCTTTTCTACAGAGACCAATGTCGCTGCTAACTTTAGAGAATAGCTTAGCAGGAATAATCGTTGATATTGTGACATTATAAAGTAAAATATAAGTAAAGCGAACGATGAACATCCGATTACGATTCTCTATTCATAGTAGGACCTTACAGGCCGCAAATCCGATATTACTCCGGCTAATCGGAGTAAATCTGTGACCGGTGGGTAATCTGACCCGTGCCTTGTACGACTTCACTAACAATTGGAATGTTAATGTTTTCCATTCCTTTATTTATTGTACTTCTTTTGTACTTTTATTAACTGGGGTCAATTGACACTATTAACTGCTAGTGTTTGTAGTTCTTGTGATTTAATAATTGTTAGCTTTTCTTAATTTTGCAGTTTTTATAATTCTGTTAATGAGGAGGGTTGTCAGTACCTTTAAACTATCGCGTAGTAAGCATAATTATTGCAAATTTTTCGTATCGGAAAACTATCTTTACAGACATAGTTGGCGCTCAACCAATTTAAGCATAAAATTGAAATTTGTTTTCGATACGAATTCAATTTGCACTCGATAGTTTTTTCGTGCTAAGGGTATAGCTAGATTAAGATAGGTTTGGTTTGAAGACCCAACTGTAAAAGTAATTAAGAAGTTTAAACCGCCTGAGATACTACAAATAAATAATGAAATGCACTTAATTGAGTGAAACGATATTTTCTTTTCCAGCAAGCCAAGAACGGTTAGGAAATTAAATTGTTGAAATGTGTTCATGATGTATTTCTTTCTCTGATAACATTTCCCTTACGCTTCGAGTCCATTGTTCGTCTATTGTACAAAATCCTATAATCAAATCAAGGTTGTAGATTATATTGTCCCAGCGAACGGGGATTAGGTCGAAGATAAATTGCCCAAAAACGGGCATAGCTAATCGCGCTTATTGTTAACAAAGATACTGAAATACTTTACGGGGCTTTATTGCTCTAGCGAATAGCAGCAAGTAAATTCAGTTGGTATAATTATAGTAGAAATACTGTAATGTATACTAGAACGAAATAAAGAAAATGATAATAATGCAAAGGTTCCGTTACTACTGTCTATGTTAATCACTAATATTCGTATTTCAGGAATTAAACCATGGGTTTTACTGCTAGCAACACTAACAGCTAAAATTCAGCTGCCAAACTATTTCATTTGTTTCAACTAAGCCCCTATTTATATATCCGGATTATGCAAATCGAATGAGGCTGAAAGCGCTCCGCTTCGATAAAAAGGCTTTCGATATAAAAACCTTTGAGTTCTTATCCCATCTCGATATAGTGGCGACAATAATTCAATTGAACTTCATACAGGATCTCTAAATTGAATTTTGCCGTATCGCACCTCGACTGCTCTTGTAAAGCGCCTAAAATAACACGCTATGTTGCTCTTTCACCTGACGCTGCCGTTTTGTGAAAGTCGCCTGAGGGAATTTTAAATTTCGAATTTAGTAGATATTAGGTTTGCTAATTTTAAAGCTGTTTATAATACTTATTTCGGAGTTGTTCGCTTGTAATAGGCCTGTTAGCTTCCCATTGGCCAATTGTTAAGGTATTGTTATTTTGCAATCTTGCGGAAATCTTAAATTACCTACTTTAATTTCTATTTTGGTGAGTTCAATTAACTTTAAAATGTAAACGCTTACTTAAGAAGCTGGTGGAAATAACTATTTAAAAAAAACATGACTGCCCTGCCAATAATGAACTAAAAAGTTAAACAAAAAATCGAAGGACTTATTTTTATTAAAAAATTGTCCGGTGCCCCGGCTGCAATAACACTTGTTTATTTAACTGTATTAGTGTATCCCACACTGTTCGTAAACTCTGAGCTAGTAACCGATCATACTAGGTATGGTCAGATAGGTATTAGCCGGATATGTGGTGAAGCTACTGCGCGGGATGGCGCACAACCCGGGAGTGCTGCGCCGACTGCAGCTGTGCGCGTCGGATCAGTGCGTGTGGAGGCGGTGCCGCCCGCCGCTGCTGGCCGAGCCCGTGACTAAAACTAATCTTCGGGCGAAAACGCCTTTAGTCCTTACAATAACTTTAGTTTACAAAGTTCATGAGAGAATTAACATATTCTCAAGCTACCATGTATGTCAGTTTCTTTATTCCACCATAACTTCTAAATGCCATGAACGGATTGGGATGTGTGCGGTGTTTTTAGAATCCTTTTATTACTCAGAGTGACACCGGCTATGATTTTTTTGAAAAAGTCAATATGTCGGCTGCTGGATGCCATGTTGTAAAGTGAAAAAAAAAAACAATTATTACAATATGGTTATCAAATGTAAAGTCATTGCAATCGGGGGACCTCTTTGATTAAAAATTGTCCACAGAACGGCTTCTTGACTGCAATGACACTTGTTATTAAACTTTTTAGTTTGTTTTTGGCAAGACAGTTGTGTTTTTAATATATATATATATATTTTGTTTCATTCACTTTAGTGATAAATTATATAGTTTTGGAATGTCCTCATCTAGGCTTTTCATTTGGTACTTCACTTTAGCACGAAAAAAAATATAAAGATTCTAACGATACCTCACATATCCAAATCTGTTCCGGCATTTAGAAGTTATGGTGGAATAAAGAAACTCATCTACATACAAAAATAATAAATGTTTATAGAGGTATTTTAATCAAAAATTGGTTTTATTACAATATATCTCTTTCGCAAAATAGCTTGTGAAACAGAATAAATTCAGTTTACAACAGAACCGGTAGCGATATTTTTCCGTAGAAAGTGGCCTCGTAGCCTCGTAGACGCGTAGCGCTTCGAAATGAAATATAACATTTCTACGGAATAGATGGATGGTGCTAAAAGTTTACTAAAAATCTATTTTTTTATTATGTGTAAATATACCATACCTACTTAATTATTAAATCTAAAACATTGCCTTTTTGTATTTAAATCAACATATTTAAACCAACTATTCCACCAACCAACATTGCTCTGATCCCAAAAGCTAAAGAACTTAGTTTGTGTTATGTAAATCAGATATAACGGTGGAACTACAAATACCCAGGACCTGAGCCAATATAGAAAAGTTGTCTTCTAAATTGACCCAGCCGGGGATCAAACCCGGGACCTTAGAGATGGCGACACCTTAAAAACCGATGTACGAACCACTCGACCACTGAGGACGTCATATTAAAAAGTGACTAAGGGTAAATTGCAGTTAGATATGTTGTACAGACAGCAGCACCATGAGCTACCACAAAATGTTCTTTAATTTACCAATCGACTTTAATTTTAAAGTCGCTGTCACGTTAAAAGTCCGGCGAACAGTGAGCTTCCCATACAAACATAATACCAAAATGATTTGCGATTTGAACATAATTAACTCTTCTTGTGATATTATTCAGATTAAAACAGTATTTTTCTAGACGATAGGGATCGTCGGGTTCTATTAAATAAAAAATCCAAAATACCAAACCCAATAAAAATTAATGAAATTTACATTTTTGTATGAAAAAAGTGAAATTGGCATTTATTTTGAATTGGGTTAGTATTTTGTATTTAATAGAACCCTAGAAAAATACTGTCTTAATCCGAATAACATCACAAGAAGAGTTAATAATGATCACATTGAAAATCATTTTGGTATTACGTTTGTATGGGAAGCCTACTGTTCGCCGGACTCTTAAGATTTAAGTTGTGGATTAGCAAATCAAACTTTGTTTAACACAACCAACACAATTTGGTGTTGTTTTAGGATGTGCTTTGAGGTGGGTACGGGGTAATTATATTACAAAACCCGTGCAGTTCAATTGAGTTATTGCTCAAACTGTTAGCGCCTTAGGCGTTTGTAGGGTTATGGTAACTTTTGAAATGTTCTAAATATATTCGAAGATTGCTCAGGTCTAAATTAAATAGTTGTAAGACTTCTTTACATCGATAAGTGGCCCTACCATGAGTCGCGGCAAACTGTTTACGTTACCGTAAACTATCGTTTTCTCTCTTTCACTCGTATGGACTGTGAGCAGTATATCCGATAGTTTACGGTAGCGTAAACAGTTTGCATCAACTCATGGTAGGGTCAAAGGTCGCATTTGGCTACTGTTTATTTGCAATGGTAAAGCCATAAATAAACCATAGCACTCAGGTATTTGTAGTGAACGTAAGATTTAGTAGTAGTACCTATATATATGGTGGTCCTATTATTTTTATTTTTTATTTTGAATCAATGCAAAAATTTCGAACGCATCGGGCGATAAAATTGATTATCGAACATTGTGTTATTTTTATTTATTAATTCACTGTTTTGCTGAAGTAGGTTTTTGTCATGCAAATGTGTTGCAAAACAAACTTTTACTGCCTTATCACAAAAGATTTTAAAACACTGTTCAATTTAGACATTGTTTAAATGTGATGCGGTCTCTTTCAAACAATATTGTCAAAAAAGTGACAGCATCACATTTAAACAGTGTCTAAGTTAAACACTTGTTGAACAGTGTTTTAAAATCTTTTGTGGTAAGGCCATTAGGTTTTATTATTTTTAGTCTAACATAAAAAGAACAAAACACGCAACAATATTAAGCCACCGAAATATTTCAGATCTCCCATTAAAGTATCAGCGTGACACGTTTCTAATTTGAATAATGTATGCATAATACCGCGTAGCATGTTAAGCCTTCCATATTTCAATTTCGCCGGTATTGCTACTACAATATAAGATTGACAGCTAATTAATCAGTGCTTGGGCACGGCCGAATTAACTAGCGAGCGGCCGAAAATAATTGTATATTTAGTATAAAAATATATTTAAATAAATTAAATAATAAATTTGACAACGTCACATAAATTGCTCCGGTTCCAAAGTAGCTAAAGCACTTGTGTTATGGAAATCAGAGACAACGGTGGTATCACAGACACCCAGACCTGAACCAATATAGAAAAGTTCGTTTTCTAAATTGACCCAACCGATGATCGAACCCGGGACCTCAGAGATGGCGACACCTTGAAAACCGGCGTACAAAGCCACTCGACCACGGAGGTCGTCATATTTGTTATGGATTTAGGCAGAGGGAAACTCTATTTCAGACTTAATAATAATGAGTTGCAAACTGTAAGAACACAATAAATACTATAGCATCAGAAAACAGACAATGATCTACAAAAGAGCTGGCGCAGGCGATCTGTGGCTCTACCATGAGTTGATGCTATCTGTTTCGCTAACGTAAACTATCGTTTTCTCTCTTTCACTCACATTAACTGTGAGCAGTATATCCGATAGTTTGCGTTAGCGAAAACAGTTTGCATCAACTCATGGTAGAGCTGCTGTGCCTGTATTATAAGTTTACTTTTACTATACTCGATAGCGACTGTAGTAAGCAAATTGTATGCACAGCGTCTCTGGTGGTAACTACACTAAACTAAAAGTTTTTAAATACAAATGTAACGAATATAGTTACGTAAACTCATAATACGCCTACTGATAATTAAATGTACCACTAAATGTAGCCAGCGTAGAACCGATAGTCGTGGAAATCCTTGGGGTAAGCTTTTGCCCAGTGGTGTGATGTTGACAATGATTATAAAAAGGGCTAAAGTTAATAATGGACAAGTTGACAACAATTTAATAATATAGACAATCTTAAACATTTCTAGGTGAAGACAATTTTTAAAAGCAAAAAAAGCTCTTCATTGTAGATATCAGAAATAAATAAATAGTTGGTAAACAAATCGTAATTATAAATGTCGTCAGAGCTTGAAGTCAAATACAATTAAACAATACCCTTCTACATTGTGCCTCAAATATTTCCAATACTGTTGAAGCCTCGTCCGTTTTTATAAAAAATGCGTATTTGCCGACCGTTGCGTTCAGTTAGCTTGACAGATGTATCAAAGTCAATATTTCTATCTCCGTTTTATTTTGGGCTCCATTTCTGGGAAAATATTTAACGTTTTTGTGTTTGTTACATCTCACGTCATATCGCATGACAGGCGGGATCATAGAATACCATATGTACGTAAATAACATTTGAAACAGTCTAGAGTTATCATCCATTTTACGTCACATTCTAGTTTACATCTCAATAATAGATCATTAATTCTATTATTAGTTTCTCAAAACAAGCCTTTGATTCCACACTCGAGAACACTTTTCTGAGTCTTTTAGGTACTTAGGTACCAATCGATCGAACCAATCGAAGAAAATGCTTCATTACATTTCCTTTTATCTCTTTTCTGACAAACAACTAGATTTCCCTTAGGTTTTCGTATAAAAATATACAGTGACACGGTTCCTCAGAGGTTGCCAAACAAATAAACTCAATGTTTTGTGGGACCTTTCCATAGTGACGTATGAGTATTCGTATAAGAAATAATTGCTTGTCCAAATTTACGGATAGGTACCTATCCGGAAATAAAAATATCGAAATCTACTGATTAATTTATGAAAATCGACATGTTAGCCACTGGAAGATTTCGGTATATTTTATTTATTTATTAATGTTATTTATTATTTTATCTATATATTAGTTAATATAATAATTATATAATCATAATATAATTATTATTAAATTTAATTATCATTTTAATAAAAATTATATTAATACAAAATCACTTTGTTAGATTACCGCGCGTACTTTATTTTTTGTTATACTCTCCTCGTACATACTCTCCTCACAGGAAAGTACTGAAGCGCAAATTAATTTTGAGTGAGTTCGATTACAATACGGTAATTTAAATATATATTTTTCTTTACTTATTCCTACTTAAAACTTTGATATCACTATTTTCAATGTTTGGTAGCACTCGTTTAAATTACATATATCACCATCGTATTTATTATCCTTGTTCACAATCAAGTAAGTAATATGTTGGTGATAATGTCACCTTTAACAAACGTAAAAATGACCTTTTTATATAAAACAAAGGTCAACTAGGACACTAGAACATTGGGCCTCTCACTCTGTGTACCCAAACCCGATGAAGCGTAAACTTTTTTAATCTTCCGTTCGAAATCGGAATTCGAATTCTAATTTAAAAATCGTTCAACGATAACAATACTTTCAGGAATCTTATTAGTTCGTTGACGCCAAAATTAATCCTCCCGGCGGGACATCTTTTAAATCGCTAAAAGCTTTAACATCCATCCCCTTTTATCAGAACGATTGTACAAAACCACTCAACCCTTTTAAACCCCAATCCAAAGTGCGTCCGGTCGTTAGCAGACATTAATGGAATCCACCCGCTTACTCTCCCGTGAAAATAACAAGGAGCAAGGATTTCGGAGACTCAATCTGTTGTTCGCAACAAAAACATTATTGGTGACGCGTGAAACGCTCAGCTTGCTCTTGGACTAAGAGGAAGCGGTTGCGGCTAAGTTGGCAACCATGTAACAGCTCTCCAGTCAAGCAGACTCGCACAGCGGTCTGCTCGTATCATTGTAATGATACCTTTCTTACCAACATAATTATATCTTGTGTTTTGGTGTTAAAATAAAGCATTATATATCTATCTACCAAGCATAATATCTTTTTACTTTATCTTTTGTCTTTGCTAGCATTGTAACTGTGAACCAGTTTTCGTAAAAAAAGAATCAAACAAGCATGTACTGACAAACTAAGCAATTTTATAAATTGAAAAATAAAAACATCGTCTGGCTGAATACCTTTTGCAATAAAACTCAGTTTTAACACAACCGTTTTTTTTACAATAATGAGCATTTCCTTAATTAAAAATCGATAACCAAAAATCCACGAAATGTAACGTCACTTTTATCAAGAGTATTTTATTGATTTTGTTATTTATTTAAATAATACATTGTTGTTAGAAATTCAGTGTAACACTTTGGGTTAAAATAAGAGGTAGCATCTGAATTTGTATCAGTAACTTATGAACATTTTAGTTCGCTCCTACTGTATCGAGTTAGGAAAAATATTTCCCAATATAGAATTCGTAAAACTTTACCTCAAAGTGTAGCCTCTTGGGAAGTTTACTTTATCTTAAGATGCTTTGTACTACTAAATATTGGTTTTAGTCAATATTTACCAGCGTTGGTCAGGTTATGGAGGAATTGTTTACGTCACATACAAGTACAAGCAAAACAACGCAACAGGCCCAACGCCATAGGATCGCCACACGCCTGACATTAAATATATTAAATTCGTCTAGCGGTAAAGCTATACATATAACTAGTACTAGTGGGTCTGTGAGCTGTTTGTAGACCTCGCTGTAACATCTCCGCCATTTTGAAAATTTTCGAAAAACTGAATAGACAAAAAAATCAATAAAATTAATTGTCGAACCTGCTCACAAATTTCGCGAGAATCGGTTGAGAAAATGCGACCTGTAGAGCAGAACAGACGGACAGCCGGACGGACATACGCAAGCATTTTACCTAAGCTGAAACAGAGACGCTTCGCGCTTGTGCGGTTAAATACTTTTTGATTGTCTTGAGGCTATAATTCTACTGTCGTCGATTTTCAGTTTTGTATAATGAAGACGTATTGTTTATTTGGGACTTATATAAAGAATGCTTCTGCACAAGTGAAGGTTCAAAAAATCGTACATCGGAACTATCATTACCAAAGCTTTGGAAGAAAAATATCTTGTCCAAACCAGTTATTGTCGATGTGTACATTCCGAACTATTAATTTGAACATTAACTCTAAGGTGTCATACAATGAAACTAGAAACTAACTTATTAATATGCGCTTTTGTGCTGGTAGTACATAAGCTAGGTAGTGTCAGTGTTACCGCGCATGCGCTGTTGTGCGGAGAGCGCGGGATGGCATACGAAGTTCAGTAATTGGCCAAGCGTCAGCCGCTACGTCCGGTTTGGTGTCGCTTCGTCAACAATTTACGCTCGTCCGATTCGCGCGGTATATGAACGATGATCGTGTGTCAAACTCATTACACAAAACCATAAAGTGAGTGTGCTAAAGTAGAAATTAACTTAATTACAGTTGATTATACACAGCCATGTCAAAGTTGTAAGTTCGAAGTTAACTTTGTGAACAGTAGTAATGTGAGTTTTTGTGTTTCTTCATGTTTCTGTGGATTTTAAATTATAGGTAAGTGTTTTTACTTTAAAAGTGAAACTTGTTGGTATCATACGTTCGAAAGTTTTCGGTTAAAATATGAAAATATATTGATATAGCAAGTTTAACAGTTTACGGAAAAAGTTTTTCTGATGCCGGAAATTAGAAAAGAAAACCACTTTGCAGTTGTGGCAGGTTTTCACTCCTGAAACTTCTCTTATAAAAATGAATGTAACTGAAAAGGCAATAAAACACCTAGATTTATTTTTGAATGTATTCTTATTCACTATTTTAATCTAATAATATTATATATTATTAATATATAATGATATATTATTAATCTAATAATAATATAATAATTTTAACTTTACTCTTTCTCGTGAGGATGAAATTGTGCTTTTTATATGTAAAATGCAGCATATGCAATGCAGGTTTTAGAAATTCAAAGTTTATTCAATATATAACTTAAAAATATAATGAACTAAAATATTTCTTGATAAAGCAGATAATGATAGGTTTTTTATATAATTCACTTTTTTTCAAATTATATTCAATAATAACACTAAACAGGTATACTTAGTAAGAATATTATATGTGTTAGATGTTATTATAGAATATATTTGAGAATTATTTAACAAAGGATTAATATTATTTATGGGGGGCAATATAGCCGATTTCAAAAAGAAAAGATGATATAAAGGTAATATAATCTCACTAATCGAAAATAGGTATTCTACTTGAATGGAGAATTTTCCTTTTTTCATGAAAGAAAAAAAATCACTGAATATAATTTAACTAGAGATAAAGAAATCAGTTTGGAGACATGATAAAGCCACGTCTTCTCCCCAGATGCTGTCTCTTTTGTTGGACAATGATCTGTCTATAAATTTTGGCTACTATTCAGGACAGTAATTACGACTTACTTGTCAGAAATGTATTGTGAAGGTAAAATTATTCATAACTACTAGTTATGCATACTTGCTACACTTAGCATAACCCACCGACTATAGAGTCAAGGCGAACATTTTATTTTATTTTAAAATAAGATTTCGTTCAGACGATAACACACGACCCGAAATCAACCCAAACTCAACTCAACCGCCGCCTACTCTTTGAAATATAAGCTCCGTTATGCAACTGACCCGATCAACCCAAACTCAGCTTAAACTCAACCCAAACTCAACTCAAACTCAACCCGAACTCACCTCAAACTCACCTCAACATTACACCGGAGCTTATTAATGTGTCAATAACACTCAAAATTGTAAGCGATGTCTTCAAGGTGGGCTGCGGTTGAGTTGAGTTTGAGTTGAGTTCGGGTTGAGGTCGGGTCGTGTATTATCGTCTAAACGCAGCCTTACTTTTTTTTTTAAAAAGATTAGCTTTGACTTTGCAGTTGAGTGAATTTCGTTTATACATTATGCTGATTGGCAACTATGACAGCAGCTATAGCCTTTTAGAATCGCAGGCTTTCGCTACTTTAAAAGAGATAAATAATGGTATCTATTTATGTATAGTCAGTGTATCATGTCTAATCTGTAAAGCTTAATTTTCTACAAAAAATTGCTTGTTGAACTCGGAATAGGCATTTGCTATGAATATTTTTACGGATTTCAATTTATATTTTTAGCGGAGCCTCGAATGTCGGAGTTAAGCTCTGTGAAACATATACGTCACGCATCATCATAAATTTCTGAGGGACATGGTAGGAACACACGATAATAAATTACTTTAAAAATGAGGTACATAGTATATATTTGATAAAAATTTTTGCTTTTATACAATATGAAAATGAAAAGTCTGGTGGATATAATGCGGCGCCAGGCATAGTTCAAAGTTTTTAACACTTGTTTAAAGATATTGCGACACACATTTAAAAACAATGTAACTTTACCAAACGAATAATCCAAGAAAACAGATCATTCAGGTGTCATACATTTTTTAACTATTTCTGAAAGTGTCGGCCAACAAAAAAAATCATACGTATGATTAGAACTAGCCATTTAGAGCAAACGTTAATAAGTCACAAAAGTTGTAAGATTGCTCTAAGCCAAGTTATCTAAGTTCGAAGATTCGCCATTTTCATTACAATAATAATTTCATTGAATTCTGAAAGTAATGGGAAACATTAAATAATGATAGATATTGCTACAAATAATCATTTGAAGCATTTGTCACTATGACCTAAAATCTTTGGGGTATTATCTGTTCTGATAAACAAGTTATCTGTCTGATAAGCATATTCTGAAAACAACTACGTCTTTATTATATCAGCCCTATTATATCAACAACATATTATATCAGTATCGGCAATCAAAGAGAATAATTTTGTCAGTTGAGTGTCGATAAATTACTACCTACGTATATTTTATTGTGTTTCGGTTGTCATACTACGGGGGCAGGCTTAGCAAATAAAAACTCCAACTAAATAAAATAGCATTATGATTTAATTTGTGTAATTTATTTCAAAAATATAAAACATCATAATAATCCTTTCATAAAATGCTTAATGTGGTATTTACACGAGTGACTTAAGCCGCACGGCGAAAATCGACTGTGTAAATGGCAATTCGGCCTAAGCCGCAGGTGACTGAAAAAACTTATCTGGTGGCCAAAACTGAAACTACGTTATTACATATTGTTACCTAGGATACGCCAGACTACATAGACGACAGCGACGCCATCATCGATGTGTCACCTGCAATTCAATATACAAGCGGCTTGCTAGGTGACCAAAATCAACCGTCACGGGTGACTAAATCGATCCATGTAAATAGCCTATTACTGGTGATTTAAGGGAAAAAATATGTTTGTGTTTGGGCGGAGATTATCTGTACTGTACCTACTTAGGGTTAATGCGATCTAAACGATCTATTGTGAACCAACATTCTGAATAAAAGCCTCCTTTTAGGCACTAATTTGTAAGTCTCGGCATCAGTCATTTATTGTCCCCGCTGATGGGGCACAGGCCTCCCTTATGGGTGGATAAGGAGGATGGGCCATAACCCACCACGCGAGTCTATAGAACCTATATTTTACAGAATAATATTTGGTATGCGATTTTCTGTATTATGTCAAAATCTTCTCGATTAAAATAAGTGAGTTCTTTTAAAATATATTAGAAAAGGTTCAAATCATCATGACAGTTGGTTTCAATAAATTAGGTAACGACTACCAGTTACATTAACTTATATGTGGATAAGACAAATAAACCTTATTCTTTCATAGCTACTTATTACTCGTATACTCGTAAATAGTTAATTACAATGACAAGGGCTGTCTAGTTGAACGTTAATCAGAACTGTGATTGACCTCGGCTTAGTTTAGGCCACTAAATGATATTGAGACTATAATTGAGAGGCCTGAATAGTAGTTTAAAATAAGAATATTAAAATACATAACCAGCATCTAACTTGACGAATATTGTAGTTGTTAACATAATCATGATTTTTTCAATAACCTGTGTAGTAAAATCAATCCTAAGAAATGGGAATTTATAATAAGAAATAGACCCTAATGTTGAATAGTAAAAAAATACTAAATAGTTTTCTTTTTATAAAAAGTTCTTCATAATAAAAAATTGCATTTGTGAGGGTAGGATATGGCGTTTTTTCGTGTTCTTCAAGCAATTAAATATATGTATATTGATTGATTGATAAATCATATAGAACAGTTCTCGGTGACCTAGAATCATAAAAGTTGGAAGGAAGCAAGGTCAGATATTTACATGCAAGAAATCTGTGCACCGCCCGCCCACAAATAAATGCATAGGAATTAGGAAACTATAAAAAAATGGGCAACAGCAATGCTTCTCTTATCATCGCGGGATAGTAAATGTTTTACAAAGAATTTTGCGATTGTTCAATCCAGATTTTACAGTGTATTTTTACTAGAAAGCCGAAAAGTCTGCTTATACAGCGCATGTAATCCAATAATTCTGCTTGTGCAAACATGATCTAAAACAGATAATCTCAAGTATTGAGACTTATTGCCTCCGCTCGCTTCATTATTTCGTCCGCTTTTAGAAATTGAATTGAAATTGAAGCGATGTAGGTTGAGTACTTATTTATGGTTATAAATTCAGCTGTGGGTGAGATATACCTATTACGATTATTTTCTTAGGAAAACCTAATTAAGATAAATAATATTAGAATAATTCTAGAAAATAACGACTCACCCGTAGCACCTCAGACGGGACTCGAACCCGCACCCTTGGGATTAAGGCCCAATGCACTGACCAATTATGCTACCGAGTCACTAGTGGGAGCGACGAAATTTTCTAGTACTTTTATTACTTCTTCGCTGCAAGCCAGCGCAATTTCATCAATGTATAATATTATTTATCTTAATATAAAAATAGCATTGTGAATGCGATAAATCTAAATTTAAAAACCTAACTTTTCAAAATAGGTACTGTTATCTAAACACAAAGATTTTTTATTAAAGCAAACATATTTTATCTATTATATAGGCGCAATCTGCGAACATTAAACTTCTCAATATATTATTTTATTCAAAAGCAGCGAAAGGTTCGTTTGAATAGTCCACGTTTTTATTATACATTTGTTTTCATTATTTCTTCCAGAAAATATAATATTTATGTTAAATTATCAACAAAATCAAATACCATGTTCATTGCATTTTAATTATTCTGAAACTAATTGTAGTAATTGAAGTTGGGGAACTATTAAATCTCAACTTTGACAATAAAGCAACGATAAAACTTGAATGTAACTTTTATTTATTTTTTTATAAACAAAATAAATAAATAAAATTGAGAGAACAAGTGTCTAGTACCTACTTATTGTAATAAGATGTCTATAAAAATCTTTTTGTAAGTACTGAACATTAATACCAAGAACGTAATAAAAATTATTTCCACAACATAGAGTATCAATACCAAAAGTGTTCATAAAATATTTATGCGTAATGAACGTAACAAGTCTGGATATGAGTTTCTTTCAATATTATAATGTCGATAGAAAAAAGTTTTGTGTAAGTTCTGGAGTAGTTAATGAAAGATCTTTATAAAAAATGTTGCGAGTAAGAAAGTAAATGAAAATCTAATGATAGCTTACTTAAAATCTGAAAGTACCTAATATTAACACACAGTGTTTTTCGAATAAGACATGAAAGTCTATCTGTGTTAAGTATAGTGTTATAAAATAACTTTGCTAGTATGTATGTACTTATTATAATAGAACTAAAAACCAGAGAGTAAATATAAAATAATTTGATAAACACAAAAGACTAAGCTCAAATGTCGAATGTTGAATATTCGACATCCAAAAAAACACATGAACAAGTTCATACCAACGAAATGAAGACGCTTATGGCCAGGAGGTGTAATCCGGCTAAATAGAATCCGTTATGAATATATACGAGAAAACTTCAAAGTTGCACCAATTGCGGATAAAACCTCCGAAAATCTTCTTCGTTGGTGTGGCCATGTTCAAAAAAGGGATGAAGATCATGTGGTACGAATTGCACTGAACCTACCAGAACAAAAGAAAGGTAGGCAACCTGGAGGAAGAATATCGAAAGAGACCTCAAGAAAGTTCAACTGCCTGAACCGACAGTCATTGATCGCACGACCCCAAATAATGGGATAAGGAGAAAAGAAAAAAAAAGACTCAGCTTAAATGAATGCCAGGGAATATAATCAAGAAAATGATATAATTTTCCAACACAATTTCAATGATAGAACTTATCCAGATAATCATCTAGGAAAAAAATCAACTTATGAGCAATTGTTTCACCCCACAATACGGCTCAATCGAAAGCTGTTTCTGATCAGCGATAGGCGATATTATTTCCTGTTCCTCGGTTAGACTGCGTGAGTCGTTTTCAGCACGCAACCGTTGTACTGTCGGCGTCAAATATTAAGTACAGTATATACGCCCACCACTCCTCCTTATCCACCCATAAGAAAAGCCAGAGCTCCAGCAATGGGGACATTAAAAAAGGTTGATGACGATGCGCCCACACCGAGTTTGATGTAGCAGTGGCTGAGCGCATTCAGCATGCGATTGCTAGGCTCGGTCATGGCATGGATACAATAATATACTGCGCCAGGTAAAGCATTCCGAGGCAGAGGAAGTCACGTGGATAAAACTTTCTTACGTCATCTCCGCTATTGGTAATTACGTTCATTTATTTTTAATTTGAACTGTTTCGTTTGAAAGAAACAAATCACAATTAAAATGCACTATAATATTTTGTTATGAGTGTGTCAGAAAAAATCCTTCATTCTTTGCTTGTTACTTTAAAGTCGCGCAACTGAATAGTGACGTAAGCTTTTGTTACTCCCAGAATGCCAGACCTTGTTTTTTTGGACCATGGTATGGATAACCTAAAATTTATTGTCGAGCTCCTCCGTACTTAGGAAGGCATGTTAACTGTTATATGCTATTTGAGCTGTGTTAACTTTTTTAAATAGCTATTGTAGGCGATTATTTAGCAGAGTCTTATCAATCCGAATAGGTTCAATATTCTTTATAGAGAGCTTACTTATTCATAATTTCTATATAGGATATCTTAACACACAATGCAACTTACCTCTACTAAAAGTTGACTCGAACTTTTTTTCATTCAAAACAACAATTTCTTAAGTTTTTGTTTGTACAACAATTACTTCATTACCTTACCATTGTAAGAACATCCTTTTGTATTTATGCTTTAGTATGAACAGAGCATTAAAGCTGTGTCTACAAAGCATTACAGTGCGATTTAAACGACGGGAAACTCGGGCCGAAGCTGCCAAGTGTAGATTTCCCGCCATGATTTAATAACTCTCCTGGGGTTGGCGAGTAATTGTTCCACTTCTGTATGACATAACTGTTTCTTATGTTGTGCTTCCTAGCAAATATTTAGTTGCTAGCCTTATTATTGTTGGATTTTAACTTTACTCATATTTTGTTTTATTGTTCCAGTTTACCTTTTATTAGCTTCGCACTCACGTTGTTCTTAACATCCATATCAGGACTTATAGTCCATTTCACGAAACGAGCTTCCAAAGAAAAACGGTCCGTGTGCGCCGATTGGTTAATGCACGTGATCTTCAATAGCCTTGCCTATGGCTTAACTCAAGCCGCGTGAATTTACCAATGAGCTGCGAGTATTTTGTTCCCTAGGAGTTCGATTCGTGGAACGGAGTATAGCATTATTGTTGTTTTTTCCATCCACAAATAGTGAGTGCTTGGCCCTCAACTCACCTAATGTTAAGCAACGTTAAATTGTAGTCATGGAGTCAGACTTAAAAAGGATTGCGTAAAACAAGCCCTTTATGAGTAACCAAACTGAGACTACGAACTACTACAAACAAACCAAGTATAAATGTACCCCCTCCTGGGAATCGAATCCAGGGCGACTACAGAAAACAGAGTTCATTAGATAAACTGCATAGTGTCAGAAGCTGAAGAGTAAACAAGACAGGTCATGCTTAACAAACGCTACGTTCCATGCACAGTTAAAAACTCGCTGTGTTATATCGTTAATGTTTATTGTTTACATTATAACCATTAAAGTTATTTGAATATCTACTTTCATTTAAAACGCTTTTGAAAAATAAACATGCACCGCCTTTTACACTATTTAAGTACAAGAGTTTTATATCAAAAAATGTTAACTATAATAAACCTGAGTTACAAAAAAGTTTTTTTTTTGTTTTCACGGAAATAGTGGTAGTATTGGAATAGATTCACGTGCATGTCAATACTATTAGTGTGGAATAATTGCTTTCGTATCTCATATCTACTACACATATTCACCATTAGTACACAGCACGAGCATAATTTAGTTAACTGTTTCTTTTAACTTTGTATTTCATCGCTCTGATTGGCGTGTCGTCACGTTAAATTTAATTTGGTAACGATTAACGTTAGTTTTGTATTATGGTTAATAGAACTTTTTCAGCAATCTATCCGACGTGGGGACACATATGGCTCGTTTACAATAAGTTGGTGCACCGAATTCAGCAACTGCATTAATTGGCTTTTCAAAAGTTTGGAGTCTTGTCACCGACCGGGCTGGACCAATACATGCTGCGGCCGAATACCACTACTCGGCATCCAAACATCGGTTGCAATCGAAAACGGTCCAACCGAATAATATAAATAGGCCATTAGCGTCAGTTAAAAAACACTTAACCCTTCAACGCCCGGAAAATGAGACACGATAGATATTCCATTGTTATCCGGCCGCCTGCGTCCGCTCGGGCGTTGATGAATTAAAACATTATTTTCATCTAAAAACACATGTTTTTGTTTAAAATTGGATGATACAAGAAAATATAGGTAATCTATTAGACAAGGAGATTAATGAATATCATTTTTTTATAATTATGGAATGGACAGTGTCTAATAAAAGCTAGAATAAAAAGGAGGCACTTAATATTTGTTGTTTCTCTAATTGAAGAGTCCTTAGTCATTGAAATCAGGATTTAGACTATTATGCCCACCTTCCTTGATATAATATAAATATCTTTCGTTTTATATAGTTTCATGGATAGCTGTCATTTGGTTGACAGATACATAGAATCATAGATAAAAAAGGTATACAAATTGACAATGACTTATAGTATACAACATTAATAACAACAACAGCAAATTAAGCATAAAGTGATGGGTCTCCTTTTACTAAAATTATTATTGAAATGGGAAAACCATAATTTGCATGTTTTCAATTTTCTATTGATTCTCCTAAAGCTTGTCACTAGTTACGAAACAAAACAAGAACAGTATAATCAACAGAAAGTGGGAAACATGCAAATTATGTTTTCCAATTTCAATAATAATTTTAGTAAAAGTAGACCCATTAATTTATGCTCAATTTGTATATGTACCTTTTAATATTTTTTTTACTCAGTGATTCTATGTATCTGTCAACCAAATGACAGCTATCCATGCCAAATGGAAGTCAAATTGACATTTCTTTTTCTTAATTTCGAAAAAAGCAAAGGAATTATGATTTATGCAGCCATGTCTTCACATTTCTGCCCTTTGAAGGTTTTTAATTTTCGTAGTGTTTGCTTATAAAAAAAAATATCATTGGATAACTCTTAACTTAAGATAAATAATATTAGAAAAAAATAAAAATAGCATTGTGAATGCGAAAAATCTAAAATTTAATAACTCTTGACTTTTCATACATGCGCTAAAAATAAGACAGAACTTGATTAATGTGGCAAATATTACTGGATATAATTATAATACCAATTTCAATCGTATCGTATACAAGTAAAGCATTTTTTCTATGGAATGTGCCAGTTCTCCTTTCAACTACACTGGGTTGATATGGTGTCCCAAACTTAGTGTAAAAAATGATGCATTTAGTATTTCTTAAACATCTAGGGTTGTCACAAGAGTCTTAGTATGTCATTAATCAGCTCTTGTGTCATACCTAGACTCGTACGATGACAACAATCAGTGTTCAAGTGATGGCCACCCACTCCTTTTAGGCGTGGGTAGTACTATTTGTGAAAAGAAAAGAAAATTCCTTTTGAAATCATAAGATTTACTGTTCATCTGTGAGAGTTTAGTACAATTTAGGAATGTATGTATTTTGGTAATACAATTATTCAATTTGTTTTCTATTACAGCGAACGCAATTTCAAAAGTTTATAGTAACGGTATATTTTATTGAGACATTACATTACGACCTGAGTGGTGCAGTGGTCAACATGCCGGTTTACCACGCATGAGGTGCCGGGTTCGATTCCCGGCTGGGCAGAAATTGAAATAATGAATTTTAATTTCTGTGACAGGTCTGGGTGTTAATATGTATAATAAATATATATTTAAAAAGTATATAAGTAGTATATCAGTTGTCTAGCACCCATATTGCAAGCTTTGCTTAGTTTGGGGCTAGATGGCGCTCCGTGAAATTGTCTAAGCATTTATTTATTATTTTTTGTTGAATGACAGTTGCATTTTTACCCATGTCTTATTAGCTGTTTGTAAATACCGTTAATTGCAATTACAATGAAATCTTTTTAACTCTCTACTCTACTCTTGACGGAAATGGACGGGTTCGAGTTCACATCAGGATCAAATAAATGTCATAAATCGATTATTTTGGTACAATGACAACGGTTTCCATTGTTTCCGATTCCAACTCGATCACAATATTCTCGATCGCGTCGGGAGTAACCTTTCTGCTAAGCAGTTTGGCGAACACTAATGTTTTGTGCAACCTACAATTAACGCTGATAAAATAAATCAAAAAAATATTAAGGTATTAAATATTATTATAACTTAATAATGATATTTAATGTCTTCTTGAAAAACGTGGCGTTAGCTTGAATGATTTGATACAATTAATAATGCAAGTCATTAATTTCGATTCATCATCATCATCATAACAGGCCTTTTTAATCCACTGTAGGACCACAGAATAGATTATGTAGAATGTAGGTCCCTCCCATGGTTTGATGTTGCCATAATGTCCACGCTTGGCGGGCGGTCGAAGTGTAGGACCGTTTTTAACCGACTTCAAAAAAGGAGGAGGTTCTCTGTTCGTCGGATTTTTTTATGTTTACCGGAACACGCTGCTGCCCATTTTCTGTGGCTCTAAAATGAGTTGATGCAAACTGTTAACGCTACCGTTTACTATCGTTTTCTTTCTTTCACTCGCATTGACTGTGAGCAGTATATCCGATAGTTTACGGTAGCGTAAACAATTTGCACCCACTCATGGTAGGACAACTGGTCAACAGTGGTATCAGATGTAGGTTCTACTTAACTTTAAGTCAGTAGGTAGTTGTCCTTTACGACAATCCTTGTGATATTTACACTAGTTAAT
Source organism: Catoptria pinella (assembly GCA_963556745.1). Classification (NCBI taxonomy): domain Eukaryota; kingdom Metazoa; phylum Arthropoda; class Insecta; order Lepidoptera; family Crambidae; genus Catoptria; species Catoptria pinella. Next base: position 12,050,935 of record OY750763.1, read on the forward strand.
TTTCCAAGTCACTTGCTGGTCGCTGGCCAGCTTGTAAAATCGAATCGCCACCTCATTGACATCAGGTCGCCAAAAAAACGCCACAGCTCAAATTCTATACTAGAAAGTCATTATTAAGCAATTGATATCTTCAAATACGTATCGATAGTGAATTACATAATTACAAAATACTGATGACATTAAATTTTGATTTTTGGCATTTACAATGCTATTTTTATATTATGATAAATAGTACTAGAAAAAGTCGACTCACCCGTAGCACCTCAGACGGGACTCTAACCCGCACTCGGTAGCATAATTGGTCAGTGCGTTGGGCCGGAATGTTGAACCGTTGCTACGGGTGAGTCGATTTTTTCTAGTATTTTTTCTAATATTATTTATCTTAATACTCATAACATGTTTCATACAAATGAGCCGATCTCAGCCACCGGATCCCTCGTGCTCTAATTATCCACCGCCTGAGGAGTTTTCTTATGGAATGGATTAACTGGCCTTAATATTAAATTTTCACTTGAGACGAAACTTAATAAGAAATTCTCTGTTACTCGTAAGTACTTTGGAAGAACAATATACAGTGTTTTCGACTTGAATTTCATATTCAAAGTAACTTTTTGGACTTTTAAATGGAAAATGTTTATGTCGCCTAATAATAATACCGTAAGAATAAATTTGAAATTGAAACACAATAGAAAATGTGTTACGCAAAATGAGAATTTTTGTCCAATATTTTTGTGACCTACGATGCCAAAGTTAGATACAAATAGAGATATGAATTTTTTAGCACCCCTTTGAATTTTTTACCCTATCAAAGGTAAGTTACGTAAGGAGTCCTTTCCACTTTTGTTACAATCAATAATGGCACCAATCTGAACATGACAAATTATTATATTTGTTATGATATCACAGACCTTTGTAGTTAAACTTCCAAATTAATTCGTTTCAATAGCTTTTATATTATTTTAGTTCTTTAGATTAAATTATTTTAGTTCTTCTAAAACACGTGCCACTTTTATATAGAACACAATATCAGTGCAAACATGTAGCGAGGTCAACTTCCCACACAATTATTTATACCTTTCGTGCTACTTAGTAGCGACGTACAACCTGCGAGCTAAAATATTTACCTACCATTGAAATCAGCCGGAGAACGCGCGTTACAGCAGTCATTTTTCATGCGTAAATTACATACGTACACTCGGGCAAATAATAAACTGGATGATTGTGTTGTTTATGTTGCGAAAAAAACATTTTTTCTTAATAAAGAGTTGAGGGAATGGTTTCGCCTTATTTGTGTTTTGTTTCTTGTATGCAATATTGTTATACGTATTTTTTAGTCCAGACAAAAAGCATTAAGACTGCTGACGGATAAATTATTCATCGTTTGCGGTGAAGATTACCTGAAATGTTTAGCTTTGCTGGTCTTGTTTGGAAATGAAACAGACCGCCTTTTTCAGAATAAACACAGGGGAAAATAGATATCTCAAATATATCTTCAATTGGATTTTCTTCAGGTTTCGGGCCTGATACGTATCTGAGTGATATGCCTAACAAAAATATCTTATTTAAGTGTCTTTAGCAGTAATCTCAAGTTTTATTACGTTTTCTTTTTTATAATTTTTCTTTTATTTGACTGTACAATGATTGACTCTTATCTATCACATTGCATTGATTCTCCGTCAGATTATAAAAACGATGCTGTGTTTTTCAATTTAAAATATCGAGTTTAAATGGAAATGGACTGAGGAAATTCAACAGAACTTAAAATTGTGAAAAGAGAAATATATGTAGCTTACTCCCGCAAAAATATATGCAGGATGCACCGCCCGCCCGCCCGCAAAAAAATGCACATGCACACCACAAAAATATCAGTGCACAATACTTGCATTTAGCATGACAGCGACACATCTTGCACCTTCACCAATTAGACTACTCTACACGTGTTTCGCCCCAACCCGGAGCATCCTCAGGAGTTAGATCGTGCGTGAACCAACACCGAGTAAGGGAGTAAGCTACATATATTTCTCTTTTCACAATGGTTTGGGACTTCCGCCAAGTAATGCCTGATTCAATCAAATAGAACTTAAAATATCACTAATTACAATTTGAACGTTATTAATAATTACCAAACATTAGTTTAGTTTAGTTTTAACGAATTTGTAATACAGCTGCTCAAATGTTTTTAATAATATGTTGTTAAGAGGGCGTAGTCTGCACACTAGCGCCGCCATTGGAAAAAAAATCATAGTGCATAAATAAAGACAAAATTGTGAATTATCTCTCTGTAGTGCACTCCGTAGAAGCTTTGTGGTTCTTTTATCGCTTAAACAGTATTTTCTATCCTGTCGTCACTTTTAACAATAAAACTCCATTGAACTAAACGACAGGCTAGAAAATATTGTTTAAGCGATAAAAAGAACCACAAAGCTTCTACGGAGTGCACTACAGAGAGATAATTCACAATTTCGTCTTTATTTAAACACTATGATTTTTTTTCAAATGGCGGCGCTAGTGTGCAGACTATGCAGCCTTAAACAGTAATAGTATAAATAAGAACTTTCTTGTAAGTTCATTCTAGTTACAGAAAAACTAATAGGACAAGTTTTTTAAACTAATTTAAGCCAGTTTGAATAAAAATCTTCATGCAATTTGATACTCGAACAACGATAATATTATTCATAATCCAAAGTATCTATTACTGCTATAAGTTACAACAAAATGGCGGTGTTCCCTCCCTTAATTAATTGAGTGCGAAAAATATATCAGTTAAGATGATAACTAACTTCTATTAATTACAACGGAGAAAATTTTGTTTAATAAGAGGCCCATAGCCCGTTGTATATTTCGTAGGAAACGCCAGTAAAGAAATTGCATTATTTTCTTTAGTAGCCTCCATTCGTTTGGGCCCGGTAGTTCCGTCTCATATTAAAATCGTTATCGTACAATCTTAACTGCCCTGTACTAGAAACTATGGCCTACGCTGGAAATGATATACTTGCTTTTAATCTACGCCCAAATATACCCTTTATCTACAGGAGTTAAGGTTGTTTATGCATCGTGAGCGATATCAGGAAGGTTGTATTATTTCTCATTATTAATTTGATAAGAAAAATGCGATGTGTGTTTACTGTGTTTTCATCTTTATTTTCTTAGTTTTACGGTACATTATTATACTTGATGGGGTTCGGGAAAAGAAGCTAACGTTAGAACGATTTTAAATGGCTGTTTTTTACAGATACGGGTACTACCTGCGTACGTAACAATGAAATAGCCTCGGTTGAAACCGCTTGCTTTCTTACTGGTAACCAGGGCTGTCAATTTGATTTATGATGATAAGGAATGAAATAAAATGGGTGTGGTAATTGCCACTCCAACCCTATTCCCGTTACAAAAAAACCACTTGCAGTGAAAGTATTAGACAATTTGCAAATTAGATGGTGAATGTTTTATAAACCCTATCAAGTTTATTGATTCTTTGTGATGGTAAAATGTTGGTAGATTGAAGAAATTTATTATGTGGAAAAAGAGAACCTTATGGATGGAAAAATACGTCTGCGTTTGGTTTAGGAGTTCTGTTGGGGTATTGTGTAAGTATTATGGGTACAATTATTTTATGTTGGTCGGTTGTTAATATATATTTTTCTGTCAAAAACACAAAAGATATTGTTTTTTAAAAGAATAATCTTTCTAAAAGACAGCAGCAAAGAAAATCTTAAGGCTTTTGATACCGAGTTAAGTTTTATAGTTTAAAAGAAACGCTAAAGTATTTTTCCTGTTCTACCACGTCTTAGTAATATTTTTGACAATCAGCATATTTTTTTTTTCTTAACTTAGATTTGATACCAAAGTTACTGTAACTGAATGATGGACAATCCAAATGTACTTTAAAATTCAACAAAGAGAATAGTATATTACATGGTCTGTGTTAATCTGCATCGACTTTAAGTTTTTTTTTCAGTGTTAAGCCATAAGTTTGGCTACTTTTTTCTCATAACCTTTGCATACCTACAATTATTTACACAACCCTATTAAAATAGTTTCAAAAGATTTATAACATAACAGAATAATGAAAAGTATTTTACTTAGAAATATTGTTTTGTATTCTTTTTTAACTATACTATTATACTAAAACTTCGTTAACCATAACACTAACATATCTGGTAAAAAACATCAATTCTAATTACTTAGCCTAATGGTTGGACTCTCCATAATCCATTTAATTTCCCTTCATTTTAATAATTCAGACACCTACATATTTACTGTCACACGGTAAACAGCCTTTATCACATTCATAATTACCTGAAGAACATCTGAGTTTGGAATTTAGAATGAGCGTATGTTTAATTTTCGGTGACTGTCGCCTCTGACGTTTCAAATTGTTCTGTGGTTTGCACCCTTTGTACATAAAGGACGTTATTTCGAATTCGCGTGTGAAGTTGGAAAGGGAATATTTCTGTTTAGGTGGATGAATGAAAAAGAAGTAAAAACTGGGCACTTAACGAGATCGCTTTGTTTTTCAGTGTCGCTTTTCACCGTTGAAATTTTAATTACGTGGCTGACGTGTTTTTTGGGAGGAAATGACCTCAAAGTAAATAGTCGTGGCCTTCTCTTTGTTCGCATAGACATCCGTGTTGGTTTTCTACTATTTAATTTTACGGGGTTATGAAACTCAAACCGTTTTCGGTCTCATTAGTGTTATCAGAAGTGTTTGCTTTTATTGTTGTAATAAGTAATGTTTAACGATCCACATTTCAGTAAAGTCGACAGGGGACTTAATGTAAAAAGTTTAGTATAGCTTTCCGGTATGAGTTTTCTTAAAAAAAATGTTTTGTTTATTTTATTCTATTAATTTCTAATTAGAAACCATTATATAAGCTAACACGAAAATCAAATCTAAGAAAGGTTTAATTATAAACCAAACCACTTAGTAACATAAAAATTAATGAAATACAAACAGCATAACAACATACGTTTGCTCTAATTGAAATTTGATACGTTTGAAGTAAACTGATAAGGAAATTGTAGTTCAGTTACTACTGAATACTGTTTGATAGTTTGTTACTTTGATTACTTTGTGTTAAAATATTCTGTTGAAAGTTTTGTGTCGATGTTACAGAGTTGAAATCAATTATTTAAAAAGTCATTCGTGATGTTATATTCCACTTATATATAGATTAAATCAAATTTAAATGAACTTTGAATTTAACCTAATGATAAGAAATATTTATTTAAACAGATTTAATAAAAAAAAAAAAATAGTTTATTGTTGCTGAAGTGCAAAAATTTTTGTTTTTGAAAGTTATTTGAACTGTCAGAAACGACAACTTTTTGTACTTCAGCAACACGAAACTAAAACATATGATAAAATGTCCGTAATCTTGAGAAAAGTGGCCAGAATATTTTTTTAATTACGCACTCAGATTTAAAAATCTTGAAAAAACATGAAATGTGCGAGCGAGAGAGCGGCAAAACGTATACGGCCTCTTAAGTTAATGACAGTTTTTTTCGTGTAGAGAAGACAAGGGCAGGACATGATGTAAGCCCACAGCTTTCCTATCATACTAATGATTGCTCTTGGTGACCTGTTTTAGAGTTAACGTTTAGCGTTAACGTTAAAGTTTTGCCTTTGTTTTATTTTCACACTTTCAGAAGTCAGTCAATTAAGGGGATGACATGAGCCAACTGCCAGTCGATTTTATTTTATTTATTCTAAATAAGCCCAATTTCTTAAAAAAGGAATCAGTCAAGGTTTTGTTAATATCGTCTAATATTTATTGAATAACTTTACACAGTTTGAAAAGGCATTCAAAGAGTTTAAAACGCGATTTTGTTAAAAGTGACCACTGTTGGTTCAAACCCGTTTTTAAACTATTGCACGCATTTTGCAATGTTGTAACGTTATTCAATAAACATTAGACGTCATTCACAAGAACATGACTGATTCATTTTTTAAGAAATTGGGCTTATTTAGAATAAATAAAATAAAATCGACTGGCGGCGCTAGTTGGCTCATGTCAACCCCTTAATGTAATTATGAAAATTGCCGATTTCACATGACAGCGAACAGTAGAACAGAACAACAGCGGTGCCTATTCATTCTCCTAAAAATTAGTTCTAAGCATGCATGATCAACATTTTTGTAGGAAGACCATGTAAATTTTAATAATTACGTATTGTTTTGTATCGTATGCAATTTAAACAAATCTTTTAATGGAGATCCAATTAATGTTCAAATGAAAAGGAAGTCTTCTTTCAATAAAATTTCCTATCTTCAATATTTGAGGTACTTTCCCTCTGCGTGATAAAGTTTTAGGGAACCATGTGTAATAGCAATCAAAAAGTTTTATGAAAACAAAACAAGAGTCAGCTGATTTAGTTTAGATTTTCTATACATCAAACACTTAAGTATCTCACGTAAGCCTTCTGATTACCGTCGCAAAGTATAGATATAAAGAGACACCTGAAAGTTGTCTGTCTGTCGCCAACAGTTCCCAAGTATTGTCACGCACCGTGCGTGCGGTCGGAACTACTTTGCCCCCATTTCCGAAAGCCTACACTAAACGTGTTTTGATACGTTTCCTCGTGTGAAGATTTCGGTGAACTATTTCTATTACGCTTACGCGTGAGTTCCGGTTGTTAAGTTGTAACAGTCGTTGTAATGATCAATTCTATTGATGACGTGAGAAACAAAACCGGGAGAATTAAAACTCTTTGCTGACTTTTTGGGTGTCCAGCCTCTGTAACATGATCTGGGGCCCAATCGCGTTAATTTTGAACGATACAACCATAACCGTTGTGTTGTCATTAAGGTTATATTTACCTGAAAATCTTCCCTCCGTTCACTTGAATCCACAGGCCGGATCCACTTGTGAATCGAAGGATACAAATTTTTCCTCTTTGATCCACAGGTGTATGCATCGATAATTTGTATTCCTCATCAATCCACTTAGTTTAGTTTTGGCATTTTCATTTAAATTGACCAAGATTGGCATCCTATGCTCCCTAGACATAGCTATCAACAACTTTAACAAAACTAAAGCGAGTCTTTTTCTGTAAACGAAACTGTAACGATCTACTTCTGGTTCTATCGTTGAAACTTAGCGCGATTGGACCCCTGGTGAGCTTAAAAGCGGTCTTTTCTATATTGAAATGTCAAAAATGACAGCCCGATGTAGATAACACTTTTGTTTATCCGTCAAAAATATAATTTTGATGAAAACAAATGTTTTGTCGTACAAGTATTTGTGATGCTGCCGACTAAGAATAATTAGAGTTTGAAATTTCTATATTCGTCGATTCTAAAAGCGACCTAAATAATTAATTAAATACTTTATCATTTTTATTTATTTAAATGTCGAATTTTAGGTGATTTTGTTTACTAAATCTCTTTAAAAAGCCCACTTAAAACATATCATATAGGAAATAAACAGCTGGTTTGAACTAAATGAACAATAACGAAAGGTAGAAAAAAAAATGTGATACCATCACGGCTAAATAATATAACGACAGGGACATTCAGTTTTGAATTATTGTCGTGTCGGTTGATATGATGTCTAAGCGTTTCCCTGAAAAGAACAAGCGATTAATTTTATTTGCTTTTAAAATATTTTAGATCTGGTGGCCTTAGTAGGTAGGTACATACTGAACATTAACACTGTTGTAAGTAATAACTTACAATATTACTTGGGTGTATTTACCAAATTTGATTTAAAATGCGAACTGACTTCAGAATTAGCAATATAAAAATAAATGATTTTGAGTACAAGCCCACCAATTTTCCTGATTAGATAAATTTAAGAAATTGAATGCTAAACTGCCATTTTTTAATAAATTAATCTCGCTCTCAACAGTTCTTTTTATTTCTGTAATATCGTTAAAGCTTTGTAGAAGAATTCATTGAGAAAGAATGTGGAAAGTTTGGTTTTAAAATTCTTATTTTGATGTTCATGCTATTTTTACGGCTAGCAATATTATAATAAGTATTTTTTTATCTAACTATCATTATTTTGAGACCAGTACTTACGATCAAATCATAAAGTATGGTTTTCAAATGATTTGAATTTTTACATATAAGGTATAACATAGCTCAATAAAGCTTATTTTTTCAATTGATTTTCAAATACAAACAGAAACACGAACAAAACACATAAATCAAAAGTAAGTAAGAAAAGCAAATCAGTAACGAATGTTTTTTCTAGTCAATAAAAGCGTACTCAATAACGAATCAGCTTTAATATTGGGAAACTTTTGTAATATCGCCAAAAGATTAACTCGGGAACGGCTATCAAAAATGGGGCAAACATTTTATCAGTTCCATTTTGAAGTCCGAAGCATTGGTCATTTAAACAGTAAAAGAGACTAATAACTCCAGGAATCCACTTTGACTCAAAGGTATTAAAGGAAAGGTAGAAAAAGATATTGTCAACGATAGAATTAATTTTTCTAGTCAAAGCTTTGCTCACTGATACAATTACTAGGAAGTATTGTTACTTTATGGAATGAGTATTGTTGCCTTCCAAAGGAAGGGCATAATAGAATAAATAGAATAGGAAACTTTATTAAAGCTGTAGTCTGTTTATTTATCTGTGTTTAGTGTTTAGTGATAATTCACATGATAAAGTTTGGTCATGGGATAAGGTATTAATATATAGTAGTTTTCAATGTGTCCTGCCTGACTGACACCACTTAACCACTGGACAAATATTTAAAAATAATGTTAGAAGTAATAAGTAATTTTGTCGTTGAAACATCTGCATAATATTAGTAAAGTATCTCATTTCTAAATGCGAAAGTGTGTTTTTTGTTTGTAACGCTTTCACGTCTTAACTACTCAATCGATCATCATGTTTTGCAGAAAAGGACGCCCTTGCATCCCAAGAAATGTTTTATTCCCGAGGGATAGAAAAATAACTGACTGTAGTGGCATTTACCTACGCCTCACATACCACAACCCGTGGTGACAACAAAGATTAATCATCGGTTTACTAGATGGAGCTAGTGTCTAAGAAACATGAACATTAGTATGGGACAGCACCTCGTCGTACGAATACTTACATCTCGCTATCAGAGTTTACTTAGCGACTAAGCATATATACGACTTCCAACCAGGAGCGCGGTCCCCGGGCTTATACCACCCAGTCCGGAGGAAGATCTACCATTTGGCCTTCCTATCAGTGGCTAATACCTCCCCATCCATACCATTCTACATTTTCCTATAAAAACTATGCAGACATAGTCGCGAGCGGGCCGCTAGTAAACTCTATGCTAACGTAAGGGTGCTCGCACACAGCAGATATATATAACGTTTTTTAACATTGTGTAACACGATAACAGTGTGTAACAATTTGCTCCAAAATGTATGAGAAAAAAACTAGAGAATGTTGCTTGTCATTTGTTGTATAACGCTATATAACTGCTGTGTGGGAGCACCTTAACAAGCAAGAACTATTTCCACTGTCTTCGTTTCAAGATAGTTTGACTCCCAGGGAACATTCTATCGATTTTTATATAAAGTCCAGATGCAGAAGGAACTTTAAAGTGACTTTCTTATACACTTTGACTTCAGTTCAACTTCGATGTTTTCAGTTTTCAGTGATGATCAATCCTTACTTACTAATATTATAAATGCGAAAGTCCGTTTGTTTGTTACTCCTTCACGTCTTAACTACTGAACCGATTATCATGAAATTTTGCATACACGTTGTCAGGGGCTGTACCCCTGACAAGAAGGACATAGGGTACCTTTCATTCCGAAAAAATAAGTGTTCCCGAGGGATAGCAAAAATCTTTCCACGCAGACAAGTCGCGGGCGGTCGCTAGTAGACAATAAAGAAGAAAGTGGAATTATTAGAAAATGAGCAGCGCAGCATTTTATTACTTAATATTACAAGTAATCGTTATTCTGTGATATCTAACGAGTGGCGAGTTTTATTATAAATCTATTGATGGCATAATAGGTATTTTAAATTCACATTTTATGATAAAGCATTTAAATAGGTAGATAAACACATTAAAATAGTAGTTTATGAAACTATTGCATAATGAGTATTTTAATACACGAGTGCTTTAGTACCTATTTATGTGCAGTTTCATACACTACTTTATCTAGTCTCATACAATTGGGATTGAATCTACCAATAAAAGATCAATGTTAAAAAAGAGCTAGTTTTTACTGGTAATACCTTAATAATGAGATAATTATAAGTAAATTCCGTCGCTGCATCTAGTATCAGGCGGAGTCAAATTTTGTTCACATTCACTGCTTTCAGACATTTTTAAACAAGAATAAAATAAATGCCTCGACAAAATTCAAATTCAAAATTCAAAACTCGTTTATTCAGTCTAGGCTGTTACAAGCACTTGTGAATGTCAAAGAAGCTACGCCATCGGTTCGCAAACCCTAAGCGGGAGACCTTGTAACGAGAAGAACCGGCAAGAAACTCGTCAAGGGCTGCTTTTTTCTCCCTGTATATTTCATACAGAGTCGTCAAAATTTGAAAAATGAGGTCGGCATTTAAAGTGACGTCATTTTCCATTACAATAATTAACAAAGTTAACATTCAATGGGTAGGTAAAATAAATTTCAACTAGTTGAGAAATCGCTGTCTACTACTCGATAACTAAGAAATCATTGTATGATATGAAGAATTAGCCCAGGTGAATTAAGTCTACGACGGGGCAACAATAATTGGAAGTTACTTGACATACAAGTTAACATTGACTATTAAAAAAATGCATTTATTACAATTTCTTGCACAATTTACATTTACAAAAGAAAATCTACGACCAAGCTGTTTTATCAATTAAATAATCTTTAACGGTATAGTAGCCTTTTTTGAGAAGACAATTTTTTATATGAGTCTTAAAGTTTTCACATGGTAAATCCAAGATATTACTTGGAATTTTATTATAAAACTTTATACCTAGACCTATGAAAGAACCACGGACTTTTTCTAATCTATACCAAGGCATTACAAGTTTGTCTTTGTTCCGATTGTGCCAATCACTATGTTTTGTATACAAATTAATATTGCGACGCACATAAAGAATGCAGTTTAATATAAATTGAGATGCTGCTGTCAATATACCGATCTCCTTGAACCTATCCCTAAGAGATGTTCTAGAACTTAGTTGATAAATAGCTCTTATTGCTCGTTTTTGTAAAACAAAAATAGTATTTATATCGGCTGCTTTTCCCCACAAAAGAATACAGTACGACATAATGCTATGAAAATAACTGAAATACACTAATCTGGCAGTATCTATATCTGTTAACTGTCTAACTTTTCTAATGGCATAGGCAGCAGAGCTGAGCTTGCCAGCCAGAGCTGCGATATGCATATTCCATTTTAATTTACTGTCAAGAGTTACACCCAAGAAAACTGTTGAATCGACCAAATTTAATTTCTCATTATTAATTACAATTTCAGTAAGATTCGCCTGTACATTACCTAAAGCGAATTTAACACATTTGGTTTTTTTAGCGTTAAGCTGGAGATTATTTACATTAAACCAAGTAAGAACCTGCGAGAGTGCTTTGTTCACATCGTCATAATCAGTTTTATTCCTGTCAACGTTAAATATTAAAGAAGTATCATCTGCGAACAAAACAATGTCACAGAACCTTTCTGCAAAGAAAGGTAGATCATTTATATATATTAAAAATAAGAAAGGACCCAAAATGGAGCGTTGTGGCACGCCCATTTTGATATGAGAACCGGACGAACTTACTCCACTTATGTTAACTGTTTGAGTCCTGGAACTGAGATACGACATTAATAATTTTTGGGCATTATTTTTTACACCGTAATGATTTAGCTTCAACAGCAGCGTCCGATGGTCCACACAATCAAAAGCCTTGGACAAGTCGCAAAAAATGCCAAGGGCATTCTGAGACCCCTCCCAAGCTTCAAAGACATGCTTCAAAAGCGCAACCCCAGCATCAGTTGTGGAACGACCTTTCGTAAAGCCATATTGTTTGTGGTGCAAAAGTTTATTTACATTAAAATGTCCTAATAATTGCTCCAGTATTATTTTTTCAAATATCTTGCTTAAGGCGGGTAATATCGATATTGGTCTGTAATTGCTAGGGTCTTCTTTATCTCCTGATTTAAACAATGATCTGTTCACTTTGCGTATACTGCAAACTTTACTTATGTTGGCTATCTAGTAGACGACGATACTACTCTGCCGCAACACAGTTTTTTAACTAGCGCGGAGGGTAGCTGTCATTATCTGCTACAACTGTTATTATCCAAAATTGTAATGACAAACTGTATTAATCATTGTGAATGGACAAATAAAGTTATTATTATTATTATTATTAATGGTATAACCTTACTAAACTTCATGAGATCAGGAAATATTCCTTGATCAATACACTGATTAAAAATGTCAGCAAGATATGGGGCAATAGTATAGACAATACTTTTAATAACCTTTACTGATATGCCCCATAAATCAGTGGACATTCAGTACAACAAAAAGTAAAAATAGGAATGTAAACATGTTTGGCATATTGCTTAAAAAATGACGTGCCCTACCACAGACCATAGATAAAAATACCTAACTTCTCGTCACAAAATTTGTTGGATTATTGTTCATCCAAGGCCGTTTTTTACATATTTGAGGCTCTGGGCACATTAAAATAAGGGGGCCAAGATGAACTTGACTTCAATTTATCTAAACATGCCGAAATCGGGACCGGAATGACCGGAAAGACCGGAATGCGTGGAAATGTTGTAACACAATAACTTGCTAGTAAGTACTTGTTATTAATAACCTGTTATATGTATTGTATTTGGTAACGATATATTTAAGTTTGTAAATATCGTTACTTATTTCTGTTAAAGCTGATAAGATTCTTGCGCCTGTTCTTCTTGTCTGTTAAAAAAGTCTGGAACGGGTGGTAGAAAAATATAGACAATAAATTCAAAAGCGCTTAATTACTAAGTTTATTTGAATAAAGCAATTTTTTACTTTACTTTACTTTACTGCCTGATATTTGGGGCAAGAGTAGGATAGCTATGGCCATATAAAAGCTAGTAAGCAATTATAGTTTAAGTTTTCGAAATACCTAAATATGTTTTATATGTTTTTTGGTAATAAGCATCCGTTATCGTTTAGTGATCTGGCAGGAACTAGGGGGCCCCTACCGATCGCGGGGCCCTGGGCACGTGCCCAGAGTGCCCAGTGGGAAAGATGGGCCTGTGTTCATCTGTAATCTGTATTACCTAACTTCACCACATGCCAAACTTCATAGGCCGAAGAATTCCTCGGAAGTCTCCATACAACAAATGTCTTTGTTAATTGGACTATATTCTGTGATAATGTACTAAATCCATGGTCCCTGTATCCTAATGGTAAAATTAAGTTATTTTATAATTTATTTTTTTGCGAAGAAGTGTTAATTTTTTATTATTATTTCGGTATTGCGTGTATAAAGTATGTCAATATAACACGTTTTGAAGTTTATAATTCGAACTTTACGATATTATAAAAGTAGATAAAGATAATTATGATTTTGTATGGTTTATATTATAATAATGCTAAGAGAATAAGGGGTAAGTTCGTGAACATAATATCTAAAGGTCATCTTCATAAGCTATTTAAGCAAATGATCTAACTGCAGTATGTACAGCTTATGTCATGTTGTACTGTGATATAACTAGGTACAATTGGATTTAGCAGTAGGTACTCAAATTAGTGTTTGGAATCTAATACATGTGAGCTCATATTTCGACACAGGAATAGTTGGAATGTCAAATTGCATGTAAACTTAAGATTCTATGAAAAATTAATGTTAAAGTTAACTTTTGCAAAGTTGACTCTTGCAAAATTTGTGCTTAACTATGCATCATCTAATTTTTTTCGTCATGAAATTAAAGCAGTTAACGTCATACCTCTAGTTTAACTCAAGATAAACTAGCTGGAGAATTAGAAAGTACGTCTGATTATTAAAACATTAAGAAGGCCAAAAGGATTCGTGGATTAGCTCGGTCTTAGTTTGAGTGCTTTCTCAGAATATCTTTCGATCATGTGTTGTGTAGTAAGTAGTATATCTACTTATTTGATGCAATAAATTAAACATCATTGTTTCTCTGCTTTCGTTACTTCCTTTGAATTAAGAACAATGTGACGTCTTCAGTTATTTTTTTATTTTATTTTTATTTGCATCATCACATACATTGCTCCGATTCCAAAGTAAGTTAGTAAGTTAAGTATTTATTTATACGTCGGTAAAATACTATTCGCTAAAAAGCGTGTACTTACGCTTCGTAATTTTGTGTAAAATATATCGTCGTTTTAACTACAAAAACATAAAAATAGTCACATAATTAAATGTATGAGTGATACGAATGAGAAATAAAATGAGTATTCAAAGTACCTAAGTAAAATAATAAAAGTCGATACCTGAATTTCAATAATATGTTTTTGGTTCAGCGTACCAGATAAAGATTCGGTCGAATAAATTGCGAAGATTTAAATAAAATTATGTCAATTAATTAATAATTTCCCTAGTGACTATAGGAATTCTTTATAAATAGAACGGAAAATTGTATTCCGTTTAAGTACTTTTGAATAATTCTGCCCGCTTGTGTCAGAAATATTAATGAATCTTCACAGATTAATTTTGCACGTACAGACGATGGTTTCGGCGATTTTGTAAGATAAGTAAATTTACAAATAAAAGTTAATTACAAAATGTAAAGTATTAACAGTTTAAATAACATACAGTCAGTGTCAACCCCTAGGAAACAATCCCTAGGAAACCTTTGGCCAGGATAAAAAGTTTCAGGTTAAAAACTATCTGTGTAATCTAATGTAATGTAAATCCGTTCAGCTGTTTTTCGTGATTGAGTAACAAACATCCAAACATCACAAATATATGTATAAACAACAACGTTCACATTTATAATATTAGTAAGATTCAATAATATTAATGTGAAGTGTCATGTATATATAAGACGAGGGGAACTACGACCATCAAAACTACCACCTTCATTACTCATGATTGCTTTTATTTGCAAACAGACACAAATCAAAATAACTTCAAACCAATAATAATGATCACAATTACTTAAAACCAATAATAAAAATCACAACTGAAAACAATAATGGCTTTGCATATATATAATGTGCACTTATGTATATATCATACGTGACAGAACGGTAATGATCAATATTTTCCGATTCCACCCAAAAAAGTCGACTTCCGATTATAATACCGAACGGTTCAGAATTACGTGTGAACAAAAAATGATGCGTGTAAATTGCGAGTGACAAAACGAAAGGTAAAGAATAATATTACGATATCAAACCGTGAACGCTCAATTTATTCCGAGGAAGTGTTACAAGTATTGTGCTTCCCATGTGTCGCTTTATATGTAAGACATTCGACTCACTCCATGCAAATGTAATTTTACAATATATCTTCTTTGACTGGAATATTTCCAAGCCAGCGTTATGATGAGTTATTTTCACGCACATCCAACTCAATCACAAATAGAATTTGTATTTCGAAAGAGTAAGACATTATATTTTATGTGAGAAACAATGATTATTAGTTGTTGTACAAGTTTGTGCGAAAAGATTTATAAATAGAGGGAAGTACTGTTTTCTTCGCAGAATGATATACATTTCATGCAGGACAATTCTGTACCTTCCGTGAAAAGAGGTATAACTCTAAAAACATGATTTTCGGGAAATTGACTTTAAAGTTAAAAAAAATCTCACTCTTCAACTGAGAATGATAAAATAAAATAAGTGCTTGTAGACTGTAGATGGTTAAGCTAACTTTGTTTTCTTGTATTATTTAAAGAGAAATGTCTTACAGATTTTTCAGTATTCATGAAATTGTTTAGTTACATCACTAATCACATTTATTTGTTTTGTGTATATTGATGTAATAAGACTTATATCATTTTTCACGAAAATCTGCTTTCGTGTAAAATGTTCACTGACTTTATTTTTTTGTGTCTGCCTTTTCAATTGTATGTTTTTTTTAAAGTTGTAGAACAAACATTGTTGAACACACTCTAAATGTTAGTAATTAGAGTTTAGTTTTGTAGAATCGTTTAAAAAAATCGAATTATATCAATTTACACAACTTTTTTGAAAAAAATCGATGTGGATATTGTTATAACTTTTATCACAAACGATATAACTAGTACGTATACTATCTGAATAGTGATATAACTTATGATAAAATACTAAATAATATCATGAGGTAATGTTTGCTGTTATTAAAACCCAAAAATATTTCGGTAATTTATTACTAACACTTTGGTAATCATATAAAATACTAAATCTTGCTTCATTAGCGCTTAAATCAACTTGGATAAGCAGAACAATGTGTTTTAAATTTTGAAAAATAACAAAACAATATTAAACTTAAAGGTTTACTTAAACAAAACATAACAGATGTTTAGACTTGTTAAAACTGTTGTTGTATCGAAATTCAACGTAACATAATAAAGAAAACAGGCTGGTATTTAAACACCTACTCAGAGAAAAGAAAATGAATATAAATGTTTATTCCATTGAGCTCGGTTCGGTGATCGGGAATTGATCCCATTGGCTTAATATTGACTTGACTACGGAGTGCTTCATGTAAAGACAACACAATCATCACTACAGTCATTCAGACTCAAACTTAGCCAACTTGTAAATGACAACTAGCAATAAACCGATCTTAAAAAAACCATTCATAAGTCCCATTTCCATTCAGTAGCAAATTAAAATAAATGAATTTACTCCCAAAATAGTACATTTAATGATAGTAAATAAATTATTCTTACTTACTCTAAAAACTCCCGACACAGAAAAGCTAACTCTTAATAAAAACCCCCCATACAAAAAAGCTAACTCTTAAAAAGTTAAATATAATATCATCATTATTATCAAGTTATAAATAAATCTATGGAAAAATTGTAGACGTCGGTGGACCGCGAAGTTAATGTAAATCCATTAACTTAGCGGTCCCCTGACGTCTACGATTTTTTCATAGATCTATTTAAGACTTGATGATATGATGACATTATTTTCAACTTTTTAAGAGTAAGCTTTTTTGTATGGGGGTATTTTATTAAGAGTTAGCTTTTTTGTATCGAGGGTTTATTAAATTTTTAATTTCAGTTTTATTTGAAGCTTTTTAAACTAAATTTTTGGCAGCCATTATCATTGAAATAACACGGTACCAAATTAAGAATTCAATTTCAAAAAGCTGATGAGTCCTGATTACCAATCTAGGAGTATAACCTAATCATCGAGACCATTCCAATGAGCCCAAACATGATACCTCTGCTGTATGTTGTTGAAGAGTTGGGTATCCTTCAGATTCTAGATGATGCCACATCATCACCACCTATTATACTTTATTCGCAATTTACTCATTAAAGACCATTTTAGTGATCTCAAACACGATATCTCTGCTGTATGTTGTTGAAGAGTTGGGTATCCTTCAGATTCTAGATGATGCCTCATCATCACCACCTATTATACTTTATTCGCAATCTACTCATTAAAGACCATTCTAGTGATCCCAAACACTATACCTCTGCTGTATGTTGGTGAGGAGTTGAGTATTTAAGCTTCAGGTCATGGTTACCTTACCATGTTCTTTTAATATCATTGCAGTAACACGGTACCAAATTTCGAAAAGACTGGACATATGGAACTTAGCCAGATCCCCTCATCAACTAGAAAAGAGCTGATGATCTTCTAACGGCTGATCAGGTCATGGTTACCTTACCATGTTCTTTCAATGTCATTGAAGTAATACTGTACCAAATTCCGAATCGATCGGACATAAAGAAGTTAGTCAGATCCCGTCATCAACTAGAAAAGAGCTGATGAATAGAATAGAATAGAATAGAATATATTTATTGCATTTCATGTGGTACATTAAGGATCTTAAAATTAGTTTGGTGCATACACATGAGCCCTGTAAGGACATAACAATATTGTTACTTAAATTAAAATTAAATTCAGGCTTATTTAAAATATTCGATATCGTAAAACACCTAACGGCAAAACAAAAACATAACATTATTAAAATTAAACACAACACTAGAAATGACTTTTTTTTTTAAATATTAAATTAGCTACTTTATTGCATAGGCTTATAAAATTCGTTAAGTTTATAATAACATTTATCAATTAAATAATTATTTAGACATTTTACAAAACTATTATAGTTCTCGTTTTCCCTAATATAATTTGGTAGACTATTGTAAATTTTAATTGCCATAGAATAAGGTCCTGAACCAAATAATGTCATACTAGATTTAGGCAAAACAAATTTATTTCTTTTTCTTAAAGTCATTGCTCCAGTGTAATTATCATCACTTTTTATAAACATGTTTAGGTTGTTTCTCACTAATTTAGATGTTTCTAGTATGTACAATGATGTTACTGTTAAAATATTGAATTCTTTAAAAAATGGCTTGCAGCTTGTCATTGGATCTATATTGGCCAGTATTCTTATGCATTTTTTTTGTAAGGTGAGTAACTTAAGAATATCTGTGCTATTGCCCCACAGTGGTATTCCATAGCGTAACCAAGATTGCGCGTATGCTAGATACGCTATTCTTGCGGTATTTGTATCTGTGGTTCTTTTCAACTCATTCAGTGCATAAATGAACCTACGTAATTTATTACCTATATATTCAATGTGATACTTCCAATGTAGGTTACTATCTAATTTAATACCAAGTAGCGTAGCATTATCTACTTGTTCAATCCTGATGCCGTTTATGGTAAAGTTAAGTTTAAGGGTTTGTTTTTGATATGGATGAAATACCATTAATTTAGTTTTATTGAAATTAATATTTAGATTGTGATCGCTTAACCAAGCTATTAAGTTAGTAACAATTGTATGTAGCTTAGGATTTAGGTTTAGGTCATTGGAGGCCGGAAAGACCACAGACATGTCATCAGCAAATAAAACACTGTCTTCTTCTAGTACTTTAGGTAAATCGTTGATGTAAACTAGGAATAGGAAGCATCCGATAATGCTTCCTTGTGGAATCGACTTTGTGACTATTACTTTTTCTGATTGAACAGTTCTTATTTGGTTGCTAACAGAGCATATATGTTGCACTTCTACATATTGAATCGGTCTTTGAAGTACGAAATCAGCCAATTATGCGCTTTACCCCTCACTCCTATGTCGTATAACTTTCGCAGTAAGATATTTGGAAGAACTCGGTCATATGCTTTACTTAAGTCTAATAATATGCTAACCGCATAGTCTTTATTGTTTATGATGTCGAGAATTTTTTGTATATATTTAAAAATAGCTATAGTAGTAGAGCGGTTTTTCCTGAATCCGTATTGACTTTCATGAAAGACTTTAAATTTTTCGCAGAATGAATATAATCGAAATGTCATAGCATATTCGAATACCTTTGAAAACACTGATAACAAAGCTATGGGCCTATAATTACTTTCTAATTGATCTTCAAGCAGCTGAAAATTATCTTTCAAACAAAAAACTAAACCAAAATCAGTTTATCCGTTTGGGAGCTACGATACCACAGACAGATACACAGACACGTTAAACTTATAACACCTCTCATTTTGCGTCGGGGGTCAAAAAGCAGTTAAAAACACAACTCTTTTTCCACGTGTTAGTAAGACAGGCAATAATGAATAATAATAAACAAAAAATACGCCCGAATCAAAAAATACTATGTATTTTTAACTTCTTGTAAAAAATAACGTGCAATGGTGTAAAAAGTTAGTGTATATTGATACAATTCACTATTATGCATCGAAGCAATCTCACACTTATTTTAAGGAACATAGGGCAGATTTTCATCCCATCTATGACTTTAGCCCATTATTAATAAAATGGCACAATGTATTATGCTTTGTGTAAAGTGATACAACTTACATTTCAATTCATCTTGTTTAGTGTCGCGGAGACTCTACTGATGTGACCGCAGCGCATGAACGTCGGCGCAATACTGAGACAACACACTGTCGTATCCACACAGACGCGGGGGAAGGGTAGGAGGGAAGGGGAGGTCGCGGGGGGTTTATTGGGCAGTTATATCATTTTACACAATAAGTAATCAAACGTTTTACTTCGTTTATTCATAATATTTTTTGATATGAGTCAATTATATCATTTTACACCTATCGCAAACCTATATGTGATTATTGATTCAACTTAATTTATATCGATAAACACAAAATAAAACTTGATTATTACTTCATTTTTAATGCTATAAGTCGAGTTGAATCAATGTTCACAAACTAGCATACTGTGAAATTATATGTGTGTATTGATATAATTCTAGATAAATCACTACGCACAATTTAAGTCAGTTGTTATTGAATTGTGTGTAAAGTTTTAAAACGAGTTATATTTCTAGACACTAATTTAAAGAGATATACGTTTCGGTACACATTGTTTTAACTAGAGATATATTAATATACACATTTTATTTCAAAAAAATCATAGAAAAGCCAGCACTTATATTACTATGCACAAAATTTATCTCTGTTGATATAAGTCGTAAAAATACACCGATTAGACACAAAAAAAGCTAATTTTTCGATGAATTGAATAGTGAAATAAATTCAAAATCGATATAACTCGAGTTAGATCAGTTTTCACAGAAGGTACAGAATTATCATGTCCGAGAAAAAAGTGATTCAATTATTGTTTTGTCTGTTTATTGATATAATAAATATTTTATATAATATGTGGCCTGAGTTCTATAAAAATAACTATGCATTAAGTTTATATCATTAGTATAGATCTAGATCTTGTTAAATACATTTTAAGTTAGTCAGACGGTTTTGTATAGTACAAAGCTTTTACCTAAATTGTTTTCACTCTTTTTATTGAATTTGATTAATTGATCTTTTCAATGCCCTTTGGAAGAAAGGAGATCATTCAGGCGCCATACATTTTTGGTCCTTTTCTGAAAGTGCCGGCCAACGAAAAAAATGGTACGTACTGTTAGAACTAGCCATTTAGGGCAATAGTTCTCAGGCTCAGGCCTGAGTTGAGCCTGAGCTTTTGTGCCATATTGGCACAAAAGTTATAGGATTGGTCTGAGCCAAGTTGTCCAAGTTCGAAGATTCGCCATTTGATTCGCTATACAATTACAATTTTATTGAATTCTGAAAGTGCTGGGAAACATGAAATACTGATAGAAACTACTAGAAATAGTCATTTTAAGCAATTGTTATTT
Organism: Catoptria pinella; assembly: GCA_963556745.1. Taxonomy (NCBI): domain Eukaryota; kingdom Metazoa; phylum Arthropoda; class Insecta; order Lepidoptera; family Crambidae; genus Catoptria; species Catoptria pinella. The sequence goes on from OY750763.1 coordinate 12,072,141, forward strand.
CGACCTAAAAGCTGTGTGGTAATTATCTGTTCTGATAAACGAGTCAAAAAACCGTCATTTGTATACTTACAAAAAATTAGTGTTATCTATAGTATAATGAATTATTACCAACTAAATGACAGTAAAAATTGCTTCAGATAATAAGTTCTAGCGATATGTATCATTATTTTATGTTCCCGAGCACTTTCAGAATTCAATAAAATTATTAAAAAATTAAAATAAAATATCTTCGAACTTGGATAACTTGGCTCAGAGTAATCCTACAACTTTGGTGCCATGTTAACTATTGCTCCAAATGGCTAGTTCTAGCAACACGTACCATTTTTTTCGTTGGCCGGCACTTTCAGAAAAGGCCCAGAATTAATGATCTCCTTTCAATATTAAATAAACTGCGCCCTTGTACTACTCTTCTGTCCATCACTTTCATTTTAAATGTTGTGTGTGTACAAAACTAATAAAAAAAACTTGAAGTTGAAGAAAAAATTGACTAATTTTATTTTTGCCTCTATTCTACGAGTACCTTTAATAATATATCAAACCACTAAAAAGATTGACTATAGAAAACACATAAACTCTATTTCTCAGAACTGATAAGACAATAATCATCAGGTATCATTTTTTTGTCGCTGGCTAAGTAAAGCCTTTGTCGGAGTTTTTGGCGTCACTTTGTCGAGTTCGGTTAGGTGTCTATTTTAATTATTTTCAAATTGATTCATAGTGGATATTGTGTCTTAAAATTGGTGCAGTTATATGGTACAAGTGTCTACACAACTGAACAATATGTGGGATAATTGAAATAGGCGCGATCTTGGTTATGTGAAGCTGAGACTTTTATTGAAGTGGTGGCTTCCTCGGCAGAACTAACCGAGTAAACTGTCTTGATATACTTGGTGCCAAATGCTCCAAGCAGCATGGGAATACGATGCACCCGCATTCTAATGAAAAATGAAACAATATCTACCATTGAACTATTCAACACTAGATTGACACTGGCAAAAATTACTTCCAAGAGGAAAGTAAATTGCCAAAACAAAAAAGAAGAAGAAGAAAGCCTTTGTCACTATTGTCAGTGTCATTTCTCGGGCGATTAGTCGCTGAGCTACTTTTTGCAGCTGGTGGGCGTTTACGTATTGAATTCTCTATGTTCTATTATCAGCGACAAAAATCGCTCAGCGATTAATTGCTTGTGGGAAGCCTAAATATTGCTGGGTTGCATTAAAAGATCGCCGCACGTTTATGTTAAATTCCATTACGAAGCAATAAGGTGCGATTCCAACAAGATGACGTGTACGAGCGCGGTTACACGGCGTGTTTCTGACGTCGAGTGTTACGCCAATTCCTTTGAGCCTGTGTCGAGTACAGAGTCCTACTTCCTCCCTACTACAGTCATAACATTATAAATGTGAAAGTTTTTAAATTACAGATTTTAGCATTCACAATGCTATTTTTATACAATACTAAATAATATAGAATAGAATAGAATATAATAAACATTTATTGACACTCACATATATAGAAAAAAAAACAACAATGGCACGGAATAAAGAAGAAACACTAGAATATAATTTTAAATAATACCTACTTAAGAACTAAAAAGAGAACAATAAAAAAAATATAATAAAAAACCCTGTCTCAGCTTTTGTATTTGTAATATACTAGAAAAAATTCGACTCGCCACCAGGATTGTCTCAGGCGGGAATCAAACCCGCGATCTTTGGAAGTCCGGTCCAATGCTATTACCAAAAATAAAAAGTCTGTGAAAGTATATAAGTTTGGATGTTTAGATGTATGTATGTTTGTTACTCAATCACGCAAAAATGGCTGAACGCATTGGTCTAAGATTCCCGAGAGATTTTCGGACTGTCCACGCGGACGAAGTCGCGGTCGGAAGCTAGTTATATACAAAAAATCTCGAATGGTATTGTATTATCTGTATAGTTTTGTAACTCGTGACTTTAATTTATTTTCTTACGCTATCATTTTCCACAGCTAAAAAGAAAAAAATGCATAAAGACATTACAATTTAAAAACCTTAGGTGGTTAATGGTGGAGTATTTTATTTGATGTTAATGGAAGACACACCTAAAACACACCTGGAAAAGGCAACTAATGAAAAACTTCAATTTTAGCCTTATAGTGCCGGAATACAGTAATGTTATAGTTAATTACATTATGATTTAATAAGTTAGTTGACAGGCAGACTTAGTACAAGCTTTCCCATTACGAACCACATTAAAAGTAATGATATTTATTACCATTAATTTTCATACAATCATTTACTCTTACCAATATTTCAAATATATAAAAAAAGCTAAAGTAGACTGATCATTTGCAAAACACAATAAAGTTATATGCAATTCTCACAACATTTTCCATAAAAGACCTTTGTGTTTGAAGCGGCAAACTAAAATATTGTCCGCAAAAAACATTCGTAGTATGTGAGAAATGTTTTTACGGAGATAACCGCAAGAAGGCGATATGGCCTCTGAAACGCACCGTCGTTTCGCAAAAAAAGTTGGCGGCAGCGTATATCGCAAAAACTTATATGTTCCATTCCTTTTTGTCCCATGTCCTTCCCAGATTAAATTTCCCCGAGATAGGACATCGAAACGACGTGTAAAGTCAAGGAGCTGTTGAGTGGCCCTTGAATCGGGTCTCGGTAAGTTCTCAGCGCGAAATGTCATTTACTTCTTGTCAGCCACATGATATTGACCTTAGTTCGAGTGACACCGTGCTTTATTAAATCGGGACTTTCATGAGAGCAGCATTATACGTATGACCGAATAACAAAATTGGAGAAGATTCCCATTTTTCTGGATCTGAAACGTTTTGATCGGATCGGACATAATATTATTTTTGATGACCAATTTCAAGAAGCTGTCATTGAAATATGACTGCAATTTCTTTACTACATGTTTGAGTACAATAAATTAGATAGAGATTGACAGTTCGCTTTCTTTGTGGAAGATGTTTCACCTAGGAGATCGGACTAAAATTATTGCATAAATATTTTTGGTAAATCAGTCGATATGACTACTGTTCCTGAGCTTTCGTAGAACTTTGTGGTCAGCTGTTTTTAATGCACGTCTAGAGCGTGGCCTGGCGCGGTGAGGCTAGATAGTATATCCAAAGGTCGCGGGTTCGATTCCCGTCCGAGAACATGATCTGGTGCGAGTCCTATTTTTTCTAGTATATTATTTAGTATTATATAAAAATAGCATTGTGAATGCTTAAATCTCAAAATTTCAAAGAGGCTAGATAGGTTCATTGTGCATTGTCTCTTGGCCACGCCGGGATAAGTGAATAGTATCATGACTTTTTTTTGCAAAGTACAAAACTTCGTTATCCACAATCGATTAAAAGTAAAAATAGCATTGCTTCCAAGATGTATAATTAAAGACATCAAGTTAATGTTTTTAGGAAGAAATTTTAATTGCTTCTCGCTCCGAACAGTTTTTTAATTAATTTAATTGAATCTACCTGAGTTTGGAGTTTTTTTTTCGGATATTACTCACAAAATAATGAGAAAGCTTAAGACACCATTTATTTTCATATAGATAATTATATAACTTAATTTTATTATTTTAAGTACTTGGGCTCTTTAAGACATATTTTTGTAGTGATCATTTTTTTTCTAGATTATGAGAGCGCTATGTATCCATTAATTATTATGCTGAATTTATGTCAAACTATTACCTACCTTAAGCACACCGCATTCATAGTGTAAATAAATATCTATTATCTTTTCATATTACACTTTGCTACATTTCAGCACACTTATTTAACCGAACAAATGAAAAAAATTAATTATGTTGTTGCATTTTTCATTTTAAGGTGCTCCCACACAGCCGTTATATAACATTGTGTAACATGATAACATTCTATGACAGTGTGTAACATTTTGCTACAATACAACATGTAAGAGAATGTTGCATAAAATTTGTTATATAATTTTATATTATTGCTATGTAGGAGCACTTTTAGTTAGCTGCCGCGCTCAAAGTCAGTCACGAAATGTATTTCTGTCTAAAGTTGTTTTCGTTACAAAAGTGTTATTCTATTCAGCCAATAGCAAACGTGAAAACGTTCTTCCGTTTTCCACACAATGCTATAAAGCTGTCGAATGTTAGCTTCGGTCGTCTAAGTCGACCTGGGGGGCGATTCTACTAACAAAAAATGTGTTCTATACAGAAAGAATCAAAACAAAACCGTAAGTTACTAAACTACAGATTTTGGTTGTGGATTAACCCTTTAAAAAGGTTACTTAATCTTTAATTAATGAGTGAGTGGTGATTGTTTTTATTATCATTGTTTTCGTGCCTTTAAATCTACTCTAAGTTAAAAAGTTTTTTGTGTTATTTCTAGATTTTTACTACCAACCAAACATGCATATTAAAAACAATTGTTTTCTTTGTAATTTGATTGTTTCTTTACTTTTTCTATTGTTGAAATATAATTAATTTTGTAATCTACTGTTATCCATAGGGAAGTAGCGGGTCATTCCCAATACAAGTATCTTTAGATTACTTTCAGGGAAGTCTCGGCAAAAATTTTTGTACCTAAGATTACTGAAATAAATGAATTTTTAAATATTTTTTTTTTTATTTCGATTGCAACAGCTGCAAAAGCTGCGGTTTAGTAGTTGTGGTTTTGTTTCGATTTAATTCCTTTTGTAGAATTGGCCCCCTGTGTCCCAATTCTGCGGCTTGCACTTGCGTGACCTCGGACCTATTAAGCGATCTTTTCTTCGAGTGTGCTTGCTACCTGCTAAATTTTCTCTATTTCCGTCGCTTTATTGCGCAAATCACTTAGTTTTTAGTGTTTTGATACTTGTTGTTGATGTTTGTTGTTGAAACTTTTATTGTTCACACGTTTGGGTTAATATACGGCACGCTCAGTTTTGGTCAACACCGTAATTCTAGAATATTCTTTTTTAATTAAGCCTTTATTCAAAATGTAGTTATAAATATGCTGTTTGCGCTTGATTTGGAGTAGTTGCTATATTGTTGAGATTATAATAAGATTACGATTAGTTTGTGTTTTGAAGGCAAATGAGAGTGAAGAAATAATATTATCGACAGTGGAAAGCGTTTAATGTATCTCGAAAAAGACAAGCTTAAAACAGTCTGTTTTATTCTTCTTTTCATAGCAATGCAAGCTTAAACCAGTCTTTTTGTGTGACTCAGTTAGTCTGTCTGTCACTGCTAGATATCTCGAGAAGTACTAATGCTATCAACTTGAAATTTGGAATAGTTTACTGACGTTTGCCCAACTATTTTGCAAATAAAAGAGAAATGAAAATATTTAATATTTTTTTGGAACAGGGACTGATAGGAGGTCTTAAAAATTCGAACTAAGGCATATGGGGTATCATATAAAAGAGCACTGCTTGCTCATTTTCAAACATTTTAGGCTGCATAGTTTTCGACTTTTGATGAAAAATGAAAAAAAAAACCGTTCCCCCCTTATCTTCGAAGTTTGTATAGAGAAAAATCTGAAATTATTTTATGTAATAGAAATTTATGTAAAGATTTCAGGAAAAATAATTGTATCTAAATAGTAAACTTTTTCAGAATGATGGTACGGAACCGTCGGTGCGCGAGTCCGACTTGCTCTTGACCATTTTTTATTCTTCACAGCAAATTAATTGTATTATAGATAATATATACGTATATCAGTCTGTACGGATCCGTAAAAAGTAAAAAAGAAAACTCCTTTAACTGCAGTTACTTTAGTCAATTAACAAGCCATTTAACTTTAGCTTAGCTCTAAAAAAGCACCTGGAACAAGAAACTCTTCATTCAGTTAGTCTAATTCTTATTTACACAAATTCTTCCATCTTTTAGATGGTTATTAAGCTTGAAATCACCAAGAACGTTAGTACGTTTTAATATTATCATAAAATATGGTGAATCCATTAAAGAACAGTTTTTTCCGGCCTACTGGCTTGAAAATATTGTTATGGCTTAGCGGGAATTTTAATAATGGATCCAATTCCATATTTTCTGAACATTTGACAACCTTAGTGGTGCAGTGGTCGACATGCCGGTCTACAAGAGGTCCCGGGTTCGATTCCCGGCAGGGCAGAAATTGAAATGATTAATTTAAATTTCTGTGTCGGGTGGTGTTACTATGTATAATAACTATTTATATTGACACAGTTAACAAAATGTTGTTTTTTGTGGTAAATAGCAGTTGTCTGAAAAGTTAACTCAACATGACAGTAAAGGAATATCGATTTCTGACAAATTGTTACGGCGAAAAACTATAACTTCCAATAATATTACAAGTGCTTCCCGTAAAGCTTGTAAATTCTATATTAAATTAATGAAAACTGACTTTGATGGATGGTGGCACTTTCAATAAAGTATTTTATACAGAAAATTGAGTCAATTTTAGCGTATTATATATGTTGCAAGAGCTAAGTTCTATCATATTTTTTTTTTTGGTTAAAGTAAGCAGTGAACAAGCAAATACTTTAAGGTTCAATATTCTTGGAATGGTATTTGTTGCGCACCTCTTTGCTGTGCTGGCTGTTTAAGTTTGCTTTTTTTAAGAGTTTTGATTTAAAAATATTTAATATTAAAAACTTAAAAGCCAGCACAGCAAAGAGGTGCGCAACAGTACTTTATTAGGCGGTTCTCACACGTACACAGTAAAAAATACCTTTTGAGCTCGCACCGTTTTAGAAATTTTGGATGTGCCGAGTTACTAACGATCCAGACAAAACAATTTCGGACACTTTGTCCGAAATCGACACTTATTAATTTTATTATTTGTCACTGTCGATTCGGACACCATTATAGTTAAAGCGTTTTTGTACAGTCAGACAAAAAGGAATTACATAATTTTACGTGCTGCACTCTTGACACCTGCATTGCATGTGGTTCTACGCATGACTTCATACAACTCAGTGAGATGCTAAACGCTTGTCGATGCGAAGCGAAAATTAAAGCTATTTATTGTGAAAAAAGAAATATATGTAGCTTACTCCCGCAAAAATATATGCCTTCCTCCCCACTCCGCACCAGACGAGACGATAAATACGGTGTCGGTAGGCGTAGTTACTCATTCGGTGTTGGTTCACGCACGATCTAACTCCTGAGGATGCTCCGGGTTGGGGCGAAACACGTGTAGAGTAGTCTAATTGGTGAAGGTGCAAGGTGTGTCGCTGTCATGCTAAATGCAAGTATTGTGCACTGATATTTTTGTGGTGTGCATGTGCATTTTTTTGTGGGCGGGCGGGCGGTGCATCCTGCATATATTTTTGCGGGAGTAAGCTACATATATTTCTTTTTTCACAATGGTTTGGGACTTCCGCCAAGTAATGCCTGATTCAATCAAATACCTAAAGCTATTTATGTGTTTATTAAGTTTGTAATGTATATATTATTATATATAACGTGCATTTATGTATTAAGTTAGTAATAAAGTAATCTCAACGTCTAACGGTCGTTTAACTGAGACTCTCCCGATATGGCGACCCTGCCAGGATAAGTATAACTTAACTAAAAAGATATAAGTTATAACTTAACTAAAAAGATAGTATAAAAGATTTTATAAACAATGCTTCGTCGCAATATTTAAAAACACCGGCTAAGTGCGAGTCAGATTCGCGCACGAAGGATTCCGTACCATTATCTATAAAAATGGCAAAAAATATGCTTGTTATACAACAGAGAGCCCCCCTTAAATATTTGTTTTATTCTGTTTTTTTAGTATTTGTTGTTATAGCGGCAATAAATACATCATCTGTGAAAATATCAACTGTCTAACTATCACGAGACGGACAGACAGACAGACAGACAGACGGACGGACAGCGGAGTCTTAGTAATAGGGTCCCGTTTTATACGTTTACATTTATACAGAACCCTAAAATATGTATTTGGCAAATCGAAATGAATATCGCAATATCTGTTTATTTTTTATTGTCAAGGTCACAAATCCTCATATAATAAGAAGTAGACCATCCCTTTCGACGGTCACTCGGCATATTTGTCAAACCTCAATACTGCCTTCAGCCTGACCGATGCAGAATTTAGCTTATTAAGCGCTGCTGTGTAAAGAACGAAGGGCTGTTTGCTCAGTATCCCGGTATTCTTAGCCAATATTAGGACCAAGGCTTTGCTCTCGCGCTTGCCTCATCAATTTCTCTTACTTTTTTATTATTCTCTAGGGGCGAATGTTTGAAGGCATTCCGCCGCCTTCAGTCACTTATTCTTTTATTAATAAAAGTTTACGCGACCCGCCCGTGGCAGTCGGCAATTTTACCCTCATTTTTGGAGTTTTTCATGATTTTTATTTGAAAATGCGGAGTTAATGAAACAATGTTGCACCTTGAGCCTACGTCACGTCCCTAGCAAATAGCTGAGAAGGTTTCATAATTTAAATAATTTCGTCATTATATAAAAATGTTGCTGATATTTTGCTATTTTTTGTTGTTTAGTAAGAAACCAACAAACATTTTAGCTTATGTTTTTGTTCTAACTTAAATCTGATTAAGTACACTAAAATATTTCAATATATTAATTACAAGATAAACTGCCTCTTTAAAGTGATTTTAAAAAATGTAATTTAATATTTATATAAAATAATAATACCTAAGAAACAGTTTGTACGTATGAAACTGAACAGCAAAAACAGCTTGAAATTGTTAGCTAAACAAACTGCAACCCTTCATTCAGCTTAAAGTTCTGTGTAAACAAAATTCGAAGGCTAAATAACTTTTTGGTGAAATAAGGGTTGGACAAATAGAGCGTTTGCAGAGCTCGGCAGTATTGGCCCTTGTTGGTTATCTGTGTAATTTTTGGACAAAACCTTAACGGGAAGAACTACAAAGCTCAAAAAAATATAGCGCCGCCTTCAGATAATTAGGGCTCCGTACCAAAATGGTAAAAAGGAACCCTTATGGTGACTCCGTCTGTCTGTCACAGCTGGATATCTCGAGAACTACTAATGCTATCAACTTGAAATTTGAAATAGTTTCAAATGATGTTTGCCCAACTATTTTGCAAATAAGAGATAAATAAAAATACTTATATTTTTATTGCAATAGGGACTGAAAGAGAGTCTTAAAAATTCGAAGTGAGGCTACTAGGGCATATGGGGTATCATATGAAAGAGTCTCAAAAAATTTTTTTAGGCCGCATTGTTTTCGACTTTTGATGAAATATAGTCCCCTTATTCCGAAGTTTGAATAGAGAAAAATAAGAAATTATTTTATATGATAGAAGTTTATGTAAAGATTACAGGGAAAATAAAACGATGTCTCTAAATTTTAAACTATTTCAAAATGATGATACGTTACCCTCGGTGCGCGAGTTTGACCATCTTGACCGTGTTTTTTTTCATCGATTTGATGAAGAAAACCTTTGATGGGATTTCCAAGTTTGGCTACAACGAGGTCTATAATCAAGATTATTATTGGCTATATTGAAACTATATAGTGATTTTAGTTCGAAAGTTCAGTTTACTTTTAAGTCAGCTTGTAGACAAAACTAAAATTTCATATTTCATTTTTGAAATTTTTAGTTTTTTTACGTAAACTAAACTTACATAAACGTAGTCACTGATGTTGATAGAAAATGGTAGATACCTATGTGATAAACTAATTATTGTAAATAAATATTTGGTTTTATGGCGAGAAGTCGTTGAAACAGATGTTAAGTAATTTAGTAGCATGCAAGTAACTAAAAATTCTCAGTACCTGAGACACACACAAACCACGTAAAAATTTACAGTTTCGTTTATTTTATACTTTTCCAGCAAAGTAATAAAGAACTGCATTCCCAAAAGATTATAAATAAGTATATTTTTCTGATGAAACTTTACTTGAGAAGCTAAAACACGGCTTCAGTCCCCCAGGTACGCAAAACGTACATTATGTTGAAAGCATCGATTTGCAACTTTTGTTTCACTTACTTTTCTTATTATTTTTGTAGACATTAATATGAGAATTATATTCTTTGTAGACTTTCAGGAAGAATACAACCTATATAATGTTTTAAATTTCCATGGTTTTTGACGTTATTAGAATAAACTATATCGGGATTTACATCATGTACCTGTTTATTTTTGAGACTCCGATATAGTTTTCCTTTGGACAAAACCTGGTGTTTATAAGATCGACTGCACGGCAGTTGTGGTAGTTCATATATCGGCCAAACTAAACGCGCAATAGCATGCCGTATAAAGGAGCACATAAAAGCGGTCAAAAACAACGATACGCAAAAATCGGCCATCGCTGAGCATTTACTTCATTCGGACACAAATCACTGGATCGAGTTGCATAACCCTCAGATTATCTCAACAGAACGCCACTACATATCAAGAATGGTCAGAGAAGCGATTGAAATTACCAAATACAAAAATTTCAATCGTGAAGATGGGTTTAAATTGTCGAGTGTTTGGAACCCCGTAATCCGGTTGTGTAAAAACAACATGAAATGTAAAAGCGCCGTTTCGCGTACAGATACAGTGAGTGTCGTGTGTCGTGAACTGATTCGAGTGAGTAGTGAGTTTGCAGACAGTGGTACCGGTATCGAGCGTAATAATAAAAGACTTAGACGGAGGGTAGACCGATTTGTCTGCCAATAACATCTACCCGCACGCAACAATCGACAGTTCTTCCGTGACCATGGCGCATGCAACTGCGCCGAAATATCAGAGTCTCAAAAATAAACAGGTACATGGTGTAAATCCCGATATAGTTTATTCGAATACAACCTAATACTTAGATGGATGTCCAGTAAAAGTTTTTTGTTTGTGAATAGGATATGGAGGTTTCAGGGGATGAATTAAGGGTTTTTAGCTACTCTATACAACAAACCTCTAATAGCTTCTTAAAAAAAAAATTGACTGATTTTTTGGCACCACAAAGTTATCCATTTTGTTAGATAGGTATGAAACCAAAAAAAAAGCTATTGGGCTATTTCTTTGTGAGTGGTGTGTACAGTCTACTAGCGACCGCCCGCGACTTCGTCTGCGTGGAAAGTTTTTTGCTATCCCTCGGGAACAATTATTTTTTTCGGGATGAAAGGTACCCTTAGTCTTTCTCTGTACTCCTAACAACGTGTATGCAAAATTTCATGATGATCGGTTCATTAGTTAAGACGTGAAAGCGTAACAAATAAACGGACTTTCGCATTTATAATATTAGTAAGCATTAATTTTGTTTTTCTTATAAAAGGCTGACCTGCGTAAGCAAACACCTCCAAGTTTGACGTCACTCTCTGCAAGGGATCACTTTAATTTTGTATTAATCTTTATCTGTCTGGGGGAGCGTAGCCTTGTCAAACTTTAATTACTTAGTTATAAATTCAGATTAATGAATTAGTGGTGGAGGACGGAAACATTTGTAAGCAGAAATATTAATTAGCAGTCAAAGTTCTACGAAATGTTTGCGATAGCGGATATCAGGGATTATAATCTTTGATGCTACTTGTGTGATTTGATTTGGTTAGTAGTCATACGTTATAAATAGTGTTTTATTTCCTTAGAAAAAAAAGTTATATTTTTCATTATTCAAATTATAGTTTATGATATTATAAGTTCTAAAATATTTTCTTTTCCCGAAGAAAATCTGCTTATTTGCAACATAAAAGAGTGTTTTTTTGAGTTTTTGGTATGCACAATGTTATTATTATACAATACTTTAATAATGTACTAGAAAAAAATTGACTCGTTACCAGGCCATATTCTCAGGTGGGAATCGACTCGGTAGCTCAGTTGGGAGAGCATTCGACCGGACTTATAAAGGTCGCGGGTTTGATTCCCGCCTGAAAATATGATCTGGTGACGAGTTGAATTTTTACTAGTATTATAATTATTTAGTAAAGTGTGCTCATCTTTGATAGTAACTCGTTCTGAAAGTATTTTAGCTTCAAAGATTATTAGTTGAGAACTATACAAATACATTTTTATTATCAATTTAAGTATGAATTATTTGATAGCAAAAATATTATCTTGCTTGCATTCAAAATATTATGTTAAATATAAATTAATAACGAAAGTTAAACAATCGTTAATGCTGAATCCGTTAAAGCGATATTACGTTTCTGAATATCAAACAGAAATATTAATTATTATCAATCGAAATTTTAATTTCTTTCCTCATTTAACCAATCATCGTTAATTTTAACGGTTGAACCAACTCACATAATATTATGTTGATAATATTTAGACCGATTCAAATATAAAAAACCACTAAATCATTTATTAAATTCATTGACCACATAGTAAACACTCTCAAACAATTCTACGGAACATAATCAACAAAAAAAAACAATTCTTAACATAATCCCAACCACTTAACCACTGTTATGTATAACTAATATTATAATAATATCATAAGAAATTATATATTATATCAAACTATTTATCTTTTTACTCACCAGTGTGATCCACAACGGTTAGAAGTATCAAATCGCTTCTATCCTTCCCATCTGAAACAAACAAAATAAAATACTATTAATAAATTTCCCAAAAGAGAAACAAATAAGAATAACAAAAAAAAATATAAAAATCCGTTAGGAAATAACCCTATTTAATGAATATTGAGGAGCTAGGTGGCGCAGTGACTTAGCACCAGGCCCTGCGATTGCGGAGGTTAGGTATCTTACGCAAAAGTCGGTCATGAGATGGGTGACCAAAAATTTATTATCTCGAGTTCCTTCATGCTTCGGAAGGCGCGTTAGGCCGTTGGGCCCGGCTGCATTCTCAGTCGTTAGCACCCAACAATCCGCATTGGGCCCGCGTGGTGGGTTATGGCCCATCCTCCTAATCCACCCATAAGGAAGGCCTGTGCCCCAGCAGTGGGGCCATTAAAAATGGCTGATGTCATTGTCAAATTGAACATTCAGCTGAATAAACAGTAGTGATGTGGTACAATACTTTTAATACGCTAAAACACTTTAATACTATCGTAACTATTTTGACTCTTGGCATTCATTGCGATCAAGAATTCAGAGGTATTTTATTCTGATAGTTTAATATCTTGAGATTTTATGATACGAAAACTGAAAACCTCATCAAATCTGAGACCGTTTCAGTTTAAGAGCCTCATATTTTTATGGTACTTGGAAATGGTTACTGCTCGCTAATAGTACAATGGACTTAATCTCGAAGATTGAAAATTGTTAAAAAAAAAAGAAATAAAAGTTTTGTCTCGAATACCTGAAAAAATACATTTCTGTTCCATTTGTGGCAATGTCACTTGACTTGCTACAATATTATAACGAACCCCGATGGTCGTGTGGTTTGTATATCAGTAGATATTCGTAGTGCCACCATCTCTAAAGTCTCGGGTTCGACCCCCGTCTGGGTCAACTAATATATGGGACAAACGATTTTTATACTAGTGACTCTGTGAGCTGTAGACCTGGCGTTTGTGACATTTTTCAGCATTTTTCTAAATGGCTGCATTATTATGACTTTTTTCCTAGAAAAACTGAATCGTCAAAAACAATCTATATGTCATAGGATATTTATACAAATCAGATCTTTACAAAAATCCTAGTATGCTTGCAAAAAACCGGATAATTAGAATCTGAGACAGATTTTTGCAATCGTCCGAGTAATCGCGAATGACCATTTGAATGATCTGCGGATCGGACCGCATAACCGGACCGCTTCATGTGTGCTTCAGCTGTAAAATATGTGAGGAGCGTCTCTTTGAGGAATAGGAAAAACATTGTTTATCAATCTTGTTGAGTGTGTTCAGTTTTGATAATGAAAGCCCTTTTCCAGCTGTATTTAAAGTAGGTACTAAATCCTTCTAGCTAAGCCCTTCGCTAAAACATAAAGTTGGATCGCATGGCTTGTTTTCATTAGCATGATTGGACCGACCTCGTTTAACTACACGAACGGTGCCGAAGGTCCGAGTGAATATGAGCTAATATGTGCTGTAAATGAAAACAAATTATTCATAGGATTCGTTTTATGATTACACCCTGTTGAGATTTTTGTGATGAACTTTTTTTAAAATAGATCTATTCCAAAATTGAAATCTTCGATTGATCGATTCTTATACTATATCCGATATTTTTACTGTGTAATAATAAAAGAACTTGAAAAAATAACGTCCCGACGTCGATCGTGTGTATACAAGGTGTTACAAAAGTACCCCTAATGCCGAATATGGTAGATAGGGACCATCAAACTGAACAACTTTTACTATGGGGCCAACACAAAAATTAATTACGAAAATATCAAAATGTATGAAACAGCTGTTTTTTTTTTCGCGATTTCAGAGTTGGCCCCATAGTAAAAGTTGTTCAGTTTGATGGTCCCTATATGCCATATTCGGCATTAGCGGTATTTTTGTAACACCTAGTATATTGCCTTATTAATTACCTCGATTGCTTACCAAAGATAAGTTTTCCGAAAATATCGAATATAGTCCCACCACTTTGTTTCACAGAGTTTATTATTATTCTTAATAATATACTTGTCTTGCTGATTCTTGCTTCAATCTATGTGCAAGTTGAATATGTTTTTATTATTACCATCGAATATTGGTTGACATTATGATTTATGTTATAGTTAAGTTATTATAAGTAATAAACACTCCGGTGCATTGAAAAATCAAAAAGGTTTTAAAACCTGAAAACTAAGTAAAGTATTAAGTAACAACTTTCTTTAATGTCCTGCTTCAAATGTGAGAATTTTGAACTAAGTTTTAAGCTTAGTTCATAGGCAAACTCAGCTAAAACTTGATGATTTGTCTATCAGATAACATAATGTTTAAGTAAAACTGAAAAGTATTAAGACAGTTACTTACATTTGATCTAAGTTTTCTGCTTCAAGCTGACACAGTAGAAGCGTCAATGATCCCTATCTCTGTATTGTAAGTTTTACAGGATTTTATCTCGGATTTCTGGGTTGTTTTTCAAATTGCTTATCTATTTGATTTATGCATTATTCGATATTTTTGCCGCTTGCAGCTGCGTGGTCACTGGAGACCAGTGTTTTATTTTAACACGCGCGCTGACGAACAATCACAAGATAACCAAATCCTTGATTTGTGAAAGTTGTATTGTATTTAGATTTTTCGCATGCACAATGCTATTTTTATATTAAGATAAATAATATTAGAAAAAATACTAGAAAAAATCGACTCACCCGTAGCACCTTAAAAGTACTAGAAATTTTCGCCGCTTCTACTAGCGACTCGGAGCATAATTGGTCAGTGCATTGGGCCGGAATCCCAAGGGTGCGGGTTCGAGTCCCGTCTGAGGTGCTACAGGTGAGTCGATTTTTTCTAGTATTTTTTTCTAATATTATTTATCTTGTATTGTATTGTTGTAGTTGAGGTTGGTTGTTATTTTTGAAATTGATTTCGGATTTTACTCGAGTGCTCGATGAATTTCGCTTCCATCGAACGTTAATAAGACTTTAAATTGAGTTCACCGGTCGTCTTTTGTTTCCGAATACCCCGATCGCTTTGTGTTAAGTGCAAGGACTACGTACAATAGAATATTTGACATTCCACACTCGATGCAAAATATTATTATGTAGGGTTTCTTTTCGTCAAAACCAGCGGGAGAAAGGGGGGTGTATGTGGAATGCGTAAATGCATTTTTCTGCGGCATACAAACAAAACAAGAGGTATTTGAATCGGCTTAATTGAAAATTTGTCGTAACTGAAATACCAATAAAAATATGATCTTATACTTAATTAATCTACGTATTTTACCAAATAACGTTGCTTACTATTTGCACCTCTATCAATTCATTCACCACACTCAACTTTTTTTCAAAAAATCACATTGTATACTCTACTGTAATTTACAGTTTAGTTACTTTTTGGTTTTATGTAAAATGGCAAAGAATTTTTATTACGTCAATCAAATTAATTAACTTGAACATTTGAAATATTTCATAAACATAACACATTGTTTTTAGATGCCTTGATCTCTGCCACCACCGTGGTAGAGTGGTTTTTAAGGTGTCGCCATCTCTGAGGTCTTGGTTCACACCCCGGCTGGGTCAATTTAGAAAAGGAACTTTTCTATATTAGGTCTGGGTATTTGTAGGTCTACGTTGTCTCTGATTTCCATAGCACAAGTGCTTTAGCAACTTACTTTGGAATCAGAGCAATATTTGTGATGTTGTCGTATTTAAAAAATCTTCTTGTAATACGCAAACATACTTTTAAGTAACTTGGTCTTCACAATTTTTCCTTCTAACATATAAATACCTACTGCAACTTATTTCACACGTTTCTCACGTAGATACTTAGCTATCCACCTGCGTTTTATGCTTTAATAAAGCCCTGAAAATTACATAGTTTTCAGACAAGCCGCGATATTAAAGGTTGCCCTAAGAATATAAAATTTCATACCGAATAAAAAAGCTGGTGTTATTTAATAACCTGAGGTGTTTTCTAGCTAATAATAAAATAAATCAGAAATTTGCTACGTTTAGTTGGATACTTAAGCAAAGAGGAGCAAACTGTACGTTATTAAATTTCACAAGCAGGTAATTTTTAGGCTGTAACTTGAGTTAGCACTGAATTGGTTTTAAGAAGCGTTAATTGGCCAAAGCCTAACTAAATTATATAATCTCATAAATATAATACTCTTAAAATTATAATAACTTTTAAGTTTCAGTCTTATGAATTTTAAGTTTAATTTCTTTGTAACGATAAAGATAAATTCTTGACACAGAGGTTTGTTCTAAAATAATAATTCATATGTGGTTACTCTAATTTACATGCTTCCATTAAAATGTGATGTATCTCCTGATTTCGGTCTTTTGGTTACTTTGCTATACTTACGAGGTTTTGAAATCGAATATCTTTCTCGGTATTATCAAAATTAGTAAAAATATTTTTATTTTTACCCACGACGGACGGAACGGAACGGAGGCGGTATATTTACAGGAATCGATTCCCGTCCGAGAATATGATCTGGTGCGAATCGAATTTTTTCTAGTATATTATTTAGTATTGTATAAAAATAGCATTGTGAATGTTAAAATCTCAAATTACTAATACTAATTATAATTTATCATTTTTGAAACATTATAAAAATAAACTTTTTTATTGACCACACCTTGCTAGTCAAACACTCGTATTCACAAACATTATTATGAGATCTCACAATGCCCGCGGACGCACAGCGTCCCCAACTACCAATCACAGGTTATACGTAAAACAAACGAACCAATCACAGATCTCTATTTCGTTCCCATAGGCAAGTGTCGTTTGAGTATTGTTCTTGAATACGGGTGTAAAGCTGCTATACCTACATAAAAACAAACAAAAGACGAGGAAGAGGTATGTACTAGTCTTTTGTTTTACTTATTTTTATATACTTACTTAGTTTTACTCTTATTGCTGGGAAAAATATTGTATAATAGTTTCCTATTCAGCACATCCTCTCAGTTGTATATATCTTAAAAGTAAAATAGCAAACGTGTTTACTTCTGCTCTCGTCAATTTTGCTGCGATCGCGAGCTACGTAAAATTTTAAAATCAACATCGATTTTCTTGACCTGGTTTAGATTTCCGTCTGTAGTTATACCTATATAATATCAAATGCATTGGATGCTGTTCATAATTGTTAGCTATTTCATATTTACATTAATTAAATAATCTGTGGTAATCACCATGCATAAAGTAACATCCCAAAGTCGACGGTAATAGCAGAAATATAGAATCTAGGCGAAGGGATTATCTGTGGCGATGTTATAAAAAAGGAGGGTGATGTGATCTGTGTCGGCGGGTAAAATGAGGACTTAACATATAGTGGTTGTTGCATTATTGTATGGTAAAAACAAATAAGTGTTGTGTTAAGAAAGACGCCAAGTTGTAGAAAAGGTATTCAGAGAATTAATATACGAGTGAAGTTGAAAGATATTATCTAATTTTTAAAATAATTAATATTTTACTAAAAATACTAAGAAGTTAAATAATTATGTTGTTTATTAATTTTCTTCAATTTTTATCGTCGTTCAACATTTTCAGATTTAGTTTTGTAAAATATTTTTTATTTATTAATTTTTAAATTTGAGATTTAAGCATTCACAATGCTATTTATATACAATACTAAATAATATACTAGAAAAAATTTGACTGGATTGCGTGACGAGTCAAATTTTTCTAGTATATTATTAAGTATTTATTAATTTGTCATAATATCGATGCACTGATTGATTAATATTGTTGTATGCCTTGTTATTACTTCCAAAATCACTTGTTAATTATTCTGGTTGTGTCGTAAGTATCATAACCTACAAACACGCCAGGTAAACCAAAACAATATATTGCACTTCTGATAAAAAATTACTTCAATAACTTACTGCGAGTTTGCTTACATCGATCGCAGTAATAAGGTTGCTGAAACAATCGCTAGAACAATAAGTTACGTGTGGTAAAACAATAAGTTTCGCGGGAAAAATCAGGTTTCGCGGCGGCTGCCGGCGACGGGCAATTTGTCGGAATTATCCGTCAACGGAAAAACCGAACATTTGACATAATGGCCCGTTGAAATGCGACGCCGTGATAGGTTCACGCTTTTTATCGGGAACATTTTTTGTACAGGTTTTCTAAGTAACAAGCTGCGTTACTTCGGTGGCAATCGATAAGATGTTGGTTGCCGCACCTTATGTTACTGAATCGTTAGATTGGTATAGATAGAACCGCATAAAGAATATATCTAACGAATGAATTAAATCAAATTTAACACAAAGTATACAAAGTTTATAGAATAGCCACCAATAATCACGGTTTCTGTGCACGCACTTTTGATTATGTAAAATGTTACCAACGCGAACTCAACAGTTGAGTGATAAAAAAACACACATATTGTAATTGTAAGTAGTTTGACCCGGCCATAGTCTCTATTACTCTTTGGACGTGGTGATGATAATAACGTACCTATATCAGCTTATATTATAAAGATGGCCCGTTTGATTTAGTATGTCAAAAGCGCAACGCTCTATCTTGTCATATAAATAATCTAAGACATTTATGGCTCAAGGAATTTAGGACCAAACTTTCAGTGATCTACTAGTTTACTAGCGCAACAAAACAATTGATTGTAGAATTTTCGAATACATCCCCAACAAGTGCTTTTGTCAAATTAACAAGCGACGCCAGACTCTACGCACTTGAACAAAGATGTCAGCAAATGTTGTAAATGTAAAAAGTTCCTTTTTAATTAATTATGGATACTCTTAGCGTTAAAATCCCTTTCAGTTGTAAATCACCAATAATAAACTCGAAGAAGCCTTTAGATCCAAAACAATAAAACGTTGTAACTGCAGTTTTTGCCAGTAAAAAGCGTAATATGTACAGTACTTTGTTACTGTAACTGGTCGTAAAATATTATTTTATGGTTTTCACCTTTTTTTATATATACTTTATGGATCGTATTAATCATGATTAGATGTTTAGAGGAGACAGAATTTTCTTCTCGAGTTTGTGCTTTGACTTCTTTAATATAATGGATTTAATCATAAAACACAAAGTCACTTAAGTGGAACGTAATGAAAGTGGAAAAAGTTTATTTAAGTCAATTTCACCAATTTAAAAAGTGTATTTATTATCATTACACATGAAATCTACCTCTATCAATTTACTTCTGACTTCAATGTTTGATGTTC
The DNA here is from genome assembly GCA_963556745.1 of Catoptria pinella. NCBI lineage: Eukaryota > Metazoa > Arthropoda > Insecta > Lepidoptera > Crambidae > Catoptria > Catoptria pinella. The sequence continues at coordinate 12,091,750 of OY750763.1, forward strand.
AGGATTTCACATTTATTAATACAAAGGTAGAAATACGAATCAGGTTGTCATGCCTGTCAATTATAGCATTCTACTTATAAGAATGAGGAGATTGGTGGCGCCTGGCCCAGCGATTGCGGAGATTAAGCAACATTCGCAAGGGCCGGTCATGGGATGGGTGACCAAAAATGTATTATCTCGAGCTCCTCCGTGCGTACGTCCCTGCTGCATTTGCAGTCGTTAACACCCACCAATCCGCATTGGGTTATGGCCCATCCTAAGAAACCACCACCACCCATGAGAAAGGCCTGTGCCCCAGCAGTGGGGACATTAAAAATGGCTGATGGTCACTTATAAGAAGTATTTATTTTTCTACTATTACAGTTTTACTTTAGTTTTTATTTAGTTTATCCTACCGCCACACTAGATAAGTTTTTTACCCGTATGTTTGTATGTTTGTATATAGTATTCTTTATCATTTCATATCTATCGAACGGCTGAACCGATTTCTATTATTATATATATTATTGGATTCGTCTCGACAGCCCAAGTGTTCTTAGGTAAATGACGTTAAAAAAAACAATATGGCTGCTGTGCGGTGATATTATTTGAAGTGCAAATATTATTTTTTTAGAATACTACCAAGTGAGTATCAAATGAAAGGGCTAATCATAAGGATTTCAAAAAGTTATATCATAACCGTTATAATATAATAACTAAAAAACCATAAATAAAATAACTAAATTAGAATTTAATGATAAGTCAAACCATTCACAATGTCACTTGTATGCCTCCGACTACATGTAATTATGTTGCCTTAAATATTTGATCTTGTTTCCATTTTTTCAGTTGACTTGTCTTTTGATGCAGGCGGGTTTTTAATTTTTAGGTAGTGCTATATGATAGTAATTTACATATTGTTATTCTATTTCAACGCTTTCTCGTTTGCTACAATGCTAAAACGATTGGCTGTTCAGCTCACATTTAAATAGGAACGTCAGCCACAGCAGCTCTTTGACATGCAAGAATTGCTTTGATTTTCTAACAACATGTTATGAGAAAATATTATTTCGTTTTAAGCTTACCTTAAACGTGTACCTGATTGTATACCTTAACATTATTAGCAAGAAGTCACAACTTCATTTGCAGTTGAAACGATCGGTTTACCCTCTAAGCTTTGTAGAGCCTTTTCTAACATAACCGCCGCAGGTTCAACGAATGTCATTACCGTATAACATTAGACCAATATGAAGTTCCAGCATAATGGTTGTTCTACTTCGCGTATAAATTGCTCCGACTTTAATCAAGTGTAAAGCGGTCACAGCCGGCGACAATTAACTAAAATCCGACTTTATTGTGTGTGCGTTAAAACAGGGATTTTAAAGTTACGTCAAGATGCAAGAAACATGAGCTCGCAGACTTTGGCTGTAAACAAATGGGGCTGTCAACCGCAGGTGTGACGGAGAATACGCCCGTGTGCGTTACGAATATTCGCGTATTTCGTTAGTACGTGTTTAGGTCGCAGTAACAGCGTTTCTCTTTAAAAATATATTTTTTAGCCAATCAAAAATGTATAATGATTTTTTTTTCAGTGAAGTTGTTTATACTTCTTTACTTACATTTGAAAAATATACTAACCAACAGGTAGTTTAATAATATTTAGTGACTTACTAACACCATATTCTTCAGGCTTACCTAAACATAGCTTTAATGTTAGGTTCCCTTAAGTTTAAGTTCACATCATACTATTACTTTCTATAGAGCACTCGGATAAATATCAATAGTTCAAAAATCGCAAATACTAAAAGTATAAAAGCATTCAATTTGTCTCCTTATTATTTATTGCTGAGTGAGCGCCATTATTGCTGCGCTGTTAGCACTTGTGACTCGTGTTTCGTTTCATGATTATTATAAAGTGGCGTCACAAGGCCAGTAGTAGCGTGGCAATGGCAAGTTGTCAGTCTTGTTCTTAGTCGTCAGTTACATTAGTTGTTTGGTTCCGAAGAACCCAAAAACTAGTCAATAAGTATAATTTTAACAAAAAAACTCGCATAAACATTTTTGTATCAGACAATAATAATATGAAACATTGAAAATGTTACCTACATGACAATGGACAACATATAAAACTAGATAATTATTGTAATCACATTATACAAAAAGACAATAAATAGATGGCATTTTAATTTTGACAGCTACAAATGTTTAGTATCACTCGCGCAAATTCAATGCTAATACGTTGCTAAAACCAAATAATATTAATTATCAAAATTCCTGTAATGTTACAACTGATAGTGCTTTATTGACACTTAGCTGTCAACCTTGACAGCTAAACGACCCGCTTAATGTGTAGCCCCACCTTTTGCTAATTGACAATGTCTTGACGTGGCACGGTGAAACACCCGCGTCAATGTTTGCGCGCAATTAATTATTCCAATAGTAAGCGTTGCGATTATTCTCACAGTTTGCGCAAATAAACGCACGGGCGCTTGTGCCGTACGACTTTATATTGTTACAGTAAATATACACGTTACGGGGTTCAGCTGCTCTTACACTTCACTTTGTAAATAGATGCTCTCATTTATTTATTGCTACTTATATCAAAGTGGGAGAATAAACTTGTGCATATTGATGTAAGGGGCTTATCATCGTTAGTTCCAATTTAGCCTTTTGTTTCTTATTTACACACGGAATTTTGGAATTAATTGTTTTTGTGGTATTAATACATAATTTTTATTTCAGAGAACATTTGTTTTTTTCGTATACATAATTATTTTGTAGTCGTTTTATTCCCTTAAGGTGAATATTATAACAAAGAAATTAAACATCTTTGCCAAAGAAACGTGTCAAACAAAAAACGACAAAAATTTTGTTTCTCCCATACTAATAAGAAATCTAAAACATTGTTTTAGTAAGAAAAACAGAAAAATCGATTTTAGACCGATGTTTCTTTGGAAAAAAATATAAGTTTTATTGGTACACGTAGAACACTCACCATAAGGGATTAAATGTCTTTAAAATAACGGTGTACTCGTATCATCAAAGGACAATCATACTTTTCTGTAATTTTAAGTAGATAAATGATTTTTATTAATTTGGCCAGTTGAATTGGTAATTATAAATAATAATAAATATTTGACAACATCACATACATTGCTCCGATTCCAAAGAAAGTAGCTAAAGCACTTGTGTTATGGTAATCAGAGACAACGATGGTATCACAAACACCAAACCTGAGCCGATATAGAGAAGTTCGTTTTCTAAATTAACCAAACCGGGGATCGAACCCGGGACCTCAGAGATGGCGACACCTTGAAAACCAGTGTACAAAGCCACTCCACTCGATCACGGAGGTCGTCATCATTATGGTGATGATGATGAGTAATTTTTGAGTTAAATAAATAAAATAGAGGTGCTTGGTTAAATGTCATTGATTTTATAATATTATTAAATTGAAGTTAATCCATATATTATTAGTATTATTACAAAGACGTTCAATAGGAGTTCTTTTACAATACGTATTACTTTAATTACACTCATTTTATGAATATGTATATACCTTAGGTACTTTTACCCTACCATTAATACATTAATTAAGCTTTGGTGGAATTGATTGACAGTAACAAGCTATTTTCCTAGAAAAACAACAATGAAAGTATTATAGCGAAGGAAAAATATATCTGTCTGATATTATGCTCCAAAGATAAGACTACATGACAGACGTTACAATTTTATTTTACCTTTCGTCAGCCAGGCAAGATAATATATTTTTACGAGGGCACCGACAGAGGTGAAACAAAAAGAGGGATAGCAGAGAAAAAAACTTCAATTACCCTAACCTCCATTGAATTTAATGAAATCTCCGCAATTGCGACTGACGACCGAACAGGTGTATTTTTGTTTAATAAACGTTAAGACAAAAAGGCGACCCTGTTATCAAGGGTCGTGGACAAAAGGCACGAATCTTTTCTGTCCTTTTTCCCTGTCTCAAGATAAAAGAGAGAGTGGATTAAATGCATAGATAGCCGTCTCCCATAAAGAGATTCTACTTCCAGATAATTCAGCAAGAACGCTCAGAGCTATCTGAAAAAAGGTTTTGCTCCAATGTGTTTTTATGCAGGTGGCTATTAAGATAAATTTTAGTGGAACAATATCCTTCTCGTTAACGATGTCCCCAAATTAAATGAGTGAAATTAATCGTTGCGGAGATTTGGGTCTGTTTATTTGAACCTCCCATTCCGTTGTGATTTATTTCTGAACATTATTCAAATCATCATCCTTAAAGTTTATACAAGGGGAAATGGAAATCATCTATTAGGTTGTTTTCTGTTGTTTTGTTTTTTATTTATTGATACAAATTTAAAGAAAAGTGTGTAAATCGAAACAAATACACTAAAGCCAATACATAAATGAAATCTCATTTGAACATTCCGTTGAATGTCCTAAATTTTTTCATGTAAACCAATTTGTACATATATAATGTTCCATCCCCCTGTAGCATGACCACCGAAATACGTCAACATTCAGTATTTATTCACAAAATATTATTATACTTTACTCTAACGTTCGTTTCAATAGAGTTTGTCAAGTTTTTTGTGATTTTATCTAACAATTTAATGTAAAAGTACTAACTTGTAAGTCCATACATTTAGATATAATTATAGTATAGGTCAAACTATCAGATAATTTGACAAAATGGCGTAAAAAAAAGAAAATATTGTTTAGCTTGTTGACCGAGCGAGCGCAAAGTGTCAACGTTTCAGCTAAAAATGCTTTCGTATGCTGTCCGGCTGTCCAGTTGTCCGGTTGTTCTCCACTACAGGTCGCATTTCTCAACCGATTCTCGTGAAATTTTGTAAGCAGGTTCGATATTTATATGGATTTTATTTGTCCAATTAGTTTTTAAAAAATTTCCATAATGTCAGAGATATAAAAAAATCATATCGCGAGGTCTACAGCTCACAGAGCCACTATTAGATACATTTTATGGAAATGGTAGTCCATATAATTTACTATACTATACAATATCTACTATCAATTTCTATTAATGATCAAGCGAGTGCGAAGCGTCTCCGTTTCAGCAAAGCAAATATGCTTTCTTATGTCCGGCTGTTCTCCTCTACAGGTCGCATTTCTCAAGCGATTTTTGTGAGCAGTTTCGATATTTATCTGGATTTTTTGTCGATTCTGATTGTAGAAATTTTTCAAAATGGCGGAGATATGAGAAAAAAACATATTTCAGTCATTTTGAAAAATTGACAAAAATGTCACAAATGCAAGGTCTACTGCTCACAGAGTCACAAGTTTGAAAATAAGTATATTTTTAGGGTATAATCATCATTCTTCGATTTATTGCCTTGTCCTTGCAGATATACCTTCAAACTCATGAATAAAATAAAAAAACCGAGAAGGTCCGACGTTTGACATGTTAAGGCTGCATAAACTAGTCCGATGAATATTTTATCAAAAGGGAATCTGGAAGATACATCTATTTCGGTCCCGACTACTTTGTTATTCTCTTTTGAAAGTTTAGTTAATTAGGTGCCCCCGCTGATGTCAATTTTGACTTGAAAGACTGTCTGTGCGACCTTTTAGAATTTTCAACGAGTAAAGGAACCGTCACTTTTTTGAAAATTTTCAACGCTTTTTTTTAGAAGAAATAGATTATACTTATATTTGCTTCATAAAGGAAGACTCAATTTAATTGATAATCATTTTGTAGGCTCAATTCAAAAGCTCCTAAATTCAGTAAAGTTAATTTTTCTTTTGCTTTTTAAAACAACAAACAAATTGGTGATTCTTCAAAGCGAAATGCCACCGTTATTCATTGGTAACTATTAATCTTTAGCCCTCTGGAAAATAAATTGCCTATAAGCTTTGTTCATGTCATTCAAACGTCAGTTCTAACACGAGAAAAAGAGACAACATACTATTCCATAATTCCACTTTTATACAGCAAGCCCCAAAAAGTTTATAGGTTAATGACAATCGTTCCTCACGTGAAACAATGAGATAAAAATAAAAAATGAATCAATTATTTGCAACTCCATTGCCAAAGTAATATAAAATCTAAAGACGCAACGTAGGCTTCAAATTTAAACAGCGTTAGCATGGTAGAACTATTAAAGCATTCCCTCTCACGCCAGAGATTTATTTTCGAATTTGAATTGTTCTTCACGGGTGTTTTTGCTGAGCTTGCATTAAATTTCGTATTCACTTCAGAAATTCTGAAGCAATTATTTGTGTTTGAAATGCATTTCGGTGCATAACTGTGACTCTGGATTTGCAATTTAATAATGCTGAGACAATAATAAAAGGGTAAATTGATTATATTGAATCATTCGCCTCAACATGGGTAGCCTAAGTATGTCATGCTCTCTTTAATAATTTTTGCGGTGGTGTCGTGTGAGGCGGCTCGTTACTTTCCATCAAATATGGTTAAGCGAAGCGATGGCTGGTTCACGCGTCATACTTACTCATGAACGGGTGCTGCCAGTGGGAATGTTAAAAATTTACTAGCATTGATAAGCATTCTGTTCTTGTCTTTTCGATTCAGAAAGAAAAGGATGGAATACAAAATTTAGTTTAGTCGTCAATTAGTTCAGTCGTTGCCAACCTTTGCCGACATTTTTTGTTCAATTGCAGATATCAATTTGGCTAAAAGTCTTTTTACTTTGTTGGGAAATTGATGTTATTTCTACTTGATGGCATTTCAAAATACTCTAAAACTCTTTTTAAATTACTTGCAAAGAATCATGTTCGAGTGATAATTTATTTTTATAGACATAAAAAACAAAGCCGTTAAAAATTCTGTTATGACGTGTCGTATTCATCGAAAAATCAATATTTTACATTAAAACATATTCTCTAATTCTATTTATATGCTGGTACACCGAATCATATTACCCAGTTAAGGATACGAGGTGTCTTCGACCCTGTAACCTTGTCATACATTAATGATCAGTTTCACTATCTAGGGGATGATCAAGGGTACCTCATCCCATGTCTCTTGAAACAAGATTATAGGTATGTTTGTTAATCTATTTACATAAGTTATCAGTTTCTGCGAAGTTTTAGTATCAATGAAGATATCCTATTAAGTATTTGATTGAATCAGGCATTACTTGGCGGAAGTCCCAAACCATTGTGAAAAGAGAAATATATGTAGCTTACTCCCGCAAAAAATATATGCAGGATGCACCGCCCGCCCGCCCACAAAAAAATGCACATGCACACCACAAAAATATCAGTGCACAATACTTGCATTTAGCATGACAGCGACACACCTTGCACCTTCACCAATTAGACTACTCTACACGTGTCATTCGGTGTTGGTTCACGCACGATCTAACTCCTGAGGATGCTCCGGGTTGGGGCGAAACACGTGTAGAGTAGTCTAATTGGTGAAGGTGCAAGGTGTGTCGCTGTCATGCTAAATGCAAGTATTGTGCACTGGTATTTTTGTGGTGTGCATGTGCATTTTTTTGTGGGCGGGCGGGCGGTGCATCCTGCATATATTTTTTGCGGGAGTAAGCTACATATATTTCTCTTTTCACAATATCCTATTAAAATATAATATGCGTTCTCATTTGTAAGTGGTGTTCTAATGAACAATCGGAATTATTAATCGTTTTTAAATAAATGAAAACATGTCGGAACGTCGGGAATAAAAAAAACCAATAAATACAAACTAAATAATTCTAAAACAACACCTGAATTAATAATATACGCGCTGTAATCCGTAAAAATTGTTTTATTTCTAATGAAAACAATTGTTTATAATATTTTATTTTCTTATAGATTTTCGTTTTATAACTCGTTTGGTAGCAAATAGATTTGGGTGGGAGTCACTGAAACTTTCATTTGAAAATTACTTAACTGTAACTGTTTTTAACCGACTTCAAAAAAGGAGGAGGTTATCAAGTCGTCTGTTTTTTTTTTTATTTAATACAATGCGGCGTTTGGTATTCTTAGGTTTACCACTTTGCCACAGGTAGTGGGTTCGATCAAAATAAAAGATTAGTATTGCGATACAATTATTTATTGAGCCTGATATCTTCTAGTGGACGCCTCACGTCTGGTTAGATTTGAGTTGATAGGGAAACTATAGATCACTGGCCTGACAAGCAGCAGCTGGGAGAGCGCCCACTTTCTTTGTTGTTGGCGTTGCCAAGTGCGACTGAAATGCAAAAGTGATGTGAACTTTCAGTAATTTTCAGCAAAGTGTTGGACAAGCTCAGTGCTTCAGCTGCGGATCTTGAATTGAAATCTTGAGTAGAAAACTCTTGACGTGAAAATATTGAACAGAAATACAGGAAAACCACAAAGTCAACGTTTTTAATCAAGGTATAAACACCTTACACTATAACACTTCATATCAACACATAACTCACCTCAGCGGCATTTCCTTTAAATACGAGATAGTCACTCGCTCCGAGAGCGTAAATAAAAATAATTTACGCGCTTGGAGTGAGTGACGCAGCTTTTGCGTCGCACTTCTAAAATAGGTATGGGCTATGGAATTGCGAAGATCAACGAGCGTGCAGCCGGTCAGCTGGTTCATGTCTTGCAAAAACATTATTCTTATTGTTATTTACTTTAGAGCTGTGCGAGCGCAAATACGTGAACCATTACGACTAACGTACTTCTTGATTCCGTATGCAGAAATTTATTTATTACTTTGTAAGTAGTTTTAATCTCATATTATTAGTTAGTGTTTTTAGTTATAAGTTTTAATGTGCTGTTAGTGTAAATATTTTGATGTTTAAATAAATATTTTTACTTTAATTTTATATTTTATATTTTTCATTTAATTTAAGAGTATCTTTTAAGCAAAGTGCTACAGTAAACTCACCCTAGCGGGATTTCCTTTAAGTATATTTTAATTTACATTGTCGGCGCGATTGACGCAGCCTTTGCGTTGAACATCTAAGGGTCAGTTCAGACAGAATGTAAAAATGCTCAAGCAATTTTTCTGGCTTCATTGAATATAGAACCGTGACCTCTACCGCATAACTATGATATGATATGAATAAATGTTGATATTAAAGTCCCTATTTTTATAGCTTCTTTGATTTGTTTAATTTTTACTTTGAAGCTGGTCTCGTTATTAACGAGTCGTTTGTTTTTTACTTTGAAGCTGGTTCTTTTTAACGGAAGTCGTTAAAAAGATCAAAAAAACCATAAAAATAGGGACTTCAATTGTCAACGTTTACATGAACTTCATATTAATGTTCTTACGCGGTAGGGCGTATTACAATAATCTAAAGCAGAAAATTAGATGAATATCAATGCATTGCGGAGCTCGCGAGTCGCGAGTTACGGTTGTTATAATACGGTCAATTAAGGCAGAAAATTGCTCGGATATTTTCCGTTCTGTCTGAACTGACCCTAAAACAGTATCTTTTAGACAAAGTGCTACAACAAACTACTTAGGTATAAACTAGTGAATCGTGATATAAAATTAATAAGACACTTAAAATAGTAGCAGTTTGTACAATGCTATTAAACTGTGTAAAAACTGTGATCTGGGGCAGCTTCAGAGCGCTTGCGGTACAAAACGATGTATTTTAATCTGTTCAATTTTCTCTTTGAAGTTGCAGCGGATCACTGTCTGTTGTGAATGTTATCGCATTATAGATTCTTTAATTCTATACTTCTAAATTTCTTTTTAAGAAAATCAAATAGATAAAGACATCTTTGGAATTAAAATTATATTATAATACGTATTTATCAAAGGTTTTAAGTTTTGACTGTCTTTCTATTCAATGAAGAACAATAAATAAATAACAAGGCTAAATAACAAGTTACTTTTATCACCAGGCCCAGAAAGATAGATAAACAAATAACAATTCAACAAATTTAGAAGTTGATTTTAAATTGTTGTGTCAGTATTATTTATTGATACAAAGTTTTGAATTCTAATAGAAATCAAACTCGAGTTCGACTTTAAAGGTTAAGTTTTCTGAGCAAACAATTAAGTTGCAAGTTACTGAACAATTAAAATACTATTAGTGCTCTTTGATAAAACAACAAATAAGTTTTTGTTTTTAGCTTATAAAATTACTTAAACTTAATGACCGAGCGAGCGCGAAGTGCAAGTGTAGGAAATGCTTTCGTATGTCCGTCTGTTTTCTTCTCAACCGATTCTCGTGAGATTTTGTGAGCAGGTTCGATAATTATGTATAATTTTTTGTCGTGCCAATTTTTTGAAATGCTGCAAAAAATATCACCCATTCGAAAAATGATCAAAATTAGAAACGCCCTCTAGCTTAGAATAGATTTACTATAAAAGAATACCTAACCTACAAAACAGCACAAAGTACTGCTTTTCAAAAGCAGTGTCAACATCGCGGCGACATCTATTAGATTAATTTTTAAACAACATACAATTTGAGCGAGGTCTACACAGCTCACTGAGCCACTAGTAGTATAAAGGAATTAACTTTATTTATTTCATAGTATTTTAATAATTAGGTACCTTGCTTTACAAAAAGGTAGATTATTATTTGTATAGGATGCATCATCCTCATCCTAATATCATAGATGCGAAAGTAAGTTTTTTGTTTGTTTATTTGTTTGTTACGCCTTCACGTTTTAACTACTCAACCGATCATCATGAAATTTTGTATACACATTATCAGGGGTACAGAAAAGGACATAGGGTATCTTTTATCCAGCAAAAAGTACAGGTTCCGAGGGATAGAATACTAACTGTCCACGCAGACGAAGTCGCGGGCAGTCGCTAGTTTCCTTATAAAGCTAATCATCTTCTGATTGGCACCATACGCGATCGTACGATGGCAATGTAGCAGCGAATCTAATGGGATGAGTAAGGAATACCAATTTGGGATGAGTGAAGAATTGGGATGAATCGTCATGGGATGAATACGGAACAACCCCGTTTGAAAGCTAGGGTATTTTACAAAAGAAAACAATCGAAAAAAAATTTAGAAAGCGCTAAACGTTATTGAGGAATTTCCACGGGTAAATTTTTCAGGCGACTTGGTCGATTTTAGTCGACTTGCTTGTAAAATCTAATCGCAAACCTAATTTCAATGAGGTGGTGATTCGATTTTACAAGCGATTGTCGATAAAAAGTGCTAGTCGGCTAAAATCAAGCAGCAAGCCAACTGGTAAATCAACCTTTGTAAATCTCACAATAAACCACACACGGTAGGTTTGTTAATACAAATATAGAAGTAAAATAAGCGAATCCTCGGCGACATGCACGTCATTGGCCACCCGGCAGGTCATTAAGTATTTTCATCACACCACTCCGCCGACGCCGCTAAGTGTTCCCTGGAGGAAAACAGTTGGGACGACGCTTTTTCTTGAATTTTTAACGTCGCCTTAATCCAAGGTCTGAAGTGTAAGCGTAAGCGAGAAGGAAATCTTAATTACAAGGAGATAAGAAGCTTTTATTTTCTTAGTGGTGCACTTCCTTCTTAGATATATTTATGTTGAACGTACAGCTTATTCATTATATAATATGTTTAGTATTAAAGTTGTGGCGTAAGTGGGAAGGTCTTCTTAACTGAGCACAGTGGCATCTCACTTTGAATTAAAACTTTGAGAGAGGCTTATGCCTAGAAGTGATAGTGCAGTTCACAATGTCAGTGACTTAAGCTCTTGGCCAAAAATTTTAAAACAAAACTGTAGCCAAGATCTTAAACCGAAATATCAAACACAACTTTTCTGTAAAAATCTGTATTCTGTAAAATTTGAAGAAGAAGTAAAGTTTTTACAAGCGGTAGCGTTTGTTGAATGATAACTTGAAGCCAATAAGCTTACACAATTATACAAACTAAAGCACTGTTTCGATCCTGAATCAGCAAAATCGTACAAATAGACTCTTGAAACAAAATAACATGAAATTCATATAAATCAATCACATGTGTTATTTAGTGATGATGGTCAATAAAGTTCCCATGCATATTTAATAGAAAAGTTGCAAACATTTATATTTGTGCGGAGCAAAGTACTGTTGCAATTAAATATTCAGCTTCGCGGTAAAGGAGCAAGAATTGCGAAATGGTGAAATAAAAATCAGTCGGAACTGCACGGCTTTACGTGGCTTTTCGAAGATTAACAATCATCCATGCAGATGAAGCCGAAGTGTTGGTTGTCCAACAAAGACAAATTACGATACATTCTACCGACATTTCCATCGGGATTGAACTGTAATATAATGCACTCTTTTTAAAATAACTAATTGAGCTTTACTGTTCTCGGAATTCTCGGTGTTTTCGCTATTGAAATTAAAATATTTTAAGTACCAAGTTAAACACAGACGTTAATTTTGACTTCAGTATAGGTCCTGAGTGGTGGCGATTCGCGTTTGCGTAATGCGGAGCGTAGGAATGCGCGGATTGCTGTCTTGAATTGAATGACTGATTGAATGCGGATTGAATGGCTCGTGATTTTATACTATCTGCTCACTGAGGACACTTTTATAATTTGACGTTTGTAATAAATGAATGAATGAATATTGAATGAATGAAATTCTTTATTCAAATAAGCTCACATAATAAGCATATTTAAATTGACGATTCTTTTACCCTACCACCCATTATGACGTCTTTTAGATGACAAAAAAAAGGGCGCAAAAAACTGATCAACTTTATCAGATGGAACGATATTTACAAATAAGTTTATTGTTTCCAGACATTACATTACACACGTAGGCAAAAGAGCAAATAGCTACCACTCTAGGCACTTTTGCGTATTGTTTATAAATAAACTATAGAACCTTAGCTTCAATCTGTGCATGAGAATTTTCGATACCTGTATTATGTACTTAGCGAGTAATAAATTTAATTAAGATGAGGATGCCAATTGTGAGCTATAGTCGCTGCTGCCAACAAGAACAGAATAAGTCTCTACGACTAAAATCTGAATTTATAAAAATCGCTGCAAGTTTTCGACTTGTGCCATAAAACCGAAGGTGGGGTAGATATATAATACACAAGATGACGTACTTTGTAGGTAAGATAATGGGCTGAGGCCGGAAGTTTATTATGATTTCTTGGGTGAAAATTGACTTAGAAAATAAACACTTGCATCTATACCGAGAAGTGTGTCATAAAAAATAAGCACTTCCATATTTTTGCTATACATCCAGATGTGACTTATGAATAAGTTAAGATTTTCCCTTTGTAGGGTGGAACATACGGTTTCCTTATGGCTTTAATATGAATGCGCCCTTCTTAGAAGGGCCTACTACGAAAGCCGAACTGCTTTATTCGGACGACAACGTGTCGTTGTACTTCATTACAATATTAGCCCAGATTGATAAAAATAAGAAAATCGGACGAACATTTCGTAGTAGGCCCGTAGTTTGAAAATCAGATAAACCTTTGCAGAACTTTCTTTTGTTCATCATCTAGATTATAAATTGATACATTTTAACTTAGGGAACATTCTGAACACAACTTAAGCTCTTTAAGAAGTGTTTGCAAGTCTAATCCAATTCATTTTTATCATCAATCCTCTTTCGAATTTCCTTAAGTGTAATCGTATGAAACACCATCTGTCTTTGGAAAAAAAAACTAATTTGCCTGCTTAATACCTTCGGGGCACCAAGAAAAATAGAAAGGTGAGCTAAGGCCATTACATTCCAGGCCTTGGCTCATCGCCAGGTGTCTTCTGCCGCTTTCACGTTTGCGGCTCTAATGCTCGATTAGATAACACATTTGGATAATTCCATTTGGGAGTATATCGATTTTGAACTTCAAGTAATAAGACGGTCGGCAACAGATAAATAAATAAATGAATAATAAATATTTGACAACATCACATACATTGCTCCGATTCCTAAGTAAGTAAACTAAAGCACACACACAAGTGCTATGGAAATCAGAAACAACGGTGGTATCACAAACACCCAGACCTGAGCCAATATAAAAAAGTTCGTTTTCTAAATTGAACCAACCGGGGATCGAACCCGGGACCTCAGAGATGGCGACACCTTGAAAACCGGTGTACTAAGCCACTTGACCGCGGAGGTCGTCCAATATTTTTGTACTATGTCACACTTTTTTAACCCGACTGCAAGGAAAGGGTTATGTTTTTCGCGCGTATCTTGTACGTATGTTTGTTTATATGTAATATTCTTTAATTAAGATATCGTTAGATTTGTCTTGATAGTCCAAGTGTTCTCAGGTAAGTGACTTTAAAAAAACCAACATGGCAGCTTTGCGGTGCTGTTATTTGAAGTAAAAAAAAAGTTTTCTTTTTAGAAACTACATTATGAATATCAAATTAATGGTCTTTTTATAAGGATTTCAAAGAGGTATATCATGACCGTTATATACAACATGCTATAAACCCCTAATGCCGAATATGGTATATAGAGACCATCAAACTGAACAACTTTTACTAAGGGACCAACTCTGAAATCACGAAAAAAAAAATCAGCTGATTCATACATTTTGATTTTAATTTTTGTCGGATCGCATCAGTCGGAGCTGCATGATATTTGATCTTGTTTACTTCTTTTCAGTTGACTTGTCTTTTGATACAGGCGGGTTCTTTAGTTTTTAAATTTATTTTATTGCATGTTACTGGCCATGCTTCAATATCGTACGGTGACAAAATAGTCCAGTGATCACTTCCTTATCATTATGGTTTTTATGATAATAATATTTCAACGCCTACTCTGCATCGAAGTAACTACGCTAAGAATTTAAAATTTTTGTACAGAAGCTTTAATAATAGCTGGGTTTTAATTTAAAACGTAAGCCTAATATTTTAAATTCGAATAAACTCTAAGTAGAAAATGTATAAATAATAAATTAATGCACCGTCCATCATTCTGTTACTCGGGCCGCAACAGAACTCGACGGACTAAGTAATTAAAGAAGGAAAAATTAACAAATTCTCAATTCGACTTTTCCTTGTTTTAGGTGGAGATGAATAAACAACAGTGCCGGTTAAAATGTAATCTTAAGGAGGTGGAGTGCCGGAAATGTTTTATTTTGTGATCGGCCTAAAGTGCGCGGCAAGATGGAGTGTACGTTCCGCGTTAGCCCCTCTCGAGTGCTTTCTACGTGGACCTTGCTACTCGGCACCTTCAATATCGCGGGTGAGTGTTCTTAACATAGAAAAAAAATGTTTTTTGAAATTTTACGGCCATGGTATTGTCACAATGTAAACAAAATTCTGGTAAGACCAGAGAAAAAGTTTTATAACGCCTTCGAAAGATATTTGAAATGTCACCTCATCGGGGGGGCTATTTTCCATCCAATGAAAGTGAGTAAAGAGCGATCGACGCCTTTCAAAAATAGGGCCCCTGGAACTCGCACCTTAAGACGATTAGTGCCCTCAAAGTGGCGCCCTCATCATAATTAAATTTGTTGCTTGCTAAGTACATTATGTATCGAAAATTCACACGTACAGATTGAAGCTAAGTTTGTATGGTTTTTTTTACAAACAAACCCCTCAGTTAAATATAGTTTGTTGTAGTAGTAGGCAAAAGAGCAATAAGTGGCCACTTTTGGCACATTTGCCTACTACTACTACAACGAACTATATTTTACTGAGGTTATTGTTTGTAAATAAACTATAGAACTTTAGCTTCAATCTGTACGTTTGAATTTTCGATTAATATAATGAGGGCGCCACTGTGAGGGCACTAATCGCCTTAAGTGTCAGTACGCACCCCAACGTGTCAGTATGCACCCTCTGCGTGTGTAAAAGCTGTGCATGTAGTAGTAGAAGTAGAGTGCTGTGTTGTTCTGCCCCCTAAGACCACAGAAACGCGATATGATATAACAATTGATCACGTTTAACTGACAAAAGACAATGGATTTTAACAGTTGAGTGTCGATAAAACGGTATATCACGCTATTTATATAATATCTCGTGTTTCGTCGTTCATGCTAGAAGAGCGTTGTTTATTCATGTGGCCATGGTATTTTTACCTTTTAAAATACTCAGGAAGATTGTCATTCCAAATTAGAAGAATTGTTTTCTTAATAAATAGTTGCGGATGAGTATCGCTTATCCAATTCCAATTTTGAACTTGAGCCTTTTATTTTATTCAAGAGCCACCCCCTTAATGGGTAATGTATTCATGAGTTAAATACCGGGGCTTAAACATAAAAGAATACCGGGGCTTAAACATAAAAGTGTCAACTTTCGTTCTAACCCGTTATTGCCAAGAGTTGTGCAATAACAATAAGATATTAGAGTTGATTCAGTCAGCCCCTTTTTAAAGTATCGTTAGTGTTTTCACTTGGCCTACGCATTATGATTATATTGTCATCATCATCGAAATCAGTACAAAATATCAATACATAATTTCCATAAAAATTTAAATAAGATATTAATTTCAAAGTATTTTTAGATACTTATTTGAGTAAAAAAAATGTAAAGGACTGAATAAGATGTTAATAATTAAAAAAAGTTTTAGTATATTGCATTAAAATGCTTATAAAATACACTTAGGGTAAATATTTATGAAATTCTCATAACGTAAACGATGAACAAAAGTAAAAGAAGCGAGCACAAGATTTGTATTTTAAGTATTTCAAAGCATTTGCTTTTTTAAAGTGATAAGCTACTTTACCGGGTAAACTCTTGTTACTTATTTCATTAACTTTAAGAGTTGTTGAGTGGTTTCCTCGGTAAAAGCTTTCGCCGTTAATTCGTTGAATTTCAAACAGGTTGTATGATCAGGATGAAGTTATGACTTGTTGTTGTCACAACTAGATTATGAAATAAGAGAGTGTGAAAGCTTTAATATAAGAAAAAGAAATAGGAGTAGAAACAAAACTCTACTTATTTAATAACGTGACAATATGTCAACTGTCATGACAATTTGGTTTACGTTGCGGTATAGCTATGAGTAGTTTGTTCTATTTTCAAATTGGTTGCCTCAATGGATATAAAATTGTCATAACAGGTGACAAATTGTCACGTTTAAATAGGGCCCCTGTCTTAAAACAGATGTCTTTTTTTTCAGCAAAAAAGTATCGTCGTCGTTTTTTAGACTACTCTCATTTTAGGTAAACTTCACCTGCTTTATATTAATGAACACCTCTTGATTAACTAATTGGTTTGCATTTAAAAAGCTTCACATCAAAACTGAAGGTTTTATGAAGAACATATTTTTTTTTATTGACGGAGGACCAACTTCATTTATTTATAATTTGAATTGTTTACCAAAGAGCTAAGTAATTACATGAAAGAGAAATGTGCCATTTAGTTGTATTATTACTGCAAATGGTTGACGTTTAAATTAAAATATCATGAAAGTACCAATTTATCCCAGGTCTTAATAAAATTACTATTTTCAGTCAAGACTTTAGTTAATCAATACAGGATAGATGAACGACCCAAATTCAAAAGGATGACTCCTGCATATCTCGAGGCATAAATAACCAAACATCTGTATTTTATCAGTATACGAACTTCGCTCAGCGGTAATAAACCAATTTCGAGGCGGAGTAAAATGTAGATCTTATCAACGAAATGGGGATGTGGTACAAATCGTGAGAAAATTCTCAATTTAGTAAAATGTAAATAATGTCATTACAACAATGTATTTAAAAGGCATGTGGCGTGGCGTCCGTCCGGCAGATTCAAATAGCATCACCTTTGGAGTATCGCAAAAGGCGACTAATGACGTAGAGCAGTGTTGTTTTTTTCCAGTGTTTAATATTAGTGGTACGCGTACCCCCAGGGGTACCCGAAGTTGCATCAAGGGGTTCATGCTGCATTCTCATTCACATGATTTTATATATCTGATTTAATTTTTTATTATTCATTCCTGCATTAAGGGGTACCTAAGCGAGATTGGGGTTATTCTTGGAGGGATACGTAGGAAAAACTGATTAATAAACTAATTTTGAAAACCCAACCTACCTGCCAAGCGTGCAGATTATGGTGACATCTTCCCACGAGAGAGGTCTACAGGATACTATTACAGTGGACTCTATGATGTAACAAAAATAAACATAAAATCTTTTTTGTTATGTTTATTCGTATCTCGATTGAGTAAAGGTTGAAAGGGTGAAAGGTTATCGATTGTGTTATGAGATCAATTTCTAGTGCATGTTGTTCTATTATCATAAGTAGAGGAGTGGGGGTTTATAAATAATTTATTTGTAAGTAAACATGACTAATGTCACAGTCAGTGGACTTTTCTTCCTCCAAAAATAGCTATGATTTAATTCGACACAGTATTATAAAATTTCAACTTGTACCAAACAACCAAATTGGGGTTGGACAGGAAAATTCCTTTTAAACAATAAATCTTCTCTTATGACTTGGTAGATTGCATGCTTCCTCTCATTAGGTAATATCTATGAAAACAGTAAATATATCATTTTCATGAACATCATATTTTGGGGTCCAAATATCATGGATACTAAAAGAGATTCGTAGTGAGTCAAATAACTTTTAAATGAAGGCTATAACAGTTGTTATTTTTTTTCCTGATTTAATAAAAATACCGCTTAAGTGCGAGTCGGATTCGCGCACGAAGGGTTCCGTAAAAATCACGTTGGTTGTATAGGAGCCCCCCTTCAATATTGTGTGAATATTTCAAGCGTCTACCTGTTGCCGCTATCAATATCTATTCTCAAGATAGGGGGAAAATATTATTTCAGCCATTTTGAAAAATGATGAAAAATTACATAAAAACGCGAGGTCTACAGCTCTACTAGTCTTATTCTTCCACGCGCACTATAAAGAAAGCGCCGGGCAAGCGCCGCTTTTAGATTTTAACAAAAATTACAATGTTAAGACATAATAAAATTAAATGAGAATTTGAAATTTTTGAGATTTAAGCATTCACAATGCTATTTTTATATAATACTAAATAATATACTAGAAAAAATAGGACTCGCACCAGATCAAGTTCTCGGACGGGAATCGAACCCGCGACCTTTGGATATCCGGTCCAATGCTCTGACCGCTGAGCTACCGAGTCACTAGTGAGAACGTCGAATTTCTTCTAGTATATCAACTCTTACGCTGCAAGCCAGCGCCATCTCACCAATGTAGAAGGAATTAACCTCGACATTCAACTGAACATCTTTCCAGATATTTTTAAACAGTTGATTAAGATGAGAAAGCTATATAACTATTTGAAATTTTTGAGATTTAAGCATTCACAATGCTATTTTTATATAATTTTAAATAATATTACTAGAAAAAAAAATCCTATTTTATCTAGTATATTATTTAGTATTAAATAAGAAAACAATTACAAACAAGTGTTTTATGGCACTGAAACCTTGTTTTATCGTATGAATGTTAAAGTGAATTAAATAGTGCAATGATATTAGTTTTAAACTTACCTTGTGATTCATAAAAACTTCAAACGCTTGATATACATTTTAGTTAAAATGTGTTTTGTCTTCTTCGTTCAAAGTAGATTCATAATGCGATTTTTTTAATGAATAACACGGTTAATCTAATAAATCATATTTTAATAATAAAACTGTAAATTATAAATTTTTGTGAGCGCAACATCCGCTAAACGGATTTTGATGAGTTTTCCACAGTTTGGTAGCTTGGAGTCCAACTTAAAATTTAAGCTATGCTTCATCTAATTCGGGTGGGTAGAACCTGGGACACAGCTTGAACTCTCCATAGTATTAGCTTTCATACACTAAGGAGGGCATTTAAACTGGTCGCTATATTTTTCTACTGTCCACGCGGACGAGGTCGCGGTCGGAGGCTAGTCAAACAATACTTACGTTAAATGAATATTTTTTAGCTGATTGAGTGAAAAGGCCACTATTAAAATGAGAATATAATTTTTTTCTTCAGACTATTTAAATTAAAAAAATCTTTCTAAAGCTATACTATAATTATGTAGTCTTAGGTCAACATTGTTTAGAGATATTTATTATGCATGCTTTAACTACGTAGTAGGTATTTTTTTAAATTTGAGATTTTAGCATTCACAATGCTAATTTTATACAATACCAAATATTATACGAGAAAAAATACGAATTGCACCAGATCATTTTCTCGGATGGGATCATCATATATCATATTCCAATGCTCTTACCGCTGAGCTACCGTGTCACAACCGAGCTACTTAGTGACTCGGTAGCTCAGCGGTAAGAGCATTGTACCGGACATCCAAAGGTCGCGAGTTCGATTTCCGTCTGGATAAAGTCTGGTGTGAGTCGTATTTTTTATGGTAAATTATTTGGTATTGTATAGGTACTAAATATATAATGCTAGCATGAGTTATAATGTATGCCATGCACTTAATATTCTTTGTAGGATCTTAAGAAGAAATATTCGAGATATTATGCTTCCGTGCTATGATCTCGCCGCCCTTTTGTTTAGACATCTTTGAAGTTATTATTCTTTCAATGAAATTCTTTAGAAGCACACTCCATATTGTTCACCTTTATAATCAAAGATTGTTCATAAAACCTTTCATCTTGTCATGCCTTAGTATTTGGGAATCTTTTTGACTTGTAGCCTAATTTTTAGACTTACTTAAGTAGATTAAATTAAAAGTAAAATAATATTTCAAGTCACTGGCTTTATTTTGTATCTGCTAAATGAAATTCATGTGCGAAATATGTTATTTTTATTTACACTTTGAAACCAATCAACTGGAATTAAATTGCCAATTTAAATCTGCTTTGATGTTTTTCTATCAGATAAATAATATAAACATTAAACCTTGGATCATACATAAACTACTATTATTTTATTTATTTATTTCAATATAAAAAACCCAAAAAAACTTTCAAAATTAAATTTCTCTAAAAAGCAAGAAGCAAGAAGAAGAAATAATATTTAAAGCTAAATGATTTTTAATAAAACACGTGTAATGAAGTCGGGTGGGGCTTTTAGAATTAAAAAAAAGAAGTTGTCCTTCGGCCCGAAGTGTAAGTACCTTCTGTATTAGGTAGATAATTAGTGTAGTAGTAGACCTACTAATACGCAGGTGCGTTCGAACAAACTCTTCAGCTAGAACTAAAAGTTAACGTTTACATATATGATTTTACTCACGAGTATTATATTGTTCTAATTATTCATGACTCCCATGTCATTAGGCCCCATGTCTTCGAATATTATCGTCAGACCAAATTGAAAGTATACCCAATCGAAAAAAAAACAACTACTAAAATCGGCACACCAACGCCAGAGTAATCGATGTACATACAAAAAACAAACAAAAAATACGGGTCGAATTGAGTACCTCCCTCCTTTTGAAGTCGGTAAAAAAAATATGGGTCAAATTGAGTACCTCCCTACTTTTGAAGTCCGTAAAAAAAATAAGGGTCGACTTGAGTACCTCCCTCCTTTTGTAAAAAAAATAGACATCCACCATAACTCTAAACGATACACTTACAATAAATATTCCTTAATCGTTTCTAGTGTTAAAAAACGTTTGGGTAGTTATTCACCACTTGGAAACGTACCTATTGATTACTGTCTTTACAACAAACAGCCAGATATTTCATGAAAGGTATAATTACTGGCTTGGGTACCGACTACCGTGTCAAAACTAATAGCAGTTTCAGCAACATGTAAATGAATTGTATTTTGTTACTGAAGGCCTGTCTGAAGGCTACTGTAAGGTGACGTCATTAATTTCAGGAGCCAACATGCTAGGAATATGAATTTACATTGCTAAATGGATCATTAGGATCGGTCGGGTGCGACAAATCGAGCGTTACTTTTTGTATAATATTATCATATTTAATATCATGTTAAAGAAGATATATTTATTTTATTTCTGATATTCGGAAAGTGATGTATATTTAAACTGAGAAGCGGGTCGAATACTCTACGTTCCACCCTAGGGTGTAAAAGAATTTTAAAAATGGAACTGAATTTGGTTACATGGTCGACCATAGAGTTACCTCATCGGCAATGAAAACATTTACAATGGGTGCATTCCAACAGCTTAATCGCTGAGTCATCGATCGCCATAGAGTACATTTTACTATGGAAAAAAATAAAATTGAACATTGAAACAAATTACTTTAACAAATATTTTGGAAAAACTACGATTTTTTTACTTTCCTCATATTCGAAATGAAAGTAGAATGTTTAACACGGGTAATAGTCATTTCCTTTTGACCCTTGTCTAACAATCTACTACTTGTCAACTGCTCCATGTTATATACATACTTGTATTACTTGTGTTTGATTTGATTTTCCGATTAAAAAAAACAATAAACGATTTTTTTTAATTATTTAGTCGTTACGTTAGCAGATTAAAATAATTTAACTGTTACAAGTATTATCCTTTCATTAATGTTATTATGATTAAATTTGAGAGTTAGTGCTTAAAGGCAAAACGCCATCTCTGTTTAAGTAGTTTAGTTATTGTTGACTTTACTTCAGAGGTAGGATGGGGAAGTGGTACATCCTTGAAATGACCAACTTCTTGGAACTTGTAATCACAGTGACCCAAATTAAGTGATCACATGAGTGATGTTAAGTTAGTTTCAAGTCTTTGATGATTAGGTAAGTTTTGAGAACATTTGCAAAGACTTGTAATTGTCATTTACAATTAACGTAGATACTAGGAATATAGTCAACTATAACAAGAATATTTTTCTGTTCGTCTTCTTTAAAATCTGATATAACACATTTTGAATTAAAACACTACTGGAATATATTGATTCCAACTTTTTCATCAACTCACCACTGAGAAAAAGACTCTTCGAGTCTTGACAGACAGACATACGGACATCCAAGTGATCAAATTTGGTTTTCACTGTTACAAGTTTTTAACAGTTACGTGCCTCACGGTACGAAACTCTTAAAAACTACAGGTTTTTAATACACTCTCGATATTATTATATGGTCGACAGTAAGTTTGAATTAACTAACAATTTTTTATTTTAGTTTATAATATCCATGGAATTCCCCAACTTCATAAATATTTATAAACCTCATATATTTTATAAGGTTCATTTCAGAACATACTATACAGGATGTCCCAAAAATTTGGCATACGAAGGAAAAGTACCTTAAATGGACATTTTATGTAGGTAGAATATTTTACTAAAAGAAGATTTTATTTTGATTTGAAAAAAAATTGGAACTGCATTCAAAGATTTTGGAAAAATTTCCTGCCTTAACCAGAAATCAAACCGACCAAATTTTATATGAAAAAGAAAACAATATTTTATTTTTACGATAGTGATCAAAAGGGTTACTCATTAGGACTATATTGTCTTGGATAACACAGCATCTTAAACAAAAGGAAGACCATGAAATTTAACATTTTAATTTTATTTTTTACGTATTTTATCATATATTTTTTTTAACTTTTAAATGCAGTTCAAAATTAAGTGTTCTTTCATGAAAATTTTACTATCTTCAATGTTTAAGGTACTTTCCTTCGGTGTGGCAAAGTTTTGGGACACCCTGTATGTATATATTGCTTACAGCAAGCTTGTGAAATTTAACATGGCAGACACGCGGCCGGATTCAAACGAAATTACTTGGATACATTATTAAGTAGACCCCATCTTGGGCTCATAACTGTGACACGCGTTGGGGGGCAGACCTCTAAGGCGTGATAAATAAACATAATGTTAGTAAAGCATTGCGTTTATTAAATATTTTACATTTCGCACACTTTATAAGTTAACGCAATATTCTGGTAAATTTTAAGCGGTGTTATTTAAGACTTTAATTATGTACATTAGGTACTTCCTATTAATTTCGTAATATTTTTCCTCGAAATAGAAGTTTATAAAGACTTAATTTCGATCCACCCATCGAATCGATCGAATCCAACTCGGAAGGGCAGCATTGAAAAAATCTTCGCGTCTAACTTACCTTAGTGTCTCAAGACGAAAGTCTATGACCAGTGTGTGTTACCAGTGATGACGGCAGTGAAATGTGAAACTATGGGTCTCATAAGAAGGCTCAAGGTCACAGCGCGCAATGGAGAGAGAAATGCTCGGGGTTTCCCTACGTGAGCGAATCAGAAATGAGGAGATTCGTAGAAGAACTAAAATAACAGACATCGCTCGAAGGATTGCTCAGCTGAAGTAGCAGTGGGCGGGACAAATAGCAAGAAGAACCGATGGCCCCCAACAAGGTGGATCGACGAAAGGTCACTGGTGAAGGTCACGGGAAGCAGCTGGATGCGGGCACCGCACAGGACCGATCGTTGTGGAGATCCTTAGGGGAGGCCTATACCCAGCAGTGGGTGTCGTACGGCTGATATGATGATGATGATGATAATGATGATGAAAGACTTAATTTAAAAATACTTACAAAAATTACTATCTCAAAATATATTTAATGGATACAATTACATTTGTATCAATTAGATGAATGTATTACACTAATACACATAACTGTCATGGACAATAAAGGCCTTATCAAATAATTATTTTGTGACAATTGTGACTGAAAATAACAGTAATTTCCTTCAGTTTAATGTATTCATTTGTTAATATTTCAATTCGGTCATGACTAACATTAATTTCCAGCATAGTGGTCCTTTCGTGATATTTTACGTTTATTTAGTAAAGAGAGCAGTATATTTTGTTTTTATTTGTACAGAACTTTTGGGTAAAGAGGTAGAGTATTAAAACGACACGAACCCAAAAAAAACAGGCTAAGTGCGTGTCGGACTTTTCCACATTTAGGGTCCCGTACCTAATAGGGATAAGGGGCGGAGCTTATATTTGCTTCGCGTCTGAACGAAAAATTAAGTTGGTTTGTAATAGAAATTTGCAATAAAAAATTAGATATATAAATAAAAGTATTAGTATTTTAAGATAAATAATATTAGAAAAAAATATATTAGAAAAAATACTAGAAAAAATCGACTCACCCGTAGCACCTCAGATGGGACACAAATATTAGTATTTTGGTGAAATATACGTAATTATAAACATTATCACTAAATTTCAAGTTCATAGGTCAATGGTACAATAACTATCTTCAGACATAGCTTCTTTAGGGGCTTTTAAAGGGGATACTTTAGGGGTGTTTACATTAAAATTTCCTGCACATTGGACCTTGGACTACGAAGATACTCAAGAGAACTCTTCAAAATCAAATAGGATAGTGTATTAGTGATTACTCTACGGTATTGAAAGGTTTCGCATCAGCCATTTTTATGCACACTGCTGGGGCTGGGATACAAGCCTTACTTATGGGCTGATGAATAGGATGGACCATAACCCACCGCGCGGGCCCAATGCGGATTGGTGGGTGTTAATGAGTGCAAATGTATAATACACTTTGGTCACGGAGCTCGAGATAATACACTTTGGTCACGCACCCCATGACTGACCCTTGCTAAAATTAACAGCGCGAAAAGTGGAAATTGAGTTATTAGGAGTATTATACCATTAAAAGGTGTGAAATATGAATAAAATATATGTATATCGTTGCTTAAATTTACTTATACATACCTACCACAAAAAAGTTAAAAATAAAAAATCTTTTAAAAATTAAAAAGAAAAACCGCCTTCAAAAAACCTTTATAAAATTGCTATAAAAAACAGCTTCAAAAAACAACAGCTCTAAAAAGCAAGAAATAATATTAAAATCTGCATAAGTACCTACGCATATCTGATATAAAATAACGTCTTATGAAGTCGGGAGGGGCTTTAAGAATTAAAAAATCAAATTGAGAAAGAGAAACCACTATAAATGCTTATATAATTAAAAAAGAAAAATATCTTTTAGCCCCACCCGACTTCAAAAGACGTTATTTTATATCAGATATGCGTAAGTACTTATGCAGATTTTAATATTATTTCTTGCTTTTTAGAGCTGTTGTTTTTTGAAGCTGTTTTTTATAGCAATTTTATTAAGGTTTTTTAAAGGCGGTTTTTATTTACTGAAAACAGTGAATAACGCCATAACGGCAATTGAAAAGTTGTTGTGTTCCGGCAGTTAGAGGTAAGATAGCCAGTACCTTAGTGCTGAGGATTCCGGGCGTAGTGCGCTTCCACCTTCGGCTTATCGTCACTTAACATCAGGTGAGATGAAGGCCGAGCACTAACCAAACCGTAGTGGATTAAAAAAATGGTTGGTCAATTTCATACCAACCATTTTTTAGACGACCTCCGTGGTCGAGTGGCTTTGTACACCGGTTTTCAAAGTGTCGCCATCTCTGAGGTCCCGGGTTCGATCCCCGGTTGGGTCAATTGAGAAAACGAACTTTTATATATTGGCTCAGGTCTAGGTGTTTGTGATACCACCGTTGTCATTGATTTCCATAACACAAGTGCTTTATCTACTTACTTTGGTATCAAAGCAATGTATGTGATGTCAAATATTTATATTTATTTATTTATTTATTTATACAGCCATCTAAACTAGGCAATGATTGTAATATAGGTGCTTTTAAAAGTGCAACTCGGCATTTTTATATATATTTTTTTAATTTTTTTGGTTTGGCGTTCGCTCACACGACTGACAGAGCAAAATCAAAAGTATGGGGTGCTGCGTTTAGTTGATGCTACCCGGGTACCGCCTGCTTGCGACTTCTACTGGGGGAAAATACATATTTTTTCTGTGCCACAAACGTATTCGATTTTTTTGTAAACAGTTAGGCCCCATAATTGGGTCATGCTTTAAGTATACAGCTGAATTTTTTATTTTGTATTAATTCATATAAATTCAATGTATTTAATAGACTGGTTTATTAAATACATTGAATTTGAAAGGCTCAGTTTGATCTTTGACAAACATGAGTTTATCCAAAATATTTACAGCCACGCCTATAAATATGTATATAGTTTAGAACTTTGTCACAAGGCTATAACTTTTTTGAACAGAAATTAATTAGAAATGACATCTATAATAAAGTGAAAATGTTCTAAAATGTGTACATATTTTGAGTGTACAATTTCACAGTAAAACGTTAAAATAAATATTAAATGACACCACTATAATTAGACACTGACTGCCATGAATCGATATCAAATTACATAGAGCATCTCTATATTGAATGTAATGTAAGCCACCTTAAGCAGTAAAATAAAAGTAGCATACGATTTGTTTAGACACCTAATTCATTTTAACTGACTCAGATAAAAAGTCTTAGTTATTGATTTTTTTTAATGAATCTCCTTAGTTTCTCATATTCTTGATTAAGGCAAAGCCCAGGTCTTTAAAAAGTAGCCTACAATATTATTCGCTGAGCGAGCGCAAAGCGTCTCTTTTTCAGCTTGGTCAAAAATTATTTAATATTTCTGTCTTGCTGGCTGTTCTCTTCTACAGGTTGCATTACTCAACAAATTGTCGTGAAATTTTGTGATCAGGTTCGATAATTACATATAATATTTTTAGAGCCAGTTTTACGAAATTTTTCAAAATAAAAAAATATGCTTGGACAATTTTACACAGCGCCATCTAGCCCCAAACTAAGTATACTTATATACATAGTAACACCCAGACCCGTCACAGAAATTAAAATTCATCAAAATGGCGGAGATAATGTAAAATCGACGTCTACAGCTCACAGAGCCACTATATAAGGAGTTACAAAAGTACCCCTAATGCCGAATATGGTAGATAGGGACCATCAAACTGAACAACTTTTACTATGGGACCAACTCTGATACATACATTTTGATATTTTCGTAATTATTTTTTGTATGAAACAGCTGATTTTTTTTTCGCGATTTCAGAGTTGGTCCCATAGTAAAAGTTGTTCAGTTTAATGGTCCCTATCTACCATATTCGGCATTAGGGGTACTTTTGTAACACCATGTATAACTTATCAAAAAACTGTAATGTAAGGCACAACAGCTTTTAATCATACTTGCCATTTTATTTTCAACTAAAAATAATATTCAAGGAAAACGACCAAGTATTAAAATTTTGTAAAGTTTCAAGTAAAAAATTCAATTTTTAAAATATCTTTTGCGATACTCAAATAAAGCAACCAATACTCTTTCGTACTGTTAGGTTACTATCACCCAAACCTGCTCTAAAAACGCGAAATCTTTATGCTTTTTTGAGTACTTTATTCTCTAATGTTATAAGGGCGTATTCCCGAAGCTGGCGCCTGCTACCACCTTTCTACGTAAATACGCACAAAAGCTTTATTCTGAAGTAGAGGGTTGCATGTAACAAGAATGGTTTTTGTATATTCTGACACTGGGCAACACATGGTAACATATTGGACAATTTTTCTGATATATTGCGGAAAATCTCCCATGGCAGCTGTCTCGTTGGCGGCTCCCACTGCGAATCGAAGAGATACGAGTATTTTTAACCCCTGACAAAAAGAGGGTGTTGTAAGTTTAACGTGTCTGTGTGTCTGTGGTATCGTAGCTCCCAAACGGATGAACCGATTTTGGTTTAGTTTTTTTGTGTGAAAGATATTTTTTTTATAGTGTTAAATAAGAAAACGTATCTATGAATGAGGAAAGAATTTTGGACTGTTTGACTTATGAACTTTTTATTTCATCCTTTTACTGTGACAAAATTAGTTAACTATTAAGAAATATGTGAGCAATAAAGAAATAATATCAGATAGTGATTTAAAAATGTTTTTATTATCCAAGTGGCCTTCATCTCACCTGGCAATTTTAGTGACAAAAAGGCAGAGAGTGCTTTACCCGGAATTCCAAAACACACAAGGAACTGGCAATATTACCTCTGACTGCCGTTACACAATAGTAGTATGTAAAACTATTCACTTGTACACAAAATCAGAAATAAACTTCATTAATTATAAACTTAAACTTGACGTAGAATTTTATAAAAACAAGTTCTTTTAACTTTTAACTCAACTAATAATTATGTTCCCAAGGACGAAACACAGTTCTATTTAAAAGTTTGTAACATTTCTTCAAACAATTTTCGACTGATAAAATAGGTGAGTTATTGCCCGTACATTTGTGTGACTCGTGAACGCATCAATAACATCACTACGTTAAATTATATCTGTGACATATTGGAAATAACTTACAGGAAATCAAAGTATATCATAGGGTTGGTAAGACATACAAAGCTTACGAGTTGTTTTTAGATAGCGCTAAAGTCACTATATTTGAAACATAACGTATCTAAAATGATTCAGATTCAAAATGAAAGGACTGCTGTGAATGTATGATTTGTTTGTATATAAAATCTAAGTTATGTTTTTGTTTATAGTCAGCATTTATCTAAAAAAATCGTGTTTAATAGTTTTTAAATACTTAGATTTTGATGTTATGACCATGATTATGTCAATTCAAATTATTGATAGAGCCAAATTATTATGTTACTAATTATACGTATTCATTACATTTTTATCTTCATCTCTCACTGAAAATTGAAAAGATAAGACTAATAAAATTCCATTGTAATAAAAAAGGGATGTAATATTATTTAAACATGACAAAACCCATACTTTGCATATATCCGTTATACAGAGTGAAGTTTCTAGAAGATTTTCGCCAGAGAACCACAGAACGAACAAGCATTTAGAAGTACTATAATCGTCTAAGTTAGGGTAATCGAAAAATTACCATTTCACTTCATGAATTCGCGAGCTCCACAAAAGTTTACATTGAATCGCGTGGCATAAAATAAGGTGCTCGCTACACACAGACCCGTAGAACAGAGAGCGAGGAATAAAGAAAAAGATACGCAGGTATCAAACTATTACAATGTACACCATAGAAATAATAATGATATTTAAAAACTAGTATTTTCAAATAACCATATGACAGCGTTGGTATATTTTACAACGTGAATCACACAATCGATCTTTGACAAAAACGTGAATCACGCTATGGTTCGACCAATAATTACACATTCGTTACCTACTTAAATAAAAGTGATGAACATAAAATGCTTGTTTTTTAATTAAAAAATATAAATTTTATATGTGTGCATTGATTAAATCACATATTAACCTCCAGTTTACAAAGTCAGCTATATAAGACCAAGCCCATTTGGTCCGCAAACACATTCAAGATTCTTCTATTACAAGAACTTCAGCATTAGCATAGCTTAGTTATTCAGTAGTTCATTGTATGAGAAGGTACTTATATATCAAAATAATACTTTAGGGTGTATTCACGTAGGAAGCGGGTAGCCTGCGCCGACCTACCAGCGCTTATCGGAACCGGCCCGCGCAAGTAGTTGGCGCAGGCAGTCGGTACCTAGTCGCCAAAACAAATTACAATATAAATATAAATATTAAATATTTGACAACATCACATACATTGTTCTAATTCCAAAGTAAGTAGCTAAAGCACTTGTGTTATGGAAATCAAAGACAACGGTGGTATCACAAACACCCAGACCTAAGCCAATATAGAAAAGTTCGTTTTCTAAATTGACCCAACCGGGGATCGAACCCGGGACCTCAGAGATGGCGACACCTTGAAAACCGGTGTACAAAGCCACTCGACCACGGAGGTCGTCAGTGCAACATTTATGCAACATTTACAATGCAACATTTATTTTTGGTCCAATTTAAAATCCAATTGGTTCACTCGAGTCTAGAAGTTCAATGTACATAAAAAATAATTAAATTGTTGCCGATTCTGAGCAGACTCAGTGTGTAATACATCCGCTGAATATTTACAAGACTCCACGAACGGCTTATTTTCATTAGCGCGAATGCCTCAACCCATTTTTGCTGTAAGTGCTGAATGTAGGCGCCCGTTTTCTAGTTGTTAACTTAAATATACTTTATTTGCCTCAACGAACACAATGTTTTGTTTTGTGAGCCAATTATTGTTCGAATAACAGCTAACCGCAGTTGAATTTAAATTTCGTTGTAAATTCAGTTTTTGTTTCAAAACCAATTTAAATTGATTCGTTACTGGAAGCTTCTTATTCAAATCATTTATTAGAAATGTAAATGACGTAATCTAATTATATTTTTTTCCAGTATAATTTTTGTTAACTTGTTAATTTCGCGTTGGTTTTTAAATGACATACTTAGATGCTTAAGCTTATGTTTTAGTCGCTACCATTACTTTTCTACGTCTCATCTCGTTTATCCTATTTTGCTAAGTTGCAATAATTCTTCTAGGATCTTTTGTTTTATGAGACTTGGTAATTGTATATTTTATCTCTTTTGTTGAGCATTGTGAGCTGCGCTGTGTAAAGATAATGTAAATTTTGAATGTCTATTTCTTCTTAGTACTGTGTCTATATCTAGAATTTGCTTATTTGTTTTCATTATTTTTAGTAGATTTGTTATTAAATTAAATAGTTTTATTTTGCTAACTATGATTAACATTCTGATAACGATTATTACTAATTTCATATCAAATTTGACTAATATTGTGAATATACCTACACCTACATTTTCTACAAGCTTCAAAGTCCTGTTCTTAAGTCAACTATTCGGTGTCTTGAAGTCTTCTACTTTATAATCTACCGCCACCAGTAGTTCTTTTATGATATTCGTCTCCATCACGAATTTTACGGGCAAATACAAGTTTAATAGCACTTTTAGCTAGTGCGCCAGCGAAAACTTTATCAAGAAAATTATGTCTCCACCATAAAAGTTACAAAGTAAAATTCGTAGTGACACTGTAAAAGCTGCTTGCGCATTTTGATAATGTCGCAACCATAAACACTGGAGCAACATTAAGCTCAAAAATCCCAGTTACATCCATAGTAATGTTGCCAAATGCTAAGCTTACGACTTCACAAGCAACAGATCTGCCATCCCCAAGAGCATTACACGTGTATACACATTAAAACCTATATGGTGTCTATCTCTGAAATTAAGTTAGAGCGTAAAGCGCGGATCTGGTGCATCGTAACACTAAAATATGGCATACTTAAATCTCCGTTGGAATGCCGTTACCTCCCAGAATCTCTGTGCCTCCGTGATGTTACTTCCTTTGAGTATTTACTATCCACTGAAGCTGGCTCACACGAGAAATTTATGCATTCCACCTTTTTAGACGGGCCTTTTTGTTGGAGAAAAGGGAACGATTGTTAAAGTGTACTTCGACCACTTTTAGTTGGTGGAATTTGAACACAGTGTATACAGATTTTGTATCAGTTAATAAAAAAGTAAATGATATTGTTCTAATTTAAATATGATCTAGCTGCAGTTTTATAGGGTGCATAATTATGTGTTCTACTGATCTGTAAGCACTATTTATTAAAACTTGAATGAACATTAGAAATAAATCTCTTTTTGCGGATTACACTGCGTATATTATTAATTCAGGTGTTGTTTTAGAATTGAATAGAAATTGGAATGAACATTGTTTGCTGAATTTTGAGAAAATAAATCATATGCAGTTTTTAAATATATAATTTCCTATTAAATAGTTTCAATATGTAGACTAGAATTCGAAATGTTGCTTTCTTCAAAAAATCCAAAATAATTTAAAACAAGCATGCAAAATATTAATGTCTTGATTCTTCATAGCCTTTGCAAAAGAGATAACAAAGTTGTACGTTCGTTACTCATCTTTGTTTCGTTTCTCTAGTCACTAATTCTATTTTCATAGCGTTACTTTGAAATACAATCTCTTTAGGCACTTCTTTAGACTGCTGGAGTTTAATTTATTCGTCGGGATCTCTAATTATATCTTGAAAACGGAATTTAGTTAAAATTTAAACACAATGTTATTCATAAAATATAAATTTAAATAATAAGGTCAACATTATCGTCATCCAATTTTTAAATATTACAAAATAATAAATAGCAATGAATATTGCATTTATCTATCTGAACTCTCACTGTTGAATATTTTTTTTATAACCAAGACGTAATTTTGATGTTATAAAAGTATATGCCAGTTAATGATAATATCGAAGGAACGGGCGGAAGTTAGTAGTAAGATTTTACTTAAATAGATAGACTTACTTGGATTACACTAAGTACTTGAGCACAATATTAGATAATACTGTGCTCAAGTACTTAGTGTTTAAAAGAACCTGAAATTCAAATCAACTCGCACGTATCCTTTATTGTTAAGAAAGATAACATTAAATTCGATTTCCCGTTGGGTTTATTTCTAAAGGACCTTTCTGTGACCTTTAGAAATAAACCTTTTTTCTGTACACTCCGCACAATTGTTCAAGACTGTCATGTACTTTTATTGCTATTGAAATCTGACACGTAGATAATAAAAAAAGTTTCCATTTTTCGCTTTAACGTAACTTGGAGGTTAAATCTATTTCGCAGATGTTAATCTTCTTTTAAAATGCTTTGAAAACTTTTTGGGAATAAAATAAGTATACTAAGGATTTCTTTTGAGATACTTTCTTTTTTAGATTATTTGACAAGGTTCCATTTAAAGAATAGTAAATAATTTTTGAAATAATATAAATAAATCAATCAATAATACTATGTCGTAACAATACTTTAAGGATACACTCACTTAATAATATCAATATAAAACGTATTTTACAATGTTCGTTCTTAATTTTTTTTATCGATCCAAACGTCTTGATCAATAAAAAACCGTAAGTCATTAAAAGCACATTTTAGCGCTAAGCTACAAAGTTGTTATAAATCCGCGTTCAAATGATACGTGAAAAAGGCATTCAGAGCAAAACTTAGAAAAAACGCTAAAACTATTCCAAATGTTTCCACTAGAAAAATAAAGAAACATGTCCGAAAATGCTGTAACATCTGAGTCATTGTAATATAAAGCTTTTGCGGCGGGCAAAAGGTTCAAACAGGCCGCATTACCACCCGTTCACTTTTTTATTGTTTCGCATCGTATCGTACCTTTTGGTATAAATCGGGGTTGCGTGCTCCCTCTATGTATTTACCATGAGAAAGCCCGGCAAAAAGTGCGTGATCTTTGTCGGATATACACGAGTAAATTTATGGGGCTAGTGTGTAATAAGTTTTATTAGATAACGCAGTTCAGGGCAGTTGACCTTGATAGTTTTAATAACTGAAGTCGTGATTTTCATTAACCTACTACATTTAAAATCTGGTTGAAAGTGACGCGACGCTTGCGTGATATGAGCCGATGATGTATTGTAAAATTTAATATAGAGATAGAATGTCACACAATGCTTTTAGGCCGGCTTAATTATAATTTTGTACCTTTAATGAAATTAAAATCTAATATTATAGGTACAATATAATTTAGATTCATATATAAAATACAAAACAAAATTTAGAATAATAAATTTAACGTAAAGTGCAAGTTGTATTACAAAAATATTTTTATTCGCGACATAGTAACGAAAAATTTAGTTTTGGTGCAGGAATTACGTATTTAGCATTACTTTTTTTTACGTAACTTTCAGAAAATCGCTATCCGTGCTGTTTAACTTTGTGTGTTGTCTGATTTCAGTTCTAAATAAAAACATGAAGCGTTGAAAGTTTGTTTGCAATAACTGTGCCGTTTTACTGCCG
The DNA here is from genome assembly GCA_963556745.1 of Catoptria pinella. Taxonomy (NCBI): domain Eukaryota; kingdom Metazoa; phylum Arthropoda; class Insecta; order Lepidoptera; family Crambidae; genus Catoptria; species Catoptria pinella. The sequence goes on from OY750763.1 coordinate 12,126,002, forward strand.
GCTATATTTTTTGTTATAAAAAATACATAAACAGTATTCTGTTTGTGGATGTATTCATCCAGGATTCGAGAAGACTATGTTTATTATTGAGAATTCGTTCTTCATTAAAGTTATCTTACGAAAATGTTGAGTAACATTGTATGAACATTATTGTTTTGTCATTTTTTATTTATTTATTTTATTTTAAGAAACAAACGGTCGTAAACATTCATGAACAAAAATCTTAAATAACATCTTACATAAGACCTATAGTTTCCTTAATGAAACAATGGAGTGAAAATCATTAACACAAAGATTATGATAATACATACTTACATACACCTTGGGTAGATAAAAAAGTAGAAAAGAAGAGAATAGGTTGTTTTAAATGACAAAAATATACTTACTTACCTAATTACATGAAAGCCAAGTATATTTACCCGTTCTTGATAAAAATACAAGTTTAGTTAAAGAGTTGGGAGTGATTGTCTATGCGAATCTGACTCCTTCCCGGATTTATGAGTGTGCTGTAACCATCAGATGTACTCAAGAATTTTAAATAATTATATTAAAGGTAGAATTTTCGTAGCTATACCCGACATAATATTTGAATGTTTAACGTTGAAACTAGTCACTAACCGATACTAAATCAGTAATTCAAACAAACAATGTTCGATACATTGTTGTATGTTATCGATGCAGCTATTAGCTTTTGTGTTCACGCTTATACCGAATAGTAAATTAATGACATTATTATATAAACAGTAATGTGAATTTCGCGCGTACAGTTCATTAGAAATAAAACACTTTTTACGGATTACAGCGCGTATATTATTAATTCAGGTGTTGTTTTAGAATTATTTAGTCCTCCCGTGACCACGGCCCCTGGAAAGGTGTCGAAACGTCGGGAATTCTAAAAAACCAATAAATACAATAATATAAATACTTAATAATTCTAAAACAACACCTGAATTAATAATATACGCGCTGTAATCCGTAAAAAGTGTTTTATTAGTAATGTGAATTGTATAAAATGCTTGAAATAGTAGAAATATACATATTCTGAAAAGCTTTGTATAGGAAATATGAAATAGGGACACTATTTCATTATTTTAGTGACAAAAGATAGACTATGTTTTTTCCATGGTCTCTTTAATAAAATTCGTTCACTAGTTCAGGCGTTAAAATGTTGACAAAATAATTAACTTACAGAAAGTGTTACTATGGATTTGTCACAACCAATCACAGTTTTATTTCAATGGTTCCCCAGAATTATTGTCATGGACAAACGGTTTCCAATTGCTTTGAATCATTTTAAAGGTACGCTTTATTGCAAGTATCAACGGCCGTATAATATCACGATTGGTGAAATTTCGCCGAAATTGCTTTCGAGAATTGGGAGTTTTACATGGTAAATTTGAGTGTACCCACTCAGAAAATGATTTAAAAGCAGTCTCGTGTGAAATTAACGAAGCCTTGTTGGTTGGCTTAGAACAGGAGATAATGAATTGTTCTAATTTAGAAAGGTAATGTACCGATGTTTGATTACTGGTGTTTCCGAAGGGTAGGCGTTTGATATCTTATATTAAAAAGGTATTACTTTAACTGAGGCTCTTTGCGAAATAAGTTTATTCGCGTGATGTAGGTACATATTCAATATAATGTCACATTTTTTTAAATTAAAATCAAAGAAATTGTGCCTGAAAATCCGTAAAAAATCGTGCGATGGTAAGCTAAATAAATGATATTTTTCAGGATTATGAAAAAACTAGTACCAAATAATATACTAGAAAAAATACGACTCGCACCAGATCATGTTCTCGGACGGGAATCGAACCCGCGACCTTTGGATATCCGGTCCAATGCTCTGACCGCTGAGCTACCGAGTCACAGTGACTCGGTAGCTCAGTGGTCAGAGCATGGTGCGAGTCGTATTTTTTCTAGTATATTATTTGGTATTATATAAAAATAGCATTGTGAATGCTAAAATCTCAAAAAAATAAAAATAAACTAGTAGTCAGATCTGTGTAAAAAAAATATAGGACCACTGCTGAATTATTTTTTTTCAGTTAAAAAAGTAATTATTAAAATCGGTTAACAACTGGCGAAGTTATGGTAAAACATACACAAAAAAAACCATCGACTTGATAACCTCCTCTTTTTTTGAAGTCGGTTAATAATAAATATTTGAGAGTAAATAGTGTTTCCTAGTATCCAAGTCACAACAGTAGCCACATCATTCAAAGAAATAATGAAGTCATTAGCGAAGCGTACTTCAGACATACCTTTAAGTATCGCACACGATAATTTTCTCTTCCTCAAATTAGGCATAATCAAAGCGTTACGACAAAATATGGAAACTTTGAAAGTAAATAGTATTTTCTAGTATCCAGGTCACAAATACTAGAAGCGTCAGCTTTACGAGGATTAATGAAGTCATTAGTGAATCGCACTTCAAACGTACCCATTATTATCGCACACAATCATTTTTTCTTCCTCAAATTCGGCATAATCAAAGCGTTATGACAAAATATGGGAGCATGAAAGTCTTAAAAGGTCACAATAGCGCCCTAAAATTCACGTGTTGAGCCATTCACACGCGATAGTTTCACGTGAGGGCGGGATGCCGTGGACTTGTCACGGCATGCCCAAGGTTGAAGCCGCCCATCGACGACGCGTTTCATCACGCGATCATACACTTAAGTCGCTTAATTGAAGCTTACCTTAGTTGACACTACGCTTGCATTTATTGCTCATTCTGTGGGATTTGCTATCTTTGCAAAAATTAAGACGGCAAAACCTTTCCGTCAAAGTTAATTAAGATTATAAATGACAGCGTTATTGAACAAATAAATCATAGTCAAACGTCTTAATCAGTACATAAATATCATCATGCCTGTTTTCTGCTGAGGACTTGGAGATGTACCTTTACCTAGGGTTGCCAGGTCCAAAAACACAAAAGCCGGACTCGGCACTCAATTTGGCCGGACATTTTACCCTTAAAGCCGGATATACCTTTTTTAATAGCTAATCTTTTAAAGCCGGACATATGTTCTAAAAGCCGGACAATATTTATTACCGCCTTGCAAACAGCGGTCAGTCAGCGGGGAGTCGTGTCGTGACATCACTTGCGACTCGCGCGGCAGCCACACAAAGCCTAACTAAAGCCGGACAGGCCGGACGAAGAAACGAAGACGACGACGAATGAATGACGAACGATGATTTGACGAGAATAAAATTTGGCCAGACAAGAGGTTAAAAAGCCAAACATGTCCGGCTAAATCCGGACACCTGGCTACCCTAACTACACCGATGGAATTTACTTGCTACGACCTTGAAACACTTGGCTGTTTTCAACTACTTTGATATACTTATTACTAGCGGCTGCTATACTTTCAGAAATACAACTGTGAAAACCGCATCTCATTTCGTGCAGTAGTTTTTGCGTGATGCGCGTACAAATATATAGACGAAAATTCTAAAAATTTTTTTTTGGGTTATATTACTTTTCTAAAGACCCCATATTTAACCTAGCGAGCGCGAAACGTCACCGTTTCAGCTTGAGTGAAAATCATATTTCAGCCATTTCGGAAAATGTTAAAAAATGTCACAAACGCGAGGTTTACAACTCATACGGCCAAATACTCAAACGAATCTTAAAGTTAAGGCCACCTTAAATTCAAAAAAGTTGTCAGATTTGACAGAAACTATGAAACTGACAGCTTCCTTAAAGTTGAAGGGACCTTAACTAAAGATTTTAGCTAAGAAGCCTTTGAGTATTCGGCCGATAGAGCCACTTGTTTATTTTTTCTTAAATATCTTAATGCACAGACATTGGCCATTTACAATTCTATTATATGTAAAGATGATAAATTAATAATAATACTAGAAAAAAATGTAATAAAATAATCGATTCACCCGTAGCTCAGACGTACGAGTATTTTCTCCGTCTTAGATGCTACGAGCTACGCTGAGTCGATATCCAACTCATCTAAGTATTTTTTTATGAGCATTGTATTTCATGTTAAAAAGGAAAGAATAGCTAACTAAGATTGAATTTGTCCGTTTTGTGACTCGCTTAGTCGATCATTTTTCGGTGACGTAGCACTTTCAAATATAAATTAAGCAACGTAACTACACAACATAAATAATAAAAAGCAACTTTGGAAAAGTTTGCCAGTTTCACATGGAAAACACTAATTATTTTTTAAGCCTACCGCGCGGTTTTAATATTTAAACGTTCTTGACCGCAACCCGTAGCTAAGTAGGGTTCAGATAATCTCATATTATGTAAATATGGGACTCATGATATTAATTTAACTGCTTGTAAATTAAATTTATTAATGTGAAACAAATAATTATGAATTAGGTAACTATTACTAGGACGTAATATTGAAAAAATGTAATTACATCACTATTTATGTCATATCACAGGGTCTCTAGACTAATTTAGAATTTTTATTTCATGAACGATTTAATTAAGTCATATGAAGCAACCTTTAATCTTTTAAGTGCCTACATTCACGAACAAACGAAGATAATCTAAGTCTTTGTCTTTAGTCTAAAAAAACACGGAATCGCACTATACAACCGGCGGTTTTGTTGCGGCACCTTTTTTCCTCGTTACCGTCCCAGTCTGATAGGATTATACCTGTTAAAACTGGATTTTGGTAGGTTCCGTTTCGCAAATATCAGGCATTCGGCCGCTTAACAATATCCGACAAACATTGGATACGGGTGATTAATTCGGGATTGTAACGGTTGAATTCTTTTTATTGATATTTCGCGAAATTTAATAAAATCCAGTTTATGATTAAATAAACGGGGTTTACTTTTCGCCGAATTATTGGGTATTTGCTGCCTTTATGTAACATTGTTTCAGTTGAATAAAGGCATCGACATATTAGCGTGGATCGGAATTGCCTCAACTCGGACTGTTCAATATTATTTGTATGAAACTTCCTATTGCTTATCTTATCCTTAGAATAATAACATCAGAACGACAGTTCCCTACAAAGCGCACTGTCAAAAGTGAGGCAAAAAATGCTGAGCCAAAATGGCTAAGTTTTTTGATTTTTATCCTTCATGCGAGCATAGGCTTGCTTATTATATATGGCATGACGACCGCTTGGCGCATTAGCTAAAATCTAACAGCCAAAGGTCCTCAGTTCGAATCCTGGTAAGGGGTTATGTTTGTGTGAAGAGCATAATCATTACTTTCCGAATGAATCTTTATATTCTCATTTATGTTTTTCTATTCGTTATATGGTCAACATTTATTAGTATTATTATAGTAACAAGCAAAGAGCCTGAAGGAAGTTGTAGAAACAGGATGTCTGTCGGATGTCTTACTCAGTGTAGTTAGAGGAGCTTCCTCGGAGATAAGGTATTTTTTTAAATACATCACTTGCCTTAAGGGGCTGACATGACCTAACTAGCGCCGCCAGTCGATTTTATTTAATTTATACTAAATAAGCCCAATTTCTTAAAAAAGGAATCAGTCGAGGTGTTGTGAATGACGTCTAGTTTTTATAGAATAACGGCGGCGCTAGTTGGCTCATGTCAGCCCCTTAACGAATCAATTCTCGACTTGATCTAAACTTCATTAGTTAAATAAGGCTGTTATGTTAAATACATTCACATTAAACTAGCTTTCCGCTCGCAGCTTTGCCCGCGTGGATTAGGTTATACCGTGCGGGCGGAGACGCATGCCCAATAGTGAGATATAAAGAACCTGTGTTTTTCCCCGAGGTCCCATTTATTTACGCGCCAAAGAACAATGGGAAAATTTTGTATGGACCCCGTCCCCAGCAGCCCGTATGGGTCATGTGTAAAAAAATTGATCTTATTCTGAATAACAAATTACTGAACGAAAATATGAAAGAATGAATGTATGAATGAGGTTATTTTATGTTTATTGTCATGTTTTTAGATTTTAAAAACAACAAAGTAATAAGATAGAAAGAATAACATGTTACAAATGGATCCGTATACGTATGGTTCTGTATAGTAATAATCAGTAGGTATGGTTGTCGAAATGATTGCTTCTAAAAAATATATATTTATTATTTATATTAATTAATACCTACTATTTTAAATACATAGATATTATGAACAAACAAATGTAAACATGAAGGTTTAAGATTTTTATTTCTTTGTCTTTAAGGGTGATTATTTTTTTACCCTTGTTATTTTACATATTTACTGCCATACAATAAAATGATGTATTTTTTACGCTCTTTCATATGATATATGATAAAAAGTGCTACAGGGTTGGGGACGCTTTTTCCCATTGTTCTTTCGTCAATATCAGCCCACGGTCTAGGCGTGAAAATGTAACAGACGGACAGACAGATAGAGTTACTTTCGCGTGTATAATTTACTAGTATAAGAATTGCTCTTGTTTTGTCCTGAATAGGAAATACAAAAAAAATATAAGTAGTTACTAATCTAGTGTAAAAGTTTTGGCCACATTTGTGGAGAGAAACAAGTTAGGAACTCTTTATACCTAACGCGTAATTTATACTTTATGGTAAGCATAAAAAAGATGAAAGAACTGCTGTTATCCAAACAATCCGAATAAAAAGGTATTTTGAAATTGAAAAGCCCCTCTTCGTTTTCGCATAAAAACATGAAATCACCTGCTGAGGCTATTTAGATGATCGCACCGAAGGAAATCTGGAAATATTAGGCCTCTACGTGATATGAATTTTAAAAGAATTCACCTTACTGTCTGACCAAACCGTTTGAAAGGCCATTTTTATATTTTTTATATTGAAAAGAGGATTTGATAAAGTACTGTGCAAATGGATTTGCAGAATGTAAAGTATTTTGTTTTCACACTTGGAAAGCCGTCGATCAATAGTAGATTCATTTTTCAAATGATTTCTGTTTCAAGTGTAATTTGTTTTTTTTTGTATCATTGACCGAGCGAGCGCGAAGCGCGAGCGAAGCGTCTCCTCAGCTTGGGCAAAAATGCTTTCGTATGTCATTTCGGTGTCTGTTTGTTCTCTTTCTCATTTCTCAACCGATTCTCGAATTTTGTGAGCAGGTTCGATAATTATATACAATTTCCGATATCGATATAGTTTTTCAAAATTTTTTTCAATATGGCGGAGATATGTAAAATGTATGTTCAATTAAATATAACACAAATCTTTTTTGTTAGCGGGGCAAAGCAAATTTTGTTTTCATTTCCCCATTCCCCCTCTAAAGAGTTTATTTTATTCACTGAAAACAGTGAATAAAAAGAACTTTTAATCACTATTTGCTATTTGAATTTAGAACACCGTTCGACCTCCATCTTAATACGATAAAACCTCCTTGTGCAAAAAATACTCGATACAATACTCCTTGTGCAAAGAGAATTCGATATACAAACAATATTTTCGCCTTAATCTTTATTTTTCTCTTAGGCTCTAGACAGACGGACCGCATTTCAACTGCAATCCAACCGCAAATTGCAGTTCAGGTGCAGTTTGAATGCAGTTGACACGACTGCAATAGAACTGAAACTATTCAAACTGCATCGGAACTGCAATTTGGCAGTCGGATTGCAGTTGAATTGCAGTCCGTCTGTCTAGAGCCTTAGCCATGGTCACAGGTCAAGGTATAAAAAATAGTATGCAACTCTTGAATAAAATGGATTTATATCGAGGGCCATGAATCACTTGCGTCGTTCAGGATTCTAAAACTTGAATCACGACCGTAGGGAGACTTCACTTGCTCGTGATTCATCTATGGCCCCTAGCTTTAAATCCGTCTTTTATTCACTAATTGCATAATATACTATATTTGTTTTTAAACAACATACAATTGGAGTTACTTTTTTAGCTTACGGAGCCACTAGTTTTAAAGTCGTTTGAATGTATCATTTCAATAACAAGAACCGTTGGTGTTTTCTTTGGTTATATCTCAACATGACAGTCATACTATTTTATAATAGATAAATAAAATGAACCATTCCTGCATTAAATTTTCTTATAAACAATATTACTAGTAGTATGAGACCTTATATGACGACCTCCGTGGTCGAGTGGCTTTGTACACCGGTTATCAAGGTATCGCCATCTCTGAGGTCCCGGGTTCGATCCCCGGTTGGGTCAGTTTAGAAAAACGAACTTTTCTATATTGGCTCAGGTCCGGGTGTTTGTGATACCACCGTTGTCTCTGATTTCCATAACACAAGTGCTTTAGCTACTTACTTTGGAATCGGAGCAATGTATGTGATGTTGTCAAATATTTATTATTTATTATTATTTATATGCAAAAATAGTATCAGTTCTACTGGAACTTTTTCTCCATTTGTATCTTATTTTTTGAATCTTAATATTAATAAGGAATGATCTGTAGTAATATTTCCAACAATAAATTACTCTAATCTTCCTGAGAAAAGCTGAGGCGTTTAATAAAAGTAATGAAAACTTCAAGCTCACATAAATAAGGCTAAAATTAAAAATGCTAATGAATGGAAGAACATTGACCTATTTAGATTATTAATAATAGTTCAGACTCCAGTTCCTAAGCTCAGAGATCAACTAATACTATCTGAAGTCATTTGTCATTCAACATTAATAAAGTCCCCCCTTTGCAGACCATTAATTCATGTCACCGTGGATTTCAGCATCATCATAATTAACCTCAACATAATATATTGATTGTCAAAATTTTGTAACATTTTTCAAGGTATATTATTATGTTAAAAGACAATTTTGAAGAAGCCAAAAATTAAATGTTGATCGATTACTTTCATACATGTACTAATTAATTATGTACTTAAAATGAGTAAATAATAATAATAGAAGTATAGACCGCCTCTCAGACGGGACTTTTTCTATAGTACCTATATTATTTGTCATTATTTAAAATTAGTATTGTAAAAACCTAAGTAAATGATCGAAAGTATTTTTGTTCGATTGAAATGACTTTCAGACTATGGGTGCCCTTCGCATCTCATAATTTCGATTGTCCTAAAGTCACTTGGCATAATAATCATAAAGCATACTATTTATTTAAATAAATTTCGATAAATATAAACATTGTATTGCGTAACTTTTAAAAAACATAATATTTCAAAGCATAAAAGTTACAATTCTTAATTTCAATTTGCATATTGTCAGTAAGCATATTTTTAAAGGCATAATTTTGTTATAAAAACTTTTAATGCGACCGCCATTGGTGGGTTAGGTTAGGTCAGAATTTTGACTACTTGTAACAGAGCGTGCGAAGCGGATGGAGCTTAATAATGATTGCATACATGTTGAATGCTTGCTTGTATGTTGTATAATGCTCGCATGCTTGCTTGCATAATGCTTGCCGGAGGTGCAGAGGGTGCCCCCTTCTGTAAAGAAAATCTTTTGCGACCACCATAAGTAGGCTAGGTTAGGTTAGTGTTTAGATCACTCGCTCTTTAAGAGTATGCGTTTTATGTTAAGGAAAAAGTTATGCGTTCCATTAGGTAATCATAAAATATAATGGGTTATTTATTATTTAGTTTCGAAATTTGAAGGAAACCTATATTTAAAATTTTGTTACTTTATTATTAAACAGCAGATATATCTCTACTCAATAGCTACTTAGACCTTTTTATGTACTTAAGGACCGCAAATTCTGTTAAACTTAAGTATTTAATTCATTAATTCCCGAGCGGCCGAATACGGCCAGGCAACAATGGAATATCTTGTGTCCCATTTTCCGGGCCTTAATGGGTCCAGGGTTTTCGCAGGTCTATCTTCGTGTTAACTGAATTAAAGTCATATTTATCAAAACAATCAAGCCCACAAACGCAGACAAATCACATCTTTTTCATTATAGATCATCAATATTTACTCGAGTACAAGAGTTCTAATTAATACAAGCTACATACGGTTCCAGTCTAAACAATAATGGACTATATTCGACTTGGTTACAGCATCTATTGTTCACACTTAATCGATTCCCGTTGCCGTGGTATTCCAATACCGGATTGAGTGTGTTACAGCCCTGACATATAAATGAGAGAGCATATTCAACTCAGGCTGTTCTGTTTCATGATGTCTGTTAATTTCCTTCTGTAGCGTTATATATTTTGAACTCCTGACTTTGTAATAGGTTTCAGATATCTTCTGGTTAATTTAAATTAGTACAGAATTTTTAAATTTGGAGATTTTAGCATTCACAATGCTATTTTTATATGATACCAAATAATATACAGAATTTTTGTTAAATTAATCTGTAAGGTCAGTACCCATAGCATGAACAGCTATCGAGAAAAAATCGCGCGTAAAAAAATCAATAGAGTACATCATTTTGTATGGGAAATTTGTACAGCGCCATCTTTTAGGCGAAGACAATTTACTCTATGGAATACTTCTCTAAATACTAAATTTCTCGAAGACAATTTACTCTATGGAATACTTTTATGCGAATTTTTTTTCTCAATAACTGCTGTTAAGTGAAACATAAGTATCCGGAACTTGTTGGGCTTTCTCATGTTACAGAATGAAGAATAGTAGAATTACGCTGTCCCCCGCAAAAACATTTTTTAAACAACTAAATGCAATAAAAGACTTTAACTTCTTTCATTAGCAAAAACCAAATTTAAAGAAAAAAAATATATATTTTATCTACTCCAGAAAAAGAAGATTTTGTTTAACCCTGCGGTACTAGCTAGCGTCTCATGTAACAGGACCTAATAACTATTAAGGCATGACGCGGTGCGTGTATTATTTTTATGCTAAGATAAATGTATAGGTAGGTATTTTTTATAATTTTACAATGATCCACACACCCACCATAAAGTCCTTCATCTTTCATCTTGTGATACATTTTACACTTTGTGTTTCCTTTGCTTAATTTGATTGATTATTAGTCCTGAATAAACTCTGAATCAGGGCTATGTATAATAATCCGTTAAGACTGTGTCCAATACATCTTTTCCAGCGCTTAATATTAAATTGTCAAGGGTACAGAGAAGAACATAGGGTACCTTTCATCCCGAAAAAATCGTTCCAAAGGGATAGCAAAAAAGCTTTCCACTCAGACGAAGTCACGGGCGGTCGCTAGTTACCTTTAAAAACGACAAAAACATATCTGTTGTATGGGAGCACCCTTATTTTTTTTAAGTGAATATATAAATAAATATTATGTGAATATTTCAAGCGTCTACCTGATGCCGTTATTAATATCAAGAAAAAACGAGCAAAAAAAAACTCGTTTTTTGTATGGGAGCCCCCTAAAATATTTATTTTATTCTGTTTTTTACAGAAATACATCATCTGTGAAAATTTCAACTGTCCAACTATATATATGTTCATGAGATACAGCCTGGTGACAGACGGACAGACAGACAGACGGATAGCGTAGTCTTAGTAATAGGGTTCCCGTTTTACCCTTTGGGTACGGAACCCTAAAAAACGAATGGAAACCGACATCAAAGATATTCGCTAGTTAGAACGACTTTCTTTGCATAAATATTACTGAGAACTGCAGTAGTCAAAGGATTATCCTTATGATATTTATGTGTAAATTGAACTTGCTGACATACAAGCACTGTACCAACAATAACGAATGAATAACTAGAAATATTTATATCTCTAACAAACAAACGAGAAGGCGCGCTGAGTGTTTCAATGTTATTAAAATCATCAGACATTTCTACCTCAATACTGCTTTCAAATGCAAAGAGGATTCGACTTACAAAGACTGGGAACTTTAGAGACATACAGTTGGCAAAGCTATCTATCTACATACTGGATATAACTCGGCTCTAGAATAATCTCACTTTATGTGTTGCTAAATTAGGAAGATTATTCCGTGTTTTAACGTTTGCCCGGGACATGTCTAAGATTCATTGAGGTGTAATTACATTTGTGTACGTGTATTCTGGTGATTTGAATAAAGCAAGAGAGAGCAGCTTATTTTTGGTAGTGAAATCGTGATTAATGTATTTATTTGTTTAAGAGATTGAAAATTTAAAAACTTATAAATAAATAAATAAATATTTGACAACATCACATACATTGCTCCGTCCGATTCCAAGGTAAAGCTAAAGCACTTGTGTTATGGAAATCGGAGACAACGGTGGAATCACAAACACCCAGACCTGAGCCAATATAGAAAAGTTCGTTTTCTAAATTGACACAACCGGGGATCGAACCCGAGACCTCAGAGATGGCGACACCTTGAAAACCGGTGTACAAAGCCACTTGACCACGGAGGTCGTCATGTTATGTTATTAAACTTTTAATATGATTGTAATTTTTTCCATTTTAATGTTAATCTTATTACCTACATTGTGTCTTGTTTGCCTATGTTTTATTGAATTCGATTTTCTTCATCACTACTTTAATACCGGTACCATAATAAATAAATAAATGCCTGGACAATTTCACACAGCGCCATCTAGCCTCAAACTAAGTAAAGCTTGTAACATGGGTGCTAGACAACTGATATACTACTTATATACTTTTTTGAATATATTTTACATAGTAACTCACAGACACGTCAAAAAAAATCAGCATTTTAATTTCTGTCCGGCCGGGAATCGAACCCGGGACCTCTTTCGTGATAGACCGACATGTTGACCACTGCGCCACTCAGGTCGTCAAATAATGTTTTTTTTTAGATTATATCACTCACACTCAAGCAAACTCGTATAACAATAATTGTAAACTAATTTATCACTGATTGTATTTAATTATGATTTCTAAACTAAATCCCCAGTTTGATTGCACCAATCGTAGGTGCAATCAAACTGCGGATTCAAGTAAACAAAATTGTAATGTACAGCGGGTTATACGCGGTGAAATATTCAATTTGCTCACCAAGAAGTTTACATTAAAATCAAAAAGCTCATTTATAATAATCATTTTATTATTAATCATACATCATTGATTGCATTCCATTATAATTTCCTCACTCAATCCCCAATTTCATCAGATCATAAATTCCGAGCAAACAAATGTAATGTGCAGCAGGTTATATACGCGATGAAATATTCAATTTGCTCACCACGAAGTTTGTGCAAGAATCTCGAGTTCTGCGTCAAATACTATCAAACTCGTCGAGTCGGAGCGAGCTATGAATACCAAAGAATAATTGCATTGAAACCAAAGTTCCCTTTAACACACTGTACAATATTCGCTGAAAATACTTGGTGGGTGAGTCTTCGAAATGTGCGTTAAAACAGAGGTTAGTACCTATATGTTTCTTTTACATTTTCTAGATGAACATTGGGGACAACTCGCAGAATTTGTATAAAGCTAGAATCTTGTTCTATCGATACCGTAAACTGGGGTGATTATCAACATGCGTGGTGAATAACAACAGCGACATTTTCGATAGAAAAATATTACAAAAATTCAAAACGAACCGCTTGGGCCTGCAGTGCAATTCTCTAAGCGGTAACGATGTAAATCGTCGTTGATAACAATGTTGCGCCAACGAATGTAATGTCCTTAAGATCGTCCATGTGGACATCGATGTTTTATTTGGTATAGGTGTTCATAGTTCGGCGGCGATCTCTCGGATGTGAGAACGCATCGATGTCGGCTAGAATGCCATTAGAGACGGAAAAGTATTTCAACGATGAAATCAAGGTTGTAAAGATTACGCTTAGAGAATTGCATATCTGTCATAGGGCATTTTTCTATAAAACTAATAAGGTCATTTTGATATAATTTAATTTTTTCTATCGAAAATGTCGCTATTGTTGTTCATCACGCAAGTTGCTAATCACCCCAGTCCCACTAAAATCAAGTAAAATCATTCTTTAACATTGTTCATACAGATAAATCGATACCTAATGATAGATAACTATATACCAGTACTATATAAATGAAATTCCGCTAACTGTTGAAAGGACTATTGTCTAGTTTTTGGAGCTTTACTAGCTAATTACATTGTAATAAGTTTATTTATTGAGCGCCTGTTTCGCAAAGACCGATTAAGTTCATATTAATATATATACTTGACAAGTAATCAGTTTTATATAAATTCAGTAGTCTTATATTATGAGTTTACGCTCACTAATACTGTAGTAGCACGTACATTTACGACTGTACTTAACATTTGTATCAAAACTTTTAGTTCAGTGTAGTTACCGCCAGAGGCGCTGTGCCAAATTGTATACAAAATGGCTAACTACAGTCGCTACTTTGCAAACTCATAATACAGCAACTGATCAATTTTTAAATTATACCAGAAGTTAGTGTATAAATTATACCATAAGTGTAATTAATACTTATATACAATCATAGTGTATTATATTTACTATGGCATACTGTATATTTTCATTCTTGTTCTCACTGACTAAAGACTTAATTCTAAATCCATTTGAGTCGAAACTCCAAACACATGCGTAATTCACAAAGTTTTCGACAAGTCTTGTCACTTAAGGAGGTGACGTATTTACCTATTCCTGTAGGTTTTCTTGTATTTATTTGCATCTAATTTGTTTGTCGAGAAGTTGTAACGTCTGTGACATACGGCTTAAGGAGAAAGCTCGTGTTTAAAGGCTTTACTAATTTCAGGTGCCACGTTCATTTGACATAATTTAAGAAAAGTTTCAAACTTAACTGAGAATAAATTATTATGCTATTTGTTAAATTGAAGCTACTTTTTTATAAAAACTCATCTGCAAAAAACGTTTATGTGGTATTTACACGAGTGACTAAACCACACGATTTTTGCCGCATGGCGAAAATCGATTGTGTAAATAGCAATTCGGCCTAGGCCACTGGTGACTAAACAGCCTAGCGTCTCTCCAGTGTGCAGATTCCCCCTTGCCTTTAAATACAAATATCAAAATACATAAAATAAGAATATTAAAAATCTTAACTAATCACTTTTAAGGTCCATCACATAAAAAATATATTTGGTCTCCCGGTTGAACTTCTATTTCATTGGTGGTAGCGTTCCAGTTAAATTCGTCAATTGTATTTTCTTATGCAATGAAGTTGAAACAATTAAGAATAAATAAGATATTTTACATTTGTACTTCGGTTTGGTTGATGGTAGGATTTATTTCAAGTCCTCCTGGATAGCTACCACCATCTTACCTAAGTCTGACGCCATAACAATAATAAAAAAAATTATGTGTTCCGGCAGTTAGAGGTAAGATAACCAGTTCCTCAGTGGTGAGGATTCCGGGTGTAGTGCGCTTCCACTTTCGGCCTTATCTTCACTTAACATCAGGTGAGGTGAAGGCCAAGCGCTAACCCGTTGTGAATAAAAAAAAATAACACACGAAATTACTTCGTAAGTATTTAAAATTTGATCAAAATGTAATACAGTTCTCAATCAACTTAATATTATTGTATCGGAAAGCCTCAAACTTTAGTTGCTAGCTTTCAACGAAATCAGTTGTCAGAACTTTTAATACCTCTCGAATTGAAAGCTACATTAATATTTCGATGCTGATTGGAACAGCCCCCGCCTTATTCATATGTTACGACTCAAGAAAAACTTTAATTTCAGCCATTCATATCAACAAAATACAGAAACCAGTGACAGAATTGTACCCGCATCAAAATTCCCCGCATTTACATTTCCAGATTGAGTTGGTTCTATTATTTACTATTCGCATCTCTTTCTACGGTAAAGCCCTTTAAAGTCCCTTCCACCTGGAGGGAAGTCAAGGCCAAATCTATATCGAGGTCACGCTGATAAGATCGGCGATTAAGCGTATTATTTTTTTAAAAGTCCTTTTCAGGTGAAATAAATTACAACGTTGTAAATGTACACGCTAACGCGTCGTTAAAAGTGACTACATAGATGAATTTCTAAGGCCTCGTTTTATAACTAGATGGAGGATGTTGATAATTGAAGGGGCCTAAATTATTTTCATTGTTCATTTGTTTATAATTGAAACGCGAAGCGAGCGGACCGCCATAAAACCTCTTTCATGATTTTATTGTTTTTGTAATAAGTGGGAGCCAAGAGTCAAAATCAACAGAGTTTGTAAAGTAAAATGTTATACAGTTTTGTTCGTTCACGATAATACGAATTCGTAGAATTAAAGGTTTGTGTCTTTCCTGTGGCTCAGTGAGCTGTAGACCTCGCTCAAATTGTATGTTGTTTAAAGATTAATTTAATAGATGCTGCTACTAAGATGGTTGACACTGCTTTTGAAAATCAGTACTATGTGCTGTTTGGTAGGTTAGGTATTCTTTTATTATATCTATTCGAGTCTAGATATCGCTTCTAATTTTAAACATTTGTCGAATGGGTGAATTATTTTCGCAAAATTTCGTAAAACTGGCTCATTAAAAAATATTATATATTATCAAATCTGCTCACAAAATTTCACGAAAATCGGTTGAGAAATGCGACCTGCAGAGGAGAACTGCAGGAAAGAAGATACAAAATAATTTTTGCCCGTGCTGAAACGGAGACGCTTTGCGCTCGCTAGGTCAATAACAATGTTTTTTTTTTAATATATAGTGCAAACATAATGTAAGAAACAAAATGTATTAGGTAATATTTATTGGACATAAGGTTGTGACATCTCTACTTTTTCGTTACACATTTTTCTATAAAATTCGCTTCTCGCTACATCTTATTACCTGCCCTTACCCAAAGCTAGTGCCGCACACGTCGATAGTCACGTCAAACCAGTGTTTGTCCAATCCAAGCACCGAATACATTATTCAAAAGCAACATTCGACAAATTCCGTCGAATAAACAGCACTCTCAATTATAAAGACGCTCTACGTTTCTGATGCTAATTCTCCGTCCCTTGAATAAATTAAACAGTTCTGGCACTCATTGCCATCTGTCGTTCATCAATGATTTGAGCATTGTATTTCATTTTAATTCGTACAAAATTGTTTAGCGATAATGCTTAGCAAATTGGTTTTAGAATTTATTGCTTTTTCGTTTTGGACTCCACACTTTGTTGCATTTAAAATAAGGTATTCTTGTTATTGAAGATCGCGTGTTATTTCACCGCTGATAATTCATGCCATTGTTAGTTATCTATCATTAGGTATCGATTTATCTGTATGAACAATGTAAATAAAGATTTTTCTTAATTTTAGTATAAATCACTATCATCATACATTTATAATGACTCCATTACTTGAGCACAGGCCTTACTAATAGACAAGATAATAAGTTTTTGGTAACTTTTCTCATGACCGACTCTTGTGTATGCACTTAGCCAGTGTACGTCATCAAAAATCTTATTTTTTGTTGCGCAACCAAGTGGATATCAGGGGGTTAATTGCGATAATTTTCAACGATAAAACCAAAACTTTTCAAAACGTTTCGGTTACAGAAAAATACTCGCTTTAGTTTTGTTAAAATTGTAGAAAGCTATGCCTAGGAAGCCTAGGATGACAATCTTGGACAAGTGTGAGTTCTAAAGCTAAACCAAATATGTTTAGGTACATGTAACTTAAATAATGAGAACGAAACGGTTTTGGTTTATCGTTCAGAATTAGCTTTGGTTTAGCTTATAGCTATAGGCTTCTTAGGCAAAACTTTCAACAATTTAAGCGAGTATTTTTCTGTAAACGAAACCGAAATGGCAACGATTTAACTTTGGTTTTATCGTTGAAAATTAGCGCGATTGGACCCCAGGTGAGGTACTGTTAGAGCAAAGGCGAGAAAAAAAATCTTTTACACTTTTAAACCGTTATTTATTTCAACACAAGGTCAAATAAATCCCGTCACTATCACGGCGTAGCCTAGAATGATCTTCTATTAAACAAAATAGCGAACTGCCGATCATATTCGAATTTAATTCAAAATCTATTATTCTTTTTTAGACTGTAACGAAAGAGTTACAGAACCCAAATAGTTCGCATATGAGGCTAAGGCCTCACAGTACCCTCCGTACATTTATACACATTTTGTTGGTAGCGCGACTGGTTGCGCCGCCACTGGGTGTCCTAGTGAAATGATATGGCACTAAGAAGCAGCGCGATGTCACTAGGGACGTAATATTGCACGAGCTTAGATAAAATAATACGCTATTAATTTGTCAGGATTGTCTGAAGGTTTACTTAGAAATTCTAGGGAAAAAATATAAATAAATAGAAAACAAATCAATGCTTGTTATAATTATGGTTACTAACAAGCTTTGCTAACAAGGGATAATTTATTATAAGTCGTTAACAAGATAAGTCGACTTTCGCTCTGAGTCTCTATTTTGAGTATAAATGCTTGAGTGAAGTTACATAACTCTATGTACGTCTACAATCAATATTGTTCAATGTTGATGATTGATGAACTACAAAGCCAAATCTTATACTACCTTTTAGTAAATGGAGATTAATATACACTTCTAAGACTTTCGCGTGTACAGTTCATTAGAAATAAAACACTTTTTACGGATCACAGCGCGTATGTTATAATTTCAGGTGTTCTTTTAGAATTATTTAGTTTGTATTTATTGGTTTTTAGAATTCCTGACGTTTTGACACCTTTCCAGGGGCCGAATACATTTTTATAAAGTTTTGAGCGGGTAATTACATAAAAATATGAGCAGCCTTTTTGCTTTAGTCCTCCCGTGACCACGGCCCCTGGAAAGGTGTCGAAACGTCGGGAATTCAAAAAACCAACAAATACAAACTAAATAATTCTAGAACAACACCTGAATTAATAATATACGCGCTGTAATCCGAAAAAGTGTTTTATTTCAAATGGAGATTTAGTTAACACCAGGTTTAACCAAAAATTTTGCTTAGATGACTAAGGCACGTATGGAGTAATTTTCTAAGCAATATTTTGATTAGGTGTAAAGTTACTTTTCGTTCATT
This sequence comes from Catoptria pinella, assembly GCA_963556745.1. NCBI lineage: Eukaryota > Metazoa > Arthropoda > Insecta > Lepidoptera > Crambidae > Catoptria > Catoptria pinella. Next base: position 12,144,724 of record OY750763.1, read on the forward strand.
AATGAAGTGCTTAATGTACTTAGCTTTTATAATTAATAATTCCGGGCAACTCACACCAATAATTATTTAGTCCCAATCTAAGTTGAGCTCAAAATAAAGGAAATAATTTAATAAGATTACAAAAAAATATAAAAATCCAAGACTCCGAACATCATTTACCTGCGGATTAAAAATTGGGTCTACCTTTGCGATCAATCATATCATATTTTTAATATAAATATTAATCATTATTATGTTATTTAATTGCTGATATCGTAATAATACTCATCATAGTATATAATTCAAACAAAGGCGTATCGTCCAGTAAATATAATGTGTCAAGTTTGAAGAGGGTGTGCGAACGAGATTATTATGATTAACTCATTTATATGTACCGAGTTTTCCTTCTTTAACGTGAGGTGTATTTGAGATGTCACTAATTATGAGTTAGATGATGTATAATGTTCATGTTTTTGGAGTTTTAAATTACTTAATTTAAAAGCAGATTTTGATATTGAAAATAATAAAGAAATATGAGCATAAGAATCATGAGTAACCACTTAAACTAGAATACTATAATGTTTCGTAGAGTAGAAGTAGAACAAAAATATTCTTAAAGAGTATATTAGATTAAAAGTAAGTAATAGATGCAAAACTTGATGTACAAATTACGAATAATAAGTGTGATAAGGGCTTGGGTCAGGGTTGCCCTCCCTGCGTTCACATATTTCTCTCCAAAATGTTCCGTTGTACAAAATTCTAACGACCATGATTTTAAAAATGTACAAATAGTTGTTGCAAACAAAATTTTAACAATTATTGAAATAAATGTCTGAGTATTCTCAGAACAGACAAAAGTACAAGGAACTGTCAAACGACGCTTCAGCTAAAGAAAAGGCGTTTGCTCATAACCTCAAACAAATGTGTCATGTAGAAGACGTGACATACAACTGGCAACACCGTAGCTCGAAATCTGCGTTGCGATTGGACGTTGTTGTCATTGGTCCAAATTAACACGTGTTCAACGCGCCATGTAAAATGACGTTTCATGCGAATGGCGAATTTAGAAAGTACATATATTTTGATTACTAAAATTCAACATTTTCAAAAGCCTTGCCAAATTATTATAATTTTAAAGTGATATTTATTAAAGTTGCTGCTGCCGCGAAAAATACCCAATGATGTTAAAGGGGCGGTCCCAAAAGGGGGCGGCCTTTGGATATCCGGTCCAATGCTCAGCGGTCAGAGCATTGGACCGGATATCTAAAGGTCGCGGGTTCGATTCCCGTCTGAGAACATGATCTGGTGCGATTCGTATTTTTCTAGTATATTATTTGGTATTATATAAAAATAGCATTGTGAATGCTAAAATCTCAAAATTTAAAAATCATACTTGGAAATTGTCAGAACCCTACGTTACAATAATTGTGAATTCATTTATAGCATTTTTTTTATATTACTATCTCGACTTATACTACAATATTAAATAGAAAAGTATTAGTACTTTCATTGTATGCATATTGGAACATGATCTGGTGCGAGTCTTATTTTTTCTAGTATATTATTTGGTATTATGTAAGTTAAGAGTTCTGGATGTATCCAAAAATTATATCACTGGTGCACAGATTTCATTTTCGCATTTTCCACAGAGCTTATGTGAATTTAAATATTTCAGGCGTCCTCTCCGAAACTGGCGGGGCTTATGAAATTTGTTTAATAAATAACCGTTGAAAACCTAAAAGAGATTTTACAAAGCAAAAGCTCGTTCTGTCGTATGTTGCTGATATTGGGACTCAGGTGCGTATGTGCGAAGATAAAGTGTATGAAATTGAAGGTAACAGGAATATAATTTTAATACTCTTCTTATGAAGAGGAACTGAAGTGCTTTTCCCTGTAATTTCGTTATATTAGTATTTTCCGTAAATTCGCGGTACTTATTATTTTTTTTACTAGAAATTTCAATAGGCATTTTTCAATTCAATATTTTGACAATTTTATTCTTTCAAAGATCTTCTATTACGCAATAATCTTTAATATTTTATTAAGAAAGTTTTTTTGCTAACCCTTGGGAATAATTATTTTTTTCAGGACGAAAGATACCCTATGTCCTTCTCTGTACCCCTGACAACGCGTGTGCAAAATTTCATAATGATTGGTTCAGTAGTTAAGACGTGAAGGCGTAACAAACAAACGGACTGTCGCATTTATAATATTAGTAAGGATGACGACTTTCTTCATAAAAATGATTCAATCACATTTTCATATTTGATTTGAGACTAGCGACCGCCCGCGACTTTGTCTGCGTGGAAAGTTTTTTTGCTATCCCTCGGGAACAATAATTTTTTTCGGGACGAATGGTACCCTATGTTCTTTATACCCCTGACTACGTGTATGCAAAATTGCATGATGATCGGTTCAGTAGTTAAGACGTGAAGGCGTAACAAACAAACAAACGAACTTTTGCATTTATAAAATTAGTAAGGATAATCTCTTTGACACAAAGCTAACGTTCAGACAATATCATTGAAACCACCTTGTGTATCAGACGAAGTTAAAAGAAAAAAATATCTTATTTTTAGGGTAGGTATTTGGAGAAATATTTCGTGCACGCTGATATTTTAGTTGCCCATCTTCTGGCTAGGATTTGATAGAAAGGTTTTCTAATCCTTTCAAGCTTCGCCCGCGTGTGTCATCACAAGTGTATGAATCCAATATTTTTCCCTCTTCGAACGTAAATCTTGTTTCTGCGGAGATATGTTTGTGACATTTATAAATTATTGAAAAAAGACTTATCTGTGTGCAGACAAAGAAAGGACTTAAGACTTACTTGTTTATGTTTTATTATTTTACTAAAGATATTGTTTGTCTTTGTAGTATTAATATAAATGTAGTCGTTTATTATTTTAATGTCAGATCTACAATTTATAAAAAGATGACAGCTGATTATAGTCTTTGTATTAGATGCATCTATAACATAATATTTTAAAGCTTAAAGTGAAACAAGTCATTAGTGACACACACCCTCTCTCTCTTTTTAATATCTAACTCACATGGGTACTCATAGATATGCTAATTCTTCATATCATACATTGATTTTTCTTAGCTATATGTTATCGAGTAGTAGACAGCGATTTTTCAACTAGTTGAAATTTATTTTACCTACCCATTGAATGTAAACTTTGTTAATTATTGTAATGGAAAATGACGTCACTTTAAATGCCGACCTCATTTTTCAAATTTTGACGACTCTGTATGAAATATACAGGGAGAAAAAAGCAGCCCTTGACGAGTTTCTTGCCGGTTCTTCTCGTTAAAAAGGTCTCCTGCTTAGGGTTTGCGAACCGATGGCGTAGCTTCTTTGACATTCACAAGTGCTTGTAACAGCCTAGACTGAATAAATGAGTTTTGAATTTGAAATTTTGAATTAGAAAGTCATCTGTAGTGGGTAACTAACTATACACCTACTGTACATACTTGTATAAGTAATCTCCGTTCTATAAATAAAATAAATTATTTAAGCCACAACTAACGAGTACTAACCACTTTTATTGCTATCGAACTAAACATATTTACATATAAATACCTAAACAAAGTATATAAAAACAAACAGATTATACAAACATTTAAAAATTAAATTAAAAAAAAGTATAAAGTTGACACATTAATATTAGTAAGTTGAGTTTATTTATTTAAGTTAATTTGATCTCTTCACCTTGCGTATACTGCTAACTTATGTTTGGCTACTAGTAGACGACGATACTGGCTCTGCCGCATCACAGTTTTTTTAACTAGCGCGGAGGGTAGCTGTCATTATCTGCTACCGCTGTTACTATCCATCATTGTTAATGACGTCCTCCGTGGTCGAGTGGCTTTGTACACCGGTTTTCAAGGTGTCGCCATCTCTGAGGTCCCGGGTTCGATCCCCGGTTGGGTCAATTTAGAAAACGAACTTTTCTATATTGGCTCAGGTCTGGGTGTTTGTGATACCACCGTTGTCTCTGATTTCCATAACACAAGTGCTTTAGCTACTTACTTTGGAATCGGAGTAATGTATGTGATGTTGTCAAATATTAAAAAATATATATTATCAAATATTAATGACAATAAATTGTACTAATAATTGTGAATGGTCAAATAAAACAAAATATTATTATTATTATTAAACTATTCGCAGAGTATAAGCGTCTGTTCTATTCTAAATAATAATAAAACTGTACCTGCGAACAGTCCCATGTGAATATTTTCAACCCGCATAAAACAAGTCCCTAATTTTCCGAGCTAAGTGCTAAGCAATAATAGATGCAAAGCGTTTCATTGTTGGTAATTAGGATAGGTGTACAAGTCTAAATGCTATCTGCTTGGTAAAACAGCCGGCGCTGCACGAGTGGAATACACGGTTTATTACCCCGCCCTTAATAACGTATGGCATAAGGTTCAAACTTCTGCGGCAAGGCGGATAACATTTAGAAAATCCTGTGGTTTTGTAACTCTCTGAAAAACTTGTGTATGTCTTTATAAGATAAAAACCATTATTGATATTTTCTGTATTAAGTAGTGTCGTAGTTAAAAGTTAATTTCCTTTTCAGACTTTGTGGACTCGACATTGTTTTGACATGTGGAAATAGGAAATAAGACATTTTAACAAACAAAGTATTTTCGTAGCTGACATGTTTACTTTCACAAAAATTAAGCAAGGTAGCTTCGATACAATTTTAGTTAAGTACATAAAAGTGTCGGCCAGTGATTACTTTTCCTGTGTCAAACTTTTTACCAAACATACTGATAATATACAACGTGTTACAAAATAATCCCTAATGCCGAATATGGTAGATAGGGACCATCAAACTGAACAACTTTTACTATGGGACCAACTATGAAATCGCGAAAAAAAAATCAGCTGTTTCATACAAAAAATAATTACGAAATATCAAAATGTATGAAACAGCTGATTTTTTTTTCGCGATTTCAGTGTTGGTCCTATAGTAAAAGTTGTTCAGTTTGATGGTCCCTATCTACCATATTCGGCATTAGGGATATTTTTGTAACACCTTGTATAATGTAAATTTATTTAATTCTATTTTATACCTTTCGCTACCCTTCGAAACTTACACCCACCGCAAACTTAATACTGCTCTGTTAACATGCAACGGAGCATTGTCTCCCGAGTTTCTCGTCATGAATATTTAAACAAATACCTTATCAGCATTTAAGTCAAATTGCTCAAAGCACAGTAACAAGCTCTCAAAATGTTATTCCATTTTGACTCGCAAACTCTTAAAACTTGGGCCACAACAGAAGCGTTTAAGCCGCTACGTTAACATGCCGCAGTGGTGCGTTTCTCTACTCTATCATGAATATTTATATCAGTACCGCATCAATGTACTGATATTTAGCGCACATCTAGACGTGAGGGAAAGCAGTTTATTTTTAATTGTCGCAGGTTTATCTCTCTTACAACCTCCTGTGGTTTATTATTGTCTGAGCGGTGTTAAACAAATTTCGACTGTATAATCGAAAAAACAAGAGTGTTTAGGTTTTGTCAACGTTGTCTTCATAGCACTTTGCATGGTGATGGAATTGGTTTTATTGTGCTCGATCACTTGAGGCACTCCCCTTCATACAATTGTGGAGGCCATTTTCACGAGTCATTGTTTCGTGTTTATTGTGAAACAAACTTTGTTTGCCTACATTACTGTACGTGTGTATTCTGTTGTTTTTCACTTCGTCTCAAATTAGATTTATATTTGTTTTACTTGTTAACTTTTTGAAAAGTGATATAATTTAATATTAATCGCTGTTTCGGTTATTTAATTAACACTAGTAAACATTTGATTAACAACCGTCAACTTATAAAAGTACCGGAATAATAAAAACGTTCTAATTCGGTATTCAATAAAAATGGGCATGCATTTTGTTTTGTTTTCATTTTTTTCAATGAAAAAACTGTGCATCTGCAAGTATTTAAATACAATATATGCTATCAGCTCTGAATCAGAACATATCCAAACTAAAGCTCAGTCCAGCTAAAATGGGTGGTTCCGAAACCGTGCATCGTCGACACTGTGCCACCGCAACGCCTTTTAAGCCGAGTAAAAACCGTCACAGTGTTCAACGGTTGGAAAATCGCCGACCAGGATGACCGAGCAAAAAATCCACAAGCGATTCTAGTCTCTGAGGAGAAGAGAGAAGTTAATAGATTTCATTAATTAACCCGTTCACTGGACCGGGTGATTGCAGAACAGTCCCAAGATAAAAAGTGACAATTCGTTGGCGCTGGGATTTCGAGTTACACCTTTTTACGTATGGGTTGGTAAGGTACTATGTTAAGCCGCTTAGGGTTCCATTCGTGGGTGGATCAAATGCTTCTGTATAGAAAACCGAAAGAGAAGAGTGAAAAGGCCAAATAAGTACAAGATTACCCGATTATTCGTGACAGTATCGTGTATATTTCTTTCTGTGTCAATGGTATTGGGAACACTTAGCCACATTATGAGATAAGGCTTAACCTATCATTCATTTGATTTGCCGTATAAATCCGATTAGGTTATTTTTGGGATTCTTATTTAGCATCGTAAAAAAAGAAGGACATCTTCGGGTTAACAACTTAGCTCAGTGAAATCACATTTGGGGTTAAAACCTATTTTACAAACATAAGTAATTATTGACCGAGTGAGCGCGAAGCGCAAGCGAAGCGTCTCCATTTCAGCTTGGGCAAAAATGCTTTCGCATGTCTGTCCGTCTGTTCTTCTCTACAGTAGGCATATTATGAGTTTACGCTTACTATGCTCGATAGTGACTGTAGTTGACATTTATATGAAAACTTTTAGTTAAGCGTAGTTACCGCTAGGGGCGCAGTGCCAAATTGCATACAAAATTGCTTACTAAAGTCGCTATCAAGTATAATAGTAAACGTAGCTGTGCGAACTCATACATAACACAGGTACAGGTCGCATTTCTCAACCGATTATCGTGAAATTTTGTGAGCAAGTTCAATAATTATACAGATTTTTTTTCGATACAGTTTATCGAAACTTTTCGAAAAAAAAATTATTTTCATCCATTTCAGAAATGATCAAACATGACAAAAACGCACAGGTCCACAGTCCACAGAGACACTACCTGCTTCAGCTTGAGCAAAAATGCTTTCATATGTCCTTCCGCATTACAGCTGTCCCGCTAAGAACAAACAATGTTCTCCTCTACAGGTCGCATTCCTCAACAGATTCTCGTGAAATTTTCTGAACCACTAGTATTAATAAAACTATAATAATTATACAATTATAATAATGATAATATAATAATGATGAAAGTAAATTTCAATTCCCGTGGAAAATTTGGTAATTAAAAAATAGCGTTTCTCCCACAGCCAAGTGTTGCTATATCAGTATTTTTTTTAATCGGATGAAAATGTTTAAGTTATGTTTTTAAATAACTTACTTTTAATATTACTTTTAACATCTTTATCACAAAGGTACCGTAACTCTTTACAATGTCTATTCAATTGCATTTTCTCCTAAAAACACCTCTTCTATTAAAAGTTTTGCAACGTTCAGCGTTTGTAAGAGTTCCAACACAAACGCGTTTACGTTTGAAAAAAACAAGAGGTGTTTTGATTTTTATCCTTTTGTCGTCTATCCCGACTGTGAGATGGTTGGGCGTAAGTATTGCTTTTTACCTGCAATGGAACTGAATTAAGCTGGTAGTAGCTGAAATGTCGCCCACAGAACGAATGAATTCTCGCTGCTCGGGAAATTAAAGCATATTCGAATAGAAGAATAATTGAATTGGAAAAGAGAAGTTAAAGCAATACTATTGACGAGGTTGTGGTAAAATGTATGAAACAGCAGAGCTGTTTCATACATTTTGATTTTTTCGATTTTAATTTTTGTATGCAACAGCTGATTTTTTTTCGCGATTTCTGAGTTGATCCCACAGTAAAAGTTGATCAGTTTGATGGTTCCTATATACCATAATCGGCATTAGGGGTATTTTTGTAACATGTTGTATAATTATCTTGATCCCTACTGCAAAGAGTTATTATTTTTTGGTGTTTCTGTACAATGTTGTATATTCATTATTAAAAATAACAGCCAGACTAAAAACAAGAATCTAATTAACCCCAACCTCTTTTATTTGTTGACAATCGGACAAACAAACTCTTACACGAAACAAAAATAAAAAGGGCTCGGACACGTATCTCCGTAAAAGTGTTCAACAATAAAAAAATGTTCTGACTCGGCTTGTTTGAAATTGTCTCCGTGTGACCGGTTTGCGCTCCGAATGTCCCATTAAATTATACTTGGCACAAATAGAAAAAATGGCAGGTCAATCGGTTTTCCATTATTTGAAAACAGTGTCTATAGTGTAGTAAATAAGAGTGAAGATAGAACTACAGGTAAGTAATAATAAAAAACAATAGAACGTAACTATTGATAAGGGAATTTTACTTACACCTTTTTGAAAGTGAATTTCGTTCTTTTCTGGAAAGTTTGGTTTTGTTTTTTTTTATATAATATGTAGCAACTGAAAGATATAAATTGCTTGCCACTCCAAATATGCCACTCTTACATTGACAGTGCTGTCTAAACTTAAAGTATTTTCCTAAATACAACTCGACTAAGATAGAGGGGCTTTTCAAAATGGCTATAAACTGTAGGGTCGATAGATGGCGTTGATTAACAGACAAGTGTCAACTGTAGAAAACGTAGGAAAAAGAAAACACAATTCACATCACCTGAAAACACTGAAAACACCGCTAACGCCAAAGAATGAAAAAGCTTTTTTTTTAAGCACAGGCCATTTATTTTTCAAAGCCAATTTTGACACTTGTGAGGTAAATAGTTACTTTTATTTTTTAATATCACTTTGAAATGACAGCCAAGTTCCACCGCTTTAACTTGGGCGAGTTGTAGTTAAGAAAAGACTAGTTTAGTTTAGACGGATGTTAATTTCACACCTATAGTTATACAGTGTTTTGTCCCTTATTTTTAATGTTAAACTTAAAGTTTGACAGAGAGTAACCATTGTCACAAAATTAATAACAGTACATCTGATAAACAATATTTATTAGTAAATCTTTACTGATTTTAAACTTGATATTACTACCTTTATACCTATATATCATTAATGTATAGATACCTAGTAAAAAATATGTCAAAAATAGAAAATCCCCAATAAATTGTTAATACTTTAAAAGTTTTGCCGACGCTAGTTTTAATCTGTTCCAGACATCTTGAGAGCGTTGGCCGGTTGAAGTTGATGTTTTTGTCCAGTGCCATTTAGTTATGTCACACTAAAAGTCAACATACATCCGTCGCAGATGACATTATCTTGAGGATTAAACTAATATTAGGATGATGAGATTCTTATTTTCTTCGAAACATAATTTTAGCGTCACGTCTAGTCGATGTTGAACACATCTCAGAACAAAAGAAATGGCTGCCTTTAAGATCCAACTGAAGCAAACACTTTTTTGCGCAAACTTAGGCCTCAGAAGACAAATACGTTCATCGCAACAGCCTAGAATAGTCCACTGATACTGTAAGACCTGCCTTTCCCATCAGATGATGTTGCCATAATCGAGGAGGAGCTTGGTGACGAGCACCTGGCTCAGCGTTTGCGGAGGTTAAGCAACTTTCGCAAGGGTAGCTCATGGGATTGGATGACCAAACATTAATTGTCTCGAGTTCCTCCGTGCTTCGGGAGGCACGTTAAGCTGTTGGTCCCGGCTGCATTTGCAGTCATTAACACCCACCAATTAGCATTGGGTCCGCGTGGTGGGTTATGGCCCATTCTCCTTATCTACCCATAAGGAAGTTCTGTGCCCCAGCAGTGGGGACATTAAAAATGGCTGATGGTCGATGTTGCCATATATTTACACTTGTTGGTTGGAACGTTTTCAATGGAAAAGTCGCTGCTCATTTTCTGGCCCGAGGTGTTAAATACCTAACACGTAGTCTAATTTTGTTTTTTAAATTTTGAGATTTAAGCATTCACAATGCTATTTTATATAATACTAAATAATATACTAGAAAAAATAGGACTCGCACCAGATCATGTTCTCGGACGGGAATCGAACCCGCGACCTTTGGATATCCGGTCCAATGCTCTGACCGCTGAGCTACCGAGTCACTAGTGACATGATCTGGTGCGAGTCCTATTTTTTCTAGTATATTATTTAGTATTACGTAGTCTAATGTTTAGTGTGAATATACGGACACGGCTAAAATATTTCGTTATCAACACTAAACTGTGCAACTTATAGCATTTACCCACTAAGCTCTACCCATCTTCGCGCTTTCAGTCTGCACACGTAAACTTGACCCAATGCTCTTTCAGAATGATTCGACCTGATTCATATTTCATGTAAAAATACTATCATAACTCGCAGACCTTGAAACAAACATATCGGCACGTAATAAATATGCGTTATTCATATCCAATTTTCACCCCTTACATCGATAGCGGGGTTGAAACTCGAGAGTTACGTGATCGAGCGAGTCCGCCCAAGGCGTCACGTAGTGTAAGAAAAAGGCCAGTTTAGTTGGCACGCGATATTAGCTGACGTTCTCGCTGTTTCTGTAAGTAGGTTTCGTAACACTATTTCGTTACTTTGTTTGTATTCAAAAGGTTTATGTTAAGAAAAATGTTTCAATAATATTGACTAAGTACCTATTATTTATAAGTTGGTAATCAAAGTCGCTCTTCAGAATTGAATTGGAGATACGGGATGACAATCAGATCAAAAATAATCAAGTAAGTAAGTCAAAGTAACTGAAATTGGCGAACATATTGAGGACTGTTGACGACCTCCGTAGTCGAGTGGTTTGTACACCGGTTTCAAGGTGTCGCTATCTCTGAGGCCTCGGGTTAGCTCCCCGGCTGGGTCAATTAAGAAATCGAACTTTTCTATATTGGCTCAGGTCTAGGTGATTGTAGTTCCACCGATATCTTTGATTTCCTGAAAACAAGAGCGTTAGCTACTTACTTCGGAATCATAGCAATGTTTGTTATGTTGTGACCTGATAATCCAGTCAAAATTATCACAAAATTTAAACTCAAAAACCGAACTCTGTACGTTTTTCATAAGTTGAAAATTTGTTAAAAACGAAGTTCTTGGCGCTTTTATGTCATTTATGTGGTATTTATACGGGTCGACTTGTCAGAATATTTTAGTCAATTAGCGCTTTTTATCGATTCTCGTGATTTTTTTTGAGCAGGTTCGATAACTATATTATATACTTTTGAATGAGCAAGTTTATCGAAATTTTGCGAAATAAAGCATTCACCCATTCGAATTTTTTTTTCAAGCGCCAGCTTAAAAAAATACCTTACGTACCAAACAGCACATAGTACTGCTTTTCAAAAGCAGTGTAAACTTTGTGGCGACATCTATAAGGTTAATTTTTAAAAAATATACAATTTGAGCGAGGTCTACTACAGCTCACTGAGCCACTAGTATTAGATTAAAGTCTTTAGCTGAAAACAACGTCGCCTATAGTCTATTGTTTTAAATTCAGTTCATCAATGATGATAATATAAATTGCTTTGTCCCAACTTCTTTGCTAAGCTAATGAGAAAATATAACTTCGTCTTACCAGAACAGAATCAACAACCAGGTTTCGTGTTGATTGAATTTGTTCAACAGGTTGTCAATTAGTCGGCTCTGTCCTGTCGCCAGCCTACGGCCTTGAAATTCCTAACCAATTTTGAAACATGCATATTTTTACTTGAAAGCCATGCGTCCAGCCTTTATTGATGGATTGAACAGTTGGCATTTCAGGGCAAACCGGTGGCGCACGAGGGCAAGTACCAGGTTTTTAGGGGGTACCCCCCTCCCAGGGTCCCATCGAACCACTGAACGCGATCATTCCGGCTTAATGTTTTTGTCTTTTGTTTTATGTATTCTGTTTGTTTTTGTTATTTTTTTAATTTTAATGCTGTACCTTTTGTTAACTAGATAGCTGAGTCGCCAATAAACGGTTTACTTACTTATAGATAGTGCGTATATAAGTATCCATCACACTCGTCACGTACGACAACAGTTGTTCCCGATGTTCCATCGTAAAACTTTTTCAGTCGGGAGAGCCATTCGGGAATTTTTAAGCTCACCGAAGAAAGTTTAGGGCAACGCTATAAATTACACTTTGAACATTTTTTTCCCACCGCAATTTCATATCGTAAATTCCAATTTTATGGTGAAATGCTGTACCGTGGCGTACACTGGTATTAAACATTTTATGGCTGGAAATATGTTCTAATGCGTAAAAATGTTTATTTCAAACTCTTACGATTCCCGGTGGCGTTACAAAATAATTTTCTATAAAGGAAACCTGTTACAAATTGTAATATATATTTTTACCCTAATCTATCATAAATGTTATAGAACTCGTAACTAGTAATCTGCACTAAGAGCTCTAACACACAGGTTGCGTTCCAGTCATGCGATCCGATCCGCAGATCGCTGCGATTCTTAGCATCCTGTGTGTTTGAGCTCTAATTTACTGAAAATTCAATAGCCATTTACATCAAATGTCATTTTCTCAACTATGTGAAATTATAATGTTTTAAATTTCCATGGTTATTGACGTTATTTTAGAATAAACTATATCGGGATTTACACCATGTACCTGTTTATTTTTGAGACTCTGATATTTCGGCGCAGTTGCATGTCACGGAAGAACTGACCTTCTTTCGTGACCATGGCGCATGCAACTGCGCCGAAATATCGGAGCCTCAAAAATAAACAGGTACATGGTGTAAATCCCGATATAGTTTATGTAACATTATATGTAACAAAATTATTGTTTTCATACAAATTACCTTATTTTATTATTTTCAGAGGACACGTAACTTTTTGAAATTTTAAGATTTAAGCATTCACAATGCTATTTTTATATAATACTAAATAATATACTAGAAAAAATAGGACTCGCACCAGATCATGTTCTCGGACGGACTAACACGTAACTTTATTGTACTGGTATATTTTAAATAAAATATCCGAGATCGTAACAAATACATACGGACCTATCTTGTTTTACGCGGAGCAGCGAGAAACCGGGTTAAGTCCCTGGAGGCTATATTTTTCGAAGTAGGTTGTTCTGCGACATACATAATCGGCAAGAGGCAATTATAGTAATTGACACTTCAATTTGTGAACCCTACCAATTAAGGCTTAATTAATAAAATATTCCACAGAGAATTACGTAAAATATGAGTATTTTACCAAATTAGTATTAACAGGTACTTGCTATATCAGGTTTGTTATTTTTGTCAAGTAAAAACGTCTACAGTCTAGCTAGTCAATAGAGTAAACGCACAGATTTTTTAATTTGTCTCTCTTGTTATTCTTCTAAAATTGGTGCATACGCGAGCCTGTATAGGTTTTTTTTATTCAGAGATATCTATTCTGTGATTCACGGTTTAAATGTGTGACCTAAATGGACTTATCTTTGTTTTTGGTGTTTTTACAGTTTCGGCCCGTATATTAATAATTTTACACAAGTTCTTACTTAAATAACACTCTGAAAAAGGGTGTTAAAACCTAGACAGACATATAGAAAACGAAGACGTGTTTCTAAGGGTTTGTTTTTTTTAAGCCATTGAATTTTAAAAATTACCTAAAAGTCAATTATACAGGGTGGAAAGAAAATACTAGTTGGAGGGAAATAACCTTAATTGTTAATCATGGCAAACTTTACTGAACGGAAACATTCTTTTTCCATTCTGTATAAAATTAAAGTTAATAAATGCCAAACTCATAACGGTTAAAGTGACATCAATTGCTACAGAACAGTTTAGCAAACGTTTTTTCGATCGACATTCTAAGCTTCATGTAACACGCGCCATTTTCCGCGGCATAAATAAGATCTTGCGTACCCAGCTAGATTTTACCCGGAGCAATGGAAGAGAAGACAGTCCCCGCAACAAACCAATTGCGAACGTCGTCTGAGACAAATGGTGTGATTAGCATCCACACCCTCTCCTTTTAAACGACGTTAAATAAACGTTTCGAGGAATAGTTGGGATTCCGTACTGTTTTATGCCTCGTCCGTATAGGTACCTATTTAACGAGCTGTCATTAAATAACAAATACAATTTGTTGGGAAAATTCGTAGAAAGGATTCGAATGCGCATACCATAATATTTCTTTATTCTATAATAAGAGCGGTCATAACGATCTCTTACCCCTTAGTTACCATGTTTGATTGATTGGCATCCACTAAAAATGGCACCAACCATCATCATCCATTAAAAATGGCTGATGGTCTCTGGTCTGATCTCACACAAAAACAGCAGAATAGATGGATGAAATTTGGCAGACAGATAGCCTGGATTAAAACATAGGACACCCGCTCAAAGGTTTCCTGGGGATTTTTTGAATGTCTACGCAAACAAATGTATGTAAATGGCGAAAGCTAATGTATTATCTTAAAATGATGTCCTTTTTTATTTAATAATTCTTATATGTGTCTACAACAAGATCGTTCATTAAAATTACTTTCGATACTTTAAAATTAGATACTTTGATTCTTTTTGAAATTTTGAGATTTAAGCATTCATAATCCTTTGATTCTTTTGACGTTAAATGTACCTACACTACTCCTTTTATGTGATGACGTGATGAGGAAGTATTTCTCTAGTTCTAAAACAACATTTTGTCATTTAATTAGATGTTTTTAATTAAAATTTAAGCTTAGGACGCTGTTCCCTTCAGTGTTCATCGTCCAGATTTATGTTTAATTTTTATGAGACCAAATAACCTTTTGAAAGGACAGCGAGGAACAGTTTTATAAACATTAATTAAGGCAGGTTTTCTTTGTAAAAAGCAGTTTCGAGTTAATTAATGTACGGAAGAAATTGAAGACGAGGTATTAAGTATTTTTTTGTATTAAAATGTTACTATACTAATTATGGTTACTGTCGCTTGTAAATTATATCTGCTTGAAATTTTTCTCGAGAAAATCTTAAACGGTTCTCATTATTTTCTTTTGCGTTTTTCCTTTTTGGTCAAAAAATAAAACGCGTTTGTTTTAATGATGTGATGTTTTTATGAAATAGACATTTCTAGAGAAAAATAAGCAAATGCAGATTGGTGGTATTGCGATTGTATGCTATCGTGTATATTGTGTATGTCTCTAGTGTCTCTACCCAGTAGGTTTGTATGACGTTTAGCTTCTGTTGGGCTCAGATGAACGTATGCGACATTTCGGACACCATTAATGTCATTTGGTACAGTCAAACAAAAAGTTATAAATTAGAATTGACTCTGTGACTCGTCCCCGTGAGTGTCTCTATATTCTAAAGTCTCTATGACTGGCGTTATGGGGTCCGAATAGACAGTTAAAAAATAATAAAATTTGAAAAGTGTCAACTCGGACTAAGTGTCCGAAATTATTTTGTCTGAATCGTAACTAACTGCATTTTTTCTTTCATTTACTTTTCGTGATGATTGAAGCTACGGTTCGAGGTGAAAGCTATTCCAAATAGAATTGATAGCACTGTTGGCTGCACTGCCACTGCTGTGCCTTCAAATCATATTTCGGCAGGTACCATTACTTGAATATCCTACCTACATCAATAATGGAGAGACGTTTTCAATCCCATTCAATCATCAGATCCCAAGGAGATTAGGATATCAATGTAACCTTTTTTTGTTTAATAAGTAAATGACTTCAAAGAGTAGTCAGAGCTGAGGAAATCCTTTGATATATTGCATCGTTAGTCGGACCATCTCCTCCGTCGCCGATTCTGGTTGTTAATCGCACCATTTGTCACCATCGCGCATCGTATTCACTGGGATACGAATTCGAATTTCTCGAACGATTTCGAAAGGAAATCGAGTCGGGCGGGTGTTTTCTTTGAGAAATGTGAAATGCATATCTTACTTCCTTTTCTGTATTTGATGTTCGAACGTGGGTTGTCGCTCATCAGTGCGATATCCTTTTGGATTTGTGTTTTTTTTATAAGCCCGTATAGTATTGGAAATAGGCAGGGTCCTAATCGGCCTGTTGCACTATTCAAATAAACCTTTGGCTTGTTTATAGTAAAATAATCTTACCATGTTCTTGTTATAACATGTAATTATATTTTTGCGTGTGTTATGTGAAAGATATGTTTTCATTTCAATAACATGTATATTATTGTACCATGAATAACATTAACAATTGTGTAGGTAGTCCATACATACCTTATATTGTATCTTTTATATCTCATTTTATGTCATTTTAGAATCAGATAAATAATCAGACAATAAATAATCTTGTGACGTCATACTTATACTCGCATGATGTCACTAAAATGGTATCGATTCGTAATAAAAAATGTAAAACTTTATGAACTATCCAACTTTGTCCCGACCAACAATATTACGTTCTATACCAATTTAATTAAAACACACTTTTATTTATAGAAAACAGCAACTCTAATAAACAGCAGATAAATTATAATAATTTAAGAAAAGGTATGCAAAAATTTAACAACAAAATCAGTCTCATAGAAATTTAAAGAAACTTTACCTACTATTATACAGTTAGCAGTTTTTTTTAATATGTTAAAAACAATATACACGTTTTATACACCTACAACTTATACACTTTTCTCTGTTGTTTTTATCCTCTAACAGTATGTAAGACTGTCTTGACAAACAAAAACATGAACATCCTAAATTAAGAATATTCAAAATCTACAAAGACTTGTCGTACTAAAATTGCATTTTCCATTGTCGACAGGTCTGCGTCCTGGGCCAAGTGTCAGGGCCGAGTCTCTAGACGCCGTCAAAGTGTCAGCGGTGTCAGGTGGCGAGGCGACACTGCCTTGTGACACTCGCTCGCCGCAGCCCACAGATGTGCTCCTCCTCGTCGTGTGGTACAAGGACGACATTCCGATATACAGGTAAATTGTTTTTGGTAATGACAAAATGACTTGAACAGTGAATTAATGTGAATAAAGTCCGAAAATCATCCAAAATCGAGTAATGGGCTATTTACATGGGTCGATTTTAGTCACCTGTGGTGGTCGGCTTAGCAAGTCAATTATAAAATTGAATTGCAGGTGACACATCGATGACATAAGAATTCGTTTTATGAATGTGAAAGAAAATGTAAATAAATGTTAAGTGTTAGCAACCATAGGCACTGGAACTAAAATCTTTTTTATTTTTACCAAACCTGACTGATTATGAGTTAAATCTGCCTTAACTAATTGATATTGTTTTGTTGAATAACTTCAAAGTATAAACAACAATCAGGCCTAATTTGATGCTTAGAACTTAAGCAATTTTGAAATCCAGGTGGTTTTGTAATGGACGTATTTTAATTAAAATATTCAAAGTATGAAGTTTTTAATATAAAATTGATAAGAAAATAATATTCAAATCTTTATTATGATTAATTAGGTGCGCATTTATTATTAAAAGCCGTAAGACATTTTCTTTTATTAAGACTTATCGTTGTTTCATTTTCTCAATATTCTAAATTCAACGCAGTTTACTAGGAAATTAAATGTTGACAAAATATTTACTCAATTTGAAAATAAGAAAATTTTATTAAAATGATTTACCGCGTCATATCTTACAAAACTTTCACAACCCTTGTTATCATGGTGTTTCTTTGGAAAATTTAAATTGCTTTCTGCATTGAAGCACGTAGTAGGGCTTGTATTTTTCCACAATTTTACCGAGTAATAAGCTTCGGTCGCGTGCGATGGAGCTACGTACCACTACCACGAGTTTTCATTATTTCTAGTTTCGTCAAAAACATTTTTTGTTGCTACATTTAGTTTATTCTAAGTTAAGCTTCATATTTTAAATTTGAGATTTTAGCATTCACAATGCTATTTTTATATAATACCAAATAATATACTAGAAAAATACGAATCGCACCAGATCATGTTCTCAGACGGGAATCGAACCCGTGACCTTTGGATAGCCGGTCCAATGCTCAGCATTTAGAGCTCTGACCCAAGCCCTTATCACACTTATTATTCATAATTTTGCATCTATTACTCTGAATCTATATATTATATACTCTTTAAGAATAATGTTCTTCTACTTCTACTCTACGAAACATAACATAGTATTCCAGATCATATTCTCGGACGGGAATCGAACCCGCGACGTTTGGATGTCCGGTCCAATGCTCTTATCGCTGAGCTACCGAGTCACTCGTGATTCCCGTCCGAGAATATGATCTGGTGCGAGTCGTATTTTTTCTAGTATATTATTTAGTACTTTCTATTTTAATCAACCGACAGGTTATTTACTGAAATCCAGCGTAATAGATAATCGGTAACAACGACAAGAAAACCAACTTTTCTGTACTATCTCATGTCTGGGTGTTCGTGGTACAGTCCGCAACGAAATTCGCTTGTCACTAGTACTTTATCATAGCAACTTTTTTGACTGATGTCACACATTTTCGGCATCCCATCACAAAAAAGTTACCATGACAAAGTAATAAAGTGTTAAGCAACTTTCGTTGCAGACCGTACCAAAACAATGGTAAGGGCAACGTTGCCATATCAACCGACGGCTACTTGTATAGTTGATCGCAATCTGACAATGTGTGCATATTTTATAAATCGCTCAAGCGCACATTTGTTATGAAAGGACGTGTCTGCCAAATTAGTTGGTGCAAACGTCAAAAATGTTTGTTTAAATTTAAAATAATTTTGCATGTCTAAAATTTAGTTTGACGTTTACTGTGGAACGGGACTGGCAAATAATGGATGTTGTAGGTTTAATAGAACTTTTTCAAATACAGGTAAAATGTACTTCATGCTTGGGCACAGTTTTTCTTCATAAGCATTAGTTGTCCTTAGTAAAATTTATATGCTAAGCAGTTCTTAAGAAAACCGGAATGTTAAGTTTATTATGATTGTATCAAACCAATCTACTTAAAATAAATTCTAAAAAGAAATCGTATCGAAAATCCGAGTCAGAACGTAAATCGTTTCACCCAGTACACACAATTTTAACGAACACCTTCAAGCTGAAAATATATTTCAGAAAATGTTTAATCAAACATAAAAAAACACCTGTGAATTTACTCGGAACGATAACAGCAATAAATTTGAAGATGCCGGTATCGGCAAGACCCAGAGGGTTTCCACAAAATTAACATTTTGCAATAACAAATCAATTCGTAAACAAAATTATCGGTTATACCGAAGCAGTGTTTATGAGGTAAACAAATTTATTTAAAAGGGACGGTCTTACCAGTTTTTTTAAATGATAAAAAAATAGATCCATTGCGTTATAAATATTTTGTGATAACAAATATTTTAAGCAACTATAAATTTTGGCTAAAGTCGTACATTCATTAACACCTTGAGCACGTCTGTCTGTTAAACTATTTCTTTCTTTAAGATGACCATCAGCCATTTTAATGTCCGCACTGCTGGGGCACAGGCCCTAATGGGTGGATAAGGAAGATGGGCCATAACCCACCACGCGGGCCCAATGCGGAGTGGTGGGAGCTAAAGACTGCAAATGCAGCCGGGACCAACAGCTTAACGTGCCTTCCGAAGCACAGAGGAGCTCGAGATAATAAGTTTTTGGTCATACATCCCATGACCGACCCTTGCGAAAGTTGCTTAACTTTATACATGCCTCCGACTACATGTTATTATGTTGCCTTTAATATTTGGTCTTGTTTTCATCTTTTCAGTTGACTTGTCTTTTGATGCAGGCGGGTTTTTTATTTTTTTTAATTATTTATTTTTATTTGTCTTTTTAGTTCTTATATATTGAAAAAAAAATCACATTTGAAAGTGAAGTCCTACAGTCGCTATACTTATTGATTAAAAAAAAATAGCCAATGTCACTCGGGATGACATTCAAATTTAAAATCAGATAAGACATTTAGAGGTTATCGTACATACAAACATACATGAATCCTGAACACAATACACTCTCTTTTTTGGGCAGTCGTCGTGTAAAAAGAACTTGCGAGTATATTACCTATGTAATACTTCCACAATTAAGTTAACAGAAGAAATACCTTTTGTAAAAAAATAATTATTATATTTCCCTCTTCATGGCTACATCGACGTTATTAATAAATAAATAATTATTTTGACAACATCACATACATTGCTCCGATTCCAAAGTAAGTAGTTAAAGCACTTGTGTTATGGAAATCAGAGACAACGGTGGTATCACAAACACTCAGACCTTATCCAATATAGAAAAGTTTTAAATTCTAAATTGACCCTACCGGGGATCGGGAACCCGGGACCTCAGAGATGGCGACACCTTGAAAACCGGTGCACAAAGTCACTCGACCACGGAGGTCGTCAAAGTATTTTTGTGTTATCGAGAGCATCATTGAGGAGGTACTCAAAAAAAAAAGATACTCCGCTATTTTTATATTCCGCAAGTCATACAGGGCCATTCAGACAATTTTCCAATAGATTGGGGTGTTTTCACCCTAACAGGGCCCTGACACTAAAGAATGTCACCGTTTTTATGGCCGGCTACTTTAAGTAACAGTGACTGATGTATTTCTATGGTGATATTTATTATTGAATTTTTTTCAGCCGATGTGAATGAAACCTTTTTTGGAAATATCAAAAGATAAATTGATATAAACAATTTTGATAATACTTAAGAGTTCTTGCAGGCGTTTGACACAGTTCCTTTGATTGATGTGTTTTTGACGCAATAGTTATCTATTTGCCTCGATAAATGCAATCTGAACAGAAAATTGCATTGAAACTTTGATACAGACTCTGCTTTATTTTTTTGTATTCCAAAACATGCTAATGGTTTTTTTGGAACCATTTTAGTCTTATGTTGCAAAGCAAGCTTATTTCTAACGTAAAACTCTATTTATTTATTTTTTTACAATAGTTTACTGTTTAATGTTTGATATCAAAAAGTAGTAGCAACTGCAATATTTTTAATATCCTCTTTTAAAATTAAGTTGTTTTTACCGCATACTATGATTAGTTATTTCTCAGATATCCTTAGAACACAAACGCTCCATTCGTTTGACTTACTATGTAATATTATTATACATTTATTATATTTTCCTAGCCAAGCCGCGTATCCACGTCCCTATGACGGATTATGACGAATATCATACACTTTGTATAGCTCTTTGAGTCCTGTCGAAATTGATTGATGATCCCACGAACGGGTTAAGGCGTCTTACTACGAAATTCTTTATTGCACATTTAGGCTTTATTATTTTCTAGGCTGAAGATAGATCGCTTTAAGTTTCACTTGAGAATTTTTTATAGGTGTTATGGATAGGAATATAATATTATAATTATAAGTAAATAATAAATAAATATTTGACAACATCACATACATTGCTCCGATTCCAAAGTAAGTAGCTAAAGCACTCGTGTTATGGAAATCAGAGACAACGGTGGTATCACAAACACCCAGACCTAAGCCAATATAGAAAAGTTCGTTTTCTAAATTGACCCAACCGGGGATCGAACAGGGGACCTCAGAGATGGCGACACCTTGAAAGCCACTCGACCACGGAGGTCGTCAAATTATAATAATTATATTAGGTTATAACGCTCTTACAAATAATAGTTTTACCTATACTGAACAAATCTACAGGGTTATTTGCAAAACACCAACAACCTCGCAAGAATAGATTACTAACATTATAAACTATCCCGTTGTGCATAAAAAAAAACATATTAATTTCCGAATAGCTGATCGTCCTTTGCATGAAAAGTCGTTCAGCCTTACCACAAAAGATTTTAAATCACTGTTTAATTTAGACACTGTTTAAATGTGATGCCGTCTCTTTCAAACAATATT
Source organism: Catoptria pinella (assembly GCA_963556745.1). Taxonomy (NCBI): domain Eukaryota; kingdom Metazoa; phylum Arthropoda; class Insecta; order Lepidoptera; family Crambidae; genus Catoptria; species Catoptria pinella. The sequence goes on from OY750763.1 coordinate 12,166,490, forward strand.
GTCAAAAAAGTGACAGCATCACACTTAAACAGTGTCTAGGTTAAACACTTGTTGAACACTGTTTTAAAATCTTTCGTGGTAAGGCTGGTTTTTTTGTTTTTGTCGGAAAGTCGTAGAACAAATGTTGTTGTCTACTCCTGCAGGGTTGCTGCTGTTTTACAAATAGCCTGTGAAATAGCACTGGCGACTTTCTATCAACTAAAAATTTAACATATTTTACACTACAAGATTGTGTTTTTATGAACGGCCCATTCTTACATCTTACAGAACTCATTTGTGTGTCCTTCACAGCTACGACGCCCGAGTCAAGACCACTTCAGCCCACTGGGCAGACAACGTGCTAGCTGGACGGGCTAAGTGGCACTCTGTGCAGCCATCAGCACTGCGGATACACGACGTAGTGGCAACTGACCGGGCGATGTATCGCTGTCGAGTGGACTTCAAGATATCGCCAACGAGGAACCATAAGATCTTACTTGATGTCATAGGTGAGTTTTTGTCACTTGTATCGAACTGTCTTGTATCACTTATTTAACCCTTCAAGGCCCGGAAAATGAGACAAAATAGATATTCTATTATTGTTGTCTGGCCACAATCGGCCGCTCGGGCGTTAATGAATTAAGCCACTTAATCAAATTTAACACCCACGTCCGATCATTGCGAGAGCTATGAAACGTACTGAAAATAATGCGAAATGTAAGACAACCCTAAGAAATGCAGAGGCTATTGAAGGTCACTCGCATTAACCAATGGGTGCACAGTGCACACGGGCGATTTTCTTTGGAAGCTCGTTTCGTAGAACGGACTATATAATAATAGTTTATGATACATAAGGATAGCTTTCCATGGACTTTTTTTTTTAAATATGACATTCTATACCCAGCAACATTTAATAATCGATAAAGTGCTTGCGTCACGCATTAATCGAACTGGTAATCTTTCAGTTAACTCACACAATTCTACAAAAGATACTATTTAGACTTCCCGCCCACGAGCGACTTTTAGTAGCTGCGATTATCGCGACGTTTTTTGTCGCTGGCTAAGTAAATTCTTTGTCACTCTTGTCAGTATTTTTTCGCAGATGATTAGTCGCTGAGCTACTTTTTGTAGTTCGTGGGCGTTTACGTATTTAACTCTGTACGTTCTATTCTCGGCGACAAAAAATCGTTCAACGATTAATCGCTCGCGGGTGGGAAGCCTTATATAGCTGCAGCGAAACAAAAAGTTTAAATTCAATTCATTCCAGAGAAATTCATGAATCATGCCCGCCATCCACAATCGTTAGTCGCAAACTCCAAACATATTCCTAAGCAGCGGAATCACCATAATTCGCACTTTAACTTGTAAACTTACACTTCCTGACTATCAAAACCAACTAAGTTAAACTTGCAACTGGCCGACGGGCATTTTGAATCGCATTTCATTTGTGCTGGTGCAATATGAAATTAGGTTCTGATAAAGAGGTTCACATTGAATTTTATTCTATTGTTGTCCGGCTGCATTTGATGAATTAAAGCGTATGGAAAACTTTACATTCGAAAGGTATTGGTATGTATCTTTATTTATTTAAAGCTTGTTATGAACAATAGGACGGTTAGTGGATAGAGTAAATTTTGAAAATAAATACACTTTGGCTGATACTATAATTGTATATTATTTTAAATATTATAATTTAACATATAGGCAAGCAAGCATTTTACCCAGTCAAATTAAAAAAGAAAAGCGAGGTTTAAATATGTACATCAATAATAAACGCTTGAACAATTTCACACAATGCCATCTAGCCTAGCATCTAAGCAAAGCTTGTAATATGGGTGCTAGGCAACTGATATAGCTTATTAAATTAAAATTCATCATTTAATTTCTGCCCGGCCGGGAATCGAACCCGGGACCTCTTGCGTGAGAGACCGGCATATTGACCACTGCACCATTCAATTGGGTGATACTTTACTTCAAAGGTGAATATAGGCTTCTTCTGGATGATTTCGCACCATCATAAATTACATTAATTTTAACTTTCTGTGTTAAAATTAAATTGGTCAGTAATTCCTACAAGAATTTCATTTGGTTGCTTAATTGTTTCAAGTAAATGGCATAATGCTACAAACAAATAGACTGCATCCATGCAAATAGTTCACTCCGTGGAGAACTGTCATGGCATCGGCGAGCTCGGAACGATTCATTAAAAATTTATTGCGGACTATTTCGAATTCGCTTCAGAAGGCCTACTACCAACTGCAGCTGTACTCGTCCGTAATATCGGCTTGTCAGAAATGTTCTAGATCTAGAAACTTCGAGCTAAATCTTACTGAATAATCAAGAGTAAGGTCCGACGGGTGGACTAACTTACTGCCGCACTCAGAAACGTCAATTAAGTTTAATGATTCATTAAGTATCGTGTTCTTTTATACTATCACTACGGAAAAGAAAGAGATAGCACCAATTTTAATGAAGCGTTAAACTTAATTGACGTCTCTGAGTGCGGCAGTTAGTAAAGCAAAGACAATTTAAGAAGGATATTTAATGTTGTGAAAGAAACTACTCTTGTTAAATCTATCCTAATCCATAAACATTCGTTCCACGGCAGATCCCGTCCGTAAATGGTCACCGAGAGTAGGAAGGAAACATAGGTAGGAAACATCCTAAATTTTGGGCGAAAGTAGAAGGAAACGTGCAGTCGGTAGTAGGCCCCAAAATCTGCAGTTTTGCTGCGCCCGTCCAGTGCCCCTTAAACATTCAGTTGACAGTGGCTGTTTATTTTCCACCATTTTGCTGCAAGCCTCTTGACGTAATTATTAGAGTAATATATTTTCAAATTGAAATATATGGTTAGTACACCTAATCTAACCAGATTTTTTCAGCGGATGATAAATTATTATTCATTTTTCATATTCATCATCCCCCTACCCTTATCCCAATTTATTTGGGGTCGGTGCAGTGTGTCCTTCTCTTCAATTCCTTCCTGTCACTCGTCATCTCCTCATCCACTCCCTTTACATTCAAATCATTCCTCACACAATCCATCTATCTTTTTTGCAGTCTTCCTCTTACTTTCCAACCCTCAACATCCATATCCATTACTCTTCTAGTAACATGCCTTTCATCCCTTCTCATAACATGCCCATACCAAGTCAGACGATATTTAATATTTCATATTAAGTCTTACAAAATATTTGCAGAAAGAGTTCAATTACTCTTTCGCTACTTATCAAGAAAAATATCTTAGATGCCTGAAACTTATTGTTCTCAACATTACCAGTATACCATGAGTTGATGCAAACTGTTTACGCTACCGTAAACTATCGGATATACTGCTCACAGTCAATGCGAGTGAAAGAGAGAAAACTGTAGTTTACTGTAACGTAAATAGTTTGCATCAACTCATGATAGGACCAAGGGAAAGTAAAAAAACATTTATCAAACTTTAAATACATTGGATCTAAAAAAGATTCGACGAAAATCTTCAATAAGTCTGGAATAATTGATCATTAAGTGACTCAGGTGCCTTTTCTATTTGAAGATTTATATTGGATCTTTTCATTAATTTATGAGTCAAAAATAATTGAAAACGTTTCTGGTTTATTCTTGTAAATGTCAAGACATTCACAGTTTAGTCATATTGTACTTAAAATTAATGATGATAAACTCCATTCATTTGCAAAGTACAAAATGTGTAATTCTGAAAATACCACCTGTTATGTGCTATTTACACGAGTCGACTTGACAAGCAACTTCTAATCGATAAAAAGAGCTTGGCGTAAATAAGACGAATCTGGAATACGACGAGTCAGGAACATGACGAATCCGGAACAAATAATTTGATCGCTTAGTGATTATTGTACTAATCGACAATAACTAGTAACTCAGATTTGTATTTAAAAAATTGCCTATTTTCAATTTTTGTAGTCGCTCTCAGTCTGTGGCCCACTTAGTATTTCAGTATGCTATATTAATTCAGTATTTTTGATACTTTGAATTTTAATTTACTATCGCTCGGTTAAATACTACTACACTGACCAATTATGCTACCGAGTAGCATAATTCGTCAGTGCATTGAGCCGGAATCCCAAGAGTGTGGGTTCGAGTCCCGTCTGAGGTGCTACGGGTGTGTCGATATTTTCTAGTATTTTTTCTAGTATTATTTCTCTTAATATAAAAATAGCATTGTAAATGAGAAAAATCTAAATTTAATACTACCTTTTTATTAATATTAAAAGTATTGGGTGGCAAGCGAAAATCTGGCAAGCTTATGCCTAAATCAGGGGCTACACATTATTAATACCTACTTATATAATTTTCAATATAAAGCTTGATATTAATTTCTTGCTAAACTCGAAACATCATATTGAGAAACGAGGTAGGTGGTCTGTGCTGCCCCCCTACTCAAATGGCAATTCTACTAAAATTAACGCTAGTAGAATAGAATGACAATCTATGAGATTGACAGGAGCTAAGCGTCAGCTTATGTCATTCTCGTACATAGTTATTAATATTGTTTTTTTTTTAATAAATATTTAAAAAAAAACAAAACAAAAAGTTTGATATGTTTTGAATAATAAATATTAGTATTTATATTAATAAATATTTGAGTAGGCCCTCTGTACTTACTTCTATATAAAAGATGATCGAAAATGTTATTATAATGTTTCTAAAATACCTAATTCACTTACTTATTTTACTATGCATTATCCCACTAGTAATATCATTATGATTTGATCATTATATATTCTACTTGACGCATCTAACATTCGCTATAAAGTAACCATTTTGCTCAGTGGACTACTCGTACATCCGCATATTGCATTTTGGCATTTCGCCAATGCCTGTTTTATTGGCGTAGTAATTCTTTTGTTTTATTATGTAATGACTAGCTTTAATGGACTGTTCAAATATGACTTTTCACAATTGAAATTGGGCTTGCGTGTTTCGCCAGCACTTTTCAATTACTAAAATGGCAATAAAATTAGTTTTAAGTACCAACATGCTCGTTTGCGAGAAAATATATTTCCCACGAAAATTTCAAGATACGCCCTAAGATTTTATCGAACCGTTATTATGAATATGACGACATCTTATTATGAGTCTCCAAACAATTTTATATTTCAGATCGCAACGAAACGAAAACCAATATCCATTGTTTCTGATTCAATAACATCAACTGTCGAATATAAAACGCCTCATCTCAAAAACTGGTCAAGGGGAGTCCTATTTGAATAATTAGTGTTCCGTTGAATTTTTTAAATATTATGTTATCCTGTTGACCATTGTTATGTACTTACCTACTTAGTTTGAACTGGGTGCGTAAAAACTTTGCAACGAGGAGGCCGTACTTAGGTCGGAAAAAGACTTATCATTTTGTTTAGAAAGTGTATTGGCGCCTGCCTAGTTCCTAAAAATTGGATCGAAGTATGAAACATTTCTTTCTTTCCGTTCTGTTCTTTTAGTAGAACTAATAAAACAAAAGTCAGTCTAAGCTGCTATCTATACTTACAGCAAATAATGAATAACCTGAGATAGTCATTAAGGATTTAAATTTTGAGGTTTAAGCATTCACAATGCTATTTTTATATAATACTAAATAATATACTAGAAAAAATAGGACTCGCACCAGATCATGTTCTCGGACGGGAATCGAACCCGCGACCTTTGGATAACCGGTCCAATGCTCTGACCGCTGAGCTACCGAGTCACTAGTGGGAACGTCGAATTTCTCCTAGTATATCAACTCTTATGCTGCAAGCCAGCGCCATCTCACCATTGTACAAGGAATTACCTCGACATCAACTGAATACCTTTCCAGATATTTTTAAACAATTGAATAAGATGAGAAAGCTGTATTAGTTTAAATTTTGAGGTTTAAGCATTCACAATGATATTTTATATAATACGTCCTAGAACATGATCTGGTGCGAGTCGTATTTTTTCTAGTATATTATTTGGAGTCATTAAGGATGCTCAAAATACGCTATATTATGGTGTATTTAGAATTATGGTGATCCAAGCTTGGAAAGGATTGAGGGATAAACCTACACCGTTTCGACAATTCTATTACGAAACCCTGAAAATCACAATGTCAACGATAAGATTGCTTCGGGTCCAAAGTAATTTTGTATCCGGGACGTCTTTGGAAGCCTTTTATTTTAGCAATATACGGTCCAGGGAAAAAGTTTAATGTAGGGTAACTCAATTATGGTAAGTCCCCACCGTGCGTGTCCCAAATTTATCACGGAACTCATTTCGAGTGGAAGTTCAATTTCTCCCAAGTGTCTCTTGGATTCACCTGACATTTCGTATACAGCTCTCTTAAATGGTAAGCTTTAAGGTTGTTAATTGAGAAAACATAAATGGACCCATTTGGTGTTGAGTGCATCGAGCATTTATTTGAGTGCATTAATAATAATAATAATAATAATAATCTTTATTGTCCTAATTGTGGTTACATAAGATCTTATCAAACTAAAATTATTTAGTTGGGTCTCTCACAATTAACCTATTAAAGGCGTACAATGTGTCATCAATCATCATACATAAAAATGAAATTTTACTTAAACTTATTAATTTTAATCATGTCTTCAGGTCTAATAATTCCCGCACATCATAAAAGTTATTTTCATTTAACCATTTAAACAATTTGTTTTTAAATACATTATTAGAACTAATTTCTTTAATATTGGCAGGTAATTTATTATATATTTTAATACACATTGCCAAACAGCTTTTTCTGTATTTAGCCGATCTGGGGATATCAGTATATACAAGTCTGTCAGGGTATCTTTTAAGTCTAGTATTAACGTCACGTGCTCTTTTAAAATAAATATTGTGTTTTTTGACAAAATTAGAGATTTCGAATATATAAAGTGATGGTAACGGCAGCAAACCAAGACTTTTAAAATAGGGTTTACAAGATACATCAGTTGCAATACCACATATTGCTCTAATACACTTCTTCTGTGCTACAAATATCCTATTATTTTCTGTACTATTGCCCCATATCACTATACCGTAACGAATGATCGACTCTATATAAGCACGATAGGTCATGACGGCTGTTTTTAAATTAGTGACGTTCCTAATTTTCCTTAAAGCGTATACAAATTTGTTAATTCTATTGCATAGATTGTCTACATGTAATTTCCAATTTAAGTCCGGGTCTATAGTTAAACCAAGAAACTTAGTTTGTGTCGCTTCCTTTATTTTGTCTACGTTAAGTTTAATAGTATATTTAGATTGTTTTGTTTTATTGAATTGAATAAAATTACATTTATCGAGATTTATTTTTAAATTATGTGATTCCAGCCATTTTATTATTTTGTCAATATTATTATTTATGTCAATTTCATGGTCACGTTTTGAATTGTATTTTTTATTAGAAGTCACAATTATCGAAATGTCATCCGCAAATAATATTAATTTATGATTTGTTATTTGAGTTATGTCATTAAGATATAAAAGAAATAAAATTGGTCCTAATATACTCCCTTGAGGGACTCCGTATTTATTTTCTTGATATTCAGATGCATGCAAGACTAACTCCTTACCTATAACTTTTTTTATTACAACTGATTGTCGTCGGTTCGTTAAGTAGGACTTAAACCACTGAAGTGGTATTCCTCTGATTCCCATCAATTCGAGCTTTTGTAGTAGTGTTTTGTGTGAAACAAAGTCGAATGCTTTGGATAGATCAAAGAATAGACCCGTGGTGAGGTCGTTATTATTTACACTTGTCAACACTGAGCGTATTAAGTTAAATACAGCTAGCGTTGTCGACTTTTGCTTTTGAAAGCCGTATTGATCTTCATCAATTATATCAAATTTATTGCAATAATCTAGCAGCTGCTTATACATGCATTTTTCGAAAATTTTTGCAAGAATGGATATTAATGTGATTGGACGGTAATTTTCTACTTTATCCTTTTCTCCTTTTTTATATAGAGGTTTTACCAGTGACAGTTTTAGGTTTTCAGGGAAAGTCCCCGAAGCGAACGATAGATTAATTAGGTGTGTTAATATAGCACTCAATTCAGTAACACACTTTTTGATTACTTTGGTACTTAACCCGTCATATCCCTCAGAATTTGTCATGTTCAAAGTCATTATTTCTTTTATGACCTCTGTTTCCATCATTGGTCTAAGATACATAGAATTAGAAATACCCTTAATGTTAAAATTTTGATTGGTATTACCGGATGACGAACTATTTGTCGATTCAATAAAGTGAGTATTAAAGCACGTAGCTATGTCCATAGGGTTTGACAATTTTTTATTATTAATATTTAATTTTTCAATTCCGTCTTCAAAATGTGTATTAGAAGTTTCATTTTTAATAACAGACCAGGTGGCTTTACATTTATTTTTACTGTTATTTATCGTTTTTATGTTGGCTGTTCTTCGCGATAGTTGTATACATTTTTTCAAAATTGAAGAATAAGTTAAGTAACTATTTTTATTTAATATTGATTTATTTTTATAATATTTAAATCGCAAAAATCTCTTTCTTTTACAACTTGTTTTAAGCCCTTTGCTTATCCATTTTAGCTTGTTTTCTTGTATATTATTTACTTTTATTCTTATTATTGGAAAGCATAGATTGAAGAACAATAACAATTGTTCGTGAAAGAAGTTGAACGCTGTATTTAAATCAGATTCATTGTATACATCTGACCACGAAAGGCTTCTTAGACATTCTTTGAATTTGCTAATATTGTCAGCACTATAATCTTTAGCATGTGTATAATAAAATTTCGGTACAGTTCTAATTTTATTATTTACTGGGAACGTTATAAGTTGAGCTGTTTCGTGATCTGACAAATAAAGTGGTAGTACTAATGGAATGGCTTCATTAATGTTGCTTATTATGTGGTCGATGCAAGCTTCTTTTCGCGTAGGGACATTGATATGTATTTTTAATTTGTAGTTAAGGCACAAATCTTTGAAATAACTTGTTATTTTGCTAGGTTTTAGTGTATTTATATTTAAGTCACCTGTTATCACGATTTGTCTATTTGGCATACTTTTGTAAACTTCATCAAGAACTTTGTTAAGTTTATCCAGAAAATATATTGGATTACTTGTCGGTGTTCTATAAAGGCAAATTATTAGTAGCTTATGAGATGGAATATCAATCCCACATATCTCAAATACTTTTTCTAGAGCATGCCTTTTTAGATTAGTCATATTTTTATAGATTATGTCACGTTTTACAAGGATGCATGTTCCACCTCTTTGCTTCTCTCTACAAAAAGAGGTTGCCAGTTCATAATTATTTATTTTTAGGAATTTCTCATGACCGATTCGCAAAAATGATTCTGAAAGACAAATAACATCCGGTATCGTATTTAAACTTAGCCATTCTTGTATTGTTATTTCCAATAATTCTTGTTTTGCCAAAACACTTGCAATATTTTGATGGAATATTGTAAATGTTTTATTGTCATTTTTATTTTTATTCACGAAAAAAAATATTTTTGTCTACTATGGGAAAGTAATGTGTTATTTTGTCTTTTGTTGTTGAAAGGGATTTCTGAGATGCTGTTATATTATTGCTTATATCTGGCACTGCTTGCGATTGAAGTTGATTAAAGTAATACGGGATAGTGCCTTTTGGGGGTTTTTTATTTAGACTTTTATTTTGTGTCGAAGGTTTGCTGCGCATTAACATAATTTTTTTCAGTTCCTTGACGTTTAGATATTTGTTTTGGTAGTCAAAACTGTCGATTTCATGGTTAATTGCTTTACACATATGAAATAAATTAGGTGATTTCAAATTAACAAAGCGACAGTTTTTATATCTACTACATAATGTACTGATATTATTATTTAAATGAACTAAATTTATATATCTATTATTAAACAATTTTATTACAATTATATAATTATTACTGAAAAATTTAAATAATTTAGTCAATTGGGAAGATAGTATATCGATGTCATAATCATTTTCACCTATACACAATACAAGTTTATCATTTGGTGTCAGTTTCATGTTTTCACAATTTCTTAGTACGTCTGTGGTTAGGGCGTCCGGTTTGATTTCCGATGTAACAATATATTTTTCATAAGTTGTGTTGTTTCTTGTCCTATATAAAATAGAAGATAATCCGGTGCATTGTTGTGTCCCGAAGATAAGTATTCTATTTCTGTAGTCTTCTGAAGGCGTAGCAATCGAAGAGGCAGCAGGGGTGAAGTTGCTATGGCGATTTTCAGAACTTTCTGTTTTATTTAAGTTTATCTCTAATTCTAAATTGGTAATTTGTTTTTTCAGATTTAAAATTTCATTTTCAGCTTCTCTTAATTGTTTTAAAAGGTCTGCTATTCTTTCTTGAAGTGTAATAAAATTTTCGTGTTGGCAAACTGAGCGGCGCGAGGGGGTGGAGAAAGAATGATCACTGGGTCTTATTTTCTTTTTTGTGCTACTGATGATATAATTATCTTGAATTGGAGATTGGCACAAGGATTTTAGCGTACTATTTTCTTTTGTAAGCTTCGAGATTTGTCGGCGTAGGTCATTATTTTCCAATAAAGTACTTTCTAATTCATTTTGTGAGCTGGCCAGCTCTAATTTTAGCTTATTTATTGTCTCGTTCATCTCCTGAATAGATACTAAATCAGTTGCAGTACAATCCATACTTCTAGACAATTGTAAGTCTGGGGTTAAAAAAGATTCGTCGGATGAGTAGCAAACGGTAAGTAAGTGTGAGTCCCCTATTGGTGAATTTATGCTCTTATGGGCTAACTGAACCTCGCCTTTACTTGTTTTAGTTTCATATTGTTTATTTTCTTCATTCACCGAAATCAGTGAGGGCTCGTTTTTAGGCGTAGACTGTTCTTTGGATCTCTGATCACATAACTTACATTTCCATTGTCTCTTTGTTTCTGGGTCTTTTAAGTTAAACAATTTTTCGGAGTAACCAATACAGTCATATTCGTAGCTTTTTTTGCATATTATACAGAGTAGGGTTTGTTTAGGATCAACTTTCATTTTGCATTTCTGGCATATTACTAGTTTAGATTTCCTGACGGCACCATTTTTATTTATATCTGTAGAACTTTCCTTTTGTTTAGCTCGGCGAACAGTGATATTATCCATCTTTTGAATGCCAATTAAAATAAAAATGGGGAAAAAAAAAAAAAAAAAATAATTTCCGAGGTTTGAACTTGTATTTCCTGGTATAGATGGAAACGTTGCGTTGCACTGCACCGCACCACTCTGCTAGCGTTGCTTATAAGTATGGATGGCAAATTTAACTATCAGTACTGTCCTCCTTATGATGTCGGAATAAATCGGCGAGAGTCGTAAACGATCGTTTCGTCCGTCATGATTATACGAGCAATATCCATTTATCATAATTATCATCCATGATAAGGTTTCCAGAATGAGACCTTCAATGAGGATATTAATTATCATGACTCATTTAATTTGATTTGCATGTTGAAAAATATATAGGTTTCTCTTCATTTAGGATGATTGGGAATTTTTTGGTTTACTTACTTGATATCGAAATATTATTCTGCAAATTTTGCTACATGGATTCTACTAATGTGAATGTGATAGTATGGATGTTTGTTAATCAATCACGCAAAACGGATGAAATTTGTCACAAAGATAGTTTATAGCCTGGATTAAAACAAATGATATATTTATTATTATAAATAATAATACGGACGAAATTGCGGGCGAAAGCTAGTGACAATATAAAGAAGAAGCTGGCATCTTTTTGTTTTATTCTGTCGTAGGTACTCGCAAATAGTTTCTGAACTGAATGTAAAGAGTACCCTCGTATTCCGCTTGACAGTATACAGCCCAGACATCGTTGTTTAAAATAAACAAATTGATGAAGCTCATTTATACGAAATCTTCCGCTTAATTAATAACTTAAATTATGTTCGCAATGTTTCAACTTTGGGAAGTTAATTTGGTCGGGTAGTTTCGTGGACTGTTCATAACTTAATTAGTTACATGGCTAATCGCTTTGAAAATTTATACTCTGCAAACTTGAAATTACGTTCTTTTGATGTACTTTAAGAAAGACTAATGGAAATTGGGAAATATTAAAGGGGTATATTTAATAGAAGCTAATTTAAGATTTTGCCAATTTTCTCTACAAACATAAGTTTCCTTCAAAACGAAATGAGTTTGGTAATCAAAGTATAATTATCCTTCTAATATTATTCTTATACTTTATAATCTAGGAAACTTCATTTCTTTTTTTACATTCTTGTATAATAATATCTATGTTCTCCTCCCCATATTTGCACCCACTCCCCACACTGTCCTCTTCTTCTCTCTCTCTCTACTAATGGCAGAAAATTATATAACTGTTTAATCAAATATGGTGAAGATGTTTCATTGGGTGCAACTTAGTGCGAAAAGATACTTATTTTTGTCATAGTACTTTCTTTTTCATCACAATTCATCCTTGATTGAAAGTTTTCTCGTGAAAACGTATTTTAATTTCGTTAAATCGTGAGAAACACCAAAAATATCAATTAATAACTGGTCGACGCCATATTGACACTTCTGCTTACAGAGCTCTAGGCGACAGAAAACGGAACTATATTTCAATATCTTGTCTAGGCTAGTAATTAAACGTCATTGAACCAAGTCATTTGCCTAGCCATATAATTAGATAGCTATATCACTGAGGCCGCTGATTGAATGACGCCGTTAAATGAAAAGGCTAGGCCGTTAATTGAACGACTGATTAAGCTGGTTGGCTGCGACAGATACACCTTTCTTCTGTGGATACACCTAATGATGTGTAGTTATTACAGTAGGAATTGCTTATATTGTAAATACTGAATTTCCAAACTTTCATTTATCATGTACTGTCACGTCTATAAATATGTATACAGTTTAGAACTTTGTCACTCTAAAAACGATTACTTTTTTGAACAGAAATCAATTGACAAACGACAATTAAAACAAAGTGACAAAGTTCTTAACTGTGTACATATTTTAAGACACGACTGTACCTACACTAAGTTTTGCACTGTAAAATTATAGTGATGAAACAATGTAGGTACCTCTTTCAAGTTATAACATGACCCTTTCAACTACACAAAACTAAACTTCAATTTAGGATATTAATGTTGGGAAAGGTCAATTTAAGCTCATTTTCAGAGGGTCAGTACTGGTATGAAGTTAATTAATTTTGATGGGAACTAGCATGTCACTCTCTCTTGAGGTAGAATTGTTTGGGACTTTTAATTAAATTATTCTTTATTCTTCACCATAATTAAAAAACAAGGCAGGGAAATACAGATTTAGATGATTGACGGCATTATTGCTAAAAAGCAATTTATTTCAGGCTACCATTAGTTGAACTGAATGAAGAAGTTTATGAAGTAGGCAGTTTATGGTGCTTTTAGAAAGAATATACTTATATTTTGCAGTATTTTTATTAATTTTATACCACATATTAATTAACCTGTTGATTTATCTCGACGAAGACTATCAAAATAATGGTCAATATCTAATCATGTTTGGGGAAAATATATTTCTGATTGATATGAATTTTTAATTGGAAACAAACTTATATTACGATTCCTTTTATTCTGAAATAAACAATGATTTGAAAGAAATAAATTAAGGGCATTATTTGGTTCGTGTAACATCATTATCCTCATTATTTTTCAGGTTATTAATGGGATACCAATTAATTCAAACATAATTATATTTTAATTGGTTCTATCACTTATCTACCTACCTAATTAATAATTTTTCAGTATGTTCTTTGACAGGCTGATCAAATAAACGATACAAATACATTATCTTCTTTTATTTCGTAATAAGAATTACAAAGTTGATTTCTCATATTTTTTTTGTTATTATTTTGATACAAGCTCTTATAAAAACAAAGACGCTTATTCTAACTAAAATCATGAAATTGCTATAATATAATGAAAACATTTTCTTTTATACAGCAATTTTTTTTCAATACTTTTCTGCATTTTTTTCATTTTAACCATAACCTCTTATTTGCTTTGCAGTAAAACCGTCGAATACTTCCGATCGTTCATGTATTAGCTTTGTTTCATGTAAGTAGGTTGCACGCTACGCCAATTCTACAATGGCGATTTTAAGTAATCCAGACAACTCTGTTAACCGGTTTTACACCACATTTTAAGTCCCCATTTCGCAACCTTTTTAGCCGACTTCAAAAAAAGAAGGAGGTTATCAAGTCGATAATATGTTTTTTTATTTTAAGTTATGCAGTTACAAAGGAGTTCTTGTATATTCATCGTTTCATTCCACGGAATTCTTTTTCTTAACTCACTCCATTTTTTTAACAGCACCCAAAAAAATCGAAGTATATTCTTATTTGTACATTCACAATAAAAACATTTTTTTAGTCTGTTGCAAAGCAACATTCAATAATTTATTCTATAATATAAAATACATCATTATATTTCATTTTGAACGAAATTAAATTAAGTCTTGCTTTATAGTGTTGGATGTAAAATATATTGGGAATAATAAAATCAACAAGTTTCATCATCGATAACGAACCTATAAACAGTAATTTTGAGATTATTAAATTTGCCCGTTTTAAAAGACAAATAGCAAATAGTAATTTAGTGTAGGAAACAGTGAGGTTTACATTCAAAAGCCACTCTGCGGTCGCAAATTGTGGACTGTAGGTAATTGCTTTTGAAATAACGTTCATTAAATGTAACTAACAATGGAATGATGTATTACAGAGATATATGAGATGATGATATTCTTCAGCTACCGTGTATGGAGCACTCTAATTTATAGATGATTAGTTATTATGTGTATTGTGTATTGTATATCATAGCGCAAAAGAAGTGCATCAGAGCGATATGTGGAATTCCTACTAATCAATCTTGCAGACCATTATTTCAAAGTCTTGGTTTGTTACCACTTCCTTTGTTGTATATATTTGAGATTGTAAAGTTTGTCCACAAGCACTTTAAAAAAGCCTGTGATGTAAATAAAAACCGGCAGCACAGAAATATCCATAGACTAGTTATAAGTGATTTTTCAAAGTCAGCCAGATTTAGAAAAAGCTGCCTGGTAATGTGTGTTCAAATCTATAGTAAGATACCGAACGAATTGAAAACACTCAATATGGTGCCCTTTAAAAATAATCTTTTTAGATGGTTGAATTCAATGAATTTCTACAGCATAAAAGAATTTCTTGATCATAAATTTTAATGTCATTTAGTTATAAAAATATTATAAACCATGGTCAAAGTTGTGTTGAAAATGAAAAGATTTTAATAAGATTTACAAGGATAAAGATTTTTTGTATTTTGTATTTGTATGGTGTTTAATACAGCAAAACATGAGCACCTACCCTTGTTTTTAAGAACTGTAATACTATGTTTAAGACAAATAAAGATTATTATTATTATGTATGGTGAAGTATTTTATCGCAGATCCCAAAGTGGGTTACATATTATGATTAACAATATACATAGGTTTTTTATAACACTAAAAACGTATCTATATCATGGACGAAGAAGGGTATTGCTACCGAATGAGGAGAGGATTATTTTTTTTTTACAAGACTCCAACAATGAGCTGTATTATATTATAAGTTGTTTGAAATTATGTAATTATTTATAACTAAGATATTACAAAATATATCTTCCACTCAACTCACGTTCAAAATGTATCAGCTACTTTTTGTTGTTACAGAGTTACCAGAAAAGCCTAAGATATTTGACGATGAAAAAGAAGTGATAGGTGTTGCTGGACCCTACATAGAAGATACCAGCTTGAAACTTACCTGCGTTGTAAGTGGAGGTAAAACTAGTGATTAGTTTCATAGTTTTTTATTTATTGAAAGACATAAGTATACGATTAATAGCAAAACTTATGTCCAAATGATGTCTTATTATCCAACCTATTTTTATCGTAAGAAAGATACACTTCAAAAACAATACATTGGTAGAAAATTGAGTGAGTGGACGCTTTAAGTGGCTAAATTGTATGAGCAAAATGAACAAACAATGCTTCAGTCAAGTAATTTTGAATATTTTGAACAATGTTAGGAGACTGAAATCTCAGAAGAGGAAAAATATTAATATCGAAACAGTTTGTTTTTAGACATAATTCAATGGGTAGCTTGTCATGATAATTTAAATTGATTTATTCTAATTTTAGATAATCCTTTTCAAATTAAACAGGAAAATAATAGTGGCACTCCTTTGTTTGAAGTCCCTTTTGTTTTGCGGTCTTTGAATAATTGTTTCAATCATTTCATTTTGTGTTCTGCATGAGCGAATTTTAAGTTTCGATGTGGTCGAATTTTAATTGTAGGATTAAATGTTCTGAGTTTCTTTAAATAAGCAATTTTAAAGCGCCAACCATGTGACTTGAAATTTCATTGTCTAGGTAGGTATAACTTTTTTGGAGAGTGATTTAACTGAAGCTTTTACAAAAAATAAAGAAACGAAAAACCATAAAAATTGGCCACAACACTTCATCTTCTGCTCATTAGGGCGCTTCTTCGTAAAAAGGTGGCTACTTCTCACATCTCTGGTAGAAAATCAGCCTTAAGTACCATATCATACAATATGTCTTTCTAAGCTATCGAGTAGTTATCGAGTAGTAGACAGCGATTTCTCAACTAGTTGAAATTTATTTTACCTAACCATTGAATGTGAAATTTGTTAATTATTATTATGGAAAATGACGTCACTTTAAATGCTGACCTCATTTTTCAAATTTTTTATGACTGTATGAAATATACAGGGAGAAAAAAGCAGCCCTTGATGAGTTTCTTGCTGGTTCTTCTCGTTACAAGGTCTCCCGCTTAGGGTTTGCGAACCGATGGCGTAGCTTCTTTGACATTCACAAGTGCTTGTAACAGCCTAGACTGAATAAATGAGTTTTGAATTTTGAATATCTCACTAGGACACCAGTAGTAGCAGTGGCGCAACTAGCCCCCTCTATCAACAAAATGTATACTCGTACAGATATATAGAAGGTATCTCACGGTATATCTGCTTGGTTGCGCAGCCAATTGGAAAGCGGCAAGCGAATCTCCCGCTGGTAGCGCAACCATGGTGCCTTAGTGATATGGCCCTAAAGTACTAATTATCCAGTATTTGTAATAATTATTTAACCCCTAACAGGTAACCCTCTTCCAAGATTACGGTGGTGGCGCGACGACAAAGTGATCGCAACGCTTATGCCCATAGACGACGGTTCGGGGCTCAGTTCCCTGGAGCTCAGAGTACCCAAACTCACCAGAGAGTACTTTGAGGCTGTATACACATGTACTGCGGATAATACTCTCCTCGTCCCTCCTTTGAGAGTCAACGTACAGATACAACTTTATTGTAAGTACCCAACTTTACATTTACAACCATCAACCGACTAAGGGGCCCTCCACATGCATAGGAAAAAAACGTCTAATGAAGTCGGATTGGGATGGAGGCGACAACTTCTTTTTTAGGGTTCCGTAGCCTAATGGCAAAAAACGGAACTCTTATAGATTTTTATTGTTAAAGCCCCGCCTGACGTCATTAGATTTTTTTTATTAAAATTGATCGTATCTAATGATTTTAATATTATTTCTTGCTTTTTAGAGCTATTGCTCCTGGAAGACGCAGGGGTCCAGGGTTCGATTCCCAGGAGGGGGATTTGGTTGGTGGTAGGGCTTTTTTCGATTTTTTCTAGCATATTAATTAGTTTTGTATAAAAATAGCAATGTGAATGCTAAAATCTCAAATTAAAAAAAAATCCATAAGATTGCTTAGTATGATTTTTAGTAACAGTTGTTGACGACGATAGCTATAAGCCATCGATTAATTTAATTACCTATTCATTAAATCAACTTAATAGAATTCCATATTAACTAACCCCATAGCATTCATGTGTAATTGCTGTCTACGTTATTGAATAATAACTCATAATAGGACGTAATAAGACATAGGTGAAAGTTCACGAACTAGCAGACCAACATGATCCTTAACCTCATAATACGCGAGAACGTATTGTAGTTGAACACTTAAGTACTTTGTCACAGCACCACCTGCGCTATTCAGTAAATTGCAACCTTACTAAATGAACATATTATATTGGTTTAGCATGGTTCTAAATTGTTAAGCTACTTTCGAGGTCGGCCGTATACCTGAATCAGCCTTTTAGGGTAAAATATAATATTCAATTAACTCGACGATTGTTTAGCTGAGTCGGTTAAACCAATATTATGAAACGTAGGCGAGTAGATTGGCTGAATCGTAATAAAATTAATCTTCAATTAAACCTACCATTATTAAAAAGAATGAAAATATTCAGTTATGTAAACATAATTTCATGTATTTAAACCTAAAAAATTCCAGTTGAATTGAAACTGAAATAAAATTATTCAACGTATACCATTCTAGCTACTGACTTCATATTATTTTGAACCATACAAATAATAAGAACATAAAAAATGTATACGTCATTTACAAAAGCGATTTCAACAAAAACTTGAAAACCAAGTAAAATAAAAATAACTGCTTCCATAGTAAACATTACTGTCAGGTACAGGTTTGATTAAATCATTATATGATGATCAATTTCAAATAGTAGATTATGCAATAAGGGCTTAAAGTAGTGTATTGTGTCCCGGGCGCTATTATTGAACCCCGAGTACTAGGGATTCTATGGTTAACTCCCGAGCGGAGCGAGGGAGTTAAGGCTAGAATCCTGAGTACGAGGTGTTCAAGATCGCCCATGACAAATACACATTTAAGCCCGCGATGCATACTCTACTTTTTATACTTTCTGCGAGGCAATTGAAACCAATGACTGTTATAAAGAAAGTACTTAAGTAATTATTTAAAGTTAGAATAATAAAATATGAAAAATTAAGAATATTTATTGAAAATTAAAAGTTATGTTAGAAACATTACACCAATTGTGCAACGACAAAGTAACATTCTTTGGTACATTTATAGTTGGGTTAGAGTTTATGTTTTTGTCGTCTATTCTGTAGTGGTCAGTTCGACATTCAAATAAATCCTTCTTGGTGCGCGGGTGAAAATGAATTTCGTAAAAAGTTTTCATGATAACATACAGCCTAACTCAGAATAAGATCTCATTGCACCTAAACTTTTTGAAACCAACATCGATCAAGCACGACTACAAGGGTTGCATTCCAAATTCAAATCACATTATTCCCCATGGGAAAAATGACTTACTTTAGGAAAGGTTTGCATGACACATAATATGCCATTGACGAGCAGGTAGTATAAAAAATATGATATTGCACCCATTTGACTTATATTACCTACGAAACCAATCATAGGGACCATCAAACTGATCAACTTTTACGATGGGACTAACTCTGAAAACTCGAAAATCTGCTGTTTCATACAAAAAATAATCACGAAAATATAAAAGTGTGAAAAAAAAATCTACAAAATACATTCATAGTTTCAAATAGTTTTTAAATAGTTTCACCGATATTTTGGCTTCACCCTAATGCCTTTAGTCAGCAGAGCCCGCATTATATTCACTAATTGTAATTTCTCGTGACAGTTGACTTGGACATTTAGTTTAACTAACCTTGGCGCTATAATATGATGAGCTGTGACAGACACTACGTCATCTACGAAACTGTGACCTATAAGTGCTGAGTTATATTTAGGTAGTATGGTGTGTCTGAAGAGCAGAAGATATTTATCTTCATATCACAATTATGTGAATGCGTATCAATTATATTTATTGGATTTCAAACAATGTTTCAAAAACACCTCAGCCTCTCCAGCATGACCACCGAAACACGATATATATCGCGTGATATAGCGTTTTATTGAAACTCTACTGTAAAAATACATTGGCTTTTGACTATTAAACGTGATAAATCGCTATATCATATCGCATTTCGTTGGTCATGCTAGGGGGCTGCGGAATAGATTCTTTGCTGATAAACATTGACGAAGTAATAATATAATTCTTTGCTGATAAACAAAGTGTCCCTACTGGTAAAAATACAAATAACCATAGCAAAGCAAAAGGCAGTAAGTGAAAATCATAGCCTTTTGCGTCGACAAATCATCTAATTCGTTTTAGGTACTAATTACACATTAGCCGACTAAAATAATAATAATACTTAATTATTAAATTATTCACCAAGTAGTCATTACGAACGATTAGGTGGGTACCTATATAAAGTTGAAATGGCAAGAATTACCACAGATTCATAGTTCACTGTTATTGCAAACGAAAGCCCCGCAAATCCTGACGATTAACCTAGAACGCTCGCCTGCCGCGGATTATCTCAAATATGACGGGCTGTGGTATTCTTTTGTACACCTTGCGAGGCACCATTAGTTTTTATTTGCGGTTCATTGTTCGGGCACCGCTACGCGGGCAGGAAATTATTCTTCATTATAACATAACTTGTGATGTCATTCGGCGGTAATGCACGCTAAGCTCGCGCTTTTAGGAATCCGTCAGTTGGTATGTTGGTAATAGCAGGGTGCCGTAAAACTTTGGAAAAGGGAATGGAATAATTTTACTATTAAGCTAAATTATTTGAGTTGAATAAAAGCGTCGTACTTAAAAGCTTTCATTTGTTTTAGATGGTAACTGTTTATTTATCAGTGACTAAAAAATTACTTTGTTCGAGAGACTTTTAGAGGATGTATAAAATTAATATGGTGGTAAAAAATAAGATTACAAGTCACTCTTTGAGGTTTTTTATTTTCCTTTCTTATTTGATATAATTTTGTTTATTTAAGCCATTTCTAACTGATCTATTAATAGAAAAGAACCCGCATGAATTAAGTTAATTATAGTAGTGACGAGTTATACAAAACCTGTGCAAGCTTTTAGTGAAGGGATATTGTTGTTATTTTCCTTTTCAAATTGTCACTAATGGAAAAGCATTAAAGGCTTTTACTTCTAACATAATGTGACTATTTCGCTATATATTGTTGTATCTCAGAGAGTTTTATTTGTTTATGAAAAATGCGACTGGTTAACATTAAAATCTCACCATTGATAATTCATAGACGACCTCCATCGAGTGGCTTTGTACACCGGCTTTCAAGGTGTCGCCATCTCTGAGGTCCCGGGTTCGATCCCCGGTTGGGTCAATTTAGAAAACGAACTTTTCTATATTGGCTCAGGTCTGGGTGTTTGTGATACCACCGTTGTCTCTGATTTCCATAACACAAGTGCTTTAGCTACTTACTTTGGAATCGGAGCAATGTATGTGATGTTGTCAAATATTTATTATTATTATTTTATTATAGATAATCTGTAAAAGCTTTTATAAGCTTTCGGCAGTCAAGTAGTAAAACACCTGGGTTATAAACAAAACTGATTTTTCTCATACACAAAGAGACTTATAACATAACACACTACACCGTTTGCTACTTCGCGTGGCCAGGAAAGGCACAACTATTATTAAAAAAATAAAAAAGTTTTATTCCTCTTGTGTTATTAAACTTTTTCGTGAGCCACACGAAGGAAACAAGTATTACACAAAATAGAGAGTCGTGTCTAGTAATGCCTCCCAAGGGGAATGTGCTATGACTGTTACATATTATGTCACGTCACACACCCAAACAGAAGCCATTAAACATAATAAACAATGAATGGGTCTATTTCCAATTCTGTTTGCCTTGGGAAAACGCCTGGACAAATACGTGTAGTTTATTATTTTTTCATGCGATGCGCTATATGCTATTCTGATTTTCGCTTTATCTGTAGGACCTTATTGATAAAAAACGTGTTAGCATAAGATTTTTGCAGCCTTTGATCGGAATCACTGCTGTAGAGATTATCCCAAGGTTTTACCTGTTGATTCATAATGAAGATGTTGAGTCATTCATACGAAGTTTTGGGGTTTTTCATGTTTGTTGTTCGCTTTATAACAATGTCATATCATTTCATCGTTTAACTTGCGTGCAAAATACATACTCTATAGTTTAAACCAGATATGATTTGAATGTTGGTAAAGTTTGGTTAAAGTAGAGCGTCATCTTCTATGCTGTTTTTCTAAACATTTGTATTTTTTGTACAGTGCGACCTCTGCTAGTGGAAATACTAGCTAGAGAGCAGCCGTTGTCAGTTGGCCAGCAAGCAGAGTTGGCTTGCAGAGCAGTTGGCTCTAGACCTCCAGCCATCATATCGTGGTGGTTTGACGATAAACCACTCATTGCCCATTCGCAAAAGGTAAGCAAGAAAAAAAGCTACATCATTCAGATAGACTTAGCATATATATTTTATAAAAAAGTTAAATAACACAGAATAAAAAAATCTTCAATAGAACCAAGACTAGGCACTTGTTTTGGTGCTTTCATTACATTATTATATTTTAATCACAAGAGAAATATTTCTTGAATTAAAGTTATGATAAAAGACCTACCTACAGACATTGAAGGACTATTCATTATTTATACACTCTTATTTTCAAATAGCTTGATATAACATAAGTTGCTTATCGCTTCAGAATAAGTTGTAGTTAAATAAGTTGCTTCAGAATTCAGACGATAGAAACGAGACAATATCGTTGCTCCGATGGACGCCCCAGATGGAGCATGATGGTCGTATGCTGACCTGCAAGGCCTCGCATATTAAGTTGGAGCATTCAACGCTGGAGACCACAATGTCACTCAATTTGCACTGTAAGTATGAACAGATACAAGGCAAGTAGCTTTTGCAAAGCTAAAAACAAAAACTTGGCCGGCGTGGAAAATTATTTTTCAATTGTGGGATGTCCTTTTCCAAGATCCTTCTTCTCTATCAGAGTTCAAGGTCCAATCCTCTTTATAAGACAGATTTACTTTCACATTTATTAGTTATAGTAAGTACGAGTATTACAAATTTCCACTCGTTAAGTACAAGGAGCCATAATAATTATTAAATTGATTCACCATAGTTAAAAAAAAATACTATTTACAACTTTCTCGCGAGATTTCCAGACATCACATACAAAGCTACATCATTAGGCCATTGTAATGTCCAGTGCCCACAGGAAATTCTTATGAACTGAGAATATTTATGTGCAAAATGACAAAAAAGTGATAATATTATACAAATTTAACCATTTAAATTTTAACTAACAACAACCTAAATTGGTTTTTAAATTGTTCAAGAGGACAAGAGAAGCATTTAAATGTTATCCCCCAACAGATGTGCCAATAGTGGTCCTTGAACTGGGCTCCAAGCTGAATCCGAATGACATCGAAGAAGGAGACGACGTCTACTTTGAATGCGTGGTGCGTGCCAACCCGCCCGCCTACAAAGTCGTTTGGGAGCACAACGTGAGTCCTTGTGATATTACTTTTATTTATAGACTAACCTCTTTACTGTTTGACAATGTCATTTAGTTTAAGCTTTCTTTAAACGTCTTGCGATGTCTTTAAATCAGTGCTGTTACAGTCGTTTTGCAGTGTTTACAGGTTCTAAAGTTCTAAAACGTTTGCATTTCTCATTGACAACAGCATTTGGTTTTAAGCTTTCTTTAGATATCTTCGATATGTGATTTAAATGTGTGCGGTTACAGTCTGATTAGGTTAGTTCTGCTTAAAGATTCTCGTGTTTAGTATTATAATCGACATTTAGAATTGGAGATTATAACTGTCACCGTAGCTTTTAGAAGCTTGCAACACCATCAGACCTATCTTTAATGTGCTGTCAACTTAAATCACATTCAGGAGATAATACCACAGAGGCCACAGACACCAAAAAGCAGTGTCATTTCACCGCGGATAGTATTGAGGTCTTTTATTTGGATAACTTGAACTCATGCAAAATGTGCTTAAGCTTACTTCATTTAATAAGTATCCAGTGTGTTCCATTTGTTGTAGATAACTTAGGGTATAATGGGACTGACGTACTCTGTGTAAAAGTACCTTAATTAAATAAAGATAAAAAAGTGTCCATTTATTTTATGGTGGATTTTATTTGGAACTAGATCCTAACATATTGAATTTCCCTGGGGCGAGACCTGGTGACCCGTACCACAGGTTTTTTCAAAGTTTCTTCGTTGCGCCAGATCTCATACTAAACTTAAGATTAAGCATCATGGACATTATGTAATTAGGTACCTCTAGTATGAGATAAATAAAGCCTTTTTTTTTATTTATTCCTTACTACATTCATCATTGTTCTCAGGGTCAAATAATGACGCATAACCAGCGCGCTGGTGTGATCGCCGGGTCAGCGCATTTAGCGCTGCAAGGGGTTTCAAGAGAGCAAGCTGGGAGATACGTCTGTACTGCGTCCAACGTTGAAGGTGACGGGAAATCACAGCCGGTCAACCTGCAGGTTATATGTAAGTGAATTTAAAGTTTATTTTACTGGTTTTACCCAAATTAATTAACTAGCAACTTGAGTCGTTAACTATTATCATCAACTAAGAACATAGACCCCAATAAAACCTGACTGAGGTTTTCGGTTGAGGTGAAAATCCTCGGAGAAGGCTCAATAATAATGATGATGATGATAATGAGGTTGTTTTGTCAAGATCAAAGCTTTTATCCTTTAATTGCAGTAGTTCGGTTGTTAGTCCGGTTAAACGAATTGCATATATTGTCTATAACATATGCAATTAACCGATGATGTTTCATTCCTTTTAGAATTTTAAGAACAGATATAACTTAGGTACACACATTGCTTAGTGCTATATACATGATATTGATCCGTACATAGTAATTGAATATTTAGTGCATTGAAAATCTATTCAAAACCTGTTGAATAGTTTTTAATGTAGAGATTTTAGCATTCACAATGCTATTTATATATATTACCAAATAATATACTAGAAAAAATACGACTCGCACCAGATCGTGTTCTCGGACGGGAATCAAACCCGCGACCTTTGGTTATCGGGTCCAATGTTCTGACCGCTGAGCTACCGAGTCACTAGTGGGAACGTCAATTTCTTCTAGTATATCAACTCTTACGCTGTAAGCCAGCTGTTGAATAATGTAAAGTTCACGAGGTGCGTTTAAAATGTATATTCATCAAATTCACATGAAAATCTGTTACAACAAGAAAGAAATAGTTCAACGTCGTATATTAAGCTGGAAACAGCTTTACAACCAAGATAAAATATCAGCGTTAAATTTTTAGCTAAAATTCTGCATACATTACATGTTTCGTATTAACATAAACGGGCCATAACGTATCTTTATAGGGCTCGACGTTGAAGCCAAAATTACGGGTCAAATTGTTAAATTTAACGAAACAAGCTGCCGCCGTGGGTTACAGTCGAGGTTAATTTTGGGTTATACGTCACGAGATTATCCCATACGTTATCGTCAATATTGATGGTGGGTTCTATTAAGAACATTATTAACAATTTAATTTTATCCTTTAGCAAAGAAATATGTAGTGAGATAATATAAGGGACAAATGCTTAAGTAGGTATTAATTATAATCTTTTTATATCGAGATATTTCAGAGTTTTTTTTTGTGTTTTGTTACCTATCTAAGTAATAACTGTAATTTTCAAACTGTGATTACATATTAATAAATTTAATTTCATCATCATCATGTCAGCGGAAAGACGGACTCAGGCCCTAAGTAGAATAGGAAATGAAGCGATTGTTTGTATGAAAGCTCCATTGTTAAATCCTCAGTCGATGAAACTTTGCTGGGATGTAATGTAATACAAATAAAAAAAAAAACATGAAAGTAGTAAAAATTTACTGTGTAGGCCACTACCTTCCTTTCTAGTGTACTAAAGATTTTTTAGGATGGGGGGAGTCTCCTTTCTGTACGTAGTACTAATATCTATTCTGTACAACGTGTTACAAAAATACCCCTAATGCCGAATATGGTATATAGGGACCATCAAACTGATCAACTTTTACTATGGGACCAACTCTGAAATCGCGAAAAAAGAAATCAGCTGTTTTTTGCTGCATTTCAGAGTTGGCCCCATAGTAAAAGTTGTTCAGTTTGAGGCATTAGGGGTATTTTTGTAACACCTTGTATATGACATTATTTTTTTAAATATATATAATCCTTGTTATAAATGTATTAATGAAGACTATTAAGGTAAATCCATTTAGTTAAACTAAATGGATTTAGCCACTGTTTACCTTCTCTGTTGGTTACACTCCTTATGTGGATTAATCAATGTAATGGCAGTTTGTGTATATTTGTTATGACAATGGCTTGAGTCAGCTGGGTAATAACGTTATGATAACGATTATCTCCACTCCAAAGAGATAGTAATGACATCAATATTTTATTGTGTTTTCTAATCCAAGCGACTGTTTTCAAAAGGTTGACACACAAAACAAGGTTGGTCAAAGATATTTGGCCAGTAAAAAGTAAAGAGAGAAAAGAAAATATTTTTGACTGTTTTAAATTCATGCCAGCATTCGCATAGCTTTCCATAATAATAGTAACACTGTCTACGCCAAATGGGAGATTGGGACTATGGACTTATGAAATAGATTTGGCTAGGCTTCAAAATCCTAAAACCCAAAATTACCTTTACAACGTGTTACAAAAGTACCCCTAATGCCGAATATGGTGTATAGGGACCATCAAACTGAACAACCTTTACTATGGGACCAACTTTGAAATCGCGAAAAAAAAACAGCTGTTTCATACAAAAATTAATTACGAAAATATCAAATTGTATGAAACAGCTGATTTTTTTTCGCGATTTCAGAGTTGGTCCCATTGTAAAAGTTGTTCAGTTTGATGATCCCTATACACCATATTCGGCATTAGGGGTACTTTTGTAACACGTTGTATATAGAAAGATCATCATAACTATTATAAACTAATCACTATTACTGATCGGGTACAAAACACCTATGAATCGAACCGCCATCACTAAATGTCAATTTTTATAACATAAGAAACATTGTATGTAGGTACTATTTGCCTTATATTTATTTGACATAGTATTCTACCCTGTTTTATTCCAATGCCACAAACTTTAAAAGTAAATGTAGCGTATTGTTGTTTAAGTATTCTGGACATTGGAGCTGAAAAGCGAACGTTGTGTGAACAATACTGGGCAACTGACGAATCACTTTCATTTATTAAATACTCGTGTTGTGTTTGTTTACAGAGTTTGCCTTTGTCTTTCACATTACTGTAAAACTTTTAAATTGTAACTTTTACTTTAGTCGAGTTTAATATATTTTGGTCCTGTCTGTTACGTTAACAAACATTAATATTGTGATGGAAAATGACGTCACTTTAAATACTTACCTCATTTTTAAATTTTTGACAACTCTGTATGAAAGAAATATACAGGGAGAAAAAAGCAGCCCTTGACGTTACAAGGTCTCCTTAGGGTTTGTGAACCGATGGCGTAGCTTCTTTGACATTCACAAGTGCTTGTAACAGCCTAGACTGAATAAATGAGTTTTGAATTTTGAATATTACATAAAATTATTAATGTCGTTCCTTTACGTAATGTAACCTTAAAACAATTCAGAATAAATATCTTCGGCACATATCTTTGACTTTATGCTTTTGTTCAGATAAATCATCATTGGCATCATGGAAATCATTTTGAAGTTCAAAAGTCCCATCATCGTCGGACTGCACAAGACCCAGACCTTTGTCATAATTATACAACAGTCCTTCGCATCTCTTCTAGTGCAGGGAATCAAAGATATATACTGGGAAACAGTACCGCGGTACCTTTTTAATTTTTGTGTGCTATGTAAATAATTTCGATGAATATAAAATTTACATGCCTGGAAGTTCACAACTCTTTAACAGTTTGGGGCAAAATTATTTCCTAGCTAGAGTCAGAGTGAGCCGACTTTACCTGGTTACTCGAAGATACATCAGCTATTTGAAAGTGTCATTTCATTCCGAGATCTGCATCAACGTCTAGTACATAAAGGGGACACGCAATAGTTCGTCGAGTTCCCACTTTGTGCATGGAATCAAAGTCGATTGCACTGTATTGCATACATTTGCACGTAACACGCCGCAACGGAGCGGTATTCAATTTGTGTTGCCAGTGACCCGAATACTTACGGCTATACACATACATTTGATCTACTCATAGCGTGGCGTGGAAGTCTGGGATAATTACGATTATACCTTGATGTCAGTATTAGGTTTCAAAGTTGAATGAATTTTTTGTACAAAGAACAAGAATTAGAAAAATGAGAATATTAAGAGATAATTTTTAACTTTAATATTTATAAAAATATAATGTTTTCCCTCGACATGGTTTTAACAGTATGGATTTGTTTGTTATGATATTCAAATATGAAACTATAGTTATTTCCATAGAAATTTCACCATATCTGAATTACTATTGTCTATTCATCATAGATTACATTGTAGCTTGATAATATTAACCCTTAAGCTAGAAGATTGTATAAAAACTGATGTAATTTACCTACAACACTAAAATGACTCTGGCCCAGTCACTTCTCCTATCCATTTTAAACTACGCTGACATTTGTTACACGGACCTCTCCGAGGAATTGCTTGACAAATTGGAGCATCTACAAAATATGTGCATCAAGTTCATTTTCAAATTACGTATATTCGACCACGTATCTCACTTTCACCAAAAGCTTAATTGACTCCCTATTCGCCGGCGCAAGGACACACACACTCTTGCGCTCTTGTAGTTTATCTTTTTCCTTCCAACTTCCCCATTTTATCTTAAAGAATCTTTCAACTTTTAATCCTCTTCTTCACTACGTACTCTGCGTTCTTCTTCTAATCTCACCCTCGATATTTCCCATCATTCCATTGATTTACTTTCCTATTCATTATCTGTGCATGCTGTCCGTTTGTGGAACGAACTTCCAGAGGGCAACCGTAAAGGTCGTACTTTGAGACCTTTTAGCGATCAAGTTAGAAGACATCTAATACATTTTTCCTCGTTTCAAATTTCATTTTACATACCTACTTACATATTCTCTCTTCTCTATTTATGCACATCTATACCTCTTGTCCTTCCAGTATTTTTGCACCCATTCCCCTCGTCCCCTTCCCCTTAATGCTTCTCTACTCAAGGTTACCTGGAAGAAATTACTACATAGCAATAAGGCCGCCTTTTGTGTACTATTCCCTTTTATTGTTTGCTTCTTTGTATTTTTTTGTTTCTAGTGTTCAATAAAGAGTGTTTTTATTATTCTTTATGTCGTCCTTGATTAACAATGTAAAAATGCTAAACGAATAAATCCTTCTTCCTAGATAAGCCAGTCTGCTCGAGCTCTATAACGGCAGTAGTAGGCGCCGCTTTCAACGAACCGGCGAAAGTGACGTGCGAAGTGGACGCATTTCCGGCGCCCAAGAATTTCCAGTGGACACTGAATAATTCCATGGGAACTATGGAGTTGGAACCGGTGAGTGTGACATATCGTTGTGTTCTACAATGCAGTTTCAAAGTTTAGAGACGTGCGAATAAGGTTTGTAGTACGGTATGTGTGAAATAGGTTCTGTAGAGTACAGCTAGAGTGAAATAGTAAGAGGAAGTGAAAATTTCCAAATGGTTGCATAGATGTTTTCAGTTTTGAGGGGCGTCGTGGTTGTCTCCAAATAATTGATGCTGACTACGTAATTTTTTGTTTGTCAGGGCAAGTTCACAATCGACAGCGTCGGTCGCTCCATCCTCACCTATACACCTACTACTGAAGCAGACTACGGAACGCTGTCCTGTCGCGCTACGAACCTTGCAGGACAGCAAATAGAGCCGTGCAGGTACAGCCTGCTGCCGGCGGTCAGGCCAGACCCGCCGTTCAACTGTTCAACTGTCAATCTGACAGATGATTCAGCGGAACTGAGATGTGTTCCTGGTGAGCGTTAACTCTTAAGGCACATGTGGCCATCTACTAGCGCCGCCAACACAATATTTCAATATTTAAAAAAAGAAAACAACCATGACCTCCTAATAATTTATACGTCAATATTTTCATTCTAAATATTGGCGATGCTAGTTGAAGGCTACACGCCCTTAAATTAATGTAGGTAGATGTTGTTTTACTAGGTGCCTTCAAATAAGTGGCGTAATAAACGCTGCAGTGGTGTGGATGTGGTGCAATGGCTAAAGCCACCGCAATTTTTTATGTAATATTTAGTCAGTCGCATTCCCACGGTGTCGACGATTCAAAATGTTAATAATTGGTGGTAAATAGCTAGTTACCGCATAAACTGCTCAACTAAGACGCACCTTCATGCCACTATAATAATTTTACAGCACCCCTTAGTATTTAATGAAAATGGGTTTCTTATTGCACCGGAATTATGAAAACATTAAAATTATACCGAGTACAAAAAGATTTTATAAAATTTTATGATGAAAATAATACCACCTAACCGTAAAAGCATTAGTTTATTACTTTAAGCTTATTAAACCATAATTTCTTAAAGCAATAATTTTGCTAGACGTACAAATGCCAAATCGCATAAGCGTAATTTTTCGTTTTTACAACTCCAATTTTACGGATTTTACTACTCATGGCAATTAAACTTATTTCCTTCGAAACTTTAAGTATACGCTCTTTTTTCTACGAAACCAATATCACGAGGTTTTGGTCATTTTTATGTTTGATGTGTCATGAGCATTATAGAAAAAGTAAGATTTGATGATTTGGCGTAACAATATTATTATCTTTTCATTCAGTGGGGGAGCTCTTTTGTATCGGCGCAAATATAGACAAAGATGACGATTAGTATCACGGTGTACCTCACTTTTAGTAGAGAAAAGTTAGGTCGCCTGCGCGATAGTGGTAGGGGACGTAACCCTGCCTCGCACCTCACCTCGTCGTAGCTGTCAACACGACCGAGTTACCCCACTAGTGGAACCTAATCTAAACGCTATGATTATTACTATTATTATTTATGTGTGTGTGTGTAACTTAGGTTACGACGGAGGTCTTCTCTCCATATATTTCGTGGAAGCGTGGGAGGCTGGGACACTCATCGCCAACGCATCCACTCCTACACCGGTGTGGAAATTACGGGGTCTTGGATCGGGGAAAGCGCTGAAACTCGTGTTTTACGCGCACAACGCGAGAGGTCGCTCTGAGTCCACGACGCTCAGGGTGCATACGCTGTCAAGACTCGCTTTGCATACAGGTTCGTTTCGGTAGAAAAGAATTTGAATTGGGTACGTCACATGATCCAACTAAACAAGGTCTGATTTTAGGGGAGTAACACTTGCTTATGTCACTATCTAGTTGCGCGACTTTATAATAACAAGCAAATAATGAAGAATTTATTTTCTGTTACACCTATTACAAACCTATATTAACGCCTTTTAATTTTGATTTGTTTAAGAGAAACGCAAACGAAACAGTTCATGTTAAAGATGAATGAACGTAATTTTCAATACCGATAGCGGAGATGACATAAGCATGTATTACCAGTGTGACTTCCTCTGTCTCGGAATGCTATACCTGGCCCCCTTGCATGACCACCGAATGGAAATATGATATAGCAATTGATCGCTTTTACCTGTCCAAAGACAATAGAATTTGGCAGTTGATTGTCGATAAAATGCTATATCACGCGATATATACCTAAATATCGTATTTCAGTGACCATGCTACTGGGGTTAGCGCAATATATTATTGTACCATGGTACGTAATAAGTATTTTTAATTGAAAAAAAATATGGAGGTTATTATTGCACACCTGATGAGTCTAAAAAGACTGGATTCGATTCGATTTAACTAGAACTACATAAGATTAAATATATAAAAAAATCTATCATCATTCGTTTTCCTTAATTATTGGCTATTTAAATAAGATTTTTGAAAATGCTAATCTTACCAAAAATGACATTTACGCTAGTCTTGTGTTTATGTTCCGATATCGCTAACACATTTTTTACTGTTAATTTCTATGTAATTTTATGTTGTGATATTTTAAAATATTTATTTATATAATTATTTATTTTTCGCTAGAAACGCCAATTAAACGATCAGTTTAAAAACTTTTATCATTTAATATAATTATATTAGAGAACAATTGTTCGCTAGGCTTCAAACCAATTACTGAAAAAGTCATTCAATTGGAATTGTTCATTGTTCGGTTTTTGATCGGAGACCTCCCGTCGAAAAATTCTAAATGAAAATAATCCATGGAAAGCGGTTATTTACGAGTAGATAATATGTTTCAGTCCTGACTGATTATCTTATTTACAAGACAAAATAAATTCTCATAATTATATCTTTATTGACCGAGCGAAGCGTCTCTGCTTCAACTTGGGCAAAAATGCTTTCGTATGTCTGTCCGGCTGTCTGTACTGGTCGCATTCATCAACCGACTCTCGTGAAATTATGTGAGCAGGATCGATAGTATACCGATTTTTTTTATATTTTTTATATTTGGCAATAAGAACAAAAACGCTATTATGTTACTTTCAATTTCTTGAAAAAATCAGCTGTGATTATGGTTACTGCATTTAGCTTCCACTAGAATTGGCCCATAACGAAGCTGATACTGACGCTGCATTTGTTTATAAGACGTTATGCCACCATTTTTTGTTTTTATAACACATTGTATTTACTGATATGATTTTATGCTTTCACTAGAAAAAAATAATCTTAGGCGTAAAGTTAGATACGACATTTGCTTCAATTATAATATTTTGCGTAATGTCGGTTCTTGGGTTTGTTTTAAAAAGTCCATAATTTTCAATTTTTTTCCTTTGTAAGACAGTAATTTATTGTTAATATAAATTATTAAAGAAATTAACTCCTAACAAAATTTTGAGAAATCGAACCAAAAAATTCCGCAGATTAGTGATTCATTGTGTTTTGATTCAGAAGCAAAGACAACAAGTAACGGAACAGTCGACGCGAGCTGGATGCTTGGCATCATCGCCGGCGCCATTGGCACTTTGGCTGCTGTGGTAGTTATAGCGTTGCTGGCAAGGCGAAGACACCACAGACCTATGCAGTATGAAGGTATGTCAATTTTTTTTACTGTATTAGCTAACAGTAATTTAATAGTTAAAATCATAGAACATGGGAAAGTATATTTCCCCCGAAAGAATAGTTTTCTTAATAAAATCACAGATCAGTCGGCAGTATTATTGCAATATCAGGAAAATTGATAAGGAAAACAGAAAATAAGGAATATTGCTTACAATACAAATAACAATGACCCTAATCCCTTTAATAGAAAAAGAAGCTTTGAGCAGGAAATTACTTATATTTATAAGTAATTTCCTCTTCAAAGCTTCTTTTTATATGCTTAAACAATCATTAGGATACATTTTTAGTGTTGAAACTGAACTGAAACTTACTACAAAAATAATAACTGAATTACTATTTAGTATTTTACTTGTGAAAAAAAAAACATATCTATGTTTCAGAAAAAAAATTCCAAAACAAGGAAATCGCGAATCAAATTGTATTTTATTATTTACTTTAAAATTACGAGTTAATGTAGCACAAAAGTGAGTCGTGAAATATTTTAAAACTTTGGTTCTTTTGTAAATTTTCGGAACCATTATGATTCACATCTTTTAGATACAATTTCAAATAACTTGGCGTGCCATATAACAATAGAGTACAAAGCAAATTGCTCAAGTTTTAAATTTAACAGCAAAATTGGCGGCTTCTACTGGCGAAACAGTTTAACACAGACAATTTTAAACTAGTGATTTAACGAATTATTTGCTCGACTCGAAAATGGAAATTTTAATGGACTCGAAATTACTCAACGAAAAGCTTAATTGAAACGTTATTTAGTTAAAACTTAAACAGTGTTAGTTTGATTCTTAAAAATACCTTTTAGAATGTTTGAGTATTACTTTTTAATTCTAGGTCTAGTAATTAGAAGATTTATCTGTAACCTATGTAGGTAACTGGACCTTGGTCGAATTCAAATTAAATTCAACTGATAACAAATCCACGCCATCTGGTGATGAAATTCGATTCTCATTCCAATAAATATATTTATTCTATGATACAGGCAAGTACGTATGACTCAAGCGTTTATGCATATTCGCTAAGGATCCCAAAGAACCATAAATAACAGCTTCTGAACAGAACGCTAACGATAGCAAACTCACGTTACAAGCAAACTAGTTAGTTTTCGATGCTGAATTCCTATACCATGGAATTCCTAACAATGAGTGAACGTCGGTGGTGGAACGTCGAATGCATTAGTAAGTAAATTGTTTCGGTTCGATATAAAGGACTTCGGCAGAGCACAAATAAATCGGAATTGCTTCGGCCGGGAAGTTTAGTGGTGAATAGCAACAGATCTGTTCGCGTGACTGGAATTTCCAACGTCCGTTCTATATGGAAACTTGGAATACTAGAGCAGAAACGCTACGAGCTACTAGACTATTTAAAAATACTTTTTCGCTTTTAAAAAGGGTTGTAAATTGACTCAACCGTTCTTGAATATGTTCCCATTGTTCTTGTGTATGTAAGAGCAGATCAGACTTATGATATCAAAGAAAGGTGATTTACGGTACGGTGCGGTTAGCAACAAAAGTAGCTTAAAACCTTTTTTGAAGACTTTAGAATGACTCACAAAGTTGCTATGATAAAGTACTAAAGTGTTAAGTGACTTTCATTGCTGACTGTACTATCGTATATGTCGTAAGTTACCGCTAGATCGATTTTCACTAAACTATTTATATGGATTCCGTACCACATTTCTGTGATAGCGAAACCATAATAATTAATGATTAAAACACTTTAAGTGAATCTGAATTATTTCCGGAGTCATCATTGGACTAATCAACAACTTCACTTGTTACAGAAACAAGTAAATTGAAAAAATATTGTATTAAAAAATATGAAAATTATTATTATTGACGACCTCCGTGGTCGAGTGGCTTTGTACACCGGTTTTCAAGGTGTCGCCATCTCTGAGGTCCCGGGTTCGATCCCCGGTCGGGTCAATTTAGAAAACGAACTTTTCTATATTGGCTCAGGTCTGGGTGTTTGTGATACCACCGTTGTCTCTGATTTCCATAACACAAGTACTTTAGCTACTTACTTTCGAATCGGAGCAATGTATGTGATGTTGTCAAAAAAAATATTTAAAATAAATATAATAAACCTATGATTATTATTAAATAACTTATGATCAGCATTTTAGAGTGATGTGCCATGGGCAACAGCGTCGCTTTACCATTCTTTAGGTAAAAATTTCTTGCACGCCGCGCCGTCGCAACATACGATGCGTTCATGCAGGGGTGATACGCGCACATACGAATTTTGTTGCTAACTGGTAAATCCTCGCTGTTGCCCATAATGTATGTAGTACATTAAACATTAAAGTTTGAATTTAAATATTAGTGTGGCTCTACGGGTTTTAGTGTATTTCAACGACGATATTTTATGTTCTTCTGCATTTCGACTGATATTGCAGATATTCCGTCACTCCTATACGACATTTTTATTAAGTTTCTCCTTCGAGACCGCGTGGTTGGTCAGCGTTTTGTATTTATTAAAATTCTGAATACGCGACTTTCGAGATTTCCCTGAAAGTTGTGGATGCAGCTAGATATTTTAGTGTAAGAAAATACACTTTAAATTTCATTTTGCGCTTAACAAAACATTATTGATTTGACCTTTTTTGACAAGGAATGTAACAAACCTGAGATTTTCAAGAATTTTTAAGACGTTGTAATAGTATATTTCCGATAATTGCAATTTAACTTTAGAAAAGTATATTTACGTTTGTTTTATAACAAACAATAGGTTATAAGGTGTTCGATTGTACACAAAAACTTGAATAGTACCAGGCTAGTGCCAGGTATATTTTAGAACCTAGCCTACAAACAGATTGCGTGTTTAACGGCCATATTAATGTTAGCACACAATCGCTGTTTTTTTTTGTCACTTTCGGTATTCGTATTACAATGGTGTACTTTATTGGTGTAAAAGATGTGATAATATTATTATGCTTTTCTATCGGTATTTTTATGTTCTCGTTATTTAAAAGCAGGCTCATAGTTGGCCACAATGAATAATGACAAACTGTCTACCTAGTGTAATTTGAAACCTTATACTCAAAAAAAGTCGTAAAGTTCCTATGAACGCAAGTATTTTAAATATTAATTTTAGAATACAAATAAGTTACTGAGCAACTTCGGCCAAGAGTACTCTAGATCGAAGCACTTAATAAAAAAATGATAATAATATTATGTGTGATAGACATAAAGGAGGACACTATGGTGTTAAAATGCTGCTTATTTAAGTAGCACAATATAGATATTAGTTTTAAGGCTCTCTCCCTCTCCCTCCTCTGGGGAGAGGTAAGAACCCCCCGGCTCCCCCGCCGAGCCTACTATTTAGGCTCGATGGGGGCGCCGGGGGCGGCGAGAGACAGCCCAGGAGTGGCTTCCTGCGCGCTGACCGAGTCCAACATGCCGTTTGGTATACCTAAAGATTGTATTTGCCCTCACACTAATAAAAAAAAAAAAACGGTTCCGTGGTCAACAAGTAACCCTTATGGTTTCACCATGTCCGTCTTCCCCTACCTGAAGTGGGGATGTAAGTTTTTCTTGTCTACCCCATAGTGTGGGGTGTTGTTAGTAAAAATATTACGGGTTTGTGGAAATAGGTTTGTGATTGAGGCATCCGTTTGTGAATTATTAAGCTTTAGAGTGCAACATTTTGTTAAAGTCAAGTGTGTCCCCCCCCTTGCCAAAATTCACGGTAGTTGTATATATGACGAAGTTCAAAGGAAACTTATCACAGCTAAGCTAGGCTTTATAAGTTTACGAGTAACGTCGACGTCGACCAACTTATTAAATGTGTACTTGGCGCAGTACAAATTCCTCATTAGGAACTACTTAAATAACGTTTTCAGGTGTGTGACACCGGTAGTATCTACAATTAAGTATATGAACCATGTGCTACGGAACCCTACACTGCGCGTGGCCCGACACGCACTTGCCCGGTTTTTTCTGTGACGTATTTTTCACACAGCTCGCTTTGTATTTTAAAAAGTACCTAAGAACCTTTGTATTATTAAATTAAGTTTTCTGTTTCCCTAGCCCCGATGCAAACGGTGAAAGGGTACAAGACTTCGATGCATAACAGCAACCATTCACCAATGCCGCCTGATGACAAGAACCCTGACGTAGTACCTCTTGGCAAAGGTTTGTATGATGCCTTTATCATTTTATGCAAAACATAAAGCTATATACTAGTAATATAAAATTGTATAGATATGTAATGATACAGTTTATTGTTTTTAAATTAAATAATAAAATTATTTGCACTACATTATCATCATCCATCATTTTTATTTTCGACAGCCATTTTAATCCCCACGCGTAGGCACAGTTCTTCTTTGCGGATGCGGATGAAACGAAATACGGATGTATTCGGTGTTCGAAATAATAAACCATTGGTCTCCTACCTGATAATCGATTAAATAGCGATAGTTGCTTATCAGTCGACATTACGCCATCGAGCTGATCGACTCGCAATACTTTACTTATGTATATATTTTTTAGGATATGGCAAACTAAATTGAAAAACACTAATTTAACATCGTTTTTTTAAAGATTATACCTCATTTCATGAAATTATTACCTTGCAATCAAATGGTTAAAGTTTACGATTAAGGTACGAACATATTATTATAAAAATTACACTGTCTCATCCTTATAGATTTTTCATAATTATTCCATTTACTGGAAACAGGAAATCAGTGTTGTGTAAAGACCTATTTACACAAGACCACCTTTTAACCCTGAAATGTTTGATGGCATTATCAGCTGGTATTTTTGAGGGTGTTGCTCCTGTTATTCTCCACCTTTCACACGTTCTTTTACAAAATTTCACGTACATGTTATCTTCGCCTGAGATTCTAAGGCCCCTATTTCATCGAGACGCCACAGTGCTTCCGCGCTGCTTTAGCTAAGACACGAAAAAGATTTTCTGCGAGCATAAAATTCACACAAGCTGGTTCCAAAAGCACTAGTTGTAAAAGAATATTAAACACGTGTTGGTAAAAATATGATCTTTAAGTTTATACTCCTAAAAGGATAAAGATAAAAACATGATAAATTTGAAGAACAATTTTTATTTTTATCCTTGTCAGATGTATGTTTTTTATAATAATAGTGTTAATTATTTTTCCAACATTTCCATTAATGTTTCAGTAACAAATTGAAAATACAATAAAAGTTGAGTTTGTAAAATATATTATTTAATTAATATTTTTACACTATGTATTATATGGCTTTAAGAGCTTGTTTCTGTTAAATCGGAATCCAATTATGCGCAGCGCCATACATTCATTTTCTCTAATTCAATGTTACGCTTCACGGAATGAACGATGCATAAAAACCAAAAGAACCCAACACAACCTATAACTGCAAACATCCGTATGACTTTCATCGATCGCGAGATCCGCTCGCTACGCTCACTTAGCTTGCGCTTACTAACCCCGCAATGCATCTCCAGATTACAATTGTTCGCGTGACATCGAGCGACCACCCGAGCCGCCGCCCTACGGAGCCGTAGTGTCTCCTCCCGTTGGCTCCTCCAGGAGTGTCCACAGCCTCCACCAGCACGAAGCCCGGTCTACCACACCACACACGCCTAATACTCCGGCTTCTGATGCTCAGGTATTAATTAGTGACAGATTATATTTTTTAACTCTTCCACTCCTGATGGAAATGGATGTTGGAGGGCTTTGAAATTTTACAAACTTCTTATTTCTTTTTAATCATCTGCCGCCCTAGTATAGCCACCGAAACGCGATATGATATTTTACATTAATTAAATTGTCCAGTCGTGGGATTATTTCGATTAAGTATGTTAATGTTGCTTAAAATAATAACGAGTATAAAATATTAGAGGGGTGACTTTTTTGTTTAATTGGCAGAATCTTCTCGGTACAATATATTTAATTTATATCTGGCGTCTCTATTTCTCTTGGTTTTGTGTCTATTTATTGTCAAAAACAAAAAAAAACTTCACTGACAGACAATAATATCTTAAAAAGCGATCAGCCATCGATCCCCAAAAAGCCTAACTTATTTATTCGTTTTTAAATTTTGAGATTTAAGCATTCACAATGCTATTTATATAATACCAAATAATATACTAGAAAAGTGACTCGGTAGCTCAGCGGTCAGAGCATTGGACCGGATATCCAAAGGTCGCGGGTTCGATTCCCGTCCAAGAACATGATCTGGTGCGAGTCGTATTTTTTTAGTATATTATTTGGTATTATTTACTCGTGATAAATAATGTACTGGAAAAAAATTATTTATTCACTCGTTTTATTTCGCAGAGCATCGGAACGCTGGCGGACGATCGTCGCAGCGTCACAAGCGGCACTTTGTCTAGGCGGAGAGAGGTCGTCACCACGAGGACACCACTACTCGCAAACGCTAGAGAAAGCTGCGTTTAGTTATTTTTTTAGCAACTAACTTTGGGTTAAAGGAAACATATGTGCGACTTATTTCATATTCATTCATGCTCATGCGCGTTTTATTGCTACAAAAATTAGAATTATACTGTAGAACACAACATGGTTCATTTATGTAAGTTGAATTCATATTTGTTTATCTGTAAATAGTTAGATTGTATTTTAAGTACGTCATAAGTTTTTACGTTAATTCATCTCTCAAGCTTAAAGGCTTACTAGACATGAAATAAAACACTTTAAATCGAACTAAATACCAAAGTTACACAAGTTACAACCTCCGTGGTTGAGTGGCTTTGTACACCGGTTTTCATTGTGTCACCATCTCTAAGGTCCCGGGTTCGATCCCCGGTTAGATCAATTTAGAAAACGAACTTTTCTATATTGGCTCAGGTCTGGGTGTTTGTGATACCACCGTTGTCTCTGATTTCCATAACACAAGTGCTTTAGCTACTTACTTTGAAATCGGAGCAATGTATGTGATGTTGTCAAATATTTATTTATTTATTTATTAACTAAATACCAACTGATTACCAAAATACTTTAAAAAAACCGCGCTAGTATCCGTTAAAAGTGTTTTATTTCATTTTAATGTAAAGCTTGTGTCTATTTTATGTCTATTACTTATTAGAATTTATAGTTTGGTTTCGATTATTTTTTAATATTTTAGTAATTAAGTCTTACTAAAAAAATAATCAGTTTAACGACTATTTACCAAATTATTTTACAACTCTAATGTATTCAGTATTAACTTTTATGAATATTTGAATACGACTATTAGTTTAGTATCAGCTTTTATAATTTTGTATTAAAACATCGAAATTAATAAAAAGACTGTTAAATTTGTTTCCTTTGATTTAGAGTTAGCATAGGATTATGTAAATAAATAAATATAATAGGTAAATTATATATTTTAAAATAGTATATCACTTCCACAAAGAGAAATATTAGCAATTTGATAAGTAGTTAGATAATTTATTGAAAATAAAAACAGTGACGCTATTGACCGCAAGTTAATTTAACAAATATTTACAAAGTAACTTTTACAATCAGAATGTATAAAAAAAAAGAAAATTTCCTTGAAGCTTTGTGTGTGATATTGTATTGTTTGCTAACTCTGTCAAATATTATTGTAGCCCTTATTTGATTCTACAAACCCATTATTATTTTCTAATCGATTAGAATTTGAACATTTATTTTTACTTTTATATTTACAATTTATAAAGCTACCACATAAAGCACTTTTTTATAACAGTTATAAAAATATGTAAATAATAAGTTTCAAACAGAAGGGACAATAAAATATTTCTTGAAGAAAATTCAATAATTTTTGTAATTATTCGTTTACAACACGAAAGTGAATTATGCACTGCACTATTAAATATAAATTTAACTTTTACAATGTAAGTTTTACACTTCGATTACAAAACATTTCCGTAAACAGTTGTAATTTGTAATTAAATGAAGTTGTACACAAATTAAAATGAAATACATCTTGAAAAGTCATACGAATACTTGTATTGAATTATTTATTTAAATGTTAATGAATTCACTGTGATGCTATAAAATATTTATAAATCGTACTAAATCTCAATAGTACATTTATTGGGTGTAAATATTCTTATTAATATTTAAGTAAAATACTACGACGACACTGAACTTTTTTTAATTATTTGGAATAATATAAGTAAATGAAAAATGTTACCTACTAAGAAATTTATATGGTAATGTAATTTAATTTGCAAACCGATAAAAAATTTAAGATTTTTTGCAACGAACACGCTAAATTTGATTTGTAAATAATTATAACAATTATTTTTAATTGTAAATGTTAAGTTTAATGTTATTTTATTGTAAATTTATGTGATTCTTTCAAAGACTTCTTCAACATATCGTAAATATAAGAGATATGTGTAAAACTTCTTGAAGTAATAAATTTGCCTGTCAGCAAACTGAAATGTAGTTTATTATTATATAAATTTTGCTATCATACACTTTTAAAAGGAAAAACTAGACGACGAAAAACAGGACTTGACAGTCAGACTGACGAAAACTTGGTTGCCTGTCTGTCTGTGAAGGAAGATCATTTCTTTTATCAAAAATATCGACATAAGTACATGTCAAATGTGGTCCTTAAAAAGCTGTGTTTCAAAGTCAACTAAAAAAAAGATACGGCCATTTAAAGTTACTTTCCAATAACCTAAACGTTAAAGTTCTTGGTCTCACAGCACAAGTAGGTACCTGAAGGAAAGAATTCAAATGTTCTGATACCACGTTTTTCTATTGTAGTCGGACTCCTGCTTTTACATTTTAGAATAGCTGACACCATCATGTTTTCAAAAAAAAAATAGTTTTTGGCCTTACCTATGTACCTGATTTTATCATTGCAGTATAAAAAATAATATTATTATTAAAAGTTACGTTATTTTACCTGAACTAATAAGATTTGAAACATAAATAGAATTTCATAACTTAACTTCTATAAAAAAAACAAAACAATATTTCAAAATATATTCCGTGCATTGATTTAATCATGAATCAATAACCTACTTTTACTTTTCTAATCGAAATCTTTAACTGAGTCTTGTTATCACTCCCAGTTCATCTCTAGATGGATTGCCTTTTCAGAGTAATTCACCGAAAGGGATCAATCGTTTCGAAATGAACGAGTCAAATATGGTACGTAACGATTTTATTACTCGACAAGGGGACATCAAAGATCCTTCCGCGAAATACCAACCTACGAAACTCACAAAGAAAACACATTCAATCAAGCCCGAAACGAAAAGGGTGTTGGAATCAATT
The DNA here is from genome assembly GCA_963556745.1 of Catoptria pinella. Lineage (NCBI taxonomy): Eukaryota > Metazoa > Arthropoda > Insecta > Lepidoptera > Crambidae > Catoptria > Catoptria pinella. Next base: position 12,208,587 of record OY750763.1, read on the forward strand.
GGCTAATTTCTTCTGAGAGGCACGTAACCTATCTCACATTGTCGCATCGAAAAAGGGAGGCATCTGTAACGCGTGATGCGAATTTTTTATCTTCTCTATCAGTTGTTTGGCTTTCTTTAAGGTTTTGCTTGCCCTTCTCCAGCTCAAGTGTGTGTTGATTTTTATTGCCTTGATTTGCTCTACTACCTTTTGACAAATACATACGTAACGTATGTAATAGGGGGCGGAGTTCTTAAAAAAACCGTTTAACGAAATTATATTATAAATAAAATCTGTGCGTAGATGTAACAAGCATTCAACACATTACATCAAAATGTTCAAATTCAGTACCTATTATCTTAGTAGCACAATGTACTTTCAATTTATTTATATTGTATTTCAATCATTTTAATTGCCTTCATTTCGAATCGCAAACCGTTAAACCATTTCTCAGCGGCATCCGAGCACAAAAAGGTTTGAAAGTCCGCGCACAGGCCACTGAACCAGTTTGATCCTGTAATAACTGGCACGTATCGGTTTCGGCTGGTAATATCCCGTTTGAGCCAGTTTCACCCGAATCAGCTGGGTGCATGGCGTTGCGTGCCGTATGGCTTCAGGGGCTGTGTGCATATGTAATTGATGTGCCAACGCTACAGTTTAGTGCCTCACGTAAATGCCTAACGTAATTCAACGGAGCGAGCATCGGTGCGTGATTTATTATAAAAATACACTCACATAGAAATAACGTGCCTAACGTACTGTTTTATATAATCCATGATGTTTTTCTTTTTATTTTACCATTATAGTTTTGAATAATACAAAAAAGAATATAAATGTGTTCCTTTTTTGTATTATTCCGAGACTACTTTTATGGTTCGCTAGAACCGAGTTTATTTTTGCAATTTGCAACCTTTCGTCATGCTGCTTGTTTGACTCGCTTGTGTCAAGCGTAACGAGTTCAAATGTAATAAGCATTTTGTTCACAATCAAGTTAAAGCTTGAGTTATTTTTATTTAGAAGTTACAATAATACGTATGTATAACAATAGCTTTACTCAACTTTACGAGTAGGTAAGGTAACTCCGGCGTCTACATGCGACGGGACCTAACGGCGGCGTATTCATCCATTTTGTGACCAACTCCCAGGACGACCGTAAGATCCGCCTCGGTAATTGATACGTACGCCTCATCGATGTAACGGTAACTCGATACTAACGCGGGTAATCTCGACTTCCTATCGAATCACATTTTTTAGAGGTGAGCAAAAGATAGCTCTTATAAAAACTGTACGAGTATGTGATAACAAAAGCAAAATACATTAAGCTTGTGAGTCATCAAAATAAAAAAAAACAGAAACTATGGAGAATTTCCTATTGAAAACATACAATTTGTAAGCAAGTTTTCACAGTGCAAGTTGAGGCAAAATTAAAAAAAGAGCTTTTTATGGTAACAACCTTTTGTAGTATGGAACCCTTTGAAACTCGCACTTTTCTGTTTTTCTTTTCTTTTCAATTAACAACTAGTTTTTCCACCTTTTTCAAATCAAATATTGCTTTCATTGAATCATGAAACTTCTTTATTACAGTTACGCGCTCAAGTGCATATCGGCTTTCATCGTTAGATTTTATTCAGCTATCAGTTTTCATATTCGTATTCACGAGTACATAGGCCGAAAAAAATTTTTTTTTTTCATTTATATTTATATTTAGTGTTTGCATTATTTTTAGTTATGGTTTTGATAAAAGAAAATAGGTACCTACAGTTGTTAATCCAAATGAAAATAGTTTTTTTTGCATTTATCCTGAATTTTAAGAGACTTTTTTACAGCCATGGATCAGTGTTGTTAATATAAAAAAGAGTTGCTTCTTAGTTTTCTGATTTTGCGGGTCTATTTTAGAAAAGAAACAAATCAAAACTGGCATCAACTTTTAACGTTTTCTAAAATAAGGCTAAACATTTACCTCACGTACCAACTGCTCATATAATATGAAGATGTAATCATAAAGTGTATTCTTGTTCAAACAGAAACAAAGTGCGGTTCTATCAGAAAAAAATCCAATGAATTCTCGATAGTCAATTGTGGCTTTCCTTTTAGCCTTTGTTTGAGCAAAACAAAAGATTCTGTCTTGTTTTTGTTTCATATAGACTATTGTGATGCCTTATCGATAGTTGGAAGCGTGGACAGACACTGGTGTGAATAGAAATAATAGTAAAAAAATACATGAAAATTATAGATACGCGTGTGATTTTTCAACTTTAATCTATATTACGAGATACGTGGTAAGTAGTTCTAATTCGACTATATTCTATGGTTAATTGAAACAATTCTCTAGAACTTCGAAATTCATAAATTATAAAATTTAATAATTAAAACACAATATGGATCCACAATCAAATCCCTCAAGTGATTTTTAGATTAGATTACAACCAGCCCAATTGAAAATCAATCATCAGTAATTTTAAGTAGGTTTAATGCTATTCACATGCTCTTATTGAGTTTTTTTGTAACAAATAGAGAAAAAGTTCAAGTAAATTAATGAAAGATTCTGCAGCAAGAGTTAACTCCTAGGGTCCGTTCGCAAATATTCGCTAAATCCCATTAATCTGAGCACAGTTGCACCAGCATTCAGTCAACAGTCGTTCGCCAGGGATTGCTAAACGATCCACAGTGTGTTTTGCTAATAGCCACTTAAATTAGTTTGCCTTCGGGATTCCACTGCATTTATTTCGTTTTCGGAATCATTATAATATGTGCAAATTGGTTGAACTTCCTTTTGCTGACCAAATTATGATAGCGACAAGCGTTTTCGGATATTATTTTCAAATCGGTATTATGTAATGAAAGAGATGGCATAGCGCATTCGGACTGCGATGCGATGGTAGCGGTTAAGCAACTTCAGTCAGTGTCGGTGATCGGGTAAGTGACCATCAACTTATAGGGGATCCTACGTAAAGTAGCTTATTTGGCGGTGTACTGGGTTGTTCATACTTTGGAATGTGCTCTGGTTTTCGAATGTGGCTAAGAGTAAACCCATATAATATAAAAAATATCTTTGACACGGCTGCATTTTAATTTTTGTTTATCAATAAATATATACGCCCCCCACACAAGTGGGATATTTTCAGTTCGTTAAACGTTCACGCACGACATTTTAAAGTACGTGTATATCTTGTGTCTCTAATGTTGTGTACATAATATTTCATTACTCGTAAGTGTATTCAACTAACGTTAGTGTATTGTTAGAAGCTAAACATCAGCCATTAAAATTCGGACGCGTTTGATGTTACGTGCACCGAAAGTAAACGCAAATAAAACTCATATCCCAGCGCACTAAAAATAATAAAAAAATACGTTGAAAATTTTAGTTTTCCAATGCTTTTAGGGAATATGATTGTCTAGTTTGTGGTACACACAAAAAAATAAGTATTGACCATGTTTTCGTTTCAATTAAAACTATTTTTATTTATTTATTTTACGATGAATCAACGCTATTGGCTATGTACTAGCCCACTCCTAGAAATGTATCGCTTACAATTTTGAGTCTTATGACCTTATTAATATAAGGCGCGGGCTGCGTTTGAGTTGATTTTGAGGTGAGTTCGGGTTGAGTTTGAGTTGAGTTTGAGTTGAGTTCGGGTTGAGTGCGGGGCGGGTGCAGATGCATCGACAAAATATAACGGAGCTTATTATTATGTCTTATGACTCAAAATTGTAAACGTTGCATTTTAAGGAGATGGCTGCGTTTGAGTTGAGTTTGAGTTAAGTTCGGCTTGAGTTTGGGTCGTGTGTCATCGTCTGAACGTAGTCATGAATGTAATCTACATTCATCTATGGTTGGAAAAATTCTCGTAATAACCGTTTTGTTTCATATACACATAATACCTACCGCGATTGGAACAACCAAAAATATTCCACTTTCCAACCTGACACACTTTCGTCTATTCTGTTTATTTGCATTACACATACAGGTATTGGCGTACATTCAAAAGGAATATTTGTGCAAAAAAAAACATTAACCCCGTAAACGACCCCGCATAACTCATTTGGGACTCAAATGACTGTAAGTAATCAATATGCGCATGACCCTATATTTAACCTCCATTGCAACATAAAATCCTTTATTTCTCTTGCAACACAGCATGATCTGCCCTATCAGGGGAAATCCCGTTACTTACGGTTCACCTCGTGTGTTACAAGGAGAAATGGCGATATTCCACCGTCGTAATACAAGCCCCTTTGAATTGTTAGAAAACGGAGGACAGTTACAATATCCTACTTCGACGATATTTTTTTAAGGTTGTATCGAAATTATATTTACAATATTTATTTTGATTAAAAAATGAAATGTGAATAAAATGTGTGGGTATGACCACTATGTATTTTTTAGGGTTCCGTAGTCAACAAGGAAACCTTATAGTTTCGCCATGTCCGTCTGTCCGTTTGTCCAAAAAATTTTGCTGCGAGTTTTTACGCGCCAGAAAGCACCTTTTACGTGCTAGAGAGGTTATAATAAATATTATAAGTGTTATTGACCGAGCGAGCGCGTAGCGTGAGCGAAGCGCGTCTCTACTTCAGCTTGGGCAAAAATGCTTTCGTATGTCTATCTGATTAAGACACATTTCTCAACCGATTCTTGTGAAATTTTGTGAGCAGGTTCAATAATTATATATATTTTTTTGTCTAGTTAGTTTTTCGAAATTTTTATCAAAATTAAAAAAAATCTTGGAGAATTTCACACACCGCCATCTAGCCTTAAACTAGGCAAAGCTTGTAATACGGGTGCTTTGAATATATACCTACTTATCATACAAAGTGACACCCAGACTCGTCACAGAATTTAAAATTCATCAAAATTACGGAGATATGTTAAAGCTTACAGAGCCACTAGTATATAATTTTACACATTTGGACTATGACTGGGAAAAATGCTTTTATCGATTAAAGGCATTAATATTTTCATTTCGAATATTAAATGAAAAAATCAAAGTAGTTTATTCAATCATATTAAAAAATCATTCACGAAAATTGGTACGATTAAAAACAAACGCGATGAAATTCCACAAGAGATAATTGGTCTAACTGATATTTCAGCTTGATTAATAACATTATAAATCACACTGAAACCCCGCCTTAATGTTAAAATAAAAACGGCTATTTAGATTAAAACAAGGCTATTTTGCTTCTTACCAAATAGATATTATTAAAAGTTTTTGTAATTATACTGTTAAAAAATATATAATTAATATCTGTGTGTGAAAATAGTTGTATTAGGGACTTGTCTTTAGTTTTGCTGACTTATATCATTATCATCACATCATTATTAAGCTCATTATAGTCCACTGCATGACATAAGCCTCATCCGTGGAAGGATGTCGCCATATCTCCACGCTTAGCGGGTGGGTGAAGATCGCATTGTTGTACTGTTTTCATCTGAAATTGCTGCTGCCAGTTTTCTGGTTCACGGAGGTGTCACGCCAGAACTTCAAGCTCCCCAACGAACACGAGTAGTGGCGTACATTGCCGGTTTTGTAACAAATATGTCAAAGAGGTTCTTTTCAAAGTCAAAGTAAAAAAAAACTTTATTCAAATAAACTTATTAATTAATTAAGCACTTTAGAATTGTCTATATTTTCATACCACCCGTTCCAGACTTTTTTTTCAAAAGCATCAACGAACTATACATTGTTCGAGGTTAGGGCAAGCGTGTGGAGCTGGTGTTACATGATTGTGCTACTTCTTGTTATTAGTCACTTTTAACGATACCCCTAATGTTAAGGAATGGTGTTATTCTATTCAGCCGGATGTCATACAGGTAGATTTGAACGATATTGTGAAAAAAAATTGCAATCGGGGTGCAACTAAGAATTTTATTTGGGTGCAACCGACGAGATCGAGTAGTCGAATAAACGTCAAAACAGTACAATGGAAACCATGGCAACCGTTTCCAAAAAAAAACAATGTAATGTAAATTTAACATAATTTAAAATTTGAATAATTTTACGGGTCTGTAACTGTAATACAAAATCAATGACTTCCAAGAAAATCTACAGATTTGCTTTAATTTTGCTGAGAATATTCCGTTATTATTCATAACATTATTTATTACAAATTCAGCCCTGTTACCTTCTAACTAAAGTCCATAATCCTCTACTGAAGCAAAGGCTGTCAATAGCTAAATGGGAATCCGCAGATATCAACCCTTAGACCAACAGTCATTATCACAGACTAGATAATAATAATAATGTCTGACCACTGATCGAGGATTGTATTTAGTCTGTGAATTGTCTGCAAATCTGGATTGTCTATAATTTGGGGTTGGAAGTAGAAGACAGTGCAAGTACTGAAAATGTTATGCAATAATAGAGTTCTGTAATAGAATTAGAATGAATAGTTTACTAACACTTAATGCGTGTTTTATAGTTTCGGTACTTCTCTAAAACAGTACATAACTTAGCCGGAGCTTATGTCACTGGTTGTGCAAATAACTAGTATGTTTATATTTAAAAAAAATATCTGATTTCTTTAAATCTATTGTGGGTTACATCTGGGTTTTACTGTTTTACGTCAATCGCCAAGTCTGTATAGAAACCACGCTTGATATGACAAACCAACAATGTATCTTAAGTGCGAGATCATATGCTAAACTTCGCTTGTTATTTTAACAACTCCTGGAGATTTTTGCTAAAATTCGCTTGATGGAGCGTGATGGTTGGCCTTTAGTGACATTTTTAACAACTCCTGAAGATTTTTTATTTGTGATTTAAGCATTCACAATGATATTTTTATACAATACTAAATAACATACTACAAACAATTCGACTCGTCACCAGAATTGTCTCAGGTACGAATCGATATTTAAATTGAATTTCAAGATGATTCCTCACATTGATGAAATTACGCTGGCTGGCTTGCAGGAGTGGGATATACTAGAAAAGTTTCGACGATGCCACTAGTGACTCGGTAGCTCAGCGGTCAGAGGATTGGACCGGAATCCAAAGATCGTAGGTTCGGTTCCCGCCTGAGACAAATTCTGGTGACGATTCGATTTTTTTCTAGTATGTTATTTAGTATAGCTCCTGAAAATGTTCTAAAATAGTAAAGAAGAGTTAATTGAACATAGGTTAAAATAATAAATAATTATTACGCCATCACAGAATGGAGTTGCGATTAGGACCTCAACTTTATCCATTAAAATTAATCTCTGGTATCGTGCCGAAATGTTTTTGTCTCTTAATATAATCACGGTCTGTTCGTGGTTTTATGACGTAGATATGCGGTAAAACGAATCACATGTAGAACTTTTATCTTCCTGTATAATTAACATTCAAGATAAAAAAAATAAAAAAAGATGAAGGAGTTATCTGGAAAGCTGTTGTTAGTACCTAGCACTTTTTTTAAATCAGATAATATAGGGTTTTAAGACTTTGCTAATATTTATACGATTCTAATTTCGTTCGAACTTGTTGTCAAAAAATCGACGTAAGCAAATGCATTATTTTTACGTAGGCAACTCTGCGCTCGTCATTAATTACGTCATTTCACGAAATTAACTAAAAAATCAAAGATTGTCAATTGTTCGCTTTAGGACAGATTCACTTTAAGACAGATTAATTACGACAGATTCGTTTTACGACAGATTCGCCATACGGCAGAAGTACAGTCAACTCGATAAGTTGCGTCACCAGTCGCCTTCAAAGCAGCTTACAGAGCAGTTTTTTCGTCAATAATTTCGGAAAAGCCGAAGTAGCTTGGTTTAAAAATGAAAAAGGCAACGCGTGGAGTGGGCCCGGGTCTCCCGCGCCTCGTAACTGAGCATTAAGAGCCAATACTTATCTTTTTGTAACGATACCGTGACGTCAATGTAATCGAACCTCGTACGTGGAGCGGTGAATGACCGTCCAGGGACTTGTACACAGATATAGATCTACATTATGGAAATGGTATCCTTAAAGTTTGAACTAGAAACTCGTCTATGATCATCACTTATCAGGCGGAAAAAATCTAGTAGTGACTTAGTGATTTTTGATGATCAATCCCATTAATAGGTAAAAGTAATACACAATTTTGTTATAGGGTTGCCACGACGCAGTTCGTCATAAAAATATTGTTTTTCCATCAAGTGGATACTATCAGACTTTATATTTATTTTCAGAGGTTGTATTCATGGTACCCTATCTACCATGTTCGGGATTATAGGGGTATTTCCAAACATTCTTTAGGTATATAAAGTATTTCCAATTCTAAATTGTCACATCTAGCAACTTTGGAACTGATAAAGCGTGAACGCTGGGAGGGATCGGGTCGTGCGAATAAATTTCACAAATCCCGAGTACTGCCATGGCTGATCTACATCGGGGTCTAATGCACCGATATGTTTAACTGAGTGTTACAGCTAATGTGCCGATTAGTGAGTATTATAGGGGTTAACTTTTCAATGAGAGAACAAAATAAAAAAATGTATTTTTTTACACAAAACAAGATAGATAACTTAACACAGTAGGTTTTGGTACAGTCAGCAACGACGGTTGCTTTGTCTTGGCAATTTTTTAACAGATGTTTGTCAGTTTGAGATTTGAAGAAAAGTTGCAATGTTAAACTAATTAAGTGTTTAACAGCTTTCATTACAACCGTACAAACCATAAAACGAATGTTTGAAACACCAACCCTGATTAAAACAGCGTTGATTGGCCTATTTTCATGTCGTCAACAATGATTACAAATGAGTACACATAGATTTTTGCTTCCAGATTTTGACTAAATACTTTGTTACAAAAGATATCACATACTCACGTCTGCCCTGACGAATTTACTCATCTTCGAGTTGCCGAGTTCACTTACCTGTTGGGACAATAGAAATTAAAAATAATTAGTCTCGGTTCTAGCTAGTAAATCTCAATGTAATCTTTATTAAAATAAACCTAAAAAATAAACGTTTATGAATCGTCAATATTTTCCTACCAGCCACCGTAGCTAGTGTGATATCGACATTTTATATTCAGCTATTTAAAATTGATTTGGTAGAGCAAGGTGAATGGTTTGATATAGAATCTATTGAGTGACGTGTATAAAACTAAAATAAATCATCTCATACTTTATTTTATTTTTTTACGAGAGCTTTTATTCAGTGAACTTAAATTTAAATCCTACTAATATTATAAATGTGAAAATTGGTGGGTTTGGATGTTTGGTTCCTCAATCTCGTTTTAATGGCTAAAAGAAATAGGCTGAAATTTCGGACACATATAGAATTGAATCCAACTTAACACATAGGATACTTTTTATCCCAGTTTTTTGTTCCCGTGTGTTAATACAGGACATTTGGCCACATTTATTTTATAATATAAATATAAAATAAATCTGGTGGTCAACAACAATGGGAACGGGAACGGGAACGGGAACGGGAACGGGAACGGGAACGGGAACGGGAACGGGAACGGGAACGGGAACGGGAACGGGAACGGGAACGGGAACGGGAACGGGAACGGGAACGGGAACGGGAACGGGAACGGGAACGGGAACGGGAACGGGAACGGGAACGGGAACGGGAACGGGAAAGGGATTGTCATATCTTCTGATCCAATTGGTTCTGAATTTTAAAAACTAGCTTCCGGCCGCAATTTTTGCGATGTAACGCGCTTGGTGCGGACCCACCTATTAATCACGTAAAAACGGCTGATCGGATTTTGATGAACTTAAAACAGAATACTTTCTATACTGGTCAAAGGTTCTCTATCGATGTTCTCCAATATCCACGCGGACGAAGTCGCGGGCTGTAGCTAGTTTTAAATAAAAGTTCCTGTGTATTGTATTATCACAATAAAAAGAGGCTCCAAAAAGGGATCGGTAGACGTGAAAATCGCAAGGTCGCAGCACATCACGCTTTAGGAAAGTCGTAGCGTGTTCAATCAGTTTTTCAAAGTGTTACAGCAGACCTATTACATAAAAACAATCGCGATAAGCGGACGATGTTCGTCCCACTCGATGACACTATTAACTCACGAATAAGGTTCAATATCAAGTAAATTGAACGCCAAATCGCGCCCGACCGCGATTCTTTTTATATATAGGCCTGCAGGTGCTACGCGATTATGGTGATCGTGATACAAGTAAAAGGTTGACATTGCGGGAATACATTTGTTATCGGTACAGATAATGATTCATCTTCTTGAACTTTTTATACATTGTCCGATACATGCTGTATTTATTTCTTAAAAATTTCTTCATAATAGAAGTAGTTACCTACTGTATTCGACAATAGAGCGGCTCTAGTTAAGTCTTACAAGAACTTAATAAATAAATAAATAAATAAACTTAGAACTTCCTATAATACTAAATAATATACTAGAAAAAATAGGACTCGCACCAGATCATGTTCTCGGACGGGAATCGAACCCGCGACCTTTGGATAACCGGTCCAATGCTCTGACCGCTGAGCTACCGAGTCACTAGTGGGAACGTCGAATTTCTTCTAGTATATCAACTCTTACGCTGCAAGCCAGCGCCATCTCACCAATGTAGAAGGAATTAACTTCAACATTCAACTGAACATCTTTCCAGATATTTTTAAACAGTTGATTAAGATGAGAAAGCTTTTTAACTATTTGAAATTTTGAGATTTAAGCATTCACAATGCTATTTTTATATAATACTAAATAATATACTAGAAAAAATAGGACTCGCACCAGATCATGTTCTCGGACGGGAATCGAACCCGCGACCTTTGGATAACCGGTCCAATGCTCTGACCGCTGAGCTACCGAGTCACTAGTGGGAACGTCGAATTTCTTCTAGTATATCAACTCTTACGCTGCAAGCCAGCGCCATCTCACCAATGTAGAAGGAATTAACTTCAACATTCAACTGAACATCTTTCCAGATATTTTTAAACAGTTGATTAAGATGAGAAAGCTTTTTAACTATTTGAAATTTTGAGATTTAAGCATTCACAATGCTATTTTTATATAATACTAAATAATATACTAGAAAAAATAGGACTCGCACCAGATCATCATCATCATCATCATCAGCATCAGATCAGAGTTGATATACTAGAAGAAATTCGACGTTCCCACTAGTGACTCGGTAGCTCAGCGGTCAGAGCATTGGACCGGTTATCCAAAGGTCGTGGGTTCGATTCCCGTCCGAGAACATGATCTGGTGCGAGTCCTATTTTTTCAAGAATATTATTTAGTATTATATAAAAATAGCATTGTGAATGCTTAAATCTCAAAATTTCAAATAGTTAAAAAGCTTTCTCATCTTAATCAACTGTTTAAAAATATCTGGAAAGATGTTCAGTTGAATGTTGAAGTTAATTCCTTCTACATTGGTGAGATGGCGCTGGCTTGCAGCGTAAGAGTTGATATACTAGAAGAAATTCGACGTTCCCACTAGTGACTCGGTAGCTCAGCGGTCAGAGCATTGGACCGGTTATCCAAAGGTCGCGGGTTCGATTCCCGTCCGAGAACATGATCTGGTGCGAGTCCTATTTTTTCTTGTATATTATTTAGTATTATATAAAAATAGCATTGTGAATGCTTAAATCTCAAAATTTCAAATAGTTAAAAAGCTTTCTCATCTTAATCAACTGTTTAAAAATATCTGGAAAGATGTTCAGTTGAATGTTGAAGTTAATTCCTTCTACATCGGTGAGATGGCGCTGGCTTGCAGCGTAAGAGTTGATATACTAGAAGAAATTCGACGTTCCCACTAGTGACTCGGTAGCTCAGCGGTCAGAGCATTGGACCGGTTATCCAAAGGTCGCGGGTTCGATTCCCGTCCGAGAACATGATCTGGTGCGAGTCCTATTTTTTCTAGTATATTATTTAGTATTATATAAAAATAGCATTGTGAATGCTTAAATCTCAAAATTTCAAATAGTTAAAAAGCTTTCTCATCTTAATCAACTGTTTAAAAATATCTGGAAAGATGTTCAGTTGAATGTTGAAGTTAATTCCTTCTACATTGGTGAGATGGCGCTGGCTTGCAGCGTAAGAGTTGATATACTAGAAGAAATTCGACGTTCCCACTAGTGACTCGGTAGCTCAGCGGTCAGAGCATTGGACCGGTTATCCAAAGGTCGCGGGTTCGATTCCCGTCCGAGAACATGATCTGGTGCGAGTCCTATTTTTTCTAGTATATTATTTAGTATTATATAAAAATAGCATTGTGAATGCTTAAATCTCAAAATTTCAAATAGTTAGAACTTCCTCCTTTTTTGAAGTCGGATAAAAATAACTAATTCCTCTAGGAACAAAGCAAATAGCGTTAATGTTTGGTTCAAACATGTATTATCTGCTTTCTGGCACAAATCAATATTTGAGCAATGGTAGGTATGGAATGACAAAGATTTAATGAGATCCGAAATTCAAAATATCCTCGAGTAATTTTGTTTCGTTAGCTTCGTACAAATAAAACGTTCTCTTTGAAGATCAGTTTCCAAAACTTTTGATCTGTTTGTACGACTTCTCATTTTAATGAGGTTTATTTTAATTATTTCTAAATTTATGAGCGTAAATTTTGGCAACATTTTTGCGGTACTGAAAGTCAGGTAGAATTTTATGAGTCACTTAAGTTAATTGGAAAAAATATCTCCAAAATAATGGGGATGTCTGGAATGGATGTTAGGAAAATAAAGACGATTCGAAAGTGCTTAATTACTAAGTTTATTTGAATAAAAATATTTTTGGCTTTGACTTTAAATGTGGGTTCAAAATTGTTTTCAATCTGTTGCCTTTTATCATACAAAACGGCAGCGGTGCGTTATTAACGAAAAAACCAAACTTATATTCAACTTATTTGTAAGAAGCTCAAAGTTTTCTTTTTAACTCACTGATGATACTTGTATTTCAGAAGCTGCACTTTAAAAACAAATAAACATTACCAACAAAGCCGTTCGCAAAAGCAAAACTGTTGTTCTTTCTTTTGTGAAAGTTTTGAAGTCAATTCCCAGTTCGCATCTAACAAGGTACTGTTGCGAAGTGCTTGAAAATGTAATTGCATTAAAAATTTAACTGCTTACTCTCCGAAACAATGAAGTCGAGATGTCGGAGCGTTATCGTAAATATATATTTGGTAGAATTTTGCGTCACACTAAAACAAAGTTGGTAGCAGCCGTAAAGCATGAACTAATTTGTCAAAGTTCTCAGCAGAAATGCTGGCAGCAGAGGTGTGCTCGGCCGAATGACGGTGCATTCGATACTTCAAACAAAATGTCCCCAAACTATTTAAGTTGTATTACCTACTATATTCTATTTATAGAAGTAGTCACACTATAAATTTACTTTTTTAAACTAGTTTATAAAATTAAAAAATACAGTCATTATGTCTACTAAATAATATACTAGAAAAAATAGGACTCGCACCAGATCATGTTCTCGGACGGGAATCGAACCCGCGACCTTTGGATATCCGGTCCAATGCTCTGACCGCTGAGCTACCGAGTCACTGGTGAGAACGTCGAATTTCTTCTAGTATATCAACTCTTACGCTGCAAGCCAGCGCCATCTCACCAATGTAGAAGGAATTACCTTCAACATTCAACTGAACATCTAGTATATTATTTAGTATTATATAAAATAGCATTGTGAATGCTTAAATCTCAAAAATTTAATAAGTCATTATGTCTTATTTGCTCTGTTTACAGAGACTAGCATCTCTTATGCTTAATATGCAATAGACTGCGTTTGAACTTCGTCATATTAAACACTTGTAATAGTAATTACTTTGTGACACTAGTAACTGAAAGACAGTACTTAAACAGAATTAGTTTTTAAATTATTAGTGTCATATATACCACAAAATGATGATTCAACAAACATAACTGGACTCGTATTTATATTATAAGAGGAATATATTCAAGTACCATTGTCAGACAAAAAAAAAACAAAGTCTCGAATAAGCAATGTACAAGAACGAACTTGAACTTTAACCAAAGAAAAAGATAACGCAACATCACCGCATATTAAAAAGATAAAAACAAAATTACAGTAGGCTTAATCCGTCGTCATAAACGCGAGTGCGGCTGCGGCGCCGCGATAGTGCGAAGCGGCAAATTGTACAAACTTGTGCAATTGAAACTCCAATATTATAATCTCGGTTGCAGTGGCGGCTGTTTTTGCCGCAGAATGCCCATTAAGTGTTTGTATCTGCTGCGAACACTCGGCAGATGTTGGGAGCTCACAATTGCGTTTAGCTGTTTCCGCGACTGCGTTACGGGAATGTTCATTTAATAGACACGGAAATTTATAGTTTGCGTTTTCGGTTTTCACATGAGTGTGTGGTTATGGATAATGTAGTGAGTTTGACAAATAAATGCTTGTAATGTTGTCATTATTTTGACAACCTTCATTGAGCAAAGTCGAGCTTGTCGCGCTCTTCGGATGGTGACGCAGCAAAGTTGTACGGGATTTCATTATTTTCGAGTTTTAGCCACCAGCAATTTCCTTTGAAAATCCATTATTGTCGAGTTTTGTTTCAAAAATAGATAGGTAAAAATAGTACATTGTACGTCGAGAGTATTGCACAGATGACGTTTTTGTACTTTCATATATTATAAAATTTGTATAGAAAAGTATAAAAACTCGCACCTTACCGTTTTTTGACATTTCATTAAATATCTGAAGCTACCTCCAGAATATCTTAAGTGTTCGAAAATAACCTCAGTTTCTGGCTCCGACGCACCGTTTCTGAGATATTTGCATTTTTTTTTTGAAATTAGGTTGAATAGTTATAATATAGTAGGTAGTACTCGCATTTTTTTGAGTAAAGCACCTATACAAGCATTGGTCTACAAGGACTGCACTGCTGGCCACGTTCTGATGGCCTCAAGCTTAGCTTAACTAATAACTACGCTCTCGGCCTTCAAGCTTGGTCATCATTGCAGCCCTTGTTGTCAGCACCAGCTTGTCCGTCAAGGGCTGCAATGCTGACCGCGCTGTGATGGCCTGGACCAGCGCTAAGCTCCGCTTTCGGCCATCATCATCGCTGCCAGCAACTCAGTCGTTTTAGGCCGCGGCAGTAATGTAGTAAAATTGGAGAAGCAACTGCGATGACATAAAGTAACTTTCTTACTACGCCGCTTTTTAAACTGATATTTTGTTGCATTTCATCTAATAAAATTGACTAAACCTTAATTTTGTTAGATGGTTCATTGACCGTTATGCCTCCATGTATTGTAACTAAATTATTAAAATTTTATAAATGTGTACGGAAAATTACATTTGAAACACAATACTGTTGGAGAATACTTCGTTGTATGCACCTACCTTACATCGTAATAGGTACATACCTATTTTCTTTGTAAAAATTTTTCGTTACAATCAACTGTTACAAAGAATCCTGTCCAGAATTGGCTGTAACAAAAGTGAAAACGTATTGTAGATACAGTCCGAAGGCAGACCTTGTGGTAGTCATTCGTGCGGAACGTTTTCTTTGAATGAGTAACCCAATAAAATTACTTTCTGAAGTAGAAAAAGAAAATGGTATAAATCTAACGATAAAATCCTTCTAACCTATAAATGCGTACCTACATTTATTTAATTATAATGGACGTATCATTCCGCATAGTTATTTCCATTGAAAATGAGTAAAAGAAAAATAAATGATTTGTTGTTTTTAAATAACCTCTTTACACAAAACCACATGTTATTCCATCCAAATCTATAATAAACTCGCGTATCGCATTTCATTGTAAACGTTGTTATTAGTATAATAATAAGTCTACAAAAACGGTGGAATTATAACCGGCGTAATGGGCAAGTTATAGAAGCTATATTTTATTATTCTGAACCTTTTGACAAACTACAAAAAAGAGGAAAAATAGCGAAGGATTCGAGCAATGCCCGGTTCTGGTAAACCGGAGCTAGCACTCATGACGATTGATCGTAAAAAATGAATGGAGTATCGAAACATTTTGCGTGACCCTTTTGTCGGCAAATTTTTTGGAGTCCCATAATGGTCATAAATTGAGTTGGTTTTGTCATAAGTATTATGTGTAAAAAACTACTGTATTGTAAGCTTACTTTTATAATGTGTGGGTCGTGTAGAAGTCAACATTCCAATAATTATCAACAACTTAACCAATATTGAAATTTTTTTCACATTTCACTCATGAACGCGAGAGTGCAAAATGTTGACCCATTTCCATTTAGGTTTTAATTTTAACGAAACAGATATTCGTTTGATAACACAATTATATCTTTTGATCGAGCCGTTTCAATTACACCTTCCACCATTAAAATATAATATCAGAAATAATTAAAATTGCGCGATACGCAAAATGAGGGATATTACTCGTAGTTTAATTTTATAAAATGTATTTGTATCATGAACTTTTAATTTCATTAAGGTTGTTTTTATTTCATTTAATTTATTATACACGTTGTCTAGTAGCAATAAAGTAGGCTATATTTAGTTTTATTTATTGCCAAAAGTACAGTAGTTAGCAGACATATTGCCATTAGGCATTCTCTTAACAGCCAACCGGTAAATTTGTTAGAATGCTATTTTCGTCTCGGCATTAAAACGGAATATCCGAAATATCAGCAAAATCAATACATACATTAAATATACGATTGATATAAGTACATACACAATTATATATAACTGTAGCAGTGTTCTTAATAATGAGAAATTTATATAAATGTTTGATATCTTGAGCTAACAATATAATGTTTAATTTGATTTAGAGCTCAACTTCGTGTCAACAAGTCATCTCTGTAATTTACAACCATTTCCTTATCAAATATTAAAACTGTTCTGTAGTCGGTCTGGCACTATTTGCCTAATCCTTAAGTCTCGGACGAAGCTTCGAGCTTCATCCAGTGCTGAAATAAGGAGCTTAGATCGCTCACTTTGTGTCTACAACAAAATTCAACATCTAACAAAATCTTAGCGCTCCGAGAATCTCGAAAACGAGTAAAATGCAAAGTGAGGTTGTTTTAAAAAGAAAATGGGGTAATTTCGGCAACGCAATCTCATAAAATTATTTAAACGTCCCGTAATAAAAAAGGCCATACGACGGGCTATAAAAGGCCTCTTAATTGCATACGGCTAAGGACTGGAAATTTCCCGTTTGAAACAATACGTGTGCTGTATGGGAACTGTTTGAAATTATGGTCCTTAAGTTATTGCTACGATTTGAAATCATATTGCACGTTTGTTAGAATTTAATATAGTAAGAAAAACGAAGTGTGTAGCATTTTTAATTTTAATTGATCAACATTAGATTGAGCAGCCTTTCAGCTTCTTATAAAATTTTTAGTGAAATGAAATTATTCTTTATTCAAATTAGCTCACGTAATAAGCATTTTTAAATCGCCTATTATTTTACCCTTATCAGCTTTATCAGATGGAACAATATTTACAAATAAGTATATCGTTAAGTTAAGTGTTACATTAATCTAAGTTACATTTAACATCGATTATTAAATAAATAACATTATTTAATTAACTCATTTCTTTGTGAATTTATTTACAGGGTTCAAGCTAAATTTAAAATTTAAAGTCATTATTCAGTCTAGGTTGTTACAAAAAATGCAATTAATTCAATTCAATATGCGTTAAGATAGGTAGTCAGAAGCAGACTCATTCCCACTGGCAACACCCGTTCACGAGCATGAAGCATGAACCAGCCATCGCTTCGCTCAACCATATTTGAGGGAACGTAACGACTCGCCTTACATGACACCACCGCAGAAATTATTAAAGAGAGCAGTACATACTTAGGCTACCCATGTAAAGGCATCGAATTGAAAACTTACATCCAAAAGCTTTTCATAAGCCTTTACTTACACAACTACTGACTAAAGTGAAAAACTTGCAATTAAATAAATCAAAACAAGGCATTGGTTATGAATTTTATGTTTTGGGTAAGAAGTGCCATACATTTAGATAATATTAAACAGATATTTTTTTATATTTATACGACGCCCTTAATACAAGCAGACAGAAGCAGACCCAATCCCACTGGCAGCATTCACGAGCATGACGCATGAACTAGCCATCGTTTAGTTCTACCATATTTGAGGGACTGTAGGTATGTTTTTTTAGTAGGACACTTCTCACAATTTATACTTACAAAAGAAAAATCTACGACTCGAATTACTTGGGATTTTATTACAGAACTTTATACCTAGACCTATGAAAGAAGCACGGACTTTTATGACCTATCTATCATTTTTTAATGTGTATGTGTAATTAACTGCATTTTACAGTTTGTTTTTTCGACTTTTGATTCCCATTCTCGCGACAAATCAAAAGAGTTCATGTGTTTGTATGCTATATTTGACCTATGATTATGTTGACACATAGAGCTCGTACCTACCTAAAATGATTTTGACTCCAATTTTCCCGTTACTTGTTACCTAGAACTCTTAAATGTGAAAAATTACGAGTTTCATTTGCTACACATATGCCATGTTAAAATTATTATTTCACGTTGCAATTTAGATACTGCACAGTGCGGGGTTGAGGGTAACACGAAGTCCATTAGAATTTATGATACATAGAGGGCCTGGCTGTAATTAAAAGAGCCCGGGAGAGAAATAACACACTGAAATGTTGCAAAGTTATGGTATTACAGAGTAGTGAGCTACTTTGGAAACTCCAGTCATTTGTTTGGGTCAACACTCTACGAGTTTTAGCTTTTAGCTGGCAAAAAGGTGACGCTCGCTATTGTATCCTCTTCCTCAATAGTGTCAGCCCCTATTCATTAAGTTTCGTTATTGTTTTGCTATGTCACGGACAGGATCGTACTTTTGTAGTTGGATTTATCATTTCATACGTTACAGTTTAGTCGAGTGCAAATTCAAGAATCTTGCTTTGATTTGCCTACTATGATTTTAGTCCAAACTGAAATTCGACATAGCAAATTAAAGGATACTTAATTGTACATGTTATCTTCATGTGCATAGAAAGACACAAATATAAATATGTTACTAGTTTTATCGTCTCTAATGCATACGGACGCCTTCACGAGATTCGTCACGACAAGTAATCTAAATAACATTTTTTTAAATCTTTTTAGATACTTAAGTAAAAACCATGATACTCAAGCTAAAAAACGTAACAAATAAATAGACTTTATACCAACTGCTCTGAGTTATCTATGAGTTGTATTATAAACATGGTAATACGATTTCGGACTGTTGCCTCATTTATCGCAGCAGTCCGATCGCACGTTATCATAATCGGAATCTTCAAAGCCATAGTCAGAACCACATTATTTCGCCTTTAAACCGCAAAATAATAACTATTATAACTAAATTTAAAAATGGTAACAAGTAAATTATATAACAACTGCGCTGAGTTATCTACGAGTCGTAATATAAAACATCGTAATACGAATTCGGACTGTAATGCGTACGGACGTGTATCGCAGCAGTCCGATTGCACGTTATCATCATGGGAATCGTCGGGACCGCTATAAATACGGCTCTAATTCGGCAAAGCCACCGGTGTTAGGGCACAGGGGCAATTAATCTAACAGAGACAAATGAGGATTAAATATACAAAAAGTGATCTTTGAACTTTAGCAATTATGATTAAAAAAATTTAGTCTATCGGGATGACGAAGAAAGATGCCTTTCACAGAGTATAATCAGTTGATTGTGTTTGTGTAAAGTTTTACCAAAGCTAGCAAATAGCCTTTTGGCTCTCCAAGGGCCCTATTTGTGAAATAATTCGGCTGGCATGGTATTCGAATGATATTCGAATGATTTCCGATGACCACCGTGGTCGTGTGGCTTTGTACACCGGCTTTCAAGGTGTCACCATCTCTGAGGTCCCGAGCTCGATCCCCGGTTGGGTCAATTTAGAAAACGAACTTTTCTATATTGGCTCAGGTCTGGGTGATTGTAGTTCCACCGATGTCTTTGATTTCCATAACACAAGTGCTTTAGTTACTTATTTTGGAATCGGAGCAATGTATGTGATGTTGTCAAATATTTATTTGTTATTTATTAATTTATTTCAAATATAGGACTTTAGGTGATATATATTTGTATTTATTTCACTTGTATATTAAACTGTTTCATCTTATTCCTTAGATTTGCTTTAAGTCTCTGTTCGCAAACCTATTCCTATGAAAACGGTCAGGGGACGGTGCGACCGTCAATACGTTATAATATACGCCTTCGGAATGTTTGGGGCCATATGTTACAACATAAATAATCATTATTTTGTACACGGTTAAACCTTTTATAACTTTTTGCAATTTGATAATTAATTATAATTATTATAATTTGGTGTCCAATAGCACAACACGAATCTCATGTATTCTATATTACCAATTAAGATGGCTGAACACTTACGTTAATTGAAGTTCTCTAATTAAGTTTTGATCTAACTGGGTTATTACTAATGTGGTAATTACACGAATGACTAAAGCCGCACGATGCCGCACGGCGAAAATCGACTGTGTAAATGGCAATTCGGCCTAGGCCGCAGGTGACTGTACAAACTTATCTGATCCGGCGGCCAAAACTGGAACTACGTTATTACATATTGTTACCTAGGTTACGCCATCGGTTACCGTCACCAGATCGTCGATCCACCTTATCGGGGGCCTACCCACGGAGCGTCATCCAGCGCGCGGTCACCGTTTCAGAACCTTTCAGCCCCAACGGCCGTCGGTTATTCCCGCTATGTGTCCAGCCTACTGCCACTTCAGATGAGTATTTCTTCGAGCGATGTCTGATTCTTTAGTTCTCCTTCGGATCCCCTCATTTCTGATTCGCTTCCGATGGTAACCACGTTGTTAATATGTCCTGTAGACGATGAAACCGACACCATCTATGGACTGTTGGTCGCCCTCCCGGTGGTATAGCAAGTTACCGAAGTTGAGGGTTATTGAGTCTTCTTCCTCTCTTCGGACTGCAGATATTCCAATGATGTCCAAATGTAAATTGCTAGTAACTTCTTCCAACTCGGTTAGCTTCGCGTCAGTTCTCAGTGTGCGCGTGTTATAAGTTGCCAGGTGCAGTTGTCGTCGTTGTTGGTAGCTGAACCACCCCCGGGGATCCTTAGCACTGTCCTGCTGATACCATGACCGCTACCGTAGCTATTCATAACTATAGCGGGCAATAGCAGGGTTTTCGTGGACTGGGGGGCATTTTTTTGGTTTGAAATAATTTTAAGGGGGATTTGCCATAATCGCCACGTATGGCAGGCGGGTTGGCGATTGCAGGAGTACCGAGTTTTTTAGGAGACGCTGCTGCCCGTCTCCTGATCGCTGTACTCCCTTACGAGTAGAGGTACGAGAGGAGGTAGTGTTATTCTAGGCAGGCACATACACGAGAAATAATACTATTATAATAATTGTAATTCTCAATAAGTTTGTTCTGAATTTAATATTTAAACAAAAATCTATTTTACTGACGTGTGACAATTATAAAACAAATCCGCATGAATCGAAAAACACAAATCAAAGCCTTGCACCCCACAGGAAAAATAACAGCGATTTAAAAAAACCGCTTTGAGTTGTGGCTAAATTTACGCGAGACCGTGTGTTTTATCGTTTTTTACGCGACCAAAAACGCCTGTTCGACCACACGAACTGTGATATAGAGGTTTTGCACTAAACGAATATAGTAACAAGTGCTTTTTATTGCTCAAACATTAAATACGACACAGTATAAAAGAAGTTAGTGGCCGTGTTAAAACTTAAATGTAAGTGGTTTTGGATAAAATTTACAGGTAGAAATATACAAAATTATGTATGTGATTTTAATCCAATTGTCTATCTAACTGAAGCAAGTCCAGACTTCAATAATATTTATAAATGTACCAAATCATTTCCCGTTTCCATTTTTACACGAATAAAATTTAGCGAATCGTGAACGTTCTCTTTTGTCTTTAACAATTTACGAAATAAAAGTGCAATACTTGTACGGTGGGTCCCCAAGGTTGTCTCGTCTGACGCTCCCGCACAAATTCAATTCGGTATATTGTCGTCTTTATTCAGTCCATTTTGGTATTGGCTGATAGGTTCAGAGATGCGAGAGGATAGGATTTATTCTAAGATGCATTGTGTATTCCTGGCTCCCTTTTAGGCTTTTCTAGGAATGTCAATTTTTGGAACTTTTATTAATTTAAGTAACATTTTTGTAGATAGTGAAAAGGCTGTAGAAAAAATTTCCTGATACATTCATGAAAAAGTTAATGAGGAATCTATTAAATTTCAGGAGTGTTTCAAGTGGATAAGGGATGATCTGTCATAAATTCATAATGTGCGTTTCATAACCGCATTCCTAAGACATTCGGAAAATAACAAACGTAAAATTTTAAAATTGTAGTACTTTGCGTACTTTTCTTTATAAAAACTAAAAGTAAGTAGTAGTAGACGACCTCCGTGGTCGAGTGGCTTTGTACACCGGTTTTCAAGGTGTCGCCATCTTTGAGGTTCCCCGGTTGGGTCAATTTAGAAAAACGAACTTTTCTATATTGACTCAGGTCTGGGTGTTTGTGATACCACCGTTATCTCTGATTTCCATAACACAAGTGCTTTAGCTACTTACTTTGGAATCGGAGCAATGTATGTGATGTTGTCAAATGTTTTATTTATTTATTCTTTGTTTAGAATTAAGTTGTAGTGTACTTTTATTTGTTGTTATTAAATTACCCTGCAAAGGTACAAAGCTAGTCATGACAATGTATCACCCCGACACTCCTCCATTCAAAAACCTGTAAACATTTCTCGAAAAAGAATGCTCTATTTTAATGTAAATAGCATTGAGCATAATTCCAGCCTCCGCTTTTCGCTGGCATTAAAAAAGTTAAAAAAATCTGTCGACATCTGCAAATAAGGAAATTATGAAACCGCTGCAAAAAGCTTCGCATTCAGGCCTTTGTCTGTTCAACACCTTTTGTTTTACCCTTTGAGATTTTAATTGAAAAATCAAATGGGGTTAGGTTTACGTGACATTTTAATCTTTTTCATTTCGTCTAATTGTGGTTTACTGGACGAAAGCAAAATACAATAATTGAGTGGGGGGACGTTTGTTAACTTTCTTTGTCATTTTGTAGCAGCCATGGATTTTTATTATTGGTTTTCTTTTGATTTGCGCTGTTTTAGTTCAAAACTATTTAACACTGAAGCTAAATAAATACGCTTGTCTAAGAGAAGTCAACACTTTATAACTTATAGAAAATTTTAGCAAAGGTAGAAACAAATGCAATGTACGAGAATCGGAAACAACAACTGTATTTTTAATTATATTGGAAATACAAACGGTTTTTTATCTAAGATATACCTCAGATACGGCAATATTAAATCAATTATTCGTTTATTGTTTTTTAACAGGAAATAATTACTTTTAAAGCACCATAACCCGTCAAAAGGCGCTGCTATTTCGAAATGGGGTCAACAAAATATTCAAAATATTTTTATCAATAACTTGGTTTGAATCAGTCTATACGTCAATCATCTTGTGTATTCAATTAAAAAACAAACAGATATTGAAAATTAATTCACCGATACGTTTCAAATACCGTTTGATGAAGAGGTTGCGTTGATCATATTGGTGTTGAATGTATTAACTCGAATGAGAAATGCTTTCGAGTTTAGTTCAAAATACATAACGAACCCCGTTCAATGATCAGTGTATTGTTTGCACATGGTTGTGGATGATTAGGTGGAAAAGTGACTTATTAATTCACATTTTTTTTATTTTTTTTTAAAACAAATACAGTTTATCAATTATAGCAGTGCCTCTTCTTTATTTTGTATGTTTTCTTAGTTGTTTTATTATTTTTTTGATTAAAACAAAATATACACTTTTAGTTGGTTTATAGGACATTTCTAAAAGACTATTTGTTATAAAACTTATTTCAGGGAATCAATAATTTGTTATCTTAGAATAATAACACCTTATGTATTTTCATTTTTAGTCTTATAAATGATTTTTATCAAAATCTTTAAAAAAATAATAATTATAAATGTCAAGAGGTAAAATTTGAGGCATTCGTAAACAAAGCTACCATTTGTTTTTAAAATAAAATCGTATTTACTAGATTTTGAATGATTTGACGAAACAACATTTTGTATTGCTGCTTTATTGTATGCGTTATCATCTTATTATTATTATCATTATTTATTATGTAGATAAGGACAAAAAATTGAATTCTGAAAATCGTTGAATTTTTTTTAAAAGTGGACTTTTTTACGTATTCATTTATATATGACAATTGAATGATAAAAAAGAAAATGAATCAGTTAAAAAAGTCCACTTTAAAAAAAAATAACGATTTTCTGTGCGGTATTACACATGCTCCACATTGCTGTGCTTGAAGTGCTTGCGATTCCATCGATGCTTCTAATCTCGATTTAAGCGAAATAGAATTTCAGGAACGAATATTCACATAGTCAACTTAAGAGGCAATTATTTTAAGAAGAGATGATTCCAATCACAACTCTATCCACGTCTACTTCAGAATTTCGATTATTGTTATACTGCATTTTGTTTGTAATGTTTTAACTCTTAAGAGTTCGGCGAACAGTGAGCTGCCCATACAAACTTAGTACCAAAATGATTTTCAATTTGAGCATAATTAACTCTTCTTGTCATATAATTCGAATTAAGACAGTTTTTGTCTAGGGTTCTATTAAATAAAAACCCAAAATACCAATTCAAAATAAATGTTAATTATATTTTTTCATACAAAACTGTAAATCACATTAATTTTTATTCGGTTAGGTATTTTGGATTTTTTATTTAAGAGACACTAGACAAATACTGTCTTAATCCGAATTTTTATTTAATTATTACTAACTAATTAATTATTAATAACAAGAAGAGTTAATTATGCTCAAATTGCAAATCATTTTGGTATTACGTTTGTATGGGAAGCTCACTGTTCGCCGGACTCTTAAGTTCTCGTAACGAGAGTGTTTTGTTTGCTGAGAAGTTAACAATCCTGTTTTATTTAAACGTTTTATTTCAGCAAAAAAATTGTAAATCAAGCAAAACGCCTTTGCTAGCCTGCTCTGGCAGAATCACTAAATAGTTTTAAGTTCTCAAATTGACACGAATAATTTAGGTTTTTTCAACATCATATTTGGCGATCTGTAACCACCAATGTACCGAGCACACGCAGAACTTAGGGTATGCATTAGTAGGCATCTAATTATAAACCAGTTGGTCAGGCTGCTAACTAAATTGGATTCCAGAGCAGGCAGTAACGGACAGTGTAATCTCGTTAGAGTAATTATAACTGACAGTGATGATCAAAGGGTTAATAGTCATAAGCTCTGTGAAGGTTAACTTTTACGTAGAATTCAATTTTAAATGGGATCATTCGAACCTGATGGCTTATTGAAAATATTTCTTTGTCCAAATGATATATTTTATCTTAAATTAATAAATATAATAAATAAATAAATATTTGACAACATCACATACATTGCTCCGATTCCAAAGTAAGTAGCTAAAGCACTTGTGTTATGGAAATCAGAGACAACGGTGGTATCACAAACACCTAGACCTGAGCCAATATAGAAAAGTTCATTTTCTAAATTGACCTAACCGGGGATCGAACCCGGGTCCTCAGAGATGGCGACACCTTGAAAACCGGTGTACAAAGCCACTCAACCACGGAGGTCGTCGAATATATCTAACCATGCGTTTATACTGCATTGATTTGACACTTCGTTTCCATTAGTCAATCTGACAGATAGCGAGAACCTAACTCTGTCAAAATCATAGACTTAGAAAAATTTTCGCTATGGTCAAAATGTTTATAATAGACAATGTTGGCTTAACAAGACAACGCAAGGTAATAAGGCTTTGAATTTCAACCTGATTTAAATTATTTGTTTTTTTTTCAATAAAATATTTGTGGTTTATAATAAACATTCATATGACAATTGGGCTAGATTACAACATTAAAAAACAATGGCAAACTTCACTTTTGTATTAAAGGAATCCTGACAGCACAAATCTCTTAGAAAAAAGTGAATTGTTGGAAATTAACAAAACAAAACATAAAAAGAGAAATAGCCGGTAAAAGTAAATTAATTTCTTAACAAAATGCTTGCACAAGTTTCGGTAACTCTCGAACGATCTTCGTTCCGTATTCCAGTTATAATTTATTTTGCAAGCGAAGTCGGTCCGTCGGGCTTTGCAAAAATAATTACTGTGCAGTATAAACCTGTGAAGTGCATTGAAAGCGAATTAAGTTACGAATTATGTGGCACGGAGTTTTAATACAATTTTAATTTTGAAAATTTCTCATTGAAACTGATTTGGTTTTCTGGAGAAAATTTAAGTATGGAACTAGTATTGAGTTCTGCTCTAAATAGAGATCTTTAGATTACATAGAAGATATTGCAATAAAAGGCTATATTTTTGTTATCACAGCCATGTTTGTTGAGGATCAAACAATACATGAAACATGAAGAGAGAACCGTTAAGCGTTTATTGTCAACTGTTTTTACAATCTGATAAAAAGATGTCACTAGAATGACGAATGAATTAAGCCAAAGAGAAGAGAAAAAAAAACTAAGAAGGCCGTAGCTGTGCTAGTCATTAACAATGTTGATAAAGTGAGATCAGTATTTGTAAAGTCCATTCCGAAACGAGCAAGAAAATCGGTCCGTATGCGCCTATTGGTTAATGCGCGTGACATTAAATAGCCTAGCTCTAGCCGCGCGCTATTGACCAATAAGTTGCGAGTATTTTGTTCCCTAGAAGTTCAATTCGTGGAACGGAGTAACGCAAATGCATCTGACGACAGAACACAGTGACAGTTGCTTAACCGACACACTTGCAAGCCGAAGTGATAAGCCACACCGCCATCAAGCTAAGTACAACGAAGCTAATAGATAAGTAGCATTTAGCATGCAACATGGCCGCTCTTCGGATTATTGCATTTGCCAGTGCTCATTTGAAATTGCAAATATCGCTGTCAAAGCTGACAGCAAATACTACGAACTTAATTTCTGCGGATTTGAGGGGCAGATGAGAGCAGTGTGTGAACTGTGGTGGCTGTCACATTACTAACGATTCTCGAATGTTTGCATTTTAACGAGTGCGAAGTAAAGTATAATTATTGTTCGTCAAATGTTATTCTGAACTGTAGTTGATTCTATATCAATATAACTATGATACTTTATATTGCTTAGGGCTGGTAAAATAGCTCAATTATTTCATCGGGACTTTAATTAAAGCTCTCACGATATTGTAGAATTAATTCTTAATAGCAATGGTATTACTGCTGAAAAAAAATATTGTGATTTTCTTAATCAACAAATTTAATTTATTGTATTGTATAAATAATATTAGAAAAAATACTAGAAAATATTGACTCATCCGTAGCACCACAGACGGGACTTGAACCCGCAACCTTGGGATTCCGGCCCAATGCACTGAACAATTATGCTACCGAGTCGCTAGTGGGAGCTAGTTATTTTTACTTCTTCTTCTAGTTATTTCAACAATATGAGGAAATACCCCCGACATTCGAAAGGAACATCTAATCAGATATTTTGACAATCGATAAAGATGAAATAGCTATATATTTATTGAATTGAGATTTTTCGCATTCACAATGCTATTTTTATATTAAGAAAGAAGAACCCTTTTATTGCGTTTTAATAGCGAATTGCATTTATACAATAAGTGAAGTAGTAAAAAGGTAAAAACGTAGTTAACCTCCATCTATGCTTCGAGTACAAATGCTTACCTTAGTGAAATTCGAAATCGAAATGTCACAAATAAAACATATACGCAAAATATAGGCCGTCAAACACTCTTGTTGATTCTCATCCTTTTTTAAAACAACAAGCCAATGATAGGGGCAAGTCCTTTGTTCTGCAGTAAGCAATGTTTGAGACCCACCGCTCGCATATTTGCGCCGCTGCAATACTATGTAGACATGTTCGGAATTTTGAGCGAGCGCAAACGCGTGTTGGCTCGACTCCTCACTATTTACAATGGCTGCCGATTGTGTTAAATAAACATGAAAAAATAAGGGAAATAAATCGACATAAAATGGTTATCCATTTTTCTTTTAAATAATATCTACCTACACTTTCAAAAAAGGGAATTCTCTAACACAATAACCTCCTCCTTTTTTGAAGTCGGTTAAAAGGGTATGAGTAATTTTGTGTGAAGGGGTGGGTCAAGAAAAGAAATTTTTTTTTGCTTGTCTCGCCACAATTTTTATTTTATTTGAAATAACTTGTCTAGACATAAAAAAAAATTATGACATTATTTCCCACTATTGGACAGTTTTTAAGATATCGATTCCATAAATCTGTATGATGTTTTTTTTAAATAGAAATATCTGAAAAACTGCCCACGACAAACTTACACTGTTGAACGTTTTTTTGCGTACTGGAATAAGATCTTAGACAAGAAACATTTTTTTGGAAGCGACATTGTCAAAAAATGGCTATAATACAATACACTACACAATATTCATACCCCTTTGAATTTTTTAAAAGTATTTGTTCCGAAAAAAGAGAAAAAAAAATTACGTGGTTTGTTTATTTTTTAATACAATCTAATAATTATGTGCTTTAATAAAAATGGTATTAATGCCGTTGTGTTGCATAGGAATTTCAGATCTAGCAAGGATAATATTTTTTTTTGAAGAGTTCAGTTTTTTTTTATATTTCATGCAACTGAATCGAAAAGAGCGGCATTAAAAATGTCTTATTAAATTGACTTCTTTAAGCAAATGTGCTTAAGTTACATAACAACGGTTCAGAGGAAATTACATTTCGCATTTTTGTGTAGTTCTGACGGTCAACAGGGTTTTCACGATTCCTTCATTTCCTGCAGATGGTATCACAATGATCCTTAGAAAACTCAAGGTTTACCACAGAAAGGGACTGTAACTTCAAACGTGTTTAAGGAGATTATTGTTTTGATTATAAAATCGAATATGATACATTGCGTAATTTACAATTTTGGATCAAAGCTTTACTCGTTTTTGCTAGATAGTACTGCACTACCTAACATACATATTGTTTTTTTCTCATTGTGTTTTTTTTATTTACCTCGTATTTAATTATTTTTATTATTTAGTAAAGGATTATCAACGTCCAATACAAAGCAGCACTCTAAATTGTTATAAAAGAAAAAAAAACAGAATATTTACATAATGGCTTTCATAGTAAATAAACCCAGATTTGAGTCGGCAAAAACCACTTGACATTTTCATAAAATAAGATAATTTTATTTAAACTGCATCGTAATAAGCTTAATTAAATCTTATTTACACTTATTATTACACAATGTGAACAATAACTCCAACATTATAATTACAATACTAACCCACCTTGTTGACATCACCGAAGCGTCTTTTGGTTTCATTGTAAACAAGTCGGTCGTTCAGCCATAATATTATTCAACTACAAAATGCCAATATTTGGGTGAAATTTATTGGTGAATTTGTTGGGCGTGTGAAAGTTGGCTTCGCAAAAATAGGAATAGCTTATAAAAATGCACGATGCTTGAAAATAAATGCTCGTAAAGTGACTGTTATAAATAAAAATAAGTTTCTTCGCTTTGTAGTCTTCAACACTGTTCTACTTCTTTTATTGTATCAATCGTATCTAATGCGATTTTTTTTTTAAATCTTTGAATGCAGTTCCAATTCTTTTTAAAATCAAAATAAAGTCTTCTTTCAGTCAAATTTTCTACCTTCAATATTTAAGGTAGAAAATTCAATTCAAGGTATAAAAACAATATCCTTTGTGTGGCAAAGTTTTGAGACATACTCGTATAATATAGTATCAAAAATTTCTTTTTTTATTCTATTGTTCCCCAAAATCTTAAACCGCGTCTGCAATCATATTTTTTTTTATATTCGATAACATAATCTATTAAATCAATATTTTAAGCGTTATATTATTGTTTTCAATTGTAATTGCTTAAAAATCAAATAAACACAGTCTTTTCTGTTCCTGTACCCTTTATTTTGTTATAGTATGTATGTAGGTACCTACTAAAAATATCTATAAAGTACATATTCGTTTACAGTGGACCACTGTGCAACCATTTATAGACAACAGAATAGGAAAACCTCAAGAATTTTATATTCATATTAAAATCTATACATATAAAAACTTACGGCCAAAGCCCTTGTTGCCGAGCCGGCCTCCTTTTTACTACTTTATGGTTTTAACTTATATTTTTGAATTCCGTACTTTTTATACTATATCATATTTTCCTTGTTTTCTACTCTGTGTTTTTTCTTATATGTGTCAAGTCATGCTCATCAGTTTTCAATAATAAAAGTACATTTACAACTAATTAACGCTCATTATTAAGAAACCCACTTAGCTCAGTTTCAACCCTAACGGCTACAGACACCATTTTTGGAGTGTAGATACCTTTCATGGTGTAGATGAGCACTAAGAAAGGATTTTGGAAAATTATTGTAATACAGTCTGCTATAGAGTATTCCAGTTTGTATATTAAAGTAGAGACACCAGACTTCTAAAGGTCGCGGGTTTGATTCCCGCCTTAGAATATGATCTAGAGCGAGTCGTTTTTTTTTCTAGTATATTATTAAAATTAATATTCTGTGTTAATGTTAAAAATTCATTAAGATAAATAATATTAGAAAAAATAGTAGAAAAATTCGACTCACCCGTAGCACGTCAGACGGGACTCGAACCCGCACCCTTGGGATTCCGGCCCAACGCACTGGCCAATTAAGCTACCGAGTCTCCGAACTTTTGACAATCGATAAAGATAAAACAGCTATATAATTTTCAAATTAATAATAATTGCATTGTGAATGCGAAAAATCTAAATTTAATAATTATATAGCTGTTTCATCTTTCAGTGCTTTGTGCCGGAATCCCAAGGGTGCGGGCTCGAGTCCCGTCTGAGGTGCTACGGGTGAGTCAATTTTTTCTAGTATTTTTTCTAATATTATTTATCTTAATATAAAAATAGCATTGTGAGTGCGAAAAATCTAAATTTAATAATTAAACATTCATATAGTTTGAAAATGAAATAAAAAACCTATAACTTCGCTTTTGGCTTGGACGTATATAAACTTATCTAGAAGTTGGAACTAGCTGAGCCTTTGAGCAAACATAGACTCAACCACTTCCGTAAAACTTAGGAGCGCACCTACACGTATTCTCCGAGCGGTATATTTACTAAGCCTATATAAATCCGTGCTTACTTACTTATGATAATTGTGTATGTATGGGATGTTACATACGGGGATTTTTTTATATCCGAAAACAGAACAACGTATTTTTGTCGCGTTAGAATTTTAATGAAAATATAATTATCCACATGATAGCAATTTAATATAAAAAGTACATTATTATACTTAAATAGATTAAAATATTGGTATTACCTCAATTAATAAAATTTGGGTATTTGAGTAACTTTTTTTTATTACCTACATACAATCATTACCAAACGGCGACAGAGACAAGGCGTTCCGTTTGCTTAATGCTGCGTCTATTTTAAAGTTAGTTTTCAGGCTGCAAAGTTATTAATTAAAATCGACTCATATCTTTCTCTCTGAAAAGTCACTTAACAGCTTATAATATAGAGTGACATTTTTGTGATTCTAAGATTAACAGATAAAACAGAGAACTCACTTCCAGTTCTAAAAATACTAGAGTACGTTCTCGAAAGAGTTGATACAATTCTTAGGAAACAATATCTATCTACGGTTATTATAGCTTTCAGTCCTAAAAGCCCTCCAGGCAAAGGGCTCTTGTCTTCGTTCGAATAGCTCTCGAAGCTCGTAGTTCGAAATTATGAAGGTTCATTGTTTAGCTAGTTGATATTTACTTTACCCATTTATTCTTCTATCACGTTGCAATTACGATATTACAGAAGCTCTTTAGTTTATTGTTAACAGTAATAATAGTAGAAACACAAATCTTCTTTCATTTTATTTTTAATTTGAAAACGATTTGTTTGTATTGTACTTCAATGTAAGCTAACCATGCATTGATCGAGGTAAAACAATTTTAGAAAAAAGTGCACTGCTCAGAATTAATGGGCAAAATATTTATTTATTTATATAACCAAAACACATTTGAAAATAACAGGCTATTTTCCAAAATGTTGCCATGCAAATAAAAGCTCATACAGTCCGTTTATCCTTACTCGTCCTATTTAGTAAATAATTATTCACAGTACGTATGACAACTAAGTTATCTTATAAAATACTTAATAAAATTGACATTAATAATTAACAATTTAATTCGTAATCTATGTGTGGAAAACCATTTGTTGTATTTTATAATCATTGTTTCAATAAAGACAAATAAGGATAAACCGACTGTATAGCATAAAATTAATTCATAACTTACCTGCATATCAATCGCCTAGGAAAAACTACCAACGCCTTTGATAAAACAGCTAATAAAAAAACTCAGGATCTCACACGCACACACATTTTTGGCCAGCTAGTTTTGCTGAAAATGTCATTTAGGACCTTTTTCACATGTAACAGTAAGTAATGGAAATTATAACCTATCTTCTGACACAACACTAAACAAAACACAATCACAGACAGAGGCACAAAATATAATGTTTGTGTTCGAGCCTCTGATAAAACACGGTACTTCGCATAAATACGCAAACGCATTGTACTATCAATTTTTTTTTTTAATAACAGTACTTTCACATATTGAATCATTTTATTTTGCTTCAATTCACTAAAGTATGCAGCTATTTGTGCCGCAACAACATGACATAAAATAATTAAATCAGACTGACAGCTGTTTTACATCTACCGCCTTGTGTACTTTATATTTTTTATTAAATTATCTCCTTATAGGGAAGGCTAAGGAATTTATGTCCATACAGCCATGTGTGGACAAGTCTTCAGTAATATTATTTTCTTTAGTTTGCATTAGAAGGAACGTGTAACCAATTTTAATATTTCTTGGAGTATTTGACACCAAAGTGTATCGAGTCCGCTGTTTCTTTTTGTTGTGCTCTTTATTATTCTACTTATCTTGTACTACTCTCCAAGATTAGACCGAGTTTTTTTTCTATGGTTTTTAATCGTTATTTTGGTATGGTGTTTATCACGCTGGTGCCGTTGAATATTATTAATATAGACGAGGTAGAATAAAGTCGTGCGTTTTTCTGTGTTGAAAAATTTACGTTTTTTCAATCTTCTTATTATGCAATAAATAAAACCAGCCAGATTTCACTCTCTTTGACCTTAAGTAACTTCAATATCAATAGCTTTTTCAATTACACATCAAAGGAGATCTTATTCAATAAGCACGATTCCCTCTTCAGATACCATTACGGCGGGATAAGGAAATAAAATGTTTTCCCTGCGATTTAATCCTTCGATGGATACTGATAATGGGTGTCCTATTATGCCGAGTGGCCATCAAGGAGCGAAGCTCTTCATGGGTCTGGGAAATGTCGATTGGGCACTCGTATTTATTGTCATTGTATTTCTCAAGTTTTTCCGCCACTATTGAAGTATCGCTTGAGGCAGTTTCGTATTGTAATTAAAGTCGGCTGGTGTTCTTCAGCGAAATTTCGCAAGACGTGAAGTATCAAAACAGGACTTTGAGGAGCGTGAAAATCAACAAACAATAATAAATACACTTCAAGCGTATCTTTTTGAGAAGTATCACAGAAAATCCAGTGATCGCCTTAGATATATATGTTGCAAAGCCTGACTATTCAAAGCTGGAACTTACTGTAGTATTTTTTCTGTGATGTTCCTTTTTAAGTTCAGAACTATTCTTAAAAGCAGCAAACATGCTAATCTTAGGTATAACAAAATGAAATAATGAAAGGATATCATAATTTGCTTCAACAGAATGTTTAGAATGCTGCTTCCCAGCAGCTTGGTGAATTTTGTTCCTAAACAAAATACAGTGTTTATTGAGTAGCTAATATTATTCAATTATAACCTCGTTCGAAATTTATTATGTACCAGACAGGTCTCAGCTCGTTAATTAAAATTTAAGCACCAACCTCGAATATGTATCGAGAATTTCTGGCAGCACACCAGCCACTTTCAATTTCACCCTGTCCTACAGTACAGTATAGAATACCAGCTTAGAGAGTGACACGGAGTAACAACCTGGCAAACAAAATTATAGCGTTTTCGAACACACCACTCCACACTTTACACAGTGTAAGGGTTTGAAGACCGCTGACTCAGCACTTGATATTACTCCCAAAGGCCCCCTTTCAAAGTCTATATTCGCTTGTGCACAGTTCTAAGACCGGGGCCCGCGTTAACATAAGTTTCCGTCATATTTTTCTTGCAATCCCGATACATATTTTTATGAGGGATCAGCAATGTCATGATACTGCCAATAAAGTTGCTCCACCAATAAGTTTTCGTCGTACAATTTTACGACTTAGTGTCCAGACACCCTGCGCCTATTTTCGTTTTGTGAACTTTAGTTGGGCGGTGTTAAGCAGCTTTTTTATGGCGGTACATGATAAGAATATTTATTTTTTTACTTGATGTCATAAATAATGTTTACAAGGAATAAGGAACTAGTGCCATAAATATTAAACGTGTTTTACTTCTACATATATGAAAAGTGTATGTATCTATATTTTTTGTTTAGTCTAGCAGTTAATTTAATTGTCTAGAACTTTATTTGAACTTGAGATTTTAAATAATGCTGTACTTATTCAAGCTATTGTGAAAAAAGAAATGTATGTAGCTTACTTACGCAAAAAATATATGCAAGCCAAAAATGCACAAAATATCAGTGCACAATACCTGCATTTAGCAAGACAGCAACACACCTTGCACCTTCACCAATTAGACTACTCTACACGTGTTTTCGCCCCAACCCGGAGCATCCTCAGGAGTTAGATCGTGCGTAAACCAACACCGAACAATCGGTAAGCAATCGGTAAGTAAGCTACATACGAGTATATTTCTTTTTTCACAATGGATTTTGACTTCCGCCAAGTGGCACTTGATTCAATCAATTACTTATTCAAGCTATTTTTTTAACAATTGTTTTAAAACAATTGTTATTATTTTTCGTCATAATTATCAGCCGCACGACACCCACTGCTGGGTTTAGACCCTCAAGGATCTCCACAATGATTGGGTTCATGCTGCCCGCGTTAACTAAGCTGATACATAATATACTAGAAAAAATACGACTCGCACCAAAACATATTCTCGGACGGGAATCGAACCCGCGACCTTTGGATGTCCGGTCCAATGCTCTTACCGCTGACTCAGTATTTTTTCAGAGTAGTATTTTTCTAGAATATATTTTTAAAGAGGTTATTCTTTGACGACTTCCGTGGTCGAGTGGCTTTGTACACCGGTTTTCAAAATGTCGCCATCTATGAGGTCCCGAGTTCGATTCCCGGTTGGGTCAATTTAGAAAACGAACTATTCTATATTGGCTCAGGTCTGGGTGTTTGTGATACCACCGTTGTCTCTGATTTCTATTACACAAGAGTTTTAGCTACTTACTTTGGAATCGGAGCAATGTATGTGATGTTGTCAAATATTTATATTTATATATTTACTAGCGGACCCAACAGACTTCGTCCTGTCAAAAAGATTTGTAATGTGACAGTTTTTTATTCCTACATATTTTATAGTCGGGGCAAAAAATTCTCCTGAAACAACCGTGAGTGCTTGTAATTTAATATGAACTTTATGCAATAGCAATAAAGCTCAAATTGACTCTACGCATTAGTTAGAAAACGTTTGTATGGGAAAGAGAAAAGGGCTGTTTTAAAGGATTTTCCGGCAGTTATTCGAATTTTTCTCACCGTAAAACCATCCTTGAACTTCAACGAATATTTAAAAAAAAGAATTGGCCAAATTGGTCCAGGCGTTGTTGAGTTATGCGCTTAGCAACACATTTTGCGATTCATTTTTATATTATAGATATTTAAAACGAATGATTACCACAACACATGTGGTATAATAACAAACATCCAAAGTACTCTAAAACAGCACTTGTGAATAATTCCAGCTGGTTGGATTCAGTGCAGACTTCAAACTAATAAAACACACAGGAGTAAAAAACAATTTCAGCCGCTTTTTTGTCAAATCATTAATCCGCCAATACCAAGAACTAAATATCCGTACTAGTATTATGAATAATATTATAAACGTCAAAGTAACTCTTTTTGTTTATCTGTTACCTTTTCACGCCTGAACCACTATAATAATAATAATATAATAATTATATTTTATTTCTCCTCACAAAAAATAGGTACAATAATTATTAAAAGACATTAATGACATATCAATTTGTATGTGAGGAGCTGGTGTTTGAAATGGGAATAACCTGTTATACAAATCTCCAGGTCCCCACCCCACCACTGAATCAAATTTGATGATTTTTAGTTGAGAGACAAATAGGATGAGGTTTAGAGAATCGTGGGCCTAGCATGTGCACCACCACAAAAAAAAATCGACACGTTTCTCGCGTATACCGTACTGATATGAGCCGGATAGACATTGCGAGATAAATGTCGACAAATACCTAGTCACGGCACGCATGCTAGGCCTGCTGGAGTAAAGTCCATGCGGTGAAAGTCGTGAGCGGTCGCTAGTTTTCTATATAACACAGTTCATGCATGGCGAGTATAATCACTGTTTTACTAGTATAGTATAATAATGACTAGTATTGGAACTCCTGATTTCTCATAAACGTCTATATAGGTTACAAAGACTGCTCATCGTAAGCAGTACTAGCCAACTTTAAGCTGGACAAATATTATCCACCTAGACAAACAATAGCGGCGACTCGTCAAATATTTTCCCGCGTGTTTGCATTTCTCACTGAGCGTAGTCCAGCCAAACGGCGGGCTGGTAAATATTTGAGCAATTCACGTTTTACAATTTACACCCATCTTGGGGATGTTGCTTTACATGCTGTCGAATGCGATAGCATCCTCAATTAGAAATGTTTTAGTGGTCGCTCCAGTTTCAGTGGTTGTTCCAATGCGGTCTTGCTATTGCTGTCTCAATCGATTTAAGTCTTAGAGTCCTGGGAGTCTTACAATACAATTACCCCCTTACTAATAAAGATTGTAAAACAGCCCCTGTTAAAGAGGGGGAAAAGGAGAAAGGCTCAAAGAAAGGAAGTCAAGAAATTATATTATTAAATAATATTAGTAAATTAGTAATAATAAAATATACAAACCAAACAGCAAAACAGAAAACGGAAGAGAGGAAGATGACAGGTCGAAAAAGAGCAAAGATCAAAACACAAACTATAAACAATAATATATTTACAAACCCGGCCTGATGGCCAGTTCGTAACAGCCCCCTTACTAATAAAGATTGTATAGCAGATGTATAAGTTACACAGTGGTGACTCTCTGTCAAACTATTTAAGTTTGACATTAAAAAGAAAGGGACAAAACACTGTGTAACTTATACATCTGCTATACAATCTTTATTAGCAAGGGGGTAAATGTATAGTTAAATGTGTCAAACTTAAATAGTTTGACAGAGAGTAACCATTGTATATACATACAATCTTTATTAGTAAGGGGGTTAATGTGGTTGTTATAGCTTATAAAGTTATTTTTTTTAATTGAATAGGTATTATTGAATGAAATATTACCCAAAATAATGTGAATGCATTTTTTATTAGACTAGAACATTTCCTGCCGAAAAATAGCTAATCGAAATTATTGCTACACACAAAACTATCGTTAAACAAATATTTTTAGATCATCGTAATGAAATCTACATCAAATCTGTGGGCAAAATAATAAGCAGACGATAAATTTTCATTAGCTTCCGAGTATCAGAATAACAAATGTTCTAACTTCCAGCTGAGAAAGTTGCCACACAATGTGCTAGTAAGTTAAAGTATAAGTTAGACTACTTTCATAGTTTGATTATAGTACAACTTACTACTTACGACTTTTTTAGTCTTGGGAGTAGATTGAGACACGTCGGTAGAAATAGCATTTATTTCTATTTAACTATAAAAAGGAAAATACATTTTTCTGCACCCCGTTCTGTGCTATCAGTAGAACTCATCGTAGAACTATACGGATACAATGATGTTTTTATCCATTCTGTCCTACTATTGAAAGAGAATGGTAGAAAAATACGGACTATTATATTTTCATGACCGTTTATTTCTACTAGTAAAAATAAACCGATATTTTTCTCCGTTTAGCCCTATTCATAGAACTATACAGTAGAACTATATGTACTATTTCTGTCACTATAAACCCTTGCAGCTAACTAACTCACTCCAAAACCGTGTCCTAACATGTCTCTTCCAAAACTTAATGAAAAGATACTGCCTTTTAAAATCAATAGAATCGTCAATATAGTGACAAAATGAAACTCTACGACAAAGCTATCAGAATCCATATCAGTTTCTAAAACAAGGTATCCACAAACTACCTTAGTAAGTTACAATATCATATAAAGGCATAGTGATTTATGTGAGGTGTCGCCGATTACCATCGAAGAGGCTACCCGTCCCGTGCATTTCAATTACTGAGCCCGAGGGTACCCGAGGGTGCCCGACTGAATAATGCATGTGGAACCCTGATTGAACGTTTCGTACCTATGTTGCTCTTAATTTTTGAATGTTTGATCAATTATGTGCATTTCAATTTTGGTTAATCGACTGGAGTAAGAATATTTACTTTGTAATAATACTATTTGAATTATTATTGAAAAAAATGTCTTTGATATAGACTGAATTATGTCTTGAGAAATAAATACACGGCGAACCCTTCATATTTATTTCTAGAGAGGTAAAATTGTTTTTTTTCTTACTATTTAGATAAGAGATGATATTGAAAAAAGTAAAGTTTCTTTCGCCATTTCTTTCTTAGCGGGGCCTTCCAATTTTGTAAAATGGTGATAAATTGAGTAGATTTTTTCCTTTTAGCATTAATGAGTTTACAAAATTAAACTATAAATTACTTAAACCAATTGCAAAACGTGTGTGGGAGGCGGGGGGAGAGGGGGAGGATGCGTAAATGCATTTGCTCCGGTATGTAAGTGCTGAAACGTCGGAAAAATAAAAAATAAACAATTACTAAATACAAATTAACTACCAAGCAAAGGATGTAGAGTAATAATTAATATTCGCATTAAAATTAAGTCACAAGTGTTTCTTTCACTGTTATATTTTTCTAAAAATAATAATGATAGGATGAAATTAGTGCCTACCTACAAAAAGTATTAAGTTTAAATGCACGCTCGAAGTCATGTTTGTGTATTTTATGTTGTAGACTTCGAAATGACACTAAGTTTGTCGTCTAACGTTGGCATAGCTTATCTTTCGTTACCCATCTACTAGCTGAAACATCTTACTCGTAATGTCACCGTATCTGTTTGAAACTGTGCGCATAGTTCGCCAACTTATTCGTTAGGGAACATTCCTCAACTTCTGAACAGCTAAGATTTACTTCAGACATGGTAACACGTTGCAGATTGAATGTTTATGAGCAGAAATTATTTTGAATTAATTTACATGGATTTAAACTAGATGCGTATTAGAAGAAATTAATGTCAGACCCGACAGTCGTTGTCCTGTTTCAAATATGAATATTGATTTCAAATTGGTTGATATTTTTGCGATTTCAGAGTTGGTCCCATAGTAGAAGTTATTCAGTTTGATGGTCCGAAGAAAGAAAGAAAGAAAAACATATATTGGCCTCAGTGCCTTAGTGAAAACTTAAACTAAAGTAAAAATAATAAAAACAGTAACAAAGAAAAGAAACAAACAAACATTAGATAGAGATAAGGGCGAGGCCAACGGGTAGCTGTCTCAGCTGTGCTTACGAAGAATGCTACCATTCTTCGTAAGCACAGCTGAGACAGCTACCGCTACAGCTGAGAAGCGCTGGTTTTAAGACAGCTCCCTGGGTAAGGTGGTGTAAAATATAAAAAAAAGTACATACATAAAAAAATAAAAAATAAATATAACAACATTAAATAAAATTAAAAGTGCCTGTGCTTTTGAAAAAAGAAAAAAAATATCAGTACCTACGTTTATGGTGATGCGCAGGACCTCAGAAGAATAACAGCACACAACACTAATACCTAATCTGTGTTGAGAAAGAAATGGTTTTCCCATTTTTGTTTCATACTCATATATTAACACCTTGTATTCTGACGTAATGATAATAGAAGCATCACTAAAGACATCCGCCCTGCGATTGCAGCAATTAGGTTTTTTGCAAGAGTAATTCAAGGGATGTGTGACCAAAAATGTTTAATCTCGAACTAGTCCGTGCTTCAGAAGGCACGTTTAGCCGTTGGTCCCAGCTGCATTTAATTTTGCAGTCGTTACCTTCCACCATTCTGCATCGGACCGCGTGGTGGGTTATGGTCCATCCTCCTTTGCCACTCATAAGAAAGGCCTGTGTCCCAGCAGTGGGGATATTAAAATGGCTGATGACGAACACTAAGTATAGTTGTAGCAATCCAACTAGGTAAATCGTCTAGTAATAAAATATTAATCCCAAAAAATCAAGTAAAACTCTGTGTAGAATTATTGGTTTCACCAAACGAATTTATGGATGGTACCTTCCTACTTGATAGATTTATAGGCACGAACACTGGATACTTGTGGCCTATTCATCTTCGGCGAGTATAGAATTCCATTACAAATGCTGATTTGTGGTACCATTTCTATAAATATGTGGAAATAATAAATAAAAAATTCAACTATGTTTCTATGTAAGCAAATATTTTTGGAAGGTCAAAATCTGCTGCCGTTAATCTGAGCCAGTCTTATTAAGACGCCGGCGAACAGTGAGCTTCCCATACAAACGTAATAATACTAATACTAGCCCAATTCAAAATAAATGCCAATTAAATTTTTTCATACAAAACTGTAAATCGCATTAATTTTTATTTGCTCAACCAAATTATTTTGGATTATTTATTTAATAGGAACCTAGACAAATACTGTCTTAATCCAAATAACATCACAAGAAGAGTTAATTATGCTCAAATTGCAAATCATTTTGGTATTACGTATTTGTATGAAAATTTGAAATTGACAATATTTTTAAAATACCTATTAATTGACCTCACCCATAGTATGACATTGAAGAGTTTTTTTTTTATCATTACTATAGAAGAGGTACACTAAAATTTTTTTTTCAAGATTTTTTTCTACCAAAAAGTGGTTTTGTGGCGTTATAATTATATGTATTCAAGCCAAATTACAGCTTTTTAGTGCTAAGGGCCTCAGAGCTACGCCGCAAACGGACAGAGAGACAGACGGACATGGCGAAACTATAAGGGTCCTTTGTTGACTTGACAACCGAAAAAGAGAATGACCTGAATGGTTGGTCAATACCTGAACCAGTATGACCATCAGCCATTTTTAATGTCTCCACTGCTGGGGCACAGGCCTTCCTCCGCCAGACCCAACCCGCGGGCCCATTGCAGATTGGTGGGTACTAACGATTGCAAATGCAGCCGAGACCAACGGCTTAACGTGCCTTCTGAAGCACGGCGGAGCTCGAGATTATAAATTTTTGGTTACCCATCCCATGACCGACTCTTGCGAAAGTTGCTTAACCTCCGCATTCGCTGGGCCGGGCGCTATGCCATTGCGCCACCGAACGTAAGTATAAGAGCCATAAAAATAAGCTGCATGCCACTTAATTTAAAAGCCCTGCATAAATCAGGCAGTTTACTGCACCATCGGATTTACTAATCGGTATCAAATTAACTGTTCACTATGAAATATGGACTGACTGACCGAAATTAATTTATAGAAATTGAAGAGCTAGCAACTGTAATAATTATAATAAGACTAATTACTAATTATCATAATTGTAATTTACATATAATCATAATTGTAATTTATCCGTACCAAATTTCGTCAATATCGGTTCAGCGGTCTAGGCGTGAAAACGAAACAGACAGACAGACAGAGTTATTTTTGCATTTATAATATTAAAGTGTGGATTAGGTCTGTGGGACCCTATAATTTTAAACATTAAGTAAAAATACAGATAATTTTATCGAATGAATTTTTTTAAAGTGTAAATTGATTCACATCCTGTTAGAAGTATTTTGCATCATTTAAGGTATAATAATATAGACCTACAGTAGTAATGTAAAATAAATGTTGAAGTAAAATGTTCTTCTTAATTTTTAACTTGAAATTTTTATTATTAACTTTTGAGTTTTAGAATAAATCTTATTAGCTTTTAATATGACACATTTTAGTTACCTTAGAATAGTTTACTAAAACACGCAACTTAAGTTCAAGTTGCAAGTTACAGTAGGTAACAAAAAAGCGTCTGATGCTGGCCACCTTTTTACTAGTTTATGGTTTTTTACTTTTAATTTATAGTTTTGAATTCTGTACTTTTTATACTATAACATATTTTCCTTTGGTTTTGTACTCTGTGTTTTTTATTACTTATGTCAAGTTGTGTTCAGTTTCGTGTATCAGTTTATAATAATAAAACTACATTTAAACCCACCTTTCATTATTTAGAAGCCCACTTTACATTAGCTCAGTTTCAGCGTCTATTTAAAAAAAAAGTATACATACTATTTCAAATCATTTCCAAGTGATGCTCAAAACGAAAATCCAAGCCTTTTCTCGTTTACGGGATGTTCATTTACAGAAACAGTTTCACAAAAAACTTTCTACGCAAAGCAGTCCAATTTTCTTTTCAGTCTCGCCTTTATCAAGCTTTAACAAAACAGCGCCATCTCTGCATAAAGCATTGAACTACAAATACGGCGTGCGTGAAACTTGCTTGTAGGGCGTTCGGTAGCCGCGTTAATTCAGTTGAGTTGAACAAAAGTACAGATAGATGTATCACTTAGTACCGATCGTGACGAAATAAATTTTACGGCGCTGTTGTGATGGGTTAATTGCACTGTATAGTACAAAAGTCGTTAAAACTCGGAATTAAATTTATTGTTATAAATTAGTAAATTTGTGACCTGGTAGACGTCGCGTTTGTGACATTTTTTTAAATGGCAGGAATATTGTATGGTTTTTTCTGTTTTGAAAAATTTAGAAAAAATGGAGTGACCCAAAAATTATATATACTTAATTATCGAACCTGCTCACAAAATTTCACGATAATCGGTTGAGCAATGCGACCTGTAGAGGAAAAGAAACGAAAAATTAAAAAAGCGTTTTTCCCAAGCTGAAACGGAGACGCTTCGCACTCGCTCTGTCAATAAGTACAACTTATTTTTTTATTAATAGAAAATCTGAAAACCATTTGTTGGGTTGAACATTATTATGAATCTTTAACTTATGAACGACGGTTGCTACATCATTTGCTACGAGCTGCTACGAACTACGATACGTAGACGGATGACTACGATTTTAACCACGAAAAGTTATGTTATATTGAGTTGGTCGGATATTAGAGCGATTTCACGTTTTAAAACGATACTAGTTCTACCATAAAATACGCAGACTGAGTTTTTTGTGATAAAGGAAGGTTTATATCAAATAAAATAAAATCAATGCGTTTATTTTCAAGAATATGGTAATACATATTAATATTCAATGTATTTATTTGAATATTAAAATACATAATTGTTATGGGATGTCATAATCATTACAAAATTAAAATTAATTTAATCAAATCACACTATACAACATTGTCAACATATAATTATTTAAGTAGGTAATTGCTTGTTTATAAAAAGATCTGAAATTTTTCATCAATAATATTTCCTTAATTTATCTTAAAATTTAAATAACGTCTAAAATTGCAGCCTATATTTGCATACTAGGATTTATCAATAGTAAAGGACCGAATAATTAAAATCTAAGATAGATTTTCACAATCGTCCGAGTAATTTTCAGGATCTTTGTAAAAATCCCAATATGTTTCTGACAATTGTACTTGTATGCTGATTGGATAATCTAAGAGTCAATTTAGTCTGATTGGCCAGAACATGACTTTTCTTATAGGACTATAAGACGTAGCCGTTAGTCAATCAGAGCATCCGTCAGTCCATAATGTTGACATCAGTCAATCAGCGCACGCAAAATGATAGTCATTCCTGATTTACCTAAGATACGCTGGATTTTTGGTAAAATCCTAAAGATTACTCGGACGATTGCAAAAATCGGTTTCAGATTCTAATTATCCGGTTCTACATATATATTCTATTTTGCAATCATATTA
This sequence comes from Catoptria pinella, assembly GCA_963556745.1. Taxonomy (NCBI): domain Eukaryota; kingdom Metazoa; phylum Arthropoda; class Insecta; order Lepidoptera; family Crambidae; genus Catoptria; species Catoptria pinella. The sequence goes on from OY750763.1 coordinate 12,252,647, forward strand.
GGATCATCCTACGATATATAACGTATTGGCTATAGCACTTTTCTATCTATTATCGAACAATAGATTAAATTTTGATGATAATGCTTTAATGGATGCAAAACAATATTTATCAATAACATCCAAACAATAGATGGTAAAAAATTCAAAAATAATTAACCTGTGCACCGCCCGCCCGCCCATAAATAAATGCACATGCAATGCAAATACCGTAGACACACTGACAGCAACATACCTCACACTCTTATACCAGCTAATCTACACGTGTTTCGCCCCTACACGGAGCATTATTAGGAGCTGTTAAACTGTGCAAAGCCAAGCAACGATTATGCTTTTTCTTGATACGTACTGATTGTTTACTAATGAGAAACAATAGAAACGGAAAGGGATCTACTGATGTAACTCCACTGTAAAACGGTCATAGTTTAGGATATTAATAGATAGATACCTAATATTACAGTATTTTAGAGCCGCACTGAAATTTATCCGATTTTCCGTGCACGCGCACAGAGACATTTTGTACAGGCAATATTAGGACAAACCATGGGCAAAATAAACAAATGACAGTAGTCTTTTCGAATAGGCCAGAGTGTCGCTTCTGTTTAGATCTAACAGTTTTTTTTGCTTATACGTACGCTACGCATACTTACATACGTATACCTATGCAATATTTTTATCGCCAATCAGGCCGCGTTCACATTTGACACACTCTCACTCAATTATTTTAAGATCCGATAATTCGCACTACCTTATTAATTCGGAGCGTGTGTCTAATATCAGTGCGAGATCGATACGAGAGGGCGCCACTCTCGTTAAGAGCTCTTCAATCGAAACGGAGAGCATACCGTGAACGTTCTAGAATTAATTCCGAAGACGAGAGTGCTCGTAGTCAGAAAAGTGTGTTATTGTCAATTGTCAGACTTGACTATTAATCTGGAAAGGTTTTGTTAACCAATAATTATGTTGATATCAACGTCACACATTTTTTGTCTCTTATAAATTATAAGAAATTTGTGTTCATGCGGAGGTGCTGACTGACTAGAGGCGCAGAACAGAACTCCATCCCATGGCTGGCTACTTGCGCAGGAGTCATGATTGGTTGGTTGTTCTGTAAACACGCGCTACACGCATCCCTAAATTACGTGTGAGGTCTTACGGAATTATGATATCCAACTACGATGAGAAAAAAATGCAAAATCGTTGAATTGTAAAAATGTACAATGGTTAAATGTTGTTTTAAAATGATAAACCTATGTTCGTCTTGAAAAGGTTATCAAAAATACTTTCCCGATTTGAATACTTTCTTGGAAAAATCCTAAAGGTAATTTAAGACAGCAACCTACATACCTACCTCGTTTTTAAAAGGTATGAATGTATTAAAGGAATGAATACATCATACAGAAAACCTACTAGTATGAATCGGAGATTTTGTTGCTTGAATTATAAAAGCATAAAACATATAAATAGAGTAATTCACGGAAACGAAACGATTTTAATTTTCGTTGGGTGTCAAATGCAAAGCTTGTGAACCACTCTGTAGAGTCGGACGCGACGGTCACTCACTTAATTTCGCTTTTGATTTCCCTATTTTCAAAGGTATAAAAGATTAAAGGGCTTGATTATATCCGTGGTGCCACTTTGCGGAGCTTTGGGAATGACGAAAATAAAAAATAATATCCGGTATATGATTTCGTAAAATAACACTGAAAAATGTTAATTCAAACATATCCAAGTGTGGATTAACACTCAAACTCGCGTTTCGGGTTTTTTCGACTGCGTTATTTAAAATGCAAAATAGTTTATTAAACTACAAAATCGTTTTTTTCAGTGTAGGTATAGGGTGTTATAAAGCGCTTGCCAAAATTACCTAAGGTAAGGTAAGGTAAGGTTTGTCCAAAAAAGTGGAGGGAGACCTTTCGAGAAAAACAGCGAGAAATGTTTAAATTTTATCTCACATTTAAATAAAGTAAGTATTTAATTGTCTTAAAGTAAAGGTAAATAAAGGTACCTACGTTTTCTAATTTAAGATTTCTTCCACCTAGATTCTATGTAGATGGAGAACAATGTCTAAAGCAGAAGGGTTTGGAATAATTAAACGGGGTTGATTTTTAGACTTCATTTTATGGCTAAGCTTTTGTACTGAGACAAAAGATCACCGGCGACAATGGAGTCGCTACCTATACTAGCAGATAGGTAGGGTGACAGTATTTTTTAAAGAATTACAGGGATGCAAATAATAGATTTGGTAGAAAGTCAAAGTCTAAGTGCCTCTGTGGTCTAGTGGTTCGCCCACCCGTGTAAGAAGCAGGGGTCCCGGGTTCGATTCCCAGGAGAGGGGTATAATTTGTACTCGGTTTGTTTCAAGTCCACCTGGCTAGCTACCACCATCTTACCTAAGTCTTACAGAAGAACAATTTAAAAATTGTTGTGTTCCGGCAGTAAGACGTAAGATAGCCAGTTCCGCAGCGGTGAGGATTCCGGGTGTAGTGCGCTTACACTTTCAGCCTTATCGTCACTTAACATCAGGTGAGGTGAAGGCCAAGCACTATCACGTTGTGAATAAAAAAAAGGTCAAAAATCTTTATTCAAATAACTTTTGAATGGTCTATAATTATTTTTACACTACGAAGAATAAACTACGAACATCAAGCTTATCTTAATTTTCAGTAGATTATTCTGTCATGAAGCTGCCATGAGTCGAACTTCGACGTTTTGGTACAAACCAACAAGCATAGTTATTGATGTATCATTTTCAAAACGAGCAAAAGCACGAGCATAATAGTATCTAAAGTCGAGTGAGACCATCCTCGCAGACAAACCCATATATTTGATTTTGCGAGACTTGTTTTAAAAAATGACAGTGTAATTGTTCTAATAAATAAAAATAATGAAGGATGGTATCTTCTTTGTGTCAATTCCCGAAATATCCTTTATTAGTCCACAAATCCTAGTCCCCATACATTTGGATTTCCTTTTTATTCAGAACAATGGTAAGTTTGAGAAGCGCGTGACGGCTTGTTGTGATGCAACTGTAAGAGATTATTTTATGTCTTTCTTCTCTCTTAAGATCAGGGGGCGTGCTATAATTCGAGTATTTGAACGAAATTGTCGTCTAAAAAGTTATTTTCGAAATTTTGTTCGACCAAAAATTAGTTTTATTAAATAATGTAATAGCTAAAGGCTAGGTATACTTAGAGTTTTATAATTTATTTGGAATGGATAAAGTTTCTTTTTCAGTTATTTAATAAGACTGATTTTTTTTTTCTATCTAATGCGCTTATAAGTTAGTAAGAGTAAAGACGGTAAAAGATTATGATTTGAATTATATTCGTTTACGTAAATTCTTCCGTAGAAAGAGAGGTCCAAGATTTGTAGGTATGTCCAAATATAAATCATGAGTCATTGTCATACATATCATAATACTAGCGTTAGTCTAAATGATAATAGCAACTATTGTCTTGAGAACGCATAGAAATAATGGATATGAGTTTAAGCAGTTTGTTTCCTTATTGAAGGAAATTCTGCAGATGACAGTACTACAGTCTCGTATCATCAAAAATTCCATCCGCCTCAACAACATTGTACACCATCCTATATGGCGTAGATACAACCCATATTACTAATGACTTCCTAGTTTCCTGGAACAACTTGTTCACCAAAGAAAACAGTACCTTGGTAACACTAATTAGGTTTCAAATTCATTTGCATTTAGAAATGTGAAATCAACGGGATAGATTTCAGTGGCGTTAATTCTCACGTCGCAATTATGTCTACAGTCGAATGATGTCGGTCGTGAGCTGATGCGTACCGAAAAGTAAATAAAAGAGTCTGAATGTAAGTTTGATAGAAGCGTGGGTTTAAAATTGAAAACTAGTGGCTTCGTAATTTGATATAATTGAAGCTAGATGGCGCTTCTAACTTTGAATATTTCCGAAATGGGTGAATTTTTTTTTCGATAAGTAAATTTCGAAAACTTGGCTCAACAAAAAAAAACCATATAATTTTATCGAACCTGCTCACAAAGTTTCACGAGAATCGGTTGAGAAATGCGACTTGTAGAGAAGAACACTGGAAGGAGATACAAAATAAATTTTGCGAAGTTTTTGTCAAGTTTTGTTGGTAGTTATTAATGTTAAGTACTAGTTAGTAGTCAAGAGTTTCAGTAACCATAGAATGTGTTCACGTTTAGCAATGTCGCAAATGTTATCAAACCTGACCTGACATAAAAATCTGTTATTCAAATTAAACCAGATTAAAGGTGCTACGAGTATTTGGAACCTATTTTAAAACACAGACCAAAAAAGTTTAACCAACCTCATTGGTTAGTTGCAAACCCTTAAGTCCACAAAAGTTGTCTTCCCAACTTTTCCCACCTACATCTCGACGTATCCCGGCGTTGTTAGTTCGAAGATAACCGACTCGGTGTTTGCTGACGTAATTACACCGTCTGCGATAGGATAGGTTTCACGTTTAACTACTTCGATTGCTTTCGAATGGGAGTCGTAAAATGAATTCTGCTATGTTTTTTCTGGTTAGTGTGTTGATATAAAATCCAGACTAAATTTCTAGACCATATTATTATTAGGGCTCGTGTTTTATTATATCTGATCCAAGATAAAAATAATAGGTATATATAACATATAAATAATAACATTTTAATAGTTAGGAAGTATTATTTTATTAATCATAACATTCTAAGACATTGTTTATATCTACCTAACACACAGTACTAAAGAATTTTAAAGATTTTTAATTTTTAACGTTTCATTTTAAACCAAATTTATAATCACGTAAGAGCTTTCATACCTCTTGTGGGATGATCACTAAAATGGTCAAATGCGCAAATAGATGGCAGCCCGACTTATATTGGCCATCATTTCGTTACCCCTAACCCCGCAGTGGCCATCGAAGCGTGATAGTAGATATCGATCGACTTCCGCGTTGATATGATTTCGAACCAACCGCTGGTACTAAATAGTTTAGTTCAGTGGTGTAAAAAATTTGCGCCAACCTGTTAGAAATTGAAAATAGTTTATAAAATGGGTAGCTAGGTACTTCACAAAGATAACGTACAAAATAAGATATCTCGACTGACTGCTTCATCATTGCACAGTTCAAATTACTGGACTAAAAGGGGATCCGCCAAATCCCATAGAAGAAAACCCCAGGCCCAGCGCAAAAAATGGGAATCTTAAGAATAAATTTTTTTTTACGAAATACAGCGCGTATATTATTAATTCAGGTGTTGTTTTAAAATGTTTGTATTTGTTGGTTTTTTTAATACCCGACGTTTCGACACCTTTTCAGGGGTCGTGGTCACGGGAGGACTAAAGCAAAAAGGCTTCACATATTTTAATGAAATTACCCGCTCGAAACTTTATAAAAATGTATTCAAGTTTATTAAATTATGTTATAGCAGCGTTCTAATTTTAATTATTATTACAGAATTAAATTGATTAAAGTAATTAGAAAACAAGATTTAGCTACTGAACCTACTACCAGTTCACAAATTGGGAGGCATCTGAGAGAAAGAACTGGCGGAAGAAAACTCAGAGAAGTTGCGTCGACCTAACTAACTGTATCTTTAGATCCTGCAGCGTGTGATTTGAACTGTACGCGTGAAAGTCTTAGAAGTGTAGTATCTTAAATTATAGAGTAATAATAATAGAAATATTGTAAAGTATCGCTATTTCAGAGTTCGGTTGTAACATTCGAGAAAAAGCTTTATGTTTGTGTATCCTAAACTAATATTAACAAAATAATTAGGTATGTACCTGTTACTATTTATAATACACTAGCTTATGCCCGTGACTTCGTCCGCATGATTAAGATAGATGTGCATTTATTTTGAAAGTCGAATTACCAATATCATAGTATATAATCAGTAGACTTTCCAAAAATATTGTGTTTTTACCTTCGATTTCAATTTTATTTCAATATCATCATCATCCCCCTACCCTTATCTCAATTTATTTGGGGTCGGTGCAGTATGTCCTTCTTTTCCATTCCTTCCTGTCACTCGTCATCTCCTCATCCACTCCCTTTACATTTATATCATTCCTCACACAATCCATCCATCTTTTCTGCGGTCTTCCTCTTACTTTCCAACCCTCATCATCCATATCCACATCAATAATCAAATAAAATAAAATCACTTCAAAGTTTTTGTTTACCAAAAAAAATAAGAAATTTATATTTACCTTTTCGGATTAAACCTTCAACTGGGAATGCTGAGTCAAGGGTTAGAATCAACGGACCGTCAGAATTTTCATTTGCAGCGCAGGGCCTCGATTCATAGCAATTGTATCGTATCTCAAAGGTGTTTTTATTTTTTTATTTTAAATATTTGACTACATCACATACATCGCTCCGATTCCAAAGTAAGTAGCTAAAGCACTTGTCTTATGGAAATCACAGACAATGGTGGTATCACAAACACCCAGATCTGAGCCAATATGGAAAAGTTCATTTTCTAAATTGACCCAACCGGGGATCGAACCCGGTAATTATATAATTATCTTGTCTCCATAAGTACATTCGCAATACAATTTTTAATTATCACAACTGCAAAATATTATTTCATTTCGGGGCAGGTAATGGCAGCCCTGACGGATTTTTCTTGCGTTTGTAATTTATGAATAAGTGTATTTTCATATAGTACCTACATCACGGGGTATTTTCGTAATAAAAAAATAACTCTTTTTCAATTAAGAATAACTATTTTAACCATCATGGGTTTTTTTGTTTTCTATTGTTCTTTTTATAATAATGCCTATTGCTTTTCAACAAAATCACAAAAACAAAACAATTATTATGTTAATATTTGCAGAAACGAGACTCAGATGTTCTGCGATTGAAATAGTCTACCTGCGAGGAATGGAAAGGTTTTCCTTCGTTAAATTTCCCTTTTTTCCTATCCATTCCTTTTAGAGCCGGTTCTGCAATAAACGTCGCAGAAAGTAAATTCTTGAAGCTTTTGAATGCTATTTTTTTCCGAGATAATAATTAAACTTAAAATGTGACTTAAGCCCTGATTTTAGTTTGTATTATGGACAAGATTTCAGTTGAATCGGTCAAAAATACCGTCACAAATGCTTGATTTGTGAAAACAGACAAACTCGGGTGTTGAAAATCCTAGCAAGTGATTTGCGTTAGCTCTTTTCTCTTCATGCTAAGCAAAAATTTTATATAATGACCAATCACTGTGACAGTTAAAACATTTATATTTCATCGCACCACTACTAACTGGGCCTTCCACAATTGTCGCTTTCAAATTAACCAAACTAGTGTTGTGTCCAAATAAAACCGCAGGACTCTGCACTGAATTTCCGATCGATCGGATCAATCCGACGCGCTATAAAAGGTTACCTGCTTTCAAGATCGAAAAACTATTCAGCGAATATTGTTTCGCTGAATAGTTCTGTAATATCTTATGCATGTTGACGTCGAATGTTTTCAGAGTAACTGTACATCGGTATAAAGCAAATAAAAAATCGTCTTTTTAACAAAACTTTAATTTATTAGACAAACAATATTCACTGAATAGTTTTTCGATCTTAAAAGCAGGGAACCTATTATAGCGCGTCGGATTGATCCGATCGATCGGAAATTCAGTTCAGAGTCCTGCAGTTTTATTTGAACGCAACACTAGTTTGGTTAAATACGACTCGCACTAGATCATGTTCTCGGACGGGAATCGAACCCGCGACCTATGGATATCCGGTCCAATGCTCTGACCGCTGAGTTGCCGAGTCACTAGCGTGTCACTCGATTCCCGTCTGAGAACATGATCTGGTGTGAGTCATATTTTTTCTAGTATATATTATTTAGTGTTTCATACATTTTTATATTTTCGATTTAAATTTTTGTATAAAACAGCTGTTTTATTTCGCGATTTCAGAGTTGGACCCATAGTAAAAGAAACTTGCGAGAGGGCGCTGCACGATAAACATTAGCTCCGCGATAAATAATTCAAAATAATAGCTATTTCTCGTATTTCTCCACAAAAGTGTTATAAAAGTGTTACTACAGAACCAACCAACAGTGTACATCGTTATCTCGGATTTTCTTCATCGTACAAAACTCTAATAGCAAATATTTATAAAAGTGTTTGCACTGAAGTTATTAGTGAAAATACGAGTGAATGATCAACAAAAACAAGGAAAAATAGTATATCAAACTGTTTCTAAATCCCAAATACAGTGATTAAAACCAGTGAAGTGCAAAAATCTCAAAATTATAAACAATTCATCTTAAATTGTCACTGTGTTCACGATTCAAAAACAAACGGTCGCAAATTATTGTGCATAACAACAAAACGGACTTTGAACTCATTGTGTCATTGACCCAATACGTATCCAACCCCGTCTCAACATCGAAATTGGTGAAAGCCACTACTAAACCTTTATTTCGCCAACTGAAGTAGTGCACCTGTGGCGACGAACAACAAGTGCGAGAGTCCGGGCGCCAAGCGACGTGGGGGCCGTGGTTCAAACCCCAGCATCAAGAATTCTATCTTTGATATTTATTTGGCACAAAATCCTATTTTGCAAAATGTCTTCCTGTTGCGCTGGATGTCACAAGCAACTACCGGAAAGGCAATACCTCACTTGTGCGCACTGCGATATGAAATACGACCTCGAATGCGCAAATGTTTCCAGCAAGCGATTTTACAATACTATGACACAAGAACACAAACAGAAATGGAAGTGCCAGGCCTGCTTCTGTAAGACGCCGAAAACTGGAAACGAAAACACGCTTTTAAGATCGAAAGAACATGACAACTTTCTACCTGAAACAGACAATATCACCATCAGAAAACACTCGCGTATTCAAAACAATGAAAGTATTTGCAGTGTTAATTCCGAGAACACAACATATATAGGAGATGACACGATTAATCCAAGCAATATGAGAACTACCAACTCCTCGGAACTAAACTTACAAAGCATAAGTGACATTATTTCACAAAAACTCCAAGAAAATAATGTAAATATTTTTACACAAATAGAGAATATAATACAAAAGCAAGTGAAAGAGGCTATTCAGATATTGAAGGTGGAATTTAAACAGGAAATCAAAAGTCTATCTGAACAAAATAGAAAAAGAATAACAGAAATAGAAGAACTTAAGACAAAAATTGAAAAATTAGAAAAAGAAAATATATCTATTAGAAAGCAGATTGAAAACATAGAAGCAACAATCACTCGTCCTTTAGAAAAGAATCCAGATTTTCCTGAAACAGCTCGCAAAAAGATCGTTCTCTATGGATTTGAGGAATATTACAATGAACCGGAAAACTACTTATTGGACCGCTTACAGGGGATGTTTGGCGATTTAATGGGAGTTAATCTAACCGGATACATAGAAGAGCTATACAGGCTGGGCCGCTATAATAAAAATGGTAATCGGCCGCTAGTCATAGAGTTTATGAGCAAGAGAATAGTAAAGCACATTATGGACAATAGTTACCTTCTTAGACAGAGCGGATGGTCGGTGTCGGAATACTTGGATAAAAAGTCTCTATCGCTAAGAAAGGCATTACGCGAAGAGATGTTTTTAGCTCGCCAGAAAGGGCACCATGCGGTTATACGGAACAACCAACTATATGTAGATGGTAGAGTTATTAACTGCAATAAAACTAATAACATAGAGACCCCCACCGCTCCTTCTTTAAACAACGGTAAACAGGCAAGACTAAGTAACAATAATAACGGAAGGCAAAACGACAACATACATTCCTTTCGAGAATAGAGAGTCGATAAAAATACTGTACCAAAATATGCAAAGTATATTTAAGAAACGAGATACATTAGAAGCCTTCTTGGAAAAAGAATCTGCATATAATATCTTATGTTTATCCGAGACATGGTTAAATGAAGAGAAACTGAAATTATTACATTTAGACGGGTACACCATCGCAGCGTCATTCTGCAGAAAACTTCGTACAGGAGGAGGACTTTGTATACTTCTACAGGACCATTATAAATACAAAGAAATAACAGACATTACAAATATGTCAATAGAGTATGTGTTAGAGGCGACGGCGATCGAATTACCTACGGAAAATATCTTAATATTGTTAATGTATTGGAATGGGAGAGAGGAAAGTCTGTTCTATTCTCAATTGAAATTAATCTTAAATTATACGAACAGAAAGTTTTCTAAATACAGAATTATCTTAGGCGGAGATTTTAATATAAATATTTTACAAAAAAACAAAAAAACGTCAGACTACCTAGATTTAATGTTGGAATTTAAATTGACTCAGTATATTAAGGAACCGACACGCAAAAATGCATGCTTGGACCACATTTTCACAAATTTTAGCGAAAAACAGTCGTATATTGGTGTAAAAGAACATGGCTTTTCAGACCATGCCGGTACTTTTATATGTTTATCAAAAAAATCTCAAACGGACCAAATAAAATGGTATACAGAAAAACGACTGTACAGTAAAAAAGAAATAAACGATTTTAAATTACAGCTTCATTCAATAAATTGGCAGGAAATAATAAACTCTCAAAAAAATATTAACCAAAATTATAATACTTTCCATAATATACTATTAGAAAAATTAAATCAGTGCATACCAAAAAGGAAAATTAAATTGAAATCAAATTTGAAAAAATATTGGTTAACTTCGGGTTTAAGAAAGTCGTGTAAAAACAAAAGATTGCTTAAAATACTATATACAAAGTCAAATAATCCAATATTAAAACAACATTACAAACAATACGAAAAAACACTAAAAAAACTAATAAATTGCTCTAAAAAAATTCATTATAAAAATAAAATTAGAAATTCAAATAATAAGATTAAAACAATGTGGAATATAATTAACGAAAAAACTAATAAAATAAATAGAAAATCAAAACGTAACATAGAATTAAATATAAATAATTGTATGATTTCAGAACCTATGTTAATAGCAAATTATTTTAACGACTTTTTTGCCTCTGTGGGCCTGTCTAACCCACAACCGCAAACCAGCGCTAGCGATGGCGACGACACCGACACCCAAACGGCCCCAACGGCCGGCTGCTCACGCCCCCGCTTTGCAGAGAACCACGTAGAAAATTCAATATTTCTCAGCCCGGTCGACTGCAATGAGACCCATAGAATTATAAGAAACCTAAAAAATAAAAAAAGTTTCGGAGTGGATGAGTTACCGCCCAGTTTAATTAGAGAGTGCGCTGATGAATTGAGTTTGCCATTCAGTTTGTTAATAAACCAGTCATTTCGTGAGGGCATTTTTCCTGATTTATTAAAAGAATCGCTCATAAAACCAATTCACAAGAAAAATGACAAAACTGACCCTAATAATTATCGACCTATAGCTATCGCACCAACATCATCAAAAATTCTAGAAAAGGCAATGTACGATCGCGTAATAAAATTCTGTGAAAAATACCAAATTTTTGATGACTCTCAAAATGGTTTCCGGAAAAATCGTTCCACAGTTCTAGCAGTTTATAAATACACTCAGGAAATTATAAAATTAATGAACAATAGACAATACGGTGTAGGGGTTTTATTAGATATGACCAAAGCATATGACAGGGTACAGCATAATATCTTGCTAAATAAATTATTTAATATAGGAATTCGCGGACCAGCTCATAAATGGTTTGCTTCATATCTGAAAGACAGACGTCAGTACGTAGAAATAGAGTATTTCGATAATGTTACCGGAAACATCAGCCGGGTACGATCCGCTTGTAAAATTGTAAACGCCTCCATACCGCAGGGCTGTGTTGTTGGTTGTTTATTGTTTTTAGTTTATATCAATGACCTCCCGAAGAACATAGATGAGACATGCGTATTATTTGCCGATGATATATCCTTACTTACGTCTTGTACAAACAATAACAATAACAACATAAACCAAAATTTAACCCACTTACTCTCTAAGACATCAGATTGGCTAATTAACCATAACTTAAATATAAATTTCACCAAAACTAAAATTATGACTTATCACCCTCCTCAAAAAACAGCGTTAAATATAAATTACAGTTATAATGGCATAAAACTGGAATGTGTGGACGAATTTACGTTACTCGGCGTAACAATAGATAGGCACATTAACTGGAAAGCCCATGTGCAAAAAATTAAATCTAAGCTGTCAAGCTTTACTTACGCGCTGCGCGAAGTAAAAAAGACCACGGATATAGAAACGGCAATAATCTCGTACAATGCCTACGCGCACGCTTGGTTGACCTACGGCGTGGTGCTGTGGGGCAATAGTACGGACGCGACAGAGCTCCTCACCATGCAAAAGAAATTAATTCGCATTATAGCCAATATCGAGCAAACTGAAAGCTGCAAACCATATTTCAAAAAATATTCAATTCTGCCCCTACCGTGTTTATATATTTATGAGGTATGCAAATTTGTACGCAAACACAGCGAATTTTATACAAAACGAGAACAAGTTCCATCAAAATATCCATCCCGCCATAAAAATAAATTAATATTACCCTGTTCTAGGCTAAAACTGACATCAAATAGTACATTACATGCATCTATCAAAATATATAATAAATTACCTCCATCAATAATTAATGAAAATAAATATTCTATCTATATTAATCAATTAAAGAAATTCCTAATAAATAAATGCTATTACACTTTAAATGAATTTTTCAATGACAGTTTTTAACTAAATACATTTTAATGAATAAATACCTTAAATAATAACATACAATTACAAAATGGTAAATTGAAAATGATTGTTACGTATGTATTGAATTGGATTATCAATAATACAACTTTTTATTATTTTTAAGCATACATATAGATAAATCCAAGAATCTAACCATAATAATGCAGTCTTCCCTCTCTCGCTCTGTATTTGCTGTGCCTGACAAGGTCCATAACTGCACTTATAAATTTTGTAACACCTATTTGTATACATTATGGAAGCAATAAAGTTATTGAGTTATTATTGAAGTTGATCAGTTTCATGGTCCCTATATACCATATTCGGCATTAGGGGTATTTTTGTAACATGTTGTGTATAACAAAATTCGCAGAAAGGTTTTTCGTTCTCAAGGAAGTAACCCCGTTGAAACTAGTTCTATCAGACACATGGCGTCGATCGTGACCCCAACTTTGGCAATATGCGATGCCCCGTTGTTCACACAACACCGATAGAACCATTATAAAACATAAACCAGTCACAGTTATTAGTTCTGTATTATTTACGAGTTCATGGATCGTTGTGATTGGATTTCAGGATTGGGTTATAAATGAATCTGTAGTGTTATTGTTAAATTCTACATTTGTCTAAAAATATTAGTTGACTGTCACTTTCTATTTCAATTTATTTTTTCTCTGTTTTGTACCGATTTGAAGTATATAGTACATTAGTCGCCTGTTGTGTGATACACCAACAAACAAAATACTGATAAATAAATAAATTGATGAAGTTCAAATAATTTTAAATGAAGTTCTACTGATCCAAAGATTGCTACTGTCGGGTTGAAGGGGGGCGAAGTAAATAAAACGATTTTTATTATTTTGGATTTTATTTATAGTCTATATATTTTACATGAACCTTTTCGTTCATAGAAACCATAAAGATGAGCCTTCTCAATGTTACTCTTTCGACATCCGTCAGAATGAGCTTTCAAAGATAATTAAAACATTTTTTATTTGATTTACTATTTGCGAACCAGCTAAGGAGTTGCCAGCGATGCACTCAGGCATCACAATAAGGTGTGGGGGCGTAAAAACTAATATTATATAGTATACACTCACGGTTTTTTATTATTATTATTTTTTTATTATTTAAAACATATAAAAATCAAGACAAGGGAACGTCCATGCCTGCTGCGTGCTCTTCTAGAATCGAATCATAGCTTCTTGAAATAAAGATAATTTAAATTAAACCAGTCAGCAACCGCGGTGATGGCCAGCTTGCAGTGTGGAGACATATACGATCTCCACAGTAGGTACTATAAGGTGCGGGGGCGTAAAATCTTTTAAAAGAGTATTTTGTATTGATATATTATTATTATATATTTTTAGCCTTTTAGTACTTGTTTCTAATTCATGCCAATGATGAGAACGAAACTCAAATAAAGGAGTTGTTACTCCATGGCTATTAAAATATTTAATAAGATTCCTGATGACATTAAATATCTGCATTTTAATCAATTTAAAATTATGTTATAGATATGGCTAGTGAAAAAGTGTTTCTATACCTTAACTGTTTTTTTTAATTTTAAACGTTAATAATTATTATAAATTTAATAGAATTTGACTTGTAATTTGAATAATATTATGTTGACATACTATATTTTCCACTATTATATTTTGCATGCCAGCTCTTGGTGAATGTGATGTAACAATATTATAAAATAAGTATATTAAGACCTTTATGTACCGCATTCTAGCAAACAAATTCTTTATTCTTGCCAATCAATGTCTCGTCGTCCATGTCTGTGCACGGCGTGTCCTTTGTTCTTTTCTTTTTTAAGCGAATCTTAGTTTTTTTTAAGTAAACCATTCAAATTAACTTCAGCCAGCAACGGCGGCGATGACCAGCTCACAGTGCAGAAACATAGACTCCTTAAGTACCTACAAATTCCGTAGTATCAACTCTTTCTGGCCTTAAGTGCGCTGGGTAAATATCAATCTTTTAGAGTAACCAAACCCTTATCAAGGTTCGCGTGTTACAGACCAAATTACGGTGGTTCACACGCGATTTTTATGCCGCCTCCTACAATCGCACTGTGAAAGCTGCGAGCTGTGAATTGTGTAGGATTTAGGCATCCCGCCCACGAGCGATTAATCGCTGAGCGATTTATCGCCGAGAATAGAACATACAGAGTTCAATACGTTAACGCCCACGAACTACAAAAAGTAGCTCAGCGACTAATCGCCCGCAAAATGACACTGACAATAGTGACAAAGGGCTTACTTAGCCACTGACAAAGAACGCCACGTTTATCACCGCGATTAACGCCGCGATAATCACAGCTATAAAAAGTAGCTCGTGGGCGCTGACGCTAACACCCGTATTCAAGAACAATACTCAAACGACCCTTGTCTACGCGAACGTACTGCCATGAAATAGAGCTCTGTGATTGGTTCGTCTGGTTTACGTGTTACATGTGATTGGTAGTTGGGACGCTGTGCGTCCGCGGGCACAGTGAGACCTCATAGTAATGTTTGTGAATACGGGAGTTAGTCTCAAAAACAAAAATGGATAAATGTTCACACCAATCATTTAGTCCCAAACAAGCAAAGCTGTTACTATGGTGACTAGGTAACGGTTAGAAATACTTATGAAAATGAGAATGTAATCGTCCATGACTGAAAAAAAACATAATGCTAATCCCTTAACACATTCCTCAACCAGGAATCGAACCCGGAACCTTTGGTGCAGGACCATTTCCATTGCCTGAAACAGCCGTATCTATTCACGGTTTCACGTTTGTAAGTCGCGATATTCCCCAAACGGGGTTGGTTTTTTTGTACAAAATATTAGTCTGTTGGTGTATTTTTGTACCATGAGAAAAGCATTGATAAATAATCGCAAAGTTTGTAAACACGATTCACGGTGCGAGTGTAGAGGAGGCATTATATTATTATCAATATGCACGATACTCGTTTTTTATAAGATCGCAGTTAGAAGGAACTAATTATGATGCTCGAGTGTTCGAAGGTCAATGTTTAATAGTTGTTTTGGGTTTGTTGAATGGCTTACACGGGTTTTCGTTTCACGGTAACGTGGATTTATATTATCGTAACATTTAAATAAGTAGTTTAAATTACTAATTTAGTTTTATGTATATTTATTACGTGAGTTTTTTTTAATTGTTACTTGTTTTATAACTATTAAAGAAAAGATAAATAGAATGTTAAATCAGTTATTTGAAAAAAGAAAACTAATCTATAGATCTACGTGGCAACCCTTGTTACAATGCAAAAGGACTAATCACTTTGCAGTTTAAAAAATATTTGTCTCATTTCATTTTCAATTTCAATAAATTTAAATTTTTGTACACAAGATAATGACTCTACTTCACGTAATCTTTACTAACCTATAATAGATGAGAGAAACAATTCACCCGAAAAATCCTTTTTTTGTAATCAGCTAGGTAATACACGGTAAATTTAAGGGGCCATTACTAAGAGCCGTTCGCTATCACCAGGCAGAAGGCCAGAGATTGATGGCAAAACGCCGCTCACTAGACCACAAATTTACTGCCAGATAAGTACGGGCGGCCACAGAAATAGCTGAACATTTCAGTACCATGTCACAATAACAATGAGCTTGATAAGTTTTGTTCCAACCCTAATAATTGCTGTGACATAGTACAAAAGTGTTGACCCACTTTTGAGACCTGCTGAACAAATGGACAGCGTGTTCTGCAAATCGAATCAAATTGTCTTACAATCTTTTTGATGACTGTAGTACTTAAATGTATGACAGTTCTAAGATTTAAACAAGGTAACAAATGAATAAAGAACTTTGGGGTTTTCTGTATAGCCTGGGACCTTCAAATACACTCTTTATAGGTAGGTATTCTGTTGTTTCATAGTCTATCAAAATTAAATAGAATGAAAATGATCTAAGAAGTAGTGGAATTAGGGTTGATGATAGCCCAAAAGTGTAGAAATAATTGCCTCACGGTATTGAAATAGAAAAAATATTTATTCAAATGAGCTCACATAATAAGCATTTGTAAATCGTCAATTCTTTTACCCTACCACCCATTATGACGTCTTTTAGCTGACAAGAAAAATGGGCACAAAAAACTTATCAGCTTTATCAGAAGGAACGATATTTGCAAATAAGTATATCGTTTCCAGACATTACTTTCATACATGTTACAAATGACATAAATTCATAAATAAATAACATTATTTAATTAGCTTATTTCTACTGAGTCAATTTACAGGGTTCAAGCTTAATTCAAAATTTAAAGTCATGGCTGTTGGCTGCATGTTATTATTATGGCTGCATTCAATCTAGGCTGTTACGAAAAAATAAAATCTATTCATACAATTCATACAGGTAGGTATACCTTGATACCACATCTTATTACCATCAACATGACAACCTCTTATCGCCCACAGCTGGGTATAGATAGATATGCCTCCCCCGAGGATCTCCACGACGTTCAGTCCTACGCAATCGGCAATCCAGCAATCCAGCGGCTTTCTGAACCTTTACCAAATTGTTGGCCTACCTTGTAAGTCTACAAGGTCCTCAAGAGTTCTCCTTCATCGTATCGACATCAGCCATTCTTTATTTTTTTTTATCTAATAAGGATTTTTTATCTAGTAAGTATATTACTTAATATTATAACAAAAAAAAAAGTGAATTCTAAAATCTCAAAGTTTAAAAACATTTATTTAGGATACATTAAGATTAAGACATTAGTAGATATTATAAAATAAAACATGTTTGCTGAGGTTGTATAATGTTGACATCGGAAACAAATTGTGATTGTTGCGCATATACTACACCTGGGGACGAGGATTGTTTACCCTACCGTGGCACAGTTTTATACTAATACGGAGGGTACTTGAATCAACTCAGTGATTCAGCTCGTAGACTAACTGCCTAATATTGTCACTTATCCATACTAAGATGCTTTATTAGTTGTATTTTTCTAAGAACCTTGTACTGTTTGATACAAATAAATATATATATTTTTTTATGTCCCCACTGTTGGGGCACAAGCCTTTCTTATGGGTGGATAAGGAGGATGGGCGATAACCCATCACGCAGGCCCACTGCAAAATGTTGGGTGTTAACGACTGCAAATGCAGCCGGGACCAACTGCTTAACGTGCCCTCTGAAGCACAGAGGAACTCGAGTTAATAAATTTTTGGTCACATCCCATGACTGACCCTCATCGACATCGTATATTTATTATCTATTGTGAAAGTTGCACAGTATCAACAATGAAATATTATCATCACGACAAGTGAATTTTCCAATTTAATAATAAAAACCCACCACCACATTGTATTTTATTCCCCAGCAAAAAGGTCGAGATTCGTTTGAAAGTGCCACCGTAACTCTAAAAAGCCTTCGTTATTAACGAACACGGGAGGGAGGAGATTGATAAGCGGTACACCACCTTAATTTACTTCAAGATGGGTACAAACAGCCAACGTATTTTGGTAAGTCGAGGATACACAATTTCAACTTACTAAGTTTAGTAGTGAAACCACGGTACATTGTGTGATCATTATTTATCCAAGGTACTTAGTGTTTAAGATTTAATAAAAACATGCAAATTAAAAAAGTGCTGTATTTTTGTAAGTTATTCACACGAACGTGAACTGCACTATTGTGGTTCGACCAATTATTTATTGTTACACACTATCAAAGTAACGATTTTTCGTTTTTTTTACAAAAAACACTTAATTT
Organism: Catoptria pinella; assembly: GCA_963556745.1. Lineage (NCBI taxonomy): Eukaryota > Metazoa > Arthropoda > Insecta > Lepidoptera > Crambidae > Catoptria > Catoptria pinella. The sequence goes on from OY750763.1 coordinate 12,271,044, forward strand.
ACACCCACACAAACTTTTGCATTTATAATATGAGTAGAATAAACGATATCATTTTCCATATCGCTCGATTGAGTTGACTAAAGCCGGAATTACATTACGAAATTAGTGGCATGAAATTAATTTCGTGACATTAGTTTTACGTACAGTTTCACGTGTAATTTAATATTTTCGTAATGCATGCATTAATTTCATGAAAGCAAATTAGTTTCGTGCCCTGCGCGATTTTTTAGTGAAATTAGTGTCATGCAACTAATTTCATAGTATAAACGCGACGTGAAACTAGTGTCGCGAAAGTGCCTAGGCTGTGTGTACTTAAGTATTTTTGTCATCGCGCACGCTTCAAGCGTTGAAAATGGCGGCAAACCAACGATGGACTACAGATTTTTTCTTAATAGTCTTTTTTTTAAGTTTATATGGAATCATCTCTTTAGCTATATTGAATATAGAAAATTTATAGCTTTGATGCTGTCGGGGCCATGGTAACTGCGATACTGAGGATTTCACGACACTAATTATTTCACGAAAGTACTTTCGCTTATATCGAAACTACTTTCGTGGAACCAAGTTCAACATGCATGACACTAATTTCGTAATGTAAATTCGGCTTTACAAACAACGCTCGAGAATATACTGCGTTGAAATAGGGCTCTGTGATTAGTTCGTTTGTTTTACGTATTACTTGTGATTGGTTCATGGGACATTCGCTGTGCGTCCGCGGGTACTGTGAGACCTCATAGTAAAGTTTGAGAATACAAGTGGAAAAAGTTTGACATACTTTTACAAGTCCAAACAACATACTTATGGTTTCATTTTCCTTTTGAGATATGGCACCCTAAACACTCACATAATATTATTTTGTAAGTATTTTTACATTAAAAGATAAATAAATATTTAATTAAAAATCAAATACCAGTTTTAACGCAGTAAGCTTTGCTACCTAGTTATCCTTATGAAACATAATGTCTCCCCAATTTATCCATGTCAGACATTATTACAGTAGAACTGGCGAGGCCCTAAAATAAGCAGTTCCTCGAAATCCAAAACAAGACACAGGTTAATAAAGTACAAATATCATACAGAGCTATTACTTTATCGTTGCGTGCTAACATTCATCCTAAGTGAGAAATTGGTATTTCCGATTATTACAGCATTGGGTAATCGTGCAAACTTTTCCTTATTGTATTTCTCTGTTCCCGTCTTTTTGTTCCCGGGAAAATATTAGGATGTCAGAATGGGAACCAGGAGCACTTTATTATTATAAAAGGATGTACCTATATAAATTTCCCGGTAGTACGAATATTTTGGACCCATTTTCTCTATTCCCTTCTCGCCTGACTCACATCAATAAGAAATCTTTATGTGTGGATTCCTATTTTTGGACTTGAAATGTTGGAGATTTGTTTGAAATGGGATGTTAAAAAATGGATTTGGGTTTTCTGTGACATGTCCCTGTGATTATTGGAGGGGAAAATAAATACTAGGACGCTTTAAGGAGATATGTTTCGATATGCGAGGGATTTGCACATTTGGGAAGGATAAATAATGACACTTTAAACATTATTCACAGAACGTATAGAAACATTCCATTATGTGTCATATTGTACTGAATTGTTATGGTATACACGAGTGTTATTTGTAAAATATATAGAACGACATTGTGTTAATTAAGGAGACTGATCCCCCATGACGACAGCAGCTGCAAAGGTGCCAAAACGTCAGAAAAACTAAATTCAATTAAAAAGCCCAAAGTAACAAAAATATATTTAATAAAACCGTGATAGTATCAAAAATGGTTTTTTTATGTAAATATTTAACTTATTATTAAACAAAGATAATACTAACTTTCACCGAAGTATCAAAAGTTGTGTAACAATTGAGCCCATAGATTAGTGCAGGCAACCGATAGAGGTCAAATCTCGGTAACAATGGTGGTAACTGTCAAAGACTGGGTTAATTTACCCAGCGCTAAGTTTAGGGGCGTAAGTTCGAAAGTCAGATTCGATTGATAAACTATTTCAGAGATTAAGTTCGGTAATCTGGTATTTTACATTTTTAGGGTTCCGTAGTCAACAAGGAACCCTTATAGTTTCACCATGTCCGTCTGTCTGTCTGTCCGGCCCCAGCCTAGCTCATAAACTTTTAGTACTAGAAAGCTGTAATTTGGCATGGCAAGTGGTTGGTGGTAAAATTTTGAAAAATATTTTTATCTCCCCTACACGTAAAGTGGGGATGTAATTTTTTTCTTGTCTACCCCACAGGGAGGGGTGTCGTTGGATAGCATTTTTAAAAATATTGCGGGTTTGTGGTAACAGTTTTTTGATAGAGGCATCCGTTTGTGAATTATTAAGCTTTAAAGTGCAAAATTTTGTTAGAGCTAGTAGGATCTTTCAAAAATTACTATTTTGTTAGTGTGAATAACCATATATATTTTTTTTATAAATTGTATTTTTTTATTTGACAACATCAGCATCACACATCCTACTGTTGATTACATAATACACATTTTCTTAATGTTGTAGAATAAGTCTAAATATTATATTGTTTTTGAGCAAATGTTTTCATAATTTCATAACAAAGCATTTTCTTCAAGTATAAGTCACGCTTGAAGATATTTTTTTTACTTCTATTTAATAGTTTAGTTATTATCACTAATACTTTTCTAATTATTACCCGTTTCAGCAATGCCTTCGTTTCCATAGACGGAAAAAGTAGACTTTCTACTACCTACTGTAGTACTGAAAAAAGTATTGGAAAAAATATAAATGAACGGTGAATGTAGTATCTCATTACATTTATAAACAGCAGAATAATCATCTCAACAAAAGCTGCACTATCAACTTTCCTGCCAGAAGTTAGTTTGAACAGGTATTGTATAATACTTTATGCAGTTTCTAATGAAACATTGTACAGGTTATAAATTATAATTTCAACATCGCGCTACCGCGCGCAGCCGCCGCTACCGCCCCTCCCGTCTGCAACTACCTTCCCCATTTGGTTACATGACGCAAACTTGCCAACCAAATAGAATATTTGTTAAGTTTAAACTTCGGTGGAGCTTTTTGAAGTGTTTAATATTTAACATTAGTGTAGCTTCAAATACTTCAGTCTATTTATTTTACGACTATCTTTTCTGTCAGTTAGATTTGTTTATGATTATAAAGTTAAAATGAAAACTACATTTTTAAAAAATCTTTTATTTGAATTTTGTAAAGTTTTACAAATTCTATTTTTTGAAGTTACTCACATAAAAAATATTTAAGTAAAAAAATCTATTGTTACTTAAAAATGGTACTCAAAAAAGATTGTCATCATGCTCCGTCAACTCAGTCGTTATAACCCTTCAACGCCCAGAAAATGAGACATAATAAATATTCCATTGTTATCCGGCCGCATGCACCCGCTCGGGCGTTGATGAATTAAGTCTGTCAAAATAACTTTAACTAGAAGCTTATAATATTAAATATTACAGTGCCTGTATTGATGTCTCTACAAACACGCACATACACACAAAAACTTTCGCATTTATAATAATTAAGAAGTAAGAAGGATTACTTCAGTGGGTCCCTCTATCCGAGATTTTTTATCTAAGTTTTTTTCTGATTCAAAGTAAAGTGTCTTCCGAGGAACTTCACGATCTAAATAATTCCTTTTAATTCTCCCAAACCTTTGATGATCTCAGTGTAAACCGCCGACTAATTGGTGTTGCGCCGCTAAAAGCGATGTTGCATTTGTGGCACGTAATGACTTTGAAGTTCTGAAATGGTTGTACACCGATAGCCTTTACACCGATTTAAAAAAAACTTTGCTTTTGAATTATTACCTACTTTAGTTTCAGGAAAATACACTGGCATTGTTATCAGTAAATAATTATAAGCAGTCAGAATAATGAAAAATTTCATTTAAATTAATGACGAAGAAAAACTTCAGATTCGAAAATTATTGAGGGCTAATGTAGACTGTTGCTTAACTTTTAATCTTTTGGTTTCTTTTGTACCTACCTACTCTCGGAGATGTTAGAAACCTTCTGTATCACAATAAACCAAATATAAATTAAAGCAAAAGCAATAGATAAAGCGTATGTGAATACAAAATTAAAAATAATACGATTTTGAAGTTATCTACTATTACTTAAGTTATAAAATGCCATGCGCTTTGATGTGTAAAAAGCTATCACAATTTGCATCTAGGTATGAAATTTTACTCTTCGGAATCACAAAGGGTAATGCGGAGTTAAAGCTCGGCAGTGCATTAGCAAACCTTTGAATCGGGAACCGGAGAGGCTGCTGTTACCGAGTCGGTAATGAATTACGGTATGTCGCTTAAGTGCCGGTATTTTTGGGAAAAACTGCTTCGAATAAAGCTGAAATTTCAAAAATGTTCTTTTCAAGTAACGACTCGCTCTTACTTGCCATTTTGTTAAATTATTCTATTTAATACACCGACAAGAAGATTATATTTTAATATCAAAACTTTTGAAAAGCTGGCGTAATCGATATCGAACCGTTTGAAGATCATCAGCTTATCAAGTAGAAAATCAGCTCCATAAATTAAAGCCTTAGCTTATGCTTCTTAAAACATCTTGATCACGCCAGCTTTCAAATAAGAAAAACGCATCAATATCGGTCCATTAGTTTGTGAGCTACGTTGCCTCAGACAGATACACAAATACACACACACGTCAAACATATAACACCACACTTTTATGCGTCGGGGGTTAACAATAAAAACAAAAGAAGTACAAGGGCCACAAATAGGTAAAAAGTTACCTTAGCACAAACTTCCTTTTATGTTAAAATCCACAGTCCATTGTAATACAAACAAAAATATCATAAACATCACACGCAACCTGAATTCCATTTACAATTTCTTATACCTATATAAAAATAAGACTGCATAATTGTTTAGTGCATTCGAATGATTTTAACTTGTTTACACTTACTGATGTAAGCAGAGAAGTCAATAAGTAAATGTTCAAATGGTTTTACACGCGTTTTAATTTACTATCCAAGCCACTTTGAATAGGTTTGTAGTTCGAAAAAGAAAGTAAAATTAATTTAAATACGATGTAATGGTTAATTGCGGTTTTCCGAGAGAATAACGGTTTTGAATTACAAGAGGAACATTGTTAATAAAATAAATACTTATTTAAGTACAACAAAAGGTATTTGTAATAGTTCCCACCAGTTTAAGTCCAATTAAAAAATAGGAGGTTCTTTTTTAAAACTATAAAATTAATGTGATAATGAATGTTGAATTGTTCAATTCATATTCATAGACATATAATATAGTCAACCTTTCCATTTTTCTCCATGAAACAACGTTAACAGTAAAAAGCCGAATAAGTAATATCTGATTCTCAGAACTTGTCGGTTTCGAGCAATGAGAGATGAACAATATTCCAACTCAAAATTAGCGCGCGGTAAACAGAAACAATACGTCACTTATTTCGCCTCACTGAGCGCTTCACAGCGCAGACAATACAGAATAATAGTCCACAGAACCCACCGTGCGCGAGTCCAACTCCCACTTGGCCAGTTTTTTTTATTAATACTCTTTGTATAACTGGGTAGATGTAGATAATCAGCTGAAACCTGGCTGCTATGACTCATATTAAAGTTTCATGAGAAAAACCCGTCCAGAGGAAAAATCGTCCAGAGAAAAACAGTTTGTTTCCAATCAAATTAGTGGTGATTAGGATTGATTCAAAAGCAAGAGTTGATTTTTTTAAATTACACCAGTTTGCCGTTACAAATAAGGCTTACAGTTGCTTAGCACAGCGGTATAGTTAATTGGGAACAACAACTAGAACTCTATTACGTTCGGACGCGAAATTGCACTGAATCGTCAGCTTAACGGCTACTCCGGAAATTTTCAGCTTACTTTATGCACAAGTCTTGATTCCGAACTGGCTTTAATTTATAGTATGGTTATAAACGTGGCAGTATCGGGTTGAAACTAGATACGGAAACTAGGGAATTTGGTACGAAAAGCAACTTGTATATGTCGTGGGATATTGCTTGGTTGCTGCTGCTTAGTCGTTAAATTATTTATTAGGCCTTTCCTAAAAAAGTTTTGTATTTGAAGTAATATATTTTGCTAGACTATGTCTCGAATTAAGGAGGTAAATATTTGAGAACCTAAATTCTTTACGCCAAATTGAATTGATTGAGAATTAGCATTTTTTTTGTTTGGTAAAAAAAAAATGCTGTAATAAATAATAATGCTTTACTTTATTTATTTCTGTTTGATCTACGAGTATGACAGCAATTATCCCTCTCTTTGTAATAAGCGAAGTACAATAATTAATACGATTGATAAGCGCCTTATCAAAACTAAGTATTCTGTAATAATTTTGTTGTTATAGTTAATACCTCAACATTTATTATAAGTATCTCTCTGTTGAGAATATTAATAATTTTGTAAGTCAAAGTAAGTAAATTGCAAAACTTCAAAGTATTTCCAATTCAACGAAACATTCGAAACTATTGAGTTCAGCAAAAAAATCTCGTTGAAACCTTACGTACGTAGACTCCTTGAAACTATTTGTTGTTCGAAGATATTTCGATTTTGCAGCGGAGCTAATTTTAATTAGAGAAGTTGAACAATTAGCTTCTTTGCACCTCCGTTGAAGGCAGATAAATTGGAATTGTTCAATTTTGTTGCAACACAGCTCTTCTCGTTTGTCAATGTCAGTTCGTTCCGCAACTACAGTATTGATTAATTAAACTGTTATCTGGTTAATTGTTAAATTATCGTAAACGTTATCAACCAGTTTCCGTCTTAAGGTAAGATATAGAACTTTACTAATCGATTCAAGTGTCTGAGGGTCATAAATTGTGGCTCAAGCGGCAGGTGATTTGAGAATTCCCATCGGAGACAAATGGATCTGATCGGCATCAGCTTAATTGTGATTTATACTAACAAGTGCTGTTATTTTTGCGTTTTTATTAATTTTACATTTTTTTTCGTCGCATGACTCTTCACGTAATAATCATAAAAGAAATAATTTTATCATGGAAATAGCAAATAATGCTTTTTGTATCTTTTAAGTTACTTTAAATCCGTTCCATTTTACCTTTTGGGTACGGAACCCTAAAAAGGTACATAGATGGCAATTTGCTCATAAGAACAAGTCGGTACAGGTCTTCCACATCTGCTCCATTAATTAGATGAGATTAAGCATCTGCCCAATTGTCCCGACCCGTGCGTTTATAAGTTAACACCAATTACGGTGTCAAATGGCTTAGAGAGGTCTAATGATATTCGTTACTCACACATACTTCAAAGAGGCAATGGCTTCGGAAAATTTTTCAAATCCTCCATGTGGTAAGAAATTGGCGTTAATTCTTGGGTTTGTGGTGTTGCCAAATTGTAAAGTGACGCTTGTCGTCATTACGCGTGACAAACACATCACCACACCCTGCGAACACACACAGCTGTGTGATTTCATCCGCGTTGAATTACACAACCCGTGAGAATAAAACAATGGCAACCATTACATACATTGCTTCGATTCCAAAATAAGTAGCTAAAGCACTTGTGTGCTGGTAATCAGAGACAAGCAACGGTGGTAAAACACATAATATCAAGACCTGAGGTAATTTAAAAAAGTTATACCAAATAATATACTAGAAAAAATACGACTCGCACCAGATCATGTCCCTTAGTGACTCGGTAGCTCAGCGGTCAGAGCATTGGACCGGATATCCAAAGGTTGCGGGTTCGATTCCCGTCCGAGAACATGATCTGGTGCGAGTCGTATTTTTTCTAATATAATATTTGGTATTATATAAAATAGCATTTTGAAAGCTTAAATCTCAAAATTTAAAAATTAAAAATTAATTAAGTTATTTTTTCTAAATGCGAATGTCGCTAACTTGTTGCTTAGCGAATGCCATGCCAATGTTATAATTTTATAATCTAAGTGCCAAGTTCCAGAAAGATCCTTACAGTGGTGTGAGCGGTGCGGTGAAGAATCAGTAAGTGAGTCAGTCATTATTTCGTTGACTTGGATGAACAGAGTATGAACTCAAAAATGTACAACTACTGAGAAATGAGCTAATTAAATAATGTTATTTATTTAATAATCTATGTTAATTGTAACATATATATGAATGTAATGACTGGAAACGATATACACAAATGTTACAAATGTAAATATCGATCCTTCTGTCAAAGCTGATAAATTTTTTGCGCCCATTTTTCTTGTCAGCTAAAAGACGTCATAATGTTAGGTAGGGTAAAAGAATTGACGATTTAAAAATGCTTGTCATGTGAGCTTATTTGAATAAAGATTTTTTCAATTCTATTCAACTTACAATCAATTGTTTGAGTGTAAATAGATTACCTAACGTCTGAGTCAAAAGATTATAACAACTTGCTTGTAAAGATTACCACAAATTCCAGAATAAGTTAACTAGTACTTAAGCTGGAAATATAGCGCTCACTCGCACCTAACTTATTACTAAAGTGAAGCCGACAGAGCTCGGTCCACAGGGAAATGTTGTAACTAGGAATAAAATAATAGATCTACAATTAAGAATTCTGTCTTAACTACGCTAATGTGAGTTAGTCTCGGATCTGAAGCTCGTCTGCAACTTGCTTAAAAAGTATTTAAATAGCTTTTTGATTGTTATTAGCGAACGTTTTATAGTTTAGTTTGGAATTTTTTGTTCGCGTTTGCGTTGTTATTTTTTTTTTTAATTGATTAAAAGATTTGGTGCTCAAATATATATTTGAAAAGAAGAGTCGATGTTGTTACATCGACATGAATCTTAGAATTTTAAAGTTATTTAGTTAAATAACTTTAAAATTCTAAGTTTCATTCTAGACGCTTCATTCGCAGATGTTTATTAAATCATAATTCATTAAGAGCGCATGGTTTGCACACTAACGCCGCCGCCATTGGAAAAAAAATCATAGTGCTTAAATAAAGACGAAATTGTGAATTATCTCTTTTACATATAAATATAAAATATATAAAAATTACCACAATGCTTCTTTGGAGTGCACTATAGAGAGATAATTCACAACTTCGTCTTTATTTAAGCACTATGTTTTTTTTTCAATGGCAGCGCTAGTGTGCAGAGTACGTGCTCTTAAGCAAAAAAATGGCTTTTGTTATTTTTTGAGCAATTTATTTCGATAAACTTTATTCGATTTAATTAATTTTAATGTAAGTTATAAAACCTAACACATATTAAAAAAAATGCACTGAAAATAGTGAACCCCAAAATCCCTTTGTATGCAAATTAGCTGCTAACTTCACTCCTATGGGAACAGAATTCATTACGTTTTGTTTTGACCCACCAGAGGTGAATTTTAAGTTTAAACTCCTCTTTACTCATAATAGAAACAGGGACGGAGCCTTTCTTTTACTTATTCATGTCTAAATCAGGTTTCCGTGTTTTTCTGTGTCAAAAAGAAGACATCCATATTACCTAATATTTAACAAAAATATAATAAATAATAATAGTTAATAAATAAATACTTGGATGATCTCACACAGCGCCATCTAGTATAAATATTATACTATTAGCATTTAAATATTGTTACTTCAAAAAGTTTAATTATTCTACAATATTAATTCGTAATACACAGATAAGGCTGTTTATTGTATAGGAAATAACACTAACTATAACACTATTAGTATAACATTATTTGGGATTAAATTAAACGTGGTAGTAATAATATCCCGACTAGGAGACACCTTAAAGTCTCGACAATGCATGCAAATTAGTTCTCAACTCGGTTCCCAGTGGACTTCTGGCCACCGGAATTCATCATATTTCGACTTTGATGAATCAAAGGTAACTTCACAATCAAAAAGTTGACGAATTTTTTGGGGTTAAAAAAGTTTTTATAGAAGATCTTTTATTGTTGTATTACAAAGGACTGCTAATTATATACGCTGACGTACATAAACGCAATAAGTTCTACAGTATCTATTATGTTAAAATGTGTTGTACCCAAAGACTTCTATGTATATACTACACTAGACAGGCTGTACGTACAGTACCGAAAAATTGCTCATTAAGGGGCTGACATGAGCCAACTAGCGCCGCCAGTCGATTTTATTTTATTTATTCTAAATAAGCCTAAATTCTTAAAAAGGAATCAGTCAACTTTTTGTTAATAACGTCTAATATTTATTGCATAACTTTACACAGTTTGAAAAGGCATTCAAACAGTTTTAAACGCGATTTTGTTAAAAGTGGCTATTGTTGGTTCAAACCCGTTTTTAAACTATTGCACGTATTTTGTAATGTTGTAACGTTATTCAATAAACACTAGACGTCATTCACAAGACCTTGACTGATTCCTTTTTTAAGAAATTGTGCTTATTTAGAATAATTAAAATAAAATCGACGGATGGCGCTAGTTGGCTAATGTCAGCCTCTTAAGTTACGGTGCATGCACCGAAACTCTTTTAGTATATTGCGAGCGACCGAGAGAAACAGTTGATGCGCCGCGAGGGTTGGTTGCGTCACAATTTTAGTTTCTCGTCTGTGTAATAGAAGTCATTCGTTGAACCTTTAAATGAAAAGGTAAAATAAAATAATAATAAATAAATATGAAATAAATATATAGATTCATCAATAATTTTTTATAGTTAAATAACGTAAGACTAAATATATATAACATTAAATAATATAGGTACTAGAAAAGTTCGATTCGCCACTCGATCATTTTCTCAGGCTGGATAGAAAATCCCGCTAAAAGCAGCAATTTTGTAGGGGAACCGCCCTAAAGAAAGAAAATAGGTACCTATAAGTTTTTTTTTTATTTTTTTTATTTATTACTTCTAGTACTTTCACGTTGATATAACTTCAGGTTTATTTTTAGCTTATTCATTTATTTATTGAGTTCCAATAAGTACATGCACCTTACACAAGTAAAAATTTAATTATATATGGGATAATTTTTTATGTTATTGTCTTAGTTATATGCATTTACGGACTAAGCAGAACATACAAACTATTATGGATTTTTCCAATAATGAAAACAAAAAACAACAATAGTATATTCACAAGGCTTTAACCATGATGATATATAAATATTTAAATTACTTATTGCGAGTAAAGTGTTAAGATGAGAATAAGTTATTTATGATGATGATACTACACAATATTATGTAGACGGCCATACACATGAGCTCGGCGTTGTACTCTCAACACCCACATCTGAAAATAACCGATAAACAGCAAGTTTGTTTAGATCTCAGCTAATGAACGATGTGCCAACCAAAACGGTAGCAACACAGTCTAGTAATTGACCGAGCGAGAGCGTAGCGCTAACGAAGCGGCTCTGCTTCAACTTGGGCAAAAATGCTTTCGTATGTCTGTCTGTTCTTCTCTACAGGTAGCATTTCTCGTGTTTGTGAACAGGTTCGATAATTATATATAATTTTTTGACGATCCATTTTTTCGAAATATTTTTCGAACATCGCCATCTAGCCCCAAACAAGCAAAGCTTGTAATATGGGTGCTTTTAATATACATTTATATACATCAACCGACAGTTAAGTTTGATAATTGATAGTAAATTCTTATCAATATTATATTTTTTTACTATTTAAGATACCAAGTAATCATATTTCAATCAAAGATTTTAATAATTACATTAAAATATAAAGTTTCATTAAGTAAACAACAGTATTTTGACTCACAAATATAAACAAACTCCCAAACCGAAGACGTCTGTAAATAATTACGAGAAGTTTCAAATACATTTCTAAACTACACACCATGTTATTTAGTTGCATCCAACAAACTTGAACTCATCAGTTGTTTTTAAAGAAAAATGTTATTTTGTTTAATAAAAATGTACCAGCTAGCTTTTTTATGGATACAAGAATCGTGAAACAGAATCGAGTGATGAAAAAAGGTGACAATAAAAGGCGGCTACATATAAACGATAATACTTAGATGGTCGATTTTAACCCTCGACGTAATCTTTATGTTTGAATGTATAAATAAAGTCATTTTCATTTTTCATAAATTATAACACGTAATAAAAAATAAATAATCACGACATGGTCTGGGGCGTACCTTGTCTTAGAATTAGAAAGCATAATGCAATCACGGCTACAAATAAAAAGTAGCACTTAATCCACCTTTTCCACTAAGTTCAAGTAAAGATACTATTTTTTAGAATTTTCACTAGAATTATCATTAGACAATGTACTTGTACTATTATGTATTCTGTGATAATGTTTTCCTACCTTCACTTTTATTTACTTTGGATTTGACAAATTATATTAAACGAAAATTATCTTCTGACATTCTCTATCAATTTGAATGAAGAGAAGATTAAAAATTTTCCCAAATAAGATTGTTTTTATTTCGTTAGATAACGTTTTGTATGAAAGATACGTTTCGTATGAAAATAAGTTTATTTTTTCTCCAATAATTAAAAATTTTCCCAAAATTTCGTTAAAATCCTCCTATCTACCAACCCTGCTAGCCATGCCGGTGAGGCGCCGGACGTGCCGGTGCCGTGCCGTCGCCGGGCCGTCGCCGTGGCAATACGCGTTTGATTTGCCGGTGATATGCCGGCGAGGTGACTGATGTGTGTGAACAGTGTAGTACAACTTGTATGTAACTATATTTTTGCTGTTGACTGGCCGGTGGCGCGCCGTTGCCGCGCCGGAGCTGTGTGAATGATCCTTAAGACTTCCCGCCCACGAGCGATAAATCACTGAGCGATTTTTTAGTCGCCGGGAATAGAACATACAGAGTTCAATACGTAAACAACCACGAGCTACAAAAAGTAGCTCAGCGACTAATCGCCTGCGAAATGACATTGACAAGAATGAGAAAGGGTTTAGCTAGCGACAAAAAACGCCGCAATTATCGCCGCGATTAACGCCGCGATTATCGCCGCGACTAACGCCGTGATAATCGCAGCTACAAGGCTTCCCGCCACTCTTGTCAGTGTCATTTCGCGGGCGATTAGTCGCAGAGCTACGTTTTGTAGCTCGTGGGCGTTTACGTATTAAACTCTGCATGTTCTATTCATGGCGACAAAAAATCGCTCAGCGATTAATCGCTCGTGGACGGTGACGCTAAATGAAAAAATAAGAATGCAATATAAATGTAGGTTCGTATAAGGTGCATACTACTTACTTTGAATACCATACTCTCATACTTAAAGTTACGGAGTAACATATGAAAAGTTATGGAGTTCTGAACTAATACTACCGAATCGATTATGTCACATAATTAATATTAGAGAGGGTTCCATCGAACTTCTATTAATATCGATTAAAGTTACAGTCGTATAAGCCAGAGGATCAGCGGGATTACACTCGGTTTAAGGGATTGATATTACTCCAGTAATATTGAAATAAATTGAGCTAATATTGAACCACTACTAACATTTGGCGCCCCAGAGCGGAATGCGGACATACATTAATGGTTTTACAAAAAATCAAAAATGCGTAGGATTATATCACTAATCTATACATAATAATCGACATACATAATAATAGTCGTTTTTTGGATAAGTCGACATCCAAAAAACGATAGCAAGTGAAATGGCAGTGCTGACGGATAGATTGTTAAAATTGGAACAGAATGCCAAGGTACCTCAAAAGCCATCCTACGCTGCTGTTATAACAACAGAAAATACAGCTCTTCAGGCAAAACATGTTGTCCAGCACAGTCAAGGTAAACTTCCGACCAGCGAAAACGAAGTAGAAATACCCCAAAAGGCTTATAGCTGTGATCAGAAGGACACACCAAAGATACCAAGGCATCAGTTACCTAACATAAAGAGGACAAAAGGAGCGGCTTCAAAATCCAACAGTGAGCCGAATTCGATTACATATGGTCGCAGGATGCAGGCACCAGCACAGCGAACTTCACATCCTCTTGAGGAAAACTCTGGCACCGGAGAGACGGGTAATGTTGAGAATGAAACCGAAGAGTGGAGTGAGGTAAGAAGAAAGAGGTCGTCCCTGTCTGGCATGCGGAGGGGCACTGCGCTGCCTGGAGTAACGCTACTGGAGGCTTCGGAAATAAATAAGTTTATACATCTGTACTATGTGAAGCTAGGTACAACAGCAGAACAGGTACGTGATCATCTCAAAGTCGTATGTGGGTCTGATGTTTGCAGTATAGAAACTTTGAAGTCTCGCGGAAATTATAGCTCTTTCAAACTTGGAGTCCCTTTTAAATATTATGAAATAGTACTTGCCGCCGAAAACTGGGCAGAAAACATCTGTGTAAAGCCGTGGAGGCAGAATTTTCGTTACAAAGCTGAAATCAATAAAACCGTGCAATAATGACCTTCGAACTGAGGTATCATATCAAAAAAGAAAACGTGCTCACAAATCAATTGAAATATACTACCAGAATGTCAGGGGTCTCCGCACAAAATTAGAATTATTTAATGCTGCGGTAGCGTCATCGGCTGCAGATTTATTTGCGATTACCGAAACCAGCTGCAATGAATCTATCAAAGACGCTGAAATCATACCGCCTGGATTTAAAATTATGCGATGTGACCGAACTGACGGGCGTAAACAGAGCGGTGCATTTCTGGTGGCCGCACCTAGTCTAGATATACGGAGAGTATCTATGCCGGATGACATAAATATCTCTGATCGTGCCTTCGAATTGGTTTGTGCAAATGTCTATTCACGCGATAGATTATTATTTTTGTGTTGTGTTGTTTATATTCCACCTAAGAGTCAAGATAATGAATATATGATTTTGTTTAGAATTATTGAAAAAATATGTGTAAAAAATAGTAAAGTTATAGTATTAGGTGATTTTAATTTGTATTCATGTAGTTCGAATATAAACCATTATTTTGAATATTTTCAGACATATTGTGGATTCATTCAGGGAAATATGGTGGCTAATTGTAAGAGTCGTTACTTAGATTTAGTTTTGTCATCATTAGGCGAAGGGGTGGTCAAGGTGTGCGCCGCGTTAGAGTCTCTGGTCCCAGTTGATACTTACCATCCACCGCTTGAGATATCCGTGACACAGACAGGCGGCGCGTCCATGACGGCGGCGACACCGCAATCATCATCGTACCCGGGGGGGAACGTTACCGTTACACAGTACCCACAAATGAATTGGAACTTTGCGAAAGCTGATTATCCTTTACTGTATGCAACGTTAGCTACGTATGACTGGACACCGTTGTATAATTTAAATGAAGTAGAAACGAGTTTAACGTATTTTTATGCTAGTATTAACAATATTATCGATGACTGTGTGCCAAAGAAAAAGCGAAAGCATGTAAATTCGAGGTATAATTACCCCGAATGGTACACTGCTGAAATAATTAGCGACATTAAAAATAAGGCCGTTCTCCATAAGCGTTACAAGACGAGTAAATTTCGAGACGATTACGAGGCTTTCTCTAGGTGTCGGGCGCGGATAAAATATTCAATTCAAAAAGCTCATGCCGAATACCAGGATCGTATTCAAAATCACTTGTTAGAGGACCCGAAAGCGTTCTGGAATTACATAAGATCTAAAACAAAAAACGTGAATTCCCGCAAGATAACTAAAAATGGTATTGAGCTAGAAGGAGAACAATGTGTAAAAGAGTTCGCAGAGTTTTTTCAGTCAGTTTATAGCACCACACCATCAGACCTCAACGCGAGCGCAGCTGTAGCGGAGGCTGGCGGTGTAAATGGATCAGCGCGAATACACATAGACCAAATAAAGCTAGCCGAGGTAATGCGAGCACTTGCTAAGCTGAAGCCAAAACGGTCTGCCGGCCCCGATGGTATTCCTGCTTTCATCTTTAGGGACTGTCGAAATGTGCTTGCAGAACCGCTATTGCATGTTTATAATCTATGCTTAAAACAGGAAGTGTTTCCGGAAGTATGGAAAACTACCCGTGTGGTTCCTGTCCCTAAAAGTGGAGTGGGTGAAGGGGTGGAAGGGTTCCGGCCGGTAGCAGTGTTGTCAACTCCCGCCAAGGTATTAGAATCTGTATTACAAAAACTCATATATGAACAAGTACGAGCGCAATTGTCGGATGCACAGCACGGTTTTCGGCCGGGCTGCAGTACAACTAGCAACTTACTGAGTTATATGTCGCAGATTGTTCCTCTAGTGGACGAAGGAATACAGGTAGATGCTGCTTACTTTGATTTTCGTAAGGCGTTTGATGTCGTTGATAACGATATCCTGCTAAGAAAATTTGCTGGCATTGGATGTACCTTACATTTATTGAGGTTCTTAGCAAGCTACATGAAGGATAGGAGGCAGTATGTTGACTACTCAGGCTACACCTCTGAACCATATCCAATCAGGTCAGGGGTAAGTCAAGGGAGTAATCTCGGGCCTCTTGAGTTTATCATCATGGTCAATGACCTACCGGGGGTTATGAGACACGCAGGATGCTTGTTGTTCGCTGATGATTTGATTTTTTTACCAATCAGAAGCATAGCAGACTGTGAGAGACTCCAGAATGATATAAACCGAGTGGTGGAATGGAGTAAAGATAATAAATTATTTTTTAACACTGCGAAATGCACAACCATTACTTTTACTAAAGCACATAATCCTTTTCTATACGACTACAAGGTTAACGAGTCTCAGTTAAAAAGAGTTGTAGAAGTGAAGGATCTAGGCGTTAAATTCACAGCCGACCTAACGTTTCGTGATCACATTTACAACGTTTGTAAAAAAGCCTATCGAAACTTAGGGTTGATACTCCGTCGATCCCAGGGCTTTACGAATGTAAGAGCGATCATAACTCTATACAATGCATTGGTCAGAAGCCTCCTCGAATGCAATGCAGTCATTTGGGCTCCACATGAAGCTAAGTATAGTCTCATGGTGGAGCGTATTCAGAATAAATTTATTAGGTATATTTATCTTAGGAAATATGGGGTATATCCTTTCTATCCGCTCATGTATCCTACTCTATTTGTATTGGGTATGGTAGGATATAATGAGTTACGGGTGAGAAGAGAGCTGTGCCTAGTAACGTACATTTTTAAATTAATTAGGGGTAAAAATAGCAATATGCAGGTGCTGGGCTCGATAAGTCTATTCGTTCCCAATAGGTACGTGTGGCGCCGCCGTAGGCCGCCGCTGCTAGCCGTGCCGCGCGGGCGCACCAACCTGCTGGCCAAGGCGCCGCTAACACGTGCACTGACTACCCTAAACAAAATTTCAAACGAAATTGACTTATTCTACTGTTCTCTGAATGAATTCACAAAGACAGCTTTGTTTGTAATATGTTATCGTTGTCCTGTATAATATCATTGATTTATATAATGTTATAAATAGCTTAATCTATTGCATTAGGTTATTACCTGTAATAATAGATTTAAGTGTATGGAAATAAAATAAATAAATAAAAAATAAATAAATAAATAATATACATTTTATAGTAATACTATAAATTCTAAATGTTTGTACGCGCATCACGCAAAAACCGCTGAACGGATTTTGATAGGTTTTCCACCGCTTAGTAGCTTGGGGTCCAACTTAAAATTTAAGCTATGTTTTACCTAATCGGGTGGGTGGAACAGGGAAACAGCTTGAACTCTTCGTAGCTTTCATACACTAAGGAGGTAATTTAAATTGGTCGTCATATTTTTCTACTGTCCATGCAGACGAACTCGCGGTCAGAGGCTTAGTACAGCAATATCTGTACTTAACTGTCAAAATACAGTATATCGACAGTCAAGTGCCGATAAATTACTATAGCATGTCGTGTTGCTATGATCATACTATGGGAAAGGTTGGATGTCAATTTAAACAAATTTTAACGAATATACATTGCTATTTTTTTTCGTAACTATTATCAAAATGACAACATTCAGTTTTCGTATTATCGTTTGAAATAAGCGCGGTTGATCCTGTATTTAAAATTTGTTGAGAGTATTACAAAGTATGACGTGACGATGTAACGAGCAGATAAACAGACCTATAGCTTTGTTCCCGTTTCTATGGAATGGAGTTTTCAAGTAATTTACATACATTGCTCTCAGTATCGCGAGATGGACGCTCCGAGATCTCCCCGCTTCCAATTCGCTTTTATTTTCTAAGGTTAAATTTCGAAAGTTTAATGAAATACTCGAGTTAACTTTGAATTTAAATTGAGTTAAGTATGCAAATGACCGGAAGATTTTGTTGACTTGCCGACTGGTTTTGTTGGCTCCTAAATCCCTTGGTCGTTTAACAGGACTACAAGCGAATATTTTGTAAGAAACATATTTTACACCTTTTTTGCTTTACCTTGAATTAATTTAATCGAAGTGTAATAAAAACACGGCAAAAAAATAAATGTGAATAAAAAAATTGTGCTTTTAACTTTTTGTTTTTTTTTATAAACAGTGACTACTATGAATACAGTTTACTTCTAATAAGTACTTAAGTGTTAACAAAAACCATATTGGTATTGGTATCAACATTATTTTACGTGTTTCAATTCCAAATCATAGAGATCAAGACACAATAAATAATAATAAATAAATAAATATTTGACAACATCACATACATTGCTCGATCTTTGAAAACTTTGTGTTATGGAAATCAGAGACAAACGGTGGTATACAAAGACCCAGACCTGAACCAATATAGGAAAGTTCGTTTTCTAAATTGACCCAACCGGGAATCGAACCCGGGACCTCAGAGATGGCGATACCTTGAAAACCGGTGTACAAATCCACTCGACCACGGAGGTCGTCAAATGCTATTAATGCTACCAAACTTTGCTTTACATTGCAAACAATCCGCTGATCATGTCTATATTACAAAATAACATAAAGAGTAGATGTTATTCTATCGTTTAACTACGGTTAATCAGTGTAAAGGGAAGTTATTTCTAGCTATTTCAATGATAAGTCACACCTATTAAGTGAATGCGGGTGCATTGAATAACACTTGTGACGTCACCCGAGCGAGTTTAAATTAAAGCAATTACCATCCTGTGGAAGGGTACCACATATATGAGTTTTAAAATGTTTATTAGCATTACAAAGTGCTACATTAAAAATAAGACTATGGAACCCATGAAATCGAAAGAAGAATTTACGCCGTTTCATAGATGTCACTCAGTGGTTTAGCACCTGGCCCACTTTCGCAAAGGTCGGTCATTTTACTATCTTAAATTCCTCCGTTCAGAAGGCACGGTAAGCCGTTATTATCGTCTGCATTTGCATTTGTCAACACCTAAAAATACGAATTGGGCCCACGTAGTGGATAATGGCCCAAGCTCCTTATTCATCCATAAGGAAGGCCTTCATAAAAGGCAAAACCGACATACAGTTCAGCGCGCAGCCTAGACTATTTCTCCTTTTATAATGTAGGCGAGCAAATTACGAAAAGATTAATCCAATCAAAAAACCTTAAAAAATTGCTATAAAAACAGCTTCAAAAAGCAACAGCTCTAAAAAGCAAGAAATAATATTCAAATCTGCATAATTACTATTCCAGGACCAACGCATATCTGATATTAAAAAAATGTCTTTTGAAGTCGGGTGGGACTAAAAGATATTTTCCTTTATTTCATTTGTATAAACATTTATCGTGGTTTCTTTCTCAAATTGATTTTTTAATTCTTAAAGCCCCACCCGACTTCATAAGACTTTTTTTTAATATCAGATATGCGTAGGTACTGGAATAGTAACTATGCAGATTTGAATATTATTTCTTGCTTTTTAGAGCTGTTGCTTTTTGAAGCTGTTTTTGAAACTGTTTTTTTTAAGGTTTTTTGATAAATTAAAATACTCTTAATAGTTCAATTTCCACTTTTCGCGCTGTTAATATTAGCAAGGGTCAGTCATACAGTGGGTGACCAAAGTTATTATCTCGAGCTCCTCCGTGCTTCAGAAGACACGCTAAGCCATTAGTCCCAGCTACATTTGCACTCATGAACACCCACCAATCCGCATTGGGCCCGCGCGGTGCGTTATGGTCCATCCTATTTATCAGCCCATAAGTAAGGCTTGTATCCTAGCTCCAGTAGTGACAATAAAAATGGCTGATGCGAAACCTTTCAATACCGTAGAGTAATACACAATCCTATTTGATTTTGAAGACTTCTCTTGTGTATCTTCGAAGTCCAAAGTCCAATGTGAAAGGAATTTAAACGAAAATACCTTTAAAGTATCCACTTTCTAACAAAACAAGAATCATCTAAATCGGTTTATAAACAAAGAAGTTATGTCTGAACATCCGTTTAAACTCGTGCTAAAGTTACCTAAAAAATTACCGTATTTTCAGGATTACTCGAAAACTACTGAACCGATTTAGAATTTTCAAAAAATGGGACCAATTTGGGAACAAACCTGAAAAAGTGGCGATTGAATCATGTCAATCGATTCAGCTGTTTTTGAGTAATCGGTGGACATACATAAAAAAAGAAACAAATATACAGACGAACATAGTACCTCCTCCTTTTTTGAAGTCGGTTAAAAAGAAGGGGAAAGGGGAATTTACGCTTTGATAAGCGTGGATAAAAAGTAATTTAGAAGATTTAAAAGTGCTAAATTAAATCCATCTATTTAGTGTTCTTAAATTGAGCGATGCTCATTCGATTGAGTCAATATTTATTCGCGGGCTGCTCTAAAAGCTTATAGATCAAGTTGCCAAGTTCGGACCCGATATTGGCATTGAATTTATCAATGTAATTTTGCCATTTCATTCCACAAAGTCAAATACAACTGTTCGAATGCTTCTACTAAGATCTTGTGTTAACAAAATTGTATTGATTTTGGTAAGAATTGGCTTTCTGATTGGAGAAGACTTTTTGTGTAGGTTCGACTTAAGTTAAATGTAATCTAATAGTCGTAGTTTTTTGACTTTCGTATTAAGAGTCCGGCGAACCGAGGGCTTCCCATATAAACGTAATACCGAAATGATTTGCAATTTGAGCATAATTAACTCTTCAATGATGTTCTTCAGATTAAGACAGTATTTGTCTAGGTTTCTATTAAATAAAAATTCAAAAATAATAACCCAATTCGTATTAAATGCCAATTAATATTTTTTATACAAAACTATAAATCGAATCAATTTTTATTTGGTTTAGTAGGTATTTTGGATTTTTTATTTAATAGGAACCTAGACAAATACTGTCTTAATCCGGATTATATCACAAGAAGAGTTAATTATGCTCAAATTGCAAATCATTTTGGTATTACGTTTGTTTGGGAAGCGCTCGGTTCGCCGGAGCGTTAAGTTAAGAATTGAAGAAACTTAATAAATTTTTAGAATAGTATAACTAAATGGTTTTATATTTGGATTTTGGCTTGATTTTAATCAGAAACATATTTTTGTATACGACAGATGTAAAATTATTCCTCGTTTAAGTACAATCAATTAATGTATGCGTATTACAATAATGCATCTAATCATCCCTAGCAAGGTGAATGCATCATGCGCCCGAATTAGATCAGGCGGGTTAGCTTAGGTCAATACAATTAGCTCTAATTGAGCATGGAGGGAGTTAAGCCCCAACTTTTGTGGCCACAGTGGTTTTCAGTTATGGTTTTATGACAGACGGTGCACGGACATTATTTTGAAGAGTAGTGAGTGACTTGTGGATTGGGTGGTCGTGTTTTGTTTCGGCTAAGTCGGAACGAAACACGTGATCGTGTTTTGTTCTGTTTCGGGAGACTTTGGTGAGTTTTTTTTTTTCAATTTTATGTTTCGAATGGTTTTGATAGATTCGTTATCAAAGAGGTTTGTGTATATTATATAACTTAATAATTTATGTTGAGTAGGGGGTATAAGTATAGTTAATGTATGAAAAAAAATTGTCTTAACCTAAACTGTTGATGTGCTTATGTATGTATGGGTTATTTTTTTCTTGAACGATGATGACTGTGTAAAAGTAATGTTTATGAAATTACTGAGATGCTTTTGAAAATAAATTAAATTTTGAATAGTTTTTAGCAAAATGTTATCATTTTTACATAATAAATTTGCTTAGGAGAACCTGAGCATAGAAGAAACTTAAATCAAATGTACTCAAAAAGTAGTAAGTACCTAACTATACGACTTTCCAATATAAAAAATAAATAAGTATGCATATATGTCATGCACGTATAGTAACTACATGGATCAACATTACCGTATTATAAATAAAAAAAACTTAAACGGTTTATTACAAAAAAGCTTTCTGTCTGCTTCGTTCAAAATCAATTCATAATAGAAACAGTTTTTTTTTTAATAACACTTAACTTAAATCTGATTTCTATAACTAGATGCCAATGAAGTAAGTCACATGCAGCCAATAACAAGATGGGTTATTAATGAGGTAAACATTTAATATTGATAAAATCACACCCACGAGGATATAGTATATAATTACTAAAATTATTTAATATACTTAATTAAATTATATAACGACGACCTCCGTGGTCGAGTGGCTTTGTACACCGGTTTTCAAGGTGTCGCCATCTCTGAGTTCCCGGGTTCGATCCCCGGGTGAAGAAGAAAACGATCTTTTCTATATTGGCTCAGGTCTGGGTGTTTGTGATACCACCGTTGTCTCTGATTTTCATAACACAAGTGCTTTAGCTACTTACTTTGGAATCGGAGCAATGTATGTGATGTTGTCAAATATTTCTTTATTTATTATTTATTTATTTATAACCGAATCAATTTTGACAATTGATTAAGATGAAAATCTTAATCAATTGTCAAAATATCTGAAAAGATATTTCATTTTAATTTAGAGATAATTCCTTACATTGATGAAATAACGATGGATTGCAGCGTAAGAGTGGTATATACTAGAAGAAATTCGACGATGCCATTACTGATTCGGTGGCTCAGCGGTAAGAGCATTTTGTAACTTTGTTGCAATGAATTCTGACCGAAATCGCAGATACATTGCTGCTTTAGCAAGAACTAATGTGACAACTATCTTACTTAAAGCAGCAATGTAACTGATTTTAATATCGACAATTGTTAGCAACAGAGTTACGTAATCAGGGGGCCCTCCTATTTTTTTTAGTATATTATTTAGTATTGTATAGGAATATCAGGGTGAATGCTAAAATTTCATATTATTTACTTTACTCACCATACCTTATAAAAAGGTTAAATAAGGTTACCGATCCATGAGTATTTTCAATACCTCCTCTCAGTCATTCTTATCAACATCCTAAGTTAGGAATAAAAATCTTCAGTGTATTTCTAAAATAAGCAGAGAATTTTCTCTCAATTTAATTAAATATTTTTTCAATCACTTAAATTGATGGATGCCAATACCTCGTAATCCATTTGTGCTTTTCTTTCGTATTACAAACATTTTTCCAAACATGAATTCTCGTTGAGTAACGTATGATGGTACAATGTGTTAATACCTATTACAAGGCTACCCAGTGCATGCGAAATATTAAGATTTTAAAATAAAACTTTTGCGAACACTCGAGGTTTAGGAATTCCTTTTACGTGCCTCCTAAATTTTTATTTTGAAGGCTTGATATATCGCATGCAGTAGCTCTCCAAGGTTTCTGATAGATGTGTGCAAGTTATTCGCGATTAAGATGTGTTTCATAAAAGGAACCCCTCGAAAGCTTTCGAAAAAATATTTTCAAGGCTTGATATATCGCATGCAGTAGCTCCCCAAGGTTTCTGAAAGATGTGTGCAAGTAATTCGCGATAGGAATGTGTTTCGTAAAAGGAACCCCTCGAGTGCTTGAAAAAGTTTTATTTTCAAGGCTTAATATATCGCATGCAGTAGCTCCCCAAGGTTTCTGAAAGATGTGTGCAAGTAATTTGCGATAGGGATATGTTTCGTGAAAGGAACCCCTCGAGTGCTTCCAAAAGTTTTATTTTTAAGGCCTGATATATTACATGCAGTAGCTCTATAAGTTTTCTGAAAGATGTGTGCAAGTATTTCGCGATAGGGATGTGTTTCGTAAAAGGAACCCCTCGAGTGCTTTCAAAAATTTTAATCTGAAAGCTTGATATATCGCATTCAGTAGCTCCCCAAGGTTTCTGAAAGATGTGTGCAAGTATTTCGCGATAGGGATGTGTTTGTTAAAAGGAAGCCCTCGAGTGCTTTTAAAAGTTTTATACTAAAGGCTTGATATATCGCATGGAGTAGCTCCCCAAGGTTTCTGTAATATGTGTGGAAATTATTCGCGATAAAGATGTGTTACGTAATAGGAACCCCTCGAGTGCTTCCAAAAATTTTATTTTGATATATCACATGCAGTAGCTCCCCAAGGTTTCTAAAAGATGTGTGCAAGTAATTCGAGATATTGATGTGTTTTGTAAAAGGAACCCCTCGAGTGCTTTCAAAAGTTTATTTCAACCAATCAATCAATCGATCAATCGGACGGTCGGTCGTCGGTCGATCTTAGCTCGGTTTTGTTTTTCAAGAGTTAGCTTTTTTGTTTAAAGGTTTTTTTAATAAGAGTTAGCTTTTTTGTGTCAGGGGTTTAAAATTTTAATGTAAGTTTTTTATTTGAAGTTTTTCAAACTTAATTTTTTGTGGCTATTTTTTTGCCGCTATTTTGTTTTTTTTATGGCACCTAAATTTTAATATTAAAACACATTATCTGTGCAAGTTACTTGCACACTTTTTTAAAAACACATCCTTATTTATTGTAATCGTGATCGTGATTGTGATCGTGATCGTGATCGTGATCGTGATCGTGATCGTGATCGTGTTTGTGATAGTGATCGTGATCGTGATCGTGATCGTGATCGTGATTGTGATCGTGATCGTGATCGTGATCATTTTTGTAAGTTCCTTTCAAACAAATTTCAGAAATTAGAATAAACTATATCGGGATTTACACCATGTAGTTTATTCTAATAACGTCAAAAACCATGGAAATTTAAAACATTAAATTTCAGAAAACCTAGGCAAGAACTGCGTGCCTACTTAGCTAGACTTATTTTTATCACACTTTTGTAGTAACTTAAAAAAATGACTATACAGACTTACTTTTTTAGCTAACAAAAAAAAAGATTAGAAATAAAATAGGGCTGAATTTTCAATGCCTAGATAAAGCTTTATCCGTAGCGTATTGTCACTCATTTGTCTTTCACATTTTTAGAATGGCTATTATATTTGGTGAATATTTAAACTGATTGATATCTGTTAACTAAGGATTGAAATATCAGCCCTAAGTCTAACATACATATAAATCGATAACTATATAAAAAATTGCAGTAAAATTAAAACACGGCATGAGTAACGTATAGGGTAGACTGGGGGCAGTAGTAACAGTGGACAATTGTAACATTGGCGATATTTCTACTACAAAGCCATTTATATGTGTGTGCGTCAGCAAGACTATGCGCCGAACGAGTCCCGACCTGCTCACTAGTCGGCAGCGCGCGAGCTGCGAAACGGAGGTGTCGACGACGAATTTTCGTTTTCTGCAGAACCAAAGTAAGTTATTCGTTCTTATTATCGGTGTGACATTCCCTTAAAATCACTATATTCTCTCCAGGTTTTTTATTAAGTCAACTATAGAGTTATCAGACTTGACAAAGCCAAGTTTTGGTCCATTAATATCCAGTAAATTATAAGATATTTACATTTTTCCATAGATTGTTAGTAAAGGACAGTTGTACCACCGCCAATGGGGACAATTGTAACGTTACAATCGTCCTCGTGTTACAATTGTCCCCGTGTCTGTTGGCAATAAATATATGTAATTGTTTTATAAATTATGTGATGGTCAGTCAGCTGGGGCCTGCATAGTGGGTAGGTAGGTAATTAAATATGTATGTTGGAATCTATACTGCATGTAGTCGAATACTATTTGTTAACTGTTAATCTCCGTCTTCGCCGTCGGTTGCAAGTTTTACTAAATATATGAAACTCTTTTAAATTGATATATTTTCTTTCAGATGCCACGGAACAGAGTAAGAAAGACGGAACGAGGAACCAAAGACGTATTCCTTTACTTTAATTACGTGGATATGCCAAATAATATGAGTCACGTGGCTGGGGATATTTGTAACGGTGGACAATTGTAACACCATACAAATAAAAATTGTTAAATATTTCGAATTTTAATAGAGATTTAATGCTAATAATAAGCTTAAATTTAATGTAAGATTTAAAATTATCATTTGTCAAACAAAGAAGTCATTTTTGTTTATTTTGTTAAGCTAGAGAAGCTTTGTTATTTTTTATGAATACTATTATGTATAGTTTTAATATTTTAGGAAGTAACTTGTTAATTTGATTTAAGACTGTTTCCTTACCTATGAGACTGCAAATAAATAATAGTTTAAGTTTTTCTAATTAACTTACTGGTGTTTTATTTCATATAAAACTTTTGTTACAATTGACCACATAATGGGTACAATTGTAACACTCGTCTTCGTTCGGGATAAATTGTTTTTTTACGATTCTCTTATGTGTTAAGTTCAATATTAGGAGAAAATATTGTAGATGAATAACCTTAGTCCCTAAGTCCACAGACAAAGCATCTTAAAAACAAATAGATTTTGCACCAGAGTCTGTCAAACAAAAAGTGTTACTTTGGCCCCCAGTCTACCCTATATACATAAGTATCTATTTTACTTTCAATACTGATCAAGTTGAATCTATTTAATACGGCATTTCTTAAACCGCAGCGCCAATAGAACTGTTAATGGGAAACCGCCGTTATCTCTTCAATACCAGAACAGAACTCATTTAGTTCTGCTTTAATACGAATCGCAACTAAGATGTGATAGTCAATTTATTTCTAGGTACTAAAAACATAGCGCTTTTTCAACGGGTAACATTAAAAACAATTATTTTTGTATAAAATTGTAAAAGCTATCAAACTTTTCATCGTCATCATCACTGTCAGAGCTGAAGCTAGCATAAATATCATTCCATTTACATTGTTTTTTAACTCTTTCTTAAACCGAAGTCTTACGTAAAAGGCTCAAAAGTTCTAACTCAGTAAAATTGGTACTGCCAAAATTTCGCCGGTCAGATGAAGGCGGCCTTACAAATTGTGCTTTTAAATTTTACCCCGGACTACTGACGGCGCGGCCAAGTGAAAACGCGAATGGTGGCACTGCAAATTCCCTTGTCATTGCGCGGTCGAAACGCTCACCGCACAGCAGTTAATTAGCATTACGCGCCATGTATTACGAATACGCTCGAAGCACCCCGCTGTCCGCCTCTTGTCGAGGCCAGGCCGTGAGGCGGAATGAGCAGCTATCTTGAAGTTCACAACGTAATCGGCATAGAGTGTGAGAACATCGGTAACTTCCTTAAATTTATTCCACCCTGTAGGAGGTACAGTATAATATTTGTTTTTATTGTGTTCCTCTTTTGACTGATTAGTTGAACCATTTAAAATACCTTTGCTCTCTCGTTCCTTCGCTCGTTTGTAAGTATTTTTGTTGCATGAAATCGGATTAGGTTTAACTTTATAAACGCTGTCTCGTTCCCATGTTTTCACTACAACGTTTGTTTAATGGATTGACTGAAATGTATAACCTAACATCAGCTAAAAAAAAAATAAGTAATTACATTTTCTCAATTATTAAACTTTCCTCTATAAATCATCAAATATTATACTAGAAAAAATACGACTCGCACCAGATCGTATTCTCGGACGAGAATCGAACCCGCGACCTTTGGATGTTGACATCATCCCATTAAAATACGACTCGTACCAGAATATGATCTGGTACGAGGCGTACTTTTTCTAGAAGTATATTATTTAGTATTGTATACAAATTACATTTTGAATGGTAAAATATCAAAATAAAAAAATATTTTAAAGCATTCATATAAATTTCTATAATGATCTCTTTTATCGTCATTTTGGGGTTGTTCCGTATTCATCCTATGACGATTCATCCCAATTCTTCACTCATCCCAAATTGGTATTCCTTACTCAACCCATTACATTATATTAATATATTTTCTTAATTCAACCCAACTGCATTCCTTACTCATCCCAAATTAATTTATCACTAAAAAGTATGGATAGCAGTACAATTATTAATATTTTATCAGAAAATTATATAGGAATACAATAAATTGAACTAAGTAATACTAAGTACTTATGTACTCATTAGAAATGAAATATGCATGTTTTGTAAATAAAAGTATACCTCAGATAGGCAGATTTATTCACTACTGTCCCCGGGGCAGTTTAATACTTTATTATTTTTTACTCTCTACTGACCCTTATATATTATAGTCCTCACTGCCCCCGTATTATAATAAAATTTATTTTCAAGTTAAAATTATTTAAATAAATTTCCAGATTTAGCCCAATTTGTTATGACCCCTATCATTGTACCATCTTTTAGATATATTTTTTATAAGTGTTAATTTACTTAAGTTCTAATGTCTATAACATCTAAATTTTTTTGGATTATCGAATGGATAAGTAAAAATTGTTGGTGAGAACAAAATAATACATTTTTGACGACCGATTTGGCGCAGGGGAAGGATACCTTCTGCGCCAGATGTTTCGGATTCGATTCCCGAACAAGACAAATATTTGTGTGCATGATCATGTCTATTTGTCTTGGCCTGGGTGTTATCTATGTACCTATATATTAAGTATTTATTTACTAAAAAGTAAGTATATAAGAATATATTTATCCACTATCTAGATTCCATAACACAGTTTTTTAATGAAAACCACTTATCAGCTAGATAATTGATGTGATTGTAAAAAAAATGTTATTATTAATAATATTATTTGTTTCTTTTACCTTTTTTATTTTTGAAATATATGGTTTTTTTAATATAACAACAATAAAGCAAAAATGAACTGAGTTTAAAATATTTCTAATAAGTGATAATATTTTTATTCAGACCGTACACATAAATCTAAAATTTTTGTGTGGCTTTACGTAATGGGTTGAGTTAGGAATACTTTTGGGATGAATAAGGAATTTAAAATGATATTATTGTTGTGGGTTGAGTAAGGAAAAAATATTAAGTGGGATGTGACGTCATGGGATGAATACGGAACAACCCGTATTTTGATTTATTTATTTGTACAATATTATATTTTCTTGTTTTCTCTCTCACTTTTAAAATTCATATTAAATACTTTCACGAAGCTGAAAGTCTCTTAAATAACGTTTTTATTATTTTAGAGCAAATAATAAAGGACTACCAAGCATAATTAGTTTTGGTAGTAAGTAATTACTGCTAAATTAAGCAAGTCGTTTCCGCGACGCAATGTTATTATAAACTGTCTGTGGAAAAAATATCTCGGAAGCTTTATTAAAGGTTTATGAGAGTTTATTTTAATCACCAGTAATTAAAAAAATCATAAGTATTTGATTGAATCAGGCATTGCTTGGCGGAAGTTCCAAACCATTGTAAAAAGAGAAATATATGTAGCTTACTCCCGCAAAAAAAATATGCAGGATATACCGCCCGCCCCTGCAAAAAAATGCACATGCACACAACAAAAATATCAGTGCACAATACTTTCATTTAGCATGACAGCGACACACCTTACACCTTCACCAATTAGACTACTCTACACGTGTTTCGCCCCAACCCGGAGCATCCTCAGGAGTTAGATCGTGCGTGAACCAACACCGAATGAGTAACTACGCCTCCCGACACACACACGGTGTGTCGTCACACACACAAGAACTGTACGCGCGAAAGTTTTAGAAGTGTATATGTGAACCGACATCTATTAGATTAAATTTTAAACAATATACAATTTGGGCTACTTTTTAAAGCACAAACGCGAAGTCTACAGCTCACGGAGCCACAAGTATTAGTTTTGCCAAATGAATGAATATAAAACTCGTACACAAATGTGTGCCCCCTACCGATCTCTTAATATAGATCTAGGCTTATATTTACTTTTGCTGAATGTGAAAACGCTGAGTTGAATCTAAAAAGCCAATAAGAGCACTTTCTCTAATTGTTATTTCATTTATTTACAAACATACAACTGCAAGCAGGCAAAGATTTAATTAAATTAAACTTTCAATTAAATATCTGAGCGCGAATCGCAAGGAACAAAAGGAACAGACCTTTCTTAACTTTCTTTACAGAGAAAAGGTAATGTATGTAAATGAGGGTAATTTTGTTCTCCTGAAGCTATTTGAATGATTTTGACCGTTGTATCCAAATAAAATGTTTTAAGCTGATAAAAATTTCAAGACGGAACCTAAACTTGCTCGAGATGTTATGAAACCATAAATAGTGATATTAAATATTGTTAAAATTTACAATTACAACTGAAAGCAGATTATATTTAAATGACCGAGCGAGCGAAAAGCGCGAGCAAAGCGTCTCTGCTTCAGCTTTCGCAAAAATTATTTCGTATGTCCTTCCGGCTGTCCGTCTGTT
Source organism: Catoptria pinella (assembly GCA_963556745.1). NCBI lineage: Eukaryota > Metazoa > Arthropoda > Insecta > Lepidoptera > Crambidae > Catoptria > Catoptria pinella. The sequence goes on from OY750763.1 coordinate 12,301,299, forward strand.
CTCCTCTCAAGTCGGATTCCTTAACTGATTCTCGTGAAATTTTGTGAACAGGTTCGATAGTTGTATATATTTTTATGTGGAACCAGTTTTGAATTAGGTTAGAATTTTGGATATTTTATTTAATATAACCTTAGAAAAATACTGTCTTAATCCTAATAGCATCACAAGAAGAGTTGATTATGCTGAAATTGCAAATCATTTTGGTATTAATTTTATCCAAAATATAAAACATTCGTTTCTCTTTAAGTAGGTATTTTAACAGCGTGCAAAATTATTTCAAATGAAATGCTAAATGTACTCTTAAGAATTAAGTTCATTGCAAAGTGTTTTTTAACTTTTTATTATTCTAGAGAGCCTACGCAGACGGATAAATGAGACGCTAGGTGCTTATTATTTTTTAGGACTTTAAAGTGTTTTTTAAAGTAACTTCTTGCTTGACGATTTAATGTCCAAATACAGGGTTGCCAGATGGGAAGACTAAAATGTCTAAGCAAAATTTAAAAAAGTCGTGATTTTGGGATTATGGTCGGTACAAATAAATAGGTATTACGAAATATAAATTTATTTTGTTATAAAAATTAAAATAATTCATCATCATCATTATATCATTAATCACTTATTCTAATATATACTTATAGTAATAAATTATACACTCGTTTAATTATTGTTTAATTATTATGCTATTTGAAATTTTTGTTTTGGTGTTATTTGTCGGGACATTTTGTATTTTTTCGGGACTCTGGACATCATACGAAATGACGGGCCAATCCCCACGAATCCCGAACAGGGGGCAACCCTATCCAAATATCTTTATATTAGAAATAAAAGACTTTTTATTACAGTGCGTATATTATTAATTAGGTTTTGTTTTAGAAAGTGTTCTATTGCTAATGAACTTTGTGTTATTTTATTGTAAACGCCCGTATATTGATTCTTAGGTTTTACTGTGAGTTGGTGATTAAAATAAAGAATTTATAAACAAAAAAACTTTTTGGGATATTAACATAGATTTTGGCACATGTTAGATTGATGGCGTCTACAGAATCTCCACTGAAAAACGCAGTTCTAATTTTAAAAAGCAATTCCATTTTGAAACCATCAAACAATTGGACATTATGAAATATGAGCTTTTTATCTAGCACGAAACACGGTATTAAATAACACCTATTGTCTAAATTGTAACGCTTTTGGCCCCCATTAGGGGGTGACGCCAAATAAAAATTAATTATTCGTTATTTATTATCCATGCGGGCGAGTTGTAGTTCAACGGAATTGATGACTTGTGTTTTTAGGCGTGAAAAGGATTAAAGTATTGGACACAGCTGAATTATTTGGCAACACTTAAAGGAATACTAATGATAACAAAAATGTTTAATAAAATTATGAAGAAGTGTCCACTTTAGGTGTCAATCTATCCATTATAATAACTACATGAACACATTTAAACTAAGACTAAACGCATTCAAAAATAGTTTTATTCTTCAGAATTTTATTGGACATGATTTCGTCGTAATGATTTTTTCTTGATTGGCACCGGGGACTCACGATGCGCGCTTAAACAAATTTCAGTAGCGCGTTTCAGCTGTTAGTATCACTATGTACAATCACAGAGCAATGCGCTATTCGCCAACATGATTCCTCTTGGTCGTCATTCACGATAGCTTAAACGGCTTACCGATACAGCAGGCCTATTACATAAAAACAATTGCGATAAGCGGACGATGTTCGTCCCACTCTGTGACACTATTAACTCACGAATTAGGTTCAATATCAAGTAAATGGAACGATGAATTGCGATCGATTATCGTGATTTTTTTTATGTAATAGGCCTGCAGTTCTGAACCTCATTTTACATAAAATATTAACAATATTAAAACATTTCCATGCGATATAATTCCATTTGCCTGTATTGACATAACAGAACGCTAGAGACGTGTCCAAGGCGTATTATTAATTTGTAATATTCATTACCTATTCTAAGGGAAACATTGTTAATTAAATTAAAATCCTAGCAACGATCCCTGAGGTATTTCTGATAATGAAATTTCTGTAAACGCATAACGATATTAGTTTTGCTGATAGAATATAGAGTTTAGAATTTTTAATTGACAACGGTTTTTTTTAATTTTCTTTACGTTCCGACAAAACTTTTACATGTTTCCTAATAGAGCCTACTTATAGTTTTGAAAAAGATGAAACTTAAAATTACTAGCTAATGATAAAAAGGTATATACGTACTTTTAATAGTCATTAGTCAAAATTTCTTTATTCAAATAAACTAAATAGTTAAGCACTTTTGAATCGTCTTTATTTTTCTAACATCCGTTCCAGTCTTTTTAACTGACAAGAACAGGCGCAAGAACCTTATCAGCTTTAACAGAAATAAGTAACGATATTTACAAACTGAAATATATCGTTACCAAATACAGTACAACAGGATTATTAACAACAAAGTACTTGTGCTACATGTTACATCATTTCCACGCATTTCGGACTTTTAGGAAATCATCTACTTTATAATAACCTTTACCCTTATGGCTTATGCCTCTTTTTAACATGGTTTTTAAATTCATGCAAATTAAGATCAATCAGTTTGTTAATGTTTATAGTGAGGAATATAAAAATGTAACAACAAAAAATATAAAAAAAAATAAGTTGCGTAACGTAAACTCACTCACTGTCGACGAGTTTTGGATTCGGTGTGAAACCTAAATATTAAGCTGTTTACAAATAATGATACTTGAAACGAAATTTCCGTTTTATTGCGTTTTGCCCAGCTTAACAACACAGAAAAACTTTTCTTAACTGCTCATAATTCAATTTAATACAATTAACTGTTGAAATTTGCAAATTTAGACTTTGATAACTTTTAGTACTCACGATTAAAATGCTACCACGGGATTTCCAAACTTTGTAATCTTTGATAAGGGCGCAGACAGTCTCATTAGTAAAGATTAGATCTAGGCAATTTATTATATTTCTTTGAAAAATATTTTTGCTCGGCAGTAATCACTGTTTTGGATCAGAAAGTTTTTATTTACATTTCTTAGAAAATGTGGTTCTAAAATTTAATCCGATAAGAAATCGTGGGGTCAAGAAAGTTCCTACAATATTGTTTATCAAAACTACGAACATCCATATATTTGGGTTTAGGCATCTTATCTCATCTTAGCCGATTCAGCCAGCATATTTTTTTTTTCCTTTTTATCTAGGTATTCAAAAATTAAGCTAAACACTTTAAATGCTTAAGTAAAAACAATATAACATCCATAATCAATCTTCATGATGACCTCTGTGGTCGAGTGGCTTTGTACACCAGTTTTCAAGGTGTCGCCATCTCTTAGGTCCAGGGTTCGATCCCCGGTTGAGACAATTTAAAAAATGAAGTTTTCTATATTGGCTCAGGTCTGGGTGTTTGTGATATCACCGTAGTCTCTGATTTCCATAACACAAGTGCTTTAGCTACTTACTTTGGAATCGGAGCAATGTAATGCGATGTTGTCAAATATAAAAAAAAAAACCTAGCTTACGCTTGTGACTAAGTCCGATTGGATTTTCATTTTCCGAGTGAATTTAAAAAAATCGTTGTCATAGTTATTATCCGTCGAGTGGTTTGAGCTGTGTGATGTTGAATCAGTGAGTCAGTCACGTCCAATGATATTAAAGTCACATTTTTTATAAGTGTTTTAATATTGCAAACCCAGTGTCGTTCATGAATCCAGAAAAAAACTATCAATATTGGATAAAAGTGTCTTTTGCAACTTATTAAAATATTAGTTATTAAATTTTAGATTTTTCGCATTCACAATGGTATTTTTATATTAAGATAAATAATATTAGAAAAAATACTAGAAAAAATCGACTCACCCGTAGCACCTCAGACGGGACTCGAACCCGCACCCTTGGGATTCCGGCCCAATGCTACCGAGTCGACTCAGTGCTACGGGTGAGTCGATTTTTTCTAGTATTTTTTCTATTATTATTTATTTTAAAATATTAGTTTTTTATTCTTAGCTGCTTTTTATGCATTAGGCAGGATTATCATTACCATGATTTTTGTTTCTTATTTTGTTACATTTGTATGTTACAATGAATAAATTCTTATGTAAAATGTAATGTAACTTAAAGCTTTTTGTTTCTACACAAACTTTCTATTCTTCATCAGTTCAATAATAATGTACGAACCTGTGACAGTTCTTCAACTTTATGCCTTTGTAGTAATAGTCAACATCTGCCAAAATGCTTACAAATGAATGAACTCGACAGTACGAAAACAGCACGCGAATATGGCACTTACTGACAAAACTAGTAAATGAGGAAAATGGCCTCCAACATTTATCACTTTAAATAAAGCGCAATTTTGTTTATGTCAACATTCACTTATGACCTTACGACATGAATGATAAAAAGCGATTTGAAACAACCTAACTATTTGTATATGGACGACCTCCGTGGTCGAGTGGTTTGTACGCCGATTTTCATGGTGTCGTCATCTCTAAGGTCCCGGGTTCGATCCCCGGCTGGGTCAATTTAGAAAACTAACTTTTCTGTATTGACTCAGGTCTGGGTGTGTGTGTTTACCACCGTTTTCTCTGAGTTCCATAACACAAGTGCTTTAGCTACTTACTTTGGGATCAAAGCAATATTTGTGAGGTTGTCTTATATTTATTTATTTATATGTGTACAATAACTATTCTTTCTAAATTCAACTTTAAGTAATTAAAATCAAACAAGAGAATACCTTGTATAAGTTTTACATACGTCATTTTAAATTCCAGATTTAATTTATTGATTTTCCTGTTCTAAATAATAACCAACATTTGTCAAAACATAAGTGAATGTTGGCGTTGGGGCGTAAAAATAAAAAGCTTTGTTTCATTAAAATATTTAGGATGTTTTATCATTTATATTTTATAACGATTTAAGCTTACCAAAAGTATCATTTTTCCATTTGATATAGATATAATATAATGCATGTTCGATAATTATTTTTACAGTTTTTAAACAAATTGTGGCACGTGAGTATGGTGGCGCAATCACAAGCGAAATAAATCAAAATATCAACGCAGTTCGAAAATGAGCCGTTATTGATGGGTGCCGCTGAAACTCTGACCAGGGCTAACTAAAATGGCTATCGTTATTAGCTTTCATTTGACAGAACGATATGATACATTGCTACTTTTCTTTGGTAAGTTTTTATTTATGCCAAATAGAAGTAGCAAAGTGTCACATCCATCTGTCAAATGAAAGCGATTACGATAGCCATGTAAGTTAGCCGGTAGGGCTCCAGACATCTAGGATATTCTTGATCGAAGCCCGGTTTCTGAGGAACTTAATCATACGTAATCGGACGTTTATCTGTTTCATAAGGGGTCCACATTATTTGGATTATAGTTAATTTTAATAATTTTGAACCAGATAATGTGGAACCTTGTCTGACAAATAAACCACCGAAAAAGTACCTCAGAAACCGGGCATCAGTAATATATATTTTTGTTTGGAAACAAATCAAGGAGAAAAAATATATTTAAAAGTAGATTGTGTCAAAAGTGCTTGAAACGTAAACAAAGTAACTCATTCTCAGTTTGAAGAACTACATTTCATTGGATTCGAGACTTACTGGCTTTGCTAAATTAGTAACTGATTGTACGAACAAATGTCAAGGTTGAATTTCTTTCATACTATGAAGCCGCCATAGTTTGTCGGACTAAATTCCATGACTCATTTAAAGTCTGGATCTAATTGTTGATGGAACAAACGACAATTGTCACTGTATCTGATAAAACTTTGGTGTCAACGTGCAATTGTAGCTACAATAAAAAAATATAAATACCTAACCTCGAATAGAAACTAAATAGCTGGAAACATGATAATAATGGTCAAATAACTGAAACATGAATACAAATCAGTAAGTTTAGTTCAAACATATAAATAAAATACTTTAAATTAAAAGTTACTTCCCTGTTTATCCTTGGTGGAAAGTGACAAGAAGGATGAATAACTCAGTAAAAACCTGGAGATTTAAAAGGCAAGATTTTAAAATATACAAAAAATTATGTAATAAAAAAACTATGAAATTAAACAAAGCCCATCTGAAAGGAAAACACATTGGTTTGATTAGAAGATTGAAACTTTACCTATTTAGATTTTGGACAAACTTATTGATTAAATACTTACTACGGAGACCGCATCTCTTTTGAGGGTTCCGTATCAAAATGGTAAAAAGGAACCCTTATGGTGCGACTCAGTCTGTCTGTCAGTCACAGCTGGATATCTCGAGAACTACTAATGCTATCAACTTGAAATTTGATGACGTTTGCCCAACTATTTTGCAAATAAGAGTGAATTGAGTATTTTTTTGCAACAGGGAGGCTGCTAGGGCATAATATGGGTTATCATCAGGTAAGTACATTCTCAAATTTTTAGGCCGCATAGTCCTTATCTCCGGAAGTTTGCATAGGGAAAAATCTGAAATTATTTTATGTGATAGAAGTTTATGTAAAGATTACAGGAAAAATAAAACGATGTCTCTAAATAGTAAACTTTTTCAAAATGTTGGTACGTAACCCTTGGTGCGCGAATCCGATTCGCTTTTGACCGTTTTTTTATTTATTAACTGAAGAATACTGGCACTTCCGTGATCTTGTCCCGCCACCCTCTAAAGGCACGGTTGGAAGACAACCATTAAAGTTTGGCTGTTTTTTAAAAACACATTGTTGCGAGGTGATCTTCTTACCAAAAATAAATTAAAAACTATTTAATCAAACCATCTTTCACAGATGACGTTGGATGACTTTTTTTCTAGGGCTTCGCCCCATATCTCATCCTTTCACTATCAGCACAAAACGAAAAAGAAAAAATCCAAATGGTGTTGACAATGACATGACGTACTTCGACACATGTTTCTTGAAGTATATTGTTCAGTTTCATAGACTGAACACCTTGTTATTGGATAGTGAATAAAAAATAACCTTGCATATCTATTTTTAGATGTTTTTGACGCTAAGGAATGAACGACTACATATAAAGGGAAGTGAACTTTCTTTTATCCTAAAATTATCAGTCAACTTTGTCACTTGAAACCATCCATCTCGCAGAACACACAATAAGTTATTATCAGCTAACAAATCATTTTAACAATAACTTGAAAATTACCTTCCACGCAGCTTTATTCACTTTGTCGTATTTTTCATCTTATCCCGGAGCGATTTTGTTCTAGTTTTTTAATTCTTAGTTTTATGTTTTATTTTATTTTATTTCTCATTTCTTGTAATTTTTCTTTTTAATATAGGTTATTTTGGCCTTGAACTTTATTATTATTATATTATTAATTCGAAATATTGGCTCAGTGAGATGTAAACCTCGCGTTTGTGACATTTTTGAACATTTTTCAAACGGCTTTTTTTGCGTACGACTAGCACTATAATGTTCTCACGCTGGGGCACAGAGCTTATTTATGGGTGGATTAGGAGGATGGACTATTTATTTACTGAATACGTAAACTTTATCTTCGTCCTCAATGTCACTTTTCAGCAGGTGAATACAAGGACAAACGTTCAAAAAAATCTCAAATAAAAATAATCAACACTACTTATTTGTAGTTGTTTTTCCGCGTGCTATCTATTAACTTGCAATAACCGACTATCGTGTGAGACGACACTGTTCTAATTGATTTTTTCTTCAGAAACTCTTCTTGTCACTGATGAAAATTGATTAGTCTATATCATTTTTCGCTTGTATACAATAATATTAGTTACAGATGAGCGATTAGCGTCTTTTCTTACACAGGGATAGTAATCCCTCATGTGGTATTTACACGAGTGACTAAAGCCGCACGACTTTTGCCGCACTGCGAAAATCGCCTGTGTAAATGGCAATCGGCCTAGGCCGCAGGTGACTGAACAAACTTATCTGATCCGGTGGCCAAAACTGGAACTACGCTATTACATATTGATACCTAGGTTACACCATCGACTACATAGACGACAGAGACACCATCATCGATGTGTCACCTGCGATTTAATATTACAAGCGACTTTCTAGGTGACTAAAATTGACCGTCACATGTGACTAAAATCGACCCATGTAAATAGCCCATTGCCACCACATTTTTTTTTATTTTGAAGATGTTAACGTTATGAATTTTGTTTTACTTTAGAAAGTCCTTAACATAAATCTAACTGGTGTCTACGAGTCCCACATTTTTTTTATTTTAATGATGTTAACGTCATGAGTTTTGTTTTACTTTAGAAAGTCCGTAAGATAAATCTAACTGGTGTCTACGAGGTTCTGAGTTCGTGTTTGCGTTCGGGTCGGGCCAGTTTTGTGTTAAGATTCGGTTCGGTTTCGGTTTCGGTTTCGGGTTCGGGTTCGGGTCTAACTGATATAGTTGTCTTAGTACAAGTGACATACTATTAGTTTCTTCGTCCTCTTATAATAATGATTCAAGTGTTATGAGGAATGCTAAATAGTAAACTAGAAAAAAAACTCGTCACCAGCATTGTCTCAGGCGGGAATCGAACCCGCGACCTTTGGAAGTCCGGTCCAATGCTCTTACCAACTGAGCTACCGAGTCGCTGACACGACGACGAGTGACATCGTAGAAATTCTTTTAGTAAATCCCACTCTTACTCCAGCGTTATTTCATCAATGTAAGGAATTACCTCAACATGATTGAAATATCTTTCCAGATATTTTCACAATGATTAAGAGGAAACTGCTATATATTTTTTAACTTGAGATTTTTCTAGTATTGTTTAACATGGTATAAAACATTGCACTGTGAATGCTAAAATCTCAAATAACAAAAGCTATGAGGAAATTACTGCGTTTAACGGCGATAGATCTACAATATTAATATAAAACTCCTCGATGTCATTAGCAAGGCAATTAGTAAAGCTGGATCGTAACAAACGGAGAGAAGTGACTACTCCACGCCTCGGACACTTCAGATTAATTTATTAACACTTAATTGTTTCCTTTCACAAATTCACGGGTGACGTCACCCTGCACACTTAACGGAAAAAGATACTAAGCAAAATATTTTATTAAAGGGGGATGGAGAAAAGTTGATATATTAATTAACTCGTGAATAAGTTCGTCAGGGCGAAGAGTCACTTTGTTTCACGCACGCGCAATGTATAGGAGTGAAGTTACGCCCTTACGTAGTTCGCTCGCGGCATTCGCGCAGTTCGCTTGTCTTTTGGGTGGTTTTGTGAGGTTTTAATCCTGAAAAGTACGATAGAATTGGACGATGGATAAGGACTGAATGAATGATGATTTCGAGTGGAGCCGGTTTCGCGCGCGGCTTTGGATCCGCTCTCATAGTGATGGTGTTAGTGAATTATGTGCCCGATGATGAGCGAGGGAAATTTCTCCCGGCTTTCGGTAAGTGTGGATTGGTGACGGTCAAGTGTTTTGTGTAGTGCCGGGAAGTAGCGTTATTGGAAACTTTTAGATCAGTTCATTAGCATCAAACTGTGATTTAGACCTAATTTAGCGCATTTAAGGTAACGACGTCTCTATATCTGAGTGAATCTCCATTTTAATGAGGAATAAACACAGTTATCAGCGGTGCGGTAAAAATCATATTTTCTTTCAATAAAAACTTTCATACATTTTCCAGGGAGAGTTATAATTATAATCATAAATTATGCTGAAGATATAATCGCCTTCTCTATTACATTTGAAGACAATTGAGGCGGGGGTGGTTATTGGAATGGTCTTGCATATCCAGATTGTATATAAAAGCGTTACTTGGTTAATATTATGATAAAAGAGTTTCTGTTTATCCCAATGACACAAAAAAATATGTACCTAATTTTATACGGCTTATTTTTTTTTCATAAAATTATAGGTAGCGTTATGCGTTGAGTCATCCTGTGACCCTAGAATGTCAACAAATTAAAAACCAATAAATGAAACCAAATAACTCCGAAACAACGTCTGAATTAGTAACATATCTATTCATTGATATTAAACGGATTTCCACTTTTGTGGATTACCACTTGTGTTTTATTTCAATGAATGAAACGAATACGACGATATCTAAGAAGTGTACTTTTTATAAAGGTTATTTAGGAATTCTATTTTGAGAAACCTAAGTAGACAGGTCTATAAAAAGGCAAAATTGTATTTTAATAATGCTGTTCATAGTATATTTCATTTCCCAAACCTTAATTAAATTTATGAATTACTGTGTGAGCCTATGACTTCAATGTGAAGATAGTTGTTTTTCTATCCCTCGGGAACAGTCTTTTTTTCTGGATTAGTGGTACCCTATGCCCTTCTCTCTTACCCCAGATTACATGTCTGCAAAATTTCATAATGATCATTGAAAAGTTAAGACGTGAAATCATAACAAAGAAACAAAAACATTTTGACATTTTATGTTATTGACCGAGCGAGCGCGCAGCGTGAGCGAAGCGTCTCTGCTTCATCTTGGGCAAAAATGCTTTCTTATGTCCGTCCGGCGGCTGTCTGTCTGTTTGTTCTCCTGTACAGGTCAAATTTATCAACCGATTATCGTGAAATTTTGTAAGCAGGTTCAATATTTATAAATTATTTTGTTTTCAATTCATTTTTTTCCCTTTAACCCATTCTATAATGTCCAAAATAAGAATCGCCATCTAGCTTCGAATAGATATAATAAAATAATACCTAACCTACCAAACAACACGTAGTACTGCTTTTCAAAGCAGTGTCAACCTCTTGGCGACATCTATTAGATTAATTTTTAAGCAACATACAGTTCAAGCGAGGTCTGCAGCTCACTGAGCCACTAGTCAGTAAGGATTAAACTTTCATAAAACAGTATCGATCTTGTATATGATTTCAACATCAAATGTACTGCAGATAATGTCATAATTTAATACCATCATTTTAGAAGTTTCAAAAAATATATATGAAACATTTACTGCTACAAACCAGCTAATGTTTCATCTAAAGTTTTGCTTTTAGACCCCAGTTTTACTGAAACACAAACTTATGTCACAAAGTTTTCATCATAACACCCGCCGATACTTTATTGTTTGCAAATTCTTTTTACCACTTCTTTAATTAATTCGGACAATAAAGAAAAGTACTTAAGTAACAAAAGCTAAAATAAGGCAGTAAATTTGTAAACGTGCTAAGATTTCTTATTACTTTCCATATTTTGTTGTGTATTAACTTTACAATTTTCTGAACTTAAGCTATTTTCTGATAATTTTCTAAAGCTTAAGTGACTGTTAGTGGATGTTGGCAACGTTTTCCGTTTTTAAAACCACTCTTGAATGTTCGTTTCTTGCTTTGAAGTGACATCATTAATTAATATATATATATTGGATCTGGTGCGAGTCGAGCTTTTTCTAGTATATTATTCAGTGTTATTAGAATAAACTATATCGGGATTTACACCATGTACCTGTTTATTTTTGAGACTCTGAGACTGAGAGAAAAAAAAAAAAAATTAAAATAAAAAATAAACAGGTACATGGTGTAAATCCCGATATAGTTTATTCTAATAACGTCAAAAACCATGGAAATTTAAAACATTATATTATTCAGTGTTATTTAGTAAAAAACCTATCAATAAATCATAATTGAAATTTAAAATAAAAATATTTGCATTTAGGCTGCTCATATTGTTACTTACATTTATTAATATTATAAAAATATAACTAGATTTCTGGTATTATCTTGCTTAAGTTTTTAATTTATTTATTTTAAAAATATATTTTCATATTTTTATCATTCACTGATGGTATAAATTAGAATAATAATATTTAAAAACAGTTAACGCATATCAAAACACATGCTCAAAGGGGAATGTCTGAAAAAAAATATTGGTTGAATATTTTTAATAGGTAGGACTTTTTAATATGTGATGATTAGGGAATAATCTCCATTCTGCTGTTACTCGCGTAAAGACAAAGATTTTTTTTTTTAGTTTTTCACACAGTCATAAATTCTGAAACTGTTTTCTCTGAATAAAGGAGCTTATTCCTACCTATAAAAATATTCAGCCAATTTGTTTTTTTTTTCAGACATTCCTCATTACATGAGGTACTTTTTTTATCCAACCGTTCAGAGTTTCTATAGATTTATTTTTATCTTCTAATACAAGAACAAAACTTCCACTGTCTTGTCATGAAAATAACGATGGCAACGCAAGACTGCGGCAAAGGGATTGGCTTTGAGTTAAGTTTTAAAATTGAGATAAATTGCGTAGGTACCTTTATTATACGAATGGAATTTGTAAACGCAAGCATTTTTTCTACTACCACGCATTTTTTTCTACGACCACAAATTCACTGTGAAAACGTAAGTAAATGCTAGCAATTTATTGATGTCTTTCCCAAAACATTTAAGTTCAGTAAGTAATAGTTAACGTGTGTCCCTTTGAGATACACAGGATCAGACTTAAGACGGATCGCAGCTGATAATTAATGCTGTCAATGTGATCCCACTGGCACAGATTGGATTAGTTAGTACAGCTCGATGCCTTGAACAACTTGCATTGAGACAACGGTATGAACGCCGTTTAATTTTTACATTAACCTTTTGTTCAAAAATTCTTTCTCTCACACACACACACACACACACACACACACACTCACACACACAATCACTTTGCTTACTTTGTTTTGTATTGTTTATCTTAATTTTCTTTCTCTGTATATCGACGAAGATAGTTTTTCATATTTACTGAATATTCAATAACGTGAAAAATATTTATCCCGTCATGTTTGTGAAATTCAATTCAACTTCAAAACTTCGCTATGAAAATAGCCACGCGACTTCAATTCTGTAGAAAAATAGAATCTGCTATTTTTAAATAATTCAAAACGTTTGGTCTAGATATGATGTAACATATTCAAACAAAAACTGAAAATTCTTTTCAGTTTGTTTTTTTTTTTGATTGATTTATTTCCAAAAGTATTTTAATTTTCTCTTTCGAATTTAGTCACTGATTTATTTGATTCTAACGCAATCCTTAAACTATTTGAATAAAAGCGGTTGATTCAAAACACTATGTTTGAAACACAAATAAAACTTGTTACAAGTGTAAAACCACTGTACAGTAGATTCGGGAAGTCATTTAAGAAGTTGAACTTGAATTAGATAAGAATAAAAAAACTGTCATAAATCAGTTCAAAAAGTAATCGAAAAAACCCGATATAACCTTTATTAATATATTATTAGTAGTATCAAACTATCATTCAATCAATCATGTCACCTTTCAAACAAACGATTTTAATAAAATCAATCTTATGTTTTGGACCTGCAACAGCACAGACAGACACACAGACATATACACAAACACATAGTTACACATTTATAACAATCCTCAGTATTCGTCGGTGGTTAAAAAAGGTAACAGGTAAAGAAATCTTTTAAATATTTTTACGTATGAATGCGAAATTACGAATATTTTCCTAACCGGCTCTTTCTCTAATGAGCTTACCTTAGAAACTTGGCAAAGATTTCCAGCGCATTCATTGACCATTGTACAAACATCTTTGCAGCATTTCAATGTGCTGACTGAATCTGCTTTCGCTGCAGACATTTGCATATCTTGCCTTACTCCGCGGTAGAGTTATATCCGCCAAATTGAATTAACAGTGTCCCATCTTTTGCAACGGATTTCATATTAAATACTGTGCAAAAGTTTGTTCATTGACAATTTTATTAAATAGGAGTTGCCAGGTTTTGAAATGAAGAGGTTTTCTATACAGACGGCAAAGACCTTTGACTTTGAATTAACTATTTTAACTTCAAAATGTTTTATGGCTTAAAATGAAATGTAAGATAAAATATTATAGACTAGATCAATTAATTAAACCTACATAAATAACCTAAATAAAGTGAGCCTTATTACGTCGCTTTAAGGGCTATAAGCCGACCTACGTTATAGCTCGGCTTAAGCGTATAATACACACGTGCGTAATAGAATTACACACTAGTGCGTAATATAATTATTAACAGTGTCCCGTCTTTTGAAACGGATTTCATATTAAATACTGTGCAAAAGTTTGTCCATTGACAATTTTATTCAATAGCAGCTGCCAGGTTTTGAAATGAAGAGGTTTTCTATACGGACGGTAATGACCTTTGAACTTTGAATTAACTTTTTTAGCTTTAAAATATTTTATGGCTTAAAATGAAAAGTAAGATAAAATATTATAGACCAGATCAATTTAATAAACTTACATAAATAACCTTTTAACTCACTTGCTCGTAAAGTCAGCCTTATTACGTTTACGCTTTAATGACAGCTCGGCTTATGCTTATAATAATAACACACGTGCGTTAATAGAATTACACACTAGTGCGTAGTAGAATTATCTCTACAAAGTAAAATTAGTCTGTTCTGTCTGTCTGTTTTCTAAAAACTATTCTTTTAATTTTTGAAAAATATTTTGTCTGCTAATACAAAGAAAAGCAGATAACTACATACGTATTATCATTACCTTTTTACCCAAAAAAGTATTAGTACATATATAAAGTTTGTACTTTATTTATTCCTTGCTAAAGTTGTATTCTACTTCCCTTTTCACACCATTAAACACGTGGGCAAATAAGTGTTGAAGTATTTGAATAATGACTCTAATTCTTTTAACGCTACAAGAAACTTGACGAAGTTTTTACTTCGCGTTCCATCTCTGTTATTCGGAGTTATACTTAATACCGAACAAAAGTTGAACTTCTAGCTCTGTCATTAATTATAATCCCTTATGTACTGTCACAGTCAGGTCTTAACGAAGTACTCAAGGACTAATTCGTTTAACTAAGAAACTCTTGACGCTTTGCCAGTACAGCGATAAAAGTGAAACATTGTTTTGAACGATCCACGGTGTCATTGTTAGTGAAATATGAACGAAAACCTTGTTATCATTTATATAAAGAACATTTTCAAACGGAACAGTCTTTCCTTTATTTTGTGGCGGAAAATTGTGTCTGTCACAAAATAAATGTGTTCGCAGTTGTACTACTAGTATCTTTTATGTTTTTACAACTAAAAACATAAAAGATACCAGTTGTCACTATTGGTGTGAAAACACTTCATTGCGTAACAAAACCTGATTCAGTAGGGTTGCTGCTGATAATGCTGATCAGGGGCCCTACCATGAGTTGATGCAAACGGTTTACGTTACCGTAAACTATCGTTTTCTCTCTTTCACTCGCATTGGCTGTGAGCAGTATATCCGATAGTTTACGGTAGCGTAAACAGTTTGCATCAACTCATGGAAGGGCCACAGATCTATTGGGTGTGTATCGATAGAAATCTGGATCTCATCCATTCACTCCCTGGATAACCATCATCAGATCACAGCGCGATCAAACCAGAGCAAAATCGGCAGAGAACTAAAACTTCAAAGTTACCTCGTTTGTATGAAAACCAACTGGTGTTTTTGGCAATGTACTCTCTCTAATAAAAAATGTGCAATGTTTTGAACAAGCAAAGTGAGCGGAAGCAAAACTGAGTGATGCTTTTTCGATCAGATGTCCTATCAAAACGTGATCAATTAATAATTGATTTGGCTAATAACTTCAATTAGTTCGAATCACATTGATTTTTAGCCACCACACCGATACCCTAAATCATAACATTTCTATTTTGGAAAATTAAATCAAATTATTGAAAATTCCAAAAAATATACCTAATATAACATGTTTTCTTTTTATATAATTATTATCTTTTTAATAGACGCCAGTTATAAATAATAACTATAAAGTTAACGTTTATCGGTTTTATTCTGATTGGACGTTTTTTGTTTGCGTATCACTTGGTCAATCAGTCATTGTCATTCTTATAGGGCAGGTTACATGAAAAATACGGTTATTAAAATTATAATGGTGTGTACTTATGATTGCGTGATAGAATTGGAAGTTAGATTTCATGGCCAAAGAAAGAATACCTAATGTCAAACAATGTCGAATAAATTCTTATCGTAACAAATTATACATGATATTTTTGGGTTGGCTAGTTAAAAAATAACAATTACCTTTTCAATCTATCATGAAAATTGAACCATATAAAAACACTGGTTCTTAATAGACGTTGTAACGCTAATAAAAACAATTTTAAAAGAAAAATCATTATGACCCAACACTCTAATGATTGTCTAACACGCAAATGAATGGTGCTAATGTCTGCCGATAAAATAATGTTTTGCTGAAAACTTAGAATGTTCTTGCAGTAAAGCTATGGTAATTACGGGTAAATAAAAATCAATTACTCGGACTATGTGACGTTTACAGAAAAAAGCCCGCATAATATTCAATGTTGTTTTTGTTTAGGTAGTCTGAGGGAGAGTACGCTAAATATTGATGGAAACTTTTATTTATTTTTAAAAATAAGTAAAACAGCAAACATATATATATTTTTTCACAGTGGTTTGGGACTTCCGCCAAGTGACGCCTGATTCAATCAAATACTCTCTAAGGATTCTTTCGAATGCCAAATAGACGAAGTCGCAGGCGGAAACTAGTATTGAATATAACTAAAGTCTGGAACGAGTGGTAAGAAAATATAGATGATTCAAAAGTGCTTAATTATTAAGTTAATTTAAATAAAGAAATGTTGACTATTAAACATTTAAACAAAAAACCTCTAAAAATAAAAGTTATTGCGTTGATTGGCTCTTCTACTTACTTAAATATTTGTACCTAGTAAGTAGGTAGTATTTTAATATAGGTCGTTGCATCGGGGGACCGCTGGCTAAGTAAGCCAAGTACTACTACAAGTACTACTATCCATAACTATGGTGCTTTAGTTTTATTTTAGGAATAAGTTAAACAATATTTTAATAGGTACGCAGTCAGAATATACCTGAATAACTGCATTATTTAAGGACTGTGTAGCAGTTTGCATGTACCTAGAACAATCAAATTATTACCGCAGGGTCTACATTGAATATGCAAAGGTATGTACTGGATATTTTAGTAGTGTTTGAGTTTCGAATTATGAACTGGAAATACATTCTATTGAGTATAAGCTGGTGATTTGTCTCGATGAAGCTGTCATGTCTGAAGACAAAAGCTCCAAAATAAATACAGATAAAAAAACACATTCAAACAGATAAAAAGAAACACATGAAAACTAGAATATGTACTAAATGTATTGTGTACTAAATGCATTTAATAATTCAAAAATATTAAAGTTGGGTTGGCCCTAGTGTGATCGAATTCCATTTTCGTTGTTCTTATCTTTACAAAAGGCGATACCTTATTTAATAGAGTAAAACTCATTAATTAAGTGTTATAAATGTACAATTACAAAGTTTGTTTTCAATATAAAGTCCTTACCTCCAAGGGAAGAGTTTTTGAAAGAGAAACAATGGTTCCAGTGGAAACGCAATTATCCAGTAATTACGTTTCTATTCGTCAATAAACCTCTAATTACGTTTAGATGCTATATCGTTATTTGGGTCAATTATTGACACCCCTTTAAATTTAGTAAAATATAATTTTGAAAATACTTCAATCATTTTAAACGTTTCTTAAGTAGGAACCTATACAGGGTGGAATTTTTTATGCCACCTGGAGGGAAAGTACTCGAAACAATGAAGATAGAAAATTTCACTGAAAGGAAACATTCCTTTATTTTTGAAAAGAAATAAAATTGCGTTCAAAGATTTTAAAATTACGCCTTCCACACCCAGGAATCAAACCGGCTAAGAGAATTCGAAAGAACAACACCCTGTACTTTTATTATATCAATCGGTAGGGTCAATCATAAGGATCAAATCTTTCTAACAAACATGGTAAATTAAATGAAGAATGAAGAATTTATGTATCCAATAACATGGAGCCCATTTAGCTCAGTACTTCTTCTGCTTTCTCAGTACATCTTAGTACATCTTTTCTCCCGTTTAATTAAAATAAGTTTAAATTTCATGATTTTAACATGTTTGTCAGCTTGGTAGCATTGTATCGGAGATATGTGTGTATCGGAGAATATCTCTGGTCATGTGAGTTGAATATAAAGATTTGACTGGCGATCTATGAAGCCCATTAGGTTAGGTTTAGGTTGTTAGTTAGCTACTTTGATATACATCCATTTATCATTAGTCGTGAGTAACGCCAAATGGATAGATAGTGAATGACCATCTTAAGTATTATTCGTGAAACAATTTCACATAAAAGAACAAGAGACTTTTTTTTAACAAAATTACAAATGACTTACAAAAAGCACGGCTGACTGGTTAAACGTTGTTAAACACTCCAATCTACTTCCATAAAGCTTTTCATTCAAACAATTTAGGGTAGGGTCTATATCGCCCAAAAAGTCTACAATCAAAATGAAAAGGCATTAGGGAAAAATAATTTTGTTAGAGGAAAAAGCCGAAAGCCGTCAAACACATTTCGGCGTTGTTTCTATTTGAGAAGGGATGTTGAAGTGTCATAGAGATAAAATGGGTTCCAAAAATCCGGGTCATCGAACACTCCAAGTTAGATTGGAGCGTTGTCACGCAGTTTTTATATTGTACTACTTAAACGCTTTACTTTAGATTCAATTTTTATTCAACTTAGAATACATACCCTTATATATTTTTAAACTGTACTAACTTATAAAATCGAATGGTATAGGTGTCTTCATACGATCGTTTTCCTGGAACACAATAATTGGCGCGGCATACAAAACTTCAGCGAATTCTGAAACTTAAACTGTACATATAATTTGATCTATCAATTAATTTTAACGGAGTTAGTTTTACTTACATTAAATAAGCAGTAAAATTTAGTAAAATTATGGCACAAATTCTTCCATACTTAAGACGATAAGAATATTTTGTGAAATGTTGAGTTAAAAATTATTCTTATAGTCCTATACGACATAACCCAAAATTTTCAACTTGTTATCTTCTTCGGTCCGCTTAGACCATCTTTGGCGTATATCTTTCAGACATGTATATTATTTACAAATCTTTATGTTCTTTGTAACTCTCGTATTTGTAGAAGTCATGCTATATTGGTAAAAAAGTAACTCTGTCTTTACATAACAAAAGATAGAACGTCAAAACCACTAAAGCAATTTTATGAATTTTAGTAAAGGTATAAGTAGATTTGACATTTTGAGAAGAAGGTAATTGGTAATAACAATACTAAAATTATCATGAGAATCAAAATTTCACGCGGAAGAAGTTGCGGATATGAGTTATATTTTATTAAGCATTGAAGAGAGAAATAGTTGTGCCAAATCATAGTGGATATCAAAGAACTTTACAAACTGAAGTGTTCAGCTCTGGAAAGTTCTGAAAGAGAAATTATGAATTTCACTGAACCCTTCCTGCTATTTGTGCATTCTGTAATAATTTAAGAGCTTAACTTTTTCATAAATTAAAATGAAAATAATTTTCTTATTCTATATTCTGTTTATTGACGCAGTACTGTAATAGTTTATTGTTGTTGGACTTCAAAATAAATGCAATTTTTGCGATTTATATACCCCATTTACCCACTACGGTGGTGATTTTCGGAAAACTATGAAATATGTGTTTGTTTATTTGTTTTTATTTATTTATTTATTTTACAAAATTTATTTGAATAAAAAATAAAATAAGCTTAAATAATTCATTTTGTGATTTGCGGTGACTTCAAAATGAAGGAATTTCTATACACAACTTCATCCCCTTCCTCCATCCATTCACGAAGGGGTGGAATTATCAAAAACGCCGAGATATGAACATTTTAATTTTCGGTTATTCTGATCTGTTACCCCTTCTGAAATGCGAAAAAAATGACAACTACCTGCAACTATTAAACAAAACCTTAAATGACATCACTAGTTGGCTAAAAGACCACAATTTAGAAGTAAATTTTCAAAAAACAAAACTCATACAATTTAAATCACATAAAACCCCCATTTAGATATAGCTTTCAATTGCCAAAATATAAATACTGAAATGGTTGATGAATTTAATCTCCTTGGAATAAAAATTGACACTAATATAAATTGGAAAAAACATATAGCACACGTAAAATCAAAATTGGCAAAATTCAGCTGCGCTTTGTTTCAAATAAAAGTCAGCACAAACACAGATACTGCAATATCTGCCTACTATGCCTATGCCTACGCCTGGCTGCGGTACGGTGTGCTGCTGTGGGGTAATAGTGTGGACGCTGAACAATTATTTATACTGCAAAAAAGATGCATTAGAATGCATTAATTGCAGTATATATAAGAATTGTTCAGCGATGATGATGATTGTAATTATTGCCTAAGTAGACAACACTGACAGCTGTAAACCTTATTTTATGAAGTAGAGAATACTCACCTTGTCCTCCATATATGTCTTTGACATTTGTATATTTGTTTTTAAAAATAATAATAAATTTAAAAAATCTAGCGAAATACACCCTATTAACACCAGACACAAAAACAGGCTTCACCTACCACAGTCCAGAATAAAAATGTTAAACCGCAGTCCATACTATATGGCTATCAATATATTTAATAAATTATCATCAAAAACAAAAAATAATAAAACCCAAAAAAAACATAATGTAATTCAATGTTCTTAAAATAGATTTTTCTATCAGTTAAATATTCAGATCTTCCGTCCATATTGTAATAAAAAAGATCCGAAGGATGGCTTAATATTTTCACAAAAGGCTATTTCGATATTCATAAAGGTACATAATCTGTTCATCTGTACATGAAAGTTTCAATATGAGTTATTCAGGTCACAATATTACGATCCTTTCAATATTGTATGAATCAAGATTTTTGTGAAAAAAAGTTTATAAATGGTTGTGATGAAAATATAATATTTGAATTTAAGAAAGTGCGTGCGTATAAATGTTGATATTCATGTAAGAGCTAACTTTTATAGTGGTATGACAATAAAAATGTTATCTTATATTTTTTAAAGATTTTACCATCAATCTATACCAATGCACTAGCGTAAAGTTTTTCAAGGAAACTTTAGTATCATAGTTACAATTTGTATGAGTCTCAGAGTCTGTTTCAATGACACAGAAATTGGATCTGATGTCCACTTCAATTGGCTGCAATTATTGTTGTTGGTGATGATGCAAGCTGATCTAAATCACTCAATTCTATTTATTATCATTTTTAATGTCCCCACTGCTGGCACAGGCCTTCCTCATGGGTGGATAAGGGGATGGGCCATGAACCCACCACCCTGGCCCAATGCGGATTGGTGGGTGTTGACTGCCAATGCTACTGGACTAACGTCTTAACGTGCCTTCTAAAGCACGGAGTAACTGGAGAAAATATTTTTTTAAACACCCATCCCATGACCGACCCTTGCGAAAGTTGCTTAACCTTCGCAATCACAGAGCCCGGTGTTAAACCATTGTGCCATCGTAACCACCGAGCTCCTCGATATATTATATCTATACATAAATACAGTTGAAGACAAAAAAAGCAATAAATTTTATTGTTTAGTAGCTAAAGACGAGCTTTAGTGTTATCAATAAAAGTAAAAATGAAAATTCTTAATTATATTTTCCTCATTTATAGTTAATGATTATGGTCGTATATTTCAACAATATAGATGGATTATATGAAGGCGATGATAATACTATAAGAAAATCAGGTTTTGTCCCCCACTGAGGGATATCGAGAATAAAAGTTATTTTTTCCAAATTCTAGTTCCCGATATCCCCCAGTAGAGGAAAAAAATGGGGGTATACTCTACAAAAATCAAAAATTTTGATGTTTGTAGAGTATAGCAGCTCAAACTTAGCCTGAAATACCTGTAGCTCTAATGCAAAATGTACCTTAGCTAAACAAAACAAATATCTCCTTTAAGTATCTAATAACAAAGGAGCATACGTATATAACTATAACTATTACAAATATCCCAATCAAGCTTTGTGTGGATAAATACACATTCTTACGGTCGGATATTTCGGTTGCCAGCGTGACGTAACGTATTATCCGTCCTATCAGCAACGATAGATAATGAATTAGGGTGAAACCACACCACACGAGTAAATATAATATGACAGAGATTAAGCATTGTCCCATCACGCTTGATAGATGCACTAACACAGCAGCAACCGGGGATATACATCAAACTTGTCTTATACAATTTGTGTTAGGATAGGAGCTTATTAAATTAGGTGGTTACCAAAAAGTTTTCAGAATTGTTAAGGCAACAATCTGAGTTTTTTTTTAATTTGTTTTGCTCATCGTTACCCCGATTTAACCCTTCAACGCGCAGAAAATGAGACACAATATAGATATTTCATTGTTATCCGGCCGCCTGCGTCCGCTCGGGCGTTGATGAATTTAAAATAAGTAGCTAAAATACTTGTGCTATAGAAATCAGAAACAATTAACGACGCTGCCACAAACATCCATACAATAAATTAAAAACATACTTAGAAAGTTTTTCGTTTGTGATTGCGGGACGGATGCACGTCCAGACTGATGTGTGAACTAGTAATGTTTAAACATAAATTAACAATATCTCAAAATAATATTTCAAATAACTATTTACACTATTATAAATAGGTAAGTATAGTAAGTAAATAGTAGTATAGTAATAAGTATAGGTATAGGTATACCTACCTATTTATGCTTGTGAGTGTAAATAAATACCCATGTATGTTATATCCCTTGCCATGAGTGACCCTCCTAAAGTGTCACAATCTTAAAAAAGATTCTAACTTTAGGATAAGCCATTTTTTCTGTGTTCGTGATTGTAATATGAAATAAACAGTTTTAAATTATTATTTTTTATATGTATGAGACAATTTAGAAAAAATCGTTTCACAAGTTGGCCCAGCCGGGAATCGAGCTCAAAGCCTTATAAATAGTGATATCTTGAACACCGGTACAAGCCACTTAACCACAAATCAATATGGCGCAATACTGTTTAAAATCCAATAAAAATTGATCGGCCGGAGTTAATTTCCATCAGTGTGTATACAGAATCCTCGAAATTATATTGACGTTACGTCACCGATGTTGTCATAGGTCAATAAGTGGATCAAATGATGGCAAGACTCGATCTTGGTTTCGAATGAATTTGTCACTAAAATTCCTGTCACTAAGGATCAAAATTCTGTGACAAAAAAAAAGCTCCGAAAGTGGTCCCACCAATAGAAGAATAAAATAAGTTTGAACAGTTTGTTTTGGAACATTATTATAATAAATAATCATTTTGTTTTTCTCTCCTAAGATTACGTTTCATAACACCACAAAGGAAATTTATTTATAAGATATTCCATGTTTTAACATCTTCAAATCTTTAACCAACAAACGTCTTTACTGATTTTCTATTGAAACGACTACCTCACATGCTTTTGTGAAACTCTCTCATTTATCATACGCTTATAACAAACCAAGGGTCCTATCTCATTTGGATACGCTCAACATGGAAGTCGTGCCATGGTCACGCCACTAGCGGGCGATTAACTTGTCGCCCTCAAATTGGTTGCGCAACCAAGCGGACACCGGTGAGGTATAGTCCATACATCTGAATACATTTAGTAGGAGGAGTGAATGGTTGCGCCGCTACTGGTATCCCAGTGAGATATGGCACTAAAGTTATATTTTTATTAAGTTAAAAAGGGATTTGCCTAAATCCGTTTTCAGATAACGTGATTGACGGGAGTTTTTGGCGCCATTTTGTCGAGTTCGGTTTGGTGTCTATTTTAATTATTTTCAAATTGATTCATAGTGAATATTGTGTCTTAAAATTGGTGCAGTTATATGGTACAAGTGTCTTCGCAACTGAACAATATGTGGGATTTTTGAGATTTTGAGAAATTTTGGGAAATTTTGAGATTTAAGCATTCACAATGCTATTTTTATATAATACTAAATAATATACTAGAAAAAATAGGACTCGCACCAGATCATGTTCTCGGACGGGAATCGAACCCGCGACCTTTGGATAACCGGTCCAATGCTCTGACCGCTGAGCTACCGAGTCACTAGTGGGAACGTCGAATTTCTTCTAGTATATCAACTCTTACGCTGCAAGCCAGCGCCATCTCACCAATGTAGAAGGAATTAACTTCAACATTCAACTGAACATCTTTCCAGATATTTTTAAACAGTTGATTAAGATGAGAAAGCTTTTTAACTATTTGAAATTTTGAGATTTAAGCATTCACAATGCTATTTTTATATAATACTAAATAATATACTAGAAAAAATAGGACTCGCACCAGATCATGTTCTCGGACGGGAATCGAACCCGCGACCTTTGGATAACCGGTCCAATGCTCTGACCGCTGAGCTACCGAGTCACTAGTGGGAACGTCGAATTTCTTCTAGTATATCAACTCTTACGCTGCAAGCCAGCGCCATCTCACCAATGTAGAAGGAATTAACTTCAACATTCAACTGAACATCTTTCCAGATATTTTTAAACAGTTGATTAAGATGAGAAAGCTTTTTAACTATTTGAAATTTTGAGATTTAAGCATTCACAATGCTATTTTTATATAATACTAAATAATATACTAGAAAAAATAGGACTCGCACCAGATCATGTTCTCGGACGGGAATCGAACCCGCGACCTTTGGATAACCGGTCCAATGCTCTGACCGCTGAGCTACCGAGTCACTAGTGGGAACGTCGAATTTCTTCTAGTATATCAACTCTTACGCTGCAAGCCAGCGCCATCTCACCAATGTAGAAGGGTTCGATTCCCGTCCGAGAACATGATCTGGTGCGAGTCCTATTTTTTCTAGTATATTATTTAGTATTATATAAAAATAGCATTGTGAATGCTTAAATCTCAAAATTTCAAATAGTTAAAAAGCTTTCTCATCTTAATCAACTGTTTAAAAATATCTGGAAAGATGTTCAGTTGAATGTTGAAGTTAATTCCTTCTACATTGGTGAGATGGCGCTGGCTTGCAGCGTAAGAGTTGATATACTAGAAGAAATTCGACGTTCCCACTAGTGACTCGGTAGCTCAGCGGTCAGAGCATTGGACCGGTTATCCAAAGGTCGCGGGTTCGATTCCCGTCCGAGAACATGATCTGGTGCGAGTCCTATTTTTTCTAGTATATTATTTAGTATTATATAAAAATAGCATTGTGAATGCTTAAATCTCAAAATTTCAAATAGTTAAAAAGCTTTCTCATCTTAATCAACTGTTTAAAAATATCTGGAAAGATGTTCAGTTGAATGTTGAAGTTAATTCCTTCTACATTGGTGAGATGGCGCTGGCTTGCAGCGTAAGAGTTGATATACTAGAAGAAATTCGACGTTCCCACTAGTGACTCGGTAGCTCAGCGGTCAGAGCATTGGACCGGTTATCCAAAGGTCGCGGGTTCGATTCCCGTCCGAGAACATGATCTGGTGCGAGTCCTATTTTTTCTAGTATATTATTTAGTATTATATAAAAATAGCATTGTGAATGCTTAAATCTCAAAATTTCAAATAGTTAAAAAGCTTTCTCATCTTAATCAACTGTTTAAAAATATCTGGAAAGATGTTCAGTTGAATGTTGAAGTTAATTCCTTCTACATTGGTGAGATGGCGCTGGCTTGCAGCGTAAGAGTTGATATACTAGAAGAAATTCGACGTTCCCACTAGTGACTCGGTAGCTCAGCGGTCAGAGCATTGGACCGGTTATCCAAAGGTCGCGGGTTCGATTCCCGTCCGAGAACATGATCTGGTGCGAGTCCTATTTTTTCTAGTATATTATTTAGTATTATATAAAAATATGTGGGATAATTGAAATAGGCGCGATCTTGGTTGTGTGAAGCTGAGACTTTTATTGAAGTGGTGGCTTCCTCGGCAGAACTAACCGAGTAAACTGTCTTGATATACTTGGTGCCAGATGATCCAAGCAGCATTGGAATGCGATGCACCCGCATTCTAATGAAAAATTAAACAATATCTACCACTGAACTATTTAACACTTGACACTGGCAAAAATTACTTCCAAGAGGAAAGTAGATTGCCATAAAAAAAAAAAGAAGAACGTGATTGACGAATAAATTCTACTTACTACATAATGGATCATAAATTCTCCTTAATATTACTTTACTCCGAGCAATTTATTTTTCAGATTCAGTAAAGTAAAAAATTAAGTATTGTTAAAAGTTAAAAGTATAATAACACAAGCAGCCGCCCGCGACTTCATCTGTAGACGGTTGTTTTTCTATCCCTCGGGAATTTCTGAACGAAAGGTGCCCTATGTCCTTTCCTTTACCCCTGACGGGAGTGCAAAATTTAATTTCATGATGATCGGTTGAATGTTAAGACGTGAAAGCGCAAACACTCACTTTCACATTACCAGTGGATCTGTGAGATGTAGACCTCGCGTTTGTGTCATTTTTTGAAATGGCTGAAATATGAATTTTCCACATAATATCTCCGCCATTTTGAAAATTTCGAAAAACTAAATCGACAAAAAAATATATTTATTTATCGAACCTGCTCACAAAATTTCACGAGAATCGGTTGAAAGGCGACCTGTAGAAGAGATCAATAAACGGATAGCCGGACATCGGAAGGACATACGAAAGCATTTTTGCCCAAGCTGAAACGAAGACGCTTCGCTCGCGCTACGCGCTCGCTCGGCCAATTAATGAGGGTTACACAGTTCGTAAGCTAAAAATATGCTTATAGTTAGCGGCACTACTTGCTTTAAAAAATAAATAAATATTAGACAACATCACAAACATTGCTCCGTTCCAAAGTAAGTAGCTAATGCACTTGTGTTATGGAAATCAGAGACATGGGTGGAAATACAAACACTCCGATCTGAGCCAATAATGAAAAGTTCGTTTTTCTAAATTGACCCAGCCGGGGATCGAACCCGGAACCTCAGAGATGGCGACACCTTGAAAACCGGCGTACAAACAACTCGAACACAGAGGTCGTCTATATTATGTAATATTAAACCTACTATATAGGCTGGATTATTTTAATGCCTCCTGGGAAACTACTCTAAACAATGGCAATAGAAAATTTCACTCGAAGGAAATATTCTTTTATTTTTTAAAAGAAACAAAACTACATTCAAAGATTTTTAAAATACGTTTCCCACACCCAGGAATCGAACCAGCTAAAATTCGAAAATACAACCCGCTTTACTTAAAATATACTTTAATCATAAGGATCAAATCTCTGTGACAAACATGGTTAATTAAATAAAAGGTTAACCATCAAATCTAAACTTATTTAAATTGAACAGGAAAAAAAGATGTAAGATAACTAATTCAATGTTCGAAATGGGCCCCCTTAACGCATGTGGTTTGACTTTCATTGTTTTCCTAATATTTTCGATAAACCACCGTTAAGTTCCTCAGAAACTCGGAAACCGAAACTCTAACTAAACTCGTACTTAACGGTAGTTTATCGGAGGTTTAACTTTATCGGATTGAAACTTTTACCTCTGATAAAGTACCTCAGAAACCGGGGGCTATACATAAATTCATCAAATAATCAAAAATTACTTTACCTGGTAACCAAGTAAAAAAAAAATGACCTCCGCCAAATAATGATATCCGACAATACTAAGCTTTTGTACAAACTCCCTTGTTCAAATGCTTTACACAAGTACCTAACTAAAATCAAACCAAATATTGACATCACTTTGAAGTTTTCCTTTTATATTAGTTAAGCGTTTCGACCTGCAGGTCTATTACATAAAAAAGAATCGCGATAATCGTGCGCAAATCGTCGTTCAGTTTACTTTATATTGAACCATAATCGCGAGTTAATAGTGTCACAGAGTGGGACGAACATCGTCCGCTTATCGCAATTGTCGTTATGTATATAGGCTTAAGCCTGCTGAAATCATTAGCAATAATATAAAATCAATATTTTTACGTAACATAAAGTTCTAAGAACGAGCCAATCTAAATGTGATATTTTATTCATGACCCAAAATACTAAGTTCCTCAGTAATAGCGCGGATGGTCTGAGCGAGGTAGCGCACGAATCGATTTAGGTCGCCGACTATGGGAACATAATAAAATAAGTTAAAGCAGTATCGCAACTACAACGTATAACACAGTATATGAAGACCAAGCCGAATATGGTAGTTAATAAGTCATGAAGGGCAGGCCCATCTTTCCCACTGGGCACTCTGGGCACGTGCCCAGGGCCCGGAAATCGATAGGGGCCCCCCTAGTTCCTGCCAGATCGCTTATTACCAAAAAACGTAAAAACATATTTAGGAATTTCGAAAACTTAAACAATATTTACTAACTACAAATACTACTTGCTTACTAGCTTTTGTATGCGCATAGCTATCCTTCTCTTGTCCGAATATCAGGATATCTGATTTCAACATGTTTAGATAAAAAGTCAAGATCATAGGGTGCCCAGGGCCTCAAATAGGTTAAAGACGGCCTTGATGAAGGGTATCTCTAGACCGTAAGTTGTAAATAGCGATATGTTAGTAATCTACACCTGCGAGGTTGTGGGTGTTAACCCTGTATATATGTGCAAATAACCCTGTATATGATAAAATCTATTCCTCCTTAATTACATGTAAAAGAAGAAATAAAGAGTAGGCGATGTTGCCACGGTAATGATATCGAAAAAAAGAGTTTAGTTGAGATACTGATTTAGCTTGTTGACTGTGCCATGGGTTTCACGCAACGCAATATATAGTTGTCGTCGCTGCTATTATAATATTTCTGCGTGCTTGTTAATAAAAAGAATGACTTTCGGGTAAGATTTTATCCATGAATATGCTGGTGTATTTTTTTGGCTAAGTATTTTTTTTTAAATGATATGATGACCTGAGTGATGTAGTGGTCAACATGCCGGTCTACCACGCAAGAGGTCCCGAGTTCGATTCCCGACCGAGCAGAAATCGAAATGATGAATTTTAATTTCTGTGTCGGGTCTAGGTGTTACTATGTATAATAAATATATATCAGAAAGTATATAAGTAGTATATCAGTTGTCTAGCACCCATATTTACAGGCTTTGCTTAGTTTGGGGCTATATGGCGCTGTGAAATTGTCCAATTATTATTATCATTATTATTATAACATTTGTAAAAGTATTTTACTCCGTAGTCGAGTGGCTTTGTACACAGGTTTTCAAGGTGTCGCCATCTCTGAGGTCCCGGGTTCGATCCCCGGTTGGTAAACTGATAGTAAAAAGATAAGTACTAAATTGATTAGTAAACGAACTTTTCTATATTGGCTCAGGTCTGGGTGCTTGTGATACCACCGTAGTCTCCGATTTCCATAACACAACTTACTTTAGAATCAGAGCAATGTATGTGATGTTGTCAAATACTTATTTATTATGTTTAAATATGTTAATGATAAGTAAAAGACGTCATAATGGGTGGTAGGATAAAAGAATTGACGATTTAAAAATGCTTGTTATGTAAGCTAATTTGAATAAAGAAATTTCAATTTCAATATAAATAAAAAAAAGGACTCTTATAATGATAATTACTTTGATAAAGATGGCCACCAACTATCGTTACAGCCTTAATTCATTCCATGACTCAACAAAACAGACTTAATCCTCGAATAGTGAATTACTAAAATTGTATCCATTCACATATTTATTCCAGATAGTTGTATATTGCAGAATCATCACAGACTCGGCTAATTTTGAAACAACAAAACTTCAATATTTGGAATGAAAATTTCTCCTGGCATAACAATCCACTACCTTCGACGATACCAAACGAAAACCTAAATAGTATATTGAGCTATGTAAAAGGAGAATACTTTTATTTCATAACAGAAATAAAACTGACGAGGCACCGTGGAAATAAAAACAAAGACGCAGTTGATAAATGTATTCAGTGTACATTCTCAAGTGCAAATATTTCTAAAGTAAATGTTTGTACAAAACTCTGTCATATGCCTCTTAGTATAAAGTTTCAAATGAGAAAACTTGACGTCTCAGCAAATGTTAGAGTACTCGAATATTAAGAACTTTAGTGAAGACGGCACGGAACGTTTTTAATAGGTTTTGGACTGTACTACAGGCAAAAGAGAGATATCTGTGCGATAAAATATTATATGGTTAGTACATTATTAAAAAGTATAATATAATAATAATATGTTTAAACACATGAAAGTTTTAAAAGGCAAAGTTACATACAGCTTGGATCATTTTGCTTTCGTATATTTAAAATTGAAACTTAGTATGAAGATTTCTACAACATTTTGAAGTAAGCAACTATGGCAAAGCAATAAATAAACAACCTTTTTTTTAATTAGGCATTCTGTTAAATATTATAAAGCTTACCTTGATTGATTTCATCCACTCAAAACTTAACTAAAGGTAACACGACAACCATTCGAATTTGTTCTTTATGAAAACTATACTGATTAAACATTAACTATGAAAAATACGGCTTCAAGAAAGTATCTACGTAGTGTCTATATTCTTGCCGTTTTATGTCAAGGTTTCTAAGTGATCGTATAGGAAACTCCTAGATAGCGCTTTTGTTATTCTGTCACGGGTTGAATAGTCTCTTTATGATTTTTCGCTGCACTATAAAATTTTTGGTACCCATAAAGTAATAAAAAGGTATCCAAATATTTGTACTTGTTTTGAGATTCGCTTCTCTCACATAAACATTTATTTGTATTCAAAAACAAGAAATAATTTTTTCCATTGTCAATTTTATTTGCCATTCATTTAGTATTTCTTGCTCACAAGACAGCAAGAAGCTTATCAAATTTATCAGAAACTAACAGTAACGGTATTTACAAACACAAAGATAATAATTAAGTGCTTTTCACTGTCTATATTTCACTACCACCAGACTTTTTTTACTGACAAGAGGAACGCATAAAGGTAATTGCAGATGATGATAAAGTTCAGTCTTATTGAAAATTTAGGAATAAGATAAAAATAACCTTGTCCACTTCACTATTCGAAGTTCATTATAACTTTGGAAAGCTCTCCAACTTCGGACTAAACAACAACAAATACGTGTGAAAGTAAATTCGATTATAATTGATTAATTGCTGATAACTTCGAAGGTTTTTCAATATAACTTTCTGTAACTCGCGTCATAAATTCGAAGTAAGAACTTTCGTTGATGGGTACGTAAATGAATTCATAATAAGACGTCATGGTGACGACAACTTTTATATGGTGACTCCTTGCTCGATAACGTATTAAACGAAAAAAAACTAATATAAAAAAATAAAATAAAATACAGACGACTTGATAACCTCTTCCTTTTTTTGAAGTCGGTTAAAAATTAGGCTTAAAACATCATTATGACTGCCATCTTTGATATTGGTACTGGGAAGTAACAAGATACTACTACCAACTTAGAAAAAAAAATATTTAAAACAAATGAATAACACAACTGTAAGTGTGTTGTGTTATTCATTTGTGTTACTTAAATGAATAACACAACACAATTTACTTTGAAACGTCTAACTCAATCACTTTACTAATTTTAACGAATAAAAATTTAAGTAAAATAAAGATACTATCAAGTTGAGAGCCACCCCCTTTTTTAAATCGATTAAAAAAGAGAATATTGTTAAAATATTGAGATCTCAATTTGTTAAACGTTTGCGCGTTTAGTAAAAGAAGTAAGTATTCCAATGGCTGGTCATAAGATGGGTGACCTATTTGATCTAGTTTTGAAGCCATTAGCTTCAGCTGTAATTTTGCCAGTCAGTTATAATGACATATTGTTATGATAGTAGTCAATATCGACCGCTGAAAGCCACACGTAGCGAGTGATGGTTTCATCAGAGCTGTTAGTCATAATGTGAATGCAATTTTACACTATGGTGATGTGAAATAGAGTTAAAATTCCTAAAACGTATTTTAATTTTAAAATATTTCAGTTATCCCGTATAATTATTATTTACCTACCAGAAAATGCACTTAGTATTTTTATATTGTTGATTATAATTAATATAATAATGATAAACAATGAACTTACCGTTGAGTAAGATCTTCCACAATCTTTTTATATAAAAAATATGTTTATTAGTAAAATATCTACCTTTATCTGATCAAAGCCGATGAAAGCAGCTTTTTGTTAAAAAGCGGGTATACTGCCCAACAAGCTTTGATGAAAATGATCAAAGCAAAGTATAAACATCACAAAGAAATGAAAAAAAAGTTATGACAAACATTTTTCCTTTTGTTTCAGGTTGGGACATGTGGTACAAACACGTGTAGAAAAGTGCTAATGTACAAGTGTAAATATTTGACAGCAAATTTAATGATAGATAGAAAATAAAACGATGCATTTTGCCGGGTGTGTGCAGAGGACACTGGTTGCTTTCCTAGTTCTGGCTGTGACATCTCCTTCCGCTACGCAGAACACCGTGATTTCAGGTAAGTAAATAAAAAATTTCATTTTTGAGAACATTTTATTATATTACTGGCTAATATTTTCGTTGCTGTATTTTTTACTATTTACAATAAAAGTAAGGCCAAGTTTTATCTATCTTAAACTATAATAAAATATATAAAAAAACAATTTATTGCGAAAATAAAAGGAAAAAAACTTTACTGCTTGCAGTAAAACCGTTTTTATGTAAAACGATACACAAATATACAAAAAAATATTTTTTAAGTTTTTGAAACACACTCGTATATAGATAATACTTATACAAAAGTAAGTAAATATTGTTACGTGTCCTTTTGGATTATAATTTAAATATCAGCGGAAAAATCTAATTCGAATTGTTATGCTCAATATCGTATATTTTTATAATTAATAATAATATTTAATGGCTGCTTTTAAAAGAAAACCTACGCAATAAACCTGACAACTTTACTATTCCAAATTAAAGATTAGTAGACACTTGGATCGAAATCGAATAAGTTAATTTGTATGACAATTGCATTTACAAACAACTTCTATCCATCAACTTCATTTCGCAAAATTCCAGACCCGCTGAAGGAAAAGAAAACGAATACACCAAAGCCTCGGCCAAAGCAGAAAATCCGAAAGGCTGCGATTAAATAAGGCTTTTCTCAAATCTCCGACCCACCGTCCTTCTTCAAACAAAACAGATATAACAAAGCGGCTTAGACATTATTAAGTATCTTAATATCTCGTGACAGCACTCATATATTACAAGAATGTCCCAAAATAGAGAGGGACGACTGAAGCATGTGAAGAATTTCAAATGAAATTCACTTCGTGTGGTTAGACCTTTAATACAGCCACTTAGTTTTTAAGGTTTTTATAATATTAATTAAACTGTTATGAAAGTATTTGACAGTTCAAAAACGTTTTGTAAAATAAAAAAAGCTCTTGTAAATGCTTTTCCGAAAAATATTTATAACATGTCTAATAAATAAAAAATATTTGTATTTATCAGACATAAATAATATGGCATCAAATTGTGTATGACATCACAACAAAGAAAGGTTGTGTAGTTGTGTAGTCAACAATGTAAGGTAGACCCAGATTTGCTGGGTCAAAAAGCATCCTTTTCAAAATTATTTTTTAGAATAATTAATTTAACAAACTAATGAACCTTCCGAGATACGACTCGAGACTTTAATATCAAAAATACCGACAATTTTGACGAAGGAAGGGTTTGATTTTCAATGGCAACGTTGTAAAGAAATTTTGATCAAACTGTGGGCCTATTACATAAAAAGAATCG
Source organism: Catoptria pinella (assembly GCA_963556745.1). NCBI lineage: Eukaryota > Metazoa > Arthropoda > Insecta > Lepidoptera > Crambidae > Catoptria > Catoptria pinella. The sequence continues at coordinate 12,334,822 of OY750763.1, forward strand.
CAATAATCGGACGTAATTCGTCGTTCAATTTACTTGATATTGAACCTTATTCGTGGGTAAAATTAGTGTCACGGAGTGGGACGAACATCGTCCGCTTATCGCGATTGCTTTTATGTAATAGGCCTGCTGGTGACTTTGTTCCGGTTATTTCAGCGCTAAAAATGTTATGTAATATCTTTTTTAGTCTAAGTGACAAACACCATTTTGTAAAAGGCTTTACAATTTTTGTAGGTTGTATAGAAATACGTTGGGATTTTGTTATAAATTAGCAGTACCTTTGTCGTTCTCTTCTATTCTTTCCTGTCGGCCGTCATCACTTCATTCACTCCCTTCACATTCATATAATTTCGCACACAATTCATTCATATTTTCTATGGTCTTTATTTTCTTCTCCATCCATCAACGTTCATGTCCAACACTTTTCTAGCTACACTTTTCATCCCTTCTTATGTCCAAACCAATACAGACGGCATTCGGAAATAGAATAAACGTGTAATAGTAGAGTTGAATATTGTTATTGGCAAATTATTTTGTATCGGATCTTATTCATATTTCATTTTATTTAGAAATAGTTTAATTCCAACCAGGGGCTTTATTGTAAGCAATGAGTTAAGACTCAGAATCTATCACTTTTGCTTTTAATTTGGCAATCGTGTACATCACTATGTCTCAATGACAGTTTGTCACAGTGCCTTGTAATGCCACAGCAATGGACGTAGCATTCGTGCCAAATTGAAAGCGATTGCGATAGATTTTGAGTAAACAATCAAGTGGCAGGAACTAGTTTCAAGGAATTTATAAAACTTACTACAAAGTTTGTTCACTAATTAAAGGTTGTTGCATATCTAAAGTAGCAGCAGTTCCATTAACTTGTCACCTGAAATAAAGCAAGACTTATGAAATTATGATATTTCTAATTTCCCAACAACATAATTTGCAGGTTAGCACGCTCTTTCATAAGTGTGTTGCCGCCATATTGCGGCTTTCAAAGCTTAGTAAAGCCTTCAGTTGAATTTCTTGCAAAGAACACTAATAAACCTATAGGCGATGCTTTCACCTGACAAAATATTTGCAGTGAGCATACGAGCGAAGAACAAAGTCATCCCAAGAGAATTCTTTACTTAACTGGTACGTTCCGTACGGAGTACGTATTTTTTCCACGCCTTCGCTCTTGGGAGCAGCTATTTTACAAAGCCAAATATTCGGCTAAAAGCATTCAATGTTGGAAAAATTTAACGCGTTTTGGTAATATTCTAAGCAGTGGTTTTTGGTTCATAAATTTCGTATACGTTTTTCTTTTGATTTTTATTTATTTTCAAGTAATATACCTATTGTTGTATAGGAGTGATGTTTTATCCATTCTTGAATTGGTCTCAAAATCGAGCAGTCTATTATTGAATATGTTATAATCTGAAGAAAGTTCTTTTTATTTTTAATTTGAATTTCTTATATTTAAAATTGTTATTAGTTAAAATATACAACTGTATCTTTCGTTTACCCATAAAATACCTTTTTTTTGTTGTTGCTTATTTACAAAACGAGTTGATAATATGTCACCGATAAAAACAATAAAAAAAGTCCGTGTTCTTAGAATCTTTCATCCAAATTGTCGAAGTTACTCTCGTGAATACAAACATTCGGTTCCTAAAACATATAGATAAAACAAATGGAAAAGTCAAGTTAAACTGGAAACTTCATAGCTGTTCAAATGTTGCGATACTTAAGTCAATAATAACTCCCTTGATGGAAGTTTTGGGACCAAACCCGTCATGGTCATTCTTTTGAGAACCCAGTTGGGTCCAGAGCCCGAAGTTATCCTTTTAAGAAAAGTCTGTTTCCTCTGAAACTTGAAAACTGGACATCAAATATAAATCTTAACTTAGAATTTCGGAAATGTTTTCTTTCTTTAAGTATGTATTGTATAAAACAAGGAAGTACTACTCTACTACTAATACTCTTCTACTCTTCTCTACTACTCAGCCAAACTGAAGTTAGGTTTGTACTACTTTACTACTGCTACTCTAATTTCTGCTTTTATAGGTTACATAAATATTAAACAAAATCTGTTTTATGAAATTCAGTTGATAGAAAACATACTGTATATTAAATTACTAAAGTACCGCCTTAAAAATATGTTACTTGGAAAAGTGTTTCAAGTAGCATTTAACTTGAATTAATAATTTGTTCAAAGGTTGTAATTATAAAGCTTGTGATTCTGAAAAATACTATATAATTTCCATATAGTCTGTAATTTTTTAACCTTGTTTAACCTAGATACCTATTTGATATTTCATAAAATGTAGGATTATATTTTGAATCCGAGCAGTACATACTTAAATAATTAAAAGAAACACTTTTATTGTTTTTTTTTATTTCTAGTAGTAACTAACTAGGATGAAATACATTACTTTAGGCATCGTTATAATAAAAAAGAAAAACCTCCTTCAAAAAACCTTAAAAAAATTGCTATAAAAAACAGCTTCAAAAAACAACAGCTCTAAAAAGCAAGAAATAATATTCAAATCTGCATAATTACTATTCAAGTACCTACGCATATCTGATATTAAAAAAACGTCTTTTGAAGTCGGGTGGGGCTAAAGATATTTTCCTTTTTTAATCACAATAACATTTATCGTGTTTTTTCTTTCTCAGTTTAATTTTTAATTCTTAAAGCCCCACCCGACTTCATAATTTTTTAATGATAACTAGCATTCGTCTTTATTATCATCGTATTTAGATCTGCAAAAAAAGTAATTTTATAATTTTTTTCAACCTCCGTATTTTTTCGTTTTGAAATCTAATTAATCTTACGATGTAAGAGATGAATTCAGAGGATGTGAAATTAATGTATCAGTAAAGTGACACTGCGAAAGAAACAGCGTTTTCATCCAACTCTAGAATAAATCTTATTTCTTAACCATCCCTCTTTATCTTTAGCTGAGATTTACGTAAGTTATGGACAAGAAACTGTAGGGATAGGGAAATTTTGAAAGCAATTACATCATTATGTTGAAGGAATAAGAAATGTTAATTTTAAGAAGGGACATTGCGGCCTTCCTTTGAGAAAAAACGTGTCGTAATTTTCCTTGTGCCCGGCATGAATTGTGGACGAACAATCAAATTGTATACTCAAAAACTGCGGGGGTGACGCTAAATGGTTGTGAGGTGAGACCCTTCAGTATATTACTACAATCTAGATGGTTAAAGCTTTTATATTCACATTGATCATGTCCATCTGTCAAAATAGGTATTTCGTTAACCCACGCACGTTACCTAATAATAGTTATGAGTATAGTAATCTAAAGTGCTTGTAGAACATAAATAATATAATATGCCGTCATACGTAATCAAGAACAATATAATATAACTAAAAATATTTTTGTACTAAAAATAATAAAGATACCACAGCGAGGAACATTTTTATCATCAAAATTACAAGACCTGAATCTGCTGAACCATTTCTTTGCAGTTGTATTCGACAAAACATCTTCTCCAAAAACATCACAAATAATTTTTTGAGCACTAGCAGCATTCATTATTTTTCGTCAAGGACCTGAACCCTTATCGAAAAAAAATATTGAAAATTTAAAAAGCAAGACAATTTTCAATTTGTTTTAATTTTAAGTTAGATTAGCTTTCAATTAAAAAAAAAGGAATTAAAGCTCTTGATCCGTTTAGGCACTACGAATATTCGTACAGACACACAAACATAGGCTTTTAACTTATAACACCCCTCTTTGCGTTGCGTCGGAGGTTAAAAAAAAAAAGAAAATTTCGCTTTTCTAAAGCTGGGTATGAAGACAACTTGGAAACTTTGGTCCTTAAAGCGTAAACATGGACTATGAAATTGCATTATTTTTGAAGAAATCTGATAATGATCCATGACAGAAAAACAATTTAATGGGTTATGTTAATCATTATGCTATGAATACACTTCTAAGACTTTCGCGCGTACAGTTCATCTATATAAATATAAAAGGGAAAATCACTCACTCACTCACTCACTCACTCACTGATCACGAAATCTCAGAAACTACAAGTGCTAGGAGTCTCAAATTTTGCATGGGGGCTCCTTTTAGGGCGTAGGTGCTCACTAAGACGGGATTTTGTGAAATTCAACCCCTAAAGGGGTGAAACAGGGTGGCAAAGTTTGTATGGGAGGACGCGATTCCTTGGCCCGATTGACTTGAAATTTGGCATAGACATTCTTTCACAAAATTAATTGAACACGTGTTTCGTTTTTTTTAATATTTATCACCTAACAGGGTTAAAAAGTGATATAAAGCTAATTTTGCTGTGATTGACTTCGACGTCGGAATTGAAACTTTTTTGTGCATTTGATTGATTCATTAAGAAAAATAAATATCATTTGTCATCTCAACGTAGTATTACATTCTCTTTGGTCATTTCCCCTGAGAGTAGGTAGAATGCATTTCATTGAATAGTACCTATGGCGTTATTTTGGCAGTGCTGTCATTTTTTCCGTCCTTGCGTTGTAATAAGGTGCAAAATTATTCCATCTAATTATCAGTTTAATTTTAAAAGAATACAATATTCGGTCAAGTCGCCTATGCTATGACAATTAATAAAGCACAGGGACAAAGTTTAAAAGCGGCTGGTGTAGATCTGCAGTGATTGTTTTTCCCATGGCCAGCTCTAATGTCGCCTGCTCGAGAGTCAGCTCGCCGAATAGCCTTTTTATTTTGCAACCGGATAACATGACAAGAAATGTGGTAGGTATAGAACATGTTACAAAAATACCCCTAATGCCGAATATGGTATATCGGGACCATCAAACTGAACAACTTTTACTATTGGGACCAACTCTCAAATCGCGAAAAATTAATCAACAAAAATTCAAATCGAAAATATTAAAACGTATGAAACACATTTTGATATTTTTTGATTTGAATTTTTGTATGAAACAGCTTATTTTTATTATAGAGAAGTGTTGGATGATCGAGATTGAGAATCCTGTTAATGCACAACATATTTTTATTTAGAACTAGCTGCACCCGGCATGCGTATATTGCAATGCTCCGTTTTTTTAGCCAGGGACTTTCTCGGTCGTAAGCAGAACAATTTGCCAAAGTTTCATCATAATCGGATCAATGGTTTAGGAGTCCCGCCGTCTGTACACTTAGATCTTTTAAACTATGCATAAAAAACCGCATCAAAATCGGTCCATAAGTTTGGGAGCTAGGTTGCCTCAGACAGACAGACACACACAAGTCAAAATTATAACACCCCTTGCGTATGTCGTATATACATATAGTGTTGGCCACATAATTAAGGACACAAGTCGATTTTCATACAAGCGAGGTAATTTTGAAGTCTTGGTTTTCCGCTAGGGATTGAACTAGCTGTGATCTGATGATGGCCATCCAGGGAGTGAATGGAGAAGATTCAGATAGCTATACACACCCAACTGATCTGGTCAGCATTCTAAGAGATGTACGTAAGCATAAGAATTTACAGTTGCAAGTTTTCATACATTTCTATACTATATGCGCGGTTTTTTTAAACATATCCTTACATCTCTTAAAATGCTGGTCAGATCACTTGGGTGTGTAAAGAAATCTGGATCTCCTCCATTCACTTCCTGGATGGCCATTACCAGATCACCGCTCGGTCAATCCCTGGCGGAGAAGCAATGCTTAAAAGTTACTTCGTTTGTATGAAAATCGACTGGCGTCCTTAATTTTGTAGCCACTACTATACCTATATAGACAGTCTAATAACTTCACACTCACCACATTAGTAACTACATTGTACCCGTGCGAAGCCGGGGCGGGCCACTAGTTAGAAATAAAACACTTTTTACGGATTAGAATTTTAGAATTATTCAGTTTGTATTTATTGGTGTCGAAACGTCGGGAATTCTAAAAAACCAATAAATACAAACTAAATAATTCTAAAACAACACCTGAATTAATAATATACGCGCTGTAATCCGTAAAAAGTGTTTTATTTCTAATTATGCTATGAAGTTTGAACATCTTATAACAAAACCTTACTCTTGGAAACGGATTAATTTACATTCACTTAACATTAAATTACCTGTAAACGAAACTGTCTCATCGATATTTCTATATAACGTTTTGCCCAATAGTAAACACAATGGGTTCAATATGTCCAATTTCTTGTGTAACTGATTTGAATGCAATACAAACTTCACCTCACCTGACTGGAAACTCGTTACTTACACTGCCAACTTCCTCTGAGGCCGAAGTTGTTCAAACGTTCTCTCCATTGCATTATGCTAGTTGGAACACCAACAATCGTCGTTTCAACTTGTTTAAATGTTATATTTTAACCACTTTCCTGAACAATGATTTATTGAGCTAAGGTTATATTTATTTACAAACAATGAGCTCAGTAAAATTTAGTTCCTTGTAGTAGTAGTAGGCAAAAGTGCTACTGGTACATGTGGCATTTGCAAAATGTGTTATTGTTTGAAAGGGAAGTTGAAATATATTTCGTTGCAGAATTCGTATTTTGGTTTGAAGTTCAAATAATCTCCTTTTGGACGTTTTTCCATTGAATCAAAATCCCGTGTCTCTTGGGCAAAGGGCGTTCTCGGTAGATTTTTATTTAAATCGATCTTGAGTTTCATACTTTATTTAACTACATACTTTCTCAGTTTTCTTCGCATCTGCTAAAGTACTGTATATCTGTCATTTGGAGCCGTTTTATTCCTTTTATCATTTTGCCAAACAACATGGGTCGCAAAACGACAAAAATTTTTGGTCCGAAACATTGTATTAGTATGGGAAAGGGAATGTATTTTTTGTCTTTTTTCAACCCAACATGGGTATTTCTTTGTCAAACATGTTTAGTTTCATTGGAAGAATATCCTTTAAGGGGATTAAAACGACAAAATTACGGTGTATAACTTTTAACTTAGACAAAATCTCATAGTTTCACCAGGTAGATAAATAACAGTAAACTGGAGTAGTACGACTCAGGGTCATAAAATACTATTCTCCAGTTATAAAATGCTGTACAATTTTGTGTATCGGATGAACATAAAAGAGCAACAATATCAAGTGCCATTTATAACAAAAGCCATTCGCAATCGAAACAAATATTTGAAATGGCTCTCTTTTTCTTTTGTGACGGTGGCATTGCTTCGTTATTGCAACTGGTACTACCGTAAATAGCATAGCGTCGCGACTGTGATTTTGCCAGATATAGCGAAATACAGTGTACTGTAAAATCCGCTCGAATGAAACTTCCACTATATTTCAGAATAGGTTGTATTTGATGACGAACTTCAAAACAAAAAGCGCGGATTTGTTTTCTTTATAGTTACTGCATGTTTCAACAATTATGTTTCGCTCGCAAAAAAAGGTACATACAAAAAAAAAACAAGTTTCATATAGGCTATAGTGTAGTGACCAATTTCAATCGAGTGAAAAATATTGATAGTAACAGCTGTATATGAAATATTTTGTAGGTAATAAAAAATCACCACAGACGTTTCATATTATTTATTTTATGATACGCTAAACAAAATTTGTGGCATTCATAAACTAAGCCATTAAAACGTTAAGAACGCGAGCCCTAGCATCACTTGCTGCTAATAAAACCATGTCACTAGCGGTTTATGAGGAGTGGGTACCCATAAATTATTATAATTGGCCTTCCCGCATGAGCTAAAATCAAAGCTTAGTAACCCCTAACCTCACTGTGTGGTATTAAATTTCGATCAATAACTTTTCTAGGGTTCCGTACCCAAAGGGTAAAACGGGATCCTATTACTAAGACTCAGCTGTCCGTCCGTTTGTCTGTCTGTCTGTCTGTCACTAGGCTGTATCTCATGAACTTAGACAATTGAAATTTTCACACATGATGTATTTCTGTTGCCGCTATAACAATAAATACTAAAGAACAGAATAAAATAAATATTTCAGGAGGCTCCTATACAATAAACGTATTTTTTTGCTCGTTTTTGCTCGAGTAGACGCTTGAAATATTCACAGAATATTTAGTTATGTATTCACTTTAAAAATTAATTATTTAAATTAAAATAAAACAAATATTTAAGGAGGGCTCACATACAAGATACATGTTTTTTTTGCCTTTTTTATAGATAATGGTACGGAACCCTTCGTGCATAAGTCCGACTCGCATTTGTCCGGATTTTACTTTCTAGGTAAGAGATAATAACTCTATGTTGTATAATAATAATATCATAGTTTGGTAAATGTATGATTTTATAGGTTTTAAAAAGTGTCTATTTTATGCTGACGTATTGCTAAAGGAAAGGGCACTTATTTTAATCAATTGTATAAAACTAAAAAAGCACCTTTGCCGTCACAATGTTATGTGACCAGTGCCTCTATTATGAGTTTGACCTTAGATTATTTATATGTTGTCCTTAGAATATTTATAAATCTAAGGAGTTGTCATAGTAAACGCGCCTGACTTAACTATTATAGTAAGCGAATAAACGCCGTTTGAATAGTAAACTATGACGACTCTATTATGAGTTTCAGTAAACGTAACTGAAACTTTACTTGCCTTGACGGGAATGTCACCTATACAGCATAGTTAACATTTCCGTCATGTTGGCAGTCTTGAATAATTTTTTCATACAAAACTGTAAATCGCAAATATTTTAATTTGGTTTTATAATTTTTATTTAATAATAAAACAAATACTGTGTTAATCCGAATAACATCACAAGAAGAGTTAGTTATGCTCAAATTGCAAATCATTTTGGTATTACGTTTGTATGGGAAGCTCACTGTTCGCCAAACTCTTAAACGTTTTAAGAATAAACATACTTTTTGTAAACACAAACCATCACAAATATCATAAAAATCATTCAAAAATGTGACAGACAAAAACAAACATTTTCATTTTAGCGGTATAATACGCTATCAAACGAATAAAGCTTTAGCTAGGCATTGAAAAGTCAGCCCTAAATTTTCAAGACGTGTCTGACTAACTTTTCCAATTAGTCTTTTGTTTTCATCGTACTAAACTAACTTAGAATACAATAACTTGTTTATGCTAAAGCTTATTTTAATGCTTTAAAGAACGTATAAGAAAGCAGAGGATTAGACTGTCTAGCTGTTTAAGTATGAAAGATAGAGATATTTTTTTTTTAATTTATTTAAAATAAGTTGTGTTACCATTTCTTAGTCTGTACTTAACCTAGTTGAAACCATGTAGAATGTAGGTTGAAAAGTATATCGAGTTATAATTTTACATAAAACAATAATAATGTTTATTTTAATTGATTTAAAATCACTTGTGTTGCTATTTCTTAGTCCGTACTTAACCTAGTTGAAACTATGTAGAATGTAGGTTGAAAAGTATATTATGTTACTATTTTACATAAAACAATAATAATGTTTATTTAAATTGATTTAAAATCACTTGTGTTGTTATTTCTTAGTCCGTACTTAACCTAGTTAAAACAATTTAGAATGTAGGTTGAAAAGTATATTGAGTTATTTTTTTTACAAACGATTATAATGTTTTAGGAAAGTTACTAAAATAATAACTGCCTTTAATTTTCTGTAGATTACAATCTCAAGCAATTTACCAACGACCAATATGAGGTATTGCGTTTCCAATAATGCTATAATTGTTTACTAATGCCTAGTTTTGCCGGAGATGAAATCCTGGATCAATTATGTTTTGAAAGTAGGTATTTTTTAAGATAAATATTATATTGACTCTGAAAGTGCTGTCGCGATCAAAAACAAAGTCAAAAATAACTTTATTCAAATAAACTTAGTAATTAAGCACTTTTGAATCGTCTATATTTTCCTACCTCCCGTTTCACACTTTTTTAAGTCGACTATCTTAAAATACCTACTAGTTGTTCTGTAAAACAAATTATTTTGTTTGTTGAAAATTTAACTATGTGCAGTAATAATTTATTAAACATTGTAGGTATGTTTTTTAGCCCATATTATAATAGTTGTTGACTTTCACAATCAAGTACTTAAGTTAACTTTTTATTCCTCTAGCTGAGGTTTTTTTAAAGTGTGATCCACGAAGCTTTTAAGGGTCCGTAAAATGTGTATTAGGGGACCGCAGTTAACACTTCCCGTAACGAAGCTAATAATACAAGTGTTTTTTTTAACTTAGTTGGAATTTTTATAATTCTGAAAGTGGTCGTGACTTCAAACAGTTTAAGAAACACTGCTCTAGCTATATGAATATATTTTTTATCGTTCATTTTGATTTTTTTTTGTATGATCATCACCACTGATCATTTGTATACGCACCGAATGAATATCCAAGAAAATTCTTTGATAAAAAGAAATTTAGCACATTGTTATTATTCGTCAAAAGTATGTCAATAGACTTACGAAACAAATGAGTCTTAACGCCTCGTAATAAATATCAAATTTGCCAAACAAATTCAAACTCGGAGGACTAAAAATGCTTACATTACATGCGCCTAAGAGGATTTCCCTTTTACTCTGTCCTTGAAGTAAGCGCGAGAAACTCGAGCATTCATAATAATTACATTTCATAATAATGTCAACCTTGGCATACATTAACGAAGGACCAAATCATTAACATAAAGAAAGGAAAAATTAAACTGTTCAGCTTCAACATTGGAGAAATTTTGTTTCGGGTGTTCGTTAATGGTAGAAATAACAGCTATTTTTAATTAAAACAGAAGGCTTGAACATTCCCGTAGAAACGGAACGCACTTAATTGTTTTTTTTCTTCTGTTTATAATCACGGCGCTTGAGGCAAGGGAAGCTTGAAGGATTTCCTCATTAATTTAAAAGCGAGTTTTGTTGCTAGAATGGCTTTAAAAGATTCCTTTAGAATGTCATTTGTGAGTTACAGAAAGGGTGACGATCAGACAACGGGTTGATTGTGAGGGTCGTTATCGCGACTGAATTTCTTAGCAATGCCATTTATCTTTATACTTTTTTCTAGAAAAAGAATTATATAGCTGTTTTTTTAAGAAATCAAAACCAAAACCAGTATTAAAATCGTATCATACATGACATTATTTATACACGTACACACATAAATTGTTAACTCAGTTTGGTGCGTCAGAAGGAGTCCTCAATTTCACATGCCGTGAGCGACCCTCAAGTTTCGAGGACGAGTAACTCAGCTATTTAGTAAATTGGGCTCGTGTACTTTGTAACTCGTCATAGTTTCAATGGCTTTTACGTTTGTTGTTTGAAAAAGACATGCAATATTGTTAAATGATGGTACGTAAAAAACAGCCTGTAGATATGAAAGAATAATCATCGTTTAGGGGCAATTGTACTCATAACTTAAATAAAACGTATTATTTCAGATAACTTTAAATTGAGATTTTTTTAAATTTTAAGCCTTAAAATTTGATGGTTATTTGTATAACAATGTTTGCTACAACATTCACTAGGTATTAAGATTTACGCGTAAAATATAATTATTATGATGTGAAAATTATACTGCGTTATTATGAGTTTGTAGTTTTAAAACTGATTCTATTTAAATAATTGTATATTTTTATATAATTTCTATTATTATAATCTAAAAATTTTTGTATTATCTATGTGTTTTAACACGAAATATTTTGGTAATCGTCTACTATTCGTATTTTAAACACATATTCTGGAAAAGATTTTTAAAGTATTTACCTACAAAACTTAATATTTTGTTACTGAAACACGCGATTTCTGTTAATCATCATTAATAATCTCACATTTTTCACAAAATATTTCTGATGTTTCAGTTTCGTGACGTTTGAATAAAAGTTTACACTCAAATTTTTATATTTCGATACGCAACTACTTTATAACTTATAAAAATAAACAAAGGTGCAAAAAAAAATTCAACGTCAAATACTTTCGCACTGTACAAATTGACTCGAACTTCGTATCCGAAAATACTTTAATACCGGACCCGAAACGCAACGCCGATAAGCCCCTTAGGGTCGTTTTATTCATAGGTATCCAAATCTGGCCGTTAAAAGATTACCAGCCGCCTTGTGTTTTCGAATAAGTAGTTTTTTCCCGAAAAACCGCAGCCTCGGTATCGGACGGGCGAGATTTATATCCACATAATGCCCACTAGACAATACGTTCACTATATTTTTGCTAGCTTTCCCTAACGTTTTGCTTAGTCCACCATTTGTTATGCTCGTAGATTTTACCGAATTTTTGTTTAGATTCTGTTTCTGTCGTAGTGTGTGGATTTTTATTATTGGTATTGTTAAAGTAAATGATGTTACTTTGACTCGTATTTATTTGCTAGAAAAATAATATTGAACAAACGGTATACTTAAGTTACTTATTGTTTAATACACTTCCAAATGAGGAAGGTACTGATACAGATTGTCGAAATGATTTCCATATTCAATTGATTCAAGGTGACATGGCCACCGTGAAGACTTCTTGTGGAACCGATACAGTATCGTAAACTTTCTCTATGCGTATGTAAAACCGACTTTTTTTAGAACGCGTGCGTTGGTTTTTAATTAAAATTCTTAGGTTCTATTTGAAGAGCTGATAAACCGGTAATTTTTTGTATATTTTGTAGTTAATAGAATCTTTTTAAGAAAGCTTTCTTTCACAGACTGCGTGATGTCTGACTGAACGTCGTTGTCTAACCAAGTACCTATACGCGTAAATTTTAGTATGTATAATGTATACTTCTGTATACTTTAGTTATCTTTCAGACACCTAATTGTGGAAAAATCAAAGCAAAGGGAAAATTAATGAATAACAATAAATAAAATTGGTTACAAATAACGACCACAGTCCGCATCAAGACGGAACTGATAAAGCACTGATGTATTGATTCAAACAAAATTAGATTAAAGGAACAGCCATTTATTTTACATTAGTCCAAACGACAAAGGTTTTATACACAGTATATATATATGTACATATATATTTTTAATATAGTAGTGTAGCCACAGCATACATAAGAACCAGTATTCTACCTGTATAAAAATCAGCTGAAAGTGTGACAAAATGTCATGCTAACATATTCAGTATACTTTGGTACACAACGCGGACTGCGTGTGTGAAAAAACTTATCTACATTAATTATTACAAGGAATTATCGACTATAAGCGTTAGCGCCCACGAGCGACTTTTTGTAGCTGGCTAAGTTTGACACTCTTGTCAGTGTGTAGCTTGTGGGCGTTTTTATTTGATGCTGTCACTTTTTTGACAATATTGTTTAAAAGAGAGCATCACATTTAAACAGTGTCTAAGTTAAAAAAGTGTTTAAAAATATTTTGTAATAACACCATGGTTGATAATTGACAAATTGTAATACTTGAATTCTAATATTTTTTTCTTGAAAATGCTTTTATTTAGAAAAATCTGGAGCTCTATTTTTTAATCCTTCGGCTGACATCGAGCGCTCTTTACTACACATTTTCGTTTGAAATAGCAACATCAGTATTTTTGAATCGCTTGTTGGTCAGCAGGTTGTCAGTCAGTCTCTTAAGTCAGCGATTTTGAAGTGCGATTTAGTTGTCATTTGTGACTGACTCAAAATAACTCAATGATTAAAATAGGGCCCCAGATTTGTACCAATAAAAACATTTTAAGAAAAAATAATTTAATCCAAGTATAAGTGTTCCATATTTAAATTTATCATATAAAAACTTTTGGCATTCTCCTCGCATATACCGAAGTATACTAAGATTTACAGACTAACTGGTTAGGTACTGATTTATTTTCTGATGTATTTATGTGACTTGATGACAGAGTAAAAAAAATCTACTGTGAAGAACAGAGAAAAAGCTCAATGGAGCATTCCAAAGATGTTCGAAATTTAAATAACCCCCAACGTGTCAGTTCGCACCCCACAAATGTCGGTGCATTCCCCTCGCGTGTTCAAAAGCTTTGCATGTAGTAGTACCCGCGCTTTTCGTTTGTTCTATGTTTTTATTCTGGTTGTTTATTATTCCTGTGACCGTTAATTGTCGAGCATCACTTGCGGCACAAGACGTCCCCGGTAATACGGCTAATCCGACGATGTTCCGTGAAACTAATTTATTGATGCGAGACAACTACTATGTTTATGTTGCTGGAACTAGCTTTTGTTTTATGCATTTTAGGAATTGGAATTGTAAACTGTTTGTTAATGGTTGTTTATAGAAGCTTATCACGTAGGCAGCGTTTTAGAAAATATCCCTGATTGCAATTTCGAATTTTTTCGTTTTCGATTAAATAAAACATGTAGTATCGATATAATTTTTAAATACAGTTTAATAGTTACAACTTTGATAGTGACTCGTTTAATACAGTTTAATAGTTACAACTTTGATAGCAGACTCGCAAACGACAAGATCAAATTTCTAAACAAAAACGTTAAATTATAAAAAAAATATTTATTTGTATTTAGCAATCCTCTCAATTTTAACAAAACAAGAAAACATCACATTCACTTGTTTGTCTCAAATGTCAAAACAAAAGAAAGAGCATTTCTCCCGTGCGAACATTATATCAATCGCAGATTTTATTTCATTAGCTTCCGTCAACAATGCTAATGTTCGACGTAACTCAAGTCGTAAATGACAACAAGAAGTATAATTAGTGGAGGAGAGTAATTAGTGACCCTCCAATAATGTCGCGAATCGCGGAAGTAATCCGTAACAATCAGTGCTAAGAGTTCCGTGAGATATGGAGGGTACGTCACTCTTGAATAATAGGTGGTGTTGCCAATGTTATAATTAATAAAAGATTATCATTTGCAACGTATAAACATTGTTTATTAACCGACTTCAAAAAAAGGAGGAGGTTCTATGTTCGGCTGTTTATTTGTTTTTTTTTTTTATTTTGTTTTTTTTTATGTTTGTCCACCGATTACTCGAAAACGGCTAAACCGATTGACATGATTCAAACGCCACTTTATCAGGTTTGTTTCCCAGTTGGTCCCATTTTTTGAAAATTTGAAATCTTTTCAGTAGTTTTCGAGTAATCCTGAAAATACTGTAATTTTTTTGGTAACTTTTGCACGAGTTTTAACGGATCTTCAGACATAGCTTCTTTGTTTATAAACCGATTTAGATAATTCTTGTTTTGTTAGAAAGGGGATACTTTAAGGGTGTTTACATTAAAATTTCCTGCACATTGGACCTTGGACTTCGAACATACTCAAGAGAACTCTTCAAAATCAAATAGGATAGTGTATTAGTGATTACTCTACGGTATTAAAAGGTTTCACATCAGCCATTTTTAATCACACTGCTGAATTATGGGCTGATGAATAGGATGGACCATAACCCACCGCGCGGGCCCAATGCGGATTGGTGGGTGTTAATGAGTGCCAATGTAGCTGGGACTAACGGCTTAACGTGTCTTCTGAAGCACGGAGGAGCTCGAGATAATACACTTTGGTCACGCACCCCATGACTGACCCTTGCTAAAATTAACAGCGCGAAAAGTGGAAATTGAGTTATTAGGAGTATTATACCATTAAAAGGTGTGAAATATGAATAAAATGTATGTATATCGTTGCTTAAATTTACTTATACATACCTACCACAAAAAAGTTAAAAATAAAAAAGCTTTTAAAGATTAAAAAGAAAAACCTCCTTCAAAAAACCTTAAAAAAATTGCTATAAAAAAACAGCTTCAAAAAACAACAGCTCTAAAAAGCAAGAAATAATATTAAAATCTGCATAAGTACCTACGCATATCTGATATGAAATAACGTATTATGAAGTCGGGTGGGGCTTTAAGAATTAAAAAATCAAATTTAGAAAGAGAAACCACGATAAATGTTTATATAAATTTAAAAAGAAAAATATCTTGTAGCCCCACCCGACTTCAAAAGACGTTATTTTATATCAGATATGCGTAGGTACTTATGCAGATTTTAATATTATTTCTTGCTTTTTAGAGCTGTTGTTTTTTGAAGCTGTTTTTTTATAGCAATCCGGCGTTGCGGGGCGTAATGTAACATGATACAAAGCAAGCATTTGTGCAGTCAGTACGTGGAAACGAGCACGAACACGACAATTTTACTACATGGCGTAACGTAATATGCTCGTTGCGAATGTAACATTACGCCCCGTCGCCGCGCCGGTCAGTAGACCGCCTTTATAAAAGACTACAATCTGCAAAAACAATTACAATTGAAATAGGAACAGAGAATTCTTTACAAAAATTTAAATTCTGAACGCCCGATACAGAGCCATAAATTAAACTAATTACCACGATTTATTTCAAAGACAGATTTTAATAGGCACCGCTTTAGGGTAGCATTTATTAAAATAGCATTCTCTCGGTTATTACGGTCGAGAGATTGCCCGATTTCCTGTTAAATAATCAACGGGCCGGCCACGTGACTCTTCTATCTACCCTCGAAAGATTTATAAGTGGGGCGCAACCACAGTTTATCTTAATCTTGCCTTGCCCGCCCCTACGTCTCTATCAGCGGAATTGAGATTCTGTCGTGATCCGGCTTTACGTACCTTTGGTTTTTTAAAGAGGTTGCGTTCCTTGCGCTTAGCGATACTTGGTAGAGCTCGAGAATTTAAGTGAATCGAAATTTTATGGACGACAGTTCTTTGGGGGAATTCATGTGAAAAGAATTAAAAGTAAAGATTTTTCCTTAAGTATTTGGAAAAGTGTCTAATTCTTATTCTAGATGTCATTGACGTATGGTATTTTTTCTTTTATCAATTTATATTTACAACATTTTGTCTTATTCTAAACAAGTGATGTCAAAACTTACGTCTCTATAACGCGCCGTTGTAAAAATAGAAAAATCAACAGAGCAAAATACATCGGTTGTCCTTTTCACGGACTGCTTGCCAATAACTTCTGGCTCAGTTAGCGAGATCAATCTGTTTGCCAGAGTGAAAACAACAGACGGAGAGGAAGGTATATTTTTCTTCGTTAAATATACGATACTTGAACTCTCAAGGCTTAAAAAATAATGTTTAGTTTTTATTTATTATTTAAATTCTTTTTGAAAATGATAGTCTTGGTAGTTTTGTAAAAAGCATCTAATGACTTGGAGATAGATATGTATATTTTTAACACTTCCGTGGGCCAGAAAATAGGCAGTAATGCTTTCTGATGAAAATGTCGGCTTGCCAAGCTTGGAAACTGTGGCAACAATCTCCCACGGAATCTCTTATATGAAATAGAATTAACGATATACGAACATATTAACATATAAGTCCATTGTAGTTTGAGCTGATTTTATAATTATTATGTATGACAATGAAACAATATAAATGACGAAAAGATGACGGATATTTGAATAGTGTTAGACTTTTAATATTACATGCAAATTTCAGACGTAACTTGTTTGGAATATGGTTTATTAATAACAAGTACAATTCTCTTGGCCGCCTCACTTGATGAAATTTCTTTGAAGCTTGAATAAACTCAGATATTATTATATTTTCCTTATTAGCCTGCTCTAACAATTTAAATTTATGAAATGTCAAGTGTTATGAAGTGGTTCGTACCAATCAATAGCAAAAAAACATAAAACAGCGCTTTCAGACAATTTAATGGAAGCACACAGTAATTTCCTCTATAAATTATTATTCTTCGAAATATCTTATTAAAGAAAAATATTATTTTCTTTCACAATCGAAAAGCTTGCCTTTAATTACTTGAACAGGTTGGATAACAAAGACAACTTAATAATAAAAAAGGTTGAACTGCAGATAGACAGGAGCCATTCCAAAGCCATACTGTCACCGAGTCCACATTTTGTGCTAAAATCACAGCGTATGGGTCTACGCGGTGGCAGCGGGGCGAACCGCCTCTGTGGCAGTCCCCAGGATTTAGCCAAAGTAACATTTGCAAATCATCGTTGTATGTATGGATAAGATTAGACGTATCGTTTCGACAAAAGGTCTTTGTTAACAACCGATTTTTAAAACGTCATATCCATACATGTTTCGTCAAAGTGAGTTTGTTTGTTACGCTTTCACGTACCTATAGTCTTTACTATTCAACTGATCATCTTTAAATTTGGCATACACATACAGTACAGACAAATACAGAAAAGGACATACATATAGGGTACCATTCATCCAGAAATAAGTACTGTTTTCGAGTGATACAAAAATAACTGTCCACGCAGACGATGTCGCCGGCCACTAACAAGTTATAAACTACAAAGCTACAAGTCGTATGCTTGTCAATTCCATATTATACTACAATGTCTATGATTTACATAAGCTTGCGACATATGACTATATCGTTTGATTTCATCTACAGGAGCCAATCGATCTCTACGTATGGCACTAGTCTGGCTTCAGTCGAGCTCCGGCTTATCTCCGGTCAAGCTTCACTGTCATCTACCTAGAATAAGCCTAATGGTTCATTTTTTCCTTGTAAAAGAACCATAAGAACAAATTAAAACTTATCCATACATAATACAACTAGGTAATAAGAGGTATGCAATAACATTTTAAAGAGACGTTAAATAATTAATGCTAATAAAAAATACAGCCAACTGAGACTGTCCCAAACTTCACGGAAGAATTGAATTACTGACGTTTAGAATCGTCTCTGAGAGACCCCTTTCGTAAATTATTCAGTCGCTTGCTCCACGGAGTACAGAATGTCTTGTAGTGAAGCTTGAATAGGTAAAGTTGCGAGCGCGGCAGCGACTGAGAATGCGGATTTTGTTGCCAATGCGACAAACGGCGCGGAAAAGTAAAGAGATTTGTGATCGTTTTTCGTTTTACTAATAAAATGAGGTATAAGCCCGGAGTTATTAAATTTTGCATTAGAGTACCTATACTTACCTTCTTGGTAAAAAGGCATCCGCAATTTTTGTTATATATTCTTAATTGAAAGTGAAAATGGTTTGAAATGCTTATAGTTTCAAAATGTAAGTGTTGTTTACAATTCACTTTATCATAAAATTGTCAAATATACCTTATGTGGTATTTACACGAGTCGACTTGACACTTGACAGGCGACTTTAAATAATTAGCCCTTTTTATCGACAATTGCTTGTAAAAACTAATCGCAAACCTAATTTCAATGAGAACGATTCGATTTTAGAAGCGATTGTCGATAAAAACTGCTTATTGACTAAAATCGCCTGGCAAGTCGACCGTGTTAATACCGCCTTATGCAACTGAAATAAAAAAACAGCCCCTTTATATTACATAAATTAATATTGTATATAGAAACACAAAAATCTTTGCTCTTTGAGAAGTTGATTATTTTCGCGTTTGTTTTGATTATCCATACGTTTGACGTTTAGTCTGGAAAAATCTTTTCTTGAAATTAAAAAAGTTTGTTGACATATGTGTGTTATTCTACATTTCTCTTCAACGTATCCAAGTTTTCATTCATTTTAATTCACATCAAATGTAACATTATGTAGGGATAACTTCAGAATGCAAGGAATGTTGAATAAGAGAGCAATTAAAATTTATTACAAATTACGAAAATTACATTTTACATTTCAGCACAACAAGGCTATGTCAATTCAATGCTCTGAATATCGATCTTCTCTTATTTAGGAAAAATAAACCTGTTCGTATGAACGAATATTACATGAAAAGAGATTTTATATCTCTTTAACCGACTTCAAAAAAGGAGGAGGTTCTATTTGGATTGAGGTTTGTTCATAAAAGTGATTCAATAGAAAATCTATTATACGTATACAATCATACCAAAGCAAAGAAATATTATTTATTAACACTTAAGTTAATTATAATTAATACGAAACAGGCTTACTTAATATAATATAAAGGTTAACACATGGTTTCATTTGACAAATATGAATTAATTCTACAAATACCTGTCAAAAGTATAGCTACCCTTCCCAAGAACTCTTTCTTTACAAAAAATTTAAACAAATACCTATTAATTGACTTATTAAGTACAAGTTCTGCCCATTCGATGTTTTACCCAAATCTGATTCCAAATATTTTTTACATAATATCAAGGTTCCTGAATTAAGGCTACAATTTTCGACAAATAAATATAGGCGACATTTTAAGTCATTTGCCACCTATTCACGCAAACTTTACATTTAAGTCGTAACCGTTAATACTATAACAACTGAACTTAATTAGGATTTAAGGTACCTGAGAAATGTATTTATTAGATAAGTATTAATTAAGAAAATATCCTAACAATTTAACCTTTAAGCGGTCACACTCTTGCGCCGAACATAGTAGTCGCGTGACGTCTGTGATTCTTCAATTTTACGTGTCTAGTTTGGGGAAATTTGCTTAGCATTTAATAAAAAGAAAGATAAGAATACAAAATACTTATTTTCATTTAATGCATTAATTTCATTAAATCCTAATGGCTGGTTTACATTATCTTAGCTGTTAGTAGAGAGTAGACGTACATTGCCTGCTGTGTTTGACGTTCTATTAAAATCAAATGTGGCAGGCAATGTACCTCTACTCTACTAACAGCTAAGATAATGTAAATCAGCCATTAGGTTGTCTTCAGTAGCTTTTTAGGGTTCCGTACCAAAATGGTAAAAAGGAACTCTTATTTTATCTACATTGTAATTCAGCCTGTGTAATTCAGCTCAAAAAGAATTAAACAATTTAGTTTGAATATGACTTTTAGAGTTTCGTTGTACAAGCCCTCACAATGGCTATCGAAGGTCGCAGTTGCAGTCGCTGTCGTCTTAAAATTAAGGAATTGAAATTGAAATTGAAATTGAAATTGAAATTGAAATTGAAAAATTCTTTATTCAAATAAGCTCACATAACAAGCATTTTTAAATCGTCAATTCTTTTATCCTACCACCCATTATGACGTCTTTTAGCTGACAAGAAAAATGGGCGCAAAAAACTTATCAGCTTTATTAGAAGGAACGATATTTACAAATATGTATATCGTTTCCAGACATTACATTCAAAGTATTCATACATGTTACCATTAACATAGATTCATAAATAAATAACATTATTTAATTAGCTCATTTCTACTGAATCAAATTACAGGTGTCAAGCTTAATTCAAAATTTAAGGCTTAGCCTAGGCTATTACAAAAAAATTATATATATATCTATTCATACAATTCAATAAACGTTAAGACAAGTAGGCAGAAGCAGACCCATTCCCACTGGCAGCACCCGTTCACGAGCATGACGCATGAACCAGCCATCGCTTCGCTCAACCATATTTGAGGGAACGTAACGACCCGCCTCACACGACACCACCATAGAAATGATTAAAGAGAGCATGACATACTTAGGCTACCCGTGTTAAGGCATCGAATTGAAAACTAATATCCAAAAGCTTTTCATAGGCCTATAGAAAGTGAAAGATTGCAATAAAAAAAAAAATTCCAAAACAAGGTAGTAGTTATGAATTTTATCTTTTGGGTAAGAAGTGCCATACATATAGATAATATTAAACATTTATATATATATATATGTATGCGACGTCCTTAATACAAGTAATCAGAAGCAGACCCATTCCCACTGGCAGCACCCGTTCACGAGCATGACGCAGCATGAGGGTCCTATATAACTCAAGTGGCTCCCTCATCTTAATTAAATTTAGTTTGTTGTAGTAGTAGTCAAAAGAGCAAAAACTGGTCATTGTAACATCTTTTGCTTCTGCTACTACAACGAACTATATTTTACAGTGATTATTGTTTGTAAATAAACTATAGAACCTTAGCTTCAATCTGTACACGTGAATTTTCGATACATTATGTACTTAGCAAGCAATAAATATAATTAAGATGAGGGTGCCACTTGAGAGATATAGTCCCCTTAAGACGCTCAGTATCTCGTCTCGACAACAAGTTTGCGAGAAACAAGGCAAACGTAATGACTTGATTGCGAGTGACATACATGTAACATGTTTACATTAAGTCGTTTTTACGATTGCGTCTTAGATTATAAAGTTAGGGGATGCCTTGAGATGTTGAGATGACTTACAAGCCGCTTCGCGTCGTTTGCAGCGAAGTTAAAAGGGGAAATTCTGGCTCACGTCATATTCATTTCGCTGGTATCAGTTGCATACTTAGTAATTGTGCCTTGAGTCCGGAAGGGAAATATCTCACATCTCTTGTTAGAGGATATTTCTGCAATAGACGACACTGAACTTAAAAATTGCTATGTCACTAAGATTAACTAAAATCACTAAAAATTCCTAAGTCACTATGAATTAGTGCTTGAAAAAGCTAAAAAGACGCTTTAGAAATTAGGATTTATTAATATCAGTAACTAAATTTTGTTTTCTACTTTCAACGATTTTACATTAGGCTAAACGAACACGGACTATTTTTTTTTAGCTGCGATAATCGCGGCGATTTTTCGACCATAAATTTGTAAGTGATTTTGCGAGCGACTTTAAGTAACTTTAAGTATCGAACTCTGAATGTTCCATACTTGACGACAAAAAATCATTCAGCGATTAATCGCTCGTGAGCGGGAAGCTTTAAATCTACACCTACGTATCGTTAGGTACTGAGAATGCTTATTACCCTTTCATAAGTTTGTGTTTGTCAAATGGGTTTTATACTTGGCAATTTAATCTTTAGTGGCGACTTATTAGAATCTGAGATATTCAGATATTTTTGAAGCTGACTGGCATTCAAGTACACGATAATACGGTAGTATTATTATTTATTCCATGATATAACGAAATACAAGACAGCGAACGCAGAACGCGAACGCAGGACGCGAACGCACGTGACCGCTTCCTGTCGAATAGATCTGTCTTGACTGAACAAAATATCCTGAACTAATGATCTACGTTATCTACGTAGTTTCTTTTTTCACAGTCACTAGTCGAAAGTCGAATATGTATCAATTTTAATATCTGTACTTTTAAAAATTAATCCGTCGTTGGGATAAAAAGGCCAAACGTTTTATTGAACTTTTATGAGTTTCGGGACAGTATCGGTAAGAGGGTTCTTCCCAAATGTTGATTCAGACTTCTTATTTCGAACCGAGATGGCCGACCGGGTCAAGGTTTTGAGTGTTGTTCATCTACCTATAATATTAATTTTCTTTTGTAAAAGAAATTCTTACAAAAATTCTTAGAAAACGGAGTTGACTGGCGTACAATCTTTTCTGAAGTAGGCTGCGTAAGTTTTAGATACTTTTGTAACAAAGACTTATTGATATTCTGAGAATTTTATTAAACATACATTTTCGGAAACAAATATTGTTTTCAACTTTTTTTTTGGAGATTCCTAAATCAATATAAATAGGTACTGTTAGGGTTTATGGAAGCAAATAGAAAGACGACAGGTAGATTTTAAATAAATCATTATTTATTTAATTTTATATTCAGAAAGGGGTGTCGTTATTTAACATTTGAGTAGCACACGGTTAGGTTAGGCAAGAGCCACAAAAGAACTTAAACTAATAAAAATCAGAGAAGAAATGTTCTCGGACCAAGAAACAAGAAGTTAATACAAACAAATTGTGTAAAAGAAAGAAGTTAGAAAGGGACGTATTTATTTTCGTATATTCCATCCAACAGCTGAATTCGTCAATGTTTCCGAGGTTTCCGCTCTGCGAGCTGGCTATCACCGCCGTTGCTGGCTGAAGTTAATTTTAATTATTTACTTTTAAAAAGCTAGCACGCCGTGCGTAGGCATGGATGGTCGTCGATATTGATTTTTGGATTGGAAAAAGTGTATAAAAATAAATATTAATTAAATATTTATAACGTAATTTTAAATAATTTACGCCCCCTAAACGTTACAGTACACTTTCCCTGAGTGGCTGATATACTTTTTTTTTTCAACGAAATTGTAAATGGAAGAGGAATCCAAGCGGACTAAGTAGCGGGCGGAAAGCCTAATTTTTTTCTTATTATATTTAAATAAGTTGCTCATGACAAATACTGCTCAAGGTATCAAAATTACAAAGGTGGGTTCCAAATAATAGAGGGTTTTAGAGTTTAACATAACAGATATAACTTACATTAACATATTCCATATTATCCTTTCTAAATAACCGTAGACAGTGGTTTTACGAGCGATTAATCGCCGAGCGATTTTTTGTCGCCGAAAATAGAAGATACAGTGTCTAATACGTACACCCACGAGCTACAAAAAGTAGCTCAGCGACTAATCGCCGGCGAAATGACACTGACAAGAGTGACAAAGGGTATACTTAGCCAGCGACAAAAAAACGCCGCGATTAACGAAGCTACAAAAAGTCGCTCGTGGGCGGGAAGCTTTAAGGGTATTACGTCGCAGTACATTTTGGCAACGCTAACGTGTTCTGAATTCACATAAATTGTGTTCTATGTCAGTTCGGTCGCTCCTTTTTTTGGTTTATTCAGCAATCCGTGTGGGGAAGGAACAAAAGAGTTAAACATATTGTAGTTACATGAAGCGTTTGCTGCTTTGTAAGAACGCCTCGCTAAATCACAATTTAAAAATGCTTTTTTAAAAATGCGTCGGAATGGTTTTGAGATTTTGAACTTATTTAAAATAATTATTTTTTGCTAGCGGTCGCCTGCGACTTCGTTCACGTGGACTTCGTTCTAGTTAGCGTATCCAGTTGAAACAGACATCAGATTTTAAGTTAAACTTTCAGAAATAAAAATGTGAAAACCACCGATTTGGTGCAGTAGTTTTTGCGTGATGCACGTACAAGCATACAGACAGACATTAAAAAATATTGTTTTGGTTTCTAATACCCTTATACATTGCTACATTAAACATTGTTTCTCATTGCTTAATTATTAATAAATTACCTACCGATAAGTAAAAACATTCATTTTGATTTGAATGGTAGATTCCAAGCTATGGATATGGTGCGTCAAAGTTAACTGAATAGGAAATAATATTAGAAAAAATACTAGAAAAAATCGACTCACCCGTAGCACCTCAGACGGGACTCGAACCCGCACCCTTGGGATTCCGGCCCAAATAATATTATTTATCTTAATATAAAAATAGCATTGTGAATGCGAAAAATCTAAATTTAAAAAAGTTATATAGCTGTTTCATCTTTATCGATTGTCAAAACATCTGGAAAGATGTTTCTTTCGAATGTGGGGGTATTTCCTCACATTGATGAAATTGCGCTGGCTTGCAGCGAAGAAGTTAAAAGTACTAGAAAATTTCGCCGCTCCCACTAGCGACTCGGTAGCATAATTGGTCAGTGCATTGGGCCGGAATCCCAAGGGTGCGGGTTCGAGTCCCGTCTGAGGTGCTACGGGTGAGTCGATTTTTTCTAATATTATTTATCTTAATATAAAAATAGCATTGTGAATGCGAAAAATCTAAATTTAAAAAAATGAATAGGAAATGATTTTTGGGGCATTTCTGAGAGTGCCGGCCACCAACAAAAAGTGGTACGTATGATTAGATCTAGCCATGTGGAGCAATATTTAATATTTGATTTTAATATTTAGGCATCTGTTAATAATATTCAAGAATTAGTCAGTCGGTTTTGTGGCATTCATCCTCACGTCGGGAACCCGTTTTAAGTAAATTGTGGGCTTCATATTGTCAAGACTAAGATTCAACACACATCCCTATAATTAAGTGAATGCTTAATTAATTTGCGTCCTTTCTCTTAAACCATTATTGAATTCCAACATAGCTGTATGAAATAAATAAATAGACACATTGTTTGCCTCATAGTTGTTTGTTTGTTTCCACGATTTAGGCTTGCTTTAAGTTTATAAATATCGTTACTTATTTCTGTTAAAGCTGATGAGTTTTTTGCGTCTGTTCTTCTTGTCAGTTAAAAAAGTCTGGAACGGGTAGGAAAATATAGACAATTCAAAAGCGCTTAATTACTAAGTTTATTTAAGTAAAGCAACATTTTTTACTTTACTTTACTTTATAGCGTTCTCATGTATTCACAATCACTTTCAAGCTTGGAAAAGCAAGTACTTACTTAATTTAAATTCAGTTTGTAGCTACAGGATCATTTTCCAGGTAATGGCTCAAGAAATGATATTCACGGGAGAATCAGATTTTCACGGCAACAGGTAAAATAAAATGGTGTATAGTTTTAAAGTTCAAAGTTAATTTGTCAGAAATCTATTAAACTTATTTAATAATTCTTCATATCATACAATATGACTTTCTTAGCTATGCGTTATCGAGTAGTAGACAGCGATGTCTCAACTAGTTGAAATTTATTTTACCTACCCATTGAATGTTAACTTTGTTAATTATTGTAATGGAAAATGACATAGCTTTAAATGCCGACCTCATTTTTCAAATTTTGACGATTCTGTATGAAATATACAGGGAGAAAAAGCAGCCGTTGACGAGTTTCTTGCCGGTTCTTCTCGTCACAAGGTCCCCCGCTTAGGGTTTGCGAACCGATGGCGTAGCTTCTTTGACATTCACAAGTGCTTGTAACAGCCTAGACTGAATAAATGAGTTTTGAATTTTGAATTTTTTGAATTTAGAGAGAAAATGTTTGAAATGTCGAAAGTGTTTGTCTGGAAGTGAAAACTGATCACTATCTGAGCCAAGTTACATTTGCGAATCTTCGTTATCGCTTCGTCTTCGAAAGATAAGTTGGACCCAAATAAGCAGAAGTGTTTCAATCCACACACATATTTTCATTTTAGGAAAACACTATTTAAAAATTCGGAACAATTTAATCAAGTAATCCATACACCTTGAATAATCATCCATAAATCCATACAACAAAAACCTGACCAATATATAATTTTTAGTATTTGGTCATTTTAGAGTCAATATGTTTGTTATTTTACTTATTTGCATTATAATAATTATAAAAAAAAAAACATTTTTAAATTTAGTGAGTCGACACACTTTGGACTTAAATAAGCTTACTTATGGCTAAGAAGACGATTTTTGAATCCTTTTTTATAACGTCATTATTCAAAGTATGTTAAGAAAGTGAAGCGATAACGAAGGCTTAGAAAATGTAACTTTGGCTAGGGGATCGATCTTTTGCCATTCTCGTGCTATTGTTTAAGAAGCATTTGTGTTGAAATGAAATGAAATGAAATATTCTTTATTCAAATAAACTTAGATATTAAGTGCTTTTGAATGGTCTATATTTTCCTACCATGTTATTAAGAAATCTAGAACTTCCCAAAGGTAGATCAAGTTACTTAGCGAGACAAGTTTGATGCGACACTAACGGCGACTTATCGAGTGCGTGCGAACTTCTCATTGTCGGAATAGGTCTCGGGTCGGGATAATCCCGACTTCCACCCATATCCATTAGCGAGCGTAATGCGCTACGTATTTCACGAGGGGCGAAAATGGCCGCCACAACTTTTATATCGTCCTTTCATTATGTGTGTTGTTTCTTCGGCTATCTTCGAACGATATCGCATTATTGGTTGTTATTGTTTTGTTCAGTAGATATAATGTTACTATTTGTGTTATTGTTTTATTTAACACTGACAGGTATTTCTTGAAGGAAAATTGCTAGCTTTGGATTAATATCAATTGATTTTTGATGATAAAAAATAGAATCTTAATAATCTTTACAATTTAAAAAATCACAATAAACAAAATAAATATACTTTGTTTTACCCAACTATTTAATACCGCTAAATATTAATGTGACCAAAATTTCAATACTAGTATTTATTCAGTTCCACAAAATAAAGTTGAATAATTGTATTTAAAATGAATATTTACTGTGGTAACTGAATTGGCAAAATACTTCAAAGCTGCGGACACAACGAGAGTAGAATATCATTATCGGGCTACAGTACTGCTATCTCCCCGTAACGCTCAATAAAATCTTCAAACAAAGAAAGAGACAGTCTTTATATTTTTGATGTTGCTAACATTAAATGGGTGCACAGCTTTACAGGAATTAATATATTATATTCAAAGTCAAAAGTCAAAGTAAAAAAAAGCTTTATTCAAATAAAGTAGCAATTAAGCGCATTTGAATCGTCTATATTTTCCTACCACCCATTCCTGACTTTTATAACTGGCAAGAAACTTATCAGCTTAAACAAGAACAAGTACCAACGATATAAGTTATTAGTTTTTTAATTTAAAAATTAAAAAACCCCCGACTCAAAAGAGCTAACTCTTGATAAAAAACTCCATACAAAAAGCTAACTTAAAAAGATAAAAAAAATATCATCGTCATAATATCATCAAGTCATAAATAGATCATTGAAAAAATCGTAGACGTCGGAGGCTAAGTTAATGGATTTACATCTAAGCTGATTGATAGGTATACTGTTAGGTATATCTTTTTTTGTTATAATAAGATTGAATACATACGATGTTAAGAATTTTTCAAGATACCAGTAAATGGTTTTCCATCATACGAAGTAATATTTCAACCGCTAATATAAAACTGCAGGTAAGTACTAAAAAGAAGTTAGTTGTATTTCAGTAAAACAAGCTTTTAGTGTATTGTGGAATATCCATTTATTGTGTGGTAAAGAAAACCTTTTAACGTTGTTCCTAAAAGCTTTGACCTGCTAAAATGTAAGACGGGATTATGTTCAGTGATTATAAAAAATATTCGCCCGCCATGAACATTTTTAAAAGAGTTTGTTGTTTAAGGTAACACGATACGATAATGGATTTATAGATGAATTTATTAATGTTAATGAATCCATATTTTAACAATATACTTATAACATTAACATAATTTGATAACTAATTGCACAATAAAGGATAACAGTTCTACGGCTTTCATTTCCGTTTTATCTTCAAATCTAAAAGTATTTCAAAATAGTCTTTAAGTAGAAAGTCAGTATATCTCGAATAGATGCCTTCTAAATCGAAATATGAATTCTCGCAAATGTACCCAGACATCCAGACGAAGGAGTATTTTTATGATATGCTCCAGTTTTATTGCCTACCAACATTCGTGCATCATGTTTACAGCAGTACCCGACTATCTGCCATATTTCTAGCTCTGTGCCTTTTACGCTCTGCATTACATACCAATAAACTACGTGGTTTTTAGTTTTGCCACTGCAGATTTTCATATAATTTTTCAAACTAATTTGAAATGTGGCGTATTGTTTAATTGTTTTATGAAAGGTTATTTAAAAAAATATTACCCTAATTCGATTGGCTGACCAACTGAGCTCATTAAAAATAAGAAACAAATGACTTGAAATATTTTTGTGTAAAGCTGTTCGTGTAAGGTAACACAAAAATAAAAAGAAAATAAAAACGAACAAAACATTTTTCAATGGCGGCTTTGATTATAGTTTACACCTTAAATATTAACAGATTTTAAAGGACCCATTTGTATAAAACAATTGTCAATCCTATTTAAAAGTGCAAAAATATTGAATTAAACGGAAATCATACTATAACATAATAATTAAGTAAATAACTTTGCTTTTATAGAGAAAGTTTGCTTAATGAAACTATTTTCCTTGAAATTATGTCATTAGTACAACGGCGAATGCTACGTTTCTCGTTGTTTTGTCCCATTGTAGTTTGGCATAATTTGGGAACTACTTCTAACTAGCGAACTTAGATACATTTTGTGTATAATAATGGCATTTATTATCTGCTAACAATTACGCGCATGACAATCAACATAGTCCTAACTAAAAAAAAAAGAATTTTGAGTAATTTATATACTCGGAATCAACCTTTTTTTCTCTACAAACTAGTAAAACAGTCATAACTCTAAGTCGTTTGGATTGCATTTTAAGACGGTCTCGCCTATTACCGAGGCTACCGAAACGTCAGTTTGTGTCGCATCTCAAGTTAACACACCAAATTGGAAATTATTTACAAATGTGAGCATCTTTAACTTTGACTTGAAACTTAATTAACTTAATGTCGAGGTTAATTCCTTCTACATTGGTGAGATGGCGCTGGCTTGCAGCGTAAGAGTTGATATACTAGAAGAAATTTGACGTTCCCACTAGTGACTCGGTAGCTCAGCGGTCAGAGCATTGGACCGGATATCCAAAGGTCGCGGGTTCGATTCCCGTCCGAGAACATGATCTGGTGCGAGTCCTATTTTTTCTAGTATATTATTTAGTATTGAAACTTAATTTTACACACGTTAATAATACCTACACGCTCTACATAGTGCGTGCGTATGATGTTTTATTACTAACATCAATGAATTGTTTCCGTGATAAATAACTTTTAAGTCAACACCAAGACTTGTAAACTACTTTATTGTCACCGAAAAGTACCACTATACTACCTACACTTTATAGACTACATACCGAACTAACGCAGGTTGAGTAAGGTGTTCGTCGTGAAACTAACTTAAATTACGTAACTAAGTGGTTGATGGAGCCTGTTACCGCTATTGTTTTGACGCCTTTATTGCCCAACTACTATCTGTGATTTTAGGCAATTTGGATTTATGGAAGCTTTAGCAAAATAGCATAAATCATGGATAGATAGTGTGCGAAATGACATGAATGTGAAGGGAGTGGATAAGGAGATGACGAGTGACAGAAAAGAATGGAAGAGAAGGACTCACTGCACTGACTCGAAATAAGTTAGAATACCCAATGATGATGATTAAACAAATAAGCATAAAATCATGGCACCTGGCACAGACCCGTCAATAAATATTTGTTGAATTTAATGGTTGATAAGACTTGTTGATTTTAGGTTTATTAAGCAGGCATATTAGGCATAAAAGAGACTAACACTGTGTAAGTAATATCTAGCTATACATTTAAAGCTTAAACTTCAAAAATATCTCATACAAATAAGCACAAACAGAAAGAAATGTGAACTAAGAATCATAAATCACATCAGCGACGAAGCAAAAAAACAGACTTCCTGAAGCAGATTATAACCGTCTTTTAAACTGACATTAATCCTATTCAAAGTGAGTCCGAGCTTCCTTTATAACAAAACGCTAACTTTTATTTCACGTTTCGTATCCCTTGTCCGAATGTAAATTCGGATATCATAACGGATCCGAAACCTACTTCCATACGACGTCAGTGCCGTCCTCTTGAAACTTCAGAACTATCTAGGAAATTTATGGTAAGTGCTCCGTAGATGACCCGCGGCAGGGGCAAACTTGCCACTCGCTTATAGTTTTACGAACAAACGCATGAACCGACCTTATATATTTTCTTCTAATATAACTTGCTTATTAGGTTTACTCTTCACTTCCATAATGATAATAGTCAACTGGAAAGCAAATACATATTTTAGACATTTAGAAACTATTTCACAGGTTTCGAATAGCAGAAGATAATAATATGTTCTTCTTTTCGATCATTTTCGACAATCAAAGGGTTCCTCTGATTTTATTTAAAAATGGAACAGAATTCTGATAAACAGTACAATATACTACTGCTGGGGCAAAGGCCTTCCTTATGGGTGGATAAGGAGGATGGGCCATAACCCACCACGCGGGCCCAATGCGGATTGGTGGGTGTTAAGGACTGCAAATGCAGTCGGGACCAACGGATTCACGTGCTTTCGAAGCACGGAGGAGCTCGAGATAAAAAAAATTTGGTCACCCATCCCTTGACCGACCCTTGCGAAAGTTGCTTAGTCTCCGCAATCGTTCGCGCTAAGCCACTGCACCATCGAGCTCTTCGTCCAAAAAGTCATAGTAGGTATAGTTTATTAGTTGGTCGTCCTAGATTCAAAATACTATAAATAGATTTTAACAAATATTCGTGTTAATAACGGCGAGTGATAAAACACGACGCGGTTTTCGCCCGCGCCCGCTGCGGTTGCGGGCCCGCAGTTTTATTTACAAACTCACGAGACCGCAGTTCTGTTCGGTAACGCAGCCACTGCGGTTGCGATTATAGCCCGCTAAGATCGCCCGCAAACTTGATTCCGCGGGTGTGTCGCGCGCGATTCTACTAGTTGCCCGCCGGTGCAGCGGGACCCGCTAACAATCGCACACGCCGCGGGCGTAAAACGCGTCTTGAAATTTGTTTAAATTTTTTACATATTAAGCTAACTCTGAAATCGCGAAAAAAAAATCAGCTGTTTTATATATTTTGATATGTTCGATTTTATTTTTAAGAAACAGCTGATTTTTTTTTCGCGATTTCAGAGATGGTCCCATAGTAAAAGTTGTTCAGTTTGATGGTCCCTATATACCATATTCGGCATTAGGGGTATTTTTGTAACACCTTGTATATCTGCATATCTACAGAAGCTGCGGGCCCCCAACCGCGGCGGGCGCGGGCGAAAACCGCGTCATGAGTTCTGAAGTTTGAATTGTGTATTGAGGCTTTCGGACGCGAGTAATGTAATGAAATTGGATACATCAAAATAGATTTACCCTGTTTGAAGTTCATTAAACCGAACCCACAATGAACAAAGAGAATTTCATCAATTACAACCTGTATCGTATTGACCCACCTTTTTCCTTTATGGGTCTCAGTTGATGAGGGCTCCTAAGTGCGCGGTCGATGTGGTTTTTCACTTGAATGGATGCCCCAAAGATACGTTTCGGTATATCCAAATTCCCTGGAAATTTCATTGAACCCTCAACAATCCTTTCGTAACCGCAGTGGGATTTCATCGAAATCAAAATTATTGGACTTGATGCCCATTATACTGCCAAGCAACATAGTTAAGTATACAAAAAAAATACAGTCATATTAAAAAAAACAAATTAAATTAAAAACGGCTCCCGTAAAATTGAAATTTCTTATAAACGACGACGATAATGCTAGTAGCAATAAATTAAAATATTAATAAATTGTTTCCTACCAACATTCTTGGCGGTTGGCATTATTAAAATTTATTTATGAAAAATTCGTTATATTGTTATCATTTCTCGGTCAGAAAGAAATTAATTTAAGTCTTTCGGGAAGATTTCATTTCTGGGAATGACTTCAATTATGCCTACACTTTTTATGAGAAATCTTTTTCCTGGAGAGGTCATTAAGATTCCGTGTGCGTGTGCTAATGTTCGAGTTTCTTAGCGCGTATAAATGACATAATACGAGACTAGACATAAAGTGAGGGAGTTTTTCCAAAGTTTTCCCGTAGTTATATCGACGTGAAAGTGTTCTATTTCTCTTACCTTATTTTCATCAATCTATGCATTTATGACGACCTCCGTGGTCGAGTGGCTTTGTACACCGGTTTTCAAGGAGTCGCCATCTCTGAGGGTTCGATCCCCGGTTGGGTAAATTTAGAAAAACGAACTTTTCTATATTGGCTTAGATCTGGGTGTTTGTAATACTACCATTGTCTCTGATTTCCATAATACAAGTGCTTTAGCTACTTACTTTGGAATCGGAGCAATGTATGTGATGTTGTCAAATATTTATTTATTTATTTATAATCGTGATATAAAATTTGGGATACTTCTGCACACAAAAACAGTTTGCTTTTTTGGTACTTAGATAAGAAAAAAAGACTTATTCTCTACATCTAAAGTTTTAATCAAAATTGAAGTATTGTATTATTGTATATAATGCAATTAGTGAATAAAGAACGGATATAATAATATAATAATAGATTAATCACGAGCAAGTGAAGGATTCTAACGATCAAATCACGACCGTAGGGATTGATACATGGCCCTAAATATAAATCCGTTTTATTCAAGACTTGCATACTCGTACTATACTTTATACCATAACTACGAAAACAAGAAAGATTTAACCGAAAATATTATTTGCACAAGGAGTTTGTGTGTCGAGTATTCTTTGCACAAGGAGTTTGTATCGAGTTTTTTTTGCGCAAGGAGGCTGTATAACATTGAGATGGAGGTCGAATTGTGTTCTAAATTCAAACACCAAAATAGTGATTAAAAGTGCTTTTTATTCACTGTTTTCAGTGAATAAAATAAGATTTATAGCGGGGGAATGGTAAAAAAGATTATATTTCAATCAATTATACATAAATGCAGTTTTAATACAAAAACAATTTGAAAATGTATTTTAAACTATAACATAAATATTGAATAAGAAAATACTTGGAAGCTGTAAGCATTGAAAATAGTTTGTTATCTTGTAGCAATGAATAATGTTAAGATTGGATTACATATCGGAAAAACTAGTTTGATAACAGGATCATGTATGTTATTGAAATAGCTCCAATTTCTGTCAGCTTATCTCAATAGATATAAGATATAAGAACAGGGAAATTCGAAGTTATAAAAATGCTTTTGTATAAGACCCGAGAACATTTTCGAAGGGTAAAAGTTATCTATTTGATACCCGAACATCGTACAGATGAGCGATATAACTTTTATCTAGAATGTTTAAGTCCCAAAATACCATTTCATAACATTTTGCGGGGGTGATTCTTCTGCGGTATTACACTATAATTATATTTACGTTTTCATTTTTGAAAAAAAAACGAATATATCGCGTGCCCAGTGCAGATAGGTGACTACAAACAATTACAATAAAGCTTTAGATTACGACAAATAAAATAATTTCGAAGGAGTTATGAAATTTAGTACAATATTATAACGCCCGTTTAGATGATATTATGGTTACTATGACACTGGATGTTTTAATGTCGGCAATAAGCTAACTGTTTTAGAAACTTTTATAGAGGATTTAAGGCATGGGTGTAGATAGTAAATAATTTAACTTCTCTTCTGAAATGTTTTGTAATATTCCAGTAATTTCAAAATGTATAAAAAGATTTCAGTCATTACGCTAAAATTCAAAATATAATGTTATTTAAAGTGACATAATTGAGTATAGGAGTAACACCTCTTTCTATTAAACTTATTTAATTATAAGCCTTGACTGATTTCTTCAGATCACGCCAACAAAGAGACTTTGTAGTTGTAAACAATGATTTTATCTTTCACTCGAGTTCTGGAAGTATAAATCAGTGAAACCCTTTCGCTGGAAATGTTTCAAAATACGGCAATAAAGTCAAGAATGGAGGAGAAAACCTGAATTTACATGTAAATAGAATCTATTCCGGCCAAGAAACTGGGTTACTGCTTTTAAAAACGCCAGACTTCAAGGTGAAGGACAAGTTTTAAAGATTTTATGAAGGTATTATTACTTACATGGTCCTTTATTTTGTTTCAACAAAGTTGATTTAATTGCACTTATGTAGATTTATTAACTAGATTTTGAATAGGTAATTGACACTTAAATTGATGAGAGAAATATTTTTTGTGTCGTGTGTGTAAGTTTTCATTGTCCATCGTTAGTTAGTTTTTCTCATAAATACTACATATTATCATCAAAAAGCATACAATTTTATTGCATAATTTTTCTAACCCTATATTTATTATTTTTCTTAACGATTACTAATCATAAGGTTTATTAGCATTACAACGCGTGGCATAATGCAAACACGCCAGCAGGTCATTTTGATACTTCGCCGGCCACTGCCGCGGTACGCTCGTTTCGCTCGCTTGGCTGGAACCTAACCTCCTCGCTCGCTACGCTCGCACATCGTCGGACCTATTCATCCCACCATTAATATATTTATAGTTAATGGTTCCAATAAAATTATGACTATGAAGCTTATAGAAAATTATGCCATTTGTATATTATGTTCAATTACATTACTATTACGCGTTAACAAGTTAGGTATGTGTTTAAAAGAAGAATGGCAAGGGCCCATGTATTTTCAGAACCACATAAAGGCTTAGCGTGCCAAGAAGTAAATAGCATGATTTTAATCCTCTATTAAAGCCTAATAAATTATGTAATCGTAAGATACACTTTAAAGCTGGGGATAAAAAGTTGATTTTAAAACCTAACCTCAAAACAGCACCTAGTGGTAGGCAATCATTTCTTTGGTTTGGTAATACCTAACCTACACAGAATGATTTTTATTTATAAGCTTTAGGTGAGGCTGGTTATGAAATCTATAATTATTAAGTCATTATAGACCGTAATAGACAATAGCATATACCTACAACCCATCTATCACTATTGACCTGAAACACAGTATAATAACGATAGGTAAGTATATCGACATTCAACTGCCAAAGTACAATAGTTTATTGCAATAACAGATATCATATCGTGCTTTAGTACTATGGACATCCTAGGGGGGCACAGACAAAAACTTACCAAAGAAAAGTAGCAATGTATCACATTCATCTGTCAAGACACAGTTAACATGAACTTCAATGTTTTTTGGCGATACCGCCGCTGCGGCGGATAGAGCCCCTGATGGTAGGTATGTCAGTCCCTCCTAGGATGTCTACAGTACTAAAGCACGATATGATATCTGCGGCGGTATCGGCTAAATACATTGAAGTTCATGTTAACTGTGTTGTGACAGATATATGTTTGCTACTTTTCTTTGGTAAGTTTTTATTTGTGCCAAAACAAAGTAGCAATGTATCACATACATCTGTCAAAACACAGTTAACATGAACTTCAATGTTTTTAGCCGATACCGCCACAGGTATAGATGATCGAAGCCTACCATTTTATGCTGTTGACAGTAATGAATAGGTACACTTACACCTATTAAAAAGTAGATTTTCTTTTAGTCGAAATAATCGATTTGTAATGAATCGGTTATTCTACTTGGGCAACACAGACTTAATAACATTGCCGTTCCTATACTGCTGTCATGTTGGCTATCCTGGAATATATTTACCTGATTGGTCCGCTGTCTTTTTTTTCTAGAGGGGCCAATATAACAATAATAAACTAAACCTCACAAAAGCGTTTTGTTTCAGAACAATTGCGTTTTGTTTCTAGCTAAGAAGAATATTCCAATAATCTTTTTCTAAATGTTGCCTTCTTCTTTGCGAACACTTTAAATTGAAAAATAACCACCAAATTATGACCTTTAAATCTCATAAGGTTTGAATTGGGCACGCTCAGTATTTATGAATTTGAAAAATGGTTCCCAGTTTGCCATTCTCCTTTATGGTCTTGGTGAGCATAAATTTGGTTTATGCCAAATAAAATTAGTACAAGTAATCGTTATGCAAATGAAATCATTCTGCGAATATAAAATTATGCGAATATGCCATTATGCGAAAAAACATAATGCCGTTCCTGTTATTCCGAGCCATATTATATGACTAAAAATTTTATGCGAGCGAAATAGCACCCGCTTATCTGTTTCAATCCAACAATCCATTGCTGTTTTTTGAAACAAATGTTTGTTCTACAGGTAAGACATTAGGTTAATGTTTTAGGTAGAACACCAAGATTTTCTCTTCTCCCTTATAAGTAAGCTTCCAACCACAAAAAGTACAAACAAATTGTTAGTGCTACCAACCAAGCTCGTTCACTTTTATTGATCTATAAATGTAAATTAGGCATTAAACAATCGACTTACGTTTTCTTACTGAAGGCGAATAGTATTAGAAGTTGTGAATAATTTACTTTCTGATTAAGATATTCAAATAAGAAAATTAGCTTAAGTGGCTTTTAGGAAAGTAGTTTATATCAACTTAATCA
Organism: Catoptria pinella; assembly: GCA_963556745.1. Classification (NCBI taxonomy): domain Eukaryota; kingdom Metazoa; phylum Arthropoda; class Insecta; order Lepidoptera; family Crambidae; genus Catoptria; species Catoptria pinella. Next base: position 12,372,008 of record OY750763.1, read on the forward strand.
TTAAATCTTAGGTTTATAGTAGATAGGTAGTTGAATTTTATATTTTTGATGAACATATTTTAAAAAGGTCTTTGAATGATGAATAAAAAATTTATTTTGTGTCAGAATTTTATTAGTGGTTTGATAATAATAGCATAATATATGTTATTACGTTATCATCGAGCACATAACATAGCAACATCATTAATTATTAGAATCAATGTTGTTTTCTCTGATTTCCACAAAATCAAGATTGATCCTTGAACATATTATTGCCTTGAGGCAATTACCTTTATCTCGATGTTTCCGAGGTCGTGACGAGGCTCGTTGCCACGGCATGTGTAAAAGAGTATAATTATGTTGTTTCAGTTTGCTAGTAAAAAAAGGGGTTCGCTAGCTAAGGGTATAGCCATTCCACAAGAAAAGGCGCACTTTTGATTTCTAAGAACTTTTTGTGATCACTTATTCGTCCAGTTATATGCTATATAAAATATTTTTTTCTGGCGACACATTATGAGTAGTACTTCTAAGTTTTTTAAAACAAATTAGCCGTACCTATTAATACCACAGGATCTGTAGAGCTGTAGACCTCGCGTTTGAGTAATTTTTGAACATTTTTCAAATGGCTGAAATATGATTTTCCTAACATCTCCGCCATTTTGAAAAATTTCGAAAAACTGAATCGACAATAATAATCTATTAATTATAGAACCTGTTTACAAAATTTCATTCTAATCGATTGAGAAATGCTACCTGTAGAGGAAAACAAACGGACAGCCGGAAAGCCGGACAGCGGGACAGACATACGAAAGCGTTTTTGTCCAAGCTGAAACGGAGACCCTTCTCGCACGGTCAATAAAACCTTTGCTCTAAAAAAAATTGAAACTCGTAGTGTGTGTAACCAGTAAAATTTTATTTAAATATTGTAAAATTTCATGTAACTAAGTAGGGCTTTATTTTATGTTTTCTATTCCGACAACCACTTAACATAGATTACAATCCTAAACTATAAAGCCTTAAAGGCGTCATCTCCACGAGCGAGAAAATCGCGGCGATATTATCGTCGTGCCACGTATTTCTATATACTCTCTATGAATGCGTCTCCACACAGCGATGTTATCGCGGCGATGCGACGATAGAAAAAGCGCTTACTCGTCACGATTCTCTCTCCCGTGGAGACAGCGCCTTACCACAAAAGATTTTACAACACTGTTTAAATTTGGTTTAAATGTGATGCCGTCTCTTATAAACAACATTGTCACAAAAGTGACAACATTACATTTAAACAGTGTCTAAGTTAAACCCTTGTTGAACAGTGTTTTAAAATCTTTTGTGGTAAGGCCGTAATAGATTTCACATTCACCAATCGCGTACCGCCATTCTTATTCCATGCATAATAATAATCTCGAACCTTTGTTTTACATCAAAAGTCACGCGTACCTTTATTAAAAACACGTAACAAGTAGCGACAGGTTCGGTTGCATTTTAATTCGTCTGTGGCATGCAAAACCACGAATGTCACGTAACGGACTTATGGCTCACCCAGTATTTGGAACTGTCAAAATTATTCGGTAAATTGTTCGTTTCTTTGGTACATTTCTAAATAATCACGATTTAAAGATAACCTTTTTATTTTTATTTTACAATGTTTATTTTGGTCCTACAGCGAAAGAAACAAGACGGCACGAATACTATTCTAGATATTAAACTTCAGATTCAAATCTTGACATAATAGACTTGAGATGTCCATTTTAGTAATTGAAGTAGTTACAACGGTCTCTATCTGTACAGTACGGTAAGTACAAAGACGTGTTAATTACTTAAAAGGGGACTAAGAACATTATGGCGTGACTTAGGTAAGTGAATTACGACACTCGATCACTACAATGTTTTTCAATAAGAAAATGGACTTAAGACTTTGTACGTACTCACGTTAAATTGCTACCGAGTCACTGTCACTTAGTGACTCGGTAGCTCAGTTGGAAGAGCATTGGACCGGACTTGCAAAGGTCGCGGGTTCGATTCCCACCTGAGAAAATTATCTGGTGACGAGTCGAATTTTTATTAGTATATTATTTAGTATTATTTAAAAATTGTGAATGCTTAAATCTCAAATTAAAAAATACACCGTGTTATTACAAAAGATTTTTAAATACTGTTTAACTTGGACACCTGTTTAAATGTGATGTTGTCTCTTTCAAACAATATTGTCAAAAAAGTGACATCATCACATTTAGACGGGTGTCTAAGTTAAACAGTGTTTAAAAATATTTTGTAATAACACGGTGTATTTTTTAATTTGAGATTTAAGCATTCTCAATGCTATTTTTATATAATACTAAATAATATACTAATAAAAAATTACTTTGTGTTATTACAAAAGATTTTCAAACACTGTTTGTGTTTTCTGTAACACAAAGTAATTCTATATATATATACATATAAATCTGTAACTGAGCCGATTCTGTAGCCGGATACACAGGCCAAATCCACCATTTTGAACTTTCTCTGTTTGTCTGTTACCGCATTACGCAGAAACTACTTGACGAATTAACTTGGAAACATATTCTAAAAAAACTAATGGCTCTGTAGGAGCCGGTAGCGAGTACATTTATGCTATAAATTGAGGCGCGTGTCCCGAAGCGTTAGTTAGTGGCTAAAGGCCCAAGGTAGATGCGTACTAGATCCGGAATCCTCAAACAGCGGTATGTTATAAAACCGAATTACGCGCGGCGAAGTCGCGGGCATTAGCTAGTTATTAATACTCGTTATTTCACATAAATCACAACTAATACCTGTAAATGGTTTTTGGGTGTGTCCGTAGTACGAAACAACTCCTATTAATTTATGAGTGGCATGCAATATGTGACTTTGGACTCCGTAAAAATTATTATATTCCCAAAACTATGAATGAAACTAAGAAACATTTAAATACATTTAGGTAGCACTAAAAACTTTTAGGTTTAGGAAATTATTTTAGTTTTAAGTAATATGTATGATAACATAATCGTTTGGTTACTTGTTTTAGCCTTCAAATAAAAAAAAATGTCGAATGATTTTAGTTAAAAAATGTTTATAATAATTGTTGTATATAATGTGTAACATATTTTTTTTATTTAATTATTTGAAACATATACCTACTTATTTATAAATTAAAAAAACGAGGTTTTATATCATTAATGTCTTTGTTACGAATGCTATAAGCACTCCCAGTAATTCCAGATTACTTTGGTTTTATATTTGTGTAATAATGCGCGCTTGGAAATATTTCTTATTACTCTGAGTATTATAATTTAAGATTTGAACGACAAACAAACGAAACATTTTAATTTATTATCATTATGACATGTTTGATTCAAACATCATTTACCTATGTATGGTGAAAAGCAATTCTGTCCCGTTATTTAAATAACGGTATTAACGTTATTTGAATACCAATACGAGATCTAAACTTCGGTAATGAAACATAATATCAATATTTACACGAATTTGGCAATCAAACAGTTTCGCAGAAATCGATGTATCAGAATACTAAATGTTTGGTATGAAAAAGTATCGCAATGGAATAACTATTTTGATAGTAGAGACGATCAGCTAAACCTTTTCTATTTCATCTTGATTAATAAAAATGTTTGATCTTTTGAAGGCGTATTGGCACATTTCAGTAACTGCGTCTCTGCTTCAGCTTGGGCAAAAATGTTTTTGTATGTCTGTCCATCTGTTTACATCTACAGGTCGCATTTCTCAACCGATTCTCGTGAATTTTGTGAGCAGATTCGATAATTATTATAGATTGTTTGTCGAAAGTTTTTCGAAATTTTTCAAAATAAAACAATAAATGCTTAGACAATTTCACACAGCCGCCATCTAGTCCCAAACTAAGCGAAGCTTGTAATATATATACTTGTTTACTTCTAATTTTTATATACTACTAGCGGCCCGCCCCGGCTTCGCACGGGTACAATATAGTTACTAATGTGGTGCGTGTGAAGTTATTATACTACAGGATATCTTGTAATAATATATAGTGGTGGCTACATAATTAAGGACGCCAGTCGATTTTCATTCAAACGAAGTAACTTTTAAGCATTGCTTCTCCGCCAGGGATTGACCGAGCGGTGATCTAGTGATGGCCATCCAGGGAGTGAATGGAGGAGATCCAGATTTCTATACACACCCAAGTGATCTGACCAGCATTTTAAGAGATGTATAAGGATATGTTTAAAAAAACCGCGAATATAGCATTAAAATGTATAAAAATCTTGCTACTGACAATTCTGATGCTTACATCTCTTAGAATGCTGACCAGAACTGTTGGGTGTGTATTGCAATCTGAATCTTCTCCATTCACTCCCTGGATGGCCATCATCAGATCACAGTTAGTTCAATACCTAGCGAACAACCAAGACAAAAATTCAAAATTACCTCGTTTGTATGAAAATCGACTTGTGTCCTTAATTATGTGGCCACCACTAAATAAGTATATGTATATACGACGTACACAACTAACGCAAGGCGTGTTATAAGTTTGACCTGTGTGTGTGTCTGTCTGTCTGAGGCAACCTAGCTCCCAAACTTATGGACCGATTTTGATGCAGTTTTTTATGCATAGTTTAAAAAATCTAAGTGTACAGACGGCGGGATTCCTAAGCCATTTATCCGATTATGATGAAATTTTGGTGAGTTGTTCTGCGTACGACCGAGAAGGTCCCTGGCTAAAAAAACGGAGCATTGCAATACGCATGCCGGGTGCAGCTAGTTTTAAATAAAAATATGTTGTGCATTATGAGGATTATCAATCTCGATCATCCAACACACTTTTCTTGTCATTTTATCCGGTTGCAAAATAAAAAAGGCTATTCGGCGAGCTGACTCTCGAGCACGCGACATTAGATCTGGCCATGGGAGAAACAATCACTGCGCAGATCTACACCAGCCGCTCTTAAATTTTGTCCCTGTGCTTTATTAATTGTCATAGCAAAGGCGACATGACCGGATATTGTATTCTTCTAAAATAAATCTGAATAAGGAAAAATGACAGCACTGCCAACTTTTAAATAAAAATATGTTGTGCATTATGAGGATTATCAATCTCGATCATCCAACACACTTTTCTTGTCATTTTATCTGGTTGCAAAATAAAAAAGGCTATTCGGCGAGCTGACTCTCGAGCACGCGACATTATATCTGGCCATGGGAGAAACAATCACTGCGCAGATCTACACCAGCCGCTCTTAAATTTTGTCCCTGTGCTTTATTAATTGTCATAGCAAAGGCGACATGACCGGATATTGCGACACGTGCAAGGAAAAACATCGTAACTCAGTTTTAGGCGGTATTGAGTTAAGATGATATTCTTACTCAGCAAAAAATGCGGAATTTTTCACTCTTATCGTCGTATCTAAATTCGTTATAGTTTAAAATATACACACAGTAATAACATCGTAAGTGGAGGTCAACTGCAGGTACTAAAATTGTATATTTAGTTACATGCGTTTTTTTTTTGCTTACCATTATTAGTTTACATGAATAAAATTGTAATTCAAGATACGATCTTGTTCTTAGAAAATTTGGTACTTTTTCGTGTGTTTCGATTGCACCGAGACACACGAAAAAGCACCAATTACAGAAGCAGAAAGTAGGTAGACAGCCAGTATTATCGCCATATGTAAAGGGAGTGACGGATAAGGTCTCAAATATTTAAAAAAAGTATGTAATAAAAACTATCTTCACTCCTTTGAAAAAGGTATCGCAATGTCTACGGTCCCCGAAAGATAATTTTCCTTTGGAGAAACCTGGTGTTTATAAGATCGACTGCAGTTGTGGTAGTTCATATATCGTACAAACAAAACGCACAAAAACATGCCGTATAAAGGAACACATAAAAACGGTCAAAAACAACGATACGCAAAAATCGGCCATCGCTGAACATTTAGTACATTCTGACACAAATCACTGGATCGAGTTGTATGACCCTCAGATTATCTCAACAGAATGCCACTACATACCGAGAATGGTCAAAGAAGCGATTGAAATTACAAAATACAAAAATTTCAATCGTGAAGATGGGTTTTTTGTGGAGTATCTGGAATCCAGGAGTCCGGTTGTGTAAAAACAACAAAAAATCATAAAAGTGCCGTTTCGCGTACAGATCTGTATCTGTTGAGTGTCGTGTGTCGAGAACAGAGGGCCTAGTACAAGTTAGAGTTTTCACTTCTCGCTTAGTTAACTATCGGATATACTGCTCAGAGTCAACGTTAGTGAGAGAATGAGTAAAAGAGAAAACGATAGTTACTATTCGAAAAGTGAAAACAGCAACTCGTACTAGGCCCTCATATTCGAGTTTGAGTTTGCAGACAGTGGTACCAGTATCTAGCGTAATAATAAAAGACTTAGACGGAGGGTAGACCGATTCGTCTGCCAATGACATCTACCCGCACGCAACAATCGACAGTTCTTCAGTGACCAAGCGCAAGCAACTGCGCCGAAATATCGGAGTCTCAAAAGTAAACAGGTACATTGTGTAAATCCGTCAGTATTTACACCATGTTCTAATAACTATATAGTTTATTCTAATAACGTCGATCGATTGAACCATGGAAATATAAAACAATATAAAAACTACATTTTTATTTCCAATTGTAACCCTAAAACACATATTTAAACTATTTAAAAATTGTATCTCAGACATACATTTATATTTTTCTGTGAATATAACAATTTCATACAATTTATGATTGTATGTCTGAGTTACAATGTCATTTTATAAAGTATATGTGGATGAATTTGATTGTAACTCACAAAAACATACAATAAATCATTCAATATATACATTTATGTCATCATAATAATACAATAGTTTAGTGCTTACCACGTTTACTTAAATGTGCAAGATCGATCGGCATTAGGACTTATACGTAATTAGTAAGATTTTTTTGAATCTTTGTTGCGCTCTCCTGTGAAATGCCAAAAACTGAATTACGATGTTTTTCCTTGCACGTGTCGATTGTATTCTTTTAAAATTAATCTGAATAAGGAAAAATGACAGCACTGCCAACATAACGCCATAGGTACTATTCAATGAAATGCATTCTACCTACTCTCAGGGGAAATGACCAAAGAGAATGTAATATTACGTTGAAATGACAAATGATATTTATTTTTCTTAATTAATCAATCAAATGCACAAAGAAGTTTCAATTCCGACGTCGAAGTAAAGCACCCCAAAAGTAGCTTTCTACCACTTTTTAACCCTGTTAGGGGATAAATATTAAAAAAATACGAAACACGTGTTCAATTAATTTTGTAAAAGAATGTGTATGCCAAATTTCAAGTCAATCGGTCCAAGGAATCGCGTTTTCCCATACAAACTTTGCCACCCTGTTTCACCCCTTTAGGGATTGAATTTCGCAAAATCCCGTCTTAGTGAGCACCTACGCTCTAAAAGGAGCCCCCCCCATGCAAAGTTTGAGACTCCTAGCACTTGATTTCGTGATCAGTGAGTGAGTGATTTTCCCTTTTGGTAACGTGGTTTGTGTTTGACTGATGTAATGACGTGAAAAAAGAAATAATATCACTTTTGTTTAGTTTCGTAACGCAACATTAAATCCTCCAACGATGTATTCTGTGCTCCAACGCACACACTCACACTGTTTTGATAGATTTATGATTGAATTTTTGAAGTGCAAATTAACTCTTTGACGTAAGGAACATACCTACATTGTTTAAACAACCGTGAGTGCTTGTAATTTAATATGAACTTTATGCAATAGTAATAAAGCTCAAATTGACTCTACGTTTTAGTTAGAAAACGTTTGTATGGGAAAGAGAAAAGGGCTGTTTTAAAGGTTTTTCCGGCAGTTATTCGATTTTTCTCGCCGTAAAAACCATCCTTGAACTTCAACGAACATTTAAAAAAAGAATTGGCTAAATTGGTCCAGGCGTTGTTGAGTTATGCGCTTAGCAACACATTTTGCGATTCATTTTTATATTATAGATAGATACCTACTTATTATACATAGTAAGATCCAGAACCTTCACAGAAAATAAAATTCATCAAAATGGCGGAGATATTATGATAAAGCGAGATCTACAGCTCACAAAGACACTAGTTATATCGTTTGTGTTGTTCCTTGTATTTTGAATGCTGCTTGAAATCTGAATGTCAACCGTAATAATGTTTTAAATTTCCATGGTTTTTGACATTATTAGAATAAACTATATCGGGATTTACACCATGTACCTGTTTATTTTTGAGACTCCGATATTTCGGCAGTTCTTCCGTGACCATGGCGCATGCAACTGCGCCGAAATATCGGAGTCTCGAAAATAAACAGGTACATGGTGAATGTCAACCTATTTAATCAAGGAGTACCTCTAAGTAAATTCAATGTGATCAGTATCTAAATACACAACAATAAAAGGCTCAGGATAATTGAAAAGAACTAAGGTCCAGAGCGTTCCCAAGCTTACAATACACGCATCATTTATTACGCCAAATAATTAATAATTCAGCTTAATCTACATTATCCTGTTTTATTTATCGTATTTACGAAACAACAGCTAAAGCTCGTTTACATGCCGCAACGAAACCGAGCAAATTTCTCTTCGTCACGCACTACGTTGCTGCAAGAAAAAGCTCAACAAAAACCACCTTACTTCATTATACGTTAAAATGTACAGTGTAGTTGGCCCGCAGTACACTGGGGTAACAAAAAATAATGGACTGTACGCGTGTCGCGTACAATGCGGCTTTGCTTGACATGCTCATTTCGGGGTTGTCATTTCATGGTTTGAAACTTTTGGTGACTGAAAAAAGTGCTACATTTACATAGCTTCAAGTGGACTCGCAAATGTCCTCATTTGTTATCAATCTAATCCACCGTTAAATTTGAAGTAAACAAATACAAACCATGAATAATTTTATTTCTTAGCAAGCAAATTCACTTCAACGTAACTAAATAAATACATACACGATTTTTGCATGTAGAGGTATACATAACACAGACGAAATACGAGTAACAAAAACTCTGGGGCAGGTAGAATCTCGTACAATACTGTCCGGCACAGAATCTATGTTAACGGCTCTGGGTGTCATTTTCTTGTTTTATGACGCACGGCCAAGGTATAGGCGGTCACTGCCTAATCTGGGGCACGCACACTAGGCATTTATGGTCTTTCAAAAGCTGCAGGACTTTCCTTCTTTCCCGACGGCTCGTTGAGAGAACATGTTACTCTTTTTTTTATTCGATCAGTCGCTCGACATTTACTGCTGGGCATAGGCCACTTCCAAGGATTTAGGCAACGGTCGTAAAGTCCATAGAAATTTAGTAACATATATGTGATTAACGCGTTCAATTATGTAAGGAAACATTCTCGCTTGTGACATCGTAAATACCAAGAACAACGTCCTATTTATAAAGTAACACCGTTTCATAAAAGGATTTAGAGATAAACATTTGGATTCGGTCGGGTTTCACACACATTGAGATAATATTTTTGGCTTCATATGTTTTTCATAACACGTTGCAAGCTACCGTAAACACCTGAAAATATAATGAGGGTTGGAGAGCCGCTTCAAAGTGACCTACATTAAGTAGGCTTAGTGACATATCAATGAATATTATCCAACTTAAGAAAAAATGTTTTACATAAAGCTTTAGATATATCGACATTCAATTTAATTTAATGAATTAATCGTATTAATAACAAATCTTTTGAAAAGACTAGAATACAAAAACAAATGTAAATCAAGGTTTTACTTTTAATTCAAACTTATCTCTTCTAGTCCGATTTATGTATTTATTCAGCAAGCTCTTATTAGAGAAAGTTTTGCATAAAAAAAATACGCTTAATTATAGTTGAAACAAAGCTTTTCGGAATCTCAAATGACAATTATATTTTTTCATGTTAAATAGCGCTTGACCGCTCACCCCTGGTGGTAAGCGATGAAGCGATCTACGATGACACGCGCTTGCCTAGATGTAACCCATTCGCGACTTGAAGGCCCCCAGATTGTACCTATCAGGAAACACGGACTCAGGCAAGGAGTTCCACTCTCTAACGGTGCGGATGATAAAATTTGAAGGAAGCGCCTAGTCTTTGGAATATCCACCAAAAAACCAGAGGCGCAGATTCGTACGTATGGTTGTCCGATGGGAGATGGCGGAATTAGGATGTGCTATTCCGCTGCACACTCACCGAAATGTATCCGATATAAAACCAATAAGCTTGCAACCTTGCGTTTATCCTCGAGGCTTTTGAGTTTGTTACAGTTTCTTTTATATTGTATTGCGTCCTTTTATGAGTATGACAAATCATAGCCAAAGCCAATTAATGGAATAAAACACAAACTAAGACTATAGAGTAGTGGTTGCAAAAATGAAAAGTACAACAACAAAGCAAAATTAAGTAAGAGCTACTGTGACCTTTTATCTTCGCCGTTTTACTTGAAGTAAACAGCTCTCAGCAAATTCAAATGCAACGCAGTCTTAAACTCGAGAAGATTACGGTGATGCAGATGGAGATCCTAGGAAATGACGCGAAAACTTTATTCGGCTTACATTTATTGTCTGGTTCCCTGTGAGAAAAATAAATAAACTGTGCTCGAGGATAGGATTTATTTTTTGAATAATTTGTTTTTGTTGTTTCCGGGAAATCTTAATTACAAATCTGAAATAGAAATAAAGACTATAATCGTTGTTATTCGCTTGTTTAATATCAACAATTGGTCATTACCAATAAAAAAAAGAGAGAAAGGGTAAAGATTATTAAATAAAATCAGTTTATACTATGTGATAAACCGCCGTCAATCTAGTCAATTATACTTCTCGGAGGCTTAAATATCGTTACTTATTTCTGTTAAAGCTGATAAGTTTCTTACGCCTGTACTTCTTGTCAGTTAAAAAAGTCTGGAACGTGGTATGAAAATATAGACGATTCAAAAGTGCTCTATTATTAAGTTTATTTGAATAAAGAAATTTTGACTATTGACTATTGCTCGAAACCTACGACTTTGATACGAATGCCTATTTAAGTAAACGCAATTACATTTTCAAATACTTTTAATGATTTTATTCTTTTCGTAACTCATATAATACAAATCTCATCAAGGCTCTCAATGAAAACTCTTAAATAAGTTTTAAAAATTACTAACACAGCACGTTATATTATTGTTATAGTAGTTATTCCATTAACATTTTGAGATTTGAGATAATAATAGGTAGTCAAAAAGGTTCGCGGCCTTTTTGAAGCATGAATTTTGCGTTAAATATTTCTGGCATTACTAAACTAGGCGGCAATGTAATATATTGTTTAACAGCAAACTTTCTGGTAATAGCGGTAAAGTTAAAACAAATTGATAATTGTCTTGCTTTTTCATATTTTTAACATGTTTTATTAGATACGTTTTGCAAATTGTTTTCGATAAGGGTTTAAAACATTAACGAAAACAATGAATCCTGGTGGTGCTCAAAAAAGGTTTGTAATGTTTATGTAGAAGATGCTTTGTCGAATACAATTGCAAAAAATGTTTCAGCAGATTCAGGTCTTGTTATTTTGATGATAAAGATGTTCCTCGCTGGGGTATCTTTATTATTTTTTGTACAAAAAGGCCGCGAACTTTTCCGACTACCTATATTACTTAAGTACTACGACAGATCTACAGTATTGTGAAATACAGATCTACAGGCTTACAAACTAAGGGCAGTATTTTACTGCCTTACTTTGTGAAAACCTTTAATGTGATTTATTAAGAGATAATTAGAAACACGACGGTACCTCTTTAAGAAAAACTTAATGGAATAATTTGATAATCTAATTACCTAATCACTTTTGATGTGTATTTAAGCGGAATATATAATTACCCGTACAAAGCAGCTCCGAGAGGCTTCACTTAGTATTCCGTGTTAGGTGTCATCAAATAGAATTCCTCGTACGATTCTGTACCGGAAACGAGCTGATGACGTTGACGGAGGCTGTGTCATGTGAGAAAATGAATCTGGGACATTGAGTATCCGTTAAAACATTTTGTATAATAAATTTTACGCATTCTGTGATTGAAGACTTAAACTTTTTGGATCTAAAATTATTTTGGGATTTTTGAATTCATTGGACTGGATATATAATGATACATTTAACAAATCAATATTGAGTAAAGGATATTATTTCTTAGCTAGATACAAACAAGCTATTCTGGGATCTCTGATTATGTATTAGATCAACGTGTATTTTATGCGGAGACTCCCGAGACTTTATTAGAACTAATAATTTACCTATATTGTAAAATACTTAGTCGGATTAAAGAATATATAAATCTTAATAGTCAAGTCTACAATACTACAAATACAACGAGCTAATGAGGTGAACAATGGATTGAATCCATTGTTGTTATTATTTTTACTAATCTGTTAGTAGGTGTCACAATTAACCAATCGTTTTCAGAACCTGCAGAAACTATATTGTGTATATTTTCCTTACAGGAAGTCCATTGTCGTCCGTTATTGGGACCGTGACACGAGTGTCCGCTGTCGTGGGCGGCGAAGCGGAGTTGCCGTGCGACTCGCGACCGCCGCAACGAAACGATAGCCTGCTACTCGTCGTGTGGTACAGAGATGACAACCCTGTATACAGGTTAGTTTAGATTTTATGACTATTGAATTAGTTTCGGTTGTAGTCTGGGCTTAGTGACTAACTCTTGAGTTAAAGTTAGTTGTGGTTTCATGTGGGTGTCGAAGCGGAGTTGTTATCTCAACGCAATTATATGTATCTAATTTTATGATATTTATTAGCCATAACACAATTATTAAGATATCATCATCGGCAGATATTTTTATTCCTTTTAAGATAATAATGGTCACGATGCTAGTGCCATTTTTTATCCTTTTATATTATTTCAATTACTACCGATTTTCAATATTACTTAATCTTATGAACCCGTGCGTTAATAAAAAAGTTTCAACATTGTAAGCACGGAAGAGAAGCAAAGAAAATTGCTATGGAGGTTCATGTTTTAGAAATCAGTCTAGTTATAAATTCCTAGACTTGTTCTTTTGAAAGTAGATTCCTCAGAAGTGCAATCCAAGGAAATCTAGCACCGTGTTAGAAATGGGACGTGGCTCAGAAATCTTTGAATTTTCAACGTTAACGGAGATTTACTTTTAAATTTGCTTTCATAGAACTTCGTTTCTCACATTCGCAGTTCTGTGTGGGATTTACTCATAATATTATAAGTAAAAACGAACTCTCTCTATTGGTTAGTAAAACAGTTAAGAACGAATGATTCCTCATAAGATAGGTAGAAAGTTTGTTTCACTTTCAGTTTCAACTGCTTTGTCTTTAAGGTTGATATTACCTACAGTTAATATTTTTTTTTAATTGAATACTTTAGCACCTTCTCACACCAAATTCTTTATGATATTAAATTGTTATTCCTAATGTTAATATTACACAGTTATTCCAGTTATCATTGCATTACCTAGTTTCATATTACGAGTATGTTTATTAAACCTACACTAGATTCACATAAAATTCAGTGTTACGTTATAAAATCGCCTAATTTCATTAAAATACATGAAATAAGGAACTGAAATAAGTTTTCACATTGACTTTAGTTTGGAACTAATTTTAAAACCGCATTTAGCTTGTCTGGTGGAACACATCTGCTTCAACTTTCGTTGGTTTAATCTGATTCTGTTATCACATTCAATCTAAATTAACTTCGCAAATGAAAATGCCTCGCAGCATTTATTCGTTTAATAGTTTAGGTTAAACTTTAAAATACCTGTTTAATAGTTTAGGTTTTAATTAGCCAGTATATCCGTTTGTAATGGCACAGGTAATGGTCATAACTTCTGAAAAAGTCTTAAATGAATAAATGATTTAAAGACTTCCCAATTTTGTACAACAATTAACTAAATCAAAGCAGAAAAAAGCGAAATACTCAAAAGTTTTAATGTTTAAACTCATGAATGAAAAAGAACAAAAAAACTACCAATCTAAATAAGTATTCTCTGAAACTCTAAGGATTTCGTTGTTTACCTGCCAAAAGGATCGTCTGACAACTGTTTTAGAACAAAGATGTAAATTAATTCCCCCTCTAAATGAAGGTACGACCTTTGATCTAAAACCTCGTAAATAGTACACGTGAACTCGGTAACATGAAATTACTCTCGACGAGTAGTTTGATGCGGCGTAGCTTTTGTCATGACATGTTTGTAAAAAGGTTTACAAAATCCTACTATCGAAAGTTTATGAAATTAAATTTTTGTTACTCAATAGCTGGGTCCAGGTCTTGGGAGCGAGCAGCTACGCGCGAGGCCCGCTGCGTGCGACAGACATCCTGCCTTGCGCGGGGCGGCGCGCTCGGTGTGGACGTGCCTCGAGCGCGGTAGGCCTCAAGCTAGCGTGCGTGGCAAGTCTACTCCGAGCAAACCGCCTCGCGAGGACAGAGCAGGATGTTTGCCACGCGCGGCAAGTCTCGCGCAGGACTCGACTAGTCACGCAAACATGGCTGAACGTTTATAGCTATTAATGTTTTAAACTTTTCGATTTCTTTATCGAATATAAAAAAAAACCATCCAGCAAACTTTTCATACTGCCTTTATTAAATTATAAAAGCTCCATATTATTAAGATAAGCAATTTACGGTTAGTGAGGGCGTTTATCGTGTTTCCTGGGAGTATTTAATGTTTGTGATATTATTATCGTAGTATATTTTACATCGTTCCCGTGTAACAGCATTGAATAACGAATTTTTTCATAAAATTATTGCGAGGTAGAAGCTAACTTAAAATTACTTATATTTCGCATTGGAATTCTCGCCACCTATTATAAACTAGTGTCCTCCCGTGGTTTTGTTTACGTGAACCCTACGAAACCTTTGACCAGGATAAAAAGTATCCACTTTTAACTACTACGGGATAGTGTTTGGCCTTCACCTCACCTGATGTTAAGTGACGATAAGGTCGAAGGTGTAAGCGCACTACATTTGGAATAGGTGAGGCTATGAGGAAGTCCATTTAATTTAGGCTATAAATTATTTGTATGTCAAATTTCATCTAAATCCGTTCATCCGGTTAGGCGTGCAGAGGTAACGAAACACACACACACACACACACACACACACACACATTACTCAATTACACAAAAGCGGCTGAATTGATTTGGACACATATTATGATACTTTTTAACGTGACCAAAGGTTTTCTATTTGTAAACGAGGAAAAAGTAACAGGCAGAAACAAATTTAAATATAAAATTTTGTACGAAATATTAATATTATTGTAATAAAATATGAATACTATGAAAACCTATAGGTATTAAAATAATAATATTCTAATTACACACAACCGGCAACAAAAAAATGTGAAAATAACATCAATCAAGATAAAGTCTCGCAAAATAAAGTCTGAAAAGACGATATTAAATTACAAAGATAAAGGAATTACAGCTTTTTATTTACAATTGTTAAAGCATAATTAAGTAGTTTAAAATACGACTGGTGAAATTCTTATCTGCGAAGCGTTGCACCCCGCTAGGCCAACTTACAATGGACACGGATTTTTCTTTTATAAACCCTTGACGACCTCCGTGGTCGAGTGGCTTTGTATATCGTTTTTCAAGGTGTCGCAATGTCTGAGGTCCCGGGTTCGATCCCCGGTTGGCTCAATTTAGAAAACGAACTTTTCTATATTGGCTCAGGTCTGGGTGTTTTTGATACCACCGTTGTCTCTGATTTTTATAACACAAGCGCATTAGCTACTTTGGAATCGGAGCAATGTATGTGATGTTGTCAAATAAAAAACACAAAATTGACTCTTTTTATAAATATACCTACTTACTGCAGGGATACCTATATTTTTTCATTGTCACTTTGCTTCTTCGCTTTTGGACATTATTTTCATCAAAAAAGGAAAATCATTTCATTATCTTCCTGTCCTCGACAAATCAGACTCACTGTAAAAAATCCGAATTTCACAGATACTGTCTAGTGTATTTTTTTTACTAAGACGAATAATAAAAAATATTCACATACAGTTTCAATAAAATGGAACGCCATTTGCATAAATTAATGAGTGTGTTTTCTTTTTTGTAACAGCGCGTTTAATGGTGCCACTAAAATAGCACCTTCAAACACATTTTGCTTATTATCTTAAATAACAATTAATTACGCTTGGATGTTACTTAAATTAACTTCAGCTTTCCAATTGGGCAGAATTTCTAACAATAATATTCTTGGAATTAATCAACATTTTTGGGCAAGTTTCGCCTTGTTAAATGTAAAGGAATTTATTTGTTTAAACTACGCCATTTGGGGATAGATAGGTACGCAATACACCCATATTATATTAACACGTATTTATTTATATCATATTATTTTTATGTATTTCAAATGGTTTGTGTGGTTGATGCAGTTGTAGCAGTTTCATCTGATAGGTCTTTATACTTTTGGCAACATACATACATACATAATTTATTATATCCTATTATACTACATGTTTTGTTTTATAAGAATCAATTTACTTTCTTTTAATGCGCAGTGTGCTAAATTCGTGTTAGGTTAGTAGGATTATTTGTAAAACACCAACAACTTGCTGGAATGGATTACAAACATCATTAAACAACAAAAAATCGGCTTTCCATATAAGTGTTCGAACAGCTGATCGAGTTTTGTATGAAAAGTCGATTTTTTTTTGTCTTTTTCAGAAAGTCGTAGAACAAACGTTGCTACTTATGATTAAGTAACCTAGTCCTGCGAGGTTGTTAGTGTTTTACAAATAAACATGTTAAACTTGTTAAATATATTATACTATTTGAAATTAGTTATATAGCTTTCTCATCTTAATCAACTGTTTAAAAGTATCTGGAAAGATGTTCAGTTGAATGTCGAAGTTAATTCCTTCTACATTGGTGAGATGGCGCTGGCTTGCAGCGTAAGAGTTGATATACTAGAAGAAATTCGACGTTCCCACTAGTGACTCGGTAGCTCAGCGGTCAGAGCATTGGACCGGATATCCAAAGGTCGCGGGTTCGATTCCCGTCCGAGAACATGATCTTGTGCGAGTCCTATTTTTTCTAGTATATTATTTAGTATTATATTATACTCTTTATTGCACTCATAAAAACAGTTACACATAAATAATTTGAGAAATGTACACAAAGCAGGATTATCTCTAAAAGGACTTGTATACTCACATAAACAGTAAGTCTAAACTATGCAAAAAACTAACTTTTCAGAGTAGAAATTAGTATCGTCAACTCATCTTGGTAGTGTAATGACTGTGAAATCAAGTTCATGGTATAGTAAAATTTAATTGCTTGAAAATTGTGTCTTTCTAGCGTATTTAATTTTTGTGTCCCATGAAATCTTACTCATCAGCTTTCGACCCCAAGTGGGCTGACACAAATTAACAGAGATCCCACTGGGATTTGTCCCGTTCGCCCCGTTTTCCGCAACTTAACGTGTAATTGTTCGACGGAGAATAATAATTTCAAACGATTCATTGAAATAAAGGCTTCGCACATGTCAAAATACAGGATTGGATTGGACACAAAATTAAAGAAGTAACATATGATTGCTTATAATAATACATTTGACGAGCTCCTTGGTCGAGTGGCTTTGTACACCGGTTTTCAAGGTGTCGCCATCTCTGAGGTCCCGGGTTCGATCCCCGGTTGGGTTAATTTAGAAAACGAACTTTTCTATATTGGCTCAGGTCTGGGTGTTTGTGATACCACCGTTGTCTCCGATTGCCGTAACACAAGTGCTTTAGCTACTTACTTTAGAATCGGAGCAATGTATGTGATGTTGTCAAATATTTATTATTATTATTTATTATATTATGTTTCACACCAAGAAAGCAAGGTCTGGCATTCCGAACGACAGTCACTTACACTGGCTTACGCCATCTAGAGTTCGACTATCTAGTTGCCAGTTTAAAACAAATAATGAATTATTATATTTCATTTCAATTGTGATTTGTCTCTAGCAAACAAAACAGTTCAAACATCTACAACTAGATTGCGACTGTGGACTCTCTTACATCGGCCAAACCAAGAGTAGTATAGGGACGCGCTTTAAAGAACATGTAGCTGACATGAAGCATAGGCGCGATAACAAGTCTGCTGTGTGTGAACATGCATCAAAGGGATCATTAGACACATTAGATTTGATAAACCACAAATCCTTTCCAAAGAACAGAGATTCATTCCCAGAATGCTATATGATTGGAGAGTAGCACTTGTACCGCTTGGGACCCCATAATTTATCAACTAAAATCCCATCCCAAATCACACACTGAAGGATTAAAGATACAGTTAGTTCGTTTTGTAGATAGGGATCAAAAGGGAGGTCGACACAACCCCACTTTTCTTCCGTCAGTTCTTTCTCTGAGAGGCCCTCCCAGTTTGTAAACTGGTGGTAGACTCAGTAGCTAGATCTTGTTTTCTAATTAACTTTAATCAATTTAATTCGGTAATAATAATTAAAATCAGAACGCAAGATAAAATAACTTAATTAATTTTTATAAAGTTCCGAGCGGGTTTCTTTATAAAAATATGAGCAGCATTTTGTTTTAGTCCTTCCCTGGAAAGGTGTCGAAACGTCATTCAAAAACCAATAGGTACATCCAAACTAAATAATTCCAAAATAACACCTGATTTAACAATATACGTGCTGTAATCCGTAAATAGATTTATTTCTAAGAAACAGTTCAAGTTAAAAATATGAATGAACGTAATTTTCACTAAAATACTCATAGATTTATATAACTGTTACGGGTGTTATATGGGAGTCAGAAAATCACATTTCATAATACTGGTAACACAGAAACAGGCAGGAGTAGATCACGTCACCCTTGCACCCTTGTCTCTCGGAATACTATACCTGCCCCCCTAGCATGACCTCTGAAACACGTTAAATATCGCGTGATATTGCGTTTTATCTACACTCAACTGTCAAAAACCATTGTCTTTTGGTAGTAAAACGTGATTAATCGCTATATCATATCACGTTTCATTGGTAATGCTAGGCGAGCTGGCGCAGTATATTATTGTAGTACCATGGTTAACACTAGCGACGTTCATAGCTTTTACACAACTCCTATTAGCGGGAAGCACAATATTAGTACCTAAATATAACGTTTCTATCTTCATAAGCATTCAATTTGTATTGTTATAAATTTCTATCTGTGGCCCTACCATGAGTTGATGCAAACTGTTTACGTTACCGTAAAATATAGTTTTTTCTCTTTCAGTCGCATTGACTGTGAGCAGTA
Source organism: Catoptria pinella (assembly GCA_963556745.1). Taxonomy (NCBI): domain Eukaryota; kingdom Metazoa; phylum Arthropoda; class Insecta; order Lepidoptera; family Crambidae; genus Catoptria; species Catoptria pinella. The sequence continues at coordinate 12,391,261 of OY750763.1, forward strand.
TATCCGATAGTTTACGGTAGCGTAAACAGTTTGCATCAACTCATGGTAGGGCCACTGTTCAGCTACGTGATCAAAATAAAATTAATATCCAACTTCATGTAGCACGATGCATGTATGATTTTTATCATTCGTATCATCCCCGTAAATCTCTGAGTTAGCAAATATTTCACAAATACTTGTGTAGCTCAAAGCGTTTTGCATTTTATAAAGGCCCGCGGAACGTGTTTCACATGACGTATGATCTCCATAATATAATGTTTTGTCAACGGACGTGTAAAATGTCGTAAATACGAAAAAGTACACATACACAGAAATAACCGTATCGTTGTTAATATGTTTTGCGTTTCCCCTTAACCGCTCTAGACGGCTGGCGTCAGCGACATATTTGATGGATGGGCTTGGTCTTTCAGACCGAAACATACATCATCTAAGCACCCTATAAAACCTCGCCTGAGCTGCATTTCTGTCTAAACACTTATTTATTTTTTAGCGAATAAAATTATGATAGCTGTGAAGGTTTTGTAGTAGGTAAACCATGCATTATTTAAATAAAGTCAGATCTCAATGGGCTATTTTATCTTCTAGATCAACTATGTATATATTGTTGATTTAAAGCAGAAAACTACTAGCTCTGCCTGACAACAAAAAATATAGTAAAAAAACTCGAGATTTCTAGAGGATTTCTTTCTATGAACGTGCGATAACCCCCTAATATGAGTACAGCAAATTAAAATTCGATAATCGAACATTATCACTGTGTCTCTTTTACTAACATCTACCTACTGTTTCACTGACTTACTTACTTTAGGTATAGGTACATGAGCTACTGCTCGTATAATAGTCGGGTATAATACTTTATACCTGATAGATTGTTGGCATTTAACATCAACTCATATTAAGCACACAGATACTCCGTCACTTATAAAATATAGATAGATAGGTACGTTTCGCTCACTGTCGACGATCGGCTAAAAACAACAGCGTATTATATTGTCACTGTGGCGCGTATTAACTGAGATGGATTCATACGCAGCAATGCAACAAATCCTCATTAGACAGAGATTTATTGCGTCAGCTCAAACGTGACACGTTGCGTTTATATAACACGCAAATGTTACGCGAAAATTAGACGGAAAATAATTGTCTGTGATTTTGATGGGATTTGCTGAGGTATTTGTTCATTAATTGTACTTCCTTATGTTTGAAAAGCCATCATCTTTGAAAATGTGATGCGGATTATTATCAGCTTTTGTATATTAATACATTTCGTCATTTTCAAAACCTTGTTCTTAATTCACTTAAATAAAAAATATACATATAATTCAAGACTGACAGAAATGATTTAGATCCATTTTTAAAAGATAAACATTTCAACCGTTCAATAATTCTACGAATGTGATATTAAATAAAAAGATTAATACCCAACAAATATTAAAATATATAAATATTAAAAATTAAATATAACAACACCTGATGCAAAAAAAAACAGATTTCACGCTCCAGTGAAATCAAAGAGAGTTCTATGTTTTTGAAAAATTCTAAGATTTGTTTATTATGTATATATAATACAACACTTTGAAATCAAATTACAAAAACACCGAAATCTTTTAAAAAATCTAACATTTGTTTTGAGGCTCAAACTACGCCCGCTCTCCTTTTCAACTTTGGCTTCCAATCTCTAGGGATTTTTTTTTCATCTGGTAATCATTCAATGAAAAGGGCACCTGCCCAGATCAGTACTTTTCGAGATATAGCTGTTTTAAGGTTAACAGCTGTCCGAGATTATATAATTTCCGAGATATTATTGTTTTGAGTTTGACAGACTGACCTACACATTTCGACACCTCTTCCATTGAGATATCTTTGGTTATGACGGTATCACGACAATTCAACCTCAAGACAGCTTAACATCGACAACTTAGCCCCGTCAACTTGACCTTACAACAATTCAACCCTATGACAACTCACCCCCGACAACTCACCTCCGATAGCTCAACCCCGACAAGTAAACCCCGATAAATCAACCCCGACAAGTCAACCCCGACAACTTAACCCTAACTACTCAATTCTGACTACTCACTCGTCATTCACACATTTATCATTTGTCAAATATCTCACTTTGGCCACACAACTATTAGATGAATAACGTTTAATTCTTGTAAAAAAAATTCTTCAAAATTTGATGTAAGACTCAGTATTGCAGCTTTTTCGAAATCTAACACACATACTTTTGGTGGTAATAAGTATAGCAACAGTAGCTTAAGTTAGGTTAGGTTAGAAAATGACAAACAACGCACGAGCCGAGCGAGTAAAGCGAGCGTGCCGCAGCAGCGGCCGGCGAAGTGACAAAAGCGAATCGCTTTTATAAAAGGAAACACTTAGGTTTAGTTTAGGTCAACTTTCGGAACCTCAGCAATAGAATGTGTCGTGACGCCAAACGTCCCAGAGGTCAAGTTATCAGGGTTGAGTAGTCGGAGTTAAGTTGTCGGGTTTGAGTCGTCGGGGTTGAGTTGTCGGTGTCGAGTTGTCTCGGGGTTGAGTCGTCGTAGTGTTGAGTTATCGGGGTCAAATTGTCGGTGTTGGGCACATACACTAGTCAATATGTGATCACATATTAAAATAAGCAATAAATATCGTAAAAGTTCATAAATAAGTGCCCTTGATGACTATTCGTCCATAGATATGCTAAAAAATTATCCGAATTTCTTACAGCAGAATAGATTATTACCCAAGACGCGAGTCATTCTTGGAAATGAGTTCCGAACTCATATTTAAAAGTTCGAGGTATTTTAAGAGTTCATGAATGACTTCCACTTTCGAGATTACAATATTTTTATCATTAAGATGCCTTTTTTCGACTTTATGATTTGGTGGGTTGATATTAATGGTGTTATCGAAGTCATTATCGACACCGAAGAAATATCGAACTTTCTAAACGATTCATTACGTACTAAAAGATTTCGTACAAAGTTTCAAAATCAGAAATGTTGACAGACAGTTATTACTTTCCTGAAGTAGGTATAAAACATAGAAATTTATTCAAATACGTTGTTCACGTGCCATGATCTTCAAATTTCATTTTAAGCAAATCTTTTTCGTATCCTCATATTATTATGGAAACTGAATGGAAATGAATGTTGAAGCCCGGATGTAAATCAACGAATTCTGACATAATACAGGTTTCTTTTCCCCATCGACACCCGACACCGGCTGTGAAAGTAACCATGAAAACACCTCCGTCTAATGACCTGTCAAATTCATTTATAATAGTCCCATAGCACACGTCTCGTGAGTAAAACGTGACACGTCATACACCATAATGTTTCAAAGAAAATCAACATTATAATATCTTCGCTTAGGGAGAAATTTTTTTTAATCTTTGGTTACACAAGGTTACTAAGTCCAGTGAAATTCAAAAAGTATTTCTATACAATCCCATCGTGTATTTCATCCCTAAATCAAACGTATAGGTTTGATTTAAGGATGAAATACACGACTACACTCAAAATATCTTTAATAACTGAAATATTTTCATTGAAACGGCCAAAAGGTCCGCTGCAGCTGTATATTCGAAACATTCCCCGTTATTTTGTGTCATTCGCTACACTGACTTTTGCGCTCCACTGGGTTTGTTATACCGGACCGGGTCAGAAATACCCTCCCGTTTTAATGTCGGGATATAATAAAGACTTAGGTCTTTGAGTATAATTAGGCCTTCTGTAAAAATGATGTTTGATGTTATCAAATAATATATCAGAGTTAAAGTAAAATGGGTACTTTCTTGTACTCTTTTAGTACAGTATCAATAAGATTGTTTTGAAACAAATTGCAACCATTTCACTTGATTTAGTTATTCATCTCAGTCTTTAATACAGTTTCTCGATTATGTACTGTTCTTAGTTCTTAATTAACTGTCTTGTTTAATTACAGACTTAACAATTTGTTGTAGTTTGATTGAACAATTGATGTCATACTGTGAAAACAGAGGGCTTATTACAAAAAAGCATCGCGATAAGCGTACCACTCCGTGACATTATTTACTCGTGTATAAGGTTCAAAATCCAGTAAATCGAAATTGAAATTGAAATTGAAATTGAAAAATTCTTTATTCAAATAAGCTCACATAACTAGCATTTTTAAATCGTCAATTCTTTTATCCTACTACCCATTATGACGTATTTTAGCTGACAAGAAAAATGGGCGCAAAAAACTTATCAGCTTTATTAGAAGGAACGATATTTACAAATATGTATATCATTTCCAGACATTACATTCATAGTATTCATACATGTTATCGATCAAGGAACATCGTCCGACTATCGTAATTCTTTTTAGAGTTCCGTAGTCAAGTCAACAAGGAACCCTTATAGTTTAATGCAACCTGTGAAGGAGAACAAACAGACATACGAAAGCAATTTTGCCCAAGCTGAAGCAGAGACGCTTCGCTCGCGCTTCACGCTCGCTCAGTCAAAAACATTATTATTAAGTTTGTTTTTTAAAATACGGTTCACATAAAGCGTTAACATTGAAACACTGATGACTGTTAGACAAATTCATCGATCTACAAACGAAAATGAAAATAAAATAAACAACCAGCAATATTTCTGCAACACGCCATAAACAAACATAACAGAGAAACAAAATACCTTCCTTATTAAAACGACAAATATATTTGACAGCAATAATCCCGCCTAATATAAGTATAATAATCCACATTTCTAATATAAAAGTACGAGCGTCGACATCAACTTGAAAGGCTTAGGGTGAATTAAATTGAAGGCCCGTCACAAAATACAAAATAGATGGGAAAGCTGCTCGCGGTTTTCAATGCACAAAGACACTTCGTATAGGCCAAGGGAATCTCAGGCTAAACCGGACAAACGTGGCAGTTGTGATAAACAATTAGAAAATATAAGACATACTGCGGATCAATCGCGCTAATTTTGTACTATAAAACCAAAAGCATTACGTTGTCATTTAGGTTATATTTACCTTAAAGTTTGGTTTACCTTAAGAATTCTCATTTAAACTGTCGTAGATTGGCATCTTACATAGGCTGCCTAGACATAGTTTTCAGCAAATGTAACAAAACTAAAGCGAGTATTTTCCTGTAAACAAAACTGAAACGGTAACGAATTAGCTTTGGTTTATCGTTGAAAATTGGCGCGAATGAGCCCCTGTTCAAACTACATACATCATAGACATATATCACAGACACCGCAACTTTAACCAAATTATTGACATTGTAATTTACAATAATATTGTCACGTTTAGGTATTAATTAACAGTACCCAGGCTATATTCAGTAGGTACTTTAGCAGTTACCAAGGAGGAGTGGTTTTCGAGTCGGCGCTTCTGTCTAGAACTCTAAAGGTAACACACAGTAACGTGATATTTTGAGCCCGTGTCGTTCTGACGTCGTCGAGTTTGTTACTGAAATGAGGTTTTAGCAAGAATATATAAACTTTTAATGCCAATGCATTCAAAGTCATCATCCACATCTCCGTAAGTCAATACTTAGGGAGATGTCAGTTTTGAGACTTTTATACTATTGGTTTCTTACTCGTAATTCAATGTTAAAAACTTTATACTAATATCAGTACCATGAATTATATAAACGCATTACAATTTTATAATGGTCGTTATGTTTTGCTTTAAAACTCAGTTTCCATAAATTCTATTAAGGCTCCTATATACCTCAAGTGGCGCCCTCATTTTAAGTTGGTAGTATTTGGTAGTAGTTCGCAAAAGTGCTAAAAGTGGTCACCTTTAGCACTTTTGCGAACTACTACTACAACGAACAAAATTTTACAGAGGTTATTGTTTGTAAATAAACTATAGAACCATAGCTTCAATCTGTACATGTGAATTTTCGATACATTATGTACGTAGCGAGCAATAAATTTAATTAAAATGAGGGCGCCACTTGAGGTATATAGGGGCCTTAACAAAAAATATTAAAGCTACGCAAATTAAGAGCCTGTGTGCCCATTACACCCTTCATTATTGGTCTTTAAATATTTTAAATGAAAAGTGTTACGTAGGTATTAGAATAAGTTAAAACCTAGATAAAACTTAATAGTACCTATTATTGAAAAAGGTACTTTGAGCCGAAGTGTTGTTTAAAAGCCACTAAAAGCATCAACTCCATTTAACTGGGGCTAACTAAAGCTCATTGGATCGGTTTATACAGAAACCTAACTCATCAAAAAGTAATCAAGCACTTTATAATCGTTTCGTGGAACACTACTTTATTACGTACTCGTGGTGATAACAGAAATAGGTCGAATAAATACTGCATAGTGCGATCCAATTAATTGGTTCAAACGTGAATATACTCGGTGTATTTCAGTAATTTTATATCGGCACAAAATTGAAGCCGATTTAATATGAGAACTCCCTGAAACTGTGCTTTTCATTATTTTTAAAGAATTCTCTTTTTAATTGGACTACTCGTTTCCGCCGTAATACGCAGTCTCACCAAGTACCTACTCAAGTAGACAATTTTAATACCCAATCGCGGAAGTTGGTGATTACTACTATATGACCCAATTCTCTCGCGCAAGCCATTCGGATCACTGTTGCTTTTATTGATATTATTTTTAATCTGAAACGAAAGTAATGCAGTATTTTGTTCATAATACCATTCTTAAGTTACTACTTTAAAAACTTTAAAATTAAAAAACAATAATTTCTAAAAAAGAAATAAAGTTAGTGATATACAGGATATTACTGTACTTACTATAAAGCCGAATATGGTAGATAGGGACCATCAAACTGAACTACTTTAACTTTGGGACCAACTCTGAAAAAGCGAAAAAAAGTTGTTGTTGCTGTTTCAGCTGTTTCATACATTTTGAAATTTTTCTATTAAACAGCAGATTTTTTTCGTGATTTCAGAGTTGGTCCCATAATAAAAGTAGTCCCATAATCTAACATATTCGGCTTTATAAGGTTATATCCAAATACCCTGTATAGCCTTTTACATACCCCCTTACTAATAAATATTGTATAGCAGATGTATACACAATGGTTACTCTCTGTCAAACTATTTAAGTTTAACATTAAAAAGAAATGGACAAAACACTGTGTAACTATACATCTGCTATAAAATCTTTATTAGTAAGGGGGTGAGTGTATTAAAAACATAACAAACAAGTAAAGCTTGGTTGTAGGAAGAAATCACTAATAGAATCACTAATAGTTAGTAACGAAGTCGAATATATCTAAGCAGGTTTAAAAGAAAACAACAAGATTATTCGGTAGACCGGGTGCCAATGTCAAAAAGCTATCCTCAGATCGAAGTTAATCCTGCCACCATTTAAGCCTTGGCTTTGCAAAATTTAAATAGTATTTAAGTTGATACCTACCTATCGTTATTTAACGAAACGGATTAACAATTGGGTATCGATGGCAATTCAGGGCCTTAACATTCAGTATCCTATCTAATATATTTAAAGAGGTTAAGATATTAATTTTGAATGTGATTGTTTAAGTCTTTAAGCCCTTTAAGTAAGTTTTTTCTATTGACATGGCTGGGAATCTAACCTGGAAATTTAGAGATAGTCAACACCATAGAAAGCGGTGTTTGAGCCACTGGATAGCGAAGGTCGTCTACTAGCGACCTGAGATCAACTGGTTCCGTCAACCACATTTCTTAGACAGCCATTTTAAATGTACACAATCAAATGTTACAATACTACCTCTGAGTCATAAGTAACCTTTTACGAATTGGTTCTATTTTAAACTAGAGATGCAAATATAAATACGAGTAGTTTAAATATTATCAAACAAATGAAGAACAACATTTCCGAAACTCCATTGGCCAATTTGCGGATAAACAAATAAGTCCGAAAGATAACGACACTACCTCTGAGTCACAAGTAACCTTTTACGAATTGGTTCTATTTTAAACTAGAGACGCAAATAGAAATACTAGTAGTTTAAATGTTATCAAACAAGTGAAGAACAACATTTCCGAAACTCCATTGGCCAATCGGCGGATAAACAAATAAGTCCGAAAGATAACGACACTACCTCTGAGTCATAAGTAACCTTTTACGAATTGCTTCTATTTTAAACTAGAGACGCAAATAGAAATACTAGTAGTTTAAATGTTATCATACAAGTAAACCAATGAAGAACAACATTTCCGAAACTCCATTGGCCAATCGGCGGATAAACACATAAGTCCGAAAGATAACGACACTAACGAAAGACAAGTCGGATCCCCTTTTCACATTAAACTCCTTTTTATGGGATTACTTTTGTATGTTGTTACTATACGTCCGAATTCCCTCAGCTGCAGACGCGGAAATAAATAAACAGTTGCCTGTATTTCGTTCGCACAGAAATTTATTGACAACAGCAACAATAAAATAGTGTTTCGTATTACAGATATTGATGGAACCGGCCTCATTAGTGAGGCTCGGCCAGTTTATTAATAACGATGTATTGGTTCTTTTCAATTCATGAGGGGTTTAAAAGTATGATGGCGTGTTTTAATGGTTTAATGCACTTTGAAGCTGATGAGTTTAATTGTATTTCTCGTATATCAAGCAGCAATAGTCTTATTTGTTTATTAAAAACAATTGAGCATTGTTTAATTTATTTCATTATTTGGTTATATTGTCTTCTGTTATTTGAATAGAATTGACAAAGCACTCTCTACAAGATTCTTAATTTTCTCACATAAAGTTTAAAAGAACTTAGTTGAACTTTAAAGTATCTTACAGCCGTATTAAAAGACTTTAGTTAATTAAAATACTTTATTATCAACTTAATTATTACAAAAAAAAACAGCTAGCATGTTTTTTACAAAATAGTAATAGTAATCAATGTTATTAACAAATATCAGTCATAATTGAGACTATTTTTCATGAATAAAACCTATCAAAACAAACAAATCATGCACCCGCTCTCGCACATGGCATTTATTTAGAAAAGAGTTAAATACCGATTTATCTTTACTACAGACATTTCGTATGCCACCTCCTTGTGTAATACATCAACTTGTGTGACAGACAGTCGGCGAACTGAAAGATTTCACAATAGCATAATACAAAGAAAACATATTATTCATGGAAGTACACGCATTTACCTAAAGTAGCTACGATTTTTTTTGTATCGCTATAACTACAATGTGATACACTGTTGACAAGACATTTTCGTATACTTTTTTTAAAGTATACATTTTTTTTAATATTTTGAGTACATTTAAAAAAGTAAGAAAACACAAAAGCAAGCGTATCGCAAAATTATGATATAAGTTTTAGCATTCGCTTAAACAAGTCTTACAAGTTACATCAACTTAAAAATTAGAACTGAGTGTTTCACGTTTAAAAAGAAAAAAATAGGTTCATGTCGGCTTTTCAAATAGAAATAAAACCGGCTAAGTGCGTGTCGGGCAACGCGCAATAAAGGGATACCTTGTATGCCATACCATACCATATATGGTTATAAACTTATGTATTTACTCCCTGTTTCACACAACTAACGACAGTAACTTAGTATAATACCTACCTATTAAATGAAACTTGTACCGACGAAAACTTTTTCTACATAAATACCTTTTGTAAGTTGATTAACTATTACTCTCTAACGTGTAAAGCCTAACTAGCAGTAATAGATTTTCTTTTAATTTTGTTATTGTCCTAACCCCTCTATCGCAGTATATGATATTCTCAAAACATCATAATAGCAAGACATTATAATCTCATAATAGCACATTCGCAAAATATCATATTCGCAAAACATGATAGACGCAAGACACCATATTTTAGGTATACATACATATAAAATATAGTTTAGACGACAAATGCCAGATTTGAGTAGATGTTTTTTTTCTCGTATCCAAAAACAATCGTTAACTTGGTTGAGAGGGGATACCTGATTCTAACAGAATTTATCACTTTTAAGCTTAATATTTTACAAACGGACTCCTGAATCGAAAAGTGGTCTTTACAAGCATTTTTTAAAGATCTATCCAACGACATCCCACACAATGGAATAAAATATAAAAAAAACATTTTCACTTAATGTCGGGAATGTACTCAAAAATATATAAAAATTTTAAAGTATTACTTTACCACTTTGTCGGCAATGTCGGAATTAAAATACATATTCATGACAAAATACAGTTTTCTAGAACGAAGAGTCTCTGAGCAAAGCTGTGGACGGACAAACAGACAAAAATGGCGAAACTATAAGGGTCTCTTATTAAATACACAACCCTAAAACATGAAAAAACATAAGAAAAACCGTTTAATCAGCTCTACATACAAATAAAGCGTTATAACTTAATGGTTGTTTTCTATTTATTGAGCTTCGTTTTGTAACTCTAAAACCCATTGGGCATTGATAAACAGGCTTTAATTTAATAAACAAATCGGAAGCCTTATCCGAATTGTTTGACGACCTCCGTGGTTGAGTGGTTTGTACGCCAGTTTTCAAAGTGTCGCCATCTCTGAGGTCCCGGGTTCGATCCGTCAATTTAGAAAACGAACTTTTCTATATTGGCTCAGGTCTGGGTGTTTGTAGTTCCACCGTTGTCTCTGATTTCTATAACACAAATGCTTAAGAAACGTATATATACAAAGTAGTAATACTATGGGACCAGCCCCCTGATTATGTAACTTTGTTGCAATCAACTCTGACAGAAATCGCAGTTACAATGCTGCTTCAGTAAGAACCAATGTGACAACTATCTTACTTAAAGCCGCAAAGTAACTGCGGTCTCAATCGATTTCAATCGAGAATTGTTAGCAACAGAGTTACGTAATCAGCCCCCAGAGCAATGTTTGTGATGTTGTCTAATATTTATTATTAATTGTGCCAAATGCGATACAGCTAAATAATCCTCCTTCCGCAGTGGGCTTTTGTTTGGATAAAATTTAATTTCCTTAATTATTTCTAAAATATGCTCGGGATAGTTAAACTTCTTTGGCAGTGATCCAGAAATTCCTATCTTTTTTGTGAACGGAACGGGATTCCTTAACTAGCAAAAACTAGGACTGAAGTGCATAAAAACTTTAACATTGAAAGCGCATACGCGCAAGGTGGAAGTTTTGGAAATAAGGAATAATTCAGGGTAATATCAAATTGAGAAAACTTTTAGATATGCTATTCCTTTTTTATTAAACTAAAGATAAGTCATAAATTAATGTTCTTTTTTTTCTTCTATACAAGGTTGTTACAAAAATACCCCTAATGCCGAATATGGTAGATAGGGACCATCAAACTGAATAACTTTTACTATTGATATTTTCATACATTTTGATATTTTCTTAATTAATTTTTGTATGAAACAGCTGATTTTTTTTTCGATATTTCAAAGTTGTTCCCATAGTAAAAGTTGTTCAGTTTGATGGTCCCTATCTACCATATTCGGCATTAGGGGTATTTTTGTAACACGTTGTATACAAAATAAGTGATGAGATGACTGAGTGATACGAGGCTTACTTTCACGTCAGCGCACAGTCTACTAGAACTAAGTTTTTATCCCAACAGCTGTAAAGGCAAGTAGATTTTTTTTATTTCCACGTTAATATAAATTTTCTTTCGAACCGCTATCTAGTCTGAGATGAAATAGCAATAGTTATAATAATTTTATTATTTTTGATAATCTAAAGAAATAACTAACCATCGCTACAAAGAATCACACATCGCTTAAAAATATTATATGTTAAGCACAGGTTAAATAATTACTATCATAAATAGATCTTAATATCTGCTACATTTATAGGGGAATGGAACTAGCGTCCTTTGCATACGGAACAGAATTCGAAGGAGAATGGTAACAGAAAAAGAAATGCGTTTGAGACACTCATCTAACAAACTGTCCAAAGGACTTTTGATGTTGATTGAAGAGTTTGTTTATACGTTTCTATACTATACATTGTCGAACTGTCTTTGTCATGCTTAGCTTTATATTTTTCCGTGATATTTTTTGTTTGTTTTGTTTGTTTCTAATATGTACGGCGGGATAACAATGAAATATCTATTGTGCCTCATTTTCGGGGCCTTGATGGGTTAAGGCGAAAATTGTACCAACTTAGGTTATTTTTTTCGTTAGTAATTTGCTGCAAAACCTTAAATTTTAACTATAAATGGATAATAAACATCATCGGTACTTATTAATAACACTATTAAGAACAATTATAAATAAAGATAATAGAGCCGTCCAGCATTTTCGATAAGACGGATAAGTCCAAAAAATATGCTTTATATGAAATAATATCATGAGATACAAATTGAAATAACTTTATTATGAAGATGTTGCAAACCTCATGTCCTTTTTTAATAAACTCGACAAAACATGCGAAACCCTGTCCTCATTAACAAGGGTGAACATTATCATAAAAAATGTAGCCGTCATGCAGACCGAAAACGAATACAAGACATAAAAGCAACTCTAAAAAGAAAAATATGATTAGGGTACAGAGATGGCGGGTGACTAGAAGAACGAAGAGGATATAAAAACCAGGACTTAGCCGAAATGAAGCCTGAGTAATTTATTTAAGTTATCTCTCTCAGCGCCGGCACGAGACTATTTGTCAGCCAAGCAAACACAAATGATATTTTAGTCTGGTCAGAACTGTGGACTTGGGATAATTCCGACTTGAGCATTGTCGAGCGAGAGAATCTGCAATGAAATGACTGGTTGTAAATAAAATTTTTTTGGCATTATGAAATGTGACTTGCTAACAAAAAGATGTAGTCGAATTTTCAATGAAAAGAAAAATGAAATATTCACACTTCTATTGAAATATGCTGATGCAGTGAAACCGCTGGAAGCATTTTAATGGAATTTTCCTGTTGAATGAAATCAATAACTAGGTAGTTTACTGCCTAACAGAATTTGCACTTTTCTTGGAACTGATCTGTTATCGTGGTTTTAAAGTAAATTGAATGCTCGGACAAGAGAATCTCAATATACTGTAATCGTAAAAGCAGTAAAAACAAAACTTGGTTATTACTCTTAGGTTTAAGGTTAGGTTTCTTTTTAAAGTTATTATTGTATCAATGCCTCTTTAATATATATTATGGAAGTAATTACGCTTAGTTTAGTACTTATCTAACTCAAAATATTTACATCACTAACTTGAAGAACCAAAAGTCTTACCAGAAATCAAACTCGGAAACTTACGCAGTATTGGTAGTTGGGTTGATCAGTGACATTTTTTATAAGTTTCTGCACAAATCCTGCTAACAATACAAAACTGTGGAAGTTTGAATGTTTGTTAGTCAATCACACAAAAACGACTGAATGGATTTCAGTAAAAATTGGCATACAGATAGTTTATAACTTGGATTATTGTCAAAAGTTCCCTAGGTATTTTTAACTGTCCACGCGGACTGAGTCACGGGCTAGTTTCCGATAAAGTTTATCATAATTCATCCCCAGCTGACTCAAGTAACTTTATCGTGTTATCTTATTTTTTATAATGTTAAAAGAAAGAGTTGTATAAAACCCGTAATTTGCCTCGGATATCTCCCAAACTCCTAAAATTTATTCGATGACAAACTTCGGCAAATAACCAAAATGACTTCGATAGGGAAACTGTTCTGACGCAAATTTCTATCGACTTTGTACGTAAATTGTGGGAGTTTGCCCTCTCATGCAAGGTAAACTTTGAAATATAACGCTCAATTCCGTTCGTTGAGGCGGTTGTCACAATATTTGCGGTGCCGCAATGCGCCGAATCGCGTCAGAGGCAAATTTTTCGGGCTTTATGTAAAATTTAGATAGAGCCCATATGTGTGAAGTAGGTCGCGCACGGAATATTTTGAACGTCTACTGTTTGTTTAGTTTCGCTATTGTACTGTGATAGGGGACTGTTTATTAGTTTTTGCCTGTTCGCCTGATATGGGAGATTTAAACTATTTTATTGGTTTTTATCTAAGTCTAGTCGGGGTCGATCGTTTGATAACAGATAAAACTTTCTAAAAAAACAAAAGCTCTTTGTTTAGTATCGTTTACCGCAGCATTGTAATAAAAACTGAATAACAAAAGCGATCAAGCCAAAATACTAGCATACAAAAATGCATCATTTATCGTGATAGCTGATCACAGGATTGTTAACTGAAATCGCTGCCTAAAAGTAAAAGTTGGTAGTTTGTTTTTTAATCCATGATAAAGCAGTTAATAAATGAAAGAGATTATTACCGTATAAGTACATCCAACAAACCTGATTTGTTTGTTTGAGGAAAGACACATACCATACCCATTTATGTTTATGTCAGATCGGGTGTTTTTTCAACTCAGTAAAAGAAATAAAAAAGCACATGACATTGATAGCCCCAGGTAATTCAACCCGAGACTTAACAATGGAAGCCACTGTAATGCAACCAAAATCAGTGCTAAAGCGGCTTATCGCTCGTGTCACCGATTTATTCTACGCCAATGCTTGATTTTCTTTCGTTATGTTCTGCCAACTGTGATGATACGGTTAACTTTGTGTGTACTAATCCGAAACGAGGTAGGTACATGCTAGTTTAACGGAAATAGTTAAAAAATGAATTATCATTTCGTTATGTTGTGTTTTAAACTTGTTAGTAATAGTTACAGTGTTTGAACGTAGAACACACTGAATAGACAAAATTTATTAGAGTAGATATAACTCTTTTAGAGTAGGTACCTATAACTTCTACACTTCTTTGTAAATAAACTGTTACTGCCAACTGAAATCTTGAAATACGTTTTCAAACACTGCCACGTAGGTGAGTAAAGAAACATTTGCTTTTTGGTATGATCAAAAAGTGGACAATTTAAAAAGATAACCTACTTAGTTAGTCAATTTATTTAACTTTATTTCACTCCAGTTTAATAATTTGTTACTAAACATACCTGCAATATTTTTTTTGAAGGAGCTCGGTGGCAGCAGTGGTATATCGCGTGACCCAGCGATTGCGGAGGTTAAGCAACTTTCGCAAGGGTCGGTCATGGGATGGGTGACCAATATTTTTTATCTCGAGTTCCTTCGAACTTTAGAAGGCAAGTTAAGCCGTTAGTCCCGGCTGGATTTGCAGTCGTTAGCACCCACCAATCCGCATTGGGCCCGCGTGGTAAGTCATGACCCATCCTCCTTATCCATCCATAAGGAACCGGCCTTTCTTATGGATGGGCCATGGCAGTGGGGACAATTAAAATGGCTGATGGTCACAAACATACCTATATTGTTTGCATGCCTCTAATACAGGCTAAATACCATGTGAAACTTACTATGATATCAGAAATATGTACTTATCATATTTGTACCAAATAACTATTATGATTATTATTGTTATATTATTATTGTTTTGTATAAATAGATACTTAAAACACTAATTGGGTGAGGTTATTTATGAAGAAAAAAACGTGTTGTATGCAAATTAAGTTACTATAATGAGAAGTCAGCGTATTATTATTTTTTTACCCACAAGGATCGCGTGACTGTCACGTGATGTGGCTGACCAATAGCAAGGTTATGGGCCCACAATAAATGATGTGTCAAAAACTAGCACGCCTTCCATTCAGGGGGTCTATTCCGAAAACCAAACCATTCGGACGATATGCGTTTCAATAACTCATGTATGAAAGTGCTTGAAGGTGCTCCTTGACCGGGATCATTCGGCTGTAATGTAATAATACAGATTCGAGCATTACATCAGTGACAGAAGAGAGCAGAGCACTATAGTATACATCGTGTTACAAATATACACCTAATGCCGAATAAGGTAGATAGGGACCATCAAACTGAACAACTTTTACTATGGGACCAACTCTGAAAAAGGGAAAAAAAATCAGCTGTTTTTTACAAAAATTAAAATCAAAAATATCAAAATGTATGAAACAGCTGATTTTTTTTTCGCGATTTCAGAGTTTTTAAAAGTATTAAAAGTCCATATTAAAAGTTGTTCAGTTTGATGGTCCCTATATACCATATTCGGCATTAGGGGTATTTTTGTATCACGCTGAATATAAGGCTCGTTTTGTAATATATTTATACAACTTGTAACATCAATGCACACCACTTGTAATAACTAGAGATAGGTTTTACTCAAAATCGAATTTGGGATGTTTGTCAAACGCATGTTCGTCAGTCTGGGAGAAAGTATTGTAACGTAATGCTCAAAATAGAATCTAAGGCTGAGTTGCATCATCATGGTTTAACCTTAACTTTAATAGACACAAACTTATCTGACTCGGTGACAGCGTAAGCTAGGTAATAATAATGTAACAACATTAATTTTCAGTTTTAGCCACCGGCTCAGATAAGTTTGTGTCATGAACTGTTATAGTTAAATTAAGATGATGCAACCGAGCCATGTTACATTACAGGCGAATACTCCCGCTGAGGGAACACTTTAAAGTTCAAAAACAAGTAAATCGAACATCGATCATCCTCCGCTTATAGCGATTCTTCTTTTTTGTAATAGGCACTTTGTATAGTTGTGTCATGAATACCTTGCGTGTGGTTTGCTCGTTTCGTACCTATGGAGTAAACTAAGGATCTAACAGTTTTGGGAATATCGTGACATAACTGCAATTGGTTTTTTTCCATTAAGTAAAGGATTGTTTACCAATGAGGTTGTTGGAGTGCCGAGTAGCTTTGTCGATATTTAGGTTAACTTTATTAAGATACTTTATGTTCGGATGACATTTGTCTGTTAACTCTAAAACACAAGAGTATCTTTTTTTTTTAATTTTTGCGATTTTAGCATTCACAATGCTATTTTAATATAATACTAAATAATATACTAGAAAAAACACGACTCGCACCAGATCATGTTCTCGGACGGGAATCAAACCCGCGACCTTTGGATATCCGGTCCAATGCTCGACCGCTGAGCTACCGAGTCACACACACTCAGCGGTCGAGCATTGGACCGGATTTTTCTAGTATATTATTTAGTATTACAAGAGTATCGTTATTATCTTGACATAAAATTCTATGTTTCAATCCAGGTTACTATAATTTACTTTCCTTTGGGATTTATAATATTAATAAGGGTGCCCTTGACCGAACACAGAGTTTCACATTTAGTTTGACATTTTGGGTTGGTCTTATTGTTTGTAGATAAAAACTGTCATTATAAGTTAAAAATGTAACATAAATTATAATTTGTATCTATATTTTGATGTATTAAACTTAATAAACTATTATTATTATTAAAACTATCTGTGTAGCAAATTTCATCCAATCCGTAATGCCGTTTAAGCGTGAAGAGGTAACAAACACATACCACACAAACTTCATATTTATAATATTAGTAGCATTTTAATGCTAAATGATATTCTTCATTTTTATCATAAGCTCAACCAATAGAGTTCGGCAGTCGTAAGTGCTAATTGAAATTTTAAACAAATAAACCCTGATCTTTTGACTCAAACAATTACAAAAAAGTCTTTTGTCCACTACCAAAAAGTCGAAAAAGGAATGCTTTATGCCTTTTATGAAAAGGGAAACTTAAATAAAGGCCTCTCGCACGTGGAAGTGCGCCAACAAAATAACTCCAGCTGAGACCACCAAATTGAATTTCAACAATGTCAAGGTACGTAGGTACCTAAAATGAACAACGGCATCCAGTACATGTTTAACGATGCGGGATGCTCATGCAAATATTGGCATCCCTTTCGGTAACGGATATTTGAGTTACAGACAGACCCCAATTGTAACTTTCACCAGCCCGTAACTTAACTAAACATGGTTACTTTGGAAGCAATTAAAATGGAACTTAAGGGATGTGTACTTGAAAAGTTTTAATATGAAAAGTTGAAGGGAAGGCAGTCTTAAATTGTGTTATGACCGTTCCTCCAAGAGAAAGGCTAAGACAATAAAATGGGAAATTTGGACAGTATCTCCACGTTTTATTTTGTAAAAAGAAGTTTTTATCCTCCTTCGAATATGAGTTTTCTTTCCTGCATTTTAATATCCTCACAGATGACTTGCCCTTAATTTTCAAGCCACGTTCTTCGTTTTCTCGCCATGTTCAATCGCCTTTATGCTCAGAATGGATTGCAATAAGACGTTTTGAAAAAGGCTTTCCAGACTTTCGGTACTGTTTAAAATAGTAATTTGACCATTAAGGGCAAATTTTTCAATCCTCAGATAACAGATATCAGCCAGTTAAATGATTTACCAAATAAAATAAAAGTCATTCAAAAACTTTGACAGACAAACAAATGACAAAAAATATCAATTTGGCGGTATAATACGTTATCGAACGAATACATTTTATCTGGGCATTGAAAAATCAGCCCTAAGTAAAATATAACTGTTTTTATTTTTATTTTCATTTGTAACTTGTACTATTGTACCTAGTTCACTTTTTTAAATTCTCTTAAATCTTAATGATTGGGGGTTTTAGGGTGAATTAAAAGAAAAAAAAACAAAATATGATTTGCCTGTACTAAAAAAGACCGTCCTCAAACAGGGCCAATGGGCACAAGTGTTGTATTTTTTAACGAAACTCATCAAAATATAGGCGTAAAAACAAGACTGACAGACAAAGTAACCTTTGCCTTTAATAATGGGGTTTACATACATCACTCCCTTGATACTTATTATTACACATCTGACTGACCTAATCTACTTATACACATACTTGCTTAGTAGTCTAACATAGAAGATGAGGCCATTAAATTAACAACATAGGGTCTCATCAACCGATAATATATATCGCTCATATTTTAAATGATAACAGACCTACTTGGAAAAGCTGTCTATGTAATCCTAGCGACTTTAACCTAACGATGGATTTTTTTAATCCTAACTAACATTACAGGATGCAAAATTAAGATTGCTTGTTTGTTTATTTGTTTGTTTGTAACAAATGTCTTAACTACTCAACCGATCACCATGAAATGGTTACAAAAAACGCAGACGAAGTCGCGGGCAGTCGCTAGTCATAAATATTTATTTTTCTCCACGTGTAGGTATTCTTGGCGGAATGGTTACCTATCTTAAATTTGAAATTTCTTTGTACAAAATTTAGTTTACCGAAATCATTTTGCTCTTTTTTGTTTTTCATAATTTTTATTTTATTGAAAACACATTTTACAAATAAAGGAAATTCCTAATTTCACTAATTTTTTTTCTAAAAGTTTTACTCCACTCAGAAAGTATTACTAAACGCCTATGATATCATTATAGCAATCCCACAAAGTTACAATAAGTCCCAACATGAAGCATGAAAGAAAGCATGTAGCATGCAAGCAAGCATGCAGCACTCAAGCAAGCATGTAGTATGCAAGCAAGCATGTTTTAAAGAATGCAGCATGCAAGCAAGCATGCAGCATGAAAGCATACATGCAGTATGCAAGCAACCATGCAAAATGCAAGCAAGCATGCAGCATGCATGCATGAAAACGAGCAGACAAGCAGCATGCATGCAAGCAAACAAGCAAGCATATAAGCATTATATAGCTGCAAGTGGTCAAAACACTAACTTAACCTAACCTAATACTAACATTAATAACTTACTTACATACACTTACTTACATTAATAACAACATTAATAACTTTAAACAATTCTCTTAAGATTCTTTAAGAGAATTGTTTAAAGAAATTAATATTTTAACAGTGGCAGGCCAATACATCTATGAATTTAGTTAATGTAAGGAAACATTATTGCTCATTTGCTAAAAATAGTGATGTACACCGTTTTAATACAAGAAATAAGGACAAACTTGCCGTTCCTAGTTTTAGACTAGCAAAAACTAGGGGCTCATTTATGGGGAAAGGAATTGCCCTTTTTAATAAAGTTCCACAAAATGTAATTGAACTGCCTTTGCATGAATTCAAAATAAATGTTAAAAAGATGCTCATGAGCAAAGGTTATTACAAAGTAGAAGATTATTTAAAAGACAGCAATGCATGGATGTAACATTATAAATAACTATCCTAATTTTCAGTTTTTAATAACTTTATTGTTTTTTTTATTATGTTGTTTTAAATTAATGTATTTGGTAACGATATCATTTCTTTGTAAATATCGTTACTCTGATTTCTGACAAAGCTGATAAGTTTCTTGCGCCCATTCTTCTTGTCAGCTAAAAAAGTCTCGAATGGGTGGTAGGAAAATATAGACCATTCAAAAGCACTTAATATCTAAGTTTATTTGAATAAAGAATATTTCATTTCATTTCATTTCATTTCATTTCATTTCATTTCATTTCATTTCATTTCATTTCACTAAATAATATACTAGAAAAAATTGGACTCGCACCAGATCATTTCCTTCTACATTGGTGAGATGGCGCTGGCTTGTAGCGTAAGAGTTGATATACTAGAATAAAAACTAGACGTTCTCACTAGTGACTCGGTAGCTCAGCGGTCAGAGCATTGGACCGGATATCCAAAGGTCGCGGGTTCGATTCCCGTCCGAGAACATGATCTGGTGCGAGTCCTATTTTTTCTAGTATATTATTTAGTATTATATAAAAATAGCATTGTGAATGCTTAAATCTCAAAATTTAAAAAGTTAATGGTGGTCACATTAAAAGATTTTCTTTAATCATTCACCGAGCAATTATGATAAGTAAAACATCTGTCAAAGTAAAAGAAAAGTGATTTGATATTTGACTTACTATTTTTCTTGAAAAATCAAACATATTACGACAAAAAAGTTTATGTTCTGACAAAATTATGTAAAACAACCAATCTGATATTTAAAACTTCGACGTACCCTTTTCGAACAATTGAAATTACAACAGAAAAGTTTCGAAAGTATGATAGGTTACCCTTTATTTAACCAAGCAGCCGTAATTTTCAAATTGTTTCTGTCCTTTTTCTGTGTTCTGTGTTTCTGTCTCCGACTGAAAAGTACTGTCAGCCATAAAAATGCTTCCTAAATGATTACAATTCGAACTCCCTTTTCTTTATTTAGAAACACCTCGATTGTTTCATTACGTTTCTAAAACGTCAAATTATGTTAATACAATAAAATGTATTTTGATCACGTCGCGATGCGTCCACAAATTTGACAGGCGCTCGCTGTAAAGTTCGCGAGTTGGAAAGAGCCCTTGTTTGCATAATTCAAGCTGGAATTATACGCTTCTTGAATTCGCAGCCAAGCAATGAACGACGTAATTATATTACTAACTTGGGTTTGGTTGGCATACCTAGGATTTGTAGGATTTTGTGCAGATAGTAACGGTCAAAATAGGTTATAATAATTATAAAAAATAAAAATCATTTATTCGTGAAATCGTACTAACAACATTTTGCGCCGAGTCTCCCCATTGAGTAATCTTAAATACTTGTTATGGGAATGACTCGCCACTTCCTAGCTTGCTTATAAATTATAACAAACACTTTACCAAACAAAAGAACAAAAGAGATATAATACAAGAATGTAATCTTAAAATTATCGGCGAGTTAGTAAGTATTTTGATAGGAGGAACCGCAGTGTAATCGCCTTCCGACCCACCGGTTGAAGAATACCAAGTATAATGTTCCTGTTTAGCCTTTAGTATCACCAAAACAATTTGAACGGTTACTCGTATCTTGTTTTTATATTCTATATCGTTTTAAATTTTAGGCGATATCACGGCTTCTTGAATGACGTAATTTGAACACCTACTTTTATATCTTAGAAGCATATCGAAACAAATATACCGAGTACATATCTTTCCTTCCAACAAAGAAATCTAATAAACACATAATGGCCGTTGTATGCCAGCGATGTTGTATTTCCACAATTTTCATAAGAATTCTCGCCGAACAACATTTGATTCGATAAAACAAATGCTCAGTCTGCTTCCTGGGGCCATGTTTTTCCTTTATCCCTCATAAATCAAAGGTCCAGTGCTTTTTGTCTGCAGGTAATTCGTATAAGCTTGGAATGAGGTCGGCTTCATTATGTAATACCCTTATTTAGTATTGCGGTAGTGGGAACACCTTTGTGCTCGTTTGTACAGACTTTAAATTAATGAGTCTTCTATGTATACAGGTTTTATAAAGGGTTGAATTGGAATTGTGGAAACCTTTAATACTAAGTTTGACTACCAATTTGACTAACGAGAAAACAATATAAAAGTGAAATAAGAATTAGTGTGTCACAATCTTGGATAATACTCCCCATTAATTATTTTAGATTCAGCATAATTTAATTTAGCTAAATTATGCTGAGCCGGGCTACTTACACCTATTTAAAAATAATTCGAACATATCTTCTTTAAGTCTGTCAACTGCTATAGAATCGATAGAAACAGTGGAATCATGATGGGTTCGATTTCGTTTTTGAACGGCGTTAGTGTAAATCATATTTTTCTTCTTTTTCTTTTTTTGTTATGGCAATCTACTTTCCTCTTGGAAGTAATTTTTGCCAGTGTCAAGTGTTAAATAGTTCAGTGGTAGATATTGTTTAATTTTTTATTAGAATACGGGTGCATCGCATTCCAATGCTGCTTGGAGCATTTGGCAATCATATTTTTATATTGTTTTATGGTTTTTTACTTTTAATTTATATTTTTGAATTCTGTTCTTTTTATACTATAACATATTTTCGTTTGGTTTTGTACTCTGTGTCTTTATTGACTTACTTATGTCAAGTTGTGTTTGCTATTACTTTTAATAATAATTGAACTACATTTAAACTCTAGACTCTAACTCATTCATCAGGTAACTGCCTCAGCCCACTTTAGCTCAGTTTCAGTGATGACAGTGTCAATATAAGTATATTTAGAAATATAAGAGACGTTTAATCTTAAGAGGAACTAAACAATGAAAGAAATAGCTTATTCGCGAAAAACTTAAGCTGTTCTCTCAAATATATGCCTCAAAGATTCACGTTTAAAAGCGTAATAAAGCGAGACTATTCTATATTTAGTCTCGTTTCTATTTTGGTGAGTTTCAGTGGATTGGCGGCGGTTTGTTTGGTCAGACTCTACACAGCTTCCGGTGGGCCGTAATTACATTACGGATGTTGGGAGTACAACCTTATTTTTAAAGGCTTTACATTAATTTACGTTGCGGGATGAATAGATAAGAGATTCATCCTCATCCTAATTTTATACTCATCGAGGTTTTATTTAAAAATGAAAATGCCTTAAGGCGTTAACATGCATCGATCCGAGCGGGTCATACGTGAGTGAAATCGAACGTAACTCTACTCACTTTGTGTTCAAATCAGTGCGCGCTCCAACGCGACATGCATCGAATGCATGGAGTATAAAAGACAAAAATCATAACTTCAATGTTCTGAATCGACTTTCTTTATTCAATAATATGATTCAGGGTCAAAACGCAATCATTAAATTGGCATTTGACTCATGTAGCCTCATACCGCCTTAAGGATAAGGGTGATCGACCATTATATGGACTCAATGTAGATTTTTGGGCGCTACTTATTTTGCTTTTGCAATAAGGCCTAACAAGTTTTTCTACTAAACTTTAATTTCTTTAAATATTTGATTTGAGTAGCGCATATCTAAAGCACTTACCATTCACTGTCCTATCGAGTTTAATAAAACGAATAAAAACATTGTTTGTATTTGAAAAAAAAACCTGAAAAATTTAGACAAAATCAAAAGGATAGCTAAATAAGAAATCAGTCAAGGTTTCTTTTATGATAGTAAAAAAAACACCATTTGTCAAATTTATTGCGTGTTACGTTAGTAATAGAAAAATCAGATGACGTTTGAAATAGTCAAAAGAAAGTTATCAAATGAAAGATATCCTTTTTTATAAACGCGGTTGACCTAAACTGAACTTAAGTTGATTAGTATTTTTAATTTTGAGTTTGCATAATGCCTTTCATTTTGGAGACAATGCCCATTGAACTCATTCCATTTAAATTCAATAGAGATTTCCAATGCAGGCACAGTATGGAGACAACACCAATCCCCAATCACTAAGGTTCAATAATGCCGTATATTTACATAGCCTGGTCGGACGGACGGCTAAATCGTTTCAAATGGATCATCCAGTACAGAAGCTTGTGCTGTAGAGTCAAACTACAGACTTAATTAGCTGAACAGAGACTAAAAGCCGGTTTTGGGAATTGAGATTTTTAAGTTGAGGAACTACTCCAATGCATGGTTTAAATGTGCGAGCGATATTATATCGAGATTGCGAGCATGCGGCCTCTTAAGTAGTGCTCATGTTTAATTTCTCAACTCAACTGCATTTAAAATAATAATTATCATTATCCATTTACATGTAAAAACTAAGAATTTGTTTAAGTTTAAGTTTTTCAAAAACATAATAATATCGGGAAAAAGTTCATTGTTATGTGTGACGTCAAATATCACATGTAAAACCTAAAAATTGGCTTAAACATCTGCCTTACCACAAACGATTTCAAAACACTGTTTAACTGTGATGCCGTCTCATTCACACAATATTGTCAAAAAAGTGACAGCATCAAATTTAAACAGTGTCTAAGTTAAACACTTGTTGAACAGTGTTTTAAAATCTTTTGTGGTAAGGCAGATGTTTTAGACAATTTTTAGGTTTAAATAATATTATAACATTTCAATAATATTATAAAAAATTAATGGCAAAACAATATTAATTTAGAAATACCTATCTATTGTGTTTGGCTCACTAATGACTTTATCAAAGTCTGTCTCCTGAAACTTCCTATAAGTGTTTATTATAAGTACCTACCTACGTATCTCATTATTTGTCTCTGTTCCATTATTTACTCATCTAACCTAACCGACATGCAGGGCGCCGCACAGTGCCAGTATTGATTTCGTACAATTAGCTAGAGAAGTGTTGAATATTAATTCAAATTCGATTGGCACCAATTTAGTATCCGTGGAATAGATAGGGCAACTTTGACAACTACCATTTAATACCAAATAATATACTAGAAAAAATAGGACTCGCACCAGATCATGTTCTCGGACGGGAATCGAACCCGCGACCTTTGGATATCCGGTCCAATGCTCTGACCGCTGAGCTACCGAGTCACTAGTGGGAACGTCGAATTTCTTCTAGTATATCAACTCTTACGCTGCAAGCCAGCGCCATCTCACCAATGTAGAAGGAATTAACCTCTACATTCAACTGAACATCTTTCCAGATATTTTTAAACAGTTGATTAAGATGAGAAAGCTATATAACTTTTTAAATTTTTGAGATTTAAGCATTCACAATGCTATTTTATATAATACTAAATAATATACGAGAAAAAATAGGACTCGCACCAGTCCTATTTTTTCTAGTATATTATTTGGTATTATATAAAATAGCATTGTGAATGCTTAAATCTCAAAAATTTAAAAACTACCATTTAAGTTCAAGTATAAGAATATGTGTCAAAAGATAAGTTCACGCTATTAGTTTTACTTTTAAAATTTAAGGTGTTTTGTAATCGTTACTTAAAATATTTTTAAAGTCCTCTTGTAAATACATAGTAGGCAGTAATTTTCATGAATGTAATCACGGTAGTTTAATTAGTGCTACCATGGGAATCTTAGGTAGGTGTAATTATCATATCGATTATGGAAATTAATCGATTTTCAAACCACAGCATCATCCTGATAGTCACATGCCAAACTTTATTAATTCCCACGAAATATGTAGCTTAGCTATTAAAATTATAGCAGTTTACACACGTCCTCGTTGCACGTCGAGGTATAACTTTGATCGGTCACTAGCATAACATTGCTCTTTTTATAATTTTATAGTCTGTAGTGGTAAACTATCTATAGTTCATTAAAAATAAAAGCAGATGAATTAAAGAAAGAGGTAATGTGATGCGGTAACTTTGTTCAATGTTAGTTTTAGCGACAGCGTTGCTTGTTATCATTACAAAACGACTAGGGATACGAATCCTATGATGAATTGACATAATAAATACATTGAGTTAACAAATAGAACAGTGAATAACGTAAAACAAATTAAAACGTTTGTGAGTTCTTTATTATATTAAATTTTTAGGAAACATTAATGTCTTCCTTTAATCGAATCTTTTTTTGTGCATGCAACATTAAATATACAGAATTTTATTGCAATTGAATGTATTAAAGCCTTCGTGATTGACTGTATCGATCATAATACAGAAGCGATAGCCAGTTCATGTACAGTGGCGCTCAAACAAAGTTGTGTAAATAAACGAATTGATTGTAAGCTTGTGTGCGCTGGATTGTGTTGGTACGTTAGGCCTGGCCTGTTTAAATGCCTAATCAAACAAGAGTTAAGTTTCAATCAGGGTACGAGGGATCACTGCGAAATGTCGTTATCTTGTTAAAGAACAAACAAATTAGTAAACATCATCACTTTATAAATTTTGAGATTTTAGCATTCACAATGCAATTTTTATATAACACTAAATAATATACTGGAAAAAATAGGACTCGCGCCAGATCATGTTCTCAGGCGGGAATCGATAGTGACTCGGTAACTCAGCGGTCAGAGCATTGGACCGGATATCCAAAGGTTGCGGGTTCGATTCCCGTCCTAGAACATGATCTGGTGCGAGTCCTATTTTTTCTAGTATATTATTTAGTATCATCACTTTAGCTTGAATTTATCATTATAATTTCAGTTCATTTCAGAACAAATTTTAAATGTTATAATTAAATGAATTGTTAGGAAGTGGTCAATATTGATACTCACCCACAGGCAATCTAGCCTAATGGGCTATTTACGCAGGCGATTAAAGCCTCACGACTTTTACCGCACGGCGAAAAATTCGATTCGATTTTAGTCACCTGCGGCTTTAGCCGAATGGCTAAAGCCGCAAGTGACTAAAATCGTCCGTGTAAATGCGCGTGGTGACTAAAGTCGAACATGTAACAAACTTATCTGAAGATAAATAATATTAGAAAAAATCAACTCACCCGTAGCACCTCAGTCGGGACACGAACCCGCATCCTTGGGATTCCGGCCCAATGCACTGACCAATTATGCTACCGAGTCGCTAGTGGGAGCGGCGAAATTTTCTAGTACTTTTTAACTTCTTCGCTGCAAGCCAGCGCAATTTCATCAATGTGAGGAAATACCCCCACATTCGAAAGAATCATCTTTCCAGATGTTTTGACAATCGATAAAGATGAAACAGCTACATAATTATTAAATTTAGATTTTTCTCATTTACAATGCTATTTTTATATTAAGATAAATAATATTAGAAAAAATACTAGAAAAAATCGACTCACCTAGTGAGTGCTACTTATCTGACCCGGTGACCAAAACCAATATGAAGTGTTATCACATTACTTAGGTTACGCTGTGGACTACATAGGCGACATCGACACGGGCCGTCATCGATGTATTACTAAGTTGCAGGCGATCTGCAGCTGGTCGACTATCCGCCTGCGATTCCATACAAGCGCCTTGCTAGTTGACTAAAATCGCATGTTACAGTTAACTAAAGTCACCTCGTGTAAATGCCACATAAGCTTTTATTGCTTGCCCTGTGATGGTGTAACATCAAAACTCTAAAGCTACCTCTTTCAAAAAACCTTGTCGTAATCTACTTCTGGTTTAACACTTTTTCATTTAACCACTACATTTGCTAAATTCTATGTATGCCAGGGACAGGTTGTAAATTCAACTCGCTTTAAAAACAGACCCTTTTGAAAAACGACGCCCGTTTTGTCAAAGCAACTGAAATGGAATGACGCGACAACCTGCACCACCGTTTAAAGAGATGGATGTGTTTACAACACACGAGCGGATTCGCTTACTCAGTTACTCTTTTGTATTTATTTTGTTGAATCGTTTACGATTTCATTTCGATGTTTTTGTTCGATTTCGAAACAACCGTCATTAGTTATTTTGAATAACTAGAATTCTATCTGTGAACATGAACAACCCCTGTGAATTAGCAATTTTTCAATCTGAATTTGAATCATACAGGGTGTAAGAGGAACACTTCCGAAAAAACGTACGATATGTTGACTATCAGTTTTCTCAGATGAAGAAGAAAATAACTTTTTGGTCGGCGCTATGAAAGCAATAGCATTATTAACGCTGAAACCTCCTTTTCTAATATTTTGATGAATCCAATTTTCCCTAACCTAGTATGTTTACAAAAAAGAAGGAAAGCATATTGCTAAAAGAGAGATGGACATAAGTAAATACTAAATAAGGGCAGGTAGATGATGATTAAAGATAAAAAATCTGGTGATCTAAGCAACGCATGTTTTATTAACAGTTTCGACACCCGTGTGCCCGGCCCAACTGCCCACTGGACGGACGACGCGTTCAGTGAGCGGGCGCAGTGGCTCGGCTCACCCAGCTCCTCACTGCGCCTGCGCGACGTGCAGTCTCGAGACCGGGCGACGTATAGGTGCCGAGTCGACTTCCAAGTCTCACCTACTAGGAACTATAGAATCGCACTCGATGTCATTGGTAAGTGTAATTCTTTGATAAGTGTAATTTTTCGTTTTTAGTTTAAAACATTAAAATATAGTTGGCATCAACACTGTAAACTGAACATGCAGACAAAGTGTTAGTTTTTTAACTTCATTGTAATAAAATATTTTTAATGAAGTTGTATACTGTGTTAGCATTTAATTAATTTAAGAACGATCTTATATATCTACAGATATATTATTTAAAATAGCATTTCAAAATTTGATTTTCTAAATGGTTACCGTCACATCGTGTTTTGCAGACTTAGGCAAGTAAAGCTACCTATAATTAACGTTACTCATTTTACTTTTACCTTTGCTTAGAAAAAATAAAGTTAAATAAAGCGTTCAAACAATATTTTTATGATGTAAGTAATTTTGTGAAATTACGTGTCCAAACTAATTCGTATACTAAAATATTGTTAGATGAAGGAAGTTAAATCTTAATTAGTTGTGCTCTTAAGCAATTTAAAAAATAAGGCTCGCGGTAATTGAGCTCCTGAAGGGGGTTATAGGGTGAAAAAAATATTGTCGCGAGAAACCCATTTGGATACTACAAAATTCTGAAAATTAATAGTTTATCATATCTGAAGTGAATTATTCTTTAAGCAATATAGTTTTTTTTTCAGTCATTTCTCATTTCAGTAGCAACATATTAAAAGGAAAACCATCTCCAAAATGCAAAAAGATTTCCGCTTCATATTTATAAATAAATTTTATACATTTCTCCGATCTGGGACATGTCCTCATTAATATAGTTAACCGAGGACCAGCATTTTAATATGATCGATGATTTTCGAATTCGTTTTCATTATTACTAGACACGTTTTACCGTATTTCTGTGCTATTCGAAATGGGATCGCAAAAAATTGTATGGATTTCATACAAAGCTACTCGTATATAGCGCGATATAATCCAAAATCTTTATCCCATAGCTACTACGTAGGCGTTGTTTGAAAAGAAACGTAAAGGTTTGATTTTACAAGTAAAATATTTTTTAAAATTAAACAACTCTTTTTCGTAAAATTCATAATTTGTATTTCATGTTTTATTTTTTTTGGTAACTGAATTTGAAGTGACGTCTTACATCCAAAATTATATAACTTACCCAGCTAACTCTTTATAGTATTAGTAAAGATAATCATATTTATCGGTTTAGCCAGTAAAAAAGTGCTATGTTTATTACCCTAGCTCATGCTTAATTTCATTAATGTAAGCTTATAGACGCCTAATAAAACTTCACCTTACTCGCATATCTCACTAGGACACTAGTGGCGGCGCAACCAGTCTCACTACCATCAAAATGTATAATGTTAGGCTCAAAGACCGAAATCGCTCATTGAGCGAAAAAAATGCTCACAACGACTTGTGGTCACTGTCAAAACTCCACAACATTTCGTGTTATGGCTCTTAAAGAAACGCCCAAAAATCCATAACATTTCGTGTAATGGCTCTTAAACAAACGCCCATAACGCGTTTTGGTAATCATAGAAAGACCACAAAGTGAAATTCACGTCGTGGTCATCATAATAAACAAGCACAACGCGTTGTGGCAATAAAGAAAAGCCATGAAGCGATATGAGCACTAGTTGGTGCAACCTTAACACGATAGACAGGTATTTGTAGTACTAATAATTTGTGTTTAACAACAGTAATAGTAGGTAAGCTGTATTTTTAATAAAGTATTATTTTGAATTGACATTAAAAACCTAAATTTCCTTATTATTTTAAGTAAATTGAAGATTTCAAGTTTCTTTGTTTTTTTTTCAATTAATATAATAAGGCTACGAATTATTGAACACAAAATATCAGTCATTGGAAATCACAATTACCGTCCGTCGTGATATGTTTGCACCAAATAGAGCTCAAAACGCGTCATGGCTTTTCTTCATCGCCACAACGCATTGTGGTTGTTTGGTAATCATCATATCGTATGCCCGACTGCGTCGTCATCCTAAACCACCAGTTGTAAGTTTCTCAGCCACTTCTCGGCCGCAGGCGTCAATTTGTGGAGCTCCCTCAAACCACCACCGGGGAAGTGGTATAGTGGGCAGTCTTCTACGACGTGTTTACAGTTTGGTCTGAGGCCCCACATTCACAATGTTTGGTAATATAACCACGACACGAATTTCGCTTTGTGGTCTTTCTGTGATCACAGCAACGCGTCATGGGCGTAAGAAGAGCCACAACACGAAGTTCGCGTTGTGGATTTTTTGGCAGTGACCACAACTCGTTGTGAGTGGTTTTTTCTCTCAATTTGCGATTTTGGTCTTTGAGCCTAAAATATACAAATGGAGGGTACCTGGTGTCCGCTTGGTTGCGCGATCACGACCATATTGGGGGCGTTTCACCAGCTGTTGATGCTGGTGACGTAACCATGGCATTCTAGTGAGATAGGGCATAGATAAAGTTGCAAGCCATCGATGCGTTCGTTGTCACAGTTCACTGCTTCTTAGATCCCGAGTCGCCTACTAAGCTGCTAAGTATAAATAATAGGATGGAACTCGCTTGTATCCCATTAAAGGACATTCACATTTCCTTACAAGAGACATTGTTTTGTAATACTAAATGAAAAAATGAAACCCATTGATACAGCAGCATTGCAAATTTCAAACGTCATCGACTGTTCAACCGATTAAGAATCAAAAGTGGTCATTATATCTGGAATTGCAAATCTTGTATTAAAATCAAAGACGGCTTTTTCATACTAAATCTACAAAATTCCGCCATCTTGATTTTTTTCTTTTTCATTTTACCACAAATTAGTAAAATGACAGATAGCCGGTTTTGATTTTATACGACTCTTCATAAATTTGGCATCAGATACGCTTGACAAGAAAATTTTTAAAAGATTTATCGAACTCTATAATATTCTGTTATTTTCTTCATCCATATTATTTTTGTCACGGTAGGAAAATTACAGTCATTAAGACGAGTGTCAGTTTGCTCAAGTTTTTAACAGTACCCAGTAATTTGGAAATTACTAATATACTTCGATAAACGTCTCATAAATAAAATTAATTTCCAATTCTCAAAACTGTGGTGGAAACTTCCGCATAAAAGCGTGATAACACTTACTTCATCAATATATTTAACACAAAGTGGGAGTCACAGCCGCCAGAAACGCGAAGCTTAAACCACTTCATAATTACGCTCATAACAAGCCTTCCCAAGCAAGTTCTAAGTAACTTGAACGGATAATAAGCAGGCTTTACGAGGCTCATTCAACACGTATGAGATTGTACCAAATATTCTAATTTCAATCCGTAAATCACCGACTGTCTACAAAACACCTACGGGATATTTACGGTGAATTCCTACGTATGAATTATTCACAGTGAAATCGAATTTATAAGTAATTATACTTAAAGACTTTGTAGAATTCATTAAAATGTATTCGACTCAAACTGATTTATAAATTAGTTAAGCCAATTCGGGAAACTTCGAGATTTACAAAATGGTTCTATCTAGAGTTAGTTGTTGACTGCGTTACAAACTCTGAAGGATCTTTACTGTTCCATGGATATCATCAGAGGTAATTTAAATCGTTTATAATTGATTTTTATTTGTAAGTCAAGTCTGTTGATATTGATTTTTATTTGTAAGTCAAGTCTGTTTTAGGGTTCCTTAGTAAAGTCAACAAGGAACCCTTAATGTTTCACCATGTCCGTCCGCGGCTTAGCTCAAAATTACTAGAAAGCTGTGATTTGTCATCAATTTATATATTAATCACGCCAAAAAAGTGGTAGAATAAAATCTTGAAAAAAACTTTTTTTTAGTGTACTGCATTGTGATATGTGGAGATCAAAGTTTATTTTATCGGCAATCTCATTGAGTGGGAATGTCGTTAGATAGTTCGTTTAAAAATATTAGAAGTAGAACTGTGAAGAATACTTTTCGATTCAAGGATTCGTTTGCGAAATATTAAACTTTAAATTGCAAAATTTTGTTAAAGCTAGGTGTCCACCCTTCTACAAGATTTAGTGGTTACCTTTAGATACATGAAAACATTTACGACAGTATATTATAATGAAGTTACAAGGAAAACGAAAGGAAAGCAGGTAACAGTGACACTAATACCTACTTAGCAGATACCACTGAATAGTTAGGTACTATACTTAGTTACAGTCGTTAGTTGTGTAAAACAGGAAGTAAATATAAGTTTGTAGCCGTATGGTTACTACGGAACTCTACTGTGCGTGGCCTGACGCGCACTTGGCCGGTTTTTATTTACTAATAAATAAATATGACATTATTTTTCTAGTAATCAATTCTTTTAGGCAGTAAACTGGCGATACTGCTTATACTAAAGTTAAATATATTTTTGTTTTTATGTACCTACGCGATTTATTAATCCAGTTATGATATACCTGACAGTAATTTTCATTGCTGACTTATATTTTATATGTATTAACTATTCAATTATATAAATTAATTGATAAAGCAAACCATTTCACACACCGGCAAAATAGCAAA
The DNA here is from genome assembly GCA_963556745.1 of Catoptria pinella. NCBI lineage: Eukaryota > Metazoa > Arthropoda > Insecta > Lepidoptera > Crambidae > Catoptria > Catoptria pinella. The sequence goes on from OY750763.1 coordinate 12,424,034, forward strand.
CAATGTCTACAAAAGCATGGTCTATATCCAGTGCAATAATTAAGCAACGCGTATTGGGGTGAACAGAATATGTGTGATATTGTCAACTATTTCCTGGCCCGGCTAAGGAACAGGAAATAGTGAGCAGATTTTTAAATATTTATAAATAAAACAGGTAAAATAAAAAAAATGTACAAGTATATTAAAACAAAATAAAAACATTAAAAGGGATGTATGGAAAAAAACTTAAAACTAAGATTTATGTATGATAAGTGTACAAAATGAATGGGGTGGGCACCTTATCTTTTGCTCTCTTAAATTATGAAATAATTAAAAAAAAAGATTAAGTTATTAAAATTAAAGGTTGTTTAAACGAAATCGAGGTCTTCGATTGTACAATTTATTACCGTCGGTCGTCTCGTTGCACCGAAGTCGCAGTTATTCGTGTTGAAATTATAAAAATAAGAACGCTCTTACTTGTAGCAGACGAAAAGCACGTATAAAACTTCCGAGATTAGGACTGGAGCTGCCCCGATCTGCAGTTACAGTTAATTAATATCTTTCAAAATCTTTTAATATCTTTTAATATCTTATAATATCTTTTAATATCTTTCCACCTCTTCCCTCCTGGAATTGAAAATGAAAAAAAAGGAATTAATAAACGGAACCATAAATACTTATAGATAAATAAATACAAAAAAAATCAGTTTAAAGAATTTTCTTAAAATAAATACATACCCTTTCTTAATTAACACTGGTTATCATGAAAATGATATTCACAGCGGTTTTTGAACATATATTGGTTTTTGTTCCTCCAACAAGTTTTCCAAAAAATAGTATGAAAAGCCTAAAAAAATTAATCGATTACATCAAAAATGTGAAGAATTTATAAAAATCAATATTGAATTCCCTTTTAAAATACTTACACAACAAAAATATGATATTCTCAAAAGGAAACAACAAAATTACAACATTTTTTTAAATTCATATCAGTCTCCTTAAAGTTCGGAGCAAAAATCAGCTTCGCGCCGTGAGAGTGAAAATTTTTCCAAGAAAAGGCGGGAAAAACCACGAAAACGGCCAACACAAGAAAAAGTAATAGAGTGAAAAGGATGAATGGTGTAAAATGGATGTGTAAGAAAAGGATAGTAGAATATTTAAATATATTCAAATGTTGTCGAACCTGAATTAAAAAGTTATAAAAAATAAATACATGGATACCAAGAAGTTTTATACAAGGAGGTTGATAGTTTGAATTTGGAGTATGGATGAAATGAGGTCGCATGTATGAAATAAATATAGAATAAGGAACATTAATGAAATATAATAATAAATTAGTGTTTTATGTTTGTAAATAAATAAATAAGATGGAATAATAATAAATATAAAAATGTAACGTTGTTTTTCGACATAGAAAAAAAACACAACGTTACAATACCCCCCTTCCCATTAAAGTTTCGAACGTGAAGGCGAAACGAAACGCTGCCCTCAGCGTTGTACTAAACAACAAAAAAATATTAATAAAAGACAAAAGAAAAGTATAAGTACTGAGTGGAAAAATCCAGTAATGCGATGAAAAAGAACCAAAATACTGGGACCTAAGAAAAAAACAAATCCAAGAACAAAAAAAAAACAACGATGCAAACCAAGGGAGTTGGTTTGAATCTGTGTCACATGCTTCCGATGTCTAAGCCCTAGAGTCACTACCCGCTCTGAAAAAACACATATAGTGTTGGCTTATTTTACGAGTCACCGTCCGCTCGAGTGTGAGGCTTATTTACAAGCCGACACGGTTGCGATGGTGAAACAAATTTAAACTTAATCCTAAAACCTAAAAACTAACACAAAATAAAAGTTAAAAAAACAACCTAGAGAATATATTTATAACAAAAAAACTAACGAAATGATTTACATTTGTATCACAAGTTCCCGTGTCTAAGCCAAAGAGTCACTACCCGCTCCGAAAAAAAACATAGTGTAGGCTTATTTAACGAGTCACAAACCGCTCGAGTGAATGGCTTATTTAAAAGCCGACACGGTGACATTGGTGATACAAATATAAGTCAAAAAACATAAACCTAGAAACGTAAGAATTTACAACAAAAAAAAACGGGCTCCGGTCACCTTAGTGATGGGAAAGTCTCTTAGAAAACGACCCCCACACTCAAGAGACTGGACACAAAAATACGCCTGTGGTATGACCCTAAACACGGATCGTACACTACAACACTAACCAAAATTACATATCAACAAATAAACATATTTTCAAGCAAATCCATATTAACATTCACTGGGCAAACAGCACACCTACTATGTATAGAACCTAATAATATACAAATATTTACAAATCCCATAGGACACAGGCGGAGCACTAACCCTTCGAACCTGTACCTAGGTCAGACCCCCATGACCTTTAACCCCACAGCAGCCAAGGTGTTGGTTGCGCTGGTAAAAAAAATAAGGACATTGATCGCCTCTTACGATGCCCGTGTAGGGATGATACTATTCTAGATCCGGTATCACACGGAATCGGCACTATGATGTTGTTTTGCGCAGAAAAGACATTCGTCGCCTCTTACGACTCCCGTGTAGGGGTGACATTATTCTTATTCCGACATCACACGGAATCAGCACTAAAAACATTTACACCTTAATATCTTTTACATGCCAAATGCCCAGCGATCTACTACTATCTACAGTTTCTAATTCAAGTACCAGAGGAGAAATGACTCTGCGTACTTTACATTTTTCATACTTGGGTGCGAGTTTTGCTGCCTTATACTGGGCTGCATCGCTCTGAGTATAAGATTTTTTATATACAATTTGGCCTACAGAAAATAATGTTGCTGGACGCCTACGGAGGTTATAATATTTAGAGTTCTGCTGGTGAGCTTTTACTAAGTGACCGCGAACTGTAGTAAAAATGTCGCTTAGAACACCAAGTTCACCCGCATACTCCTCCCTTGGCATATAAATATCATAATCACTCCCGTCGGCCTGTTTATAAAATGAGCCGTTTACTACAGGTTCTCGACCATGAACTAAAAAGAACGGCGAGAAGCCTGTAGTCTCATTGATTGCGCTATTTATTGCAAATTGTATTTGCGAAAGATTTGAATCCCACGAGCGATGATCATTTTTGACGTACGACGCTACCGCAGTCATAACCGTTTTGTTATACCTCTCAACTAAATTCACTTGAGGCGTGTAGCGAGGACCTAGATGAAAATGTGGCACACCGTATTTATTTAGATTGGCACGAAATTCAGATCCCGTGAATTGCACACCGTTATCTGCAATTACGGTCTCTGGTATCCCATGGATTAAAAAAAGGTGGTTTTCAATTTTTTCGGCAACGGCCGCGCTCGTGGCTCGCCTCAAGGGAAACAACAAAGTATATTTGGAAAAACAACACGTTATGACCAATAAATGCATGTAACCTTTACGTGACTTTGGCAACGGACCCACTAAATCGGCTGATACCACCTGAAACGGACGGTAGCACCGCTTTGGCTCTCCCATTTGTCCTGGTGTAAGCTTCGTGGAATGCTTATAAGAAGCGCAAACATCACACTTGCTTACAAACTCAGAGACATCTCTAAACATTCCAGGCCAATAATATTGCAAGCCCAGTCGCCGATGGGTTTTAAATACGCCAAAGTGACCAGACGTGGGAGGACAATGATGTTCAGAAATAATTTGTTCTCGAGCACCCCTTGGTATTACTTTTTTCCAATCGAACTCTTCAGTTAAATTATATTGTGATTTAGTATAACGAAATAAAATGTTATTTTCAATGCGAAAATTTGGAAAATTTTGTGGCGTTGTTTGACACCCTTTAAAAACACGATCATACCAGTCATCGCCCGTAACATTTATCGCATCGCATTTAAGCAACCGAGATAATGTGTCGGGTATGATATTATCCTTCCCTTTCCTATGCTCGACCTCGAAAACAAACTGAGACAAGCGACAACCCCAACGCGCAAGCCTACCACTTGGATTTTCTAACTTCATAAACCATTTCAGTGAAGCATGATCTGTAACAACTTTAAATGGTCTCGTACCTAAGTACGGTTCAAACTTTTCAATAGAATAAACAACAGCTAAAGCCTCCCTCTCTGTTGCACCATAGTTACGCTCACTCTTGCCTAAAGAACGGCTAACATATGCAATCGGATGATCGATGCCATCAAAATTTTGAGTCAACATTCCACCTATCCCATAACTAGATGCGTCACAGTGTACCACAAATGGTAAGGAAAAATCAGGACAGGCGAGTATTGGCGCTGACACCAAAGCATTTTTCAACAAATTAAAGGCTTGCTCAGCCTCCGTTGTCCAAGAAAACTTCAATTTATTGCTAGTTAAAGCATTTAGCGGCGCAGCAATGGTAGAAAAATCTCGAATAAAACGTCGATACCATGAGCATGTACCGAGAAACATTTTTACTTCTTTTGAAGAAGTCGGAGTTGGAAAATCTAAAATTGCCTGGATTTTCCCAGGGTCTGTTCTTAAACCGTGTTCATCAACAACGTATCCTAAATATTTTAAGGATTTACGGAAGAAATTACACTTAGCCATATTAATTGTTAGGTTGGCGCCTTTAAGCTTTCCAAAAACACGATTTAAAATTTTTATATGTGTTTCATAACTTGAGCTCGCTATTACTATGTCGTCAACATATACAAAACATATACCATCAGTCAAGTCACTGTTAAATTGACTTCCAAATAAGGAATCCATTAATCTTTGCTGTCGAGCCGGTGCACCACAAAGTCCAAACGGCATGACAGTGAATTTGAACAACCCTCTACCAGGAACAGTAAAACTCGTCTTCTCTTGCGAAGCTGAATCAAGAGGTATTTGCCAAAAACTAGATTTTAGGTCAATAGAACTCAGGTATTTAGCCTGTTTTAAACTGTCTAAAATCTGTGGAATATAAGGTATGGCATAAGCATCGCCCTTAGAAACTGCATTCAACTTCCGACAGTCTAAACAAAACCTTAACTGACCATCGGGCTTTTGAACCATGAGTGTAGGGTTATTCCATGGGCTCTCGCTCGGCGCAACTACTCCTAACTCTAACATGTGATCCAATTCTTTGTTAAGATCCCTAAGTTTTTCTGGGGACATAGGGTACGGTTTACACTTGATAGGGACTGCATTTCCTGTATCAATTGTATGGGACATTAAATGTGTCCTACCTAATCCAGCTTTTTCGAAAGAAATATTTACAAATTTATTTACAACCTCGTCAGCCATTCGTTGTTGGTCTGACGACAAATGGTCATATGGTTGTATGGAATGAATCGGTTCATTAAGACCTGCAGAATATTGCAAAAAATCGGTCGGCGTTTCAGAATAAAATACATCCTTAAAAATATGTGGAGCGATTTGAAACGCCTTCCAAAAATCAACTCCAAATATCACATCAGAAACAATAGACGGAATGATATAAAACTTAATCACACGCGCCATTCCATTATATGTGATTGGTAAAAACATATAACCTATTGTAGGACTCTCCGCTCCATTTGCCACCAAAACACTACTCTTATAACTACTATTTATATTATAACCTATATTTACAAATTTCTCGTGAGCCCCGTTACCTAAAATGGAAACAGCGGCACCAGAATCAAGCATGCCACATAAAGTAATATCACACACAGAAACCTTTAAATAAGGCCTAATGTCACCCTTATCTGGTTTAAACAGAACCGAAGAGATAGACTTGTATTTAAAAAAATTAGAAACAGTTACAAGCCATTCCTTCCACTCATCAGATTTCGGAGATTCCACTCCTCGGTTCTGCTTTACTAGTTTTTTGTATTTGCAGTGGTTTTGTGGGTGCAATTAGGACAAGATTTGACTGTGTAGCCTATCTTACCACACTCAAAACATTTAATTACCTTTTCAGCGGTACAATTTTTAAAGGAATGGTTGTCGGTTTTGCAACGACCACAGTAAATTTTGGCATTATTATTATTTACAGTAAATACAGGTTTGGAAGTAGATTTATATGAATATTCGGGGTTCATACGCAAACTAGCGGGTTCTTTAAACAACAAAGACCTTTGTTGACTCTCCTCAATTTGTTGCAAAACCGATTTCAATTCTATAACCGACTGTACTTTTACCAACGCTAACTGTTGAGAAAAGTGCGGTCGAATGTTGTGGAGTAAAATGTCCAATTTCTCGATCTCACTTAACGGTTTCTTTAGACGGAAAAATAAACAATTCATAACGGAAAAATAAATATGTATAGGTTCGTCTTTACCCTGAGAACGCGAACGAATTTCCTCCATTAACCTATAATCGTAGTCGATAGGTTCGAATTCATCAAGCAACAACTGTCGCAGCTCTGACCAACATGATACTTGGTTTTTAATACCTCTATACCATGTCAAGCCTTCTTCGACAAAGAAACACACCGCAGCCGTAAAAAGTTTGGCTTGCGGAATGTTATAGGCAATGGCCAACTCCTCCAGTCTTTCTAAAAATGCATGTGGATTTCCACGGCCATTGAACCTAACACTCCACTTCGAAAAATCATAATATGACTCTGTACACTGAGGCGACGAACGGTTACAGTCAGTCGTGACAGGTCTAGAGTCGACAGAATGCACATCATGAATTAAATTACTTTGCAAAGTCGTTAAAATTTTCATACAACTAGCCTTACCTTGGACTTCCGCCTCTGACTCTGCCGGTACTCGATCTAATCTATAATATAAATGACAGAAAAGAGCGCGAGCACGGGATAAAACACTTTTGTTACCCGACGAAATATACTCCTCTACTTTACAATTTAATTCCTCTACTTTACGCTGAATAATTGGAAATTCGTTCTTAAATGTTGAGTCAATATTAATAATTTCGTCAGGCGAAAAATCATTCTGAAGTTTTTTCAACTGACATTTTAGTTTGGCAACTGTATCTTCAGGCGTCTCGGCTCTGATCGATACTTCATAGATAAGCTCGTCTTTCAAAAGCCCGTGAAAATAAACTTTTGTCAAATCCATTTTTAAGAGAGCAAATTTACATGAAAAACAACATTAAAATACTGAATTTCAGCTATTTAAAAGTCAACAAGTATAACATAAAAAACACTAATTATTTACAAATCACAAAAATAAATCAAATTTTAAACCATTACCATAAGAAAATCATGGCTACATTTAACCTAACAGCCATGTAAAAAAAAACTTTAACACAACAAATTAACAGGTGATGTAGGTACAACTTAAAAACCATATTGATATATTTTTCATTTACATAAGAGAGAGCAAAAGAAAAGGCCACTAAGTTGGGCGCCAACTGTCAACTATTTCCTGGCCCGGCTAAGGAACAGGAAATAGTGAGCAGATTTTTAAATATTTATAAATAAAACAGGTAAAATAAAAAAAATGTACAAGTATATTAAAACAAAATAAAAACATTAAAAGGGATGTATGGAAAAAAACTTAAAACTAAGATTTATGTATGATAAGTGTACAAAATGAATGGGGTGGGCACCTTATCTTTTGCTCTCTTAAATTATGAAATAATTAAAAAAAAAGATTAAGTTATTAAAATTAAAGGTTGTTTAAACGAAATCGAGGTCTTCGATTGTACAATTTATTACCGTCGGTCGTCTCGTTGCACCGAAGTCGCAGTTATTCGTGTTGAAATTATAAAAATAAGAACGCTCTTACTTGTAGCAGACGAAAAGCACGTATAAAACTTCCGAGATTAGGACTGGAGCTGCCCCGATCTGCAGTTACAGTTAATTAATATCTTTCAAAATCTTTTAATATCTTTTAATATCTTATAATATCTTTTAATATCTTTCCACCTCTTCCCTCCTGGAATTGAAAATGAAAAAAAAGGAATTAATAAACGGAACCATAAATACTTATAGATAAATAAATACAAAAAAAATCAGTTTAAAGAATTTTCTTAAAATAAATACATACCCTTTCTTAATTAACACTGGTTATCATGAAAATGATATTCACAGCGGTTTTTGAACATATATTGGTTTTTGTTCCTCCAACAAGTTTTCCAAAAAATAGTATGAAAAGCCTAAAAAAATTAATCGATTACATCAAAAATGTGAAGAATTTATAAAAATCAATATTGAATTCCCTTTTAAAATACTTACACAACAAAAATATGATATTCTCAAAAGGAAACAACAAAATTACAACATTTTTTTAAATTCATATCAGTCTCCTTAAAGTTCGGAGCAAAAATCAGCTTCGCGCCGTGAGAGTGAAAATTTTTCCAAGAAAAGGCGGGAAAAACCACGAAAACGGCCAACACAAGAAAAAGTAATAGAGTGAAAAGGATGAATGGTGTAAAATGGATGTGTAAGAAAAGGATAGTAGAATATTTAAATATATTCAAATGTTGTCGAACCTGAATTAAAAAGTTATAAAAAATAAATACATGGATACCAAGAAGTTTTATACAAGGAGGTTGATAGTTTGAATTTGGAGTATGGATGAAATGAGGTCGCATGTATGAAATAAATATAGAATAAGGAACATTAATGAAATATAATAATAAATTAGTGTTTTATGTTTGTAAATAAATAAATAAGATGGAATAATAATAAATATAAAAATGTAACGTTGTTTTTCGACATAGAAAAAAAACACAACGTTACAATATCATTCAAAATTATTGATAATTATTGGTGTATCAGTGAGCCAGAAATGGATGCCGTGAATGGTGATAATGCAATAACTGGGATAACAATTATTAGTGCCACTAATAAAGTTGGAACTGAACCAAAATTTGACAAATTTATTCTCTCTCGTGAATAGATTAATAGTATTGCTAGCGTTCATCTTATAAGTAAGGTACATTTTAGAACGCCAAAAATTAAGTTAGTTTCAAAACCATAATCTGGTTTAAAACCGGTTTATTTTCAACAATGCTCTTGAATATAATGGAGGTTCTTTAAAAATTCTAACGTATACCATTTGAGTCCGAATATTTCTTATCGATTAAGTGATTTAGAAAAATATACATAATTTAAAAGTTTGAATTCACACCTAATCTTGGGAGGTACTAGCCTCTGCTTTTTTGTGTTTTAATAAAATAACTCAGGCCGAAACAGGAGAGTAACAAAAGCTATGAAAAGTCGTCGTCGTACCGCTGGGCAATCTCGATAAGAAGTGGTACGATCGTAAACTTGACCCTCCTTTATCCTCACGGAATCAACACGGAAAGTTTAAGGAAAAGTCCAAGCGAACTCGGATGATTTACGTTCCTACGCTGACAGTAAAAATGTGGGTTAGTTTGTGAATTAAAATTTTATTACGAGTTCGAGGGCATCTTGGTCGAGATAGGTTATCGTTGAAACATTTTATGCCTTTTATTCTTCCCTAAAGACTTTATCCCATTAAATATAAGTAAATGTAAATAAGTATTTTTTTATAATTATTTTAGTACTTACACATAAACTGTTTTAAACAAAATGAAAAACTTTTTACTTAAATTAACAGATGTAACAAAGTTCTTACAGTTAAGTTCCTTCAACAATTGAAAACTATTTGATTTTCAGTTCCTTAGAAACTGAAATAGACAGAATTCATTTTAAAGCAACTGTTTTGCAACAAGTTCTTTGAATTGATAGACATTTTGTCTGAGAAATTAATACTTAATGGGAAACTATTCATTATTTGAATGGTATACAGATATCTTCTATTCAAATGTTTCGAAACAAGCAACAATAAGAAGATAAACAAACAAAATCACATAATCTGAATTCGAATTTCCAATAAACTGAAGCTGAAGGAAAATAAAGTTATTGGAGTGAATGGAGCCGTGAATAGCTTAATAGAAGCGGCACAAAAGCGAGATAAGCGCACCTGGAGTCCGCGGGGCGCAAAAAGATAAAATCTGCGCTAACACTGGCAAGGTCACTGCGCGGCCTGATCGCGATGATAACTCTCTTACCCTAACAAAACTTCCGACACCTTTATCCAAGGGATGTGAAAGCATTTTGTAAAGAAAACCCACTTACATAAAGAAATGTTAGTACATATTTCAATGTCAACTTCAAAACCATCTCTATACAGTGCTAGACACCAACGTTTACATATTGAAACCTACCTACTCAAATATGCTATCCATTTGTCAATTTTACCATAATAAAATACTTCTACCTATTTGCTCTCCACCTTCAAAGACATATTGCTTGGAGTAATTACCTACAGAAGATTACACTTCTTTGTACAGATAATAGTATTTGGTAGCTCTCATCTCGATAAAATCTAATAATAATTTCGGATCTATTTGCACAGCATCATACCTTCGTTAATAATGCTAATATTAATATTTATGACGACGTCATGTGAATCTATCTAAAAGAAACGTGAAATTAAGATAAAGAAGCTTGAGGGATCAAGCTTGAGTAAAGTTTAAGTCCCCACAACTTTTTATTGACAAGAATAAGGTTTGTTTTGAGACATCGCAAAGCTTACTTTGTCACTTTATAAATCTCATTTAAAACTTCAGTAAGTGGAGAATGATATTACATTTCTTAAAGTTTAGATTGTATTATGTCTAAATGGGACTTTATTGAGGCACGCGCTTAGCGCCTGTCAAAATTGATATGCCGGATCTCGGAGCTTGGGGGATATTATCGAATCATGATATTACATGTTAGATGCCACTTACCGAGGAATTTGCCGTTTTGTGGTTTCTGAACGGGGCGAAATTCTCATTTCAGCTGAGTCCGCACTTATGCGGAACGTACGAAACAATGAACGGGCGCCAGCTGTTCATTCCAGTAAGCGATAGCGTTGCGGGGGAATGGATATGAAAGCTCCGCATGATTGCCGAGATCCTCCTCTGAATACTCATATCGTGGAACCTTTTGTTTCCAGTCAACGAAAACATTTTCATTTCCTCGGCCACGATCGGGCCTCTAGTTTGTTCATCGGCAATTTGAAGAATCTACATTTCGTTCTATGTTCGATCCCTGTTCTGATTCCATTTGATTGTGAATACATTTTCGTCGGATAACAAAAATAAGCTCCGTTATTTACATAAACGCGGTGAAATGAGCGGGCTTATTTAAACAAGGGCGATTTGGTTAGCAATCGGACGCATGTTTATTCATTAATATATAATTGGTGTGGAATAATTCAGAAGAATTTTCTATATTATAATTAATTCAGTGATACCTACTCCATTTTAAAATTGAGGTAATGACTTTGTTTTGTCAAAATAGAACTGAATATACAAGGTGTTGCAAAAATACCCCTAATGCCGAATATGGTAGATAGGGACCATCAAACTGATGAACTTTTACTATAGGACCAACTCTGAAATCGCGAATAAAAAATCAGCTGCTTCATACATTTTGATATTTTCGTTTTTAATTTTTTTATGAAACAGCTGATTTTTTTTTGAGAGTTGGTCCCATTTTCGTGATTTGAGAGTTGGTCCCATAGTAAAAGTTGTGCAGTTTTATGGTCCCTATCTACCATATTCGGCATTAGGGGTATTTTTGTAACATGTTGTAGAATCTCCTACGAGGTTTTTTAGTCATAGTTATTTCGATACAGAATAAAATATCAATAGTGTTTTTCTCACACAGAGCTCCCGAGTAAGCCGGTGATCTTTGACGAATTCGGCAAGGAGATATCCGGGATCGCAGGTCCTTACAACGAAGGAGGAGATTTCAAACTTATTTGCTCTGTGAAGGGGGGTAAGTCCACGTTTTTGTTGTACGAATTTTCTTTGCGAAGCCCGCCACTTTGTCTTCACAGGGGATATAATTTGATTGGAGTACAGGAAAGGACATAGAATAAATGATGAGTTTAAGCATTACTCTTGTATCACATGCGTAGTCCGTTAATCATGTAAATGCGACTGTATCATTTACTTTCTTTTTTTCTGCAGTCTGTTTTTGATTCTTGCCCTTTTTTTTACGTACTTTTCTTCAATAAATATTAAAAGTTTGTAAGGAATTATACGAGGTTTATATACAGTAATTTGGTTGATCACATTTATGATTTGATGTGCCAATATTTATTATGATCTGCCATATTATTGTCCCACCTCTTGGAGGATAGGTCATGCCATAAACCACCTCGTGGGCCCTTTGTCGTATGGTGATTGTTAACAACTGACATGCCTTTCAAAGCACGGATTTTCATGTTAACGAAATACTAAACGAGTCCTATTATCTATTCTATCTAACAAAATTATAATTTAATTTACATAAACATGTGTAAGACAAAGTATGGAAGCAAAGAAAGTTAAGTTTTACTTTGGTGTTACTCACCGATAACAAATACCAGAAAATTATCTACATGCCATTAAAAACCATTTTTGCTACAGGCAACCCAACTCCAAGAGTACAGTGGCTTCAAGGGGACTCTGTGCTGGCAACTTTAGGTGCCGGAGACGTACAACCTCCAGGGACACCCAGGACTTTAACCCTGATGATTAGGAACGCATCACGGATTCACCAATCAACAGTTTATTCCTGTGCTGCAGACAATACGCTGTTGACTTCACCACTCAAGACTACTGTTCGGGTAGATTTATATTGTAAGTACAAAATATCAAGCTATCATTTCTTCACAAAATAAGGAATTTTAAGCATTTAGTAAATATTTTATGAAATCGTATACCATTAACGTCAAACGGAATCATTTATTATTCAAGCAAGAGACACTATTTTTGGGGTAACATCGATAAAATTCAATGGAAACTAACATCAATATTTATTTTATTTTATATTCATACAGCACTTGTACATAATAATACTAAGTTACGAGTATACAGACCGACAACAAACAATGCTGTTTTCAGTTCTTAACATAATATTTGAAAAAAGAAACATTTTCAAATCATCAAGGCATTGTTTTCTCCATTGCATTGTTCTAGGTCTGTTACAATAAGTGCCAATCAGCCGTTCAATAAACAGACTTCGATTGACACTTCACTCGGAGGGGGCGATAAAAAATTGAATATAACTGTAATCTTCTATTCTATTTTAACAACAATAGCTCTAGTGTCATTGTCATAAGGTTGTTCATCAAATGGATTGTCGAAAGTCCACACAGGTACTTGCGAAATTCAGCAACAGTATTTTCTTTACGGAATACAAACAAAGCGTGACAAGCTAGTGGGTGTGAGAGACAACAAATACCTTTTTGCTGGAGTATCTTCCTTCCTTTATTGGTTTAGATACTTGATGTGAACGGTGAAATGTGTTTTTGCTTTATTCCTAGCATTTTGTATTGAAAGCAAAACCTCCTGAGCTTAGGACGAGACTGGATAACAAGTGACGGCTGTGAGATTGTATATTTTTCTGGTTTTTTATTGGCTCCAATCCTATTTATTGTGACACCTTTAAATCTTATTTAGTTTTAAGACATTGAAAGCAAGCGACAAGTTCTAATGCGCACTTTAGATAAAAATAAGGAAGATTGAATCTTTGCGACATATTTGGGTCACGAGGTTTTAAAAATATTTTAAACTAATTTCTGGATTACCACATTGTGATTTTTGAAGATCTACTGAAGGTCTAAAAGTTCACCTCTCAGATTTTGGAGAATTCTGTTGTAGGTCTAGTAAAATTTGGGTATGACAAACCAGCTTTGGAAAACCAGCTATTAATAAATTGTTTAAAATTATTGAATTATTATTAAAACTTGAAATAAAGTTTCAAACCGTCCATGATAACAATTATCTAATTCAAAAACTTATCCATACCACTTTTAGTACCATATTTCTTAAAAAGTATTCTAATATTTAGTTCTTGTTCGATAGTGAGGCCATTAACCGTGGAGATTTTATCAAGAGAGCAGCCACTATCTGTCGGTAGAAGAACTGAGTTGTGGTGCAGGTCTACCGGAGCAAGACCTCCCGCTACCATATCCTGGTGGCTTGGAGGAAGGCAACTGAAGTCGTCTACTACCAAACACAGAGTAAGTTGACTACTCAAGCTAAGATTCCTTAGAAATGTGACTTTAGTGAATCAAAGAAGGTTCAAAATGTATGACCCAAAAACGAACAAACTGTATACTAACTTATTGCTTAGAACGAGTGATGTAACTCTACCCAAGTGGCATACTCAAAATCCATGTAGTACCTATTAAAGTTATTAGGCTAACAATGACAAAGTATAAAGCATTTATTTATTTATTTCATAAAGTATGCATAAAAGTTCATTATACCTACATTCAGGTGTTTTATCAAAATAGTGCCAAAATCAGCCATGCAGTCGATTGTATTGACACGTATAAAAGTTATCGATACCTACATTTATCTTTCTTTCACTTTAAGATAACAGTACTTCAGTACATACAATGAAAAATCGCTGAAAAGTTTGTAGACCAACAAAGAAACAAAAACAAGGAAGCGACCTAATGAAAACGTGGTTAAAATAAACATAATAATATATTGCTCGGGTGTTCAGTAATTTTGTTCAAATATTCGTGATCATGTAGGTACCCTTAAAATGTTTGTGCAGCATAAGTATGTACTAGTGAATGCTCATGGTAGTTTATTCATCTTTACAGATAGGGCCATAAAGTGTTATATTTAAGGCCGAGTTTAAATAACACTACAATCATAACAACACAGAATCCCTACATAACAGTACAAGTACAGAAGGGACACTTCGCAAGATCATTTTAACAAATAGCGACTCTTGCACTGACACAATAAAGTGCAATTCAGATCGCACAGCGCTCCCTTCACTACAGTTATATTCACCTAGAAGTTGCATTTGTTTCTATCGCGTACTCTTATCTCTTCTGACGACGTAAGGGTTATCTTCTTTTAAATGGACTGCGTAGCATATCATAAAAAGAAAGCAATCGTACACACTATGGTTAATGAAAATCTTACAAAAATATTGGAACATTTTATATAAACATTTTGTGCGAGAAACGTACGACACGCGTGATCATACGCGACGCAGCGAGCGCGTGAGTGAGTCGGCGCGCGGTAGCTCTCTGACTTTGGCCCGGTTAAACGGGCCCGTACTTAAAGCTTTATGCCTAAAGAGCGGAGTGTCCTTGGCCTGGTATTGTGTAGTGTGGTGGTCCTATAATAATACAGCTTTATTTAACAAACAATTTAAACTTGCTAAGTTCAATTTGAACTCTCATCCAGGCAATAATTTCAAAGGCATTAAATAGTAAAAATTGTATCTTCCTTAACCTTATAAAACAGACATCAAAAGCAAATAAACTGGTGATTTATTACAGTAGAATGAGTTCAAACAATGTTCACGTGTTACATAATAACGTCAGAAAATATAAAGAGGTCCCATTTATTGTTTCACATTAAAATCAGGGAGCGTTTAATGAACATTTATATTCTGTTCTTCTTCTGGAAAATATGCTTTTGGACTATTTAACTTGCTCATTAGATTTCTAAAACCTTGGACTATTGATCATAAAATTGGATAGCAGTTAACTATAAATACAGTAATAAATGTTTTTTGTAGACTTTTTCAAATTAAGAAATGATGAACGTTCATTAGAAAAAAAGTGATAGCATATAAATTTTAATGCATGTACAAAAGTCATTGTGGATGAAGATGAGGAAGATGAGTAAAGTATATAGTGTGAGAAATTATAATATAATGTAAAAAAAGTGAACAATAGAATGTCAGCTAACAAGTAATAATAGAAGTAATGGATGTGCTGATGCTAAAAAAAAAACAAAGAAATAGGGTAATACTAATAGTAGCAGTAGAGGACAGTCATTTTATCGAAGTGACTGTACTATGATTTTAAACGTATCTTAAGCATCAATCTTTGACGACCTCCTTGGTCGAGTGGCTTTGTACACCGATTTTCAAGATGTCGCCATCTCTGAGGTCCCGGGTTCGATTCCCGGTTGGGTCAATTTAGAAAACGAACTTTTCTATATTGGCTCAGGTCTGGGTGTTTGTGATACCACCATTGTCTCCGATTTCCATAACACAAGTGCTTTAGCTACTTTGGAATCGGAGCAATGTATGTGATGTTGTCAAATATTTATATTTGTTTATTTATTTATATTTAATCTGTCATAAATTATTATTTTTCAATTTTTGTTGATCTGTTAAGTGTCATATGGTGTTACTATAAAATTATTGTTTTTAGACGACAGCTGAATAACACACAACAAAATTTGTTTTTTTTCTCAGGAATTAGAAGATGGCAACGAAACACAGTCCTTGCTGCAATGGATTCCGTTGAAGGAACATAATGGCTTAGTTCTCACTTGCAGAGCTGAGCACTTGAAGTTCAACAAATCTACTATCGAAAGCAAACTACCACTTAATATATACTGTATGTATACTATGCTAAATAATCTTTGTCTCGTTTTGGTACTCAAGAATAGTGAACCAAAGTGTAATGTTAATTATTACAGAGTAATTTTGTTCGCACCAAATATTTATATTTTTTTCAAAATAAAGTTCCGATTACCTTTTAAAAATTCTTTCTGGTAATTATATGATTTTTAATAAAAAAAATAAACCAATCTTTAGATGGACACTTTGATGTTGACAGATCAGAACTTAATTAAACTTCACTAATTTAATAACATGAACGAACATCGAACGGAGCTCCTTCAAAATAATGTGTATAATAACTTATAAATAAAGCAACGGTTCATTATTTTATATCATATTTAATCATGTAATTGAATAGGTGATTTCTTCTAAAACCCCATAATACATGTTACATTTTTTGTTACATTTGTGTTTTTGCACGAATCGATAGGTTGACGTCAACAGTTAATGATAGTTAAAGTGCTAATTCAATTTTAAAAAAATAGACATGTCAGGTTTCAAAAATCACCGATTTAATTAAGGTTTGACGGGAACAAATAGAAAAATATTTGCTCAGTCCAAGGCCTCATATTATTTTTAAGATCAAATCACAGATATTTCTGACAAAAAACATAATCCGCCGAGAATTATTATAAAAATTCAACAGTGAGTTTATTTGTTACGCTTTCACGTCTTAACTCAACCGTCATGAAATCTTGCATACACTTTGTCAGGGGTACAGGAAAGGACAAAGGGCACCTGTCATCCAGAAAAAAATACAGTAGGTACTCTGGGAATAAGAAAATAAGTGAAAGAAATTGTATTTTTTTAATTTACATAGAAATTACAACTATCTTTATAACTACAAACCAAAGGTACGGATACATTACATACCTTAGTATATAGATTAAAATTAAACGGGGGTTTTATGTAGCAATGAAAAGATTAACAATTAAAATAGGCAAGTTGTCCGCGACAATTAGTAAAAAGACGTCAATCGCTCATTCAGATGTTAATGAAGATAGTACCTAAACCTTGCATAAATAAGCTACTACCATAAGAGTATATAGTAAATATGTACTCTAAGATACTACCTAAATGATGCCTCTCGTCCAAAATCTCCAGAGATATTAGTCAAAATGCTTTGGAAAAAATATTTCCCTAAATTGATTCGCATTGGGAATAGAAAGCAAGACCTCGAGTAGAAGTGGGGCAATCATTAATCTAATAATATTTGATGACCGTGACTTGCAGCTAGGTTCAGCCACGTTCAGTTAACCCGATTCTTTATTAAGGAAAAGGGTGAAATGGAATGGAATTATTTAATTTATTTTTATTTTTAATTACATTTCTGCATAGAAGTTTTGGCTTAAGATTGAGCACATGTTAAAATGTAATGATGTGAGATGTAAAACAATAACGAAACATAATAACGGAAAATCTCAAAATCAGAAAAGATAATCTTTTCGCGCTATATTTTTGGTTATTTAGTTTTAATTAAACGGAAGTTAAAAAAAACATGTATATATATTTTAACATACTAAAATCTGTTATTTTTATCATAAAGACAAAAAAGACAGCTTTATCTGTCTAAAATTATTTTAATAATTTTATTACGATGAAGAATTATGTTATGACATGTTATTAAATAAGAATAATTTGCAAACAAAGGAAATGTGCACTAAGAGAAACGATATTTCTGTCTGTAATAAAAACATAACTAAAACTACTTAAAACACTGAACTACTTTAACACAGTAATACTATAAGCTATAAACTTCATATTGTTTCTCAGTTACAGTATGTTTCAGATGTACCTGAAGCGACCATACATTTAGGAGCTAAAATGAATCCTAATGACATAGAAGAAGGAGATGATGTTTATTTTGAATGTGTGGTTGATGCCAATCCACCCGCCTACAAAGTTGTATGGGAGCACAACGTAAGTAGAATCATTTATTAACAAAATAATATTAATCCATGATTTTGTATTTGTTAAAATATTTTACGGCAAATAGTAACAAAAAATAGTAAAACTTTAGTTTAACAATGACTACGGCCCTCGAAATAGTTTTAAAGTAAAAATAATTTTTGATATATTCCATTTTTAGTTTTATGGTTATTTTACCAAAGATCTAGCGTGTATCAATACCAGGGTATAAAGGATCATACAAAACTTTTTACACATAAACTATAAATAAAATTACAATGATTTGAAATGTAAGCTATACATATATGCAATGCAATTTATATTATTAATATTTTCTGAATTTAAAATGATCATTTTGTAAAAAATCAAGTTGCTAAAAACACATTGAACTTATATATTATACGTATGAGAATTTCGATAAAACGCCTCCACATCTTTTGATTTTCTCGCAAAATAAACTGTGGAATGCAAATGAATGTAAAACTGCTTGAATACCAAAAACTCCTTTTTAATTTAATGTAGCCATGGTTGATAGTATAATAATAAAATGGAATATTTTATATCTACTTCTTATCATTCGTAGAATATGTGCTTTATCAAAGTAAATATTGTTAATCTTTTTTTGAAATATATTAATATAAATCAACTTTACTATTTCAGAATGATAAAATTAATAATTATAAGTTCAAATACTAGTTTATATAGCTGTCAATATAAAAAAAAACAATCTACAGTGCTCAGAAATTAAGAATGAGTTAAAATCATAATTACAAACTATGGTATAAATTCGTATACTAATCTTCTTACTTTTCTGTCACTCAGGGCATCTTACTCCAACACAATACAGCGGGTGGTGTGATCTTAACAGGCAACACCAACTTGGCTCTTCGCAACGTTTCTCGGCTGCAAGCTGGCAAGTACAGCTGTACCGCCTCCAACGTAGAGGGAGATGGGAAGTCAGCCCCTTTGCAGATGCAAGTCGTTTGTAAGTATACCAATTAAATGTCTAAAAATATATCAAAAGTGGTAGGTGTGATCCTAACAGGCAACACCAACTTGGCTTTCCGCAACGTTTCTCTGCTGCAAGCTGGTAAGTACAGCTGTGCCGCCTCCAACGTAGAGGGAGATGGGAGTCAACCCTTTTGCAGATGCAAGTCGTTTGTAAGTATACCAATTCAGTGTCTAAAAATATATCAAAAGTGGGAGGTGTGATCTTAACTGACAACATCAACTTGGCTTTCCGCAACGTTTCTCTGCTGCAAGCTAGTAAGTACAGCTGTGCCGCCTCCAACATAGAGGGAGATCGGAGTCAACCCCTTTGCAGATGCAAGTCGTTTGTGAGTATACCAATTCAATGTCTAAAAATATATCAAAAGTGGGAGGTGTGATCTTAACAGGCAACACCAACTTGGCTTTCCGCATAGTTTCTCTGCTGCAAGCTGGTAAGTACAGCTGTGCCGCCTCCAACGTAGAGGGAGATGGGAGTCAACCCCTTTGCAGATGCAAGTCGTTTGTAAGTATACCAATTCAATGTCTAAAAATATATCAAAAGTGGAAGGTGTGATCTTAACTGACAACATCAACTTGGCTTTCCGCAACGTTTCTCTGCTGCAAGCTAGTAAGTACAGCTGTGCCGCCTCCAACGTAGAGGGAGATGGGAGTCAACCCCTTTGCAGATGCAAGTCGTTTGTAAGTATACCAATTCAGTGTCTAAAAATATATCAAAAGTGGGAGGTGTGATCTTAACTGACAACATCAACTTGGCTTTCCGCAACGTTTCTCTGCTGCAAGCTGGTAAGTACAGCTGTGCCGCCTCCAACATAGAGGGAGATGGGAGTCAACCCCTTTGCAGATGCAAGTCGTTTCTGAGTATACCAATTCAATGTCTAAAAATATATCAAAAGTGGGAGGTGTGATCTTAACAGGCAACACCAACTTGGCTTTCCGCATAGTTTCTCTGCTGCAAGCTGGTAAGTACAGCTGTGCCGCCTCCAACGTAGAGGGAGATGGGAGTCAACCCCTTTGCAGATGCAAGTCGTTTGTAAGTATACCAATTCAATGTCTAAAAATATATCAAAAGTGGGAGGTGTGATCCTAACAGGCAACATCAACTTGGCTATCCGCAACGTTTCTCTGCTGCAAGCTGGTAAGTACAGCTGTGCCGCCTCCAACGTAGAGGGAGATGGGAGTCAACCCCTTTGCAGATGCAAGTCGTTTGTGAGTTTACCAATTCAATGTCTCAAAATATATCAAAAGTGGTAGGTGTGATCCTAACAGGCAACACCAACTTGGCTCTTCGCAACGTTTCTCGGCTGCAAGCTGGCAAGTACAGCTGTACCGCTTCCAACGTACGGGAATTATGTATTCCTTGGTGGATGGAGATAAGAAATCAGTCCCTTTGCAGATACAAGTAATTTGTATACCGAAATCCGAAAAACTATAAAAAGTGTGTCAGTAAACACAATCTAGTTCCGTCCTATATAATTTGCTTTGCTTGTACAAATAATTCAAACTTCAAAGATTAACTTAAAGAGTAGGTATCAAATACAGGACGATGTGTGATTTATTTATTTAATATATTTTTCTATGTTAGGCTTTTTCTCTCACAAAATTGGTCGAAGTTACCTAATAAAAACATCATAACTGTAATGCAAATATACATTCATTTTCATGTATCGCCTACCTTATAAAGTTATAATAAAGAATACCTACCTGCTACATAACAAACACAGAATACCAAGTTCTTACTTAGTTAGAACTCATTATTACATTCGGTCGAAATGTTTTTGGTTCGCGTACTTGAGAGGGAAAACAATCTAGCCATTTTCACGCCAGTTTGCTTCTTCTGAGTTGTTACAGCATACATTCATTTAGGAATAATGAAAAGAAACCTACTAAGCTTTCGACACCAGCCACTTTTGATGTACTTACCCTCTGCTGGGGCACAGGCCTTCTTATGGATGGATAAAAAGAATGGGCCATAACCCACCACATAGGCCCAATGCGGATTGGTGGGTGTTAACAACTGCAAATACAGCCGGGACAAATGGCTTACCGTGCCTTTCAAAGCACGGAGGAACTTAAGATAATAAGGTTTTGGTCACCCATCCCATGACCGACCCTTGCGAAAGTTGCTTAACTTCCGCAATCGCAGGGCCAGGCGCTACACCACTGCGCTACCGAGCTCCTCAGTCTACTCCTAATAAGCTTTAATCAATGAAATTACATAGTCAGAAGGGGATAACTAAAAAGTTAGACGTTTCTTATCTCGATAAAGCTAATTAGGTCATGAAAGTTTAGGTACATGTAATAATTAAATTTGCAGGGGAACAGAAATAGCACACGGTTAAAACAATATAACATTTTATCATTAATGACACACAAAACGCTATAAATCATACATTCGTTTATCACTCCCGCGTCTGACAATCGTGTCCTGAAATATTTCGCCAAATTAATTTAAAGCAACAGATACCTCGTTAAAATTTGGCAGTTCAATTAAATTCAGTCTTGTATTTTCGGAGGCAAAGATAAATAAATTAAGTACATTTCAAGGGTAGGCCGGTTCTAATTTCCAATCAATTAATCGAGGCAAAGGCAAGGCTTTACCTACAGACTGACTTAGCAACCTATATACCATTATAAAGTTTCGCTAACAACGTATTTCCTTTGTGAAATATATGTAGCTTACTCCCGCAAAAATTATATGCAGGATGCACCGACCGCCCGCCCGCCCGCAAAAAAATGCACATGCACACCACAAAAATATCAGTGCACAATACTTGCATTTAGCATGACAGCGACACACCTTGCACCTTCACGAATTAGACTACTCTACACGTGTTTCGCCCCAACCCGGAGCATCCTCAGGAGTTAGATCGTGCGTGAACCAACACCGAATCTATTCTACGAATATCTACGTATTTTCTATTGTCATTTTTATATGGAACTAGCGACCGACCGTGACTTCGTCTGCGTGGAAAGTTTTTTTGCTATCCCTCGGGAACAATTCTTTTTTTCGGGATGAAAGGTACCCTATGTCCTTCTCTGTACATGATTTCATTTCAAAATTTCATGATGATCGGTTCAGTAATTAAGACGTGAAGGCGTAACAAACAAACAAACGAACTTTCGCATTTATAATAAAGTAAGGAAGTCATTTATCTTTAGGAAAGTAGGAATCAATATCATCACGCAAACTTGATACCGAAACCACGTATATAATCATGAAATAAGCTTAAAGAAAAGTCTAAAGTTGACTTCGTTTTATTAGAACGATATTATTACATCACTTCAGAGTTAAATCCATGAAATTGTCACTAAGTATTTTACATAGCATAATAATTACCATTCCATTTCTGGCTAAAATGAAATCTTTTATTTGCAGCAAAGCGTATACTTTAAAGACTATGACAATTCACGTATTATCCCAGTTTCCTCGACTTTACGTAGTTATTAATAGCTGTAATTACTGGGACCGTTCCAAAGTCTCCAGGGGTGTAACAATTAAAATGAACGCTTTAATGACGTCTGAATGTGGACTTTCTCGTGTCTTAATAGGGTTCTTTTTGCAGATAAGCCGTTGTGCAAGAAGAGGGAAGTAAAAATGATCGGGGCGGCTATTCAAGAGCCGTCGAGTGTAGTGTGCGAGGTCAACGCGTTCCCGCCACCTGATACCTTTGAATGGACGCTTAACAACTCCGCTGGATCAACTAAAGTCGATCCTGTAAGTAATAGCTTTATTTATCTCTGTAAACACAAAGCAATCAAACCCTTCGTTGGATGCATACAAAGTGGAGTGGACCCCGAACCCTCCAACCTCGCCCATATTAAATTGGACCCTAAGTAGAAGGAACAAATGCCAGATAAGGTTGATGCCATGCTCCGATAATCACTTGACCCTATTTTTGTCTGAAGTTGTTTGATACAATAATAATATACCCTCGAGTTGGCACTTTCGCACGCAAAAATCTACTTTGTGATGTAGTTTTTATAGCACCCTTTAGGAAAACAATTTCGTTAATATAGTTTTTAATATCGGCTTAATAGTTGAAGTAAACATGTTTACATTCATTGTTCTATGATTTCTTTTATTGGTTGTCAGGCGTTGATAGAAGTTTTTTATAGTACCTATTAAAGATCAATTCTATTTTTCAATTTCCGTAATTTGGTCACATCTGCTTTTAAGGTTTTATGGGGCATTTACGATCCGAAGCGCCTACAAAGTGTCGCCTTTTCAGGAGCGGTTTACTGTGGAAGCCAATGAAGGAAGGTCTGTGTTGACTTATACTCCAGTGGCTGATGTGGACTATGGGACGTTGTCCTGCAGGGCTACAAACTTGGCTGGACAGCAGGTCTCGCCTTGTGTGTACACGCTGTTGCCGGCGACGAGACCTGATCCACCTTCCAATTGTACGGTCTATAATTTGACGGATGACTCGATGGACCTGATGTGTCTTGCAGGTACATTCTATAGAATCCTTTTATTGTGTCTGTTTGAAACTTACAATGTTACCTGAGTCCATTTTCCCAGATTTGAAGTAAGTACAGTCGAGTTAATTAATGTGTTGGTACTTTTGACAGGATGTTGACTTTTATTACAAAAGCATAAAGGTTGATGAACTGTGAAAGGTGCGCACATATTATTGAACTCGACTGTACCTATTCAGTATAGAAGGGTAATACTCATGTACCACACGTTAGTATTAATACTTTGTAAGAAACAAAAAAAAATAATAGAAAGAAAAAGGTCTAAATTAATAGTAATAAATAAACAAAAATTACTTTCTATGTTTCTACTATACTACTACTATCACGCACCAATCCCATGCTCCTTAGCCACCTATAAGAAAGGCCTGTTCCCAGCAGTGGGGACATTAAAAGTGGCGGATGTCATCATGTTTCTAACACACACACACACACACACACACACAAACTTATAAACTTTCGCATTTAGGCGCCCACGAACGACTTTTTGTAGCTTCGATTATCGCGGCGTTTTTTGTTGCTGGCTGAGTTACCCTTTGTCACTATATTTTAGTATTAATAGGATAGCGTCGATGGAGCGTTATCGATACAGCGACTGTCGATATTATGACCCAGACCCGATATATTTTCCCACCAAATGCGCTCCAAAATGAAATCAGTAAATGAGAGAAAACAATTCCATTCGGGGTTCATAATCCTAACCTCGACGCTTCAAAAACCCAAAACACAATTGGAGCCGCTTCCAATTATACTAAACGTCAATCCCAGATTATGCTAGTAAAATTAAACTGGGTCTTACCTTGACAAATATTAATTCTGTGAAACTGTCTAGAGCAGATCCGCTTAACCCCTCCACTCAAAATATTGTACGACCAAAAACACCTTTTTATAATAGAAAATCGCACCTTTAATTTCTCTGCTGCTATAAATGCCCGAAGAAAATTACACAACTAATTAATCACACGAAATTACTTGCAAGTTTCTACAAAATGAATAGAAGATTAAGCACCTAAGCAATCAAGTCCTGCCGAATGAGATTAGCAAAAATATATTGACTCTGCAATTAGCTTTAATTTGCAGTTTTACTAAGGTTTAATAATAATAAATATTTGACAACATCACATACATTGCTCCGATTCCAAAGTAAGTAGCTAAAGCACTTGTGTTATGGAAATCAGAGAACGGTGGTATTACAAACACCCAGACCTGAGCCAATATAGAAAAGTTAGTTTTCTAAATTGACCCAACCGGGGATCGAACCCGAGACCTCAGAGATGGCGACACCTTGAAAACCAGTGTACAAAGCCACTCGACCACGGAGATCGTCATAATTATGTAATCTACTTTAAATCTTCTAAAATGAATCGCCGAAATGTATGTAAGCGCATAATTTTAGAACGACTGCACCAAATTAGATAATTATTTTTTTGTAGTGTTTGTTATTATCGGGACAAGGTTGGTTTAAAAGAACAATTTCAATAAAGTTATCGGAAAAAAGTAAAAAATAATAACATAATTCTGTCATTTTAAATAGCAATATAACTAATAGATGGTGCCACCCGTGCGAAGCCGGGGCGGGCAGCTAGTAATGAACATATTTTTTATACAATATTTCCCATAGTTTTAATAGACCTGAAGTATTTGCCCTGTTTAATTTAAGGTAGGTTTATTTTAACAAAGGAGATTGCCCACCCATGGACAGTACTTTAAATAAAAACGTAGTGTTTCAATGTTATTTGGAGCCAAAATTAAATGAAAATATTTCGAATATTTCGGCTTCTTTTTAATAAGATATAAGGAATTATAGGGTTAATTTTTTTGAATTATTAAGTAACTGTACTTTCGTATTATGACATATTCACTCATTCCGCCATTTAAGTTAGGGTAGGGTTGGGCTTATAAGGTCCTGAAATCGAAATCGATTCGATACAAAAGAATCGAATTGATTCTTAGCTTTAGTGTAAAACAGTTTCTGATTTTGAAATTGATTGGTGTGTTTAACTAACATTTACTCATTCATTCAGTGATTACGCAGCAGTAAACGAATGTACGAACATTTCAAGTATTCACTGCGGCTGCGTTCTTGATCATATTTTTTAGTTTCGATACCTACATTATGAGGCTGTGGCTTTATTTCTTAAATGTATGACGATCCCCTATTGATCTAGTAAGCCTGTTATTGTATTTGTACTTCTGTTTTATAAAAATACTTAAAATCGAAAAAAACGATTTTGCAACTGGCTTACCAAAAAAATTAAATAATACGTTTTATGAAGGTGAATAAGCCGCTTATACTAACATAATAGGTTTTTCACAGAACAAAGAATAAAAAATCCCCGCTTTTTATATGATTGTGATGTACTTAAATGCTGTACGTACAATGGAAAAAATGCACAGACTATAATATAAAAAAATATTAATTAATTTGTTAAAGTCCAAGCATGTAATAGTTTATTTCTTTTTCACTAAACTTTCAAGTGGTTTTAATAGAGACGGGAAATATAATTTAGGAGGAAAAGGTAATTTGTAACACTGAAAAGCTGTCTAAAACCTAATTTAATTTTGTTAAGCGGCCACTATAATACTTTGAGAAGTATACAGTATCGTGTCCGTGCTATTGTTATGAAATTCCTGTCGGCAGGCCTCGTTAACAAAGACTTCTTTGTTATAATAATCACTTACCAAAGTTGAACTACAATTATTTACTCAGTTGTTCAGTCATTGTACAAACAAATCTCAAATCGAGGAGATTTTATCTTATCTTCGTACTTTTAACCAGTTTATTTTTCATAAACAAAAGAAGATCGGCATTCATCGAGTTTGATTGTGGTCTTTTTCACCGCTTCATCGATTTTCTTTTGATTTTAATGTCATTAATGAGATTGTAATGTCACTAAAAACGGCACGCACGATTATCCAGTCAGAGCATTCGTCCGGATTGCAAAAGATCGTGGGTACGATTCCCATCTGGCTAGTAAGTTATAGACGAGCTCTGTTTTCTCGTATAAAATTTGGATTAATATAAAAATATCATTTTGAATGCAAATATATAAATCTAATTTCATTTTAGGTTACGAAGGCGGTCTCCACTGCGTGTACGTAGCAGAAGTGTGGGGTAACGAAGGTCTGGTTGTTAATTCGAGTAATTCAGTGGCTCTGTGGAACCTCCGGAGATTAGGAGCTAAGAGGCAGTTGAAGTTGATTGTGTACGCGGCGAATGCTAGGGGCCGCTCCGAACACGTCAGTTTCATTATAGAAACTGCCCCTCGATTGTCACCAAGGACTGGTGAGTTTCGTTTTTTAAGCAAATCGTTTTATACTAGCCACTCAGTGAGCTGTAAACCTCACTCAAATTGTTCGTTATTTAAAAATTAATCTAATAGATGTCGCCACGAGTAGTTTGGTCGGTATTATTTTAATTTATCTATTCGACGATAGATGGTTATCCTAAAAATAGACACAAATGGCGAACAAGGCCGCGCCTGACACCACGAATGTTTTGTGTTTTTGTAGGCTTCAAGTTATTCAGAGCCTTAAATGCACTATAGATACTAGTCACTATAAGTAGAAATAAGTCAAAGTCAAGCCAAAATATCTTTACTCGAATAAACTTAATATAAGTACTTTTGAACCGTCAATATTTTTCTACCACCCTTTCCAGACTTTTTTAATTGACAAGAAGAACAAACAACAAAAAGAATAAGTAACTTATCAGCTTTATCAGAAATTAAGTAACGATTTTTAGAAATTTAAATATAACGTTACCAAATAAAGTACAACAGCATTATTAACAACAAAGTACTTAGACTAGCAAGTTATGTGTTACATGTAACATTATTTCCACGCATTTCGGATAATCGTCTACTTTATAATAACTTTTACCCATGATTGTCTTTTTAACATGGTTTTTAAAATCATGCAAAGATAGATCAATCACTTGTTGTGGAACTCTATTAATTAAGGCTATGCCTTTCTCCGTAAATGAACCTCTAGTATAAGTGTATTCAATGTAGAAATAACAGATTCAGGCGCAATTCTACCCATGATCAGGCGCAGATAACAACTTAATTTATGCCTATTGTTATTAGCTGCCTATATAAATTCATGAATAACGATTGGTAGAAGCTATTCACCGGCAGCAGTGATTCGGTCAATCGACTCAAACCCAATTCCAATACAGCGGTAAATAGTGCACTTTAAACGACAAAGTATCGTAAAATGCACTCATTCTGTGTAGAATTTTCTGCATAACAATTACCACCTAACTTGTTAACTAGGCATTTAGCAAGACTGTAAAAAGTAAAGAGTATTTTAGCCAAAGTTACTTAAAGTATTTTTTATTAAAGCAAGCTTTATAAACATCAGTCAGTCGAAACATTGGTCTTAATCATAAGAAATCCTTAAAGTAGAGTTAATACCTAGTCAACTTCAGCTAAAATACTCCATAAGACTTTTACAGTCTTTCTAAATGCCTTATGATCAGTCAGTTTTATTGAAGTCATGTGATATCAATCATCGTATGGTTACTGTGTAGTAATAACTCCTGCCGTAAATTTAAACAAATATACATTCTCATTTGATTACATAAAAGATGTAAGAGAGAGATGTGAGTTCTGTCGAGACTGCTTAGTCATGAACGCGTAAAAGTATCAAGACTAGATAAACCAATAATATTTTGAAAGTTATATAACTCTAAAGAAATAATTAGAGTATTGTAAACATGGATATAGATTCTTTTTTATTCGTTATTTATTATTTGTGAAAAAACAATGTTAATAAGTACTGACAATACATACGCGTTTTAATATTCACAAAGTGTGCTCTAGATTTATGGTATTTGCATGGAATATTTTACGTGTGTCCATAAAAATAAATTATACATGCGTTTATTTTGCCTAAGTTATGTTTACTGTTTCCCAATGTTGATATTTACATTATTTTTTTCTTTGATCCAAAACACAAACAAGCATTTACGTATATAGAAAAAAAAACCACTATATTTTATAAACATTCGTTTTTATTAGAGATATTGTTTACGTATTTCTCTAACTAATTTAATTATCATTTTAGGTTAAAATAAATCTCTACCTATTTTAGTTAAGAATTTTTAATACTCTCACTATGTCAATGACAAAAATACAACTTTTGATTACTTTAAACGGATAAAAATTAGTTATGCTAGCACATTCTGTTTAATAGGAAATCAGTAAACTCTTAATAGAGAAGTTATGTCAAAGTTATAAATTAATTTCTGTCTCTTCTTTAGAAGCACAAGAAGCGTGGGAAGTCAACTGGACAGTCGGAATAGTGATTGGAGCAGCACTGATAGTGGCGCTCGTATTGTGTTTGGCGCTCATAGCCACAAGAATACACCACAGAGCTAGGGACTATGAAGGTAAGATATAATTGGAGTCAAACACACACACAGAATACCAGCTTGTATAACTAAGGGCATCTATCGATCTTCTACAGAGTATTTTTTTAGTCACTATACAAATTTGATTATTCATAAAGAGATCACGTGATCAGTTTAGTAAGGGATGACTATTGTGTCGTATTTCAACACATGTTTCTTGGAATACATTGTTTATAACTTTTTAAATTTTGAGATTTAAGCATTCACAATGCTATTTTTATATAATACTAAATAATATACTAGAAAAAATAGGACTCGCACCAGATCATGTTCTCGGACGGGAATCGAACCCGCGACCTTTGGATATCCGGTCCAATGCTCTGACCGCTGAGCTACCGAGTCACTGTGAGTGAGTCCTATTTTTTCTAGTATATTATTTAGTATTAAACATTGTTTAGTTTTATGGACTGAACACTACCTTAATATTGGATGGTGACTAAAAGGTAATCCTGTACTAATTAAAACACGAGATCACAAGCGGTCACAACATATTATCAAGCGATCTGTTGTGACCGCTCCGGGCAGTTGGCACAGACGGATCACAACATTGCGCATACGCTACATCATGAAAATTTTATTAAAAAAAACACGCGATGTCAGATAAAACGTTGTTGGTGTATTAAAATCTTCGCACTTTACTTACGACTTCGAAAAATTTGCAGTATGTGGGCAGATCCCCCTAGTAAACAAAATGATTACCTACCTACTTAGTGACTTAATTAAGTTCAAATATTTGCTCTTTTGTAAGTGGCTAATAATTATCTTATGATAAGAACATTTAATAGGAGTTTCTACAAAAAGATTTTGATTTTCTTGTCTGTTTAAATAATTAAATTACGAAGCATAATCAAAATTAATAGCTACTTCTCTTTATCGCTTATAATAATTAGCTTTTAGTTATCCAATCACCTTCTCCTTAAAATCCTTCTACATTTGAGTAGAAGGATTTTAGTGGATAAGAGATGGAACAATAAATTGTATGAAATCACGCTCTTCTTTAAAAGTTTTCAGTGAAATTTCTATGATGTAGAGCAGGGATTCCCAAAGTGGTCGATATCGACCCCTTGGGCTCGAAACAAAGAATAATTACAATAGTAATAATTAATTACATTTGATATTTGATAGGATTTTTAAACTAATTTGGCTATGGGATTGGGGGTCTGAGCTGAGGTATCGGTTCATTACGGAAAAGGGGTCACTAGTCCAAAATAGTTTGGGAATCCTTGATGTAGAGAAAGGGTGATGGATTGATTTACTTGATATGTTACGTCATGATAATAATATCTTTGCCACAACTGAGCATGAGGGTGCCTTATCTTATTTAGATTCACAAGGGATCTCTCCCAACAGAACCGTTGACCCATTGGGATCTTTTGTGCAACCCTATACCTTTAATCTTCGTCATCCATAAACATCGCATCCTTTAGCCATAAACATTATATTATCCAATTACTTGTGCCTTACTGGTTTTATTATTGCCTTTACATTTTTAAAAGCAAAAATAGTAAAGCCCGTGTTTTGCCTTTTTTAAACTAAATTAACAGTTACCAAAAAAAAATTCGTCGTTTGACAATTAACAATTACCCAAAATATATTACAGGAACGTGTAATTACATTTTAGCCTCGAACCCTACCTTACTCATTAACAGATCCGTCCTCTCGGACTTAATTAAATGTGATCAAACTTTACAGTTACAATACCTTCGTCGAAGAACCAAAAAACCGTTTTGGCGAAACGGAGCTCTACGCACGGACCGGACGACCGGAACCCGGACTTAATACCCTTAAGTAAAGGTAAATATTATTGCTCACCTTCAAATATTACCATTTCATCGGGAATTTGAATAATCACCGGCAATAAGCCAAGTCCCATTTATATGATTAAATGAAGATGACGATAAAGTAGGTCGATATCAAATTAATATTTTAATCATATTTGAATAAAGTAGAATATTGCACAAAATATAGTTTTTTTTTCATAAATTATTTATTTATTATATTTACTTAGCCTCTTTATATTGTGCAACAATAAATAATATACAATAATAACGTAATTTCTCTCACTCTCTTCACTCCTACATACTCATACATCATACATCAGCCGTGGTGTTAGGATGTTGCCATCGCCACGGCTGATCCAAGGAGCAGGAGAAACTCGTGCTTTTAGTGGTGCGTGGGTATCAAAAAGTTCAAGTAAACATCGATTAAGGTGAGGAACTTTATCGTCAACTGACGATGACTCATAAACTGTATCAAAGCAAGATTATTCGAATACTCACTTAACTTGTCAAGGTTGAGTCGAGCAAAATACGCATACAAATAATGGAAGGTTCAGACTAAGGGGGTTGTAAAGGATATTGCAGAAAAATAATATCATGCTTAGAGAAGCCCGGCGCAACTAAAGCGCAGTAAGGTAACAGGCCGTAGCTTAAAGAATAATCAAAGGTGTTTAGGAAAAAGGTTAGTTAAGTCAAGACAAAAGTCATGAGAGGAAAATTTATACTGAGTAGGCTCCAGCTAGAGGCAGAACAGAGAGGTTGACAGACTTGATCATATTAGTTAGTTTAAGGGACTGGGGAGTGTTGCAAGAAAGATCTGTGTTGATGTCACCCATGATTATGAGATGTTGATAATCCAAGCAGAGGGGTTCAAGGACGGACTCGAAATGAGAGATAATTTACAGTGGGAGCACAATAAACTACTGCAAGGACTGCTTTGGTACCATCGACACAAATTTCTAAAAATATGGACTAAGCTAAACCGGAATAGGGTGACGGAGATGGAGCCAAGATTTTGAGTATCTGTTAAAGTATGAATGTGTCACGGTAACGCATCTATATGTTGATTCCAATTAATGGAGGTAGTCAGAAAATTGCATTAAATATAGGTAGTTCATCATCATCCCGCTACCCTTATCCCAATTTATTTGGGGTCGGTGCAGTGTGTCCTTCTCTTCCATTCCTTCCTGTCACTCGTTATCTCCTCATCCACTCCCTTTACATTCATATCATTCCTCACACAATCCATCCATCTTTTCTGCGGTCTTCCTCTTACTTTCCAACCCTCAACATCCATATCCTCAACATCCAATATAGGTAGTTCAGTAATCATAAATCATAAATTATCAATAAAAATATGAATGTTTCACGGCAACTCATCTATGATGATTCCAATTATGAAGTCAGTCATTTGTTAAGGCTTATTAACATTATATTGATTAATATCTCTTATATCGTCTTGATTGGATTATTGTATTGCAAATCTAATATCGTATAAAGGTAATAAAAGACACTAATAAATTGTATTGGAGTAGCTCATTAACCATAATAATTATAATAATTTCATCATAATATCGGAAAGGGGGTTTTATTGAAGTGGGGTTACTAAGGCATGTGGGGTATCATATGAAAAAGAGCGTTGTTTGCACATTCTCAGACATTCTAGTTAGTTCAAATTCTAACTTGCTATAGTGTCGAAACTAGCACAAAGCGTATCTTAAGCTCCTTCCGTTATTAGTGCTCTAATTTAGTATGCATTAGAGGTTCGTCATATCCAAACCTTCGTCATGTTGTAGGTGTAGCAGATGTTGCCAACTCTAGCGTAATGTAACAACTTAAACGTACAATTTGGCCAACCATGTTTTGTTACGTGGCAACACAGTTTCAACTTTATAACTTTGGTTATAATGGCCAACTACTCAGCCCTTGTTTTAGTTTGATTATTTCAAAATTTTGTCTTACCGTAAAAAAGTTTGCACTTCATTCGACTTCATTGAGTTTAGCATCTTTTCTGATCGTTATGTTACGCAAACACATACAATACACGAGACTTAAGCTCGCTATATACAGACGGAATTTTGATTCGAAATTCCGAAGCGGAATCATTACAAATGCGGCTAATCCATATTTGGCTCCTAGCTTCGGAGATGAATCAAACAGCCAGTGTAGCGTGTTGCTATAGAGCTAAGAAGATAAGAAGCAAATTTTATTTGTAGGTACATCTTATACAAGGTGTGTTACAAAAGTACCCCTAATGCCGAATATGATAGATAGGGACCATCAAACTGAACAACTTTTACTATAGACCAATTTTGAAATCGCGAAAAAAAAATCAGCTTTTTCATACAAAAAATAATTACGAAAATATCAAAATGTATAGAACAGCTGTTTTTTTTCGCTTTTTTTTAGAGTTGTCCCATAGTAAAAGTTGTTCAGTTTGATGGTCCCTATCTACCATATTCGGCATTAGGGGTACTTTTGTAACACGTTGTATAATAGTTATGACAATACTATGTGTGAGTATGTGTGCTCTAGATACAAAGTTACGAGCTGACGCTACACATACAAATCTACCTACCACATACATGCGTTAATTGACAGTCGTACTTTTTTTGTTTATTTGTTAATTCATATGAGTATTTTTGACATGTTCAACCTTTATTTGTGAACGCCATGTTAATGGTAGAACGTGTCGTGGATTTTTAAAATATATCATTATAACAAATTATTGTAACACTACATTCTGACAAATAAAATTACTAAATGATTTGTATTTGGGGTAATTTTCCGTTCGGAATTTCATACATTATCGATATTCCATTTCGGAATTCCGAATCAGATTCCGTCTGTATGTGGCGGGCCTTATGCGTGTTTGATATTTAAAATAAAAGAGTCGTAATAAAAAAGGATTAGATTTATTGGCCCAAAGTAAAGAAAAGAGAAATTTATTAGCACTTAACACTACTCTTATGTTAAGTGGAAGTTTTTCGCGCAATAAATACCGTAGCGCTGGATAATCCAAGCAACATTTTTCTATTACCCGTCGAAACTTGTATAGTATTTACGGGCTCGCTACAACTACGGTCTTTTTAGCTTAAGTTAAGCGGATTAGCGGGTCAAGTTAGTTGCCTTGTGTTTATTCCAGCTCCTTTATTTACTTATTTGACTGGATCGATGCGCGGCTCGAGCAATGTCAGTGAATAATTAGTTTAGTTTCAAGCCACGGCCTCCTAAATGAAGTTTCTTGTCTGCAGTCTTTTTATGCAACAGCTTATTTGGCGCTCGGTTTGTAGCTTATTTAATTAGGATGTAAATTGGTTAGCGTTGGAATTGAAAGGCGACTTAACTTTCTTTTCCATTCTTGCGAGGTTTTGTTTACTATGATTTCTTCGTAGAACTGAATTGCGTCGTTTGAGAAAATGAACGCAGTCTTGTAAGTTAAGGTACGAGAAATTTCTGTGGATTTTTATTGGAGTTCGTTTCTTTTTACAACGTTGTTATGATATGAAAAGTGCTATAAGTTATACAATTTTGACTTGTTTAAAAGTGCTGATTCAATTTTAAGGATTTTATAATCTCGTAAGTTTCTAGCAAGATCTAAATGTACCGAATTCAGGACAGTAAGGCATTTTACGACCTCGTATATTACTTATAATTAATTTAAGTGCTGTTTGTCCTGCTGTGTTGGTATGCTGTAAGTGCTTAATACACAATGGAGGACTGTAGTTGTATTCTAAGTTTAAATTGTAACCCTCTTCGCTAGGATGAATTGTTAGCGGTAACTAAGATGATTAGAATTACTTGTCTTAAATATATGACATTATTTAAACAAAGGTGTACCCTATTGTAGTTGATAGTATGGCGGTATTTACAGTGGTCGATTTAGCAGGCGACTTGGCAGGCGATTTTAGTCAATTAGCGCTTTTTATCGAAAATCGCTTGTAAAACCAAATCCCCACCTCATAATATTGAAATTTGGTTTGTGATTTGATTTTACAAGTGATTGTCAATAAAAAGCGCTAATTGATTAAAATCCTGCTAAGTTGTCAGTCAAGTCGACTCGTGTAAATAACACATAACGTTATAAATTAGCGTTAGAAATCAATTAAAGAATAGTGGTCATACTCTGCTCAAAAAGTTATCATTTCGTAATTCAGTGCACACAAGCAGTCACAAAAAAGCTAACAAATCTTAAGCTTTTGAGTTGTAAAATTAAAAAAAAAACATACATTTCAATTTCATATAAAAATACATTGCGGTGCATCTAATTTTGTTTTTGATGAGGACTAACTTTGACCGAGGTGACCTTATTTAGGTAGGTACAGTTAAGTTCAATAAAATGTATGCACCTTTGACAGTTCATCAATCAACCTTGATGCATTTGTAATAAAAGTCATCCTGTCAAAAGGGGCAACATGTTAACTAACTCGACAGTACTTATCTATTAACGCCAAGAAAATATTACATATACTATAAAAACTCCATCTTTCGGTTGTGATGATAAAAATATGTCATGAAGCAATTTCCAAATCATTATCATCTCTTCATCACTGACAATGCAAAAAATAATTTCACTGACTAATGCTAACCATATCCATTTCCACTAACATCTATTTCCACATCCAGGCGTATTGGACTGTGCACCCGACCCACCAATGTACGCAGCGGTGCCAGCACCCCAGCCTAAGATATCTACAAGCGCGCACAGCTTGCCCCGTACTCAGTCGCCGAGCACGCCAGTATCGCCTCACGCTCAGTACACTGACTCACAGGTTAGCATACTAACATTTATAGCTTCACTAACTCTGCCAATTAAATAACTGTACCTATTAGAATTTGCACCCCTCCCACCATTTCACGCGGCAGTGCCAACCACTCAGCCTAATATAAAAGCGCGCACATCTTGCCCCGTACTCAGTCGCCGAGCACGCCAGTATCGCCTCACGCTCAGTACACTGACTCACAGGTTAGCATACTAACATTTATAGCTTCACTAACTCTGCCAATTAAATAACTGTACCTATTAGAATTTGCACCCCTCCCACCATTTCACGCGGCAGTGCCAACCACTCAGCCTAAGATATCTATTAGCGCGCACAGCTTGCCCCGTCGTCAATCCGTAATCTCCGTAATCAGTCGCCAAGCATGCCAGTATCGCCTCACGCTCAGTACACTGACTCAAAGGTTAGCGTACTAACATTTATAGCTTCACTAACTCTGCCAATTAAATAACTGTACCTATTAGAATGTGCACCCTACCCACCATTTCACGCGGCAGTGCCAACCACTCAGCCTAATATATCTACAAGCGCGCACATCTTGCCCCGTCGTCAGTCCGTAATCTCCGTAATCAGTCGCCAAGCATGCCAGTATCGCCTCACGCTCAGTACACTGACTCACAGGTTAGCGTACTAACATTTATAGCTTCACTAACTCTGCCAATTAAATAACTGTACCTATTAGAATTTGCACCCCTCCCACCATTTCACGCGGCAGTGCCAACCACTCAGCCTAATATAAAAGCGCGCACATCTTGCCCCGTACTCAGTCGCCGAGCACGCCAGTATCGCCTCACGCTCAGTACACTGACTCACAGGTTAGCATACTAACATTTATAGCTTCACTAACTCTGCCAATTAAATAACTGTACCTATTAGAATTTGCACCCCTCCCACCATTTCACGCGGCAGTGCCAACCACTCAGCCTAAGATATCTATTAGCGCGCACAGCTTGCCCCGTCGTCAATCCGTAATCTCCGTAATCAGTCGCCAAGCATGCCAGTATCGCCTCACGCTCAGTACACTGACTCAAAGGTTAGCGTACTAACATTTATAGCTTCACTAACTCTGCCAATTAAATAACTGTACCTATTAGAATGTGCACCCTACCCACCATTTCACGCGGCAGTGCCAACCACTCAGCCTAATATATCTACAAGCGCGCACATCTTGCCCCGTCGTCAGTCCGTAATCTCCGTAATCAGTCGCCAAGCATGCCAGTATCGCCTCACGCTCAGTACACTGACTCACAGGTTAGCGTACTAACATTTATAGCTTCACTAACTCTGCCAATTAAATAACTGTACCTATTAGAATTTGCACCCCTCCCACCATTTCACGCGGCAGTGCCAACCACTCAGCCTAATATAAAAGCGCGCACATCTTGCCCCGTACTCAGTCGCCAAGCATGCCAGTATCGCCTCACGCTCAGTACACTGACTCAAAGGTTAGCGTACTAACATTTATAGCTTCACTAACTCTGCCAATTAAATAACTGTACCTATTAGAATTTGCACCCCTCCCACCATTTCACGCGGCAGTGCCAACCACTCAGCCTAATATAAAAGCGCGCACATCTTGCCCCGTACTCAGTCGCCGAGCACGCCAGTATCGCCTCACGCTCAGTACACTGACTCACAGGTTAGCATACTAACATTTATAGCTTCACTAACTCTGCCAATTAAATAACTGTACCTATTAGAATTTGCACCCCTCCCACCATTTCACGCGGCAGTGCCAACCACTCAGCCTAAGATATCTATTAGCGCGCACAGCTTGCCCCGTCGTCAATCCGTAATCTCCGTAATCAGTCGCCAAGCATGCCAGTATCGCCTCACGCTCAGTACACTGACTCAAAGGTTAGCGTACTAACATTTATAGCTTCACTAACTCTGCCAATTAAATAACTGTACCTATTAGAATGTGCACCCTACCCACCATTTCACGCGGCAGTGCCAACCACTCAGCCTAATATATCTACAAGCGCGCACATCTTGCCCCGTCGTCAGTCCGTAATCTCCGTAATCAGTCGCCAAGCATGCCAGTATCGCCTCACGCTCAGTACACTGACTCACAGGTTAGCGTACTAACATTTATAGCTTCACTAACTCTGCCAATTAAATAACTGTACCTATTAGAATTTGCACCCCTCCCACCATTTCACGCGGCAGTGCCAACCACTCAGCCTAAGATATCTATTAGCGCGCACAGCTTGCCCCGTCGTCAATCCGTAATCTCCGTAATCAGTCGCCAAGCATGCCAGTATCGCCTCACGCTCAGTACACTGACTCAAAGGTTAGCGTACTAACATTTATAGCTTCACTAACTCTGCCAATTAAATAACTGTACCTATTAGAATGTGCACCCTACCCACCATTTCACGCGGCAGTGCCAACCACTCAGCCTAATATATCTACAAGCGCGCACATCTTGCCCCGTCGTCAGTCCGTAATCTCCGTAATCAGTCGCCAAGCATGCCAGTATCGCCTCACGCTCAGTACACTGACTCACAGGTTAGCGTACTAACATTTATAGCTTCACTAACTCTGCCAATTAAATAACTGTACCTATTAGAATTTGCACCCCTCCCACCATTTCACGCGGCAGTGCCAACCACTCAGCCTAATATAAAAGCGCGCACATCTTGCCCCGTACTCAGTCGCCAAGCATGCCAGTATCGCCTCACGCTCAGTACACTGACTCACAGGTTAGCGTACTAACATTTATAGCTTCACTAACTCTGCCAATTAAATAACTGTACCTATTAGAATTTGCACCCCTCCCACCATTTCACACGGCAGTGCCAACCACTCAGCCTAATATAAAAGCGCGCACATCTTGCCCCGTACTCAGTCGCCGAGCACGCCAGTATCGCCTCACGCTCAGTACACTGACTCACAGGTTAGCATACTAACATTTATAGCTTCACTAACTCTGCCAATTAAATAACTGTACCTATTAGAATTTGCACCCCTCCCACCATTTCACGCGGCAGTGCCAACCACTCAGCCTAAGATATCTATTAGCGCGCACAGCTTGCCCCGTCGTCAATCCGTAATCTCCGTAATCAGTCGCCAAGCATGCCAGTATCGCCTCACGCTCAGTACACTGACTCAAAGGTTAGCGTACTAACATTTATAGCTTCACTAACTCTGCCAATTAAATAACTGTACCTATTAGAATGTGCACCCTACCCACCATTTCACGCGGCAGTGCCAACCACTCAGCCTAATATATCTACAAGCGCGCACATCTTGCCCCGTCGTCAGTCCGTAATCTCCGTAATCAGTCGCCAAGCATGCCAGTATCGCCTCACGCTCAGTACACTGACTCACAGGTTAGCGTACTAACATTTATAGCTTCACTAACTCTGCCAATTAAATAACTGTACCTATTAGAATTTGCACCCCTCCCACCATTTCACGCGGCAGTGCCAACCACTCAGCCTAAGATATCTATTAGCGCGCACAGCTTGCCCCGTCGTCAATCCGTAATCTCCGTAATCAGTCGCCAAGCATGCCAGTATCGCCTCACGCTCAGTACACTGACTCAAAGGTTAGCGTACTAACATTTATAGCTTCACTAACTCTGCCAATTAAATAACTGTACCTATTAGAATGTGCACCCTACCCACCATTTCACGCGGCAGTGCCAACCACTCAGCCTAATATATCTACAAGCGCGCACATCTTGCCCCGTCGTCAGTCCGTAATCTCCGT
The DNA here is from genome assembly GCA_963556745.1 of Catoptria pinella. Classification (NCBI taxonomy): domain Eukaryota; kingdom Metazoa; phylum Arthropoda; class Insecta; order Lepidoptera; family Crambidae; genus Catoptria; species Catoptria pinella. The sequence continues at coordinate 12,463,412 of OY750763.1, forward strand.
AATCAGTCGCCAAGCATGCCAGTATCGCCTCACGCTCAGTACACTGACTCACAGGTTAGCGTACTAACATTTATAGCTTCACTAACTCTGCCAATTAAATAACTGTACCTATTAGAATTTGCACCCCTCCCACCATTTCACGCGGCAGTGCCAACCACTCAGCCTAAGAAATCTACAAGCGCGCACAGCTTGCCCCGTCGTCAGTCCGTAATCTCCGTAATCAGTCGCCAAGCATGCCAGTATCGCCACACGCTCAGTACACTGACTCACGGGTTAGCATTACTAATAATTTATAGCTGCACTAACTCTACCATCTAAATAACTGTACCTATTAGGATTTGCACCCCACCCACCATTGCACGCGGCGGTGCCAGTCCCTCAGCCAAAGATTTCTACAAGCGCGCACAGCTTAATTCGTACTCAGTCGCCAAACAAGTCAGTATCTCTTATGTTTTTTTTACATACCCTACTCACAAGAAGCATACGAATATTTAATACTCAGCTTGGCTCAGATTCGCTTCAGACACTTTCTTAGCTTTAAAACGTATTTTACGGACTTTCGAAACATATTATTTTGGCTCATTTCATTACACAAGTAAATAAAAATGACTAAATGTATGATTAAAGTAGGTATACATAAATTATTGTTTCTAATATTTTCCACAAAATATAGTCTTATTTGTCTGGTATACTATTATTGGTAAGTGGATATTTTTTTTGCTATCCTTACTTTTTAATACTACTATCTAATATTATAAATTCGAAAGTTTGTTTGTTTGTTTGTTATGCTTTCACGTCTGAACTACTCAACCGATCATCAAGAAATTAATACAAATACTAAATCATTTATTTGTCAGAATGTAGTGTTACAATATTTGTGATATTGAGTTATCTACCATAAATATGGCGTACAAAATTACATAAAAAAAACGGCTGAAAATGTCAAAATAAGATTAAACCAGTAAACAAAAAAAGTACTAATGTCAATTTGTTTTTTATCCAAAACGCATTACATTCTTTTATGTCATAAAAACTGTGTTCCATTTTCTAATTAAGAATTCGAATAGGGAGATCTTTAAACGAGTAGGCAGCTTATCAAATACTTGGATTGCGGTATTGGAATTTTGCATACACATTTTCAGAACAGGACAGGTACAGAAAAAGACCTTTTATTAGCTTTCATCCAGAAAAAAGTACTATTCCCGAGGGACAGAGAAATAACTGTCCATGCAAATGAAGTCACGAAGCCAGTCTAAAACTTAAATTTCTTGCAACAAATCCTGCAGTAATTAAGTTATTCCACACAATCCACCTGCGATTCTTAATTATAACAAACTTTAATAGTACCGTGCAAAACATTTTAGTAATATTTAGTTCGCAACACTCGCAATATGTGAAGCTCACATGCAAATGTAAACATTTTAACTACTTAACTATGCTTATTTAGTTAATGAAGACTGCAGTGATAACTAAACATTCGTATTGCTTTTCGCGTATCCGATGTTTTTAAATAATACTAATTATTACAAAATGAATTAACACGTTGCATAGTCAATTCAGTAGTTCCATCGGAAAAGGCTGAGGGCCTAGTGAGAGTTGAACTGTTTACACAATCGAAATCTATCGGATATACTGCTCATAGTCATTGCGAGTGAAAGAGAGAAAGCGAATTTCGAAATTAAAACAGTTTGTATCCATTCGCACTAGGAAAGAGTGTTACGGTTTGTCTATTCGCAGAATCAGACAGATGAATGTTTCTCGATTAATAGTTACCAGTAGGATTTATTTAGGACATTATATTTTCATAACATTATATTTATGCTAGCTATTATATACAATGTGCTGTACCTAGACATAAGGTAGAAGATCCTTGAATTTTTAGAAGTTATTACCATTCGCTCAATACTGCCACCAGTATTACTATTTTCTACAGTTTATTTCAACGATATAAGATATGTCTAAATATTTATATTTAATATCGAGTTGTTAGCAATGTTTTTTGTTAATCTCTTTCTGTGACCACTGTAATCAAACATCTTAGTACTATAGTAGCTCTGTGAGATGTAAACCTCGCGTTTGTGACATTTTTCGAACGTCTTTTTTCGAAAAATTCTAATAAAATTAACTTGAAAATAAAAACTATGTAATTATCGAACCTGCTCACAAAATTTCACGAGAATCGGTTGAGAAATGCGATCTGTAGAGGAAAACAGACGGACATAAAAAGCATTTTTGTCCAAGTTGAAACAGAGACGCGTCGCGTTCGATCGGTCAATGACTCACGCTGTACCGAGCCAGGTCCAGTCTCGCCCGTAGCAAGATCATTTTTTTATTAAATATATTTTGTATAAATACTCTCACGCTTTACCTATCGGCCGAGCTACGGACGAGCGACGCTCGGAGCAATCGCACTAATTCTGAACGACAAAACCAAAACCGGTACGTTGTCATTTAGATTATATTTACCCAAAACCTTTGGTTTAGCTTTAGAATTCTCATTTCAATTGTTCGTGATTGGCATCTTAGGCATAGACAATTATTACAAAACTAAAGCGAGTATTTCTCTGTAAACGAAACTGAAACGGTTACGATGTAGTTTTGTTTAAATCGTTGAAATTAGATCATGTGACGATTGAGACTCAGCTTGAACCTTGCACGATGTATCGCGACATGAGTCATCGCTTAACGGAAATTGTAATGACATAAACTGACGATTACTTTTGTTTCAGAGTGATTCTGGTCGAAGTATCGTCAACGGGGCCTTGAGGTCACACAGAGAGGTGGTAACGACGAGAACACCTCTTTTAGCGGCACATCAAGAGAGCTGTGTTTAACATTAAGTCAGGTTAGTTGTAATTGGAAAACCGATCTTTTGTATATTACTTTAAAGTCGTTTTCCCCTTTGAATTAGGGAATATTTTGTCATGTCACCTAAATAAGGACGATGCGAATGAAAAGGGAATGTCATGTTTCAATTAACCCTTGGTAAAAGTCAGCATTAGTAATTAGCAGATATACATTTTATTTCTGTCGCTATTTGGGTAAAGGCAAGTATTTTGTTCTTGTATTTCTCTTTTCCTCTTCTGATATTTAATAAATAAAAAAATATATTACTCAGAGGAATAGTGTAAAAGTTTGTAAATTTTTAATGGTTATCTTATACAGGGCGTTAGTAGCACCCTAGCGAAAATTTTAAAGGATGATTCTACCCTTAGTGTTTAGCAACTTTCTCTATGGAACCACTTGTCGCAAATGCATAGTTGAGATTTCAATTTTTTGTTGAGTAGCGATGTACGCATAACAACTCGATAACATCGTGCGAGCACTTACAATAAAGCCACGACCTTCGACCGCGAGCAAATAGCTGTTGTTGTACATACATTGCGGATTTATAAAATTTTGATATTTTAATTACTTTTCTGTAAAATTAGGTTCTATGCAGCTAAGACAGACTTTTCAACTTTTCATGAATCATGCGATGGAAAATTTCACTACAGATAGACTCAGAATCATGAGTCGACTATGCCCTAAAAGTTTTCGTGAGTGTGCTACTAACACCCTGTATATTGTTTTACCTAAAAAAGTCAGATAATTTAATAAAGGATTAATTTTGTTCTTTATCCATATTTAGATAACTTTTATTTGATAAAACGACACTGTATTTTTTTCTGTTTATATAAGAATTTCTTCGTAGTCTCTATAGAATTGATTAATTTAGAACTACTGAACTGAAACTAAAAGTTCGCTATGAAAAAGATAGTCTGACTTAGAAGTAGTCCTTGGAAAAAACTGAGATACCTACTTTGCGACAAAGTTTAATATAAAGTTCTATAATGAAACTAAGCCTGGGTCAAACCGAATGCGTGTTGCGTTGCGTAGTGTGACGGCAAACAGGTTTTAATGTATGAAATGCTTTGTTAAATTACAGTTCAGTATATGTCACACCAAACGCGTGACTGACGCGCAGCAGTCGCGCGGTACTGTGTTACTTATATTCATACTCTACGCATTTCATACATTTCAACGTCGATTGCTGTCACGCGCTGCGTCATTACGCACTGTGCTGCATCCGGTTTTAACTTACAAGAAAACGTGTGCATTTGATAGAAGAATATTCTAGAAACATCTTGACATTCCCCAGAATAAGTATTTAGGTGGAAATGAGACAATGACTGATAAAGAAAATTGTAAATAAAGGAATACTTATAGGACACTTTAAAATAACACTATGTCGTTTAAGTATTAGGTAGGTAACTCTTTAAGAGATAGAAAAATGAAGGTGTAAAGAGGCTCTAAGCTAAATTAAATTTATCATAAAGAATAAGAAAAGAAATATCTGTATAAATGTTTAAGTTTTATCATCTTATTGTTAATGACATAAAGATTTTTTTATCATCGCACAATTATTATAATCGCTAACAAATAAAATTGTTAATTGAAAAAAAAACTGTACAGATTTAAATTGTAAAATAATAAAATTGTTAATTATTGATTATTTCGGATTTAATTGAAAATTTGCAATCAAAATTGTTTTTGTGGGTAAAAAGTAACGTAAATGAATTTTCAAAAAGGCAATTATTACCTGTTACAATAACTGAACAATATATTTTATCATATCACGTGATTTAATTAAAATACCGTGAAATAATACCAAAATGAAAATATAAACGTAATAAAATAATGTTAGCTTAATCTACAAAAATATCTGTTGATGTTTCTTTTGATTAATATTAAACAGATGTGTAATGAAGAATTAATAAAGTTTAGTCTCTAGCGCAACTGTGCCACTTTATAAACATGTCAATTTTCAATTTTCAACAGTAGACATAAAGTAATAAATTATTTTCACTGAAGTTTTTGCCAACTATGTTTTTTTCACTTGACGACATACTTAAATCATGGCAATAGAATTGATTGTTCCTTGGCAATCGCTAAGAGGTGGTTTACACCTAAATTTTGTAGAATCATTCTGTATTCAGTTTACAAATTATTTTCTAACACTCACACTCGCCGGTTGTATTGTATAGATCTATACTAATTGCTCATGTACTATCATAAATCTTTACGATGCACGAAGTTGAATTATAACCTAATTCTATTGAAAATGGGCGAAGATCATTTTTTATTACATGTGATTAAATAAAATATTTAAATTTACTTGTGGTTTTATTTTTATTTTGGTTTAACAGGGAAATATGGTAATAGAACTATCTTACATGATACTAGTATAAATTTTTCAAAAATCAAATCAAAATCAAAGTTGTTAAGGGGCTGACATGAGCCAACTAGCGCCGCCAGTCGATTTTATATTATTTATTCTAAATAAGCCCATTTTCTTAAAAGAGGAATCAGTCAAGGTCTTGTGAATGACGTCTAGTGTTCATTAAATAACGTTACAACATTACAAAATGCGTGCAATAGTTTAAAAACAGGTTTAAACCAACAGTGGCCACTTTTAATTAGGAATAAATAAAATAAAATCGACTGTCGGCGCTAGTTGGCTCATGTCAGCCCCTTAAAACAAAACAATTTCAATAAAACCGTGCTAGTGTTTTATTCTAGCATGGAATCCACAGAAGTGAATAATAAATAAAAAGCGGTTGATTGATGTAACTTAATTTTATAAATTATGTACATTATTTGAAAGCTATATAAAATTATAGCGTCTAGTTGAAGACTCAACTTTGATAACGATAATAATGAACCGAAACCTATATCCAATTCAAACTTCACTTCAAGGTCCTTTTAGCAACTTATCAAGATTTATTTTAACGAAGGGCTGAAGAAAAATATTTGTTTTGTTTAAACAATCATTGATATAGTCAAAAAGATTATTTTTTTATTCTTTTTCGAGTGTCATTTTCATCAATTATATTATGTTTTTATAATAAATAGGAACAGTGATAAAACGAAACTCCATCATAACGTTGAACAAAATAATGAGTAAGTACTCTCAATAATATATTGCTTTTATTAATTGCGATTCGTTATCATTGTAATTGCTTCGATATTATATTTCGTTCCGTATCATTATTATTGCTTTTTTATGAAAATATGAAAATAAGTCGAGTTGAAAACGTTGCAGACATAATGTCAAGAATTATCTTCAAGTAATAACATCTTAACAAACACTTGAAACTTTGTGAGTTCACAATTATAATGAAGAAGTACCCGCAAATCGTAAATTGGAGACGTCCCATCTCAAGATGTCTTTTGGACAGTTTGACATTCTGTTATGAATTAAGGAGGTTAGTATGTTGAAGGTCTTATGCCGGGTACAGATTAACCAAATGTAATGCCTGCATTTGGGTCCAAATTGGTAAAGCAAAAATGCAATGTGCAGGTCATGCGCGCACTATGTCTAGACTATTCAACATGCACTTACTTGCATTTAGGGTCAAGCACCATACAGCCTCGCATTTTTTCATAGTGTCTCTGTCTCTCTCTCTCTCTATTTCTTTTTGTCTCATAGAAATGTCATTATTAAGAGCGAGTCAACCCTTTCGTGATTTTCAGTATCAGTGAGCCGTTCAACGCCGTGTATTCTCGCACTAGGGAACACTGTTTCTGAACGGTAAAAAGAAATAGGGCTGTGGGAAAATATGGATCCAGATGATACAATATAGCAAGCTTATTTAACCCTTGTAAGGCAGTAATTTGGATTCCATGTACACATGAAACCATAAAAAGTCTTGAATTGCAAGATATATTACGTTTCACCAATCTGTCCCGAGCATATTAAAGGGAACTAAGACCCACAAAAGGAGGTGCCGGACTGACAATGACGGTTAGTTTTAATCTTAAGAAAAATTCCTGTAATAAATAACCAGCAAGAAGGCTGGATATCTTGGGCATTGTGCTAAGTGATGCAGGTCCAGCAGCACAAAGCGTTTGTCCCACGTCACTGGAGGGGATGGTGAGGGGGGAACGACCATTTGTTACGCATTCAATGTTCGGCCTGCTATTTATCTCCGGCATTGACTGGGCGAGGCGTCGATCAATTCCGTTTCCATCGATATATCAAACGCCGAAATGGTTTAATCTAAATACTGGACGTTTAAGAATACATGTGAAGACTGGATGGAGCAGAAAAGACGTACATTGTTCAAGAAAGGTCTAGATTTCTCGGTTATTTTAAGTAGTGTAACGGTAGATAAGTCTGTGAATTAGTTATTAGAAATTAGCTGAAAAGGTTTTAGGTAGCTACCGTAGCTATATAAAAACGTTCGTGATTAAAAAAAAAGCCTAATCTCATTTATGATTTAAAATTCCCGTACAGTAAAGTGAGCTTCGAAGTGAGATTCGAGTTTGGTAACAGAATCGACAGGCTGATTGTATAAGTTATAGTATTGTTTTAGAGTTTTATACATTTTCTGTAAGTGTTTGTATAATTTCAAGTATTTAATTTCAAGTATAACACCAAAATAAACATGACTTCAGACATAAATTTATGAAGCTACCAAAATTGTATTTCGTTTTAAGGAGATAAAGGTGGGTGGTGTTTCGTTCCTCTTATGAGAAAAAAGGTGGTGGCAGTAAATAATATAATTTGTGAAAACATGCGAGTTATACACGAAGAGATTCAGGAGAGATTGCAAATTGGATAAGGGACTTCGTATGATATATTGCTTGGGTACTAGCGTTTCAGTAGAGTGGCATCTTGGTAAATGCGGCACTGAGGTTGAAAAATAAGAATACTTGTTATGGCGGAAGAATAGGAGGTAGCCCTACATTAAGTTACTCGTAGGCTAGATATCTTTTAGATTCATTGAATAGTATTTTCTAAAAGGAAGAAACTATAAACACATTTCAGAGCATACTGTCAGTGACTAGACTAGATTTACCCTGAAATGTTTTATTTATTTAATCTCCATAATGTACAACAATAAAATAATGTACTAGAGGCGGACTTAATGCTAAAAGCATTCTCTCCCAGTCAACCCTTAAAAACAGATAGCCACGAATGCGGTACATTTAATATACAATAAAATACATATATATATATATAAAAACACACACATATATATCTATTATGACGAATTTAAATAATCATACAATAAAAGGAAAAGCAAAATAAATGACGATGATTTTCACATTATTCTCATTATTAGCCTTCTAAAAGGAAAGTTAACGTATTTTTTAAAGAAAACTTGCTGGTTGATCTCCTGATAGCTTCAGGAAGACTGTACCACAGACGTAAAGCATGCACAGTGAAAGATTCGAACATAATAATATAGCCGGAACGAAACAGAGGAGTGGAGAGAGAAGGGATTTTGTAACCGGTTACAAAATACAGTTACATAGGCGGCCGAAAGGTGCCCTACGAGTCCAGTATAATAATAGCATCAGCCCTGTTGCAGCTTCCTCGTTTTTGTAGCGCGTCGGGCATATCGCGGATGCGCATGTCTATGATTTCTATGCTATCATGCGCAACAAGACATCGTCATCAGTGGGCAGAAGCAGCAACACGATCCTGAAAATGATAGCTGACAGGATTGACGCAGCTGTCTTCCGGAGGTTCACCGAACTGCATGTACTACGTGTAAGCCGGTGTGTCTTCGGATTGGGATGTGGTACATTCTGTTTTGTTTGTTATTTTAGTTACTGACAAAGTTGCTAACTCGATCGTTACTAACATATTCTATTTTTTTCAGAATTTTAGTGAAATGTATTTTTATATTGTATTTGAATGAATTGGAATTTATAATTTTGTTAAAATTGGCCATGGCCTGAAATAAAAGTGTTATTATTTTTTATGTAAACACTTTCAACAAAGTCTTGATCATTAAAAGTTTACGTAGCATCTTCTCTTTATTACAAAGTTTACAACAACGTAGGGATTTCTGAATTTTTTACAAGTTTATGCAATTGCTATTGCTAATGTTGATTAGGATGAATATTTTTTATTTTAACTTCCTGCCATTAAACAGAAACATTGGGTTAATATACTTAATTAGACCTATCTTTTCTGGGAAAAGATTATTGAATTCTGCGCCAAAATGAGGCTCAAGTGATGCTAACACAGAATACTACGCTTAACGTCCATATTCTGCTTGCTTTTAGTTGCATGTGAGTTAGCTGGCAAATTAACCATGCATCGCCTCTTAGTGCATATAAGCAGTATCCCTACTAGGTGTTTACCTACATGTCACATGCTACAGCTTTGTAAACATGAGTATGAAACACCAACACAGAACATGGGAAAGTGTTCACAGCACTTTGTGTTTAATAAATTTAAATTGAAATTCCTAATTCATAATCAAAACTGGTATTTAGAGATAAAAACAATTTTTGAGCGACATTTTATGACACAAAGTTCTCCAAATAATAAATTTAGACAACTCCATACCATCCTACTCCATAAACTTTGATTAAGCACTTCAATAATAGAAATAAAAGACATTAATAGAATACAATACCCACCAATTAACAACATAAAATTCAAACTTGCAAAAGTAGGATGTTATTCCACATCAGACAAATGAAGTAGAAAACGAATCTTATTTATATAAATACTTAATACCAAAAAACAAAGATCGTTCACCTTAGAAGCCTTAACAACCTGCATTACATCAAATGCTGCACTTCTACTTTAATGTAATTAATAAACAATACAGTGAAATCCTCACGTAAAAATGTAGCAATACCATATCTGTGCGAGGAGCATTTAATGCACAACAAAGACCTAGAGTCCTATGTCACAATATTGGTCGTAAATGGCTGTATTGCTAGTTCATATCTAGCAATTGTCATCGCGACATCTGTTGTTGGTTACGTAACGCCTATTCAGACCAAGTGTTACAGAAAGTGATGGTAGAGGTTTGAGGAAATTTCCTGAATAATTTTCGTGTTTACTTAGAAAGTTCTAAACAAGTGGCTCATTTCTTAGCTTTTAACTTGCAAGCATTGATATAACTCTATGCTTGCAAGTAAAATTATTGTTATTTTAACTTTTTTACGTTAATTCAGTAACAGTAACAGGGTTAACGTGTATAAAAATGCGCAAACTTTAAGTCTGGTCCTCGGCCTTCTATAAATACAGAGCACCTTGTAATAATATTATATTTAATGAAATTGATAGATTTTGTAATTTTATTTAGTATATAATTGAATCAGGCATCACTAGGCGGAAGACCCAAACCATTGCGAAAAAAGAAATATAATATGTAGCTTACTTCCGCAAAAAAAATATATGCATATAAATTTTTTTTGAAGTAAGCTACAATTATACTTCATTTTTCACAATTTTGTTTAGGTTTCACTTTTTTGTTGACGTGACTCAAACGACAAACCATCAAATACTTAAAACCAAACTATTTGTAAGAATAAGTGGTATTTGTTTGTAACACGTGCCCCACGTGATACAAACAACAAATATCACTTATTCTGAAACTAACGACACAAACTAAGTAAAAGAATTAAGCCTCGTATTGACTAGGGGACAAAATATGTCACGAATCCGTGTTGCTTAAGATATCTAGCGAAGTTAGGTAACGTCAAGATATTTAAAAAATGATGTACCGAAACATAATTATTTGTACAAATTTATGACGTAGTTGATTCAACTTTGTCGCCCAAAGAGTTAATGTTGTTAGCTGTGGCTTTGATTGTAGAACCCGAGACCTCAGAGATGGCGACGCTATGAAAACCCGTATATATACAACATGTATTATGTACGGTTTTGACTACATGTCGTCGAAATAATGGTGCCAAAGCGTCGTCAAATAAAACACACATATACATACCGTTAGACTAGGACAGCTTTTTTACCAGTGACTTTTGAGTTTCTTTTTCACAACTCATTTTTTATGTCTGCGAGAGACCACGACATCATAGTCTTTACTCATGGTTGACACCAAACGACCAGTCCAATATCGCAAGGGTTTATTCAAGATCCGTAATCACGCCAAAGTAATCATTTTGCAGCAGAATCAGTAACCAAAAGCAGAGTCCAAAGTTGTCAAACAAAATCACGAACGAAGAAGTAACTTAAATAAAGTACATGTTCCTCGGAACATGCCAACAAACAACCAACGCACAACGCAACAAACCACAGACTCACCAAACTTATATCAAAAAAATACGTCAATAATTGATATATGATTCCTTTCAACCTTTGCCTTTTTCTTAAAAACCTACCTAATTAGTTGTTCAACGACATTTTTTATGTACTAGTTTTTTATAAACTGCCTTTTGCTCATTCTAGCGGCACGTGTCCGCGACTAATTGTCCCCTAGTGTACAGCAGGCTTTACTTCTCAATATCGTTACGAACGCTTAAAGACCTTCGATCCCTTAACAGCTCATTCGTATCAATTCAGGTGTCTCTCGAGACCGATTCTTATAGCTAAGGAGTAAGTAATAAATTGCTGTGTTAACGATTTTTTGTAGCTGATTTCCGGGCAAAGCTTTTGATTTTTTTAAAAACGTTTGACGACGTATGTGTGTTTAGGATTACAGGGCGTATAAACATAAAAATAAAACATATGTTTTGCGGTTTTGCGATCAACATTCATATGCATTTACGTTATTTTCAAGGTTGAATAAAAAGTATTTATATTCAATACGATGACTATACAACTCTGCCGAAATTTATTCTTTGACATAACTCTGGATCGGGAGTATAATTAGGTAGTTAAATAATTCGACAAGTCATGAATTCTGAAAAAACATAGCCCTAAAAACACGAAATAATTGCAACTACTGGGTAATAGTTTTTGACAGCTTATAAAAAGTATGTCAACTCATTGGTGAAGTAAAAACAAATTAACAATATTTATTTTTTCACATAATTTGAACTCCTTACCTTGATGACTATTCGCAAAATGAACCGCCCGCCATCTCCTTCAAAGTGCCTTCAAAGCCTCAAAGTAAATAGTCATCTCACAAAATGTCTCACACAAACTGGTATTTCACTGATAAATAAAAAAAAACAACAACACGCACATACAAAACGAATACTTCTGTGTTCTTATCTAATTAAAGATGGAAATATTTAATTTTGAAACTTTAAATCTCATTTGAAGCGGTGTGCAGCACGGCCATTTTCACACTATTGTGAAAGGTAGCCAATCACCATGAACACCTGGCAGATCCAAGCCTTGCTATTGGCTGATCCATATTACACTGATGATTGAGGCTCGAATTTTGAATTTCGAATGAATGTAGTTTATTTGCTAGTATAATATAATTATTATTGAATAAATTTTAAAAGTGAACTTCTAGATGTTTAGCGATCAAGACTTTTTAAGACGCCGGCGAACAGTGAGCTTTCCATAAAAACGTAAGACCAAAATGATTTGCAATTTGAGCGTAATTAACTAATCTTGTGATGTTATTTGAATTAAGACAATACGTGTAGGTTTCTATTAAATCAAAATTCCAAAATACTAACCCAATTCAAAATAAATGCCAATATTTTTTTTTCATACAAAACTGTAAATCACATTAATTTTTATTTGGTTTAGTATTTTAGATTTTTTATTTAATAGAAACTTAGACAAATACTGTCTTAATCCGGATAACATTACAAGAAGAGTTAATTATGCTCAAATTGCAAATCATTTTGGTATTACGTTTGTATAGGAAGCTCACTGTTCGCCGGACTCTTAAGTAAGATTAAATAGTTTTTTATCAGCGGATTATTAGAATTTTCTATGTAAGCTGAAACAAAACTGTAACTTGCAAGTTATAACCGTGTTGTTACAGCTCCGTTTTTACTTTGATATTGGCCGTGAAAGTTTACGATGTTTTGGTATCTTATCAAATTTTCTTACTACCTATAACATTTTTATTGGCCTGTAAACTGTTTTGTCACATACACTACATTTTCAATTTAGTTCTTGTTACATAAAAGATTATTTAAATGTTTAAAAATATGTATATAGGTTTATAGAAGTGAGACAAACACCGCGCTAAAGCGTGAAGTGGCAAAAAGATTTTGTCGTGGTGTGCAGGCTAGGCCATTTGGTATCATAATAATCTGTGTTGGCATTTGTTCGTTGATTTCCTGGGCCACAAAATGTCAAATACGAATCGCATCTTGGTCAAACCAATGAAACTAAATTTTCCATCCATTCCATACTTATATTTTGTATTCGTCTTAAATCTATTTCGTTACAGCACTATTTTTCTACGTAAAAGTAAATAAACAATTTTCCTTTCGCGTAATATCGTTTTGAGGGTGTGGGTGCCCTAACGGTTCATATAATATTAAAAGACGTGTCAATCTAATGAACAATATTTTTACAAACTCAATATAGATAAATATTTATCAGGATATCAAAATACACGCTCAAGTTATATTATGTTTGCGCAGTATCGGAAGTTTGGAAATATCTCCTACTGCGTTGATTACTCGGTGCTGACTGGGCAAATAGATATTATTCATTATTCAGCCCACGTTTAATGTCCAAGTCAGTTTTATCAGTCATATTTAATTAGTGTATCATCAAATTAATAGACGTGAAATAACTCAACTGACACAGATTCTGATATAGATTTAATCGCCTTCTGGCAAGCTCTTTATAACTTGGGTCTATTTTAGTTTAATCTATTGTTATGTTATAAATACAAGTCGATTTAGAATTGAAAAAAAATTTACGTATTTCAGAATATAATATCTGATATAAACATGTTAGTGCTACAATAAATATAAAATTATTTTTATAGCTTTTCTTAATAGAAAACTATAATTAATTTATCATTCTTATACATAAATTTTTTTTCATAGTTTCTATAAAAATGGTAATTACACACTTTTATTATAATTACAATTCAAGAAATACAGAAAAATCTAACGTAAAATGGAAACAAACGAAACTTACAGCCGATTTCATATTTTGCAAGATAAAATTAAAACAAAAACTACCCTCAGCTCAGGCGAAAATTAATTTCTGAAGTCCATTAATTTCCATCTCTCCTCTTGAAAGCAGAAATTAAGGATAGGTACAGCAGCAAATTATTCCTGCATTCAGATGCCCTGTTTTCGCGGTACGAGCGGTCGGCACCAATTAGAAAATGAAAAGTACCTTGTGATAAAAAACCTAAAGTAAGAGTTAAATTTAACATTTTATTAAAGTTTACATCACAAATGCCAGTACTAGGTAGTTATATGCTATTTTTAGAGAGCAATATTCTTACGAAATCAGTTCAGCAGTAATTATTGTTCGCGTAGTAAGAAAACCCCTTATATTACAAAACTAGCAACCTTTGCCTACGACTGTGGGATGTATTTGATGTGACAGTAGGAATATAAACGAATCATTTTGGTAAACTAGCGTTTAAAAATAAAGAGTTGAGTTTTGACCAAACAAAATATAAGATTATACCGAAAATAGCCACATAAAGTAACACTTCCAAGTACTTCCTCGAAACTTTAAACTTTTTGCCTTTTCATTATTATGCTACGGCGTAGCGCTAAAATTTGCTACAGGTTGACTACGGTGCGTCGTAGCTACCATGTAATAGTAATTAGTTAAGCAATTCAGCCACGGTGTTCAATTATCTTTTTTGTTATTTTTAAGAGCTGTTATGTAGGTAGCTAACTTAAGAGGGAAGTCAGCAAAAGTAAAGAAACTCAATTTAGGTTAAAAAGGGAACAATAGGGACTAATGTCATAAAGAGGTAAAATTATTATTAAAAGCTGTAAGGAGGTGATCTTCAAGTTTCTCTGGACTACCCTTAAATTAAGCAGGCTATTATTTCTTATAAATATTCTACTCCCTTTGGAGTCAACATGGAAAAGGTCACGAGTGGGAATAAGTGGGTGAGTTACAAATTGATTAAACAGGGTTATTTGTAAAACACTAATAAACTGTACTTTGTAGCGAATGTCGATTTGTTAATACTAAAATTTATAAAAATAGATTTGTATTTTTCGAAAAAGTCGTATTAATTTTTTTTACATTGTTGTTTAAGATGTTGGTAATCCTACTCCTGCGAGTTTATTAGTGTTTTACAAGTAACCCTGGATAAAAAGCTATTTTTTTTTATTAGGTGTCTTTCAGATGTTTTTTTTTATTCACGTCTCTTGATTAACATTTCCTTATTGAACTACTTGTGGCATTTCCCATCTGTATTTGAAACCATTACTCTGTAAGTTCTTAAAATTTAATTCTCAAAATGTTTACAGTGAAATAATTTTATTACCGCAGACGGCAGCGTTAGGTGATTAAAATGACTAATGTACAAAAGGTGGGGAGTGTCTTGGGGGGAAAGGTGTGGTTTTAACGCAAAAGTGTAAATAAAATAAAATGAGCAAGTTCCTTTGAAAAGTCTATAGTATTAAGGTATTAGGTTATTTACTTGTAAGCAGTGATGTTTTTTTATGAAACCACTTTGAAGGTTCGCCTGATTTTTTTACTTAAGTTATTTCTGGCATTTCATAAAAGACTCTTGATTTACATAAATTGAGTAGATAATATTTTATTATTTTTTGTACAAGTAACGCTATAATTTTAATTTTCTGAGACTTAATAATACGATCTCTGTGGAATAAAAAAAAAAGCTTAATATTTAATGTTATTGTATTTTATTTTAATTTTTATATTGACCAAGTTTTTTTCTAGTAACCTCATCATTTAGACAAACTGAATGTTTTACCGAGAATGAGGACATCTTATATAGCCTAGAAGTTATCATACTTTGCTAATCAATGTTAACAAACCATAAAAATTCTTAGAATTTAAGCATGGATATGGCAGAAAATATGTGTGAGTGACTTTTAATGAAAAACTTTTTGAACCAAATATTTTTTTTTTTTTTTATTTTTTTTTTTATTTGTTTTTGGACACAATGGTTTCAGGACAAGCATTATTGTAGCCGAAATCGGATATAAATATTACTTTCAGTCACGAACTAGCATTAGGTATGCCTAATAGCCATTCAAAATTAAGAACGTATTTTTACACAATACCTAAAATAGAAGTCCAGTAGGCTTTTTTTGGAATCGGCTCTCAGTACACTCAGCACAAAAAACAATCGAACGCTAATTCGTATCAAGAAAAATACATATAGGTATATTAATAGTGTTAGTAACCTTAACCACTCATTCCGTGGTGTACTTTCTAAATATTTCTTCTGAACTCGATATATTTGCTGCTAGTGATACAGACCTTATTAATTGTTACGAGTTTTTGAACTTATTTTATTTAACAAGAACACTTATTTTAGCCAATTCAATATTTTTCCAACAAATATTAAAGTATACATTTTTTAGGGTTCCGTACCTCAAAAGAAAAAAACGGAACCCTCACAGGTTCACTTCATTGTTTGTCTGTCTGTCTGTCAAGCCTCTGTTTATCTCGGGAACACGACGGATCCCTAAAGGTCCGACATGCACTTAACCGGTTTTTCTATTTGTATAATATTTAAGTGTTAATCCCATAAACTTATTATACTCCCGTAGTGTAAATCCTCATAACAATTATAACATAACGATACCAAACTCATGTTGCACAAAATAAATAAAATAAAACAGGTCTGTGCCATTTTTCGAACTATTGAATTATCCTTCCTACACTTAGAAATATTCCTATATGAGTGAGTTAGAAAGGAAATAATATGCTCTTTTTATACAACAAAAGACATCAAAAGAATAAAACCATTATCCATTATGTTCTTAAGTAACTCGCAGAGAGAATATATCAAATGTCAGAGTAGACATAATGTGGGCATTCTGTATGTATACATTTTTATTTTTATTAGCGTGAACGTTGAGCCTCTTACTGGAATGAATTCTCCTGTTATCCGGTTCAAATTGTTATTAATTCCATTGTGCAATAAGTATTATTTACCACTTATATAGAAACGAAAAAAAACTTTTTTTCAGATCTAGCTTTACGCCACCAAAAACATTTTCATGTATAATGTTGCCAAGACGAGACCATCGGACTGCCAAAAAAATTATCAAACCTCACGTAGAGCCTAGCTTCTAACTCTAAACGCCCTAACATCACAAACGTTACACCTTAGTCTAAATATGTGGTTTGGCCCTTTCGTTACTACAAGAACTATTGTATAACTTAAAAATGATGAACAGTGAATAAATAAAATCCAAACTATAAGAGCTATGCAATTGAAACTTTATGTGTTTAAGAAGTCCACTATTGGCATCCTATCCCGAGAGTATTATTTATCTGGTATAATCTAAACCTAAGTTAAGAGGGTTCAAAAAAACGACGAAGCGTTTCGAGCAAAGGTAGGTTATGCCCTTGCGCTTCGCTTGGTCGTCTTGGCAGGGGCACTGCCGTGCCCCCAGAAGTTTTTATAAATGTTTGTGAATAAATATCTCTTATTTAAAAACAATACCTATAGTCACAATTAGGAAGCTCACAGGTCCAAAAATCCAAAAATCCCTAGAGGTTTGCATATTTGGTATATCTTTTTCATAAAAATGTATGATTGTCCCGCCGCATTTACAAGAAAGGCAAGCAATAACGCTACATGCGTTGGCCCCAAAATTTTCTCCCTTAAATTACATTTGCGGTACAGTGATTTATGTAGTTAAACGAGAATATTAAATGTTAGGAGTCACATAACTTAATTACTTGTTCTAATAGGCAAGTCGACTGCGATCTCAGCCGTGATGACGTGCGATGAAATATCGTCTGCGTCATGATATTTAATTACGCCTCAAGTGTGCAGCCCTCGCTTTGGTGGCTAAATGGTCGAAATGGGAAGAAAACTCGCAATCGTGTACTGTACAATATAGGAATATTTATATTTTATAAGGTAGAACCAAATTATGTGCCAAGACTTTAAGGAAAGGTCAGGTCAAGTGTTTAGAACGCATTGGTGGAGATATGTTTATATAATACCAAATAATATACTAGAAAAAATACGACTCGCACCAGATCATGTTCTCGGACGGGAATCGAACGCGCGACCTTTGGATATGCGGTCCAATGCTCTGACCGCTGAGCTACCGAGTCACTCGTCGTATTTTTTCTAGCATATTATTTGGTATTACTCGTATATAAAAATTGCATTGAGAATGCTAAAATCTCAAAAATTTAAAAAGGAGATATGTTTTTTCTAATTAAATATTCATTTCTTTTAAATCGTCGATAACTGTTGTGTCGGCAAATAATTTGGTTCGGTTATAATAATAAGGTTATTATTATTAATAACGAGGAAGACACTTAACTCAAACTTTTGCATTTTCAAGCTTAACATTTCGCAAACAGTCGAAATGTGGTCGGCACAAACCATGGACATGGTGAAACTGTAAGGGTTCCTTGTTGACTTGACTACGGAACTATAAAAACTACATTGCATAGAAAAGAGTAAATAACTCCTGAGCGATAAATAGTTAAGCGAGCTATTTCAAAGCGCAACATGATATTGCACAGCAAGAATGCGTTTTGTACGCTAGCGCATTAATGCACGCTCCCCACTCTCGCCAAGTTATGTCTTGTTGCAAAGCTAGGAAAATATCATGTGTTTTTTTTATTGCGTGTCTATTGCCGTTGCTAGACTGCTGGGAACTCTTTGGTGGGTTACATACAGTACATACGGTCAAATGTAAAAGTCCATGCTTAAAAACCAGATGAAAATAAAAATATGACGTGTGGCCCGCGCCTTAGATCAGTCAGGAGGGACTGTCTACATAGTCACGGGTTTTACTTAAATAAATAAGACAGTCAAATACAACGAGTACATAGAATGCGATTAATTTGACTTTGTACAACGGTAGTGACCAATTTCAGAGCGCTTGTGGTACAAAATGATGTATTTTAATCTGTGCGCACTATACAAGTGATTTACTGCAGATATGAAAAAAAAAGCCTATCCAAGACAGGCATAAAAGGGCTTCAACCCAGTGCCGTTAAAACCCTTTAAAAAAAAAGAAGTCGCGGAACACTGTCTATTGTAAATTTAATCACATTGTAGCTTAAATATCTCTCTAGCTTAAGCTTTTGCTTAACTAAATACGATTAATTTATATTATTTCTTTGCCTAAGTGCTATTTCGTTTCTGTTATTTTTCTGTATGTATATAATATGAACAGGTTTTCTTTTATAAATTCGATGAGGGTAGGCAGTTCATGAGAAGTTTGTCATGACCTACTAGTAGCATCGGTTCGAGTTTCGCGTTGGTCCAGTAAATTATTAAGCGTTGATGTTAAAGTGTTGTGCTAATCGTGTTTTATCTATTATAATTGGTGTATTGTAAGATGTTATTATTGTGGTGTGTGACAGTTAGTGCAACATCAAGATATACTTCAGAGATAGTCACAAGGACACTTTCAGATTACAGTGCTTGCTACTTTTAAATTTGCAGGGATCTCAGGTATTTATTATTATAAATAAATTAGTTATTATAATTTTCACCTTCTCTAATATTGTGTGAATCGTCTACATACGTGCTTTTTGTTGTCTTCATAGACAGTTTTGTTTTGTACTGAATTTAAGTGTGAACTCCAACGGTTCAGCTATAGACTTCTCACTAGATTTTTTCGATAGTTTCCATAAGAGTGACTCCTAATCATCTCAAAATTACTAATTTCAACAAAGCTATAAAAGTAACTAATAATCTAGTTGTTAACAATAGACAAACGGTTGTAGGTATTAACTTTTGTTTTTGTTTTGATAGAAAAAGTGTTTACAGCGCAGTACAAATGGCTACCACGTTTTTGTATGCAAAAACTAACATTGTAAACACAACTATCGCTATTTTTAACCTCAACCGTAAACTGTCAGCCGGTTCAAAATAATTTAATAGTATAATCAGAACATGTCCACGGAAAGTTTGCGAATTGCCAGCGGCTAGTAGTTTTATTCTGCGTCAATAAACTTTTTATCTGTGCGAAACAGTGATTTGTGTCATTGTATTTCGTGTTCAGAATTGTATGCAATAAGCTACTTTTATTTAAGATAATCGCATTGAAATTCAACAATGGGCATTCTCTTTTATTAACAAAATACGAATATTGAAAGACTCAACTTTAATTAATATTTATTTTATACATTTTACTAAAAGTGATAACAAGATTATGACACACAATTAATATATTAAAAATAAATATTAAACAAGTGCCATTCTTCACTTGTTTAATATTTATTTTTTATAGATTCAATTTATTATTAAAGTTGAGTGGAAGTTGTAGGTGTGTGTTTCTCCCTATTATGTTATTATTTGAGTTTCTTTATAGTACTATATTTAGTAAAAATAATAAAACTTAAGTAAGGAACGTTTTTGTTCACTATCAATTTACCTTTATATTTTTGGAATTTTGTTTAAGTTTAGAGCTGCAATGTTGGCTGTGCTTTTAAATAACTTTGTACCACAGTCGCATATTATTTGCATATGAATTTCAAGTAAACTAAATACATTTAGTTAAAACGACGACATAAAGATTAAAATACCATGTGTTTGAAATTTTATTGCGATTGCTTTAAGTTGGTATTTCCACTTCATCCTTTTTGATTCTTTTTTATTTGTACAATTGGATACTGTTTGCTTTTTGTCAATGGTAACTTTTATGACATTATCAGCTGAAAAAATTATAATAAATCACTGTTTTTGTTTCTGGTGTTTACATAGGTTCTTATACAGGGTATATGTTTTTCCCCCTCACACTTCTCGTTACAAGGTCTCCCGCTTAGGGTTTGCGAACGGCCCCCTGATTATGTAACTCTGTTTCAATCAACTTTGACAAAATCACAGTTACATTGCTGCTTTAGTAAGAACCAATGTGACAACTATCTTAATTAAAGCAGCAATGTAACTGCGGTTTCAATCGAGAATTGTTAGCAACAGAGTAACGTATCTTTGACATTCACAAGTGCTTGTAACAGCCCGGACTGAATAAATGAGTTTTGAATTAGGATTTTTTTTTAATTTTCCTTCCTTTATAGGGAGGCGGATATCAGGCTGGTAACCTGTTTCGCATTCCACGTCCTCTTGTCGGGGTGGAGGGGTAGCCAGATGCGCTTGGTCATCTCCCAACATAAGGTAGGCATGGATAAACCGGGCAGTTCAGAGCGAGTGCGTCTGTTCCGGATCCCACATGTTCAGGATAGCCTCTGAGAGCGCAAAGTAGGGAGTTTAGTGGGTTTGGCCCCACCAAGGCGAGTCCCACATAACCTTGTCGCTAACCAGGCTTTATACAAACCGAACACGAATCTGAACGCGAACCCGAACCTGAACGCGAACCCGAACCCGAACCATGTATAAAAACGGTCAAGAGCGAGTTTATTATTATTAACAAAAAACGAGCACGTAGTTTATTACTAACAAAAAACCTAAACCTACACAATTAGAAAGGTTTGAACTCTCACTTTACTTAACGCTAAAATATTTGTTACTTTTTAAATTTACTGAACCTTATTTGAAATTTTGAGATTTAAGCATTCACAATGCTATTTTTATACAATACTAAATAATATACTAGAAAAAATATTATCAGCGCCATCTCACCAATGTAGAAGGAATTAACCTCAACATTCCTTCTACATTGGTGAGATGGCGCTGGCTTGCAGCGTAAGAGTTGATATACTAGAAGAAATTTGACGTTCCCACTAGTGACTCGGTAGCTCAGCGGTCAGAGCATTGGACCGGTTATCCAAAGGTCGCGGGTTCGATTCCCGTCCGAGAACATGATCTGGTCCGAGTCCTATTTTTTCTAGTATATTATTTAGTATTATATAAAAATAGCATTGTGAATGCTTAAATCTCAAAATTTCAAATAGTTAAAAAGCTTTCTCATCTTTACCAACTGTTTAAAAATATCTGGAAAGATGTTCAGTTGAATGTTGAGGTTAATTCCTTCTACATTGGTGAGATGGCGCTGGCTTGCAGCGTAAGAGTTGATATACTAGAAGAAATTTGACGTTCCCACTAGTGACTCGGTAGCTCATCGGTCAGAGCATTGGACCGGTTATCCAAAGGTCGCGGGTTCGATTCCCGTCCGAGAACATGATCTGGTGCGAGTCCTATTTTTTCTAGTATATTATTTAGTATTACTGAACCTTAGATTATTTCAAAGTCATTTGACCATGAAACCACTATAATGTCAATTACTAACATTATTGACTCCACATCCAACAGTCGGAACCACTACATTAATGGCGTGCCGAATAATTTGATTGGTCTGATGAACACGCCCACTTCACAAACATTAAATTCATAGCATCATAACCATTAATTGTTTGTACTCAAATTAATTGTTTCCACGTGCAAATAAGTAACGCAGAAGGTAAGAAGACACCTAGTATGAAAATGTTTATACTTTCCACTTAGCATTTAAATAATCGAAAGTTTTTTAATACTGATTTTGTACAGTGATAACTGTCAATACCGACACGTATTCGTTCGGTCGGTGTTTATTTTGAGACCTTGAGTTAAAGACATTTGTGTCACTCAGTTGTCTATTTTCTTTTTTTACCCGACTACGGCGAAGCATAAGGGAGGGTATATGACTTTGACCGGTATGCATGTGAGTATGTATGGACCTGTGTTCATCTGTTTCCTCAAAACTTCTAAACTAGTTTTTAATAATTTGACAAAAAAGGTATCGTTAGAAGTTATTTATTTTTTATTTTATTTTAATTTATAAATCTTTATTGTACATATACACAAAGTAAGGTACAAATGGCGGACTTAATGCTAAAAGCATTCTCTACCAGTCGACACGAATGCGGCACAAACAAAGAAAACTAATATTATAATACTATAAGTTAGTATAAATAAGTCTATGGTTAGAAGAGTCTTAATCGTCCGCTGGTTATAAACTATGTGACGTCACATTAAATTGAATATCGCGCCTTCTAAGAGGACTCATGGCCGAATGCTTAAACGTCACTCAACTTTGAGAAGCTCTCAAACATCGTCCTGTCGCATTAAATATCAAAAATAGGACAAAGACAGCATGATGTTTGAGCGCCCCTCAAAGTTGAGTATCGTTTGAGTATTCGGCCATTACATCCGTATTCACAAACATTACTATAAGGTCTCATAGTGTCCGCGGACGCACAGCGTCCTAACTACCAATCACACGTAACATGTAAAACAAACGAACCAATCACAGAGCTCTATTTCATAGCAGTGCGTTCGGATAGGCAATGGTACTTGCGTTCGCATAGTATTGTTCTTGAATACACCCGTATTAAATTAGTCATGAACTAAACATATTTTTTTTCTAACTTGTTGTGGGTATCAAATGAAAGGACTTAATGTTATCTTGTGTACTTGTTGTTGTGACTGTTTACAAACGGTATTTCAAGAGTAAAAAATATAATATAGGAACTACCATTTTTAGTTCCGTAAAAGTTTATTTATACGACCTATTAAATAGTTAGGTATACCATATAACATAAAATAATGTGAAATTAAATAAAGAATTCAGAATAAAAATCTTCTATAGTTTATTGGCTTAAGATATAGTCACGACAACACAATAGCGTTATGTTGACAAGCACATGTCGTTCCATACACCCATTTCCTTTGAAGCCGAAACAGGGCAAATATTGTAGAACACGTCATAATTGGCCCGGGTAAATGAAGCTGGGTAAATGTTTTGTCTCCTGTTACTTATGTATAAGGGTTGTTCCGACATGGCACAATAACATTTTATTGGTTTCGAGAGGGATAGGTTTAGTTGGATCTGTTGTTTGTTGTTAGTGTTAGCAGTAGATTACTTATTTATTTCCTGATCAGAAGAAAAGTATCAAGTTTATGTATAAGAATTATCATACAAAAATTAAGTAATTATTTAGATTATTGTATATTTGAAAAGGTGAAGTCATGAGAATATTTGTTTGTATAAATCGTTTGTCAGTCAATCATGATGACTTTCACATATAAGCGTTTTAGTCGCGGCGTATTTCGTGCGTCTGTCATAAACGCGCGTCTGTCGTATGTATGGGTATGATCGGATAACAGACGCAGGGCTTACGCCACGCATACGCCGCTACTAAAACGTCTATTTGTGAAAGCGCTCTTAAGTAAATAAAGAAAGTAATACAATGACTGCATTTCTGCAAATTAATGTCCGTGTTCAAACCCATTAAGTTTAAGCCTTTATCGTTTTAACACGTAAACCTAAAGTGTATTACGCGTCAAAAAGTTGCCATAACATAAAAACCGCTCATTCCCTTTCGCCGTGTTATCCATTATCATAAATTAGAATTTATCGAGTCTCCCGAGACTCTAAGTACATGACCGCCTCGAACCATAACGATTTGGACAAAATTAACTGCAAACGCGTCAGCCGTCTTTTGTTATTTTTGCTAAGTGAAATATTGTATTTTCCCTCAAACATTACAAGAGATGGGTTTTCTGTTTAATATTTCGCCTCCGATATATTTTTTTTGGTTTAGTAATACGATTATCTGTTCCTTTCGGAGAAACATACACGGTTATGGTTTTTAATGTAGAAAACGTTTTTGTTTAACTTGTAAAATAGACGGCACCTCAGACCTTGAGACCGCCTTTATGCCCTACGTAATAAAACCTGTTTTCGCAGTTTAACTGCTTAAACTGACGTGCTGTCGTGTGTACGTAGGTAGGTACTGGGTACTTGGAACATAATGAAAGTAATAAAGATATGTTCCTGTTTCTAGCTTGTTTATTATTTGAGTGTTCACTACTGTAGTGAAGTGTACCAGATCCAGTTGAGTTTAAATGCCATTTAACACAAAAAACGGTCAATAGGAAATCGTTAAAGTCCCTCTGAACAATATACAAAGACAAGGAAACGATTCTCTTTGCCTCATCAGAATACCGAGATATTTGAATTGAATTTCCTTCGCCCACTCAAGAAATAGTGCGAGAGAAACAATTTTTATTCAAAACTATGCTTATTTTTGTGCCAAATGTTCGAGAACGGATGTAACGTTCTGTGACCCACTTTGATATTTCACTTGTGTATCTTTGCAATATTGATCAAATTAAATAAATATTCCGGATAAGTCACACCAATCACACATAATAATAACGACAATAATATACAACGTGTTACAAAAGTACCCCTAATGTCGAATATGGTATATAGGGACCATCAAACTGATCAACTTTTACTATGTGACCAACTCTGAAATCGCGAAAAAAAAATCAGCTGTTTCATACATTTTGATATTTTCGATTTTAATTTTTGTATGAAACAGCTGATTTATTTTTCGCGATTTCAGAGTTGGGCCATAGTAAAAGTTGTTCAGTTTGATGGTCCCTATGTACCATATTCGGCATTAGGGGTATTTTTGTAACACATTGTATACGAGTATCTATGAAAAAAGACATCAAAATTAAATGTCAAATATTTGTTAAAATAAACAATTTCATACATAATGGGATATTTCCACCACAGCGCAAAAATGTTACACGGAATGCAGGGTTGGGTCACCTTTTAGAACTTTGATCAACTGTAGCACCTAGCGCAGTTACTACCCGACTGATTTCTTGTCAACAATGTGTAAATACATAAATTCAACAAATCCAGCTGTTGAGAAGAACAGCAATGTTACATGTTTAGTTTTCAAGCTGTAGGAAAACCAAAAAATGGCATGTAATTTTCATTGTATTCGTAAAGTTCTTTTGACGACCTCCGTGGTCGAGTGGCTTTATACACCGGTTTCAAGGTGTCGCCATCTCTGAGGTCCCGGGTTCGATTCCCGGTTGGGTCAATTTAGAAAACGAACTTTTCTATATTGGCTCAGGTCTGAGTGTTTGTGATACCACCGTTGTCTCTGATTTCCATAACACAAGTGCTTTAGCTACTTACTTTTGAATCGGAGCAATGTATGTGATGTTTATTTATTTATTTATTTGACTTCAGTTCTATCGTTTAGTTCTACTAGTAGAACTAAACGGAAAAAATGTCCCTCTAGTTCTACTAATTTCTGTACTAAATTTTGAACTGAAATTTGTAGAACTAATAAACGGACAATATTAGTAGGACTAAACGGACAAAAATAAAAGTCAAACTGAATAACCCAACCCCCATGACTAAATTTCTAACAAAGTATTAAAATTTGTAGTTTGATTTTATTAACATTTTATTCCATAAATCAAATTCATCCAATCTGACTGGTTCCTGCCAGGAAGTATCACAATATGTTTGACTGGACCTAGTGAAGGTATAATTAGACCACCTACATTGAAATCCAGTGCGCATTTGTGGCTCTATGTATAATTACAAAGCCCTTATATTAGCCGCCAGTTAAGGTCGACACCTCGTCGTGTGACCTCGGGCCTCCCAAGGGGCGTATATTCAAAACCCATTTTGTCACTTCGCTCGACCGATATAAGTGAAGTCAGCTATCCGGAATAGCTTATGTTTACGTTATAGGTCACGGGAGAGGCAATTTGGTTTTTACGGTTTCTCAAAATGAACCTTTTACCAGGATTCCGTCACTTTGGGTTCGTGGGATTGCTTTGGGAATCAGAAGGCAATTGATGGCCATGCGCCTACCACAGACGGCCAGCATGTATTTATTTTAGTTTTTATTTCTAACATTTTTTTTAGGAATACATTTTAAATTTTCCATGATTCAAACATTTGATCTTAATGTTTAAATTAGTAATGAAAACTGTTTTACTTATTATCTTTGTTAGTGAAACACAGACATATAGTGTTATAAAGAACATGATAAGTATACAAAATAATTGAAGTAGCTGAATCTCTACAACACAAGCTAAGGTTTTTATTGCTTATGTTTTTGTTATTTATTAACGAAGATACATTTTAATAAGTTTTAGTTTTTAATTAGTTTGAGTAAAGAAACATATAGATATCCAATCCATAGATATCTATATTTTGATTTGTAAATATAATAAAAAAACAAATGGATTTAATCAGTCAAACCACAAAAAAGCTGCATGCTCGAGCGATCCAACTTAATCCTTTTACAATATATAATCGACTCAATGAAAACAAAATTCAGTTAGCATTCCGACACAAAAAAGCAGTTATCGAAATTTACGTAGATATTACGCTTGGTGGTCGTAACGTGCCGTGGACGTCACGGCAACGATACGTGACCGTGGCGGTCCATGGGGACGACACAAAATGGGATTGTATACGTTGTGTCTGTTATGGACTAAAGCTTTGTTTTGAAATAGTATGGTAAGGCGTTTTTAACCCTCATCTGTGTAATCAATATCAGGAAGTATTAGTGTATTCGAGAAAAAAATTGATATCGATGTTTAAAGTTAAGAATTTTCATATTGTACAGTTGTAAGACGGGTGACCTATTTGTCATTTACAGCTTGTTCTATAACTTTCTAGAGTTCTTTTAGATAGACGTTTATTTACGTTATTAACGTAAATTTACGTGTTTTTATTTGAAATAAATACAAATTATAAATTTATTTTAAAGCAGGACAACTAAAGTTAGTTTCGAAACTTATTATACATCCGATAACAGAAACCATTACACTCTTAAAGGATTACGCAGTACTGCGACAATCTGTCGAGATTCTTCCGCATCTAGTGAACGCGACGAGAATTCAACTAGGGAAATAAAACAAGAGATTTTTATTTCACGAAGCAATCCACACAAGGACTCTATGTCACGTAGAGGTGTCGTATACGTGCTCCAAGCTTAGGCCGTTCGAAATGCGTGGCAGGAAATACTCTGTATTTAGCTGATGCTTTAACCCGATGCTTGAGACATAAATTATAAAGGGCATGTTCACATGTTTTTAAAAAGCAGACAACGCTCGTTTCCATAATGTTACTCGAACGCTCAGTTTGTGCTAAATTAAATGCTGTAACAACATGCCTGAAACATGTAGCTTTGCTTGTAAGTTACGTTAGTTAGGTAAGTCGATAAAATAATGAACTAAATGCTAATAGTAAAAAACCAAGTACTTCTAAATCTCACAACAAAGTATCGTATTCAAATTAAATTCTTGTTTGTGTCTGTTATCCGGACGCTTTTTAAATTCCTCCCTTTTATCAGCAAGAAATATCCAGTTAAATGGTACACTTTTTAAATTGTTTCTCGCACCCAGCGTTTTACAACAAAAGAAAAATCGTTACCTCTTTCCTTAAGTAAACCTCCTTGAAACATAAATTTCAAAGGGATTTGTGGATACAATTATTTATTCGGAGTTTGATCGTAAATAGTTCTGAGGCTACTGTGAATTTTCTTGAAGATGATAGTTGAGACAGCGATGTTCTCACAATAATTTAAGGAAAAATTAAAACTGGTTTTTATTTATTGTTCAACTCTTACATATCATTTTTAAATTTTGAGATTTTAGCATTCACTATGCTATTTTTATACTGTACTAAATAATAATAAATTTAGTATTATCTTACATATAAAATAAAAAGCGTCCAGCGTCCCATCTTATTATTTCACATAGTAATTATATACAAACTAAAAAAACGCATTTTATTATTCTGTAAAATTAGGTTATAATAAATAGCGACTGCGCAGCAAAAGTCGCTCCGTGAGGTAGACCCCTGACAAGTTGAGATACTATTTAGCAATGGGTGTCGTATGGCTGATATATAACCTTTTCTTTACACTGTTATACGAGTAGTAGCTACCTTGTAGCTACTTATAATTTCACCTTAGCCTGCAGGTATAAGCCGTAAAGAAATAAATAATAACTTGGACAATTTCACACAGCCCCAACTTAAGCAAAGCTTGTAATATGGATGCTAGACAACTGATATACTACTTATATACTTTTTAAATATATACTTATTATACATAGTAACACCCAGACCCGTCACAAACATTGAAATTCTTCATTTCAATTGCTGCCCGGCCGGGAATCGAACCCGGGACCTCTTGCGTGGTAGACCGGCATGTTGACCACTGTACCACTCAGGTCGTAAATTATTACCATCTATATCAGATTTAAGCCACCCTAAACGTTGCCTGCATTACCATAAAAATGTATTTATGCAATCCTCTTTCCACGTTTTTATTCAATTTAGATATTTTTGTTCTGGCGATTTTCTTCCCACCAAATTGACTTATAAATGAAAAACACAAAAGGGACTAAATTGGCCATTCCGAAAGGACAATCACAACGAAAATGCTTTCCTAATAAACATAATTATAATACTAACGGGACAAGATGGATATTTGAAACCTAATAAAAACAAAATAAGAAAGATTAATTGACGTGAAATTAAAACTGACGGTCTTTAATCTAAAAGCCGTGTTTAATGCCGGCGAAAATCTCAAGTCTGTAACAAATTAGTGGAGTTTACTTCTTGACTTATAAATGATGAAATTTGTTTTCGATATAAAAAGAGATATTAATCCTTTTTAACCAGAAACGCTTTGATCCTTTAACTGTTGTTAGGAAGTTATTTCAGACTTTTTGTTATTTTAAGACACTGATTTCCGCCGCTCATTTAAATAACTAGATTGTACTTCTTAAACTTTTTTTAGTCGATTATTTTAAAAGATCCACTATCAGAAAATTTGTATATTGGTCAAGACAAGTGTTCCTAAAATATATATTTAATTAACACAGAAAATACCAC
This sequence comes from Catoptria pinella, assembly GCA_963556745.1. Lineage (NCBI taxonomy): Eukaryota > Metazoa > Arthropoda > Insecta > Lepidoptera > Crambidae > Catoptria > Catoptria pinella. The sequence goes on from OY750763.1 coordinate 12,492,866, forward strand.
TGGTTGCTAACACCTTTTTATTCGATATTTTTTTTCAGTTGTATAATTAGTATTATTTATTTCTTTGAAATTAAAAACAGTACCAACTTGGAGACCGCCTTGTCTACCTATTACGCACACGCTTACGCTTGGCTACGATATGGAGTTATGCTATGGTGAAACAGTGTCGATTCCCAGGATTTGTTTATAATGCAAAAGAAACTCATTAGAATACTCGCAAACATAGATAACTCACAAAGTTGTAAACCATTTTTCAAAAAAATTAACTTACTCACACTCCCTTGTATATATTTGACGTATGTACATTTGTTTTTAAAAATATTAATAAATTTAAAAAGGTTCACGAAACCCATAGTATCAACACCCGTCAAAAAAATAGACTGTATATACCACCTTCTAGAATAAAAATGCTACATAATAGCCCGTATCATATGGCAGTAAAAATATTTAATAATCTACCTAATAGCATAAAAAATGAAAATAAATTATCCTTATTCAATGCAAGACTAAAAAAATTTCTTATTGAAAATTGCTACTATTCAATTAATGAATACTTGAATAAACCAAATAAAAATTAAAATGATTGGAATAAAAATACGCAAAAGAAAATACCTAATATGAAAGTAAAAATGACATTGGATGTCACAATCTGCAAATTCGTTTAATTTGATTTAATTTACTTACTTGGAAATATTGTAAGATTTTATTTAACTATAACTTTGGAAATACATAACAGCTTGTTTAGATTTTAATGCGCTTCCTACTTTTACATTCATGTTTGCTATACTCGAGAAGAGTAATTAAGTCATAAGTACTGTATTATCTTTAAGAACCAACTGTACACTTAATTTGCAAATAAATAAATTGAATTGAATTGAATTGAATTTATTACATCTTACTATAATTTAATTCTATCTTAAATCTCAACATTGTTTATGGCGATCGTAAGCTAGATGAAAGTAATACATCAACAAAATCCCTCTATAAGTTTGAATAAAACAAAACCGGATCGGCCCATTCTGTTCGTTCCGACATATTTTGCGTTGAAAGATCGCCTTAGCGATACGAAAACTGAGGGTTCCTATCGGTAGATTACCATAAACGTGGTTCACAACAACAAACCCGAGTAATGTTGGATCAAGCAGCTGAAATCTCTACTTGGGATACCATATCTTGGTGGATCCTACGTGAGTCGATTTACATAATAGCGGCAGATCTGGCCTTCTTCTATGTAAATTCCAAGTTTTGGGTTCGACTTTGAGTAAAAACGAAAGAATCTGTTTGTAGGCTCAGGTATCCGCTTTGGTGAGAGTGAATTATATAGCTACCAGTGGCGAGGGGTGAAATTATGACGAAGGTAAGCCGTTCCAGAAAAATTTTATAATCTGCATAAAGGTAAGCCGATCTGAATCGGCTTGCATGGGCCCTTTGCCACTGATACCTACCTACTTAAATTTCATCACGGAATTTGAAAATGTGCATCTGATTCTGAACTGGGAGCCCATTTTTTAAATAATGACGAATCAAACTGAGACTTATGGGGGATTTAAAAAAAAATGTAATAACTGAAATCAAAGGTTTAAAAAATTCTAAAACGTGAAATAACCGAGAAACTTTTATAACCGAATGTGTTGGGCCCTCAATCCAGACGGTTGCAATAAGAGGCTTAGCTTAGATCTCAGAAAGTACCATCTCTGTGTTAATAATTTACATTTTAGAAGTAGTTTCATAAAGACTTTATATACAAACTTAATTCAAGTTCCATTTAGGAAATAACCCAGCAGAGAAACAAATTTTGTGTTGAAGTAAGTGATAAAACATACTCATGGTCATTTTTGTTGGTTTAAAAAAACGGTCAAGAGCGAGTCGGCCTCGCGCACCGAGGGTTCCGTACCATCATTCTGAAAAAGTTTACTATTTAGGGACATCGTTTTATTTTTCCTGTAATCTTTACATAAACTTCTATCACATTATAATAATTTCAGATTTTACTCTATACAAACTTCGGAGATTTTTATTAAAAGTCGAAAACTATACGGCCTTAAAAAATTTGCGCTCTTTCATATGTATGCCTTAGTAGTCTCACTTCGAATTATAAGACCCCCTTTCAGTCCCTGTTGCAAAAAAAGTATTTCTCTCTTATTTGCAAAATAGTTAGGCAAACGTCATCTAAAACTATTCCAAATTTTTTACCATTTTGGTAAGGAATCCTAAAACGGTAAACCATTAGACTGCATATCAAACCTATCTCCAATACTATCGATTAAAAATAAAAGAGAGAAAATATAATTACGTAGGTAGCTACGTAATTATATTTTCTCTCTTTTATTTTTACCATAGAAGACCCAACACTCTCTCTCTGAGGAGTTATTGAGAACGGTCATAATATTACTTTACAATACACAGATCATTTTTAGGGTTCCTAAGTCAAATCGACAAGGAACCCATATAGTTTTGCCAGATCCGTTTATCTGTCTGTCCGTCTGCGGCTTAGCTCAGAGGCCCTTAGCACTAGGAAACTGTTATATGGTATGATTTAAATTTTATTCTATTTTGCACCCCTATTCTCATCTTCTGTCAATCTCTTCATACCGTAGGTGACCTAAATTAATCTAGGTAGATATGAGAAATCCGCGATCTTAGAGACGAGATCGGCACTAAGTTTTATTACTTCTACTAAAATAAGTATGGTGTTAAAATACAATATAAGCCCATTTTTATTATCTAATAAACTAAGCAAATTTCAAGAAAACGGGTTTTACTGTAGACGCAGCTTCAAAAGCCATCGGTCATTTATGTATGAAGACTGGCATACCCCTATCCGCCATTTTGAAAAAAGTCGGTTTTGGAGGCCTGTGCTAAAAGTGTCAATCGATAGAATAAGTAATTACAAACAAAAAGTAATAAGTTATAAAATCTCGTAAGTGATATACTTACTGAGGTATTTGAGTTTGAAGTTGAAAAACAAAATCTGTCCTTTTCTGCATTAATCAATAGAATAAGTCATTACAAACAAAAAGTAATAAGAAAAAAATCTCGCAAGTGATATACTTACTGAGATATTCGAGTTTGAATTTGATAAACAAAATCATATTCTGGATTTAGTGGTTATGTCTATGCAGATCGTTGTTAAGCTATTTTATGTATGTAGGAAGTCCATGGCTCAGCTGACGAAGTGTGCTCCAGTTATTCTATCGATTGATCTAAAAAAAATACTTATTTTGTTTTTCAACTTCAAACTCAAATATCTCAGTAAGTATACTACTTAAGAGATTTTTTTACTTATTACTTTTTGTTTGTAATGACTTATTCTATCGATTGATTTATAAAATGACAGATTTTGTTTTTCAACTTTAAACTCAAATATGTTGGAAAATGTGTTACTTACGAGATTTTTTTACTTATTACTTTTTGTTTGTAATAATTTATTCTATCGATTGGCACCACTTTTATCACAGGCCTCCAAAACCGACTTTTTTCAAAATGGCGGACAGGTAGGTATGCCAAAAGCACATGATGCTCTTTCCTATCGATTGGTATAAAAAACTCATTTTTGCAAAAAAATACAGATAATCGGTTTTACCTCTAAGGGTGCGATATATCAATACGAGGTTTTCTTTACTACCAAGGTACCTACCTAAATTCATAAATAAAGTATTAATGTATCAAGTCCTATTAGCCCTATAACAGTATTCACCCTTGACTAGTACTTCGCTCCGGCTTCTCCCATTCGTATTAACTGCAAAGGCTATCGGGATGATTGATATGAAACGGATCTGTCCGGATATGATTTATGGGACAGCCGAATAAGAAGGCAACTGCATAATGGGGACGTTTTGAACCTTTTTAGTGGAGATCTATTCGGCGAAATTTATGTCTGTCTGTCTATTGATTTTTTTATTATTCATATGTGAACTGGGTCATTTTAGGGACATTGTGTGACACTTTAATAGCTTTTTGAAACATTCGATGGTACAACTTGACGTGTGCATGGTGTATAAGTTTAATATTACACACCATGCATTATTACCTAAAATAAAAGTTTTTTTAATTCACAACGGGTTAGTGCTTGGCCTTTACCTCACCTGATGTTAAGTGAAAGTGGAAGCGCACTACACCCGGAATCCTCACCTCTGAGAAATTGGCTATCTTACCTCTAACTGCCGGAACACAACAATTTTTTAATTGTTGTTATGGCGTCTAACTTAGGTAAGATGGTGGTAGCTAGCAGGCGGACTTGAAGTAAGCCCGACCATCAAACCGATGGTGAATTTATCGAGAAAAAAAAGTAGTTATCAAGTTGTACTAAATAATAATGTCATTGTCATAAATAAGATTGATATTACCTAGACTTTTAAATAAAATAAAATAAAATCTTTGAATTGATAGGATAGCTGAGTAATACCAAAATCTGCTGGACAGTACTCAGAAAAAAATATAAATACAATACCGATGGCTGCTCATTTTTTTTTGCAGTTCCACAGATTACTACATAGATAGATAGTTGGTAGTGCTCTATAAAATACACTAATCTTAAACTATTATGTGTACCATTAAGTACTTAACTTATTCAAAAGCCAAATAAAAGTGACTTCTATTGTGTCGTCCATTACGTTGCCAAAAAGAATTCGAACTGTTATGGAATCGAGACATTTAAATGCCATTAATCATTTTTGTATCGTATTGAAAAGAAATATTCAATGGAATACATTAAGAATGTGGTGACAATGGTATTGTTTGTGAGTGAGGGCTATTTAGGAGTCCAATCGCGCTAATTCTGAACGATAAAACCAAAACCGTTCCGTTTTCATTCAGGTTATAAATTACTTAAAAATCGTTGGTTTAGCTTCAGAATTCTCATTTAAATTTTTTTATGATTGGAATCCGTAGCGTAAAAAGGTTTCAATAATTTTAAGAAAACTGAAGCGATTATTTTTGTTTAGCGAAACTGAAACAGTAAAAATTTAGTAACTGTTGCAGTTTCGCTAAAGAAACTACAAGAACTACTGTAGAACAGAAAAGTGATGAACAGTGTATACATTTTTCACCTTACGCCCATGTGAATAAAGAGAAATGTAGGGGTAGAGGTAGGGCGTGTAGAGTTAGAAGCTTGGCTCTACATGAGATCTGATAACTTTTTAACAGTACGAGCCATAATAGCAACATTTTAACATGAAAATGTTTTTTGTGGGATTATTTATTGTACCTAATCATAAACTTAGGATCCCGCCATCCCGCATTGTAATAATCACTAAAGAAAGCTTCGATTTACTTTGATAAATAACAGATGTAAAATGTGATCTATAAAACTGATCTTACTTTAGTCGAAATAAATAGTGGATATTTACTGTGTACAGTTCGAACCTAGATGCTGAAATACACAGTGAAAATTGGAATTTTGAAAACATTCACTCTGTACCTACTTTTAGAATTAAAATATTTTTAACACTATTTTTCCAACGAATCTTATATCCTAAGAAACAATAAAAAATGTTTTCAAGAACTGTAGATACGATTCAATTTTCCCATTGTTTCTTCAGATAAACAAAAATAAACAGGCGTAAATTGTAGGTGTACTTGACTATGGCATTTGTTTTATTAAGATTCCTCTCTGCCCTCTCTTGCTTATTAAACCCGTGAAATTCCTTCCAATACCTTTGTTATTGAAATATCTTTGATGGACTGAATCACTACAAAATGTCAAATTTGTTTCCCAACTTCAATAGTTCACCCAAAGTAGGCCGAGAAACATTATCCCAAAGAGTTCCACTAACTTTTGTAAAGTTTCGTAAATGTCTGTGAATAAAGTAAGTAGTGAAATTGGTTTCGCTAGGCCTTCAATATTGTAATGAAGGCCTAGCGAAACCAGGCTCATTTTGAAATAAACAATGTTTCATCGAAATGAACAATGTTTCAAATATACCTACCTGATCAATGAAAATGTTGTTCCCACAAAAGTGTTGTAGAATTGGAAATTCCAGTTCATGAATGTAATATTCAATTTTGAAACCTTTTGTGGTAAAAGTTCAATTTGCAATGCCACAATTTAAGCAAGTATATTTTTCCTTAAACATTTAAAGTAAATAATAAAAGCTTTACAGTACTTAATTATTACCAGGCATAGCAGGCTGTAAAAATTCAAACCTTTTTCTGGTATATTCTGTATCTTGAAAATAAAATAAAAATAAAAAAAAATAAAAATAAAAATTGTTTATTATCAGACTTCTGTCCATATTTTGTTAGTCACAATATTTCTTAAAAACTATGTTAGTAAAAGACATGTTTGTATTTAATTAATAATAATAATAAATTGTTTTACATTATTGATAAGAGCACCATTCAACAAACTCGACAAAAATAGAGTTAAATATTTTTCTGCATGCCAGATGCCTGATGTTTATTTTCAGTTTATTAAAACACAACGGACTTTTAAATATTAGTTTCACAGTAAGACTGCTTTAGGAATACTTATATGAACATACAGCCTCCAATCACTTAACTTCCGAAAGCCATTTTTAAATCACCTCCATAGTTTAAGATCGAGGCATTCGATATCATTTATTACAGAACGTAGATCGTAAGCATAAATTACGATACGCACAAATACGCAACAACATAGAAACAACGATACACGTGATTGTAAACGCGATCTTATCTTGTAATTATGATGAATTAGGCCACGGAACTTGGCTCACCGATAGCGTAGCAATTAATCAACTTCATTAATTTACATTTTATGCCCCGAAGGTCTCGCATCGACGCGACGGTGGCAACGTTCGAAATCGAGAAAGTATCGATTTTCTTAGTACAAATTTTGGTGTGTTGCGTTAGTGTACGCAATTTGAAATGGCTGAAGTGAAATGTCGAATTGAAGAGCTCGGTGATGCAGTGGTTCAGCGCCTGGCCCAGCGATTGCAGAGGTTAAGCAACTTTCGCAAGGGTCGGTCATGGGATGGGTGACCAAAAATGTATTGTCTCGAGTTCCTCCGTGCTTCGGAAGGCACGTAAATCCGTTGGTCCCGGCTGCATTTGCAGTCGTTAACACCCACCAATCCACATTGAGCCTGCGTGGTGGGTTATGGCACAACCTCCTTATCTTATCAACCCATAAGGTAGGCCTGTGACCCAGCAGTGAGGACATTAAAAATTACTGAAGTCGGTATTTAATTTTATGGTGGCTTTGTAGTTTTTATCTACTTAACTTGTTCTAAGATTGATAGCTTAATGACAAGGAATATTTGCTATTTTTAATGAATTTGTTGCACCTTTTAAAGCCAAAGTGACTATAACGTATTTTTTTTAAATATAAAATATCCTCATTCAATATCCTCATTCCCACAGTGTGGTTGAAACCAGTTTTCTACGAAATGCTTACCTGTAGATGTTCAATTTGCTGGCTGGCACTGGTTGCCTTAAATTAGATGAATAGAAATCTCTGATGCAATATGGCCAAACTGGTTAAATTATGTATCTGGGAAAATTGGAGCCATTCACGGATCTGAAATGGTAACTTACTTAACTAATGCCGCCGTTTCAAAATCGAATTTCTAACGGTAAAATCCCGAAATTGTAATTGTGAATTTAGTTATGTACAGAATACGAAAATAATTTCTTTTTCTTTTTATTAACATTTTAAATCCGCTAATTAATCTTTTAAGAAAAAAATCAATGGCGAATCATACTAAAATCCAAATACAGTTGTCAAGTTTGTTAATGTTATACCTATGACCTTTATATTTGATAAAGGTAATTTCCCGGGAAAAAAATAAATGTGCATTATCATCTACACAATAACGTTATATCTACGTTTGTTTACATAACAATATTAAATTCATCTTCTGACATTTGAACAAGTTAACTTGATTTGGCAAGAGTGTTTGCTTAAAAATAAGCAAGCCCCACGTCTGCGCTAGAATAACATACGAAATAATATACGATTTACAAGCTGAGCTACGAATGTTGCATATTCATAGGGTAATGTTGTGACGAAGCATAAATTTAGCTGAGTGTTAACCGACAGGCGCTCGGATGTGTATCGCGAATGCAGAATCCAACGTGTTATGTAGCCAAGATGCTTCGAAAAATATGAAAGGAGACTGATGTTATTGAGATAGGATGGCGTAGTCGCACTCGCGTGTAGTGCATGCGAATGACTAGTTTTGTGGTATCCAACAGTTAGTGACAAAAGTTTTTCAAGATGGTAAAAAGTAAAAAAATACAACTTGCTTGTAAGTGAATAGGTAGTCCATTTTTAATATTATTAAAGAAAAAAACAGTTAGTAAGTTCATTCATAAGGTATTCTGAATTTATTTGAAATCAGGAATAAAGCTGTCTAACCCACAGAACAAAGAAAAAAATACAGATTTCACGCTCCACGCAACTATCAGAGTACATTGAAAATGAACATCAAAAATAAAAAGTATTAATAGTATTTAGTTCAGCAATCTGCTCGTCCATTGAAATCGGAGAGAGTTCCATTTATAAGATTTGTTTTTGAAAAATATCTAAGTTTTTTAAATGTATTTTATTGAATTTTGTACAATAATTTAAAATCACAGCAAGCCCATGATCATTATTAAAAGGTGTCTTTTAAATAAATAAATCGGATAAGATCTTCAATTCAGATGACAGTTTCAGGTTATAATACTTAATAACCTAAAACTTCAAAAATATTCTAAGATTTGCTCAAACTGCGCTTTCTCGCCTCTTCAAGTTTGGCTCTATATCTAGGGGTTTTTTTCATCTGGTAATCATTCCATGGAAAGGTTTGCCCAGATGAGTACTTTCTAAGATATTGCTATTTTGAGTTTGACAGCTGTCATCTCATGAAGATCTCTTCTTCTTCTTTTTTTGTTATGGCAATCTACTTTCCTCTTGGTAGTAATTTTTGCCAGTGTCAAGTGTTAAATAGTTTAATGGTAGATATTGTTTAATTTTTCATTAGAATGCGGGTGCATCGCATTCCAATGCTACTTGGAGCATTTGGCACCAAGTATATCAAGACAGTTTACTCGGTTAGTTCTGCCGAGGAAGCACCACTTCAATAAAAGTCTCAGCTTCACACAACCAAGATCGCGCCTATTTCAATTATCCCACATATTGTTCAGTTGCGTAGACACTTGTACCATATAACTGCACCAATTTTAAGACACAATATCCACTATGAATCAATTTGAAAATAATTAAAATAGACACCAAACCGAACTCGACAAAATGGCGCCAAAAAACTGCCATAAAGATCTCACTAAGACCTTTTATTTTTTCAAAAACACTATTAGTCTAGGATAAGTACTTTTCGAGATGGTTTTTTTCCGAATTTTATTTAAGGCCCCTGAAAAAGTATGCTAATTTATGTCCGACAAGTCAAGGCTTTTTTTTATTTTCTTTTTTTTTAATTTTTCAAAAACTTTTCGACTGATTTTCAAAACTTTTGCGCCATACAATAGATCTTCGCACCCTGCACATTGTGACACATCTCTCATAGAGATATTCTATCTAATTTTGACCGATCTACAGCCACATCAATGTTAAAACTCCACCTCAGATCTAACCCGTTAAAATATAGTGCCATATTGGTTAAATAATATTATAAAAGAAAAAAGCTTTGCTTACTTGAGTACTTTAAAAATTACATGGTGTCATTTTATTATGCCATTGCAAAAACTGAGTGTCTGCTACATAAAAGCACAGTGCGTTTACATTGCGTTTGGATTTACATTAGAAATAAAATTAATTATTTATTACGTACATTAAGTAACTATGACTGCACATAATAACGCAGACTCGTATAATGAAAATACACAAAACCCTTACAAGAACAATATTACAAGTCATCCATCTCAATGTTCTGCATCCACTATTTATTGAAATAATAGTTATGTATTTAACTTGATAAGTATTACATAAGTGTTTTAAGTTGCATACAATATTATGTACAGTTGCATACAAGATTTCGTCTACACCCATGATATGACTTCTCTATAAAAGGTTCTGAAACCATAGAGTGATGTAGTGTTGTAAGAACTATATGTAAATTCATGCGGAAAGTTTAATTGCTGGTAGGTATCTAATACAAACAAACTATAATAGAATACTAAAAAATATACTAGAAAAAAATTGACTCGTCACCAGAATTGTCTCAGGCGGGAATCGAACCCGCGGCCTTTGGAAGTCGGGTCCAATGCTCTGACCGCTGAGCTACCGAGTCACTAGTAAATCTTTCTACATAGTATATCCCACTCTTACGCTGCATGCCAGCGTTATTCCATTAGTGTGATTACCTTGACATTCAACTGAAATATCTTTCTAGACATTTTGACAATTGATTAAGATAAATTATAATATTTATTGTAATAGGTATTTACATTTTGGATCGTACAATTCAATTATTAAAAGGCACATGAATATTTGCATATTGCTGAATTTTGGCAGATCCTGATGTACTCGGAATATTTATTTAAATTACGGCGTGCATGACAATGTTCTTGTTTTGAAATTCATAAAGATACAACGAATTGAGTAGTGAGAATGTGGCTGTTTAATGAGTAAACCCCTTTGCACGGAAGGGATTGAAAAAGCGAAGGAGTTGCGTTATGAAATTTAGTTTTACATTATAACACTCGTTTGGCTTATATAATGGTTGTTATAACACTGGTTGTTTTAATGTTGGCAATAAGCTAACTGTTTAATAAACTTTTAAAGTGGACTTAAAGCATGGGTGTAGATAAAACATTTAACGGTTGCATAATAAGTTTGTAAGATTACCTACTCAGTTTGTATTATACGCATGGAGATGCATTTCCCTAAGTATTAAATCATAAATATTTTTATAACAGCTATCAACATTTTGTAAATTATATTTGTAACAAATTCATGACGTAATGCTACGCAAATAATTAATGCATTGTTAACGATAAAAATATATCAGGAGCAATGTTGTAAGAAACAGATTAGGCAAACAAATTTTAAAACAGATCTGATTTTAAACCCGCAAAACTTTATCATAAAATTGAGAAAATCTTGTTAATCCGGTAATGTCTTGACCCCATTAAAAGTTCTTCCCCGCCATTGTAAACGATAATTCTTACCAAAATAAGATCACTTCCTTCATTCAAGGCCCTGGTTACAACTTAATGTATAATAACATTAGCAATTCAAATGTTACAGTCCAGGAAATGTAAATTTCCATCGTGGATTGTGAGATATAACTCCGAGTGTATCTCCACTGAATTTCACTTACTCACCTACTCTGGGTTCTAGCCATGGTAGAATAAAACGCTTGTTAAACTCGCGGGGTTAGTCGCGTCTATCTAGATAAAAGGTCACAGCTTGTATGAGACTGCTATAATATTTTATCTATGTCAGGGGGAAATGTCACTTGTAGACAATTATCAATTTGTGGCTCATCGCGTGCATGAAAAAATGCTTAACTTGTATACAATCGTATAAAGTTGGTTTAATTTCGAATTTGGTCTTAAAATAATAGCCAATAATATTTGCTACATTGATCAAGTTTTGTCTTATCTTTAGCGCATGTAGAAAAAAGTAATTTATTTAGTTATGAATATTGTTTGTTATAGAAACACTACGGAAACAACGAGTAATTGGAAATACGTTTCGTTATTCACATAACATTTTCAAAGGACAGAAAAGTCACTATGTATAAACGAGGTTGCTTAGATCCCAATTATTTTCCTTTTTTTTCGAAATTAAGAAACCGAAATGTCAATTTGACTTCCGATTTGGCATTGATCTGTCATTTGTTTGACAGATACCACAGACTAAATAAGTGAAAAAGTATAGCAGATTATGAATCACAGATAAAATAATTAAAAAAGTATACAACTTCAGCATAACATGACGGGTCTCCTTTATTTTATTATAGGTACCAATCAATTAGTTAAAACTAATCTGAGCATTTCATAAACACAAACATTTTAAAAGCATTTGATTGAATCAGGCGTCACTTGGCCGAAGTCCTAAACCATTGTGAAAAAAGAAATAAATGTACCGGATGTTTCGGTGTTGGTTTACGCATGATCTATCTCCTGCGGATGCTTTGGGTTGGGGCGAGACACGTATAGTAGTCTAATTAGTGAAGGTGCAAGGTGTGTTGCTGTCTTGCTAAATGCAGGTAATTGTGCATTGATATTTTGTGGTGTGCATGTTCATTTTTTGCGGGCGGGCGGACGCTGCATATTGCATATATTTTTTGCGGAAGTAAGCTACATTATTATATTTCTTTTTTCACAATATTTTAAAATATTTTTTTATTGGTATTTGATTCCTATTAGAACTTAAATCACTAGACAGTCTGGAATGTTAATAAAATCATATCAGTATCAAAATTTAACAACGTTTAATATTATAACAATCTGGGAAAGAAATGATAACTTAATTCAACTATCGATAAAACAAAGCAACTAGAGTTGCAAATTAAAAATACAGCCGCTTCGTTATTTTTATAGCAACGTCGATGTTAAAGTTGAAAAAGTGTAACGGCCAGTTTTTAATCAAAACTTAAACAATACAAAAAATATGCTCATTCGGACCGCCCGGTTCTGGGCCGACACTTCCGTGAATGGGCCGCGTAACAGTTGAGGCCAAAATTAAATATAAAACACGAATTAAAATACTAATGCATTTTTTGATACATAATTTGCAGTTAAGAAATTCTTTCAGGTTTTAACTTAGATTTTATTAGTCTTGCTTTTTTTTTTTCTTTTTTTTTCCATCATTATAAATTTATTTTTTCATATTAAATCTGATAGTTCTTGAACCACTAAACCTTCATTCTTGTTATATTTCAAAATTTAATAACTTTCCAATTCATTAAGTCCCTAAAAATATATTAATTTAAGGGAAAGCCTATTATTTAAGGTTTGTATGTTATTCAAGCAAGAATTTAAATAGCACCATTAAATATTATAGAGTATAGACCTAGGGCTTGTGTACATAACTTCTTAAATTACCAGAATGACAAGAAGCATCATTTGCAGAATTGGTTCATTCAATCTTCATAAACCTTTATCAAGACCCAACATTTTTTTCCATTAAAAAATCCATAGTTGAAAAACCGGTGCTGCACACTTTTCCGTAGCGACACTACATTGACAGCAATGTAGTCCGCCATGAGAGATGCATTATGAGAAATCTGCGTACTGTCGACTGTCGGATGAATCGCACAAACAGTATCGTGGATTCAAACGGGAGACAAAAGGAAACCAGTGTTCACTTACCGCCCGGTGACTTTGCTTTTAGCTGATTGTCTTTTGTTCCGCAAGCTGCGATTGATTGTGAGTTGCGCGTGTTTGTGGCATTCTTTAGAAAGAGAAGTACGTATTTTTTTTACATAAAGTAGGTATGTGAACGTTTGAAACTCCACGGTGCAGTCTTAGCGACGTTAGCGATATATTATAAGAACTGTAAATATGGTAAGTAGAATTTTTTTAATTATTTATTGTTAGGAGGTTAAGCAAACTTTGTTAGATGAGTGAAAATATTTTGAATTCGGGATCGTTGTTGGTTCTAATAATATGTATACTGTAAAAGTTTGCATGTCTGTTACTCAATCGCACAAAACAGCTAAATGAATTTTGATAAAATATGGGACTTAGCTTATAATCTGGGTCAAATACAGGATACTTTACATCCTGGTCAAATGTTTTTTTAGGATTTGTCGAATCTCCACGCAGAAGATGTACTCTGTAGCGGAAGGCAGTAGCTGTATATCAATAATAGCCAAGAATTCGAAACAAAGTCCTGTGATCGATTCAAGCTTGAGGTGAAAAAAATATGTTTATAAATAAATATCATCTAGGGAATATAACCTTAATAAGATTAAAAAATAGAGCAAAAGTTCACTCTTATTATAGCAGCTTGATGCTGCAGTAAGTGATGTGGGTCTGACCTGATTTCCCCGTTAATTACATAAAGCCACTAAGTGTATAAGTAAACAGATTAAGATATCCAATTTGATAAGATACTGCATCATTTACGATGCAAAATGCAAAAAAAATACAAAGTTAACGAGGATACGTATTTAATACTAAACAATATACTAGAAACAATTCGACTCGCCAAAATTGTCTCAGATGGGAATCAAAGCCGCGACCTTTGGAAGTCCGGTCCAATGCTCTGACCACTGAGCTACCGAGTCACTAGTGGCATCGTCAAAACCTTTCTAGTATATCCCACTCTTACGCTGCAAGCCAGCTATTTCATCAATGTGAGGAACCACCTCGACATTCAATTAAAATATCTTACCAGACATTTTGACAATTGATTAAGATGAAACAGCTACCTATATAATTTTTAAATTTGTGGTTTTAGCATTTAAAATGTTATTCTTATACAATACTAAACAATATACAAGAAAAAATTCGACTCGTCAGCAGAATTCTCTCAGGCGGGAATCGAGTGATTTCATCATAATGTGCGTAATGATACAACAAGGTTGTATCTATTTTCTAAGCGTGGTACTTTGTTTAAGGTGCAGCTACGTTTGAAGCACCTAATCTAACCTAATCTAACCTAACCTAACCGACCTAAAATAGCAAACAGTGTATAAAAAAAGTTTCAAAATATAATACTAAATAATATACTAGAAAAAATAGGACTCGCACCAGATCATGTTCTCGGACGGGAATCGAACCCGCGACCTTTGGATAACCGGTCCAATGCTCTGACCGCTGAGCTACCGAGTCACTAGTGGGAACGTCAAATTTCTTCTAGTATATCAACTCTTACGCTGCAAGCCAGCGCCATCTCACCAATGTAGAAGGAATTAACTTCAACATTCAACTGAACATCTTTCCAGATATTTTTAAACAGTTGATTAAGATGAGAAAGCTTTTTAACTATTTGAAATTTTGAGATTTAAGCATTCACAATGCTATTTTTATATAATACTAAATAATATACTAGAAAAAATAGGACTCGCACCAGATCATGTTCTCGGACGGGAATCGAACCCGCGACCTTTGGATAACCGGTCCAATGCTCTGACCGCTGAGCTACCGAGTCACTAGTGGGAACGTCAAATTTCTTCTAGTATATCAACTCTTACGCTGCAAGCCAGCGCCATCTCACCAATGTAGAAGGAATTAACTTCAACATTCAACTGAACATCTTTCCAGATATTTTTAAACAGTTGATTAAGATGAGAAAGCTTTTTAACTATTTGAAATTTTGAGATTTAAGCATTCACAATGCTATTTTTATATAATACTAAATAATATACTAGAAAAAATAGGACTCGCACCAGATCATGTTCTCGGACGGGAATCGAACCCGCGACCTTTGGATAACCGGTCCAATGCTCTGACCGCTGAGCTACCGAGTCACTAGTGGGAACGTCAAATTTCTTCTAGTATATCAACTCTTACGCTGCAAGCCAGCGCCATCTCACCAATGTAGAAGGAATTAACTTCAACATTCAACTGAACATCTTTCCAGATATTTTTAAACAGTTGATTAAGATGAGAAAGCTTTTTAACTATTTGAAATTTTGAGATTTAAGCATTCACAATGCTATTTTTATATAATACTAAATAATATACTAGAAAAAATAGGACTCGCACCAGATCATGTTCTCGGACGGGAATCGAACCCGCGACCTTTGGATAACCGGTCCAATGCTCTGACCGCTGAGCTACCGAGTCACTAGTGGGAACGTCAAATTTCTTCTAGTATATCAACTCTTACGCTGCAAGCCAGCGCCATCTCACCAATGTAGAAGGAATTAACTTCAACATTCAACTGAACATCTTTCCAGATATTTTTAAACAGTTGATTAAGATGAGAAAGCTTTTTAACTATTTGAAATTTTGAGATTTAAGCATTCACAATGCTATTTTTATATAATACTAAATAATATACTAGAAAAAATAGGACTCGCACCAGATCATGTTCTCGGACGGGAATCGAACCCGCGACCTTTGGATAACCGGTCCAATGCTCTGACCGCTGAGCTACCGAGTCACTAGTGGGAACGTCAAATTTCTTCTAGTATATCAACTCTTACGCTGCAAGCCAGCGCCATCTCACCAATGTAGAAGGAATTAACTTCAACATTCAACTGAACATCTTTCCAGATATTTTTAAACAGTTGATTAAGATGAGAAAGCTTTTTAACTATTTGAAATTTTGAGATTTAAGCATTCACAATGCTATTTTTATATAATACTAAATAATATACTAGAAAAAATAGGACTCGCACCAGATCATGTTCTCGGACGGGAATCGAACCCGCGACCTTTGGATAACCGGTCCAATGCTCTGACCGCTGAGCTACCGAGTCACTAGTGGGAACGTCAAATTTCTTCTAGTATATCAACTCTTACGCTGCAAGCCAGCGCCATCTCACCAATGTAGAAGGAATTAACTTCAACATTCAACTGAACATCTTTCCAGATATTTTTAAACAGTTGATTAAGATGAGAAAGCTTTTTAACTATTTGAAATTTTGAGATTTAAGCATTCACAATGCTATTTTTATATAATACTAAATAATATACTAGAAAAAATAGGACTCGCACCAGATCATGTTCTCGGACGGGAATCGAACCCGCGACCTTTGGATAACCGGTCCAATGCTCTGACCGCTGAGCTACCGAGTCACTAGTGGGAACGTCAAATTTCTTCTAGTATATCAACTCTTACGCTGCAAGCCAGCGCCATCTCACCAATGTAGAAGGAATTAACTTCAACATTCAACTGAACTGAACATCTTTCCAGATATTTTTAAACAGTTGATTAAGATGAGAAAGCTTTTTAACTATTTGAAATTTTGAGATTTAAGCATTCACAATGCTATTTTTATATAATACTAAATAATATACTAGAAAAAATAGGACTCGCACCAGATCATGTTCTCGGACGGGAATCGAACCCGCGACCTTTGGATAACCGGTCCAATGCTCTGACCGCTGAGCTACCGAGTCACTAGTGGGAACGTCAAATTTCTTCTAGTATATCAACTCTTACGCTGCAAGCCAGCGCCATCTCACCAATGTAGAAGGAATTAACTTCAACATTCAACTGAACATCTTTCCAGATATTTTTAAACAGTTGATTAAGATGAGAAAGCTTTTTAACTATTTGAAATTTTGAGATTTAAGCATTCACAATGCTATTTTTATATAATACTAAATAATATACTAGAAAAAATAGGACTCGCACCAGATCATGTTCTCGGACGGGAATCGAACCCGCGACCTTTGGATAACCGGTCCAATGCTCTGACCGCTGAGCTACCGAGTCACTAGTGGGAACGTCAAATTTCTTCTAGTATATCAACTCTTACGCTGCAAGCCAGCGCCATCTCACCAATGTAGAAGGAATTAACTTCAACATTCAACTGAACATCTTTCCAGATATTTTTAAACAGTTGATTAAGATGAGAAAGCTTTTTAACTATTTGAAATTTTGAGATTGGCTTGCAGCGTAAGAGTTGATATACTAGAAGAAATTTGACGTTCCCACTAGTGACTCGGTAGCTCAGCGGTCAGAGCATTGGACCGGTTATCCAAAGGTCGCGGGTTCGATTCCCGTCCGAGAACATGATCTGGTGCGAGTCCTATTTTTTCTAGTATATTATTTAGTATTATATAAAAATAGCATTGTGAATGCTTAAATCTCAAAATTTCAAATAGTTAAAAAGCTTTCTCATCTTAATCAACTGTTTAAAAATATCTGGAAAGATGTTCAGTTGAATGTTGAAGTTAATTCCTTCTACATTGGTGAGATGGCGCTGGCTTGCAGCGTAAGAGTTGATATACTAGAAGAAATTTGACGTTCCCACTAGTGACTCGGTAGCTCAGCGGTCAGAGCATTGGACCGGTTATCCAAAGGTCGCGGGTTCGATTCCCGTCCGAGAACATGATCTGGTGCGAGTCCTATTTTTTCTAGTATATTATTTAGTATTATATAAAAATAGCATTGTGAATGCTTAAATCTCAAAATTTCAAATAGTTAAAAAGCTTTCTCATCTTAATCAACTGTTTAAAAATATCTGGAAAGATGTTCAGTTGAATGTTGAAGTTAATTCCTTCTACATTGGTGAGATGGCGCTGGCTTGCAGCGTAAGAGTTGATATACTAGAAGAAATTTGACGTTCCCACTAGTGACTCGGTAGCTCAGCGGTCAGAGCATTGGACCGGTTATCCAAAGGTCGCGGGTTCGATTCCCGTCCGAGAACATGATCTGGTGCGAGTCCTATTTTTTCTAGTACATTATTTAGTATTATATAAAAATAGCATTGTGAATGCTTAAATCTCAAAATTTCAAATAGTTAAAAAGCTTTCTCATCTTAATCAACTGTTTAAAAATATCTGGAAAGATGTTCAGTTCAGTTGAATGTTGAAGTTAATTCCTTCTACATTGGTGAGATGGCGCTGGCTTGCAGCGTAAGAGTTGATATACTAGAAGAAATTTGACGTTCCCACTAGTGACTCGGTAGCTCAGCGGTCAGAGCATTGGACCGGTTATCCAAAGGTCGCGGGTTCGATTCCCGTCCGAGAACATGATCTGGTGCGAGTCCTATTTTTTCTAGTATATTATTTAGTATTATATAAAAATAGCATTGTGAATGCTTAAATCTCAAAATTTCAAATAGTTAAAAAGCTTTCTCATCTTAATCAACTGTTTAAAAATATCTGGAAAGATGTTCAGTTGAATGTTGAAGTTAATTCCTTCTACATTGGTGAGATGGCGCTGGCTTGCAGCGTAAGAGTTGATATACTAGAAGAAATTTGACGTTCCCACTAGTGACTCGGTAGCTCAGCGGTCAGAGCATTGGACCGGTTATCCAAAGGTCGCGGGTTCGATTCCCGTCCGAGAACATGATCTGGTGCGAGTCCTATTTTTTCTAGTATATTATTTAGTATTATATAAAAATAGCATTGTGAATGCTTAAATCTCAAAATTTCAAATAGTTAAAAAGCTTTCTCATCTTAATCAACTGTTTAAAAATATCTGGAAAGATGTTCAGTTGAATGTTGAAGTTAATTCCTTCTACATTGGTGAGATGGCGCTGGCTTGCAGCGTAAGAGTT
Source organism: Catoptria pinella (assembly GCA_963556745.1). Lineage (NCBI taxonomy): Eukaryota > Metazoa > Arthropoda > Insecta > Lepidoptera > Crambidae > Catoptria > Catoptria pinella. The sequence continues at coordinate 12,511,921 of OY750763.1, forward strand.
GATATACTAGAAGAAATTTGACGTTCCCACTAGTGACTCGGTAGCTCAGCGGTCAGAGCATTGGACCGGTTATCCAAAGGTCGCGGGTTCGATTCCCGTCCGAGAACATGATCTGGTGCGAGTCCTATTTTTTCTAGTATATTATTTAGTATTATATAAAAATAGCATTGTGAATGCTTAAATCTCAAAATTTCAAATAGTTAAAAAGCTTTCTCATCTTAATCAACTGTTTAAAAATATCTGGAAAGATGTTCAGTTGAATGTTGAAGTTAATTCCTTCTACATTGGTGAGATGGCGCTGGCTTGCAGCGTAAGAGTTGATATACTAGAAGAAATTTGACGTTCCCACTAGTGACTCGGTAGCTCAGCGGTCAGAGCATTGGACCGGTTATCCAAAGGTCGCGGGTTCGATTCCCGTCCGAGAACATGATCTGGTGCGAGTCCTATTTTTTCTAGTATATTATTTAGTATTATATAAAAATAGCATTGTGAATGCTTAAATCTCAAAATTTCAAATAGTTAAAAAGCTTTCTCATCTTAATCAACTGTTTAAAAATATCTGGAAAGATGTTCAGTTGAATGTTGAAGTTAATTCCTTCTACATTGGTGAGATGGCGCTGGCTTGCAGCGTAAGAGTTGATATACTAGAAGAAATTTGACGTTCCCACTAGTGACTCGGTAGCTCAGCGGTCAGAGCATTGGACCGGTTATCCAAAGGTCGCGGGTTCGATTCCCGTCCGAGAACATGATCTGGTGCGAGTCCTATTTTTTCTAGTATATTATTTAGTATTATATAAAAATAGCATTGTGAATGCTTAAATCTCAAAATTTCAAATAGTTTCAAAATACTTTGGAACCCTAGCAAAATTGAGCGAGTCTGTCATATTAGCCTAATGACGCAACAATATTGTGCGTCTAACTTTTAGGCGCGGCACTTTGTTTAGGTTGCAGCTTCGTCGTACGCACCGAATCGACACACTTCTTTAATAAAATAGCAAACTGTGTATAAAAAAAGTTTAAAAATACTTTGAAATCCTAGCAAAATTGAGTGATTCCGTCATATTAGCTTAATGACATAAAAAGATTGTGCATCTAACTTTTAGGCGCGGCACTTTGTTTAGGTTGCAGCTTCGTCGTAGCGCACCGAACCGACACTCTTCTTTAATAAAATAGCAAACTGTGTTTAAAAGAAGTTTAAAAATACTTTGAAATCCTAGCAAAATTGAGCGATTCCGTCATATTAGCGTAATGACACAACGAGATTGTGCGCTAACTTTTAAGGCGCGGCAGTTTGTTTATGTCGCAGCTTCGTTTGCAGCGCGCTGAGCCGACACTGTTCTTTAATAAAGTGTAATGGCTCACGCGTGGTGCGAGTTCAAACGATGTGGCTGCCTTCACTTCCAGATTGAATTTTCCTGTTGTTTTGTACGACAGAATGAGCGATGCGACCATTACGCACGTTTGTCTTGTCATAATGTATGTTCGTATACCTTTATTGCTTTTACGTTAGCTCCGACGTTGATTGTACTTGTATGCTGATGATTTATTTTCAGCGATTGAAGAACTGACAAACGAAGTCTCGAAAGATGTAGAAATTCATCTTTCAAGACTTCGTTTGTCAGTTTTCGTTCTTGGGTTTACCTTATATTGAAAATTTTAATAATATAACTGTCTAACTTTTTGGAAAACCAGCCTACATCATCCTTATACTGAAAGTGGATTTAAACATGTTATTTCCACATTTATTGACAATGAATTCCTTTTTAGTATGACAAAAAAATAATTAAGTGAAAATTTAATATTGTACAAGGCGTCATTGTTATTTTCAAATTAAAAAATAATCGTTAACTCTAAGACATCTTCACATTATTTTCTTGAACCATCAAATAGCTTAAGCTATTACCTCAGCTACCTTTACAATAAAACTAACTATTTAACTTTTACCACACAGCAAAAGCATGCACCCCAGTGACAATTAATAAATATATTTACCTTCATTAGGTGTAAGGATCAAATATTTATTTTATTATTTATTTATTATTATTATTATGCTTATCGAATGCGCCGCAAATAACACTCGCACCGTTTATTCAGGAATTTATATATCAAACTTTTTAATGAGTCAATAAATTATTTTATTGCTCAAGATTCTTTTCCTATCAGAACAAAGGAAGGACAAGTCTTTATTATTAACCAACCGCTGTATATGGTCACTGCTGCCCGGTTTTAATATTTAAGGATTTATGGTCCCAGTGGCGACATTCATTTTGGGCCACTCAGTGCACTCGGGGCCACGTAAACGCTACTCAATTTACATTTTCTAAGCCAACCTTTCTCTTCGGAATTTTATATGCACCAAAATAACGACATTGTGAATGTTAGTTTCACTTTATAACGACTGAAGTTGAGTTTAATGTTGCTTTATGTCTTTCGCTGAAATAAAGTTGGATATTCATTATTTAGATATAATGTATAGTTTACTTCTGTCAAAAATAAATACTATGTTTCTGTAAATACTATCTTTGAGTGAAGTAGTAACAGGAAAGTTAATAAATTGTGGTTATGTAGCGTTTCTGTAAATAATTCCTTTTTTTATTATGACAATATTATTTTTAAGGACAAAGTTTTAAGGCCAAGGTTAAAAGCAGCAGAAACCATAAAACGTTACAACGTAACTATCCAAACTCAGAAAAAAATTCAGGGTATTTGCAATTAATCAAAATATTTCCATAATTTCTTCTAATGAAATATTCAGGCTGCGCAGCTATAATGGCCACATGTGTACTCATAGCATATAGTTACCTGCTCCAAGTAGTATCCCTCCGAGAGTGATACAACATCCGGAAGTATATTAAATATGACCCCTAACTCGCCTCTGGCATTATTCAAAGATCCCTCACGAGTCCCTTGCTTGACGCGTTCTCGATTATTAGGGGTCTCTTTTGTAATCTGGAATTTGTCAACCTCTTTTCGTATTACAAAAGTTTTTATAGGTACCTAATAATTGATAGGAGCAACTAAATGTGTGTTACGTCATAATAAAACAACAATGCTATCTTAACGCTGATGTTTATTAAGAGGATTGAAGAAGATGAAGCAAGCGGTCTCTATACGAACGGTGACAGCGTTTTCCACCCTCTAAACCATAGACTTAGAAAAAATTTCGATTTCTATGCTCTAAACCTTTACCTAGGTAGAGAAATGTCACTTTTTTGACAATATGATTTGAAAGAGACTGAGAAAGACTGTCTAAATTAAACAGTGTTTTAAAATCTTTTGTGGTAAGGCCGACAGATACGTAAACGCCCACGAGCTACAAAAAGTAGCTCGGCGACTAATCGCCCGCGAAATGACACTGACAAAGTAATAGTAACAAAGGGTTTACTTAGCCTGCGACAAAAAAACGCAGCGATTAACGCCGCTATAATAGCAGCTACAAGAAGTCGCTTGTGGGCTCTGACGCTAATACATAAATCATTTACACCTTCGCAAAAGTTATTTGGCTTACATGAGTTCATTTAGAGTTTAGAGATACCTACTCATACATATTTTAGTCTAGAAAATGAATGAACCCTTCACTAAATAAGGTTCTCTTTTGGTAGGTTTTTATTACACGGACACATTTCATGGTTGGCCGAGATTCAGCTCATTAATATTTCTCTCGGTGGGACACGTTTGATATTTCACCGTTATGACTTCATGGTTTCATTACTACTTCAGTAACTTTTGGTGTAACCTCCGCAGAATAATTAAACTCACAATCATTACGTGTAGTGTAAATTAAACTCACAATCATTATCTCAGTGTAAGTGCATTACACGGAACAGGAAAAGCAATATTTATATATTTTAGTTCTGAGCGTCATTCTCTTGCTTAAAAATAAGTAATAAAGGTAGGTAAAATGAGGTAGGTATAGGTACAAAGGTACAGTCGAGTACCTACATAAAATGTAAGCTGCCTTGACAGCTGATGTTGATTTTTATTACAAAGGCGTAAGGTTGACGAACTGTCAAAGATGCGTACATTTTATTAAACTCGACTGTACTTAGGTATATTATACCAATGTATAACATTAATTTTTATATCTTATTAGCAGCAGCCCGCGACTTCGTCCGCGTGGACCCTAGGGGACCTTTGACCAGGATGAAAAGTATCTTATGTTTGAATCCATCCAGTGAAGAGAACACACACACATCCACATACACACACACTCACACACACATACACACACACACACATACACAGATACACAAACTTTCGCTTTTCGCAGGATGATAAAATTTTAGGGAATATAAATACGCTAATATGATTAACATAGGAAAATTATATTAAGATTGTGTTTCGTCTCATATACTGTATACATCATAGGGATCACCTGGTTCTTTGGAGTAGGTACTTACTTTACTAATGCCTGAGTTACGGAAGTGGTCTAAGTCAGGAACTGTACTTCAAAATTTAATGTTATTTATATATCAGTTGGCCTAATGCCTTAATGATCTTAGCGGCATTAAGGCATAAATAGAGTAATGAATGAGATCTGTGTAAATTATAGGTACAGTCGAGTCCATTAGTTAGGCAGCTGCCTACCCCCACTAACAGTACACTAAACAAGTGGACAAGTGGACAACATATAATATGTTTAGTGAAAAAATGAGTAACTAACATCCAAACTTTCATAACTAAGTATTATGAGTATTATCAGATTCCATTGTCAAGTTTATATCATAATCATCTTTAAGGGCCCGTTTTACAATCAAAAAGTAAGTTCTGAGTAGCTTACTTGACAGATGATTTGACAGTTACTTTTTGATTGTGAAACAGGCACTAAATGTATTATAATTAAATGTCTTTCATTGAAATAACATCAGAATTATGGCCGAATACTCAAACGATACTCAACTTTAAGAGGCGCTCAAACATCATGCTGTCTTTGTCGTATCTTTGACATTTTTCCGACAGGACGATGTTTAAGAGCCTCTCAAAGTTGAGTGACGTTTGAGTATTCGGCCATTAGAAACCGCGTGCCACCTTTCGCTTAGGTACTGACTACGCCGCGCTTCGCGTATGATAGATAGAGCCTTGGGCTAAGTAGGTAAATCTGATCCTAATACATGTCACAATAAAACAAGGGATCAGCTTTGATCTTACAGTACTCAAAGAGAAATCTATTTGGCAAGATATTTGTATTTACCGACTAGGGCGTAATAGGGAATTATTAATGGATAAGGATTTATCAAAGAAAGATTTGTCCTCGGCTTTCCAGTAACTGGAAGACCAACGTTAAATTCTCGGAGAGATTTTTAGGTCCCAACAATCAGTTTTATTTTGAGTCTGTTTGTTGTTTCGTTCAGCTATTAATGTTGGGATATTATTATTTAAAGCAGGGCTTCTCAAAACGTGGCTCACGAAGCCCTAGCTGTTCACCAAAGCTGTTCACCAATTAAATTTTACGTGATGGTTGCAGATTGACAGGCACTTATTTAAGCATTCTTGTCCAATAAGTTTATGACGATCATCTACCTTTCTTTAAATACTGTGTTGAAATTAGTAGTAGGTACAGTTGAGTCTATTAATATGAATGCTTCGACGGTACATCAAGTAAAAGTCAACATCTTACATATTAATGGACTCGACTGTACCTATAATTTACACAGATCTCATTTATTACTCTAAAATAGTTTAAAAAATATGAATTCTGCTTTTAAAATAAGATTTTTGTTAGAATCGCTTCGTTAGTTTCGAACAAAACAAATTGTTTTGCTATAAACAAACATTTCCCTTAATGTAGACGTACGGCTCGCACGCAAATTTTCCAGGAACAAACGAACTAAATTGAATTCACTGGCAACACCGAGCGTTGGTCCCGCTCAGCTCAAACACAGTGTCCTACAACGCAGTGGATTTGTGAAAATTCCCCCGTGAATTTTGTATTCATAAGTGGGTTAAAACTTAAAACTGCATTTGGCAACTTTGATCCCGGTGAAAATTTCTGCTCGCGTTAGGATAAGGTTGAACTCGAAATCTGCTGTCGGTCAAATTTCTTTGAGTTACGTATTACTTTTCTTTTTTATAAACAGAATGAGTAACTTTTTTTCATAATATTTATTTAAAACATTCAAATTAAGAAATCTAAGTGTCAATTATCATATTCCAAATTATTTTAATTGATTTATATTATGTAGATAAAATATGTTTATTGTGTGCGCTAATAATTTATTATCCATAATTTTGCTGGTGGACAAAATGGCGTTGGGTATTCTATATTTATGCTATTTTGTAGAAGTGTCATATCGGGGTCTACATTTCGCTTTAACCCTTGGCATGCCCGGTAGGGTCCCCAGACCCGCCACCTCAAAGAGGTGATTATTTTCAAGTTTTTATTCTAACCTGTTGGGCTCCTGAGTATATCGACTTGACGTCATTTTGCCACTTGCTCGCAACGCACTCGCGTCCGAAAAATAATGTATTTTTCTGTGCTCGGGTCTGCGTGACCCGACCTGACCAGGCGTGCGGTGTAACTTTTTTAATCAATAACTGATTATTATTGATTTTATTTTATACTTTGTTTTGTGTGGGAAATTATTTATATAAATATCTTGTATCTCTTGTAGTATATTTGCCTAGAATACGCATTTTTTTCCGAAAAATATCCTTCTACCAATAATATTAATAATGAGAAAATTTTTATCTTTATGTTACGCAAAAACGGCTAAATGGATTTGTATGAAATTTGGAGCGCAGATAGTAATAGCCTGGATTAACAAATGGATTACTATTTTTTGGGTTAACGGTTCCGGTTAACGGTAACTGGAGATTTTTAGAATATCCACGCGGACAAAATCACGGGCAGAAGCTAGTTCTGAATAATTGTAAGCTATTTTTTTTATCTAAAGATAAGTTGATTCATCTGTGCCTTAAATTAAAGCGATACCTGAGTTTTTAATTTAATTCAAATTCAAAATTGTTGATTAAAACATCAGAAACAATTTTTGTTACCTAAAATAAGAAGTTATTTCAGATGATTTAAACAATTTAAAACAACTTTAGTAATTATTTGTTTATTTAATCATAACATACAATTCTGTCAAATAATTGTCACCTGATATTTCTACACATTATATATCAAAATAAAAATAATTTTGTTTATTGGTCTGACAGTTTATTGGTCCGTGTGGTGACGGCCTAAGAATACAAGTGTCACCACTCCTTGACATGCCCAGGAAGTCGTAGGAGCCGACTGTGAGGCAAATACACCAAACACCAGTGTGAGAGAAGGAAAACTTGAAACAAACCCTCTATCAACCCGTCTGGCCAGCGTGATAGCAGTAGGCTATAATCCTCCAAATGTATAGGAAAACTAAGCCACGGCCCCCAGTTCCCGGCAGTCCCGCTATTCCTGGTCACGGTGGCGACCATGGTAACGGCGGGACAGGGGGTGCGAAGAATCCCCGGGCTACGGTAGGCCACCAAAAACAACTGACCATTGCGACCTACAACGGACGCACGCTGCGGCTTGATTCGCATCTGGCGCAACTAGAAGTGGAACTCGGAAAGATTAGGTGGCACATATTAGGGTTATGTGAAGTCCGAAGAGAGGGGGAGGACACCATAACCCTCGAATCAGGCCACCTAATGTACTTCCGAGAGGGAGACCGATTGTCCCAAGGTGGCGTTGGGTTTCTGGTCCATAAGTCCCTATCTGACAACGTTGTGGAAATGTCTAGTGTGTCGAACAGGGTAGCGTACCTCATTGTAAAGCTCACCGAGAGGTATAGCCTCAAGGTGGTGCAAGTGTACGCTCCGACCTCGACACATTCGGACGATGAGGTGGAGGATATGTTCGATGACATATCGAGGGCCCTCCACTTCACTACAAAAACCCAGTACACCGTTGTCATGGGGGACTTCAACGCTAAAGTGGGAGTACAGAATTGCGGTGAATCGGCAGTAGGATCCCATGGTTTTGGAAGCAGGAATCATAGGGGGCAAATGCTTGTCAACTTCCTCGAACGGGAGGGGTTCTTCTTGATGAACTCCTTTTTCAAGAAAAAGCCCCAAAGGAAGTGGACGTGGCAAAGCCCCGACACTATGACTAAAAATGAGATTGACTTCATCATGACGGACAAGAAGCGCATATTCAGGGACGTCTCAGTGATCAACAGGTTCAATACCGGTAGCGATCACCGACTTGTCCGAGGCTCTCTGAATATCAACTTCAAGGCTGAACGTGTCCGTCTGATGAAGGCCAGGCTCCGACCAACACTGCTCCAAACTATAGCCGGGTCTGAAACATTTCAGTCAAATCTGGAGAACCGATTTGCCGCCGTGGAAACTACAACAGACGTTAACCAGAACCTCGAAAATGTGGTTCGGGTCCTCAGGGAGGAAGGCTCGAGATTTTGTAACATGCAGCGTAAGGGTAAGAAGTCAAAGCTTTCCGAAGAGACTTTAGGGTTGATGAAGAAACGACGTGAAAACCCACCCGTCACTTCGTCCGCAAAGCGGGCTCTAAACCAAGAGATCACCAAGCACGTACGACGTGACCTCCGTCGCTCCAATACCCTTGCTATTGAGACAGCAATAGAGCAGAATCGGGGGTCAAAGGTGTTCGTACAATCTCTTGGAAGAAGCCACTTGACGAAGCTGACCACAGCAAGTGGAGAAGTCGTTTCTTCGGTACCGGCAGTCCTTTCGGAAGTGGAGAATTTCTATGGCCGGTTATACGCATCGCATGCATCTCGACCTGATCCCGGAAATGAGGATTCTAGAGCTCCATTAACACGCCATTTCACTGAAGACCTGCCAGAAGTCAGCAGTGGCGAAATCGAGATCGCTCTGAGGCAGCTAAAAAATGGAAAAGCCCCTGGCGAGGACGGCGTTACGACAGAGCTGTTAAAAGCAGGAGGCAAACCCGTACTGAGGGAGCTTCAGAAGCTCTTTAACGTTGTCCTGTTCGAAGGGAGAACTCCAGAGGCGTGGAGTAGGAGTGTTGTCGTGCTGTTCTTCAAAAAGGGAGATAAGACCCTGCTGAAGAACTATCGACCTATCTCCCTCCTGAGCCACGTCTATAAACTGTTTTCAAGAGTGATCACGAACCGTCTTGCGCGTAGATTCGACGAGTTCCAACCACCGGAACAGGCTGGATTTCGGAGCGGATACGGCACCATAGACCACATCCACACAGTGCGGCAGATTATACAGAAGACTGAAGAGTATAATCAGCCCCTGTGTCTAGCATTTGTGGACTATGAGAAGGCCTTTGACTCGGTTGAAATCTGGTCGGTTCTGGAGTCCCTACAGCGTTGCCAAGTAGACTGGCGATATATCCAAGTGATGAGATGTCTTTACGAAGCTGCCACCATGTCCGTCCAAGTACAGAATCAGCAAACAAGGCCCATACCATTGCATCGAGGAGTGAGACAAGGGGATGTCATTTCCCCGAAATTGTTCACTAATGCAATGGAGGATATGTTCAAGACGCTGAACTGGAAAGGACGAGGCATCAACATCAATGGCGAACACATCTCTCACTTGCGATTTGCTGACGATATCGTCATCATGGCAGAGACGCTGGAGGACTTACAACAAATGCTGAACGACCTAGCTGAATCTTCTCTACGCATCGGCCTTCGGATGAACTTGGACAAAACCAAGGTCATGTTCAACGAACATGTTCTACCGGAACCGATTGCTATACACGGCGCCGTCCTCGAAGTTGTTCGCAAATATGTATACCTCGGGCAGACATTGCAGTTGGGTAGAAACAATTTTGAGGACGAGGTGAATAGGAGAATTCAGTTGGGTTGGGCTGCATTTGGAAAGCTACGTCGAATCCTAACATCGTCGATCCCACAGTGCCTAAAGACGAAGGTCTTCAATCAGTGCGTCCTACCCGTCATGACTTACGGAGCCGAAACGTGGACACTAACGGCACGGCTGGTCCACAAGTTCAAAGTTGCTCAGCGGGCTATGGAAAGGGCTATGCTCGGTGTCTCTCTTAGGGATCGCATCAGAAATGAGGTGATCCGTCAGAGAACCAAAGTCGTCGACATAGCACACCGGATTAGCAAGCTGAAGTGGCAATGGGCTGGCCATATTAGCCGTAGAACCGATAACCGTTGGGGTAAACGAGTTCTAGAGTGGAGACCACGCCTCGGCAAACGTAGTGTAGGACGTCCTCAGACACGGTGGAGTGATGATTTGCGCAAGACGGCTGGCAGGAGCTGGATGCGAAGAGCCGAAAACAGATCTCAGTGGCGTGCACTTGGAGAGGCCTATGTCCAGCAGTGGACTGCGATAGGCTGATGATGATTGGTCTGACAGACCCATCAGGCACGTAACAAGGTCTGCCTGGTGGGTCTGTGAGACTTTTCACCTGGCATGCCAAGGGTTAAGCTTTGTATTAAACTACTACGTGAAAACAATGTATGACAGTTTAATAGAAAATAGGTGTTCCATTTCTATAGTTCTCTATGACTTTGGCATAACAATGAGGAAACTTAATGTGTAAATACAGTTCTGTTGGTACTCTAGATTGCAACTTATATTTGGTATGTTGTAGTTCCTGTCACAATAATAATATACCAAGAGGTAATAATAGGTATAGAAATATTACACTAACTACAATGTATTGGTTTTAATGGTTATTTATTAATAGTCAAACGGCCAATTACTTACAAATATCGAATTGGGAGGCGTTCAACTAATATTTCTGAAGAAATCGTGACATAAAGTAAAGTAAATTTTAGATAAACTTCCAAACTAAAAATAGATTGATGGAATATATGAGATTCAAACGGGTTTGCTTGTCAAACTTTATGAATTGATTGTGAAATTAATTGAAACTTGTTAGCACTCAACTACTTCATCTTTTTACGAATTCAAAAAACCAATAAAATACAATCTAAATAATTCTAGAACAGCACCTGAATGAATAATAATATACGCGCTATAATCCGTAAAAAGTGTTTTATTTCTTATGAACTGTACGCGCGAAAGTTTTAGAAGTGTATACTTCATCTTTCAATTGAACAATATAAGGAGTAAAATTTGCATTAAACTACGCCATTTTGCTCACAGAAACTATTTCACGCCGCAATTGTATGCCAGCTACGTCTCGGACTATTACTAATAATAGCCCGATTAAGGGAAGCCGTCATAACCAGCGAAGTTTTGATGCTCCAATCGACGATTTTGGTCTTAAAATGAACCATATTATTTTGTGACTATTTTCATGTTCATGGACAAGGGTGGCCCAATAATTTTTCCTGTTGGGCAACATTTTTAGACTGTGGGTTCGCCGGGCTACCGGATGGGCAAATTCACATGCCTTGGCTGGCCACTTCGTGTGCCTGAGTTAGGCCAGCCTTACCTAGGGTGACACAATTTGGTTGGCCATACGCTATAAGAATAGACACATATTATTACCGCTGTCTATTGACAAAAGTTATTAGATGGTTTACTAAGTACAAACATTGAGCTATTAAGGTGTACATTGAACTGTTGTCATTTCTAATATATTTTTTATGACATTATGCGAGGTAAAATTGTAATCACTTATTTTATTTTAACTTATTTAATCAATTTGTGATGCTATAAGGTAATAAAGATTCGTATCATACATTGAATTTCTAAATTATAATTTAGTTGGTATGTAATTGCATGCTATGAATAGATTAAGGTCCCACTTTTTAATCTAGAACATTGAAATTGTAATCACCCTATTAACAGCAAATAATGCTAAAAAAAAGCGTAGATATTTCTAAAACCTAACAGCAGCAACGCCGAAATGAATGGAGACTACAGACAAATCGCTAGAATTAAAAAGGAGGTAAATTAACAAGGCATTATGAAACAGGGTAATTTTTCGCTATACCGACTTCTAAATGAACCTGGCGCGTGGCAGGTGTTGAATATTTAAAACAACAGTGAAATAAAGGCTGCCACGGCTCCTTGGCGGCGACCAGGGGCCGATTTTGAATGAAACTTTAAACGGCGATTAAAATGTTTTGCCAATTTGATATCACGTCTAGGAAGCTAAAAGTTACCTTTTAGAACTGATTTTTTAGACTTTAAAGTCAAAAGCTTAACAAATTCCAGGTTATAGCATGTTCAATGCCCATTTTGGCAATATTTATAATTCGTTTCAGCTTGGGAAAGCATTATTTCGTATTTACGTCTGTTCTCCTTTACAGGTCGCATTTCTCAACAGATTCTCGTGAACTTTTGTGAGCAGGTTCGATAATTATATTATTATAGAATATTTTCGTAGATTCAGTTTTTCGAATTAAAAAAAAAAATCTATTCAGCCATTTCGAAAATGTCACAAACGTGAGGTCAGCTCACAGAGCCAATAAAACATAATAATATATCTTATGATCATAGCTCTCTAGAAAATTTGCTGACATTAAGCTTCCTTAACATATATAGCTGTATTTGTGGGGAACAAGTAGGTAAGTATAGGCATATAAAACAAGTCCCTAGGAATTCTGGTAGCGTCTTCCCTAGGGGTAACATATTTCAATAAAAGTGTTTTGACTTACGTCTTGGTTAGGCTACGGAAAAATATATACTGCCTTTATAACCATCAGCCATTTTTAATGTCCCCACTGTTGGGGGCACAGGTCTTTCTTATGAGTGGATAAGGAAAATGAACCATAACCCACCACGCGGGCCCAATGCGGATTGGTGGGTGTTAACGACTGCAAATGCAGCCGGGACCAACGGCTTAACGTGCCTTCTGAAGCACAGAGGAGCTCGAGATAATACATTTTTGGTCACCCATCCCATGACCGACCCTTGCGAAAGTTGCTTAACTCCGCAATGGCTGGGTCAGGTGCTAAACCACTGCGTCACGGAGCTCTTCAATTTGACATTTCACTTCAGTCATTTCAAATTGCGTACACTAACGCAACACACCAAAATTTGTACTAAGAAAATCGATACTTTCTCGATTTCGAACAACAACAATAAAACCATTTCACATACCTACCATCACAGTTAAGACGTCTTACGTCACATTAAACGCTGCAATCCAAAATTAAGCCATCCAATATCTTAATACACATTACTTTAACAGATTAAAGTATTAAGTAACTTTATTCGCAGTAATCCTCTAATGAATTTGAAACATTCATGCTTCATTCCCTGGTAATTGCACATTTTGCTTATTAAGAGGAAATTGCTTTTCTCTAATTAAATTACGGTGTTAAGCAACACTCTGCATTTATAATAACCATGTTTGACCTAGTGCCTCACTTTTAGGCTATAATCTAGGCTAAGGGGTACGAAGTTAATTAATTAAACGCTACACAAAGTGCTTGTTGTAACTGTGCATTTTGGTATTTTCGCCTTAATTATGAGAAATGATCATTCTTTGCTGAATCCTTAGTTTTAGTTTTTCTACAATGTAAACATAAGATTTTAAAGTTGACGACCTTTGACGACCTTCGTGGTCGAGTGGCTTTGTACATCGGTTTTCAAGGTGTCGCCATCTCTGAGGTTCCGGGTTCGATCCCCGGTTGGGTCAATTTAGAACACGAACTTTTCTATATTGGCTCAGGTCTGGGTGTTTGTGATGCCACCGTTGTCTCTGATTTCCATAACACAAGTGCTTTAGCTACTTACTTTGGAATCGGAGCAATGTATGTGATGTTGTCAAATATTTATTTATATTTATTTATTTTATTTATTTAAAGTTGCCTTTCTATAGATCCTATTCAATTGTTACAATGCAATGATCACAATTCATTGTAAACAAATATAACTTAGCTCTGTTGAAAACAAAGATTTGGGCACATACATGTTCTTGAAATTTTCGACATTAAATTTAAAATATAAAATGATCCGTATATTTTTAAAAATAGCCCTTAAAAGTAAAAGAAACTAAGTTACAGAGTCGGGCTCAACCCTTTCATCATTTATCATGCAGATGTTTGAAACTTATAAAATGATCGATGGAATAATATTCGAATCTCAACTTTCGCCATCTTTACTGGAATCGAGAAATTAACGATGATGAATGAAACAACCGGCCCCAAACGATGCAAATTGTGATTAATTGATGTATCGAGTCGCATTGTCGCATACTGAATCGTGACCTCTTTTGTATTTAAGTCTATGGGGGGCCGGATTTTATCAAACCTCTTTTATTTTGATTTGAGTGTATTACCCTATCTCTTAAAGCAAAGCAAGAAATAATTGATGTGAGTAGCCTTTAGCCACTTCTTACTTCTCGGCACGGATCTTGAGCGGTGACATTTAATGCGCAGATGTCATATTTAGGTCTTGATGGTGGGGGACGTTGTGCGGGGCGACTGCAAACATGCGCAGTTATCCCCTCCAGTTTCTAGGATTCATGCCGAGGCCTGTATGAAGGATGGTATTACCATTTTTGGATTCTTAATGCAGCTTCTCACTTATGGTGCCACATCATCATTGTCAGCTGCACGACCCTTAATACTGTTGGATATTGTCTCCCAAGTATCTCTACGAAATTCGGTCCTCCTACACTGTTCTCAAGGAGCTCGGTGGCGCAGTGGTTAAGCGCCTGGCCCTGCGATTGCGGAGGTTAAGCAACTTATGCAAGGGTTGGTCACATGGGGTGGGTGACCAAAAATGTATTATCTCGATTTCCTCTGTGCTTCGGCAAGTACGTTGAGCCGTTGATCCTGGCTATATTTGCAGTCGTTAACGCCCACCAATCCACATTGGGCCTGCGTGGTAGGTTATGGCTCATTCTCCTTATCAACTCATAAGGAAGGCCTGTGCCGAAGAAGTGGGGACATTTAAAATGGCTGATGTCAACACTGCTCTCATACAGTGACTTCCCGCGACGTTTACGGTATCTTCGGTCTATTTTTAGGTGTCTTCTTAGGGATCATTGTCACCGTCTTCATTCCCAAACATTTTGACTCTAACGGCCAATAAATTCTTTTTTATGTACAGACGACATTGTTGTACTGTCAGCACGTCAGGTTATACAGTTGAACTGCGAAAACAGCTTTTATTACATAGGGGAATAAAGGCTATAGAGACACTACACAACAAGAAATAATCAGATATATTATGATCCATCATCTTCATATCCTGCTTTTCCAGTTTAGGCATCTTTGATTCCAGGAGAAAATCCCTTACTTTCTTGAGTGTTTCACTTGCTGGTTGAGTTAATTTCATACCAAAACTCTTCACTCTTTTCGAATATAAAGGAAAGTACAGGAAAGAACCTAGAGTATCTTCCTTTTATAATCCGAATAAAGAACTGTTCCTGAGGGATGAAATAAAAGCTGTCGATACAGACGAAGTTGCGAGCGGTCGCTAGTATAGGAATAAAATAAAGTTAGTTCTGTTTGACTTGAATAGTTCATAATTGAAATTTTCGCGTAGTTCTTTAATGTTTAATTTCAATTTAATTTTAACCCACCTTAGACAATACAGATCTCGTCAATGCAAATTCAAGTCTGCGTAGCAATATCTTTGTATAAACAGACAGATAAGAGGCATTATTGTTTTAGAATGTTCAGCGTTGGCGTTAGCATAAAACAATAACTTTCTAGGTACAGTCGGCTCATGAAATTGTTGATAACTTTAGTACTGTGTCAAATTAAATAACAGATAAGGCGGTTGTAAGGTGGCATGTTAGTTAAACAGAAGTTTCAATATGACAAGGTACCAAATACGCTCAACAAATTCATGGGCCGGTTGTACATGCAAAAACAAGCTTACCTGCGCTTCAATATTTTTAAGCCAAATTACCTTTAGTTTCCCTTTTCCCTTGCGATCGTTTATGGTGATAATGAATTAACTAAATGTTTCAGCCTTGCTTTTTACACGACTGCCCAAAAAAATAAGAGTGTATTGTATTCAGGGTAATAATAATAATAAATCAATTTATTTTCTTATAACAATAGGTACCTACTCTTAACTAGATGGTGATAATCACAATATGACAATATGACCGGCATAATGAGGGTTCATGTATGTTTGTCGTGTTCTTTGATCATACTGAGTATCATCAAAGGAAGTCTACGATCTTAAAAGGACAACTCCAAATAAAATAATTGTAAAGAGTCCCCACGTCGTCGAAGCGTAATCAATGTTTTCTGAGATAAAACTAAAACTTCGTTTGCAGATTTTAATATCAAACAGAGCTTCACACAATTGGCTTTGGTTAAAAAATAAAAGGTATTTTTTTAATAACAGATTAGGCTAATTAAGAAACTAATTTGAATATTTTAACATTGGGGTGCGTATTTATATTTTATAAATATATTTGTCTAGTGGATATAGTAAGCTGAAAAACGTCATGGTTACCTAATGGAACGCATAACTTGTTTTGTCCTAAACATGAAACACATACTGTTAGATGGCATAATCATCATTTGGCATAATATGTTAATGCACAATTTCATAACGCATAATATTGTAAGGCCGAATTTTGTTAAGCATAAATATTGAATGGCATATACGCAAAAAGCATAAATATCAAACGCATATTTTTTAATTGGCATATTGTTTAAAAAGCATAATTATCAAAAGGCATAAATTTATTACGCATAAGTAAGAAAATGCATAATTTCTTAAGGCATATTTTGCAAACTCATAAATCTCAAAACACATAATTTTAAAAAGCATAATTATCAAAAGGCATTAGTAAAACGCATAATTTGTTTAGGCATATTTTGGCAACTCATAAATCTTTAAAGAATAATATCAAACAATATTATGAGTTATTCTTAGTTTTGTCGAATAACTCATAATATGATTTACAACATGCAAGCGAGCATGCATGCAAGCAAGAATGCATCCAAGCAAGCATGCAACATGCAGTTTGACGCGTGGTCAAAAGTCTAACCTAACCTAACCTACTACAAGTTTTTGTTTGTAGCGGGGGCCTTCGGAATTCTTACTATTATGCTTTTTAAAAGTTATGCAATACAATGTTTATGCGTTTAAAAAATTATGCTAAATTAATAGTATGCTTTGTGATTATTATGCCAATTGAGTTATGCCAAGTGACTTTAGGACAAATGAAATTATGCGATGCGAAGGGTCCCCATACTCCCATTAGTGGCACGAAATTTTAAGAATACCTTTGCCATCTATACTTATAGAAAAAAACGCCCGTGTTATTTATCTGTCATAATAACTGTTAATCATTACTTTTTGGTTGTTTGTAAACAAATAAGTTAATATTTCTTCTATTTTATTCATTTAGTTGTGTCGGTTCTTTTGTTTTTTGTTTTTGTTTGTTTGTTGTTTAAAGATTAACTTATTTTAGTATACCTGCAATAAATAGAATACAGTACCGACGTCAGAATAGGAACTAACTTAGAAAATTAGTATTCATTCACCCATCCAAAATTCCTGTTTACCTGTTGAGTTCAGGAATATTCCGGCTATAGCTATATCCCGAGTTGCTTGTTTGGTTTTGCTCAACTGAGTACTATATTACTCGTACGAGCAAACATGCTGAAACAACATTTGGCAAGAGTATGCTATCGTTCCGTTACATAATAATACGCATACATATACAACTTATATGTGGATTATATTATGATGCTCAAAGAAAGATTTTTCTGTTGCTGCTATATTGTAGACAACTTAAAAAATAAAAGACCTAGCTAACTATAGCTAAAGTGCATTTCTTGTTTTGAAATTGTACTTTTATCACAAAATATACTATTATGTGATTATTTTGTGAAATGAGGAAATATCGACAGAATATCAAACTTGAATGATTGACACACTAAAACAGGCACTAGACAGACACTACAGGGAGATGTCACTTTTAACATTAAATATCGTGATGAATAAGAAAGGCATGATTAGTCTTCAAAATATGTTTTAAAAAACAATAATAGAAGCAAGTATTTTCATGAAGATACGATTCTCATAATATTATGGATAGGTTTTGATTTACGCACCGGGCTCTCAAACGTATGTACACACGACGGCACCTCAGACTATACATGTTGACCTTGAGACCGCATTTATGCCCTACGTAATAAAAGCTGTTTTCGCAGTTTAATTGTATAACCTTACGTGCTGTCGTGTGTACCATGATAAAGAAGAAGCAGCTACAATTTATACAAGAGACAGTTCAAAATTGCAAATCTCGACATTGCGAAAGAAACATTATAAAACCTGTAAACACTCCAATATTCATTCCGTTTACGTGTCTAAGAGTCTTCATTCTTGTCTCAAGAAGCACGAAAGCGTGAACAATTTGAGATTGTGCCTTCCACCTAAACGGAAGTTTCTACAGAGGACTTTTCAATTTTGCCGAGTGCTGAATTTATGCTGGGAACATTGCTGTTTTCTTTTCATTTCGGAAAGAGCATCGCACTAAATGTTTGCGTTAAAAAAGGCACTAGCTCCGAGGGAACGCCAAAGAGGTAGGATGGTAATAAAAAACTAATCAGTTTTTAATATACAGAATCTGTAGAATTAGGAACCTGTAGACATGAGAATCTGTAGAATTGGGAATCTGTAGACATGGGCCTAAATGATATACATGGTTAAACGAAAGTAACCAGTAGTTTGGCAATGACAAATTTAAAGATGGGAGCACCAATGAGCTTTTTCTTCTATTTATTTTGGCACATACATTCATTACAAAAAAATATTAAAATAAAAGAGTTAATAGTGTAGACAACAAGTGCCCAAAATTAAACATGATGAAATATTGGTTACAGACTTACAGCTAATTAAAGTATTTGTTAATAGTTACATACTCGTACTATTGACGACCTCCGTGGTCGAGTGGCTTAGTACACCGGTTTTCAAGGTGACGCCATCTCTGAGGTCCCGGGTTCGATCCCCGGTTGGGTCAATTTAGAAAACGAACTTTTCTATATTGGCTCAAGTCTGGGTGTTTGTGATACCACCGTTGTCTTTGATTTCCATAACACAAGTGCTTTAGCCACTCACTTTGGAATCGGAGCAATGTATGTGATGTTGTCAAATATTTATTTATTTATTTATTTACTATTTACATTTTATGTGGTAGGGTAATGGACTAATCGCCTTAGGATATTGTAAATTATGGATACAAAACTAAGTGATAAGCTGATAATATTTATTTAGAGAGCAATAACTATAGTACTATTATAGTGATGCAACCTTCACGGAATGATAACGGAAGCTTTAAATGAAATGTATTTTTAGCTTTTTCAACGAAACCACTTATAGTGTTGTTATTATATTAATGTTTATTAATAGATTCAAAACTCACTAAGAGTAGCTGAAAGCTAAACTTTTGTTTAATTTTATTGTTCTTACAGAAATATATTACAATTAAAATAAAACATTGATGTATTTTTCAAATATTGAGCAAACACCTGTAAAGTCTTCAGGTGATGATAACTTCTTCAATCATGACAAAGGGAAGTAGGATTGAGTGGGCAAGTAGGAATGCCTCCTAAATAACGATTTTCCTTAATCAATTTAAAGTTATTCTTCTGATCAAACTCTTGATAGTAAATTATTTTATGTTACAGAAGACAATCGCATCATACCTATGATTGCATAAGGTCGCCAACGGTCTATGGTATGCAATGGTCTCGCCATTGCATCAAATATCAAGCAAATGCCTGAGTCTTGAGGAGAAAGCAAGATTGCCTCCGATTATGCGAGCGATGCAAGAAAGGCACAGCTAAGTGGAGTGTACAATTTGAATGAGTGCGTCTTCCGCTGTTTGCCAGATGCTCGTCGGTACGCACACTCCATTTCCAGTTGATATGAAACGGTTCCAGCTGCAATGAAAAGCCTTTCGAAAGATTTCTAGAGACGTTTTTTTCTGAATGGCTCCGAGCACGGGATTGAATAACAAAGTGTGTTCTTTGATTGGCCTTTCTGAGCGCTATTTTTTTAGCTCTTCACAGACTTTTTGCGTTTAATTACAGTGCCCAAGTTTGATGAAAAAGCTGTTACGATCTGAAGTGACGTTTTCATTAAATCAGATCGTCCACAGATGGGATTACATTTTTAGAGACAAAATCTTTATTAATCCATATAATTGATTCTAAAAAGTATTACCTACAATTATTTATTTAGTAACTAATAATCAAAATGATTTTGTTGCTAAAACCCAAAGCGTATTATTGAACTTGTCTGTCTTGCTAAAATAAATAATGTTTACAACAGAGAATCGCGAACTATCCGTCTTGGCTCAGATGTTGCCAACAACAGCGAAACTATGTAAGCGGTTGCTATTTTAACACATTTAGAACGCCGCATTAAAGTTCACAAGTTTCCTTCACAATTCAGCAAAAGAATATTTTCTAGATAGTTATGTTGCCGTTTTACGCTGCCTTTGAATCCCCAACTTTAACTCTGATAACAGGCATGAGCAGAAATTAAACTTTATGATTATGAAATGGAACATCAACTTTTCAAATGTGCCTAATTAATACATTTTCTTTTCAAAGAGTATTAAACAAGTTTTTCAAATTACTTTTTAAATAGTTTTATACTGTCTAGACGGCATAATCCGAGAGTGTGGTGTATATATAGTATCACAAAAAAACCATGTTCGAAATAAAACTTTGTAATTTCACACAAATAAAAACACAATGTAAAAAAGATACACTGTTGACTTTATTAGCATTCGTGGATATAAAATCATAACATTAGCAATGTAACAGTATTCGCAAATTGTTATGAGTTCTTCGAGTTAATCCAATCAATTTACATCGAAACCCAAAATTCTTATAAAAAATACATTCAAATCATTTTCAGTATTACCACAAAACATTTGTAAGCTTAAACCCACCCGGAGACGTAAACCATGATAAACAATTTCAATAAAATAAAAAGCAATATTTTCAACGCACACTCGTTTAAAAAGCGGAAGTTTTATCTTCCGCTTTCGGAAACAATCGGATGTGTTAACGAGATACGTCTCCTATATCCGCTAAACACACATCGTACTTTTCATTCCATCGGAAAATAAACTGCGATCGAATGGATTATTTTGCAAAGCTTACAAATAATAGGTAAATGGATCAGTTTGAATATAAGCACTGTGTAAATAAAAATATAACCACATTGATAAATATTATTTGAAATCTTTATATGGCACAATAAAATTCAAAAACTCAGATTCGACATTTCTATAGTCGCTAAAGACTTGCGCAAACTTATTTCAATACATTTATTATACACAATGTCATATTTTTTAAGTGCAACGAATATTGTAACAATAAATCAATCATAAATACATTTATACCTAAATATACCTATCTAACTTAATTACAGCCGTACTCCCGCCACAGCAACGAAAAAGGATCTGTTTATAATAATACTGTTATTACCTGTTCATTATATAATATTTTGTTTATCAGACCATATTTTTAGCTAGAAACAGTAGCTTTATCTGATCTGTGTAAGTTCTAACGGTTGGTCGTCTCAAATCGACAGTACGCAAAGAATGGAACAAAGGAAATTCGTTTGTTCGTAATAGGCCACCCGTAAACATTGATAAAGCCCGTCACTGTTTGAGGAAAACCTTGTCCGCTCTACCACACACTAATGGTAGCAACTGTTAAAATCAAGATTCCAAATAAGCAATTTAATATTCCAAGATGACTACTTGGTGCAACAGTAATGGCACTGCCTATTGAGTCACAGGTTTATTTAAGTCACGCACTTCTTAGTGTGTAACACTTTTTCTGAAGACATCACGATAATTCCTGAAAACCTCCAATAGATTGTTTACTTCTTTAGGATATGTTCAGTGACAGATAAGCTGTCAATTTGAAATTTCTCTTTGTCATTATTTTTCACGTTCCGTTCCACGATCACTATACAATATTCTAGGGACTGTTAGTAATCGAAACATCATTTTGCCATGTGCTACCCTCATGTTGTACTTCCGTTTCTCCTCTTGTCTTTTCTTTGGCTGAGATGATCAACTATGTGAAGGAATTAAATTCCTCGTTGTGGAAATATTAAGAAGGGCTACGGCTCATATCTTCAATAGATACATGGAACCCATGCTGTAAACATGGTGAGTGTTGTAATCCAAAAAGCTGTAAGTATTTACATGATTGTGCACATCCATTGCCATGTGCTAGCAGCATCAGCCATTTTTAATGTCCCCACTGCTGGGGTACAGGCCTACCTTATGGGTGGATAAGGAGGATGGGCCATAATCCACCACGCAGGCCCAATGTGGATTGGTGGGTGTTAACGACTGCAAATGCACCCAAGACCAACAGCTTAACGTGCCTTCTGAAACACGGATAAGCTGGAGATAATAAATTTTTGGTCACCCATCCAGTACCCGACCCTTGCGAAAGTTGCTTAACCTCCTTAACCGCTAGCGCCAGGCGCTAAACCTGCGCCATTGAGCTCCTTAAGCTTCATTGTGAAGACATGTGCTAACCTCATGCTTTATTACGAAATACACAGTTTCTCAGCACCCTTACGAATTCTCTTACTAGCTTCCTCGCACATCTTTCTCGTGTTTGTCTCTGATCAAAAAAGTTAGCTAGATGGCTGCCGGGAAGCCCGTTTCCGGTTTTAGCTTCTTCAATATTTTTTTGTCAAATAATTATGATCGCACTTTTTCATGAATTGTTGAAGAACTCGACAAATAAAAGAATATAAAGAATTGGGCAACAACTTAAATTACTTAAGTTGTAGACATTATTCCACACTAGCTTATGCCTGCGACTTCGTTCGTGTAGACATTTTAAGAAAATCATTAGTATCCTTAAAATGCTGGTAGTAAAATTGGTGTCTCTACCTTCAGGCGTTATAAACTGGAACACCCTGTATAACGGGAATTTTCCAAAACCCATTCTTAGTGCTCACCTTCACCATGGAAGGTATCTACCCTCCAAAAATTGAGTCACTACCTTCAGCCGTTAGGGCTCTATCACACATTTAAATTTTCCTTTACAAATTCCCATACAAACTGAAACACCCTGTATCACCCTGTATAACGGAAATTTTGCAAAATCTATGCTCACCTACACCATGAAAAGTATCTACCCTTCAAAAATGGTGTCTCTACCTTCAGCCGTTAGGGCTCTATAACACATTTCAATTTTCCTATACAAATTTCCATACAAAC